>CAWUFW010000063.1:3085000-5485000 GCA_963921515.1 Calotriton arnoldi
TCTCTCTATCTCTCTGTCTCTATCGCTGTCTGTCTCTACCTCTATCTGTCTCTGCCTCTATCTGTCTCTGCCTCTGTCAGTCTGTCTCTGTCTCTATCTGTATCTGTCTCTGTCTCTGTGCCTCGGGCAGTGCACACGTACTGTGTCTACACGTCCCTGTCACCAACCCAGAGACAGCCCCCCCCCACTCTCCCCTCTCCCTGTGTAATGTAAAAACCAGCTTGTTTTCTCTCTGAATTTGCTGCTTTGCGGGGTTTGTGTCCCACCACTGGGCCTGGGGTCACATCTGTCGCTGGCTTTAATTCTGACTCTCACACCCGAGCTGTCAGATCAAAGCCCCCCTTTTGCGCCAGTCACCCGTCCGTGTAGGTATGCATGCATCAATTATATATAACGCCAACCTGGCGGCGAGCATTTGTGCGCTGTGTGCGAGAGCGGAGACCAGGCCTGAGCTCCCTGGCCTTGGCTCAACCCTCTGACTACAGGCTGGCGGGAAACATCACGTCATGGGTTCTTAACGCACACCTCACCCGGCTCTCACTCCCTGCTGCCCTCCGTCACCTCACCCGGCTCTCACTCCCTTCTGCCCTCCGTCAACTCACCCGGCTCTCACTCCCTGCTGCCCTCCGTCACCTCACCTGGATCTCACTCCCTGCTGCCCTCCGTCACCTCACCCGGCTCTCACTCTCTGCTGCCCTCCGTCACCTCACCCGGATCTCACTCCCTGCTGCCCTCCGTCACCTCACCCGGCTCTCACTCCCTGCTGCCCTCTGTCACCTCACCCGGCACTCACTCCCTGCTACCCTCTGTCACCTCACCCGCTGCTCTCACTCCCTGCTGCCCTCCGTCACCTCACCCGGCTCTCACTCCCTGCTGCCCTCTGTCACTTCACTAGCTGCTCTCACTCCCTGCTGCCCTCCGTAACCTCACCCGGCTCTCACTCCCTGCTGCCCTCCGTCACCTCACCCGGCTCTCACTCCCTGCTACCCTCCGCCACCTCACCCGCTGCTCTCACTCCCTGCTGCCCTCCGTCACCTCACCCGGCTCTCACTCCCTGCTGCCCTCTGTCACCTCACCCGGCTCTTCACTCCCTGCTACCCTCTGCCACCTCACCCGCTGCTCTCACTCCCTGCTGCCCTCTGTCACCTCACCCGCTGCTCTCACTCCCTGCTACCCTCTGCCACCTCACCCGGCTCGCACTTCCTGCTGCCCTCTGTCACCTCACCCGGCTCGCACTCCCTGCTGCCCTCTGTCACCTCACCCGGCTCGCACTCCCTGCTGCCCTCTGTCACCTCACCCGGCTCGCACTCCCTGCTGCCCTCTGTCACCTCACCCGGCTCGCACTCCCTGCTGCCCTCTGTCACCTCACCCGGCTCGCACTCCCTGCTGCCCTCTGTCACCTCACCCGGCTCGCACTCCCTGCTGCCCTCTGTCACCTCACCCGGCTCGCACTCCCTGCTGCCCTCTGTCACCTCACCCGGCTCGCACTCCCTGCTGCCCTCTGTCACCTCACCCGGCTCGCACTCCCTGCTGCCCTCTGTCACCTCACCCGGCTCGCACTCCCTGCTGCCCTCTGTCACCTCACCCGGCTCGCACTCCCTGCTGCCCTCTGTCACCTCACCCGGCTCGCACTCCCTGCTGCCCTCTGTCACCTCACCCTGCTCGCACTCCCTGCTGCCCTCTGTCACCTCACCCTGCTCGCACTCCCTGCTGCCCTCTGTCACCTCACCCGGCTCGCACTCCCTGCTGCCCTCTGTCACCTCACCCGGCTCGCACTCCCTGCTGCCCTCTGTCACCTCACCCGGCTCGCACTCCCTGCTGCCCTCTGTCACCTCTCCCGGCTCGCACTCCCTGCTGCCCTCTGTCACCTCTCCCGGCTCGCACTCCCTGCTGCCCTCTGTCACCTCTCCCGGCTCGCACTCCCTGCTGCCCTCTGTCACCTCTCCCGGCTCGCACTCCCTGCTGCCCTCTGTCACCTCTCCCGGCTCGCACTCCCTGCTGCCCTCTGTCACCTCTCCCGGCTCGCACTCCCTGCTGCCCTCTGTCACCTCTCCCGGCTCGCACTCCCTGCTGCCCTCTGTCACCTCTCCCGGCTCGCACTCCCTGCTGCCCTCTGTCACCTCTCCCGGCTCGCACTCCCTGCTGCCCTCTGTCACCTCTCTCGGCTCGCACTCCCTGCTGCCCTCTGTCACCTCACCCGGCTCTCACTCCCTGCTGCCCTCCGTCACCTCACCCGGCTCTCACACCCTGCTGTCCTCTGTCACCCTCTGTCACCTCACCCCGCGTGTGTGTCAGCCCGGGCTGAGACAGCTTCCCGGGAACACACACAGCCGCACCAGAGTACTTCACAGGTCTTTAAAAGACCATTCACTTGTTAATGAGGCATTGTTTTATTTCACCTCTTCTTAGCGCCCCTGCATCTCCACTCAGTCAGAGTGGAGATGCAGGGGCGCTAAGAAGAGGTGAAATACAACAAAGCCTCATTAACAAGTGAATGGTCTTTTAAAGAATCGCCTGGCCCCCATAGAGCAGAGTCTCTCAGAGTCCGCGCTGCTGCAACTGGCGGTGTTTGCTGACACTGTTTAAAAAAAATAAAAAAAACACAGGTACGATGTCTCCAAGGTCCGCGGGCCGCCAAGGAAGGCTTGCCGGGCCCGCGGGCCGTACTATGAGTACCCGTGCTCTACAGCATCAAGGGACAGGGGTTTACTCCCTGTACTTTCTAATCCCCAAGAAGGACGGTACTCTCAGGCCAATACTGGACCTCAGACCTCTCAATTTCTACATACAGTCAGATCACTTTCACATGATCACTCTCCAACAAGTCCTTCCACTGCTGCAACAAGGCGACTTCCTTGCCACATTAGATCTCAAGGACGCCTACTTCCATATTCCCATACACCCTGCTCACAGGAAATATCTAAGGTTCACAGTGGACGGCCAGCACTATCAGTTCAAGGTTCTCCCGTTCGGAGTAACCACAGCACCCAGGGTCTTCACAAAGTGTCTTGCGGTAGTAGCCGCACACTTGCGAAGACAGCAAATCCATGTGTTCCCATACCTGGACGACTGGCTGATAAAAGCCAAGTCACACAGTCAGTGTGTTCATCACACTCACCAAACAATTCAGCTACTACACCACTTGGGGTTCACAATAAACCACGCCAAGTCACATCTACAGCCCTCCTACCTACATCAGTATCTAGGGGCCACAATAGACACTTCGAAAGCTCTAGCATACCCCAATCCAGCCAGGATAGCCAGTATGCAAACCCTCATCACAAAATTTCAACCACAACACTCCCTTCCAGCTCGAGTGTTTATGTAGCTCATAGGAATGATGGCCTCTTGCATTTTCATAGTACCTCACGCAAGAGTTCAGATGCGCCCCTTACAAGAATGCTTAGCACGTCAGTGGAATCAAGCTCAAGGTCAACTTACAGATCTGGTGTTGGTGGACAGCCGCACGCATCGCTCTCTGCAGTGGTGGAACACACAAAACCTTTCCAAAGGGCGGCCGTTCCTAGAGCCAGTTCCACAGATAGTGCTAAAAGCGGACGCATCACTCACCGGCTGGGGAGCTCATCTCCTAAGCCACACAATTCAGGGCAGGTGGACCACTCAACAAAAAGTGATCCACATCAATCACCTAGAACTACTGGCAATATTTCTAGCGCTAAAATCATTCCAAGCACATCTCCTCAACAAAACAGTCCTGGTCCGCACGGACAATATGACAGCAATGTATTACATACAGAAACAAGGAGGAACACATTCTTTGCAGCTATCTCATCTAGCGCAAAGCATATGGAGATGGGCCATTCCGCAAAACATATATCTTCTGGCAGAACATCTTCCAGGAGTGCACAATCAGATTGCGGATCTGCTAAGTCGTCAGACACAGCAGATACACGAATGGGAACTTCATCCTCCAGTTCTTCAACCATTTTTCCACATGTGGGGCCACCCAGACATAGATCTGTTCGCCACACACGCAAACGCAAAATGCCCCACCTTCGCCGCCAGGTTTCCACATCCGTTGTCCAAAGGCAATGCGATATGGATGAACTGGTCAGGCAGATTTGCGTACGCTTTTCCGCCAGTCCCACTCATTCCCCTAGTAGTACGCAAGCTCAAGCAACAGTCTCTCAAAATGATCCTAGTTGCTCCCACATGGGCACGGCAACCATGGTTCACAACACTCCTAGAACTCTCAGTAATTCCACACCAAAAACTACATCTCTCCCCAAAGCTGCTAACGCAGAACCAAGGAGAGATAAGGCACCCAGATCCAGCACAACTGAATCTATCAATCTGGCTTCTGAAGTCCTAGAATTCGGTTACCTAAACCTCCCACCGGACTGTATGAACATTATCAAAGAAGCCAGACGCCCTACTACTAGAGCTTGCTATGCAGCCATATGGAAAAGATTTGTCATTTACTGCAATAACAAAAAAACTGACCCGCTAGATGCTTCCATTCAGAATATCATTTGCTATTTGCTGCATCTACAAAGATGTAATCTAGCATACTCATCCATAAGATTACATCTGGCTGCCCTTGCCGCCTACCTGCAAAACAGACAACATTTGTCATTGTTTAGAGTACCCGCTATCAAAGCTTTTATGGAAGGCCATCAGAGAATAATTCCTCCCACACTGCCACCCTCTCCAGTGTGGAACCTAAACATTGTCCTTACTAGGCTCATGGGTCCCCCATTTGAGCCTTTACACAAATGTGAACTGCAGTTTCTAACATGGACAGTAGCTTTCCTTGTCGCAATCACCTCTCTCAGGAGAGTAAGTGAGATCCAGGCTTTAACCATGCAAGAACCATTCTTACAAATACATCGTAACAAGGTGGTTCTTAGAACAAATCCTAAATTCCTTCCCAAAGTAATCTCTGCTTTCCGTCTTAATCAATCTGTAGAGTTACCAGTGTTTTTCCAAAACCTAGATTCCGTAGCAGAGAGAGCTCTTCACACACTTGACGTCAAAAGAGCTTTACTTTATTATATTGACAGGACTGAACCTTTTAGAAAAACAAACCAACTGCTTGTAGCTTTCTCTCCACCTCATAAAGGCAACCCCATCTCCAAAGCTGGAATTGCCAGGTGGATAGTCAAATGCATTCAAGTATGCTACCTGAAGGCAAAACGCACATTAACAATTCCCCCTAGAGCGCACTCAACACGCAAACTAGGGGCTCCCATGGCATTCTTAGGTAACATTCCCCTAGAAGACATTTGTAAAGCAGCAACATGGTCTACTACACACACCTTCACCAAACACTATTGTGTAGACGTGCAGGCGAAGCAACAGGCTTCTGTAGGCCAGGCTGTTCTTAAGACACTTTTCCAAACCACTGCAACAGGTACAGGTGACCACCGCTAGGGAGACACTGCTGTACAGTCTATGCAAAGTATGAATTCTGCAGCTCATATGCCTCGAACGGAAAATGCTACTTACCAGTATGCATCTGTTCTTGGCATGCAGAGCTGCAGAATATCATACGCCTCCCCGGAACCTGTACCTGTTCCAGTGTTATCTTACTTAGATATATTCACATGGACATCTTTTCTGTTTCTTACAAACTCCATCATTTCCCATCATGGCGAATAACAATCTGAAGATGGAGTCGATGCCCATGCGCACCATCGTCCAAGGGAGGAGTCACCTATCTCATGACTACAAAAGACTTCTTCCAAGACAACAACAAGGTGCAAGCATCCGAGCCCAACACCAGATGGCGATCTATGCAAAAGTATGACATTCTGCAGCTCTACATGCCAAGAACAGATGCATACTGGTAAGTAGCATTTTCCATATATATATATATAGATATATATCCAGTTATAAGTCGCTTCTGCCCAAGCCACTTATAAGGTGAGCCATGCAGCTCAACGCGTTGGGAGTTTGTTGCTAGCGTTTGGAATAAATACGCTGAATACATTGGAGCAGCGGTACTGTGGTTCTTGTTTTGGCTGAAGTGTACTACGATCTGGCCATACCTACAGGTTTTGGTGGATATATATATATATATATATATATATATATATATATATATATATATATATATATATATATATATATATATATTCACTGAAATAACAAAGCTTAAAATAAAGTTATAATTAGGTGAATATGTCAGTGACAACATTAACGTTTTGAACTGGAAAAAACACAGAAATTCAGCAGTTACAGTTAGCAGAGCTAACTATAACTTGTGCCTCAACCATGCACTGCTTATGACCTCACATATCACATCACTCGTGACATGTTGTATAACATAATTCATGACACCACTGATGCCATCTCAAATGACATTGTTGATGACATCATCCAATGAATGTGTTAGTTTTATAGTTTAAATCGTGGCGGGTAGCTACCATATTACTTTTCTACCTAATTTTGTACAGCCTGTGTCCTGCTAATGGGTGTAAGTCTTTACAAAACGCATGTGCTTCTAATGCATCATAGGTGTGTAGAGTTATTGAATACGTTCTAAATCTTTGTACTGAAGAGTAACTCTCTGTGCAGATAACAGTTGACGACTTGTGCCCAGTATGTTGCACACACGTTTTTTTGGTTCTGCAGAATACGTTTCCAACAGGGCAAAGATTCTACATAGTACATACTAAGTATGGTAAGCGGCCTTGAGTTATTAGACAGAATCCTCTCAGCATGACATTATCTACATAACATAGAAGACTGTGTGCAGGTACTAGGCTATGTACATGTGCCTCTTTTGCTTCAGAAGATGGACTGTCTGTTAAGTTTTCACCACAGTATGAAGGCTGCAGGTAGTATAATCTTTAGCACTTTCAGACCTTCGTTATTTTTAGGAAATGGTGTCTTTTTTGACAAGTGTTGCATAGTGTGCACTGTTTTTAGTCGATATTTTGTCATACTATGTGGTGTATTTCTCATGAGACTTTCACTGTGTGCAAACAGTGCGGTACAGAATAAACTCTCTCCATAGAGGAAACACTGTTTACAGTATTACAGTACCCACTTTTCTACTCATATCAATTTAATTTCTCAATGTAGGTTTGATGACTATAAGGGGTTTGATACAGACAAAAGCTGTCCATAGTTGGGCATTCATTGTAGAAGAGACGTTGAGTATCTTGAGGAACTTGGCTTTCTCTGAACAGTTATATACTGATGAAACACAGTGTGCAATGAGGGTTTGCCATATATGTGTGGTTGTTTGTTAATGTGAACAAGGCTACCCATGGTGTGTATGGTATAGGGTCAATGTTGCACATAACGCACGCTTGCTACACCTAAGAGAGTTGTAACTGTAATAGCATTACTGATGCTTCATATAATTCTGAGCTATTTTGTACTTAGTTTCAGGCCTCTAATGCCATACTAGTTTTTAGAGCAATATGGGCAAAAGAAGCTTGGATGATGTCATCTGTGATGTCATAAATGATGTCATAGATCGTAATGAGTGATGTAATAGATGAGCTCAAAAGTAGTGAATGACCAGGTCGCAAGTTATAGTTAGCTCTGGCTAACTATAACTGAGTGAATTTCTGTGTTTTTTTTTTTAGTTCGAAACGTTAATGTTATCACTGACATATTCACCTATTTATAACGTTACTCTAACCTTTGGTTTTTCAGTGAATCTGTAAGGTTTTTTTTGTTTTTTTAACAAAAACATATCTTTTATGGCACCTAACTACTGATACATTAGCCTTTGGTTTTTTTCAGTAAATTTATAGTTTTTTTAAATGTAAAGTAATATTTTTGTACCATACATAAACCCAACCCCTGCCGCGGATGTCCTTTGGTAGTGCATGGCAGGAGGTTTGCAACAGGGCCTGGCCTGTGTTGGCAGCCCACCCAGAGACAGCCAACCCCCGTGCAGTCAGCCAATCCCACGCTGCGCACGGTGTGGGGTTTGGATGCAGGGCCTGGCTTATAGCCAGGCCCTGCATCCAACTCCCCGCAAGCAGCCATCCAGAGGCAGACAGCCCCACACCACGCACGGCCTTTGGTTGTATGTGGCATGGGTTTAGTCTTCCAACCAGGCCCTGCTTCCAACTCCCTGCTGTCAGCCGACCCCATGCTGCGCACAGCGTTTGGCCATGCCCATCGGGGTGGTTGATCCAGGGCTTGCACTGCCTCCAGGCCCTGTGGCCAAAACTCCAGCAGGCTGCCAACCCCAAACTGCATACAACCATTGTCGTGAGCAGCGTAGGGTTGGTCTTTGGGTCCCAGGAACCCCATCCCTTGGGTCCAAAACATATATATTAAGTGGAGGGGTGTGTGCAGCCCCCTCCTCAACCCTTAATTGACCCCAGGGACCCCATCCCTTGGGGCCAGTTCCAATAAACTGGGGAAGGGGCCATGTGGCACCCCTCCCCAAGCCTTAAATGGCCCTGAAGATCCTATATCCCTGAGCCAAATACAATTAAACAGGGCTGGAGGGGTTGCAGCCCCCCTACCTGAGCTTTAATAGGCCCAGGTACCACAACCCCCAGGGCCAAATAAAATAAAAAAGGGGAGAAGGGCCACATGCCCCCCTCCTCCCCAAGCCTTCTTGGGCCCTGCAACTCCATCCCTAGGGCCAAAATCTAAGGGCAGGGGGGCTTGCAGCCCCCTCAGCCAAGCCTTATTAGGCCCCCGGAGACCCCATCCCTGGAGCTAGATATAACAAAAAAGGGATGGGGCCGTGTGGACCCCCCCTCCCCGAGCCTTCATAGGTCCTGGGGACCCCATCCCCAGGAGCCTTTTTTTGTTTAAAAGGGGATGGAACTGCACGACCCCCGTCCCCTAGCCTTATCAGGCTCCACCAAATGTAATAAAAAAACGGGAGGGTGCGCACCCCCCTCCCCAAGCCTTATTGGCCCCACGTACTCCATCCCCGGTCCAGAGTAGTTAATAAATGGAGGGGGCCATGAGACCCCCATCCCCAAGGCTTTATATGCATTGGGGACCACATTCCCAGGACTGAAAGTTATTTTAAATGGGAGGGGGACAACCTGACACCACTTCCCTGTACCTATTTTGGCCCCGGGAACCCCATCTGCTGGGGCTGTCCTTTTATAAAAGGGTAAGCGGGCCACACTGTCCCCCTCCCCAAGCCTATTCTGTCCCCGAGACCACATACCCCAGGACCTCTATTTTAAATAGATGGGTGCCCAGGTCCCCACCCAGGGCACCCAACATGCACACGTTTGGGGATGCGGGGGAGCTCCAGGGTACCTGCGGCCCCAGCCGTCTCCCCGCCGTGCAGCAGGAGCCAACATTGTTCCTGCATGGTGGCAGCAGCTGTTTATGCTGCTCCCTCGGGGGTTGGAGCACATCTATTGTTCTTTTTCCCTGCTTGCATCAGTGAGGGCAGGGAAACAGAACACAAGTCTTCTCCCAGCTGATGGGAGCATTTTTAAAGCTTCCACCCGCAGGGAGCAGACTTTGTGTTTGCTCCCGTTTGGCAGGAGATCTGAAAATGCTCCCGCCAGATGGGAGCAAACACACAGCCCAGTGCTGGCAGGGAAACCACTGTGTCTCAGAGGTGGGCTCTTCGGGACACAGCAAGTGAGCCGGCCCAGGGTATGAGGTCCCCAGGGCCTTTTTGAGGCTCGAGCAGGAGGGCTTCGCGCCCCCTCCCCTTTTTAAATACATTGGGCCCTGGGAGATGGGGTCCCTGGGGCCAAATACGGCTCAGGGAGGGGGACGCGGCCGGTAGATTTCCTGGAAGGTCACAAGCGCCTCACTGTTCATCTATTGAGTCATAATGACATCCTCAAAATATGCTGTTAAACAAAAGTTTATTTCTTGTGAGGGAACTAGGAGTACCTCTGCAAATTATTTTATTGCTTTCGTGTTTGGGAATTTGAGGGCTCATTCCGGCGGCTTTGATGGTCTCTGACATTCGGTTTCTACCAGTCACCTATTCCTACCCGTCCCTTTGGCCAGGTTGCCTCCTCCTCATTTCTGTGCCACCATTAGCTTCTGTCCTCCCATTTCAGTTTTTCGAACATCAGTTCTTTGGGAATTGTCTTCACGGATGACTGACCCCTTCTTCGCTTTTTTCTCTCCTGCTGACAATCTTGGCAATTCCATCGGACTTGCAATTGAGGAGAGTCATCTTGTTTTTCTTTCACCTGTTCTGCACACATTTTTTTCATAATTCTTTTGATCAAACAACATGAATCGACATGGCAGTATACAGGCAAGAGGAATTCATTCAATAATACAATGGTAATCACATTAGCAACAGGAACAGGGCAATGAAGTGGCTTGGGTTACATCTTTTACGGTGAGGGCAAATCATCAGGAATGGAATTACGTGGAGGGCTACAGATATCTCCCCTGTAGGCGTTCCATGCACCCCAGATTAAGGACCACTTTTTGGGGCAGCCCCGCGCCAGATATACTGTTTTTTCCCGGAACATACACCAGTCCATGTTTTTCATCCAGTCCTCTATGGTGGGTGGGCATGCAGCTCGCCACAGCTGAGCGATGTTTCTCTTTGCTATCATGAGGCCTAGGGTGACCCTGATCTTACCCTTACTGTTCAGGTCTGTGGGTTCCCACACATTCAAAAGACACCTCTTCGCTTCAGGGCGGATGACCGGTTCTAACACTTCACTAAGGACATCATGTATTTGGCGCCAGTACACCTGAATGCGATCACATTCCCACAATATGTGCATAAATGTGCCCTCTTGGCCACATTGTCTTCTGCAATCCCCCCCTACCGCCCTCCCCATGCGGACCAGGCAGGGTCCAGTGATGTACACTCTGTGCAGTATTTTGAGCTGGACGAGCCTCAGTCTGGCCGAGATTGCTACTTCCCTTGGGGAGGCCAATGCCTCCTGCCACTCTTCATCGTCCAACTCGAGACCATCTCTTTCCCACTTTGCTCTGGTGTGTTGGAGAGGGTCCGCAGTGTTAATTATCAATTTCTTATAGGTCAGGGAGATTGCTTTCTCTGAAAGTATCCGTCAAGCAGCCTATCTTCGAGGGGTGAGGATTCTGGAGGGGAGGAACCTTTAGTCAGGTGTGTCTGTTAGTGCATGGCGAACTTGGAGGTAACGAAAGTATTCTGGGTTAGCGAGCTCGTGTTTCTGTTGCAGGGAGGCAAATGTAACCACGTCACCCTTCACCCACATGTCCCCGATTTTCGAGATCCCGATGAGATCCCATTTATCGAACCCTTTCGATTTCCACAGATCCCTAGTGTCTCGGTATCCTAAAGGGGTGTTGCCAGTGTCAGTTTCTGTTCCCACCCCAGACTTTTAGTTGCTGCGTGCCAGACCTGTACCGAGTGTCTAGTCGGCCCAGTTAGGGGGTACCGCTTGGGTTTAGAATAAAGGGCCCTGTTGTAGTTCCCTCCCGTGAGGAGCCACCGGTCCATGGCATATCCTGGGTCGTCTACGCGGCGGTAGGTGCCGTGATTAATGGCCGCAAGGTGGGCCGCCCAATAGTATTTCTTGAGGTCAGGAAGACTGATCCCCCGTCATACCAGTTGAGGGTGAGTTTAGTCCGTGCTATATGAGGTTTCCCGCCCCACAGCAAGTCCCTCTGCAGGTCCTCTATTTCCCTAATGTAACGTGCAGGTACCGGGTCAGGGTAGTTTTGTAATGTATAAAGAAAATGAGGCAGGGACATCATCTTGAAAAGTGCCGCCCTGCCCAGCAGTGAGAGAGGGAGCGCCTTCCAGCTTATTATGTCTCGCTTTAATCTTTGTAGTGGTGGGAGCAGATTACAGTCGTATCGGAGTTTCTGGTCCGACGTGACGAAAATCCCCAGATATTTAAAACCTACAGCGGTAATTTGTATAGGGCAGCCCTGAGGTGGAGTGGGCGGGTCCCCGCTGAGGACATATAGGAGAGATTTACTCCAATTGATGGAATACCCAGAGTATCTACCAAAGCTTGCAAAAATGTTGAGCACCTTGCCCAACGACGCTTTTGGGGAGGCTAAGAACAGAAGAATATCGTCCGCATATAGTGAGATGCGGTCTTCCCATGTTGCTGCCCATCTCAGGCCACGTATAACCGGATCCCTACGAACCCATGCCGCTAGGGGTTCCAGGGCGAGAGCAAAGAAGAGGGGAGACAGTGGACAACCCTGACGGGTCCCCCGACCCAGCGCAAACACTTCAGATTTTTTATTGTTAACTACAACCTGCGCCAGGGGCTCCGAGTAGAGGAGTCTGATCCATTGAATAAAACTAGGCCCGAACTCCATCTTTGTTAGGACGGCAAAGATGTATGGCCATTCAATGGTGTCGAATGCCGTAGATGCATCCAGTGAAACTATAATCGCCTGCTCCTGTATCGTGGCCAACCTCCCCATCACACCATGTACTCTGCGCAGATTCAGCGCAGTATTGCGCTGGGGCATGAAACCCGACTGGTCCGGGTGTACCAACCCACTTATTACTTTGACGAGGCGGCTGGCTAGGACCTTGGCCAGGATTTTGGGCTCCGCATTAAGTAGGGAGATAGGCCTATAGGATGCACAGTCCGTCTTGGGCTTGCCCTCCTTGTGGATAGTAATCAGTGTGGCCACCCTCTGATCCAGTGGAAGTGTCCCATGCTTCTTGCTGTCCTCGAACATGTTCCGCATGTGCGGGGCTAGCTTGTCCGGCCCTAGTTTGTAAAGCTCGATAGGTAGGCCGGTAGGACCCAGAGCCTTGCCTGATTGGAGACTCCTGATCGCCGGTGCAATTTCGTCGTTGGTAAAGTTGCTCTCTAATAGTCTCAGGTCCTCTGCCGATAGGGTGGAAAGGGTAATGTCTTTAAGAAGGGACTGGGAATCATCTTCGGTATAGGGTGTACTTGTGCGATAAATGTCGCTAAAGTGAGCCGCAAACGTGTTGGCAATGGTCTGGGGATCAGTAACGGACTGGCCATCTTTATCTATCAGTTCTGACACCAACCTGGACGCCAACTCTTTTTTGTCCAACCATGCTATGAGTTTCCCGGCCTTATCACCCAGGTCATATATTCTTCCCGCTGTCCCTCTCCCTAGTGTTTTGACCCTGTCAGTGGCTATCGCTTTATATTTAAGTTTCAAGGTATGTAGTTTCTCCTGGGTCACCTCCTCCCCCAGTTCTTCCTCCAGCCGGAGGACTTCGCTTTCTGCTTCAATTAGTTCCTTCATTCTTTCCTTGCGTGTCCCAGCTATCAGGGAGAGTGCCTGTCCCCGTATTACTGACTTAAACGCCTCCCATAGGATCTGGGGAGAGTCAACCGATCCCTCATTATCCTGAAAGTAATGGTCAAAGGTTTGGAGCAGAGCATTCCGCACACCTGGGTCGCGGAGATACCATGGATTTATAGGGGCTACTCTACCCACTCTCCCCTGACCCAGGACCAGGTGAGCCCATATCGGGGAGTGGTCGGAGATACCTCTCGCCAGATGTCTGATTTCTTGGATATTTGCGACTTGGGATGCTGGGACGATGAGGTAATCTATACGTGAGAGGCTATTGTGTGCCCCTGAGTGAAACGTGTGCTGGATACTGTCAGGGTGGTACGTTCTCCACACATCCGTTAGACCCAGAGCTTCTAGAAAATCAGGTAGCCATCGAGCTGAGGTCCCAATTTCCCGCGGGGGGTAGCGGTCTAGTGTGCCTGAAACCACAGAATTAAGGTCCCCTCCCACCACCAGCAGACCCTCCGGGAGTGAAAGTAATATCGCACTCAAATCCTTAAACGTGCGGTTCTGAAGACCTGGTGGTAAATAGACAGACTTGCATGTCAGCGTACGTCCCTCCCACAGCCTCGTGATTCCAATATATCTCCCCAAGTCATCCGACCATGTGGAGTGGACAGCAAGGGGAAAGGAGTTCCTTGTCATTATACCTACTCCCCTTGAACCAGTAGTAAAGCCTGCGTGGGCCACCAGCTTGCAACCCCACCTTTTTAGTGCCTTGCAGGAGTTGCCCACCAAGTGTGTTTCCTGGAGAAGGATAACATCCGGGGCTTGCCTTCTAATGTATTGTAGAACCACACAGCGTTTAACCTTATCCCCAAGCCCATTGACGTTCCAGCTCAGTATTTTAATGTTTTTGTCCCACTGTGTACTCATTTGAACATGTGTAAGTTAGAGATTCCTCTTGCAGAGTGCAATCATTTTGTGGCGATTCAACAGAATCATACCAAAACTCTAAATCCCAAACCCAACAACCCCCCCTCCCTGTCTAGAAGTGTGCAGGTTATTCGTATCGATAAAACAAAAACAAACGTAAGTCCCCCATCCCAACCGTCCCCCTCCCTGCTCCCCTGCACTCTGGGCTCAGAACTGCCCATGAAATTAACGATGCAGAGTGCCTGTCGCCCAACTAGTGAACTAAAAGAAGTAACGTGGGGGATGCGTTGCTCCGTGTCTCTGATCCCCCCATTATATCTAAATCTGTGTTACCCCCCGAAAGGGCAAAGTCTCGATGTCCCTTCCTAGATGCAGGCAAGGTGTCCCAAGCAGCCAGCACTTGTGATAGGTCCAGATACCTGTTTCTCTTGTAAGTGCAGACAAAGTCCGGTGGGGCGAGCACGCAGCAGCATCAGCACATGGACCGAGTTGTCTCTCAGGGCTCAATGTGGCCGGTACCTCAGCGAGAATTATGGTCTTTCGCTCCCCTCCATCCCTCCAACCAGTCAGCAGCCGCCTCTGGAAAGTCGAAAAACCAGGTTTTGCCTTCATCTTCCACCCGGAGCCGAGCCGGGACCAACATCGCGTATTTCACACCTTTGTCTCTCAACTTCTTTTTGACGTCAAGAAAGGAGCGTCGTTGTTTTTGTACAGCTTGTGTGAAATCGGGGAAGAAAGCGATCTCGGCATTCTCATAACGGAGCGAGGGGGCCACTCTGGCGTTCTGTAATATTGCATCCCTGTCACGAAAGTTGAGTAGCCTTGCCAGTATCGGACGAGGGGGTGCTCCAGGTTTCGGTCGCCCCCCAGGGACTCTGTGGGCCCTTTCAACTACAAACATTTTTGACAGACCTTTGGGTTGCAGGTGGTGGAGAGTAAGGTCTTTCACGAAGAGTGCCGCGTGCTGCCCCTCCGCCTTCTCCGGAACTCCGAGTATGCGTATATTATTTCTCCTAGTTCGACCCTCATAGTCGTCCAGCTTACTTTCAGCAAATTTTCGGAAGGATTGCAGTTCTTGGATCTCGTCTTGAAGATGTGAGGTGTCAGCGACCAGGCTCGCCGTGGTGAGCTCTACTTGTTTAACCTTTTCGCAGAGTTTGGTGAGGTCTGCCCTAATAAGCGTTACCTCCGAAGAGATCGAGTCCATTTTCTGTTCCAGTGACGTTCTGACCCCAGCGATCGCCTCCACTACGTCTTTGAGGGTGAGTTCAGGGGAGCCTCCCTCCGCCTCCCCCACTGATTTGTCTTTAAGCTGCTGTTCTTGGTGCGGCGCCTTAGGGAATGTATAGCGGTCCAGTTTATTCTGCTGGGATATCTCTGGACCCCTTGACCCCGACATCTTGGCGCGCCCCGGATGCTGACTGCCACACTTCACCGTTGAAGAGGCGGGGGAGTTCGTTTCCATATGATCAGTAGTCCTTCGAGTCCCGTTGGTCAGCGAGGCGGGAAAGGTCAAACTCGGGGCCTCCCCGTCTATTTCTCCTCCTGTGGGTCTCAGAAGGCAGGTAGGGAGCTCCCAGTGCCGTGTCTGTCACCATCAAGGCCGATCCAGGCCACACAGATCAATTGGTTGCACCTCTGTCCGAGTCTGGGGGTAGTTCGCCGCACAGGTCCAGTGGTCCCGGTATCTATGTATCCCGGTCTATGGGTCCGTCGGCGCCCAGGCAATTTTCAGGGGTCGTCTCCCGCCTCACAGTCCTCCTTTCCCGGGAGCCCCCCAGTCATCCACCGCCGAGAGAGGATTGGGCCGCAGCGCTGTATGGGGAGCCCCTCCTAGGCCAGAAAGGGCGCGTCAGGGTTTTCCACCGCCGCACGTCTTCCTCTCGACCTCAGAATTTCCCCCTCCAGGCCTCAGAGTCTTGGGGCAGGCCCTCAACGACACAGCTCGGGCGCAGTCACTCCAGGCCAGCCTCACCTCCACAATTGGTCCGCCGCCGGTCCCAAGCCCCCTCCGCCTCAGTGCATGCCTCGATTCTCGTTGGGCCGGCGGATATATCCCAGGCTTAAAACGATGCCGCCGCGCTGACACAGGCCCGAGCACCGGGGTCGCGCCAGGCACCGGCCGCCGCGCATCACAGTCCCCGGGGCCTCAGAGCACAATCGAGGTCCCGACTTCCACTCCGGAGCAGGCCCAAACCGGCGGCGGCTATAACTTCGGCCACGAAGGTCCCACAACCACGGGACCTGGGTCGCTGGGGCCAGCACACCCTCCGCTGCAAGAATCCCGTCTCAGGGAATGGATATGTTGAACGGATATGCGGGAGGAGAACAGACGTCCCGGAGCAACACTAGGCTGCGGCCATCGCGCTACGATCGAAATTCACATATCTGTTCTGCACACATTTGATGGTCTAATCAAGTCCCGACCTTTCCACCACATCTTTGCTGTTTTTTTTTAGCTTGGCATCTCACTGTGTTGTATTTCCTTCTTGTAATTGCTTCGAATGCCTCAACTAAGTGATCAGTCTGGAGTTGCAGACTCGTTTCAATGCAGCCGCTGTCAGAGGGTGACACAATCCTCTGAACTGTTGGTTTCCCTTTTGTTTCTCCTCTCTGCACTCCTCTGATGAGTCTTCAACTTCTGTTGCTCTCCATCCTCTAAGCTCCTAAGTCTTTTTTTTCCTCTGTTGTGAAGCTGTACGCTGCCCCTAATCTTCCGCTCCCCCTCCTGTGTCAGCCCTGCTGCTCTTCTTCGCCTTAAGTATTCCCTTGGATTGGTCAAGGGTCACAGCACACTGCAGGTATCCTGGATTCTTAAAAGCTGGTTCAGTGCATCTGCTCAGCTGCGTCTGCCACATCCAGTATTAATACTTAGCATTTTTACAGCACTTGTTATTTGTCATGGCAGGTTTCCATCCAGCATATTATGCTCAGAGTGGAACAAAATATTTTGCTTTTTGCTGTCTGTTGGGACCACAGAGCCATGCTTCATGCACCTTGATGGTCCACGGGTTACAAAACCTTTAATGCCATGCCAAATGGTTGTTCGGACCATTGCACAACCTCCAAGCAAAACACCTGAAGACCAGAGGGCCTACTTGCCAGATGCACAACAATGCTACCACTACAGGTACAGAAAGAGCTCTGAGGTCTGGGTACATAGACAACCACATATTTGACAGGTGAAAAGCTGCAAGCTTGAGTTGGAGGGGCAACATACGTTAACTGTTTGTTGGTTCACTCGAGACTCTATAGAGAGCAATCACCTTATCCGCCCACCAGACCTATGCAGTTGATGCATTCATTCACTAAGCTATTTCATCCTATGCAATTTCTAGGAGACCTTATAAAATATCTCACGTGGAGCCTATCCTTATTATAGGGAATCTGCAATCCATATATTTTAGTTTATCCACAAAATTTAGACCAAATTAGGGTGTAATTAACACTTTTCTTCAAATTAATGAAAATAGTGCTTCTATTCAAGATAGCTTAAATTTTGGCGATGTAAATTAGTGTTTTTTTTCCTTGGAAGTTATCACAATGTCATCAGATTTGCATATATATATAGAATTGTATCAATAGTTGTTCCCCTTGAAATTAGTTTTACAATTCTTATTTTATTTCTAATTTAAAGGTGGATGTTGCTTTGTCTCTTGTTCGTCTTGCAAAAGAAAGATCCAGTCCTGGATTACAAGTTCTCAGCGATGACCTGGTTACTCTGGAGACACTAGTTTATGAAGCTGGCGTTGATGTTGTTCTGACTTTGAAAGATCTGCAACAGTTAAAGGACATTGATAAACTGAGACTATTAATGAAAAATGTAAGTTGCTTCTATGTTTGCAATTTAGTCATAAAAGCACATTTCTTTAAGCTCATGTTTTATTTATGATTATCTCATTCTCTGTTAACCAGCTTGTATCCCTAGTTTCAATGTGCTGCCTTATCCTGAGAGTTTATTTCTCGCTTTTGTTGGTTAGGCTGCTTTGGTGGGCACGTGGTTTTACACACATTCTCCGTGTGTGCCTTAGCCCCCCACTTTTCAATTATGGTTGTTTCTTACCACCATGGAGATCTTCACAGTAGAACTTGTGACCATTCTCCAACTCATTGGAATAATTGGAGACAAGGATGTGTGTTGTGCCACAGCTTTGTTGTCGGCTAAATGAAGTTCATGTCTGTCTTTTTATGCTTTGCGGTATTTGATGAGTGTGTATGTGTGTTTGTTTCCTCAAGTCTGACATTGGAAATTCCCTCCAGTGTTCCCACCTGATCAGGTCATATTTCCCAACTGGTCCGGTACGGCTCTGTCAGTACTGATGTACCTGATGTAATTTTTCCCTTGACCCCTTGGACCTTATTGGCCAGGCCATTAGTTACTTTGACTTTGTAGCACACCTAGTCATGCTTTGCAGGATACATCCTGCCGTCCTTGAATAACACATAGCTCTCTCAACAGCAGGCTATACAATCTGACAATTGCATTATGAATTAATGGTATCCATTAGATATGTGTCATCACAAAAGCTTTAAAAGTATGATTATGATTGGTGTATGTATGTATGATATTGCAATGTAATCCAGTGTATTATTGACAGATGTGACATTAGATTTTTTTTGTATGTTGTTCTTTTGAGGTGGTGGTTTGTGGTGATATATTTTGTAGTAGGCTGAGATGTAATGGACAATGGTGGGCCTTTTCTTCTCTTCTGAGAAAAGGTGCACTCAAGGGACCGGTCTGTGAACACCCCATTCTGAGTGGAAAGATTCTTATTAGCCAGTATACAAAGTTATGACATCTGCATACATGAGAGCTTAACACCAATTGAGAGATGTAGGATATTTAATAGCAATCAGCTTAACACCATATAGTGTGTTCGATTGGCTGAGCTCTGTAATACCAGGCTAAAAGGTGTGATTTTTAATCATAGGTTTAAACAAAGGAAACCCAGAATTGTTTGCGCATGCACATTATCTTCATCATTAACAGATATCTTGAGGTAGGAAGAAAAACTATTTTGCTTGAGTACTAGTGGGTTGGAGATAAAACAGTCCAAATCCTATAAGAGGGGGTGAATTAAGGCGGGACAATGGCTCTTTGCGCCTCTTGAAACAGACCCACTTCAGTACGACACATCTAGGGATGGTCTGCGAAAGCACATTCCAGAGCTGATGTGAGAGAGGGGAGGAGTGAGCCGTGGCTTGTTCTGCAACGAGACAGAGGATTAGGTAGGAGAATATGTTAACCTCATTGTGCACATTATAGAAATCTAAAACGAGATACATGATTATACACGTCGGTAATTCAATGATATTTAAAATATCATATAAAATAAATATAACGCCTCCAAAGGATAACAGTCAGAACTTTATTACCTTATATCTAGTCAGATAATATGGAATAATCTACTCGTCTATAGCGGACTCATTGCTGCAGCTTTCTGCATTTACAGATTAGGACTGCCTAGAATCTCTACAGTGCCATTCTGGTGAATGACATATTGACTTAGGTGTGATATTGGAGGCACAGCGAGCAGCCAATAAAGACAATAAAATACTGATTCAGTGTCACAATGAGAGGGCAGAGAAGGCAATAAAGACAATAAAGATACAGATGCAGAGCAAGAGGACAGCGAGAGGGCAGAAAAGACAAAAGTAAACCTCACAGATTCAGGGCACAGGTCCGAGGCAATCCGGCAGAGCAGCAGTGGGGGGAGCTGCCACTAAGACCTTATTTGACCTAACTAAAAAGAAAAAGGAGTCAGAGTAGACTGCATGCAATACCTAGCTGGGTCTCTCAACCTCGGGAGCAAGAAGAGTGGCGACGAGCTCAAGAAAGAGCTGAATGCTAAAGTGAGGCCCTTCCTGAAGAGACCATCCACCGACCCAGCAGAACAGAAGAACTATCGGCCTATCTCACTTATCCCCTTTCCTTCAAAGGTATTCGAGAAGGTAAATAAACCAGCAACTCACTGAACACCTGGAACACAACAACCTCTTGGACCCCTCTCAATCTGGATTCTGAGCCAACCACAGCACAGAGACGGCCCTGAGCGCAGCCACCGACATTAGGGCCATCCTGGTCCACGGCGAAATGGCAGCCCTCATCCTGCCTGGATCTGTCAGCCAACTTGGACACCGTCTCCCATCACATCCTGATCAACAGACTACATCACATCGGAATCCAGGGAGACGCCCTCAAATGGATCATCTCATACCTCACCGGAAGAGTATCCGTCTCACACCGTTCACTTCGGAACCCAAGAGATCATCTGCGGCATCTCCCAGGGATCTTCCCTCAGCCCCACCCTCTTCAACATGTACATGACCCCCTGGCCAACATCGTCAGATCACACGGACTCAACATCCTCTCCTACGCCGACGGCACCCAGCTCATCCTCTCGCTGTCAGAAGACCCCTCCACCAGAGCCAACTTGCACAGATGTATGATGAACGTCGCCGACTGGATGAAGGACAAATGTCTTAAGCTCAGCACTGACAAGACGGAAGTCCTCATCTTTGGGAACAACACCTTGGCATGGAACAACACATGGTGGCCTGCTAAACTCTGCCCATCCCCACCTCGACAGACCACGCCTCCAACCTCAGCATCATCTTGGACAGCAAGCTATCTATGAAGAAACAGGTAAACACAGTCTCATCTGCCTGCTTCCAAACCCTACGCATGCTCCGCAAGATTGTCAGGTGGCTCCCAATCAACACCAGAAGGACTGTCACCAGCAGGCTGGACTACGGGAACACACTATATTTAGGAATCGCCGCACGCCTCCTGAAGAGACTACAGACAGTACAAAACTCAGCGGCAAGACTCATCCTCGACCTCCCCAGACAGATCAACATCATACCATCACAGCTCACCTCAGGAAGCTACTCTCGCTCCCGATCCAGAAAAGAGGCCAGTTCGAGATGTTGACCCACACTTACAAAGCCCTGCACAACGAAGGAGCAACATATATCAACAAACGCATGACCTTCCACCAACCAATCAGACACCTACGGTCCGCCTCCCTCGTCCTCGCAGATGCCCCCACGCCCCCACTGGGGAGACAGCGGAGGACGCTCCTTCTCACACCTGGCAGCCAATGCTTGGAACGACCTTCCCCTGGACCTCAGGACCACCTCATCGCACTGGCAATTCAGGAAACGACTCAAGACCTGGCTGTTCGAATGAACAGATCACCATAAGCAGTTAGCAACTCCGGCGCCTTGAGACCCTCACGGGTAATTTGCTGCACTTTATAAATCCTTAATTGATTGAAAGTCAAGCAAATCCACATTTATCAGGCTTTACAACTCAACAAAACTCTGCTCCAAGAACAAACTTAACATAAACTACTCTTGAGTTGCTAACCTTACTTAACTCACTTGGTAGCTTTTCCCACGTTTACTCGCTTTGAACTGTAACATTGTATCCTTTAAGATTTTACACCAGAAGGTTAGAACTTAAAGCCAACCCTTACTCAGCTTCATCCTGTACAGTATACTTTTAAGTTAGTCGGCCAGCCTTCTAAGCCCTTCTGGTGAACTGCGTAATGTAAAATTTTAAGGCGTACACTTTACTCACTTGTGAAGTGGAAACAGTGGAGTCTGCACACAGTCGCTGCGACAGTTATAAAGATTATTTTGATGCTCCTACACAAAAAGTGTTGAAGTAGTCCTATCTGCACTCTATTTTGTCCCTTGCATTGGTGGCTTTCTGTTCTTCTAACAGCACGTTTCGTAAGCTGATTGGCCTGTCACTCCTGGGATAGGAGAACTATTGTTGTGGTCTTCACTGTGCATGACACAACAGTGGCTGTGTCACCTAGATTGCCTGTGGAGCTCTATTAGGGTCTTTACTGTGGCATTGTGGCCCTAGAACCTACTGAAGATTAGTAGGGAAGTTGAATAAGAAATAAAATAATTGAAAGAATAACTTGGAGCCCTGAGGCACTCAACAACCAGATGCCACAACTGGACCACTTTTTCCCATGCTAATGGTTTTGAAAGACCTCCTGCAGAGGAAGGTCTTAAACTATCTAATGGGATTGAATACTGAGTAGAGCACTCCTTTACAAATATAGCTCTGGATACCTGCTCAAAATGAGAAGATGAGATTTGACCTCAGCCCCTTAAGTCTGTGCAACTAACAAAGAGGCCACAGCAGAGTGGATGGAGATAGTTAGAAATGACAGACATGGATGGGGATCCTTCAACCTAGTAAGAAGTGACAGCCAGAAGGAATAATGTGCATGTTATGTTCAGGGAAGAAGAGCAGTAATGTTGCTGGCCTCTTACAAAGAAGAACCAAGCAATATAAATTGGTATGGAGGA
Source organism: Calotriton arnoldi (assembly GCA_963921515.1). NCBI lineage: Eukaryota > Metazoa > Chordata > Amphibia > Caudata > Salamandridae > Calotriton > Calotriton arnoldi. The sequence continues at coordinate 3,107,396 of CAWUFW010000063.1, forward strand.
TCTAAACGAGGATCAAGAGCATTACCCTCTGGTACTTTTGGGTTGCATAACCTTTGGCACCAAATCTAGAGGGGATATAAATCTTAAAGCAGGGAGGCAGATCGAGAATGCTGGTAGTCTCTTTCCATTCAATGAGATGGATCAGATCACTTATATGGGATGTAGGGGCCAAAAGAAGTGCCAAAGTCATGGTGAGGCTGGGAAATGCTTGATATCAATTTCTGAACAAAGAAGAGGACCCTCCTTCCCCATGGAGAAGTAGGGTACCATAAGAGGGTTAGTGAGCATGCAGGAGTGGTATGCACCCTTAATATCAAACCCACAATATCATTGAAAGAGAATATTGAGGACAAAATATAGAAAAAAATATAGACAGCCAGGTAGGTCTACATTGAGTATACCTAACTCCACATATATAATGCATAAATTGAGAAAAATGAGCTTCTTTATTATGATCTCTCTGTATGGAAATTAGAAAGAAGACTAAGTATGTGCTGCTGTGGGGAATGTTCTCACTGTTTATTGCCTGTTTGTCACTTATGTTGTCACTGTTTACCAAGATTTTTGGAATCGTCTGCGGGACGCGCGTGTAGCCAAAATGTGTCACATTTGAATAAATTCAACTTGCTGATTGCTCCCTGAAATGTGAGCCTGTTACTTCTTGGAAATACTGGTGGCTTACTCCACATATATGTACCCATGTGGTACATATATGTTCAAGGTACATAGACGTGGAATTTGGAATAGTAAATCTATACTTCCTTATATGCTCTTACCTTTCAACATTTTGCCCCTCAATATTCTCTTCAATATTCCTCTTTCAAGATTTTATTGTCGTTGATATTCAGTAGTGCAGTTGGGTGAAGGCACAGCAGGAACAGAGAGGAGATCAGAGATCTCATGGAAACATATGAACTAAACAATGAAGAGGGAGTATGATGGAGGTGGAGATGCTGAGTGGGGATGTCAGTGTTTACCTTCAAACACAGAGAGGCACCCAGAAGTATGGGGTGGTTAATGGATCAATACAATCTTGGGTATAAAGTGGCTACAAAGCATCACCTTTGGGTGGCTAGGTGTTCTTCTCAGTTGACCTTGGATGAATGAACAATGCTTTGACTTAAATCAAGTAGAAGTAGGCACCAGCATTTTAATCAGAGCGTTAAGGAGGCATCCTGCTAGAGGAAATAACTACTTGTGCTGTTTTTCTGTTACTACTTTCTCTTACGTCCACTTCTCTCCCTATGTTCCTCCTTTCTACTTTCAGTCAACACCTATATTCTCCCATAGCTCCCTCATTTTATTGTAATTACAATGTTCTCTGTCCATTCTGGCTTTCCATAGTTAGGGTATTTCCACTCAATCCTACATCCTCTGTAGTCTCCTAGGACGCCGTCTCATCCAAGTTTACACCATGTGCCCTCAGTACGTATGCTTGGTTAAATGTACCTCCACCATATCAAGTATGTTTATTTTTGTTCTACCACCAATTACTGTTTATAATTGAATTAAACCTACTTCCCCATACAGAGTATATGTTTATTTTCTCTCTCTTTACTGTGACAATTTATTTCATTTTGTAATCACAGCCCAATCTGTATCATTTTTTCTGCACTGTCTTACACAATATGATTGTTCTCCAGCACTGGAACAATCATAATTTCATTTGCTTGAAGAATTCCCTTAGTTGAGCTGGAAGTCCCCACAGTGATCTTAAACACTGTAATGTGAAATCAGCTTGAATTGATGTAAACATTTTCACTTTAGCAGCCCATTCACCACCTCACTGAAAAATGACTTTACCTTTGACCAGCAAGGTGAGAGTAAAGAGGACACCACTCTTTCAGAGACCACCACTGCTCAGATTACTACCCTACATTGCGTGTGATGGAAGCCCCCCAGAGTGCTACTTAGTTTTTTTGGATATGTCTTTTTATTCAACTTTGTCACCAAGAATTCTCTACTTGTACAACCCTAAAGGCAACTTCTGGTCTAAGGGGGTTATCTCAGGAGTGTGAACAAGCCATATCCAAATCATTTAACAAAAAGTCTCTTCAGGCCCAAAGGCTCATGTGGGAAACAAGCTCCATGCTGAGCATCCTCCTAACGATTGTATTTGCTGCTTATATCCTTTATGCAAAGCCAAAGGCTGTAAGATATGCAGAGCATTTTTCACAAGAACGCTAGGATTTACTGCTGTTTTCGCTGCAAAGATCCAAAGCTAGAAGTGCTAATCCTCTGTGGATGAAATTGGACATTGTTCCGTATTTCCCTAAAAAAGCTTTCAAGAGAGAGCATTCTCAGATCATGTGCTAAAACTGCTTCAAACACAGTGCCTTTATTGTCCTAAGAGCCGTCTCAAAATATGCTGAAGAAACTGGAAAGGAAAACTGCCATGGGTTGCATTCCATCCTTTGAGGCGGTATGTATTACCCCATTGTTCCCATCTAAAACTTCATCTGCAGACCTGTTAATGTCTAAGCCTTTGATATCTGGCACACGTTTCAGTGCCCTCAAGAAAATAGCACTGAACAGCTCTGTGCCATCATCATCTCTTCATCATCGATGACAGCTCTGTCGATGAGGCAACCTGCTAGATCCTCCAAAATCACTTCTATTTCAGAGAAAGGCATTCCATCAATACTGCTGCCTGAACACCCTCACGAAAGTAAGTGCTGCTGCAGCTGCTAACCAAACTGCTAGACACATAGCAAACTGAGAAAAAAGGTCCTTTTGACCCTGCCTGAATCCAACCCAGTTAAAGGTAAAATTCAAGAACGTCTGTAAGGAAGAGGGGATTATCTTTACAGCGGATTTGGAGGAGCAAGGTGGTAGGGAGGAATATTGCTTCTCCCATCAGCTAAAGCAGGAGCATCTGGATGAAGTAAAAATCCGGCGAGGGAGGGAAGAGGGAAAGAGAGGTCGTGACTCACCCTCCTCGTATACAGTGTCACGATCAAGAGAGAGTCAACCTCTAGTTATCTAGGGTGGGCCCACTGAATATAAGGGGGAAGACCTTATCTCTTAAAGGAACTCTCACCCACTGAATGTTATCCAGTGACATGCTTCATCATAGAGTTCTCCTAACCCTCTGAGGATCGGGGCATGCTGGGACCTCTTTCCTTACAAGGAAGCACTTTTTACGGAAAAAGGGTGTGGGATCTATATGAGGTAATCTTTAAAATTTCCTAGGCGGTGCCCAAATCAGTATTTATTCACAGATCTGCCTGGCAAGGTTAAAACCTGGGGAAAATTGTCAAGTTGGAGTTACTATCACTCCTTGGCCCTCAAGTGTGATCAACTAGGGGAGCGGATGTAGCCTTCCGGCTAGAGCGGTCGACCTCGAAGCTGGGGAACCGGGTTCGAGTCTCGGCAGGGACGCTCTACATCCTGTAATTCTGGGCAAATCACTTAATCTCCCCGTGTCTAACAAAAATGAATGTGTCCATCTGTAATGAAACTGGTGCTCATGTAAAGCACTCTGATATCTAGTATCTTCGGGTCGAGTTTGCGCTATATAAAACTTTTTTAAAAAAAAACCTGTTTCTGCCACATACCCCAATCCAGCGGCTTTCGTCAGGATCATTATGTCCCTATTAATACCCTTTTGGGAAAGGGTGGCTGGCTATTGATTTAATCATTCATACCAAGCCACACATACACAGTACACTACCGTAATAACCTTTCTTGGAAATGGGTCCACCTAAGGATAAGAAACACATTTAGTCACAGCAGGGGACCATGAGTATTGTCTAAAACATGGTTCTGGTACAACCTGTGTAAGCAGAAAAAAACAAAAGGTCCTGTGTGTACCGAGAGTCCATAAGGTTAAAACGGAAGTTGGTGCATGTGTCAGTGGCTTCTATGCATGTAGCTGACTGCAAGACTGAGCACTTATTAAGTACACCCTTGAATTCTCCGACCTATCCAAACCGCCTTCCTGGGGAGAGCCAGTCGAAACACTAATATGCAGGCTCTGGAGGTGGTGAATAGGTCTTGGGCCGAGTGGGGACCTATATTGATGTAAGTACATGGCCATTTAATCGAGGCAGAGGTGGTGTAGTACCGGCAATACCAACTATGGCAAACTATTTACAATACCATTTCTCCCTACAGTATGTGACAGTTGGGCACACTTCCCTCCAGAGATCCCTATGGGGCACCAGGCATACAATAAATAGGTAGGCATTTCATTTAACTATCCATAATGGTGCATATCTATAGTATACATTGAACCTATCACTTATTGCTTGTGTCTGCAGTGTTTTCACCAAGTTTGTATCGGCATAGAAGACACTGACACACACACCAGCTTCTGTTTTAACGTTATGGCCTCTTTTACACACAGAATGTCTCTGTTTTATCCGCTTACACAGGTTGTACTAGAACCATGTTTTGCAACATACTCATGGTCCCCTGCTGTGACTAAATGTGTTTCTTATCCTCAGATGGACTCAATTCCAAGAAAGGTTATTACAGAAGTGTACCATGTATGTGTGGGGCATGGTATGAATGATTAAATCAATAGCCAGCCACCCTTTCCCTTAAGGGTATTAAAAGGGACATACTGATCCTGACGAAAGCCACTGGATTGGGGTATGTGGCAGAAACTAGTTGATCACACTTAAGGGCCAAGGAGTAATAGTAACTCCAACGATCCCATTTTCCCCAGTTTTTAACCTTGCCAGGCAGACCCGTGAATATATACTGATTAGAGCACCTAATATAGATCCCACACACTCTTTCCTTAAAAAGAGCTCTCCTGTAAGGAAAGAGGTTGCAGAATGCCCCGACCCTCAGAAGGTTGGGCAGAACTCGATGAAGAAGCATTTCACTGGATAACATTCAATGAGTAAGAGGTCCTTTAAGAAAAAGGGCTTTCCTTAAATCCAGTGGGCCCACCCTGTATGACTCGAGGTTGACTCTCTCTTGATTAGTGCATCTGGATGATGAACAATTGCATTACAAGTATGATCCTTACTGTGAAGAACAGGAGTATCCCGATCAGCCCTTGGTACAGGTGTCTACAGCTTTGGTTTGAGTTTTTCATCAGATGATGACCGGTTACTACTGGAGTTTTCGAGATGAGCTGAATTACCCACCTGTACCACAATATCCTCTACCATTGACACTTCAGCAACCCCTCAAAATGCAATATAAGTTTCTTGCCACTGTAACAGGCCCAGGAGCTAATCTCCAGACTTCTTTGTGATGAAAAGAAACACCCATTTCACCGCTCAATACAAAGCATCAACATCTCCACAATGCTAGAAGTCAAAATCCTCTCTATGATAAGGAAAATAGCTATGAAGCCCAGCGAAACAAGGGTTTTTATACATGTTTCTTCTCATCAGAAAGAAGTTCAAATATAAGATACCAATCGTGAATCTCCGACAGTTGAACAAATTCCTCAGATAACAGTTGTTTTGCATGCTTTTTTTTTTTTTTTAAAGATATTGTTCAACTTCTGATGTAAGAAGAGTTCATGATATCTCTGTCCATCCCAAGCATCGAAAATATATCGGATTCACTGTGGCTGGTTTCCAATATCAGCTTCAGGTACTTCTGTTTGCTCTCAGATTGGGTCCGAGGATCTTTACAAAATGTATGGTGCTAGTAGTGGCCTATCACAGGAGAAAACAAAATCAGGTTTTCCCTAACTGGACAAATGGTTGATAAAAGCGGCCTCATTTCACTCCCTAAAAGCAGAGCTACTCTCAAGCTGTTCCACAATTGGGTCTTTCTCTCAGCAAGGAACAACTTATCCCTCCAAGATATATACAGTTCGTGGCAGCAATCCAGGACTCCAGCCAGGCGAATGACTTTCCCCTCTGGAGTGAATCCTGTAACTGCATGACCTGGCTAAGGGACTGCAAAGAAAATAGTAAGTTTTGGTGTCTCTTTACAAATCCTTTCTGCCTCCTACCGATGCAGGAAGAACTTGATGAACAACGTGCTCAAAGTACAGGATCATTCAACAACCTGGTGAGAGTCACTCCGTTAATATATACTACCCTACTCAGATAGACTCAATGCCTGGGTGTCCAGCCAGAGTCCGCTTGTTTCGTTATGACAATGAAAGTCTTCAAATGGGACTGGGCCACCCGTCTGCAAATGGGACTGGGCCACCCACCTGAGTAAGCTAGCCTCCAATGGCTAGTTGCATACAAGAAGATGCAAATCTTATCATAAAAGTGCCAGAGCTGAGAGCTGTCAGACAAAGATTGCAGTCCTTCCTTCCCAAACATAAATACCTTGCACTGCTGATATGGACTGACACGGCACACCCTTCTTGTTTTACATAAACCAGGAGGAGCAAGGATGCATGTTCTATCATCAGATGTCCAGATGTTGTGTGACTGGGCCAACCAGCATCAAGTTTCACTGACAACAGAAGACGTCATAAGTTATGACAATAGCAAAGGCCAGTTTTGTGCCAGAAGAAAAGCGCTCTTGGAATCGTGGTCGAATGTGTAATTAACTGCATTGTCAGGGACCATCGTGCATGTTTTTTCTCCAGTTCTGCTCTTGCAGAGTGTTTAGCAAGATGAAGAAAGACAGGCACAGCCGATAGGCACAGACTTCATGGCCTAGGCAGTATTGTTTCAGAAAACTCCTTTAGCCCTGTGCAATACCACATGGTTGCAACCCCAACCTTGTTTTTCGCTACAGCAGCCAGATTTTACATCACAGTCCTGCATCCATGAATTTATTGGATTGCCTACTGAATATAGTATTTCGACTTGGACATTCCTGAAGATTTCTGGTTGATATTATCGCAAGCCAGGACAGTGTGAACATATAAAACCTATGGAGTCAAGTGGAAACAATTGTGTGTACGGTGCTCTGGTCAAGGCCCTTAATCACGGTCTGGTTTGCATCACCAAATCCTGCTGTACTTTCTAAGTTTGAAGCATGCATCAATGCTTACAGTCAGGTTTGAAGCATGCATCAGTAGAAGCATGTCTTGCAACTATTGTTGCTTTCAATGTAGCACTGACAGACTCCAACTGAGTAATAAAGTTTATCAAGCCTCATTAGGGCTTTTCCTGTTGGAGATGACCACCAGTCTAGTGTCAACTTAATACAGTGTGGGCACAGTTGATGAAAAATCTATTTAAAGCCAATACACAAAGTGTGCAAAAAAATACTTCTTGCACTGCTGCTGGTGCTCACTTCACAAAGGAGTCAGTGAAATCCAAGCCTTACTCATAAAAGATCCCTTTATATGGATTGACCCTCACTGCATTCTTAAGGTACTCACTGATTTTTATCTCAACTAACTGATAGTTGTAAAGACTTTCTTCAATGTTCAGTCAATGAGATGGAAAGAGCACCACTCACCTTAGACGTAGGCAAATGTATAACATTGATGAAAGCAAGACTGGTTGCCTTTGGACATCTGCAAAGAGTCCAACACTTGTTCAAGCAGGGGGCTATCATGATGTAGTGGCGGCTATTTCCGTCTCCCACTCAAAAGAAAGACGGATCTCCAAGGCCCATCGAGGCACACTCAACAAGAAGTATCGCAAATTCTTTATCCCTATTTGTAGAAGTGCTGATAGCGCACATATTCTTGGCAGAAAGATGAATTAGACAATTTTACACAGCACTACTGCCTAGGTGGGGTACATAGAAGGCAGCAAAGGACAGGCAGTCTTTTAGCATGTTTTCAATTAGGTGATCTTTTTACCAGCCATCCACTGTTTGCGTATTTCTGACTGTGATTAAGTGCTTGCTATTCTGATTCAACCATATGAATCTATGAAAGATCCAGTGCTGAAGAAAACAAGTTACTTACCTATAACTACAGTTCTCAATCATTGGTATATTTTGCACGCATCACACTCGCCTTCTACCAATTAAAATGCATTGACACTCCTGCTACACAATCTCAGGCATAGTCGCCTGTGGGGGCAATGGTGATTCTCTGTGCTCTCACCTCATTATGCAAAGTTCATGTCTTTTTCAGTGAGGTGATTGTGATATTAATGTCATAGTACTTGAGACCTTGCATGCTGTGTTAGCATTTCATCTATATTTTAAAGTTATAGGTAAAATCCTAGATGTGTGCTGCAGTGGGTTAGTGGATAATGACTTGTCTGTGTTCGGGAGAGAATGCTTCCAAATTTAAACTATTACAGCAAATCAAAATCCCAGAGGTTCAACTGGGTCTTTGGGCACGGGTGATAGAAAAAACACTACTAAAAGTCTTGTTTTCCAATGTATTTATTGGTTAGTTCTTCAGAACAAGAATTGTGGTAGTACATATTTGATCACAGTGTTGACCTCTCTTGCATCACAGATGTCAGTTGTGTTGCATTTTTACATCATGGGTCCACTGCAGCACACTTTGGAACATGTTCAGAAACCACACTAGGGATTCACATCTTTGGCCTTGATTTTTTCTCTGTCCTTCGGTGGAAAGGTTATCTTTTGGATGTTGTTAATCAGTCCTGCTATCAATCATAGGTCTAAATCTCCTGCATATCAAGACCTTGAGAACCTCTGTATGGATGAAGTGGAGACCCTTCCCCTGGATGGGCTTATAGGCATCAGGATAAACAGGGTGTGAGGACCATAATGTTTTTGTGGGAATTGGCTAGTTATGCTCTCATCCTTGATAGCATTGTAAGGTTTTGCACTCTGTCCAACTGGCAGCTGCATATTGATTTGACACGCAGGACCTTTTAATAGAATTTCGAGAGATGCATTTACCTTTGTCAAATCTATTCTAAGGAGTCTTGTGGAATTATGTAAGTGAATTTACTTGCCCCTTACTTCATCTGGCCTATCTTTTCTCGTATGGAGAGAATGTATTATGCTGGGCCAGTTAATGTTAGTTCTTTTCAAGTTTAGCCATCTCTTGTTATGGTCATTGTGACAAATATCCGCTATGTTTACTGAATCCCACCAGTGTTGCATTTGTTCCATCAGACAACGACTGAAAGCGCCTGGACAGTTGAGGTTGCAAAATATTTTTCTTATGCTTCATTGACTATGTGCACATACAGCAAATTTGCTCTCCTTGCCCGTCATTATGTAGGGATTTATATAATGTTATAGATGCATCATGGAGCCCTTAATAGAGGCCAAGCAGCAATGCACTTATTCCCATTGGAGATTCCCAATGCCTTCAGCCTTTTGTTATGCGCTTTAAAGAACATGCCATAGACCTCCAACAATGCCAGGAGGGGCGCTGCTCCTGGAGATGGCAGGATACATGCTGCACTCACCAAACCTAACTGTCTTCACATGGTCTGTCTTTCTACCCCATTACTGGATTACTAGGATGCATATCCGATAGCTAGTAATAAGTCACTAGTGGTGGTCACTGGGTGCTGGATATGATGTTGTTTCATTTTGAATTTTGTCTTTCCACAACTTCCCTTTTTTTCTGCAAATTTGAATTTCAGAAAGTATGTTCCTTCAATCCTGGACAAAAGGGGCATGAAACAATCTTTGAAAATGCCGTCAGGCTTTCCCTTCAGATACTTGCCCGTTCCCAAAAAATATGTCGATTTGAAGTCGATTTTAGATTTATAATGCAAAGTTAATTATTTGCAAATGTAAAATGTAAATTCAGGAAGCTGACTCTGCAGAAAATATTTTTGTCCTTGGAAGTAGATGACTGTCTTGACGACTATTGATTTAAATTATAGAGTGTTATATCTGAAAGAGACACGTTAGTGACAGATTCCTTACCTTAGAATATCCCCAGGCGTCAGGCTGGATCCGGAAAGTTTTTTGCATTGCAGTACCCTTGCGCGTCGGTAGGCGGCGTCGTGCGGCTCCGCGTCCGTCGTCGGCGTCGTGATCGCCGGGATGACGTCGCGGGCAGTACTTAGGCGCCGCCCCTGCGCGCTGACGTCAGTTCTTCTTTTCCGCGCCAGCAAGCGCAGATCCGGGAAGAGCAGTGCCCTGGTCATTTTTTGACCATACTTTTTGGTGAATTTTTCACTGTTTTTCTATCAAGGTGTCGTAGGGATGCCCGGTTTCAAACGTTGCGGCGCCTGTGCTCGGATGATGTCCGTCACCGACCCGCTTTGGGAGTGTCTCTTCTGCCTCGGCCGAGGCCACGACACGGAGTCTTGTACCGACTGCCAGGCCCTCAACCCGAAAGCTTTGCGAGAGCGGTCTCGAAAGCTCCTCGAGGCCCGGCATTCGGCTCCGCGGAAGCCCCGGTCGCGTGAGAGGTCCAGGGGTCGATCGCGGAGTCCACACCGGTCGTCGGCATCGAAGTCTTCTTCGTCCGGTAAGTCAAAACACAAGAAGTCCAAAAGCATCATCGCTCTAGGACTTCGCCTCGCCGGTCTCGCGACTCGGCTGAGGCCCCTCCCGGCACCGTCCCCGCGGCCCCGGACATGCCTGTGGAGTCGCCCCCGCCATACCCGCCCTTCCCGGGTTCGGGGCGGATCCGGCCAAAGTGCAGGAATTCCTGTCGGCCATGGCCCGCCTCTTCGGGCCTTCAGGCCCCTCCGGTGCGCCTTCGGGCCCCGCGGGCCCTGATGGGGTTGCTCCGGCGTCGCCGGCGGCTCCGGCCCCGGCGTCGCCCGTGCCTCCAGCCTCGATCCCGGCTCCGGCTTCAGCCCCGGCCTCGATCCCGGCTCCACAACCCCCATCGACGCCGGTCGACCTAACGACACCTCCGCCGGCGCCGATGTCTCCGGTGCCGTTCTCGACACCGCCTGGGGCTCCGAGCGGCGTCGTTCCCCAGTTCCTTCCGGCTCCGGACATGGACCCGGACCGACGTCGCTCGACGCCGGTTCCGGCGCCGATGAGACCTTGGGTCCCAAATGTCCCTCCTCCCCCTTATTTTGAACCTGAGGAGGACCAGGAGGACTGGGAGGGGTCTGATGACCCTCTGACACAACAGTGTCAGTACGATGAGGACTGGACAGAGGGTCTAGGGGATGCTAGTGGTCTAGATACTTCCCCTGACACTGGCATGCTGTCTCCTCCTGTGGCTACGGAGGAGGGAGCCAATTTTGCAACGGTGTTGCGTAGGGCAGCTGGAGCCTTACATCTCCAACTCCCTGCTGTGGCGGTCAAGGTTAATCTCTTGACAGAGGTGCTTCAGCCGGCAGCCTCCTCTTCGGAGACTGTGCTGCCGTTTAACGACGCCCTCACTGACGTTCTTTTGGGCGCCTGGTCCAAGCCCAACACAGGGGCTCCTGTGGATAGGAACGTGTCCCGACGCCATCGCCCAGCTCCGGGCGACCCCTGTTTCTCTCTGTCCACCCCACCCCTGAGAGCTTGGTTGTCCAAGCCTCCGCTTCCCAAACCGCCTTCCCTACCGCCCCTCCGGATAGGGAATCCAAACGCCTGGATCAATTTGGGAAGAAGGGTTTTTCTTCCTCCAGTGCTGGCTTCCGGTCCGTCAACACCGCTTGCCTTTTGGGCCGATATACTCACTCCTTGTGGGATTCGGTGGCGGATGTTTTGCCCCAGTGTTCTGAGGAGGTCCAGACACTGCTTTCCCGCGCCATTGCCGAAGGAAGGGATGCGGCCAAATATACAATTCGATGTGGCCTTGATACCGCCAACTCGCTGGGCAGGTCTATTGCAACGACGGTGGCGCTACGACGCCACGCCTGGCTGAGAACCACTGGTTTTTCAGGGGATGTCCAGAATACTCTCATGGACATGCCCTTTGATGGAGTCGGTCTTTTTGGGTCCAAAGCAGACCATGCGTTGGAGCGCTTTAAGGACTCACGGGCTACTGCAAAGTCCCTGGGCCTTTCTGCTACACGCCCTCCGCTGACTTCTGCTTTTCGCCCCTATCGTGGCCACGGTAGGGCGCCCTTCACGTCAGCAGCCCAGCCACCGGCCCGCGCAGCAGGCGTCTTCGCGTGGCCGAGGACGTGGATTCCGCCGTGGCGGATCGGGCAACCAGCGTGCGGGTCAGGCCACCACCTCCAACCCGTCCGCGGCCTCCAAACCCTCCTAGTCCCTCCTTTCAGGTGCACAGCACGCCAGTAGGGGCAGGGTCCGCCATCACCTTCCCCACTGGCGTACCATCACCTCGGACAGGTGGGTCTTGGACATTGTCCGAAGGGGCTACTCCCTCCCCTTCGAGTCCACCCCCAGCCATGCCACCTCAATTCCACCGCATGTCAGGGGATCACTTGGTGCTTCTGCAGAAGGAAGTCACGGCCCTCTTGGCCAAGAGGGCCATCGAGCATGTTCCGACCCCAGAAGTAGGGCGTGGTTGCTACTCCCACTACTTCCTGGTGCCCAAAAGGACAAGGAGGACATGCGTCCTATCTTGGACCTCCGGAACGTCAATCGCTTCCTCCGGAAGGAGAAGTTCAAGATGCTCACCCTAGCTCAGGTCTTGACTGCCCTCGACCCTGGAGACTGGTTGGTAGCGTTGGACTTGCAGGACGCATATTTCCACATCCCCGTCCTGCCGGCCCACCGGCGTTACCTTCGGTTCACGGTAGGCCCGAGCATTTTCAGTTCACCGTGCTCCCCTTTGGCCTTACCAGTGCCCCTCGGGTGTTCACGAAAGTGTTGGCGGTGGTCGCTGCTCATCTGCGCCGGGCAGGGGTTTCAGTCTTCCCCTACCTCGACGACTGGCTGCTGAAGGCGGGCTCGTCCCAGGCAGTCGTCTCCCACCTCCAGACTACGGCCGAACTCCTGCACTCGCTGGGGTTCTCCATCAATGTGCCGAAGTCGCATCTGATTCCTTCTCCACAACTCCTTTTCATCGGAGCAGTTCTGGACATGACGCAGTTTCGGGCCTATCCTCCCGAACGGTGAGTCCGGGATATTCAGGCTATGATTCCGATCTTTCAGCCTTTATCCTGGGTTTCGGTACGGATGACCCTGAGGCTGCTGGGCCTCATGGCCTCCTGCATCCTGCTGGTCAATCATGCCAGATGGCATATGCGGGCTCTGCAGTGGGACCTGAAGTTCCAGTGGGCGCAGCACCAGGGCAACCTGTCCGATCACGTCCAGATCTCGGAGGGGACTGCAAAACAGTTGCAGTGGTGGCTCTCGAACCGGCAATGGGTCATGGGCAGATCCCTCTCCCTTCCCCAGCCAGAGCACACAGTTGTGACGGACGCGTCCCTTCTGGGATGGGGCGGTCACATGGGAGAGGCGGAGATCAGAGGCCTCTGGTCTCCGGCGGAGTCCCGGCTCCATATCAACATTCTGGAGCTCCGGGCGATCCGACTTGCACTCAAGGCATTCCTTCCCTCTGTCAAAGGGAAGGTAGTGCAGGTGTTCACAGACAACACCACCGCCATGTGGTACTGCAACAAACAAGGCGGGGTGGGGTCGTGGACCCTTTGTCAGGAGGCTCTGCGCCTCTGGACATGGCTGGAACATCAGGGCATGTTCCTGATGGTTCAACACCTGGCAGGTTCGCTGAACGCCAGGGCGGACGAACTCAGCCGCAGGTGCATGATGGATCACGAATGGCGTCTTCACTCGGAAGTGGCGCAAGGACTCTTTCTACAGTGGGGAGAGCCTTGGTTAGATCTATTCGCCACCGAAGAGAACGCGCAATGTCATCAGTTCTGCGCGTTGGAATTTCCAAGGCGGCACTCGCTCGGCGACGCTTTTCGTCACGAGTGGAGTTGCGGTCTGTTGTACGCCTTTCCGCCTATACCACTTCTACCCAGAGTGTTGAAGAAGATTCGGCACGACCGGGCCCAAGTCATTCTTGTGGCTCCGGACTGGGCTCGAAGAGTTTGGTATCCCGAGCTACTCAATATGAGCGTAGATCCCCGATCCATCTGCCTCTTCGGGAGGATCTTCTGTCGCAGCAGCAGGGGACGGTCCTCCACCCGAACCTGTCCAGTCTACACCTGCTTGCGTGGAGATTGAGCGGCGGCAGTTGATTCCTTTCGACTTGCCTCCCGAAGTTTGTGATGTGATTCTGGCAGCCAGGCGTCCCTCCACTAAGGTGGTATACGCCTGCAGGTGGAACAAATTTGTGGCATGGTGCACAGCAAAGGCTGTGAATCCCCTTTCTGCCCCTCTTTCTGAGGTCCTTCTGTTCCTTCTCTCTCTCGCCCAACAGGGTTCTGCCCTGGGTACCATCAAGGGTTATCTTTGTGCTATCTCGGCCTTCCTCAGGCTCCCTGATCAGCCCTCCCTTTTCAAGTCCCCTGTTGTTAACAGGTTCTTAAAAGGCATTACACACCTCTTCCCTCCTGTTCCGTTTGTGATGCCTCAGTGGGACTTGAACTTGGTTCTTACCTTTTTAATGTGCGCTCCCTTTGAGCCTCTACACAACTGTCCTCTTCGTCTTCTGACTCTGAAGACAGCCTTTCTGGTGGCCATCACCTCCGCTCGGCGGGTGAGTGAGCTCCAGGCTCTATCTTGCAAACCTCCCTTTCTGTCTGTTCATCCAGACAAGGTTGTTCTTCGGACGCGTCCGTCCTTCTTGCCAAAGGTGGTTACTGCTTTCCACATTGGGCAGACCATCACTTTGCCCACCTTCTTTCCGCCTCCGCATCCTTCCAGAGAGGAAGAGAGGCTCCACCGTCTGGACCCAAAACGTGCGCTCTCCTTCTATATTGACCGCACAAAACACTTCCGGGTGGATGACCAGCTCTTTGTTGGCTACGTGGGCGCCAAAAAGGTCGGGCGGTGCACAAGAGGACCATCTCCCGCTGGGTTACCTTGTGCATCAAGACCTGCTATTCTTTGGCTAAGAAGGAGCCTCCTGTTGGGCTGCGTGCCCATTCCACCAGGGCAACGGCTGCTACCACGGCCTTAGGCCGCGGTGTTCCGCTGCCGGTTATCTGTCAGGCAGCTACGTGGGCCTCGCTGCACACGTTTACAAAGCATTACTGCCTTGACAGTCAGGTCCGGAGGGACGGCTTCTTTGGCCGTTCTGTCCTCCAGGACTTCCTTGTCTGATCTTTGTTCGCAGACCCACCACCGGGGTTGGTATTGCTGGGGTATCTATTCTAAGGTAAGGAATCTGTCACTAACGTGTCTCTTTCAGATGCACAAGTTACTAACTTGTGTAACGATATATCTGTAAGAGACAGTAGTTAGTGACAGATTCCTACCGCCCACCCATCCTCCCCGTTCTGCGAACTGATTTCTAGGGTTAAGGACATCCCTTTCAGGGCCCTAGTATTTTTCAGACACCTGTGTCAGCTTCTTGCATGGCTCTGCGTTCCTGGCGCGGAAAGTCGTGTACAGAACTGACGTCAGCGCGCAGGGGCGGCGCCTAAGTGCTGCCCGCGACGTCATCCCGGCGATCACGACGCCGACGACGGACGCGGAGCCGCACGACGCCGCCTACCGACGCGCAAGGGTACTGCTACGCAAAACTTTCCGGATCCAGCCTGACGCCTGGGGATATTCTAAGGTAAGGAATCTATCACTAACTACTGTCTCTTACAGATATATCGTTACACAAGTTAGTATCTTGTGCTTTAGAGACACACACAGTCACTCACTCTTTTAGGCCTGCCCATGGATCATGAATCTAAGACAAGGCTTCTTTTACAGGTGCTAATGTGCTAATTGTTTGTTCTTGGTATATGCATCGTTTAATCATGTGCTTGAATGAATGTATGCAATTTATTTGTTTCACGCAGAATTTGTAGGTTTGCAGGACATACTGCAAAACTTTTTTCTTCAAAGACGAACAAATGATGTGCCGAAATCTGTCATTGGATGTGTACTCTTGCAGGACACAGTTGAGTTTGTGATGTCGGTAAGCACTGCTTGGCACCTATTTTCCACATTCAAATCAGTGTTTTTCTTTACAGTCTTCTGATGAGAAATATGTTAAGAACGCCTATCAGTGGATGATGCCATTTCTTCATCGCTGTGAGGTTCAGACTCCGGGTGCAGCCAATGAACTCATGAAGGAATATCTAGTGACCCTTGCAAAAGATGATCTGAAATTTCCTTTAAAGATTTTTCAGAATTCAAAACCAGATGTAAGTTTTATCAAGTCTCTTTAATGCAATTATTGATCTGTAACTGAGGACATTTTCGTTACAAAGCTGGGTCTGCAGAACACAGATTTATGCCTCATTACTTAAGGTACTGGTTGCTTACTGTTTTAATGACTCATAGCCATCACTTGATGCCAACCCTAAAACGATAAACCTTCTTTGTTTTGGTAAAAGTATATCTAATCTTTATGTAACTTTAATTGATATGCTTATTACTAACAGTAATTTATAGCAATGTCTTCAAGGAATCAAAACACAAATGTGCAGGTCATTTACAAAGCTTACTGTGTGTAACTGATAGGACCGTAAGAGTTTGTGTTCCAGACGCCTAGTCACTGGGATGTCGCTTGATATTGGAACAAATAGCCAATGTGGCTGGTTTTCTGCATGCACTTAGCTGGTGTAATCTGATCATACATGGATTTTGGATACTTTATGGTGGACCGAATGACTGTTTTTGTGTTCATTATGGTTTGTAATGAACAACAGTAACCATAACAGTGCACAAGTGTTGCTTTGAAGAGGTGAGCCAACCTAAATTTTAACATTGCCTCTCTTTTAAGTACCTTAGCTGCCCCACGGAAGCCTCCATTACTGTTGAAGCCTTGGTACCAGGATTCACTAGCTTGATGGTGGACCCATTCACTGCTGGGGTACCGTGGAGAGAGGTGTAGTCATTGCATGGTTCCTACTGTCTCAGCTGACGAGCAATGGATGAAACATAGAAGAAAATCCCTGGGAGTTCAAGGACTTAGAATGGGGAGCGATCTGAACCCAATCACAAACAATTCAAACAACTTCTGAAAACTGAACCTTTTGTATTTTCCTTCAGTTGAATGCTGCAGAGACTGGAGAACAGTGACTGATGATCATCGAACTTGGTTCCTAATTATCCTATTATCCATGTATTTCCCCCTTCTTTCTGCTGTTCACATGTACAATTTGTAATCACCCCAAGCACTCTGAAGTAACTGGGTGGGCCTACACCTAGTACTTTACAATTTAGATAAATAAGTAAAAAACCTGCTGGTCAACACAGGATCATTGCCCAAACAACAACTGTTCCTAAAAATGGCCTATGCCTACTGGCCTTGAATGTCTGTATAACATGTCATTCACTTGGAGTGCTTAGTAAATAAAACTTTTCAGTCAAGCTTGGAGGATTGCCTTTGCCCAGTACACATGTCAACATTGCCCTCAATACATGGCATTTGGCCATGCCTGGGTGCAGGAAGTTACCATCTTTTGTGTGGTCCCCCTCAATTTTTGTCCTGTCATTTTTGCTTGATTTAGAAACTCTGTGCACTTCACCCCTGCTAACCAGGAGTACAGTGCCAGCGCACCCCCTTTAAACATGTCGATATTGGCTTCACCCTAATTGGCATGTTTAACTTTCCTATTAGGCCAAGGTGCAGAAATACAACCATGGCGTGAAAAGTTAAATGTCACTTATGGACTGCAGCAGTGATTGTGCCATCCACTTCAGTGACAGAGAAAACATGGCTTCAGGCCTACTCTGTGTAGACTACTTCAGGAGCCTAAAACCACTACATTCAGATCTGTCAAAATAACCCTTTTGGTATGCAAGAAACCCTGTTTTAAAATATTAGGAAGTCATGCTAAAGTCACTTTGTCGCCCACAAGGGTAGGGTACTGATATTTAAAAGAGTAACGTGTGCAAAATTAAAATAGGCATGCTCCTCCAGTGACTAGACGTAAAACACTATTTTGATTGGCATGGCTTTAGTTGAATCCTAGAAAATGTCAAAGTACAGAATATAAACTTTAATTTGTAACTTTTGACCAAAAATGGCTAGAAAAGTCACTCTAGAAAAGCCACTCATACTATTTTTAATATACAGTAAAATTTGAATTTAATTGTGAAGTTGGATATTTAATAAATATTTAGGAAAAGTAACTTATATAAAGTTACCTTTTACCTGCCTGAACCTCCAGTAGTCTAATTAGCATTAGCCTACTGACAGCTGGTCTGCCAGTGATTGACCTTAAGTTATGAAAACTGCTCCCAGAGCAAGTACAATAGCCTTGCAGGAAGAGCAGTTAGGCTAGACACAGGACACTTCATTAACTTGTAAAGGGGTTAGCCCTTTCACAAGTAAATGTAAGGCAGCACATGAGAATGCAACCATTTGTTCCCCAGCAAGACTGGCACCAAACACAATGGGAGGGGAGCTATCCCCAGAACTGGCTCTGAGTGACCGCAGAGGAAGGAACTTTTCATTGCCACACTTCTTAGTGGGAATTCATGCTCTGCACAAGAAAGGAAGGGTTTCTCCACCTTGAATTTGAGCAAGGTGCTCTGTGGGATTGGGTGCAGTAGAGCAAACAGGAACTAATGCAAAAGTGGAATGGGTTGCCCCTGGGGACTTTTACCCTATTTGTTGAGGAGGAGGCAGAAGTCACACCCACCCACTAGCTAGTGGCAACCTTAAATACATCCTTCTCAGAAAACATTCTCGGCCTGCAGAAGATCAGAAGAGAGCTGGATGCGCTTTCTGTAACCTGAGAAGTGCTCTGAAGGATAGGGCTTACTACCCCATTCCCCAGACAAAGACATGGACTCCAAGGGTCAGTTGGCTGACCACATGTGTGGATAGAGTCCTGGCCCTTAAGTATAATCTTTAAGATCCTGGGAGCCTTAAAAGTGACCTCGGGAAGCTGCTCCCAAAAACCTGAAAAGTTGGAGCTTAGAAAATATTTGTACTTCCAAGACCACCAAAGTCCTAAGGGGGACCTTGTGGCACAGGTGGCCGATTTCGATGCACATTCTTCAGACACAGCATGAGGCTGTCCCTGCTGGAGGATTTTGAGCTCCATAAAAAAAGACTAAAAATGTAAAATCTTTGAGTGGGATGAACCCACTTGGTCAATCAGTCAATCAATCAGTAATAACTTTATTCGGAGGCAATCAGCCATCCATAAAAGCGATACATAAAACAATATAAATATAAAAAACATTAAAAGGATACAGTACAATTCATATGATCAGCTCAAGTTACATGCATAATAAAAACCTTGTAACAAATAAGAGGTTTTCAGTTAATATCAGTTCCACAATATATTAGCACATAGATCTAGTGAACAGCACTTATTAATTAAAAGTAGCTGAGTGGATTGTTTACCTGCGTTAACACAGAATTTCTATTACATGTGTACATTAAGCCCACATAGCCGCCCAGCGAAACACCATAGAGATAACACTCTAAAAACTTTGCTGTGGAGATGTTAAAATGGTCTTCTTTCTAGCGTACAAGACCGCCCACATAAAGGATGCCATACTATAACAGATCGCCAGAGAAGGCAAAGATTGTAAATATAAAAACGCAGGTCGACATTGCGTAAAATGTGCATCTCTCAAAATTGGTATGATGTAGCGCTTCCTCTGATGGTTATAAAACTTACAGAAAAACACCACATGCATGGTGTTCTGGGCCATTCCGTCACTGCAGGGGCAACTAGGTAGGATTGTAGACCAGTCATTCGTATGTGGAAAGCTGACCAATCTGTGGAAAGTGCCTAATCTGAAACAAATCAAAATAAACCTATGTCTTGGATTTAAAATGGCTATTAGGTAAGGTTGCATATTGGGAGTTGTTAAAATCAATTGGTTTTTCCGAACGCTGGATTTACAAATTTCAGAAGTAAATCTGTTATTCTCCAGATGTAACATAATTTCGTTTTTAGGTCTCGCCTACGCAGCGCACATGCGCTGCATAGGAAAAAGACCTTTAGAAATCGATTCCGTTTTGCAGTCAAAAACGTGCACGCATTGCATTGCTTTGAATGGCAACGTGTGCACGTTTGGCGATTCCCTTGCGTGAGCGAGCTTTCAAACCATCTGTTTGTAATTAACAGATGGTTCCTGCTCGCTCCCGCAAGGGAAACAGGCGCAGGCCCCCACTTCTCCTCGTCAAACTTGTTTTTTTACTTTTTTTGGGCGGGTGGGTGCAAGAGTGTGGAAACGTTAGAAGAGGCGCTTTCTTCGTCTGGTCCAGCTACGTACAGTTAGTCCCGTGTTGTGAGGTGAACGTGCATTGGCAAGCTTGGAAACTGTTGCTGCCGTGAAAGAGGGAACACCGCCAGCGCACGATTAAAGCATGCTTCTGGACGCCGGTGTGGACAGCCTGACTCTCTTTCGAGAGAGCGACGCCTTTGAAGAAGCAAAACAGCAGCAAAAGCACCGATGCACTAAATCATATGAGCATCAGCCTGCGTGCGCCATTTTGCCGTCCCATACAAGGCATCAGAATGCATTCAGCTTGACGCGGTGGCTAACTTTAGCATTGACCGGAAATCATTATCTCTAAAGGAATGAAAGCTTAACATTCCTCCAGTTCTCCAAAGGACATTTCTGCCTGCCCAGGTCCCCACTTGTAGGCTTGTACCAATGACGCGTGGAAGCGCAGTGGTAGCAGGACAACTGATTCGTGGCTTGTCGCAGAATGAAACCGTTTAGTCAAGGAACACTTTTGCGACATCTTAGAAGCCAATACAGATCTCAAACACCCAAATGTTGAAAGTTTATTTTCCCAGCGTTCCACCTTATGGCCAGTGCGTCAAAACATTTCAGCCCGCCCAATAAATAACTCATCGACATACCAGTAACACCTCGAACGGCCAAGAATGTGTTGGTGACATATGCTTTGGCCGTGCCTTGGTGGCGCGAGTGGATCCGTTTTATAGCGCCTCTTCGTTAAGTAGTTGTTGTGCAATCCATCTACGTAGGACAGGATATGGACTGCAGTGTGCGCGTGCAGCCTGAAGAGCAGACGAGTTCTTATCCCAGACGGTACCGCGCGGGACAACCGATTCATTTCCGTCAAACGTCACACAGTGTCACAGTGAAAGATAGTGCCCAAGAACATTTTGGAAAAAGTCAGTTCAAATAGTGCATTTTAAAAGACAATTTTCATGTAAACCTGCTAAAAAGCCATAGGGCACTTGTGAAACATTACATTACTTTCATGGTGTGCCAAAGAAGACCAAACCTTGCCACAATTAAGTGCAGCTGCTGAGCACCGGAAACCACCGGCTCAAGTTAAGCACTGGTAGGGCCACAAAATCACATCATTTTAGTGGCCCTGATCATTGGCCAACGCTGGCCAGTTTATATTCTTCCTGTGGTTTCCAAGAGTCCGTCCTTGCTACTGCCCTGAAACTATTCAGGATCTTTCCCATGATCACCTTTCACAGACTCGGCTGCTGCGTTCCTTCAGAAGACTCTTTACGACCCATTATCAAAGAGGTTCCGCCGCGCCGATGGGGAAGTCCTCTGATGTGTGCACAGAGCTCAGTAGCGCATGAATGCTCATTGACATTGGATCAATGACAACTTGCCATGCCACGTGCTACCCATGCTGAAAACACGCTGCTGTGAAATGCAGAGAAATGTGTTTGATGCCAAAAACGGGGTTTGATGATTCCATAATGGCCTTATAATGCAGACAGCCTGCTGGGAGCGCGAGGGTATCAGTAAAAGCATGAAAGCAGCCACCGCCTTCAGAAAGCACACACGTCGGCGGAGCTCCTTCAAACACAGATGCAAACCTCTGTTAACTAGCATTGCTGCACATAGAAGCCCTATTCGAGGCCCATTCTTCAAAGAATGTGTGCATCTAACCAGTGGTGGCTGGCATCAACGGGGGGGGGAGGTTGGGAGGGCAGGCGGGCACGCGTATAATATAAAATAAAAAAATATAAAAATAAATGGGCGCACAGATGAAAATAAACTTCAAATGCATTTTTAAAAAACGTACCTTACGACAGGACCACCTGCTCCGGACCTCTCGCGACTGCAGCTCGGCCACCACCGGGAACCTCCTTAGAGTAGACCAATCCTGGCGCTACTCTTATGCTGTGAGAGCAGCGCCCTGATTGGAGGGAGTGGCCTCACTCAGCACTCCCCAGCGCCCTGGAGGTAGGGAGACCAACCGTCCATACATTTCACAGACCATCTGTAATTTGGACCTCACGTCCGTTGTCCGTGAGGATCCCTTTTACGGACGCCTTTTGTCCGTAATTTTGGGCCTTGCAGAGAGCAGAGCTATTCCCCTGCAAGAGGCCTCAGCTCCCTAATGGGGCCGCCTCGCACTTATTCTCGAAGCACAAGAGCAGCCCCACCCCACCCATTGTCATTCTGTATGTTGGCTGATTGTCACATACAGAATGACAATGGGCCAATTTGAGTTGCTACAGCATGTGGTGTCCTCCTTCCGCAGTCTAGGGCAGAGCATTCTGTTAGGGTTAGATGGAAGAAATGTACAAAACAAATGTACAACAAGCATTGGCATAGCCAATAGGTCTCGCCTTTGGGACCTTATAAGTGTTTAGCCATGCAACAGTTGATGTTGTTGCACCAAGGATATTGTGCTAGATAACTAAACACTTATAAGGTCCCAAAGGCGAGACCTATTGGCTATGCCAATGCTTGTTTAAAGTGACTCTACTAATGAGGGCTAGGGTTTTTGGCTTCTCGAAATACTCCGGATGGCCCAGGTCATTACAGAAGCGTTGGATGTAAACTAGCCACGAGATACGCTGGTATAAGCTCGATTTAAGGCAATCCTTAATTATGGCACGATTTAAATCAGTGTGTGCAGAAGTCCATACTTTATACCAGAATAACATAGCCTGTAACATAATCAGGTCTGTTATATACGGGGCTCCGAGTTCAGCATGACAAACATATACTGGGGCACTTTTGGGGGTGGTAAGGAGGTACCTGAAGAACTCGTTTTCAACCAGTTGTATTTCGCCGCATTTATTGTGTCCCCACACACCCGCCCCATAAAGTGCAACATTTAGCTTTATAGACTGTCATCATCAACTCTGGTGGATTGGAACCCAGTCGCCTGGCAAACCCTCTAAGTGCCATACAGGCTTTACTGAACTGTAGTTTCCTACTGGAGATTGCCTTTTCCATAGGCACGCTTTATCAAATAAGATTCTCAAATAGGAAAAAGTATCAGTAAAGCATATAAATTTACCCTGGATTTTTAAGTCTCGGCACTTAGCGGATTCATTCCCGCACTTCATCACAAAAGTTGTTGTTTGGTTTACTAGAAGCCCACGGTCCTCTATATGACCTGTGCTCCATCGCGATCAGCCTGAAATCACGCCTAGTTCCCTGTCTACCACTTTCATAGACTATCATTGGCACTTAGTGCTTTTTGACACTATCTTTACTTAAAAAATAAAAAAATATGTCCAGTTCCTCTTATTCCATTTTTTCCATTTTGGTGTAATTTTGTTTATTACATTTTACTCTATTTTTATAATTCAGTTTGGGATTTATATTGTTTGATGATTTGACTTTATTACTGTGCATAAATACTTTACACATTGCCCTAAGTTAAACCTGTCTATTCTGTGCCATAATTACCAGTGACGGAGCTCAGGTTAATTTAGTGACTTTGAGGTTCACCTTGACAAGTTAGTGTTATTATTCCATGAGATGGGTGACCGCTTACATAAAATAATAATCCACTTTCTTAGAGTGTGGATTCTGAGAACAGAGAATGACCCTTGGCTAATCTGCATGTTCATTAATCATGTCAACAGTACTTTGCGTGCATTGAATCCTGCTATATCTTGTGATTGCTTGCGCACACTACATAGCCCTGGGCTCTAGTGTGTCTACATGTTGTTCCAGTAACAGTCGCTACAGCAACCGGTGATACCAGTATATTTGGTCCCATTACCAGTGCTTCGAGCCTCTCCTCTGTATCCTGCATGGTCATTCAACATCGAAGTTGCCTCAGCTAACACAAGTTCGATTATGCCTCCCAGCAAGATAATGATAATGGCTGCTTCAGATACAGACTGAGACTCAATAATACCAGTACCATTTAACCTGGGGACTTAAAGCCCACAAATATTTTCTTGTCAGTCTTGGTGAAAATACTTCTAGTATTGTCTATTGTTTGACCTGACATCCTTAGCATGGGTCCCCAACTTTTTGCCTTCCATCCTCATGTTTTTGTTGACTTTGTTTTTGCTGGCCTTAGGAGTCTACGCACCTTACTACTGCTAACCTGTGCTAAAGTGCTTGTGCTTTAATTTACTTAAGTCCCTAATAAAGTGGTACTACATGTACCCAGCGCCTGTAAATTAAATGCTACTTGTGAGCCTGCAGTTCTCTTTGTGCCGCCAACTTAAGTAGGCCTTTAAACATATCTCAGGCCTGCCATTACAGCCTGTGAGCAGTTTTAAATTGCAATTTCAACCCCACAAAATAAACCTTTTGCCAGGCCTAAACCTTCCTTTTTAGTACATATGTCACGCCTAGGGTAGGCCTTAAACAGCCCATAGGGCGGGCAGGATGTATGTAAGAAGTTACACAATATACTTTTAACTTTTACATTCCTTGGTAGTGAAAAACTCTTAAATTCATTTTTCACTACTGCAAGGCCTACTTCTCTCATAGAATAACATTGAGTTACATTATTACATTTAATAAGTGATAACTTTCAATTGGGAGCAATTAGAAATGTTTAGTTTGTGTCTAAAGAATTGTAATTTAAAGTCCTCTTTAATGATATAGTTGGATTTTAAGTCTCAATTTTGAAAATGCCACTTTTATAATGTTGGCCTTTTCTTGTGCCAACCATTTGGTGCCTGCAGCCTGTATCCTGGGTCACGTGACTAGGTGTAGCTGACAATTGGTCTTTGCTTATTGCTCCCAGACAGTGATTCAGAGGGGGAATAGTTGTTGGCAGGATGGGCCTGAAGGTGCTCTGTCGGCCCACCTGTGGTCTTTTGGGAAGAACTGATGCAGTACAATGCATTTTCTCACAGCTCTGTATCGGAACCACCTCTGTGTGATGCATCCCTGATGCAGGACCCCACAGTTCTTCAGAAATGCCGCAGCACAATGCCTCCTCTGCGCAGGACCTTGCATCGCGGTCCTGCAGCTCCTCGGAACTACTCCTGCGCGATGCATCCTTAATGCAGGACCTCACATCGCAGCCCCGCGGCTCTCAGGAACCAACCGCCTCTATGCGACGCATCCTCAATGTGGGATCTTGCAGTGCTCTTCTATCAGGATTTACTGTGTTTTGTTCAGCAGGACTAACTTGATCCCTGTATCCGGCCTGCACTCCATCGTGGTCCCCTTGAGCTCGTGACTTTGTCCTGGTCCGGCACAGCCAGATAACCACAGTTGCCGATTTGTGTTTTTGAGCACTATTTCACCCTAAATCTTTAAATTTGCATATCTCCGATTCTATTAAGTAGATTTTTGTGGTTTTGGTGTCAAATTTATTACATTTTACTGTATTTTGAGCAGTGTGGCTATGGCGAGACCCTAGCACACACGTCCTTGCTAACCTCCGAGACAAGCAGGCCCAAAAATATGACCCTTTTGCTTCCTCTGGGCCCCCAAAAATGACCATTGAAGCAGGGGGAACACCCCCCCCCCCCTATGAGGTGGGCGATAACCTGTCTTTAGTAACGTGGGGCAGACACAGTCTCAACTCCCTCAAACCGGCAGTTGGAAGAGGCAAGATGGCTGCCACCCATCGCGAATGTGGAGAAACCATTTTTGGAACCCTATGAACTATGATCTCTTTCCTAGCTCGAAGATTAATTATCCAGGCCCTTATCTCCTGTCTCGACTATGGCAATGTCCTCTATCTTGGTTCACATAGCTATGTCACAAAGAGACTACAGATTATGCAGAAGGCCGCTGCTCAGCTTCTCATGAACGTCCCCAGGCACCAATCTGTAAAAAGATCCCTAAAGGACCTCATCTGTCTCTCAATCGTGCAGAGGGTCCAGTTTAAGACACTCTGCATTCTGCACAGGTCCCTTCACAAGAAAGGTCCCGTCTTATTAAGACTGCTAGCCATCCCCTACTCCCCTGGAAGGCTCCTTAGATCGTCTACAGCACATTTATTACAGGCCCCTAAGTTTAGCTTATCTCGCTGGGGTGACCGTTCTTTCTCCTACCGGGCCCCCAAACTTTGGAACACTCTTCCTTTGGAACTACGCTTGGTCCGTAAGGACCTGAAAACGTGACTATATAGCAACTAACAGCAACTAATTCTGCTGAGAGCCACTTAACACAAAGTCTGAGCTCCTCTCTGACTGATCTAGTGCTGGGATGCCTCTGGGTAGCTATGCACTATATAAAACCTATTGAATAGAATAGAGACTGACGCCGATAGCGCCGAGGGGCGGCTTGACTGCGTCAAGAGTGGCGCCTCCTGTACGATTCCGAGAGATTTGATTCCTACGGTGGCCGGCCATGAGGCCCCGAAGGCAGTGAGAGACAGTGCATGGAGCTGCAGTGGTGCGCCCAGTGTCCGGAGCCCCGGGGCGCAGCGAGGCCATGGTGAGTTGCTGGATACTGCACTCTCCATTTGCCACAGATGAGGAGGGCTGCAGGCCGAGTGGCGTGCCCCCCATCGATAAAGGGCGCATTCTAATACACAGTGTGGCAGGCGGCTTCCAGGACACAGCTGGGTGCATTGAGAGAGGGATCCGTGTGCCGCCTCCCCCGGGGACAATGGGGTGGGTGCATGACACCATCGGAGGCCAGCAGAGCTGACAGCACCGTCACCGGAGGAGGCCCTCGGATGGTGGGTGCTCACAAGGTGACTGGGGACAGAGTAGGCGGACTTGGGGCCCAGAATCACAGCTCACCCCGAGCTACACTTAGCGCACAGAGCCCCACTGGCCTGGAGAACAGATGTCCCCAGCGTACCTGATGGCCTCCGGAGTTTTCTACTGGCTCAGATTTCATTGGGGCCTACCACACACTTTGGCCTGGACCCCCAATGGCAGGCACTCGTGTGAAGGACCAAAAAGGCGGCTCCATCAAGGACCTCCTAGGGTTCCAAAGACAGGCTACTGAACTCCTGCTGACACCGGATTGTCATACTACTCCCCAGGGAGATCTGGGAGGGAGCAAGGACCCCCAGTCATTCAAGGGGATATTCAAACAATGATGGCTGCCTTCACAAAAAAAATGAGCCTCCAGCGACAGGACTTTATCAAATCTTTGAATGAGCTCGAACATGTAGTGCAAAAGCTCGTCACCAGGGTTTACCAACTGGAGGTGGCCGCAGCGGAGTGCGCACATGAGAGTGACGAACTAGACGTGAGGGTCGCAAAAATTGGAGAAGAAATGCCAATGGCTCACAGATAAAATGGAGGATGGAGAAAATAGGTCAAGCGAAACAATATCAGAAACTGGGGTTTTCCGGATGTGATAATGGATTCAGAACTGATGAGCAACTTCCAAGTCTTATTTGCATCACTAATGGAGGCCGCGACAGAATTGGCAACAGAGTTAGACCGCACTCACAGGGTGTTCAACGCTTTTCAAATCAAGAACAAGTTAACTCCGGACGTCCTCACAAGGGTACACCATTTTCGTCCGAAAGAAGCAGCCTTTCCAAGTATAACGCATTGGAGGTTAAACTAGTGCAAATTAGGTAATTGTCCTGTATCACCGCATGTGCCTAAAGCAGGGCCGGACTGGGAACAGCAACCAGCCCTGGCAGATTACTGCTCGGACTGGCCCCGGGGTGGGGGCGTGGGGGGTCGGGGGCATGCTAGTGAGAAGCACCGCACCCGCTTTTGCTACAGGGGGCCGAAATTGCAGCACAGTTGGAAAACCGGCCCCTACGGGTACAAAACCGGCCCCCACCCCCCAGGCCCACTGGGGAAACGCCCGGTGCCCGCTACGGCCAGTCCGGCCCTGGCCCCAATTGTCATGCATGTTTCAGCTGCTTTCCTCGTGCTCCGATAATTGCAGACAGCACTAATAAAGTTCGGTGCTGGGCCCTATAGAGTTAAATTATTCCAGAAGCTAACATTACTTTTTTAGCATTCAGCTGCTGCTCAAAGACCACGGAGAGGTGTTGTCATGGTCACAGGCTCTAACTTTCTCTGCTTCAGCAAGGCGTGTATCCGATGGAAGAGACACTCTAAGCTCATAGACAATCCTGTTGAACACATCCAGTCTGAATCTTATAAGACCCAGGCAGACAGTGACCAGATCGGTGACATGCTCTAAAAACAGGAAAAAGAGAGAGAGGCTTCTAATCACACTACTTTTTTTGTTCCTGCAAGCTGTTTTGGGGTTGAATTAACATTTTCTGTCTGCAAATCTAATTAAATATTAGAACTGTTCCTACTAGATCTGGCACGTTGTCTGTAAAATAGAGTTTTTCCTGTGGAGATTTGTAGCCCTGCCTCGCAGAGATCTGATTTAACAACAAGTCATAGCTGCATGGTATGAACCTTGCCTTTGGCCTCTGAATGCAATCTAAATAAATATGTAGAACTCCTGGTTGAACACATTGGATAGATTTTTGACATGGCACAATTTTCTCTAGATATCTGTACCATCGAAACACGTTAATATTTACACTTTATTAAATGGTAAGTGTTATTGCTTTTCACCGATGCGATCATTTACTCTTCCATTTGCAGCCATAAAAAAGAAAACCACTGAGTCTAAATGGTTTTGAAAAAGTGACCAAATGTCTTGATTATTGTTAATTATGGCCCAATTATGTTTGTCACTATTGAGACCTGGCTTAATCTTTCGGAGCTCTGCAGCATTATGTTGGCCATTTCCGAAATGTATCTCATTATATGAGCATATCTGCTTCGTTCTACTATCCATAACCTGCCACTCACATTGTCACGCGTAAGCCGTTGAAATGTCACTCATAAGCACACCAAAACAGAGAAATGTCACATAAGCAATCTGACAACTTGGCAGCTATGAAGAAGACATAATGAGAGTGGCTAGACAGAGAGAGCTGATAGTCTTCAGTGGGTCCATCCTGATGCTCTTTCAAAATGTGTCCAGTCAGACCTTGGCTAAGAGAAAATCTCTGAAAATAGCGACTGACTTTCTGCGAGCTCATAAGATTCCATACCGGTGGGGGTTCCCGGAGTGTCTCTTCCAGTAAAAAAAACAGGGTCTCACTCTCCACCATGCAGGAGGTCCTGGACCTCTTCCAGTTGAGCAACGACCAAAACGCTGAAGGCAACCATACAGAGAACCTGCAACTGACGTGGCAACGACAGCAGCAAACCAGGAGATCCAGGTATAAGGAGGCACGGCAAATGGCTTGAAAGCAACAACGTTCCCTTTGGTTGTCCACCCCGCACAACGGGCCTTAACTAAGCTGTGAGATATCGGAGTGGGTGCCCCTCCGATAGCCACTCCTGGGAAAGAGAGGCGGACCTGTGGTGGCCTTCATCCACATGCTACTGCCTCCGCGGCTGCTGGAGGTGGTGGGCCAAGCATGGCTCCAATGGATGAAAATGGCAAGACAACGGCTCCGATGGGGTAATGTTAATCCCTCTGTGGCTTGGGGGGGACGAGCATTCTTCCCTGTTTTTCTTATTGTTTGAGGGTCAAGTGGGGACCCTGGGGGTTAGGGAGTGGCTACAAAGCGAATTTGAGGCAGGCCTACTGGCCTGAGAAGAGTTAGCCCGAATACGGTGATCGACCAGACTATTATACCCAGTAGGGAGGGGAAGGCATCTGGTGATCACAGGGCACACTGGAACTTCGCAGGGGGATTAGCATGCCAGAGTCTCCTTCTCAGGCGAGCTTTTCTAGGTATATTGTTCGTTGATGTTGTATTGTTTGTTTATTTTTCTGGCCCAGTCACTGCTCCACAAGACAAGATACCAATTAGAGAGACATGCAGACATGTTCAACACTGAGGCAATTATGGGTTGACAGCAAGGACCTTACCGCACTACAACTGCTTCAATGCAGGACGGTAGACTGACCCCGACCGTGGCTACATTGAACGTCTGGGGCCTAAACTCTGCAGTAAAGAGGAAATCTTTGCTCCTCTGGCTACACGTGAAACTGATAGATATAGTCTTCCTGCAGGAGACACATCTCCTGACAGGAGACGTAAACAGGTGCCAATCCAGATATTTTCCCCAGCAGTTTCACTCCAACACAGGCACTAAAACTAGGGGAGTGGTGAACTTAGCGGAACACACAACCACCTTGCAGTTGGATATGATCAAAAGAGACTCAGAAGGAAGGGTAATACTTACTCATGGGACAATAATGAACTGAACCATTACTATGGTGTTGGTGTATTTCCTGAATAAACACAGAGACCACTTTTCTCTTGGTTGTTCACCTGCTTGTCCGACCATGCAAGTGCTGATACGATAATGGGGGGCAAATTAAATGTAGCCCTTGATTCCGACGTGGACAAGTCCCACTCCACATGGCAAACCTTAAACCCCCCCCCACCATCTATGACACAGGGCCTATCCAATTTACAGCTGATCGATGTCTGGAGGTCTTATCATGAAACACACAAAGACTTCACAATCTGAAAGAGACAGCTAGCTGTAGATTCACTTTAGAATCTTCGCCAGTCACAAGACTGGATCCGGAAAGTTTTTCCCATAGCATGTCCGAGCGTCAGTAGAGGGCGTCGCGCTGTATTGACGTCGGCCGCCGGATGTGACGTCGACGGAGTCCATATAACTCGCTCGCTGACACTCCGACGTCAGTTTTTTCTTTTCCACGCTTGCAACGCATATCTGGAGCGGTTAGGGGCCGTTTTTTCAGGCCCATCTTGACATTTTTTTGAGGGAACAGTGTGGTTTTTTGCAGTGTCGTCAGGGTTTGAGCCCTGTGGATCTTGTGACAGACAGATGCGGCGCCGATGGAGTCGTCTGCTTTAGGTGACTTTCCATCTGGCCTTAGTCTACCTGTTCCTGCTTTTCCTACAGGAATGCACAGTTTGGTAGGTGAAAGGGGGACTATAGGGTGTCAAAACCCTTTGGGCAATACTGTCCAGAAAATTGGCTGACTGAACTGGGAGAGGCTAGTGGACTAGAGTTCTCTCCAGTTTTAGATTTGCTTTCTCCACCTGGTATGGCAATAGAGGAGAGTTCTTCTTACATTGCGGTATTAAGGAGGGCAGCTGCAGTCTTAGGTTGCCAGCTTCCCTCGGTGGAATTATCCACAGACTCTTTGGTGGATGTTCTTCCCCAAGGTGAGATGGGAGTGGAGCCTTTAATCTATTATAATGAGTTTTTGTTTACCCTTCTGTTAAGAGCTTAGGCGAAACCTGTTAAAGGAGCTCCAGTTGACTGGGCTGTAGCCCATAGACATCGGCCCACCCCTGGGGACCCATTTAGACTCTTGCGACATCCCACCACAAAAGGGCTGGCGATTCAAGCAGCTACAGCTTCGCTGGACTCTAGTGTCCATCCCTTGGTTCCACCAAATAAAGAGTCCAGATGGCTAGAACATTGTGGGAGGAATATATTATCTTCTGTCAGTTTGGCATTGAAGTCGTCAAACACAGCATGTGTTTTGGGCAGATTTTCTCATGCTTTATGTGACTCTGTGGCGCATCGGCTGCCTTCTCTTTCAGAGGAAGCCAGGAGTGAACTCCTGCAGGTGGTACAAGATGGCCGGGAAGCGGCGAAATTCACCATAAAATGTGGTATGGACACCACCGATTCCATGGGTAGAGCTATGGCTCAGTCATTTACACTGCGCAGACATGCATGGCTGCATCAGTCTGGGTTTTTGAAGCCTGTACAGGATAGCCTGAAAGATATTCAGTTTAATGGTGCACATTTATTTGGAGAACATGCTGATTCGGCTTTACGGCAATTCAAAGTTGGTCGGTATGACAAAGCCACCTAGACATTTCTTTGAATGTTCTGTTTGAATTCTTTCTTTCTGTCTTGCATGGAAAGAAGTGTTTATATGTGGCTGAGTTGCAATATGTATTTTATTTGGTGGCAACCAGTGTGGTGTTTCTGCTTGAAGCAGGGGTTTATGGTGGTTTAGATAACCTTCTGGTTCTTTACACGTTTTTTCATGATTTTTAGTTCTGGTCAGTCAGTATTATAGGAAAATTATAGGACAGGTATTCTGCAGAATTCTTTTGAGAGAAGACTTATTCTATAAAGTATATTCCATGATAAGTGGCTTTCTTGATTATTATTTACCTCTTGAAGCAGAAGTCTTGACTTTCTCCTTCAGCGCGGTCAATGGCAGTTATTCAGCTGTTTATTTGTGTTGGGTTTTTAATTGAGGTCTGGTATACAGGTCTTGAAGTTTGCTTTACTCTGAAGAAGAGCTCAAGTGTTGATACCTTCATGGTATGTACCATACTATATGTGGAGTATCTTTTGAATGTTATGGTGAGCATTTCTAAATGCATATTTGTTAAGCTGGGATTGCTCAGCTTGGGCACTATTAGTCTCACTTATGAGTGTGCAGAGTTCTACCCTCTGTGTCAGGTTATTTCTCTGATATATGATATCATACATTTGTGGAGTTTGGTACCTCTTGTTATGTACTTTTGAAATGTGTAACCCATGGGAGTCTCAATGTATACGATCTGCCTTATGATCAGAGTTTTATGTACAATGACCCTCTTATTAGTTTTGGTTAATATGATGAAGTATCTCTTATACTTTTATATGGTATTTGTGTGACCTTATGCTTAATTTATGGGCATACGTCAATAGACTGTGGTGCCATTGATGGGATAGTACAGCACTGAGGGTATCTATCCCAAAATTCCTTCTGGTATTTTCATAGAAAGTAGCTGATAGCCCACATTATTAGTTTGTGACTTTGGCTTTTCCCCTTGTACCTGACTTACTTTTAGGTGATAGATGATGTTACTTATGATTGATGGTAAAAGTTCTCTACTTTTGCTAGATTTTGAACATTATTAACCAGAAGCTTATTATCTTGTGAGCTTTAAGACACTACGTGTTTTGCTCTTCGGGTTCTGTCTCATAGGCATTGATGTTGATTGGCTCTTCTGCCCCTTTGTGTAGACATTGTTGGTTTGCACATGTTCCTTGAGCATGTTTGATTGTTTTCTTTGGATTATGTCATGCTATTATAGGTCTCCAGGCAGATGTAGTCTCTCGGGCGATTCCAATCTTTAAATTATGAAGGATACTTTTTGACTCTTTTTGGGTTGTTATAACGCTGTGCGTTAATACTAAAAAAAGTCTTCTTTTCTGGAGGACATTTCCCTCTAATGGTGTACCTTTTGTTCTCTATGAAGGTGTTCATGTATGTTGGTCCTTGAGAGGAAACGGTGTTGGCCTCATAGCTTCTACCTTTTGTAGAAGACTTCTATTCCTATCATACAAGATCATTGTTCCTCTGGGGGACAACTCTTTTCCTTATTGCCTGTCTCTAGTTGCTGATGGTTGGGTTCACAGTTTGCAAAGTGTGGTACCTGGATGACATATACAAATTGATGTTTATTTTTATAGATCGGTCGGATTCTTTTATTATGGAATCCTTTAAAGTTTTCGGTTTCAGTATGGTGGACTGATTTTTTAAAATCATCTGTAGAAGGGTTTCTATTCATAAAAGTAAGGTCACGTACTAACCTTGGTTTTCGCTAGGCTATCAAGGTTCTTTTCCATACTTAATATCTTATTCAACTTCATACTAACATTGCTTAATGGAGGTGTATCAGGCAACTTGCATTACTCTGACGGATTGGATGGCTGTTGCTTTCCTAAGTGGTATGATCCCTCTTTAGTTCCATACTGTTATGTCAGTATTGTCTGCGGATTATTTGGCTTTGTTTGTATCTTTAAATATGAATTTCATTTTGTTGATACATAAGCAGTTCATTATTTTACTGCTATGTCACTATATATATATATATATATATATATACACACACACACACACACACACACAATATATAACCCAATTAGTTATTAAAGAAAAAAAAGGTGTATGAGCAAGTGCTGCATCACGCTATCCTTTCTCAAGCCAGCGGGTAACTCAGCAAGTTCTAATTCACACTTAGAACGACATAAGTATCATTATGCAAAGGCAAGTGCCCGTATTCCCTCAAAACAAAATAATAGTGTTTTTTTTTCTTCTTTTTCTTTAATAACTAATTGGGTTATATATTTTGTACATCACAGTCGGCTATGTATCAACCAAAACGTTTTTTGCGATGTTTTTCCCTCCCCAGTATACATCCTAGCTTAACTGGACACTACAGTGCGCAAAACAGGATGGTAAACTGTCGACCTTTTCTTTGGCATTTGTACTGTGGCATCTAACACCCCACTGTATGTTTCTTTTACACTCAGTTCGAGTGTTTATAATTTAAGCACTGATTTAATTATATAAAATGCGTGTCATTGCGCTGGAGTCTGTTTTCCATTGCATGGATTGTCACACTCCAATTGTGCATATTTTTTCTATGTCTATTAAACTTTTTTCACCTTTGGAATGTTTAAAGCACAGCCACTTCCGGGTCACGGGGTGACTTTGACAAAGACCGTTGGTCGAAACGCGTCAGTCAATAAACAACTTTTCTTTCTAAAGATTCCTGAGTGCGACTTTTCCTTATCGTTGCGAAGCGTAAGGAGTGATAATATATATATATATAAATATAGAGAAAGGCGTTTAGCCGAAACCGGTCATGCCGTCAAGTTTTCATAATAAACGACCGAAGTAAACCCCGCTGTGTCCTCTGCTCTTCATAAAAAGGGAGGAGGTTTGGTGTTATATGTGGCGTGCAGCTCGTGGTGCGCAACAGAGGACCCTTCCAACTTTGTGGTCGCAACTACATGGGCAAAAGGAACTTTTCACGTACCGAGGGATCGGATGATTGCGACCCGCCGCCTACATTTCAGGTGACCGAGACGCTGCTGCCAGTTGGCGTTCCAGGATTGCCTGGAGAGACTACGGCACTGTCCTCACGTCTTAAGCCTTGGTTCCTGTGCAGTAGGTTGGCTGGAAGTAGGGGACCCGAGGTCGTTTATTGCCTGTATTTTCGCCGAGTCTACCTCCTGCAACACTGTATTCACCAACATGCTGCATTATGGGACATGCTGTCTGGACATGGGGCTGCTGTAACGTTTTGCGGGCTAATGTGGCGCAGGTGAGCCCTCCATCATTTGATAAGGAGGAGCCTAGTTAAGATATTCATCAGGTGACTCGACAATGAACTGGGGTGGCATGGTGAGGAAAAGAATGATGGATTTAACCCAGATCTCTTGACTGGGGGTGAATGTTTTGATTTGTTATGCATTCCGTCCATCAATTGTGTGTCTTTTGCTTCCTCGCCCTAAGTGCGCCGGGTATGCCCAGACGTGGGTCCTGGGCTCACTGTGCCACTGGATTCAAGCTATCCTGGCTGAAGAGGGGTGGAACCCTGAAACCGGTCCTAGGATGCTTGTTTCCGGTCCAGGGAGGACCTGGCTTAGCAGTTCGGGCTGGACTGTTCCCATGAGGCGCAGGGTGAAGACTGATTTGCATATGGCCAGGTCTAAACTGGGGTGGCATGGTGAGCAAATGAATGATGGATTTAACCCAGATCTCTTGACTGGGGGTGAATGTTTTGATTTGTTCTGCATTCCGTCCATCAATTGTGTCTCTTTTGCTTCCTCGCCCTAAGTGCGCCGGGTATGCCCAGACATGGGTCCCGGGCACACTGTGCCACTGGATTCAAGCTATCCTGGCTGAAGAGGGGTGGAACCCTGAAACCGGTCCTAGGATGCTTGTTTCCGGTCCAGGGAGGACCTGGCTTAGCAGTTCGGGCTGGACTGTTCCCATGAAGCGCAGGGTCAAGACTGATTTGCATATGGCCAGTTCTAAACTGGGGTGGCATGGTGACCAAAAGAATGATGGATTTAACCCAGATCTCTTGACTGGGGGTGAATGTTTTGATTTGTTCTGCATTCCGTCCATCAATTGTGTGTCTTTTGCTTCGACAATGAAATGAGAAAGGCATTTAGCCGAAACCGGTCATGCCATCAAGTTTTCATAATAAACGACCGAAGTAAACCCCGCTGTGTCCTCTGCTCTTCTTCAAAGGGAGGAAGTTTGGTGTTATATAAATATATATATTCACTGATAAAACCATAGGTTTCAGGCACGTTATAGTTAGAAATTAGCATTTAAATAACCTTACAAATTCACTGAAAAAACATAGGTTTTAGGGACAGTTATAGTTAGTTGGACATTGCACTCGTACAAAACCCGTGAAATTCCCCCGTTATAGTTAGTTCAGCTAACTATAACTCGCGCCCCCGCAATGCACTGCTGATGACGTCACATATTACATTACTCATGACATGGTCAGTGACATCACTGATGACATCACTGATGACATCTCAAATGACATCACTGATGACATCATCCAGTGACTGTGTGTTTCTGTAAAGTTTAAATATTTTTAATATATATATAGGGAAAGGCGTATTGAAGAATGAGTGGGTGTATAAGTGTCTGTATGGATGATTTAGTAGGTGCGTGACTAACTCTATAAGTGAGTGATTAAACGTATCTTACTGAATGCATGGGTTAGTGACTAAACTGGGTGAATGTCTGTATCCGTCTGTCTGTTGCTGTGTAAGTGGCTGCATGGGTTTGTGAATAGCTACATGAGTGTCTATATGAGTTATTGATTGGTTGTCTGAGTATCTGTATGGGTGCCTGAGTGTTTGTGTGGGTGGGGTGTGTGCGACTCTGTGCATAGATGTGTGAGTGGGTGATTCACTGGGTGGATGGTTTCAAGAGTGCATCTGTGATAGACTGTATGGGTGGGTAAGTGTGTGTAAGAGTGTGTTAGTGAGTGAATGTATGTCCCAGTGGTACATGTGTGAGTAACTACATATGTGAAAGGCAGTATATATGTGTGTTGGAGTATATAAATAGCTATAAGCAGAGTGTGTGATTGTGAGAGTGACTGTATGGATGAGTGTGTGCTTGTATCAGTGATTGTATAAGAGCGTAAGAATGTGCTAGTATTTGTATGAGTAAGTGAGCTGGTGTGTGTATATAACTGTATAGGTGAGTAAATGGCAGTGTGTTTAATTATTTGCATGACTGACTAGGTGTGTGAGTACCTCTATGGATGAGTGGCGGTGTTTGAGTGTCTATATAGGAGTATGAGTGCATATGATAGTGCTGTACTGAGTGACCGTAAGTATGAGTGACTGTACGGGTGAGTGAGTGGATGTGTGTGTAGACCTAAGAATCAGTGAGTGGGTATGTAGTTATTGGTGTTGGAGTGTCTATGGTTTTGTGAATGGCAGTCTGTAATTTAGAGTGGGTGTATCAAAGGTTATATTAGGGTGTGAGGAGGTGCATCAGATTATCACGTGGATGATGTCATCAGTGATGTCATCAGTGATGTCATTTGAGATGTCATCAGTGATGTCATCAGTGATGTCACTGACCATGTCATGAGTGATGTAATATGTGACGTCATCAGCAGTGCATTGCGGGCGCAAGTTATAGTTAGCTGAACTAACTATAACGGGGAATTTCACGGGTTTTGTACGAGTGCAATGTCCAACTAACTATAACCGTCACTAAAACCTATGGTTTTTTCAGTGAATTTGTAAGGTTTTTTAAATGCTAATTTCTAACTATAACGTGCCTGAAACCTATGGTTTTTCAGTGAATTTCAAAGGTTTTTAAATGCTAATTCCTAACTATAACGTGCCTGAAACCTATGGTTTTTTTCAGTGAATTTCAAAGGTTTTGTAAATGACAATTTTTAAATGTATTAATTGTTATATTTATTTTTTTGATACTGATTTACTACATTTTTTAAACTATTTATTTTTACATATTTTATTTTTTAAATTACATTGTAATTACATTATACATTACATTACAAAATATACTTTCTCAGAATGAATTACTTTAGTTTAAATACTTTGCAAATAGGCAATAGACTTTTAAGTACAGTAGTTACAGTTGTTGCAATGGGCAACACAATTTCAAACACAATGCAACATTGAGCTCAATGTGAATTTCTAGTTAAATGCAATTAGTTACTTTATGGATTACTTTTCTAACCACAGGACTGGATCCTAGATTCAGTCCTGGGACATCTCCTGTAAACAGTTGAGTAAAAGCGTTTTGGTTACAGTAGTGATTTTTAAGGAATATTATTGTATTTTAAAAGTTGACACTTAGAAACTTTTTCACATAGAATCACCAATGTTATCCTATGGGAGGAAATTCACTTAGCAGGTAAGTAGTGTTATCGTTACTTTTTCTTACTCAGTGGTGAATCCTGGATCCAGCACTGGTGCATCTCCTGTAAATAGTTGAAAGAATGCGTTTAAGTCATACAGGCGATTTTTAAGGAATATTTGTAGTTTTTGAAAATCGACACAAACTTTTCTGCTGAAAACCAGACAATGGATTCCTATGGAAGGAAATACAAGTTACTGGTAAGTACGGTTAGAATTACTTTTCAGGGTCAGTGCTGGGCTAAAAGATGCAGCACTGGGTTCTCTCCTGATAACAGGTGAGTAAATCGGAATTCGTAGTTCGGCTGATTTTAGAGGAATATTTGTATGTTTCAAAAATCGACACTTAGAAACTTTTTCAGCAAAAAGCAGGTAATGATATGCTATGGAAGGAAATTCAAGTTACTGGTAAGTACGGTTAAAATTACTTTTCAGGATCAGTACTGGGCTCAAAGATGCAGCACTGAGGTCTCTCCTGATAACAGGTGAGTAAATCGGAATTCGTAGTTCGGCTGATTTTAGAGGAATATTATAAAGTTCCAAAACTCCACACTTAGAAGAATTTCCAAGTGAAACCAGTCAATGTTAGCCTATGGAAGGAAATTAAAGTTACTGGTAAGTACGGTTAAAATTACTTTTCAGGATCAGTACTGGGCTCAAAGATGCAGCACTGGGTACTCTCCTGATAACAGGTGAGTAAATCGGAATTCGTAGTTCGGCTGATTTTAGAGGAATATTTGCACAATGGTGAAGGAAGGGGGTGGGGCCTGAGGTGACATGTCTGCAAACACGCCCTGTGGCGCGTTTTAAGTTGGAGAATTAATTCCTCCTCAATCCCGAGGGTCCCTAGGGGCCAACTAGCCCACCAGATACCTCCAGTATGCGCCAGAGAGCTGAGTTGCAGAGAGGTGTTCAGAGGCCACGCCCCTTTTACAACACTCTGCAACGCAGCTCCGTGGCGCTTACTGGAGGTACCTGGTGGGCTAGTTGGCCCCCAGAGACCCTCAGGATTGAAGGGGATTTAATTCCCCATCTTAAAACGCGCCACGGGGCCTGTTTGCACACATGTCACCTGAAGCCCCGCCCTCCCTTCACCACTGTGCAAACGCGCCCGTGGCGCGTTTTAAGTTGGGGGATTAAGTCCCTTGAATCCTGAGGGTCCCTGGAGTCCAACTAGCCCACCATGTACCTCCAAAAGCGCCACAGAGCTGCGTTGCAGAGAGGTGTAAAAGGGGCGTGGCCTCTGTACACCTCTCTGCAACGCAGCCCCTGGCGCATACTGGAGATTCCTGGTGGGCTAGTTGGCCTCAGGACCCCCAGTATTCAAGGGGAATTACTTCCCCTTCTTAAAACGCGCCAGGGGGCGCGTTTGCAGACTGCTGCAGGGAGGGGCGGGGCCTCCGTCACGATGCCGGTCTTTTTTTTTTTTTCTTTTTTTTGTATGGGAGGGGGGCTGCGTGGCCCCCCTTCCCTCGGCCACTTTTGGCCCCGGGGACCCCATCACCCGGGGCCTGAGGATTTTTTTTTTTTAGATAAAAGAAATGGGAAGGGGGCCACGTGGCCCCCCTTCCCTGGGCCTCTATTGGCCCCGGGGACCCCATCCCCCGGGGCATGCCCTCTTTTTTTTTTTTTTTTTAAATTAAAATATTTGGAGTGGGGCTGCGTGGCCCCCCTCCTCAGGCCATTTAAGGCCCCAGGGACCCATCCCCCGGGTCCGGCCTTTACGTCGTTTAAAAAAATAAAATGTTTAATTTGTAGGGAGGGGGCCGCGTGGCCCCCCTCCTGGGCCACTACTAGCCCCGGGGACCCCATCCCCGGGGCTGGCCCTCTCCGTTGGGGACCGTGGGGGTCCCCAATCCCCCACGGTCTTGCCGGCTCCCCGCGTCCTTCGGGAGCCGGCATTGCTTTTCCACATGGGGAGCTGCTAAGATGCAGCTCCCCGTGTGGAAAGCAATCTGCTTGGTTTTGGAAGAGAGAGCAGGTTTCCTGCTCTCTCTTCCAAAAACAAAGCAGTTTGCTATGACAGGACGGAGCCGCGAGGCTCCCGTCCTGTCATAGCAAACTACAGTGTCCCGGGGTAGGCACCCCGGGACACTGCAGGAGCCGGCCCTGGGGGGGTGGTGGTCCCCAGGGCCATCAAGGGCTCCAGGCGGGGGCCGCGCGGCCCCCCTCCCTCCATTGGCAAAGGAGGTGGTGGTCCCCGGGGCTCGGGGGTCCGTAACGGACCCCCATATTGAAATATTTAGTGCCCCCGGGAGGTGGCGGTCCCCGGGGCTGCGGGAGGGCCGAGAGCCCTCCCGCACCATTATTTTTTGTAAAGCCCCGGGGGGTGGCTGTCCCCGGGGCTTGGGGGGCCTTAGAGGCCCCCCATATTATTAAATATACCCCCGCATGCCCCCGGGACTTGGCCCACCCGGGGGCCAATTAACCACGAAGCGCGGGAGACCGTGCTTCGTTTTGTTTTTTTTCTCGGTGGGATCCGTGCACCCTAAGCGCAGCCCGCCGATTTTTTAAAAAAATGCTTTTTTCTGCCCAGGGGTCCTTGTGGGACCCCTGAGCAAACCTAGGGGTCAGGGTGTTTCTACCCTGCCCCCTTTGTGCGTTTTGCGCACTTGTTTCTGTGCCTCGGTTCTACCGAGGCATAAAAGGCTGCCAACACTTCCTGATTTGGAGTGCTGACAGTCACTTGACAGCCAATTAGCATGCAGCTCGTGATCGGGACGGTGCGCGCAGGGTGCGCTCAGGGTGCGCGAATCCGACGCGGCCATAGATATATATGTGATTTTCCTTTTGATTTTCTCAGGAACTACTGAACGATTTACACCATTTAAGCAAAAGGCACGACTCTGAACCAAGGGCTACCCTTTTGCCAAATTTGGTGTAATTCCGTTCAGCAGTTCGAGCTGTAGCTGCGATGAAAGGATCCTATGGAAAAATGAATGGGGAAAATACGTTTTGGGACCCCCCTTTTTTCTCGTCCCCGCTTGACGAATCACCCCGAGACTTTCAGGGTAGGAGCGGACCGGAGCGGGCCACAAAGTTTGAAAATTTCGCGAAGATTCGTCAACCGGCGCAAGAGTTATTTCAAATAGAATGTTGCGGATTTCCTATGGAAAATAGGTCCTAACTATAACTATCTACTGGCGACCGCCAGTAGATAATATATATATATATATATATATATATATATATATATATATATATATATATATATATATATATATATATATATATAAATATTCATTCACATAATTCCTCCCAAATGAAAGAAGAAGTCTGCACTCGGGCGCAAGTTGTCATTGGCTTTATTAATTTAGATCACAGCAACTTGTTTCTTTGAATGCCGGTTTAGTTCATTTAAATTAAGTGTGCACATGAGTCCAATCAAGTTGGCATAGTGGAAATACTTTCGCTCTCAGCACTTCACTCTATTCATTAAAGTCGTTTCGGATCAATGTCCCTTTAAATCATTCTTTGTATTTTGTCTGAGAAGTTCGAGAATACATCAAAACTCACTATGCAAATTACGCATGTTGTTTATTTAAAACCAGCTTTCTTTTCAAGTTGCTGTAGATGTAACTTTTAAAAAAAACAATTTCCGTCTTACTGACCTGCTGTTCTTGCCTTGCGTCTCTCCACTAGGCAGCTGCCTTGTGTGGCCCCAGCTCCGCAGGTACCTCTGTCATCAGGGGGAGGAACACCTCGTTCCTTCCGTCACCATACTCTGGGGGCACTCACGTTTCACAAGTCGTGACCCATCGCAGTTTGCGGTTTTCCATGAGCGCTCCAAAGCGCTGGTGGTGCAGAAAAAGACATCACCGCTGGCGTCTGTTACGTTCACATAATTCCTCCCAAATGAAAGAAGAAGTCTGCACTCGGGGCGCAAGTTGTCATCGGCTTTATTAATTTAGATCACAGCAACTTGTTTCAGGAACGCGTTTCAGCCGTCTCATGCAGCCTTTGTCAACCTTTCTGCATGCTGGTTTAGTTCATTTAAATTAAGTGTGCACGTGAGTCCAATCAAGTTGCCATAGTGGAAATACTTTGGCTCTCAGCACTTCACTCTATTCATTAAAGTTGTTTCGGATCAATGTCCCTTTAAATCATTCTTTGTTCTTTGTCTGAGAAGTTAGAGAATACATCAAAACTCACTGTGCAAGTTACGCATGTTTATTTAAAACCAGCTTTCTTTTCAAGTTACTGTAGATGTAACTTTAAAAAAATAATATATATATATATATATATATAGACTGCTTCTGTGCCAATAGTTGCTATTATCGTTGTCTTAGACTTCTTTTTGATATGGACATTCATTATGCTTTCTCCACAGGAGACTGATTTTTTCTGTGTAATTTGCAGGGCAGTCCTGGCTAGGACCGAACTTTATAGGGCATAAATAATTGCTCAGTGGCATGGCCTGCAGCTCTGTGTCCCACAGGTTCGAACGTGCGATTCGGGCCTGGCCACAGTTATTGTGAGGTGAGAACGCATGGTTTGCATCCTGTTAGGGGTGTGAATAGTTTTATACTCATATTGTTGGTTGGTTTCTGACACAGATTTGTAATACAAACATGGGTATTTTATTCCCATGGTTTAAATATCTTGCGACTTTGCTTACCTGTGGTTCCTTCCGCGGGTTTTCATGTGGTCGAGTAGGTTATTGCTCACCTAAATTATTATGAATGTCCGGTCTTTTTCTCTTGTTCTGGACCCGGTTTGTTATAGTAAGAGACTTTTCATGGTCTCAGTTCGCACACCCTCCTCCGGGGATGTTATGGCATTTGATTCTAAAGTA
Organism: Calotriton arnoldi; assembly: GCA_963921515.1. Classification (NCBI taxonomy): domain Eukaryota; kingdom Metazoa; phylum Chordata; class Amphibia; order Caudata; family Salamandridae; genus Calotriton; species Calotriton arnoldi. Next base: position 3,150,164 of record CAWUFW010000063.1, read on the forward strand.
AAGACTCTTTAGCTAGATGAACAAATTACTTACCTTCTGTAACACATTATCTGGTAGACAGGATCTAGCTGCAGATTCCTTAACAACCCTCCCGTCCACCCTGCTCTGCAAACTGACTCTACTTTTGTCTCAAAGATTTCATCATGGTCTTCGCATCCTGAAGGAAGAATCCAGTGATTATTTGACACAAGGTTGGTTTTTTTTTAAACACACTGTTTAAATATCAGTTTCTATATGTGGCTCCCCATTTTGAGCGTGGAAAATAATCATGGAAGCAACTGAATTTGTCAGCGAGGATTCTGTCGATGTCACATCCGATGATCTCCCCTGAAGCAGAGAAATCCTGGTGCTGCCTAGAGCAGGACCGATCCAAGCTTCCTTTACACCATTTACTGTGGTTGCCCCCGCAGACACGCCATTGTCTTGGGCCCTTGGCCTGGGCGACAGAAGTGACATTTCTGGATTACCACATACCCTTCTCCTCTGATCACGGTGCTGTGGAACCCAGACTTTCCCCCACAGATGACTGATAGGGGTTATCACATATAGGAGGGGAGCGAAGCTGTAGGTCTTGGCCAATTATACTCCAACCGTGTCCCCAACACGAAAGACCAGTGTGCTAAAGATTTCAAACTCAGATGCACAGACCATCATGTCATCCAATTACTACACTTGGCGCGTAGCCCCTGTGCCAGGGAAGTGGGAATGAAGGATACCACTGGGGTGGAAGATATGATGACAGATGGTGATACAAATAAAGCACTCTCTCGTCTATATCGCACCCTTGACAGACCTACCCCCTTGACTAACATGCCTTACTTAGGACTCTGGTCCCAGGACCATGCCCTTAAACTGACAGAGGCAAATTGGATTTTGATCACTTCAAAATCCTCCCTCTAACGCTTTCAAGCTTATGTTGAGGTGGTACCTGACTCCGGCACACCTAAAAGCGATGTTTAATGCCCCTGACGACTGCTGGAGGGGATGTGCTGCAGGGGAGACTTACATACATATGTGGTGGGAGATCCTAAAAGTTCAAACATCCTGGATTTATGTTTGATTGCATAAAGGGAATCACAATCATCCCATTAACCCCACTGCCCCAAAAAGCACTACTGGGGCACATGAATGCAGAGGACCTTCCCTCTGTACTCGGGCGGAGGAAAAATTGAAAATTACCTTCCATATGGCTGGCCGCCTGGTGATAGTCCACAAATTACCGAATGCTGCACTGCCAAAAGTAGAACAGTGGTAGGTGAAGGTATGGTCAGTCTATGCGATGGAATGCTTAACAGCCAACCTTAGAGGCACATTCTATAAATTTGAAAAAATAAGGACACCGTTCCTCACTGATGTTATGAGACAGCGACCATGTGCAGCCCCCACAACTGGTAAGCCTAGCCGTGATTGAAGCGCTGGATGATGCCACCGATCAGGAAGAAGATACATGCTCAGAATGATCTTTATTGAAATACTATTTTCATACCCATGTATTTCTGATCACACTCTCTAGACATGTTGTAAACGCAATTTTACAGTTTAAAATGTCTAAATAAAGTTGTAAAAAATTACTCTATTTTTTAAATTTGTTTGGGATTTTCCTTGTGTTGTGTTTTCATTCTATTACTGTTTGAAGTGCTGCATAAATACTTTACAGTGCCTTCAAGTTAAGCCTGACTGCTTATGTGCCAAGTGACCAGAGGGTTGAGCACAGGTTAACTTGGGGTTTGCTTGTGTTTCACCCTGACAAGAATTGTGGTTACTGCTTGAGTAGGGTTTCACACCCCTCAGCCAGTAACCCAATTTCCTACTTCTATCATGACACCAGCTGCACTGTCAGTAACCGGGGTAATTTATGTTGTGGTAGCGACCTTGCCTCAACCTCTAAAATCTCAATTTCCTTTGAAGTCTATGATTCTCAAAATGACACATGGACTCTCCGACTCGCTATATCCAAGTCTTTCGACAGTAACTATGACAATGTCTGTGCTCAGACAGTGTCGGGATTACAGCCTTCCTCGAGAGAATTATCTTCTAGACCCCAGTTATCAACTGTCACACTATAGGGGCATCATCTGTCAATCCAATGATCTAAAACTTATTCAGGGTAACACAGATGTGCTTATGGTGAGTTATACCTCTGGCACAATTTGATGATTGTCCCTTCTGGGTCACTAAGTGAGTCTAGAAGAGCACACATGTATGCTCCACATCCTAAAGGAGGCAACTGAACTAGTTGCTGAAGTTGAGAGACCTTATTGACACTGCTGCACAATCCCTGGGTGTGAGTCTTTTCCATGCTCAGATGAAGTGCTTCATGGAGAAAACCACATAAGCTCCTCTTACTTCAACAGAGTAGAATAAGTCCCTTTTGCATAGGCTTTCCCTGCCTCTCTTCTACAAGTCTGTTCTGCCACTATCACTGGAAAACCAGCTACCCCGGGATGCTGTTGGTGACTTTAATTGGCTACGCTTTACAAATTCCACTGTCACCACATCAGCAATAACCTGTATCTGCAGAACTTCTGAAGGGAGTGTGAGGTTTTCTCTTTTTAGTGGTCATAGAGGCCATGCCACCCTCTTAAATTGGGAAGATAACTACTACCTCTGCTCTCTGTGAAAAGGAAATGAGGTGGTGTCACTGCCAGTTTATATGATAAATACAATTCTTCCACTTCCAGATGATAGAGATGGTATTCTGGTCCAGGTCTTGGCAGTAGTTGTGAATGTATATTAGGTATGCTCTAGAGATCTTTAGCACAGTTATTTCCATGTGCTCACCTGGCAGGATATCACCTGCAACAACAAGCTAATGGATGCCTGAATTAATTGGAGTCACTGGCAAGAGCTCGGGCCACATTCCAGTCCATTGTTTTTCACCCACAATGTCACTCTAGACAAAGACCTACCTTATACAAATCTGTATGACGCACCTCCTTATTGGAACAGTGCATCTCTAATTGCCAGGCAAGGCCACCTCCAGGCCGGGCCACAAGCAACCCAAGACCGGTTTCAACCTACTTAGGTGAGCACAGAACCACGCCTGGGCAAGCTATACCCAACTGATGAGCCCTAATACTGGCAAAACTAGTCTTGTGTTGCTTGTGTTGCAGTTCAGTGAGGACCTGGCCTGGCAGTTCGGACTCGACTGTTCCTATTGGAGCAGGGTCAAGACTGATTTACATATAGCTGAATCCAAACTGAGGTGGCATGGTGTGCACATTTTAGATGGACTGAGTAATTACCAGTGACTTAGCTTAATTCAAGCATTCCATCCATCACTTTTTTGTATACTTCAGTGAGATGGGGTATGGCTCCCGTGCACACATGCATTACATCCATCTAATTTTTGTACGCTTTTTTTTAGTCTTCACCTCTCAGGATGATAGATAATTCCTTCAAACTACTATAGGGAGGAGCATTACCATTAGTGGACGCAGCCTTTTGGGTTGCAATGCACCCCATGAGCATTTATAAAAATGCTCACTGGTAGCCTTTTTGTGGCTGCAGAAAGACCATCACTATACCTGCCTAGAAGACTGTCTGATTAAATCTTCTTTCAGAAAGCTGTCTTCATTCAATGTGGCCCTGGGTCTCTGGGCCATTTAGCTCTCTGCTTCAACGTGAACTTTACAGAAATCACCAATTACATCCAGAAGGATTGATTTTTATAGTGGTCTTTCCAGAAATTAGTCTAATGAGAACATTGCGTCGTCCATACAAAGTGTTACATTCTTACAGTTTGGGTCCATGATCACCTGGTCCTTTCATAGGGTTGTGGGACATCAAGCCACCTGCAAAGCTTAGAGCATCATGCATTATTCCTGATATGATTTCTTCATTGCCACTTGGTGGAGCACTGGGTCCAGTTGATTGACAACTCGTTCAAGCCCATATGGCCCATCCTTCTATAATGCCATCATTGAGGTGGTGTGACCATTGTCAACTCTTAATGGTGTTAGCTTTCAGCCTGCCACATCAGCAGGTCGCAGTTATGACAAACTCATCCGACTTTAAATGGAGGACGTGATGTGTATAGCAGTCAATAACCACTTATTGGACAGATCCAATTAATCCGTTCCCATGAACCATTAAACTCAGCCACTCTGGCCCTCTAGGTCATCCTATGAATAGTGGGTCCCAGAGTGGTCAAGACAAACTTATGCAACATCATGATCCTCTTCTGTATCAGGAAACAAATAGTTCCCTACTCTCCTCTAACTGCCAGCTTGGAGTGAAATTGGGTCTTTTGTGTTGAATTTAAGGGCAAACACACTGAGGATTTGCTTGCACTCACCCAGTGAGAGGGGATGAAGTCATGTCTAGGATACATCGACTATACAGGCCCAGTTACAGTTACAATACACCTTCGTGTTCGGACTCGTCTCCGAAGAGATCCGGTGGGGAGCCACTTTGCTGGTACATTTCGGGACGTCGAGCCCGATGCTCACGGAGCGTCTTCTTCGATCGATCGAAATGACCGACAAGCGTCACAGTCCTTCTCGTCATGTTCCACGGATAGGCAAAGGTTGCACACTTCGTGCAAGTCGGTGCGCGGACACTTAGCGCGACACCCTGGACAGAACTTGAATGGAGTCCGTTCCATCGACTGCTACCGACCCAACGGCCTTCCACGAATCTTCCGATCGAAGGTTTTCGAGTGTAAACGATATGCGGAGAATGGGAAACGCGATCGATAAACAAAACCGTTGAGGGTAGTGTATTGCGCGGTGACGGGGGCCCAAAGAACGGTGCCGAACCGGAGCGCAACAATTCACATCCGAACCCGAGGTCGGAAAAAAACAATCTAACAATGGAGTCGATGCCCATGCGCACTATCACTGAAAGGAGGAGTCACCTACCTCGTGACTGGAAAAGACTTCTTCGAAGAAAAACAAAGTGCAAACATCCGGACCCAACACTAGATGGCGATCTATGCACAGCATATGACTCTACTGCTCTATATGCCAAGAACAGATGCATACTGGGTAAGTAGCATTTTCCTTTCCTTTATGATGACTGCATTATTACTAGTCCTTGGGCTTTTCCATTCTTAGCGTCACCCCTTCTCCTCTGAAAATGATCAAATACATCACACTGATAAGTTTCTTAAAGAAGAAATTTGAGAGGGTGCACATAGCACAAGTGAAGGAGCAACAGTATCTTATACAGCAGAGTAGCATACACAGAAACATGCATGCATAATAGTGATCTTGTAAAGCTCTGTTGGAACACCTCTGAAGTTTCCTGTTCCACTTCTGTGTGGCAAGGCTCCACAGAATGACAATAAGGAAAAGTCTACAGATTAGAAATAATGTATTCACGATAAAGACACATTAACCATTTTTTCTATCATACACATTCACCTGTTTTTTACGTACTGGATTGTTATAAATTATATTTAAGTTAACATTTTAAAGGCATAAAAACCACTGCCACTAAACAGAAGAGTTTGAAAAGGTGATTGTGTTGCTGACTAATTGTGCCTTTCAGCTTTTTGATATTTCAAAGTGTTGTAAGCCATGAATATTATTGGCATCATCAAAAGTTGAACAACTGGTCTTTAGATTAAGTTGCAGTCTCAAATAGATAATAAAATGTCTAAATATCTAAAAATGGCTATCTTTATTGTGATGTACTGCAGCTTTTGAATGGGAGTCGTAGGATGTTTGAAGACATGTTAGCCGAGATAGTTGAACATGAAAGGTTAATTGTTCAGTTGTGAAGGTATAATGTGTCTCATGAAAGATCTCTTGATGTGTGACTATTTTAAAGATGAAACACTATGCAATAAAAGTCTTCAATGATTAATCAAATAATTAATCAAAATGTTTTTCCTAGTGCCAACAAAAAATAATACCTGATCAGGATGACTTAATGATAGTAGCCCTTGACTGCATTTACAATTGTGAACGAGATGACCAGCTCGCTCTCTGTTATGATATTCTGGAATGTCTTCCACAAAGGGGCTATGGGTAAGAACATGTGTGCTTGGTATTTCATTAATATTATAATGCTCTATGACTTTGGACACGTTTTTGTGGCATGTAGTCTCAAGCTAAATGAGGAATACTTTATTTTAGAATTTAGGATTGTAATGTAAGTATTAATTAATGCAGATGCACATTTAGTTTTATACCACCTGCATCATTTTTCATTCATTAATGTTGTTCCTACTGTACTTTCGCAACTTTGGGTATGAACTTGATGACTTTCGGAAATGTGCCAAGGACAAGTGTCTGCCTACTCTTTGTAACTTTGTTTAATGCCACAATTCCCAATAACACCCATTTCCCTTACAGCCTTTTAACTAAGCTGATCCTTAAAACAGGACTAGATACGTCATACTCCATTGCCAGACCTGTGAACACTGCAGTGTCTGTCGGATATATGCCTAGATGCAATCAATTTTTTTTTCTTCGAGGGTGACCAGGCTAATATTATGGATTAGCTTTAATCAAGATGAGCTATTTGAAGAAAATATGAACTCTCTGGTAAAGGTCTAAGCAAAATAGGGCAACTGCTAGCTGGTTGTATCTGTCTTCCCCATTCAGAGTTTAACTAACAATCTAGAAAACTTTGTGGTTATTCACATCCAAGAAAGCCAGATAGTGACCACCCAGCAACATACAGAATTATAGATGGGTGACAGTGAATTACGCAGATGTTTTTCAGTGATAGGTTCATAGTGAAATCAAATAGACAATGAGACTGAAGTGTATACTTCTTGAAGGACAGGTGCAAAAGAGGCTCCACAGAAACCATTGCGCTCATCTTCTACTGTCACAGCCGGATGATACTCCGGAACAGAACCCTCCAGAATCCCACCTTTCAGCAGCTCCGACTCTAATTGGTATTTACACAGAGTTTCAGAGTGGGTAAATGAGGGGAAGGGAATTAAGATTGGTACTGTGGGGAAGGAGACCTGTAAAAGAAAAGAACATGGATCCACCTGAAGCTTCTACAATGTAACTCCATTAGTTAGCTACTCTCCTTACTTTCAGGAATCACCGGAGTTCAATGTATGTTGAATAACGTAAACCAAGTTCAGCAGGATCTCACATTGATCCGAGTAAATCCCCCATGTACCATGTGTTACTTCACATGTATTGGTCTGTGTAAACCAACACAACAGTATCACGGTATAGAAGGTTTAACCCTTTTGCAACAGGCTTAAGTCTGTAAGGGAATACATCTTCTCCAACTATTGTTTCCACTGTCCAAAAGGGAATTGTTTCACTCACACAATGAGTCCAATTTATAAATATTGTGTGGCTTGTGACTTGCTTCCTCTTTCACATTACAGCAAAGAATGATTGGCTCCTACCCGTTCTCAGGAAGATCGCTGCTGCCAGGGCTGCTGTGACATTGACTGGGAATAACAGAGAAGGGTAACACAGTGGCCTGCCGTTGCAGCACAGTGCCATAGACTTACTCAGCCTCAACTTGCGTCTACTGGGACCCTTTGCACTCACGCTGCCCCCATGTGCTGAGGGGGCTCCTGCATGAGGCCGGCAGGGCTTCATGAGCTCCTGAGGTCTAGTGCCATTTCGCTCTGAGGACCGTCTCTAAGGTAACAACTTATATAGATGAGGGGGACTGTGTAGATCAGCAAAGTTTTTTTCCCCAACCGCTTGGCAGGGGGGATGTTCAGACTGGAACTGCAGACGGCTGCAAGGGGATCTCCTCCCCGCAACACCGTCATGCTGCATGGACGGCTGTAATTTGGGAGCACATTCAGTCCTGTCCCCAATCTTGTGGTGTGCATCACTGGGCCTCTACCTTGTCCTACCATACTTTCTGGGTCCCACTGAATACCTACGATGCCTTTCATCCTGACCTCCTTTAAACCTACTCCGTTGCTGGACACTTGGCCAGTAGGAAAACCCTCGCCCTACCTATTGCACTCACCAGCTGCTGGGTCTTCTGATATTATAACTAGGTGCAAGTCATATAGAGACAGCTCTGTGGTCTCTTTATGGTCCAAATCTTCCTCAACAACCATGTCCAACAAAGGGGACCCTTCCTCTCAGCACACCGAATCCTCTGTGGTGCCACCGATCACTCAAGATTACATGGCCCACTTCCTCAATGACATTAAACAATGTCTCCTTAAAGGTGGATTTTAAAAGCTGTATACAGGACCTGCGCAGAGAAGTCACGGAGGTGGGCACGCGTGTATATGATTGCGAGCGCACGTTGGACTCCCACACAGAAGACCAAGAAATGCTCATGCACCGCATTCATGCCCTGGAAGGCCAGCAGATTGAACTCCAAGATAAACAAGAAAATTTAGAAAATCGCAGCTGCAGAAACAATATTGGAATCCGGGGTTCCCCTGGGGTGTAGGTGTCTTCCACGTCTGCACCCCAGGGCAACCCCGGATTCTGATATTGTGGAAGTTTTCCTGACCTTCATAAGGGACCTTTTGAACACTGTCCGGGGAAGTGAGGACAACCGGCCACTGATCCTTGACCGAGCTCATCGTGTTGCTGCCATGAGGGGCAGACCAGATGCCCCCCCCCCGGACATCTTAACTAGAGTAAATTTCTTTCAAGACATGGAGGCAATCATGAGAGTGTGCTGGAGCAAGGCTGGCTTGGTCTTCAGAGGCCACACGCTGCAGATCGTTCAGGACCTCTCGCCAGTGACCCTTAAGAAACACAGGGACTTCTGGCCGATAACAGAGAAACTGTTGGAAGAGAGATGTTTTCATTGACCCGATCAGCCAGCCAGTATGGCGTTATCTTCACCAGCAAGACACAGACATAATTTTCTAGCAGGAGTCCTATCTCCTTAAGGAAGACTCTCATCGCATGTCTTAACCCCAGATACTCAGCACAATACCTGGCCTACACTGACACTAAAACGTTAGGAGTGGGCATTCTGTTTCGGCGAGGTTTCCTAACAGCGTTGACACTGGTGGTAATGGATCCAGAAGGGCGTTTTTTGATGATAATAATAGAAAAGGGACACACTACCCTGTCTTTCTTTAACCTATACGCCCCAAACCAGGCGCAAGACACTTTTCTCCGCAGGATTCTTAAGCAGCCATTTGGCATAGCTTTGTGGGATATTATACTGGGAGGCGACTTTAACTTGGTTTGGGAGCCAGCCCTTGACAGGACTTCTGCCCACTTTCAAGGTGTGGGGGCCATGCTTCACTCAAGAGTGAACTCACTGACTCAGGTTTAGTAGATGCTTGGCGCTACTTCCACCCCGACGCCCAAGACTACTACTTTTATTCACATGTACATCAATCATACTCTCACATCGACTATGTATTTGTCACACATTCCCTCCTGCACCATTTGAAAACGGTTCAGATATCAGATATCTCTATTTCCGATCATGCTCATATTGAACTGATCTGGCCGTCGAGGACAGGTCCCTAGGGTTCCCGTCCCTGGTGGAGACTTCCACCCCATATACTGTGCGATCCAGTAGCAAAGCTACTCTCAATAATGCGATTAAAGAATATTCTGAAGACAATACTTTTCCTAACACCTCTCCTCACATGATGTGGGATGGATTTAATGCAACACTCTAGGGCGTTATTACTTCTATAGCAATAGCACGTTCTCGTGAGGCGCGCCTCTTTCAAGCTAAGCATAACGATGACATTAGAGCCCTAGAGAGTACAGATAAGCAGACCCCTTCACGGCGTACCAAGCTCCAGCTTGCGGTACTACGAGGCAGCTACAAACACATAGAGTTAATAAGGCTTGAACGTTCACTTTAAGCAGCGGTATTATGATGGCGTCAACAAGGTGGGCACCCTACTGGCCCGTCGTCTCCGACATCAATATGCTTGTTCTCATATTGCTAAATTTCGCACAACGCACTCAGAGTATGCAATTAGCAAAGTTGACTAGCAGAAGGCTTTTCATGACTATTACAGTGCCCTCTATACTGGCGGGTGGGGGGAGAGATCAGTGGCTATCCAGGCTTCCCTTCAGGATTGCCAATGGCCGCCTCTGGATGCCCAGCTTGCCCGCGATCTGGAGACGCCCTTCACGATGTCCGAACTCAAAAAAGCAGTTGGGGGGCTAGCAGTGGGGAAAACCCCAGGCCCGGATGGCCTGCCGGCTTCCTTCTTGTCAGGGTCTGTCCGGGACTATGTGGGGAACACAGTCAGGGACTTGGGCAAGGACTGGGAACAGGGTAGAAAACAAAGACAGAGAGGAGTACAGCGCTGCCCAGGAGCACACAGGAAGTCAGAGGAGAAAAGAGATCCAAAAGGGGAAGCCTGTAGAGGTGAACAAGAAGGGTGAGACTCGGAAAGGAAGGGCACTCATGAGGCGGCTCAGCATTCAGAATCACTTAAACCCAGGACGGATGTGCAATACACTTAAACATGAAACAACGTTAACAATAAAGGGGTGTGGGGTAAAGCACTCAGGAGCTCCACACGGTAAGACTGAAGCTCAGTAAGTTCATCACCCACAATTGCTGTTACAGATACTGACTGGAAATACCCACATATAGGATATGTATACAAAGGCAGGGTCTGTGGAGCTTATACCTATGGTGATGTTATAACAGTAACTCAAAGACAAAACTCACAGTGAACAAGAAACACCACCTAGGTAGTCAGCCGTGCCCACGGATCCTGGCGATCAAACAGGAACACGCAAGGCAGTAACAGCAAAGGGGTAAAACTAAACACAAGCACAATAGACAAGGAGCTAGCAAAGAGGAGTGCTTAACAGGAAAGGAAGGAAATCACAGGGCACACTTGGCAGAAAGCAGGTAACAAACATACAAGGTAACAGAAGCAAGACAGCAGAATAGAAAGATAGCAAACTAGACTTGGAACCAAGGAAATTAGATGAAAGGCAGGGACTGGAAAAGGCTGTACAGAAAGGGAGGCTACAAGGGTATACTAGAATAGTACAGGGTCAGTAAACAAGAAAACAAAGTAGCATAGGATGCAGTGCTGGGGCAAGAATTGAGCAAAGGCTCAGGAGTCAAAGTAACACTACAGGTCAGGAACAAGGAAATGTTAAGGCTCAGGAATCAAGGAAGCACTGCAAGCAGTGCTGGTTCAGGAAACAGGAAAATGGCTACAGCTCAGGAAACAAGGAGTAAATAGCGCACTGCAAGCAGTGCAAGTCAGGCACAAGAAATAGCTGAAGCCCAGGAAAAGGAACAGAGACTAACTATAGCTCAGGATACTAGGTAGCACTGCAGGCAGTGCTAATTCAGGCACGAGGAATAGCTATAGCTCAGGAAACAAAGAACAAGGAATATCTATAGCTAAGGAATCACTGGAAACAAAAAGCTCAGGGAGCACAGGAAACAAGGATCGGTCTCACCGGTAAACAGCTTACAATGACCAACACTGGACTGAAGGGAGCTGGGGCTTAAAAGAGCTCACAGTAATCATGTGCAGCAGGTGTGAGCAGGCTAGCAGCAGCCAGCCACAGGTGAGCTGAATTCCTCCACCCATCCTTGGCCTGCAGGGGTGGAGACTAAGCAGTGAGCAGGGAATCCTGGGTAATGGAGTTTTCAGGCATGAGTAGGCTGGCTTCACAAAACCCGGCATGGATTGGGAATGGATGTTAGTTCCCAATAAGTGTCCAAATGGCTGGAAGTCAGGATTTGCATGCAGGGGAGGGTCTGGAAGTTTATTAGAGGACTGGAAAGTCCCCCAGTTCAGCCCCCTGGTGGTGGACACAGGAATGCAGGGAGCAAGTCGTGACACTTCTGTAAGATTTTCTTCCCATCTTTGAAGAAACACTTGCTTGTGCTCTTTAATTCTTTAAGCCACTCTACTGGCCTTACGCCCACGATCTTGACGGCGGAAATATCACTCATTCTTAAGCCATGCAAAGATCCCGCCCAATGCTCATCCTATGGACCCAAAGCCCTTTTGAATACTGATGCAAAAATATATACCAAAATGCTTCCCAACTGCCTAGAGTCCCTACTGCTAGGTTTGATTGACCCTGATCAGGTGGGCTTTATACAACATCGACAAGGCCCTGATAATACCAGATGTCTTGACCACCTGATAGAAAAGGCCCATATGCATAACATTCCTGCCCTTTTCCTGTCCTTGGACGCAGAGAAGGCATTTGACAGGGTCAACTAGGACTTCTTACGCACTGTCCTTACCAAAATTTGGTCGGGCCCTGTCATGATTAGAAAAATCATGGCCTACTACACCACCCCGACTGCTATCATCAGAGTAGACGGTTATTCCACGGCCCCTATCCTGATACAGCGGGGTACTCACCAGGGTTGTACCTTGTCCACTCTTCTTTCTGCCCTGGCTATCCACCTGCGCCAGTCGTCGGACATCACGGGCATACACTTTGGTGGGCGGAGTCATAAAGATCCGCTCTATGCCGATTATCTTTTATTGACTCTGACTAACCCTATGTCAATCCTCCCTGCCATAGTCCAGCAGCTGCAAGAATTTGAACTTGCCTCAGGTTATTAAATCAATATGTCCAAGTCACAAGCCCTGAACCTCACTATACCATCACACCTCCTTACCACTTTGCAGGACCTGGTTCCTTTTCATTGGGCTAAGCATCATATTCGCTGCTTGGGGCTCAATGTCACAAATTCCCTGACCTGGACTCGCGCTAACTGGCCCCATTACCGCAAGGCTATTTTGGAAGATCCGCCAGATGGAAACCGTTAGATATCTCGTGGTTGGGACACGTCAATGTGGTCAAAATTAATATTCTGCCTCATATACTTTATCTGTTTCAGGCCCTCCTGACCTCTATTCCAGCTGAAGATATTCGCCAACTCCAGAAAGATGTCTGTGCCTTTATTTGGAATGGGAAACAGCCCCATATCTCCAACCATATACTTATGCTGCCCAGGAACAGAGGGGGGATTAGCTTGCTCCAACTTTCTTGATTACTATTAATGCGGCACATAGGTTTATTTCCGAATGGGTAGTTAGAGAGAGCGAAAAACATTGGCCCCATGTGGATCGCGCGGTGGCGTGCAGGCCACTGTGGGACTTTGCTGGGTTACCAAAACCCCATCACCCTCGTAGTGCTTATCTTGCAACCCCGACTAGAAAGGTGGTGGAAATATGGAATAGAATTGCGCTTACATACGGCCTCAGCTCATTTCCCTCTCCAAATACTCCCCTTGCACGCAATCCGGACTTTACACTGGGGTTGCCCCCGGAATCTTTCCCCACTTGGGAAAATGCTGAATGTAGGACATTGCGGGACTTACTCCAAGGTTCTCAAATTAAATCCTTTGAACAGTGCAAGTTTGAATTTCATCTACCTGATAAAATTAGGCATTAATATTTCCAATTCCACCATTGGGCACTTCACCCCCCTAATGTAGAGGGAGCAACAAGCTCATTCACACCCTTTGAGAACCTGATCCGCAACTACGAAGGCTCTAAGGGTTTCGTCTCTAGGACCTATGGTGTCCTCCAACAATCACGCCGTCTCCCAAAATACTCATATTAGTAGGTGGGAGCTGGAGAGTAGACTGGATATAATGCAGAAACAATGGGAGTTCTTATGGCGGGAAATCCCCAAAATACACCGCGGCATCCTCCACCAGGAATCTGCCTACAAGCTAATCTTACACCCCAATATGTCTGCACTCAATGTTTCCTGTGACTTCCACTTCATGCTGGAGATGCGGGGCACAAGATGGTACCTTTAAACACATTTGGTGGACATGCACACAACTCGCACTTTTATGGAAAGAAGTTTTGAGTCTTATTAAAAACATGTTAGGGTTCCCTATTCCAGCAGACTATTGTACTTTTATATTAGGCCTCCGCCCAACCACACTTGAAGCACTGACTCACGCAGATTGGTACCTAATCCGTCATTTGATGGGTGCCGCCAAGCAATTGATTGCCCCTCCTCCTTTTGCTTCCTGGTTGACCAGGCTTTGGCAAACGATGGCACAGGAGCACTTATCACATGAGCTGTCCCTCAGATAAGAAATTCATGCTACTATGGCAACCCCTCCTTGAATGTTTCTCACTGTTAGAAAACCTTTGCTTTCAACCACCTAAACTGTGCTTTTTTCAACTTTTTGACTATTTCCGTGATCCAGTGGTCGCCCCCACTTCCTACACTCCGCTCTTATGTTGACGGGGACTTCTGTCAATGTCCCTGGCCTCCCTATACTATAACCTCTCTTCCCCTGGCTAACAGCCGCAGATTGTTTCCTCCCTCCCGGTTCATTGTTTGGTTTGCTATAACTGTATTTTTGGATCAGTATCGATCTAGAGCCTTATCTTAGATTCAAGGTAGACACAGTTACTTACACATGGCTCAGGTTCCTGCGGAATTATTCTCTAGATTTAGCCCAACCCAGATATCTTTGTTTTCAGTTATGCATATCATGGCACAGTCACATTCTACGCTATTTAGTTCATGCAAATATATGATGGGACTTCATTAGAGGATACTTTATGCTCTACATTAATCTTGCTTCAATAACTTGTCTGGATCATATTGATTCTCTCCTCTTGACTCCTCGTGATTATTTTCTTTGTATCCTCTCTTTTATTGCTCCATTGTGCTATTTAGTGGTCCACCTACATGTGCTTCTCATGTGAATGATTCTGTTCAATTTTAATATATGGCCACTACATGTACTTGTTGTTTTTGAAACTCAATAAACAGATTCTAAGCAAAAAGAAAAAGTACTTTTCAGGTTTCACATGCACAGCGCTTGCAGAATCTCTTCAAATAAAAATAAAATCTTAAAAGGTGCTTACGGCCTGCCCATTTCTTACCATTGGTTAGCTTCAAGGTCACTCTCATTTTCTTGCTTCTCATTGGTCAGAGCATCAGGTTTCACTTCCTGTTTCTGGTGTTTATCTGGTCCCCGGAGCATGGACCAAGTACAGTTTCTCCAGTATTGAATCTTTCATAGATTCACATGCTTGTATCTTCCCCGTCATCATGGTGGGAGTCTCACGGTAAAAGAATAACCATAGCAGTAAAAGAAAAAACTGCATAGAAAACCAATAGGGAAGTCTAGAGTTTTGTAGCTTATCATTATTATGTGGTCTAAATACCAACCAATCAGCTGCCAGCCCTGAGATCACAATCCCCAGCAGAGCCACCATACCTCAGATTTCCAACTGCTGTCGTGTGAGAAGGAGTCTCCCTGAGCACTGCTCAGTTTTTGGTTACTTGGTGAACTTTTGACCTTTCTACAGTTTTGGATTGAGGTACTGTTTTTTCCACTATTTCTTCACCATGTCTGACAGCTCTAAGAAGAGGCTTTTCAGACCTTGCAGATCTTGTGGGAAGGCCAGATTATATTCTGAAGATCCTCACAAAGAATGCTTATATTGCCTTTACCCTAAGCACGTCCCCAAGGAGTGCAAACACTGTCGCACCTTCTCGGCTAAAACCCTGAAAGACAGAGAAGCTCGCTTGTTATTATGGCTTCAAAAAAAGAAGACCACATCAGACTCTGAGTCTGATGAAGGATCTAAAGGGCACTCCTCTAAAAAACATAAGAGGGAGTTGTCTGAGGAAAAAGCTGAGGTGAAGAAACAGAAAACAGAAAAATCTAAAGTCAAAGAATCATTGTCCTCTTCTTTGCCTCATACACCCCTCAAACAGCCTTCAGAGAAGAAGCCCCCGTCGTCGCTCCCGTCGTCGAAGACCGGAGTATCTTCTGTCACGACGCCAAAGAAGACGTCGACGACCTCGACGTCGACCGCGTCGTCGTCGACGGCCATCTCGGCGACGACTGCATCGTCGACAACATCTACGATGACGACTTCGTCGACGGGATCGTCGACGTCGCCGACGAGTGGACAATCCTCGTTGACGGCCATTGTAATGCCACTGTCGTCGATCTCGTCGGCTTGTGCGTCGACGGCGAATTTCAAATCGCCGATGACAAGATCGACCATCTCAATAAAGAGATTTCCTCCGTCGACGGGCTCGTCGACTGACAAGAAAACAACAGAATTCACCACATGGACCAAGATCTCGCTGCTTCTCCCATCCAAACTCCTGGATTTACAGGATTCAGAAGATGATGGTTTGTACGGAGCGGCTTATAGTCCCTCGCAACTCCACATTAAAAGCCAGGAGACAGATGAGGAGGAATGCCAGGAAATTCAGGAAGAACTGTTGTTTAAAGATCGCCCAGTACAAGGCTCCAGAAGGTATGAATCGTTCCAGCAAGCCTACGATTACGACGATGAAGAGGAGGATAATGTCAGGGAAGACGCAATATCCATGCCTATCTCTCTAGTCTCCGACTCAAGACACATGATTAACGACTACTATCGCCGTTTCCCAGATGCCAATGCCCCTGCTTCCAACACCACAATTGTGCCACAGCCGGTGGTTCAGACTCCAGTGATTCAACCTCCACCTCCGGTGCAGAAAGTGTGTACCCCTAAAATAATAATGATTAGGAATGACTTCGTGGAAAGCGAGCAGGAGGAACAGCCAGAGGAAGGGGAATTACTGCAAGTCGACCCAGTGGTCGATGAATGGGACCAATATGTTATTCCTTCACCATCACCATTGCCATCTCCGGCAAACTCACCGCCGGAAGACATTGGTGGCTTTCATGACTTAATGGAGAAAGCTTCCAAGAGGTTCGAACTTCCTTTGCCGGTAAAGGAAAATGAGTGTTTCCTCTATGACTTTAAGGAAACTTCAAGAAAATCTATAAGGACAATACCAATAATCAACCACATCTGGGAAGAGGGGCTGAAGATTATGAAAAATCCGGCCTCGGTGGCAGCCTCAATTCACTAGGATTGAGAAAAAGTATCGTGCCCCCGAAACGTCACCAGCGTGCCTGATCGGTCATCCCCGACCTAAATCAGTAGTTATGCAGGCGGCGCAGAGACGCTCCAAGAACCCGGCCTCTACTTTGTCAGCTCCTCCGGACAAGGAGGGCAAAAAGATGGATGGCGCAGGGAAGCGCTTTGCAGTGCTGGCAGCAGCTTCTATCAAAGCCACGAATGCATTGGCACTTGTCAGCCGATATAACCGACAGATGTGGTCCGACATCGCTCCACTTTTGTCTCATCTTCCTGAAGACAAAAAAGAAGAGGCGGCAATGATCCTGCAAGACGGAGCTAGAGCAGCTTCTGAGTCCATCGACATAGCTATGGACATCTCATCGATAGGATTCAGACAGATGGCTGGAGCTGTAGCGCTTCGAAGACAAGGGTGGCTGAAGGCTACATCTTTCAGGCCCGAAGTCCAGACAAAGATCGTGGATATGCCCTTTGATGGGGAAAACCTTTTCGGAAGACATATCGATGATGCGTTTCAAGGAATAAAAGCGGACACAGACACCGCAAAAGCCTTAGGTTCCCTGCAGCAGGGAAGATTTCAGTCTTTTCGTGGAAGAGGATCAAGAGGACAGTTCCAACAAAGATCCTCCTTTCAATCTAACAGGTACCAACCTTATCACCAACAGGGGTACCGTCAATTCTCCAACACCCAGCAGTTTCGCTCCTCTAACACCTCTTACCAACAGCAGTCTAGAAGAAAGCCTACTGCAAGGGGAAAGGCACAGGACTCCAATAGGAGACAGTGACGATGTCCAGGCGCCGTCCACCTCGTCAAGCCCCAATCAGATCCATTACCTCTCTCACTATTACCATCAGTGGCTGTCAATAACATCGGACAGATGGGTGTTGGATATTATACACCAAGGCCACACCCTGGAGTTTATACAAAAACCTCCAGCTCGACCTCCCATTCACAGGAAACAAAACCATCTCTCAGCACTCAAGGCAGAAATCTTGGCCCTCATTGTGAAAGGAGCAATAGAGGAGGTTCCACCACAACAGCGAGGGAAAGGATTCTACTCGCATTTTTTCCTTATAAGAAAAAGGCAGTCCACCAAATGGAGGCAGGTAATGGATCTCAGAGGCCTGAACAAATATATCAAGAAAATGTTGTTTCGTATGCTGTCGCTACAAGAGATTCTCCTAATGTTGCGCAGAGGAGATTACATGGCATCGTTAGATCTCTTGCATGACTATTTTCATATTCAGATTCACATCAAACACAGACAGTATCTACGATTTGCGGTGGCGGGGCGCCACTACCAATTCAAGGTTTTACCCTTCGGTCTCAGATCCGCGCCGAGGGTATTCACGAAATGCATGGCGCCGGTCGCAGCGCACTTGAGACAGCAAGGCCACCAGATATATCCGTATCTGGACAACTGGCTCATAAAAGGCGCATCGTTCCAGGACGCACTGCAATCGCTAGAATGCTGCATGGATTTGTTCCAAGTTCTAGGACTGAGAATCAACATGGAAAAGTCTTCCCTCGTTCCAGCGCAGTCGCTTCAGTTCCTAGGAGCCAAATTACAAACTTAGGAAGCAAAAGCGTACCCCTCGGAAGAGCGCACGCAAAAAATAATGGGGCTGACAGCACGATTATAATCCAAAAGGTTCACTTCAGTAAGAACCTTCAAATCATTGCTGGGAATGATATCATCCTGCATTCCCTTAGTCCCCAATTGTCGACTACGCATGCGGCCGCTGCAAGAACTTCTCGACAAACAATGGGTACAAGCCCTAGGATCCTTCGAGGACGGAATCACTATCAACCCTCAGATCAAAGATGCACTGTCATGGTGGGGCATCAGGAGCAACTTATCAAAAGGTCTGCTTTTCGAACCCCAATCTCCCAGCTACGTCATGACAACAGACGCCTCATTACAAGGATGGGGAGCACACCTTCAGGAACTGGAAATACAGGGCCATTGGACAGATCAAGAGGCCCAGTTACACATCAACCTGCTCGAGTTAAAGACGGTGTTCCTGGGTCTGCAAGCCTTCCTTCCCAGAATCCGAAACGCGCCTGTTCTAGTCAGAACAGACAGTACAACGACAATGTTTTACTCACTGAAGCAAGGGGGCACAAAATCAAAACTCCTCTCGGCACAAGCCCAGGAGATTTGGAACTGGATGTTACAACACAACATTTCTCTGCAGGTTCAACATGTCCCTGGAGTACACAACACGAGGGCAGACCGCCTAAGCAGATCATCCTCAATCTGCCACGAATGGGAACTAAATCAAATCCAACTCTTAAGAATATTCAGTTTATGGGGCACACCAACTTTGGACCTGTTTGCAAATCAACACAACAAGAAATGCAAACATTTTGCAACAGATTCCCTCAAGCGGGGTCTTGGGGAAATGCGCTACACCTCCGTTGGACGGGGATGTTTGCATACGCGATTCCCCCGTTCCCTCTCATACCGAGGATACTACGGAAAATGAGATCGGAACCGTGCCATCTAATCCTAATAGCCCCGGCTTAGCCGAGACAGTTCTGGTACTCAGAACTCCTCCAGCTGTCAGTGAATCCCAGAGTGCAGTTCCCATTGATTCAGGATCAGATCTCTATGAGAGAAGTGTTACATCGTTCTTTTGCCTGAAGAAGGGTGACGTACCCTGAAACCGGTCCCAGGATGCTTGTTTCCGGTCCAGGGAGGACCTGGCCTGGCAGTTCGGTCTGGACTGTTCCCATGGGGCACAGGATCAAGACTGATTTGCATATGGCTGGGTCCAAACTGGGGTGGCGTAGTG
Source organism: Calotriton arnoldi (assembly GCA_963921515.1). Classification (NCBI taxonomy): domain Eukaryota; kingdom Metazoa; phylum Chordata; class Amphibia; order Caudata; family Salamandridae; genus Calotriton; species Calotriton arnoldi. The sequence continues at coordinate 3,169,716 of CAWUFW010000063.1, forward strand.
GGCAAAAGAACAATGGATTTAACCCAGATCTTTTGACTGGGGGAGAATGTTTGCATTCTCAGCATTCCGTCCATCATTTGTTTGCTGTAACACTTTTCGCCCTAAGTGGGATGGGTATGCCCAGACATGGGTCCCTTGCTCACTGTGCCACTGGATTAAAGCTAGCCTGGCTGAAGAAGGGTGACATACCCTGAAACCGGTCCCAGGATGCTTGTTTCCGGTCCAGGGAGGGTCTGGCAGTTCGGTCTGGACTGTTCCCATGGGGCACAGGATCAAGACTGATTTGCATATGGCTGGGTCCAAACTGGGGTGGCGTAGTGGGCAAAAGAACAATGGATTTAACCCAGATCTTTTGACTGGGGGAGAATGTTTGCATTGTCAGCATTCCGTCCATCATTTGTTTGCTGTAACACTTTTCGCCCTAAGTGGGATGGGTATGCCCAGACATGGGTCCCTTGCTCACTGTGCCACTGGATTAAAGCTAGCCTGGCTGAAGAAGGGTGACATACCCTGAAACCGGTCCCAGGATGCTTGTTTCCGGTCCAGGGAGGCTCTGGCCTGGCAGTTCGGTCTGGACTGTTCCCATGGGGCACAGGGTCAAGACTGATTTGCATATGGCTGGGTCCAAACTGGGGTGGCGTAGTGGGCAAAAGAACGATGGATTTAACCCAGATCTTTTGACTGGGGGAGAATGTTTGCATTGTCAGCATTCCGTCCATCATTTGTTTGCTGTAACACTTTTCGCCCTAAGTGGGATGGGTATGCCCAGACGTGGGTCCCTTGCTCACTGTGCCACTGGATTCAAGCTAGCCTGCCTGAAGAAGGGTGACATACCCTGAAACCGGTCCCAGGATGCTTGTTTCCGGTCAAGGGAGGACCTGGCCTGGCAGTTCGGTCTGGACTGTTCCCATGGGCCACAGGGTCAAGACTGATTTGCATATGGCTGGGTCCAAACTGGGGTGGCGTAGTGGGCAAAAGAACGATGGATTTAACCCAGATCTTTTGACTGGGGGAGAATGTTTGCATTGTCAGCATTCCGTCCATCATTTGTTTGCTGTAACACTTTTCGCCCTAAGTGGGATGGGTATGCCCAGACATGGGTCCCTTGCTCACTGTGCCACTGGATTAAAGCTAGCCTGGCTGAAGAAGGGTGACATACCCTGAAACCGGTCCCAGGATGCTTGTTTCCGGTCCAGGGAGGCCCTGGCCTGGCAGTTCGGTCTGGACTGTTCCCATGGGGCACAGGGTCAAGACTGATTTGCATATGGCTGGGGCCAAACTGGGGTGGCGTAGTGGGCAAAAGAACGATGGATTTAACCCAGATCTTTTGACTGGGGGAGAATGTTTGCATTGTCAGCATTCCGTCCATCATTTGTTTGCTGTAACACTTTTCGCCCTAAGTGGGATGGGTATGCCCAGACGTGGGTCCCTTGCTCACTGTGCCACTGGATTCAAGCTAGCCTGGCTGAAGAAGGGTGACATACCCTGAAACCGGTCCCAGGATGCTTGTTTCCGGTCCAGGGAGGACCTGGCCTGGCAGTTCGGTCTGGACTGTTCCCATGGGGCACAGGGTCAAGACTGATTTGCATATGGCTGGGTCCAAACTGGGGTGGCGTAGTGGGCAAAAGAACGATGGATTTAACCCAGATCTTTTGACTGGGGGAGAATGTTTGCATTGTCAGCATTCCGTCCATCATTTGTTTGCTGTAACACTCCATGAGAGAAGGGCAAGTTCTTCATCCGCAGTTGACCTCACTGAACTTGTCAGCCTGGAACCTCATGAGCATAAATTTTATTCCTTAAATATTCCTCAAGAATGCAGGGATATCTTATCGAACTCTCGAGCAATATCTACCAATAAGACTTACACAGCAAAATGGAAGAGATTTTGCCATTGGTGTTCTGATCAAGATCTGCATCCTTTTCACTCTTCGCCGGAGCAGATACTCCCTTATCTGCTATACCTAGCCAAGGCTGGACTCTCTCATGCATCGATAAAAGTACATCTTGCGGCTATATCGAGATACCGCAGAACACCAAATCGTCCATCTCTTTGGTCACAGAGGGTAATAAAGGAGTTCCTAAAAGGACTGTTCAGAGTGTTTCCACCTATTAAGCGGCCGTCCATTCAATGGCACCTCAATACAGTTTTGTCACATCTCATGAAACCCCCGTTCGAACCGATTCACAAAGCTGAAATACAGTTCGTCTCTTGGAAAGTGGCCTTATTACTCGCCCTCACTTCAGCCAGGAGAGTCAGTGAGATCCAGGCGTTCTCTGTCTCGGAGCCATTTCTTCAATTCGGGACAGACAAAGTCATTCTCAGGACAAACCCTAAATTTGTGCCCAAAGTCCCTACGGCGTTTCATCTCAACGAACCAATTGTATTACCCACATATTTCAAGAACCCATCTTCTGCAGCAGAAAAATCTCTGCACACTTTGGGCATCAGAAGATGCCTCAAATTTTATATTGACAAAACAAAATCCTTTCGGAAAACAGACCAGCTGCTCGTCGCTTTTGCTGGGCCTAGGAAAGGCTTGGCTCTGTCAAGATCTACCATTTCAAGATGGATAGCCTCTGCCATCTCTTTGTCATGAGAAGGCAGGAAAACCTTTGCATGCCAGAGTTTGCTCTCATTCGACACGAAAAATGGCAACGTCAACCGCATTGTTCGCGGGAGTATCGCTCCCAGACATTTGCAGAGCGGCAACATGGACAAATGCACACACGTTTACCAGGCATTACTGTCTGGACACAGCGTGGAAAGCGAACGCCGCAGTGGGGCAAGCAGTTCTACGGCACCTGTTCCACTAAGGTACCTCTCTTTCTGTATATTTGTATGTTTACATATATACGCATATTCAAGAGAGTAGTTGTGTTTGTTAATTCCTTTAATCTGACTGTTTTTTCCATTAGATTTACTTTTATATGCATTGTTGATATTTTGATTCATGTACCATGTCTCAGGGTGATATGCACTGAGACATATACCTTGGTGTTTGGGTCAGTATAAGGCAATATGATATTCTAGTACTAAGGAAGCAGAGCCCTAGGGAACGGGGTCTATCCTGGAAACGCTACATGGTTTACGGACTGCTGTCTATTCTGATACAAGCATGTGAATCTATGAAAGATTCAATACTGGAGAAAAAACTAGTTACTTACCTGTACACTATGGTTCTCCAGTATTGATATCTTTCATAGATTCACATGCGGCCCGCCCGCCTCCCCGTTTTCTCAGATAGACCACTTTTATCTCTGGATATATCCTTGGCTCACACTATGGGCTGGAAATCTGAGGTATGGTGGCTCTGCTGGGGATTGTGATCTCAGGGCTGGCAGCTGATTGGTTGGTATTTAGACCACATAATAATGATGATAAGCTACCAAACTCTAGACTTCCCTATTGGTTTTCTATGCAGTTTTTTCTTTTACTGATATGGTTATTCTTTTACCGTGAGACTCCCACCATGACGACGGGGAAGATACAAGCATATGTGAATCTATGAAAGATATCAATACTGGAGAACCATAGTGTACAGGTAAGTAACTAGTTTTTTCCTTTTGGCGGCCAGTGTCTTTCCACTGGCTGTGCGCTGCTTTTTTTTAAATGATGTTCTAGAACTCCATAAGAGTGTATGTGTTTTCTGACCATCCCCACCCTCCCCCACAGCTCACCCCACCATTGCTTGCACCCAGAGCCCCCTCCCCCACGTTGTTGCTTGCACCAGCCCTCGCGCTCAATTGCCACTCCCTGCCGTCTTTCTGTTCACTGTTTCACCTGTTCCCCCCTGCCCTCCTCCCACTCTTAGTTGTTTCCCACCCTCCTAACTCTTGTTGCTTAACCTCCCAACCGCATGCGCTATTTTTTCACTTGTTGCACTGCAGTGCAGGCTCCTGTGCAACATGGCTTAAAGGAAAAAAAAGCGCTAGGATGCGGTTAACGCTGGCCGCGTCATAGTTCTATTTTTTTCATCCGAAAGAAACAGTTAGTTATAGATTCCTTACCTTAGAATCTCCCCCAGGCGTCAGACTGGATCCGGAAAGTTTTTCGTCAGCAGTACCCCAGCGCGTCTGAAGGTAGCGTCGGTCGACTCCGCGTCGGCGTTGTGGTCGCCGGGATGACGTCGCAGAAGTTACTTAGACGCCGCCCTCGCGCGCTGACGTCAGTTCTTTCTTTTTCCACGCCAGCAAGCGCAGATCCGGGTAGAGCGGTACCCCCAGTCACTTTTTGCGGCTTTTGTCGACTTCGTTTTCGAGTCTTTATCCGACTCCTTGTGCACGAGGGATGCCCGGTTTCAAGGCCTGCGGTTCCTGTTCCCGAATGATGTCGGTGACGGACCTGCACCGCGTGTGCCTCTTTTGCCTCGAGTGCGACCATGACCCCAAGTCGTGCTCCGACTGTCGAGCCATGGCCCCGAAGTCTTTGCGGGAGCGGTCCCGAAAGCTCCTCGAGGCCCGGCAGTCGGCTCCGCGTCGCTCAAGGTCCCAGTCGCATGAGAGGTCGAGGGACCGATCGCGGAGTCATCATCACTCCTCTTCTATGTCTTCGCACTCGGGGTCAGGTAAGTCGAAGCACAAGAAGAAGCATCGTTGCTCTTTGACTTCCCCTCGTCCGTTGGCGGACGCGACGCAGGGTGCGGGTGGTGCCACTCCCGCGGCTCCGTGTGCGGAGCCTTCAGGGTCGACTCCGGCCTTCCCGGGACCGGGAGCGACCCCTGCCCAGCTTCGTCAGTTTTACGAAGCGATGCACGCCATCTCTGGGCAGCCCGACTCCGCCGGCGCGCCTTTGGGCCCTGCGGACTCGGCTGGGCGCCCTAGGCCTTCGACGCCGGCGGCTTCGACCTCGGCACCGCAGGGCCCCATTGGATACAGGCCTGGATCCGGATTGGCGCAGGTCGACCTCATTACACCTCCACCGGCGCCGACTCCACCGGCACCACGTCTGCAGCCAACGCCGGCTGGAGCCCCAGCAGGCGTCGACCCCGGCTCCCACCTCGACGTGGACACGGAGTCAGACCGGCGTTGGCCGACGCCGGACCCAACACCGTTGGGTTCTTTTGTCCCTGTGTTCCACCCTGGCTATTTTCAACCAGATTGGCAGCCAGAAGAGGGTGAGGAAGACTGGGAGGGGTCTGGTGACCCTTTGACTGACCAGTTAGAATACAATCCGGACTGGAGAGAGGAACTGGGGGATGCCAGTGGTCTTGATACTTCCCCTGACCTTGGCATGTTGTCTCCTCCTACCGTGGCTACGGAGGAGGGAGCGTCGTACGCAGTGGTGTTGCGTAGGGTGGCCGAGGCTCTCAACCTCGAGCTTCCTACGGTGGCAGTCAGGACTAACCTCCTGACAGAGGTGCTTCAGCCGGCAGCGAGCTCTTCGGAGCCCCTGCTTCCGTTTAATGAAGCCCTTACGGACATCCTTTTGGGCACTTGGTCCAGTCCCAACACAGGATGTGGACAGGATGATTGCCCGGCGCCACCGCCCGGCCCCGGGCGACCCCACTTTCCTCTCCCAACACCCCACCCCTGAGAGCTTGGCAGTCCAAGCCTCCACGTCCAAGGGCGCCTTCCCTACCGCCCCTCCGGAAAGGGAATCCAAAAAGCTGGACCACCTTCGAAAGAAAACGTTTTCTTCCGCCAGCTTGGGACTGCGGTCGTCAAACACCGCATGTCTGTTGGGTCGTTATACCCAGTCTGTGTGGGATACGGTGGCGCAGGTGCTGCCTCAGTGCCCGGAGGAGGCCCGGGCCACCCTCTCCCATGCCGTTGCCGAGGGGAGAGACGCAGCGAAGTTTACCATCCGCTGTGGGCTGGATTCCGCTGACGCACTTGGAAGGACGATTACAACGTCAGTAGCCCTTCGACACTACGCCTGGTTGCATTCGACTGGTTTTTCAGGGGATGTCCAATCCACCCTTATGGACATGCCCTTTGATGGCCGTCGCCTTTTCGGCGACAAGGCAGACAACGCGCTGGAGAGCTTTAAGGACTCACGGGCTACGGCCAGGTCCTTGGGCCTCTCCACCACCCGCCCTGCGCAGTCTGCTTTTCGCCCCTTTTGTGGCTACGGAAGGGGTGCCCCACTACGTCCCGCCCAGAGCCACAGGCCGGCGCAAGCTGTACAGTCTCAGCGCGGCCGGGGACGTGGGAACCACCGGAGTGGTTCTGGGGGTCAGCGAGCGGGCCAGTCCACCACCGCCCCCTCTGCAGCAGCCTCCAAACCTTCCTAGTCCGACATTTCAAGGCCACCAAAAGTCAGTGGCCGGCAGGATCCGCCATCACCTTCTCCACTGGCGCACCATCACGTCGGACAGGTGGGTTTTGCAAATAGTCCGAAGGGGCTACTCCCTCCCCTTCGAGACTACCCCTCCCTCCATGCCAGCTCAGTACCATCGCATGTCGGAGGATCACCTGGCCCTTCTCCAACAGGAAGTTTTGGCACTCTTGGCCAAGGGTGCCATCAAGCGCGTTCCTGTCCCAGAAGTAGGTTGTGGTTGTTATTCCCACTACTTTCTGGTGCCCAAGAAGGACAAAGGCCTGCGTCCTATCTTGGATCTCAGGAACGTCAACCGCTTCCTCAAAAGGAGAAGTTAAAAATGTTGACGCTCGCTCAGGTCTTGTCTGCCCTCGACTCTGGAGACTGGATGGTAGCGTTGGACTTGCAGGACGCTTACTTTCACATCCCCGTCTTGCCGGCCCACCGGCATTACCTGCGGTTCACGGTAGGCCACGAGCATTTTCAGTTTACCGTGCTCCATTTTGGCCTTACCAGCGCCCCTCGGGTGTTCACGAAAGTGATGGCGGTGGTCGCAGCTCATCTGTGCAGATCAGGGGTTCCAGTCTTCCCCTATCTCGACGACTGGCTGTTGAAGGCGGGCTCGCCCCACGCTGTCGTCTCCCACCTCAAGACTACAGCCGACCTCCTGCATTCTCTGGGGTTCTCCATCAATGTGCCGAAGTCACACCTGATTCCCTCTCAGAAACTCCTCTTCATCGGAGCGGTTCTGGACACGACGCGGTTTCAGGTTTATCCTCCCGCACAGCGAGTCCGGGATATTCGGGCTATGATTCCGATCTTTCAGCCCCTATCCCGGGTTTTGGTTCGGATGACCCTGAGGCTGCTGGGCCTCATGGCCTCCTGCATCCTGCTGGTCGCTCATGCCAGGTGGCATATGCGGGCTCTGCAGTGGGACCTGAAGTTCCAGTGGGCGCAGCATCAGGGGAATCTGTCCGATTACGTCCAGATCTCGGAGGGCACTGCACGACAATTGCAGTGGTGGCTCACGAACCAGGATTGGGTCAACGGCAGATCCCTCTCCCTTCCCCAACCAGATCATACAGTGGTGACAGACGCATCCCTTCTGGGATGGGGCGGCCACATGGGAGAGGCAGAGATCAGAGGCCTCAGGTCTCCGGTGGAGTCCGGGCTCCACATCAACCTTCTGGAGCTTCGGGCGATCCGTCTTGCACTCAAGGCATTCCTTCCCTCTGTACGGGAAAGAGTAGTGCAGGTGTTCTCGGACAACACCACCGCCATGTGGTACTGCAACAAACAAGGCGGGGTGGGGTCGTGGTCCCTATGTCAGGAGGCTCTCCGCCTCTGGACATGGGTGGAAGATCAGGGCATATCCCTGGTGGTTCAACACCTGGCAGGTTCACTGAACGCCAGGGCGGACGAACTCAGCCACAGGTGCATGATGGATCACGAATGGCGTCTTCACTCGGAGGTGGTGCAAGGTCTCTTTCAGCAGTGGGGAGAGCCTTAGTTAGATCTATTCGCCACCGAAGAGAACGCGCAATGTCAGCAGTTCTGCGCGTTGGAATTTCCAAGGCGGCACTCGCTAGGCGACGCTTTTCGTCGCGAGTGGCGTTGCGGTCTTCTATATGCCTTTCCGCCTATATCACTTCTGCCCAGAGTGCTGAAGAAGATCAAGCACGACCGGGCCCAAGTCATTCTTGTGGCTCCGGATTGGGCACGAAGAGTCTGGTATCCCGAGCTGCTCAACATGCCATCGATCCTCCGATCAGACTGCCTCTTCGGGAGGATCTTCTGTCGCAGTAGCAGGGGATGGTCCTCCACCCGAACCTGTCCAGCCTCCACCTCCTTGCGTGGAGATTGAGCAGCGGCAGTTGACGTCGTTTGACCTGCCTCCTGAAGTCTGTGATGTAATCTTGGCAGCCAGGCGTCCCTCCACTAAGACGGTATACGCCTGCAGATGGAATAAATTTGTGGCATGGTGCACAGCAAAGGCTGTGGATCCCCTTTCTGCCCCTCTTTCTGAGGTTCTCTTGTTCCTCCTCTCTTTAGCCCAGCAGGGATCTGCTCTGGGTACTATTAAGGGCTACCTCTCGGCCATTTCAGCCTTTCTTAGGCTTCCTGATCAGCCTGCTTTTTTCAAGTCCCCTGTTGTAAATAGATTTCTTAAGGGCATTACTCATCTTTTTCCTCCTGTTCCCTTCATAATGCCCCAGTGGGACTAGAACTTGGTTCTTACATTTCTTATGTGCGCTCCCTTTGAGCCGCTTCATAATTGCCCTCTCAGGCTTTTAACTCTGAAAACTGCCTTTCTGGTGGCCATCACCTCTGCTCGCAGGGTGAGTGAGCTCCAAGCTCTTTCTTCTAAGCCTCCCTTTCTGGTTATCCATCCGGACAAGGTCGTCCTGAGAACTAGACCTTCCTTCCTTCCCAAGGTGGTTACTTCTTTCCACATTGGCCAAACCATCACTTTGTCCACCACCTTTCCGCCTCCGCATCCTTCGAAAGAGGAAGAGAGGCTCCACCGTCTGGATCCAAAACGTGCAGTTTCTTTCCACTTGGATCGCACAAAACAATTCCGGGTGGATGACCAGCTCTTTGTTGGGTACGTGGGCGCTAAGAAAGGTCGGGCCGTGCACAAACAGACCATCTCCAGGTGGGTCGTTCTGTGCATCAAAGCCTGCTATTCTTTGGCTAAGAAGGAGCCTCCAGTGGGGCTGCGCGCCCATTCCACCAGGGCGACGGCAGCTACTACTGCTTTGGGACGAGGAGTCCCCCTGAATGACATTTGTCAGGCAGCCACGTGGGCATCGTTGCACACGTTTACGAGATACTACTGACTGGACAATCAAGTCCGGAGAGACGGCTTCTTTGGCCGTTCTGTTCTCCAGGACTTTCTGGTGTGAACCTGGGTCGCAGACCCACCTCTGGGGTTGGTATTGCTGGGGTATCTATTCTAAGGTAAGGAATCTATAACTAACTGTTTTTTTCAGATGAACAAGTTACTTACCTTCGGTAACGATATAGCTGTAAGAAACATAGGTTATTTATAGATTCCTTACCGCCCCACCCATCCTCCCCGTTCTGCGAACTGACTTCTAGGGTTAAGGACATCCTTTCATGGCCCTAGTTTTGTGCACCAGTGGTCAGTGTCTTGCATGGCTCTGCGCTTCTGTCGTGGAAAGTCGTGTACAGACCTGACGTCAGCGCGCGAGGGCGGCGTCAAAGTAACTTCTGCGATGTCATCCCGGAGACCACGACGCAGACGACGGACGCGGAGTCGACCGACGCCACCTTCAGACGCGCAGGGGTACTGCTGACGAAAAGCTTTCCGGATCCAGTCTGACGCCTGGGGGAGATTCTAAGGTAAGGAATCCATAACTAACCTATGTTTCTTACAAATATATTGTTTCCTAAGGTAAGTAACTTGTTCTTTAAGCCATGTTGCACAACAGCTCGGCCTGCTGTGCACATGTAAAAGAAAAAAAAAATTGACAAAGCAAATAGATCTCGCATCGCCAAAATTTATTGGCTTTGCCAACGCTTTTTATGTTTCTTACAGTGCCTCACACCATGAGCAGAAGACCAGTGTGAGATAAAAACATTTTCTGTAAGTGTACCCAGATTATTGGGAGGTGGCTGGCTGTGTTGCACATTTACAGGACATGACACAACCATCAACTGAGGACCAATGCGCTGCCTCTCAGGGTGCAGATGAAAGCCATGCCACCTTTATCGCATGGAGAACCCTTGGTTTACTTTGGACTTCAGCCACTAGGAACTTTTATATACATTTAAATATATGAGAAAGAGCTGGTTTGCCACTGTATTGAAACTGGGCTGGCAGTATAGTTCTGCTCAGGCATCAGCAGTTTATGGCGGCTTTATTTGCGTTCTTTTATCTTAGTTAGGTGCGCCTTGTCCAGGGTCTTCATGCCTGGACCATGCCCAGGCCCTCACCCTCAGAAGAATAATACTTTATTGAACAAATCCCACGTGCATGTTCTTGACATCTTTGTTTTCTTCGTTCCCATACTGTTTGGATTTATATGGCCCCTTGAGCCTCTGCTGGTACCCCTGTGAGTTAGATCATGTTATTTATTTGATGGTGGCTGTGCTAGAGTTATTGAGTATATTTTTAGTTGTTGTAAGTAACACACATTTCACACACCCTACTTGCTGGCATTTACCATGGCCTACATGACAATGGTGTGTGTTTGTGCACTGAGAGGCTTATTGCTCGATATTCCGCTACACGTGTGCTGGACTATATTAACTTTTTCACCTTGTGCCTAAAATATATGGGTTAATTTCTGTGGAATGGAGAAAATCTTTACATGAGCGCCAGTTACATTCCACAAGGAGATATAAATTTTTTTGGGGTGAGCTTTCGCCTCCTCCGCCTCCTGTTGTTGCTACTTTTCCCCCGTGCCTTCCTTGTGTTACTTCATCACCCCCGCCGCTGTCCATTGTTGTTGGTTCGTGCTATGGCTTTGCCCAACCTCGCACTTTGTTTAAAAAAAAAAAAACGCTGACAGTCAACACTAGCCGCGTCACAGCATTGTTTTTTTCCTTTACTTTAAGCCATGTTGCACAGCATAGGCTGCTGTGCAACATGGCTTGCAACATGGCTTAAAGTAAAGAAAAAAGTGCTATGAAGTAGTCATCACTGGTTACGCCACAGCGTTGTTTTTTTCCTTTACTTTAAGCCATGTTGCACAGCAGCCTATGCTGCTGTGCAACATGGCTTAAAGTAAAGAAAAAAGCTCTAGTAAACAGTGTTCACTGGCCACGTCATGGTATTTTTTTCATGGACTTTAAGCCAAGTTGCACAACAGCTCAAGCTGCTGAACAACATGTCCAAAAAACATTTACAAAGCCAATAGATCTCGCATAGGCGAAACCTATTGGCTTTGCCAATGTTTGTTTACTTATTGTTGCTTGATCATAGATGGGTTTTTATGTTCATAAACAAATTATGATTTTTCTTGACTTATTCGTGATGTGCTGTCAATACTTATCTAATTGTACCTCCTATTTGACAAGGGAACAGTGTATGTATGTATGATTGTTATTTCTAAAGCATAAACTTAACCAAAAGGCAGCAGAGCCCAGTACAGGGCCAAAGAGAAGCTTAAAGTCAACGAGGGCTAGGAGAGGGAGCTGGGTTGTGGATGGTTAATTCATTGTGAAATAGTGTTCTTTAAAGTGATTATTTAACTCTTCCCTAAAGTGGAGGACCACTGGGGCGGTTCTGATGTATATCGGGATGTTGTGCCAGATCCTGGGTACAATAATGGAAAAGGCATGTGCCCTTGTACTTTTCTTTTTTTTTCTTTTCTTCAGAGGGATACTTAGAACTCTGCTTTACTCTTGTTCAGATCAACTGCAACAGTAATAGTGCAAGTACACCCCTCTCTTTGCCGGACTTTATGTAGCAGCAGTAACGTTTTGATCAGAAACGTTTTACAGAGCGTAGATGCTGGTACATGGATCAAGGGTGGTGGATTGGCTAACAGAGTTTAGATAAATCACATTCGTATGGCGTGCTTGAGCCAGTTGTGCAATTGTATTTAGTAAACACACATTGCTAAAGCTATAAAAATAATGAGACCAGTGCAATATACAGGCACATAATTAGCATGTTTACAACAACACGGAAAGATTCATTCTCGTTTTGAATTGCAAAACATACTTTTAGCATTGTTTTGCAGAGGATCTAAAAGGTCAAAAAGCCAGAGTTTGGAGGTAGCACAAGAGCACTTTGGTGTAACTAATGTGTTGGGATTGGTAGATCATAGATTTCAAGTATGTGTGAACAAGGATACAATGTCTAAGACGTAGTGTGGAGCCAGACCACTTGCTGCTTTCCAAACAAATATCAATAGCTTGTGTAAGTCCTGGTTCTTGACAATGGGTCAGGTGGGTTGGGCGGAGTATGTTTAGATGACTATATGCTTGGGTTAATTGTACACAGTTCACGTAGCAAGTTTGACTTGGTATAGTACTTTGGAGCAGAAATTGGGATGCCATCTAGATTGAAAACGAAGAGAGATGAATCCCAGGAGAAGCCAAACTCTTCAAATTGAGGATACACGAGGCCCCATTCACTGAAAAAGTGTAAAGGTACGGCTGAGGATCCGCACTTCCACTTGAATGTACTTATACACTTTTTTGTAATTCGCAAACATTCCCACTGGGGAAAGGCAGCCCATAGTGCAAATACACATTTTCTTCTTTTCCCTGTTCTACAGGGAAGAACCTTTTCTGCATGTGACCTCCATGTTTGGAGGTGACCTGCTTCACTTTCTGCCCTGGAAAAAGAGTTACTCCAGCCCATTGCATGAATAAAACTCCAACCATTTCGAGGGTGGGAAAGGGTCAGACCAGATTTTGTGAATGGCCACAAACTCAGGCATTCTTTGTCTCTCCCATAGGCTGGGTTACTTTATTACATTTAATAAGTGCTAACTTCAGATTGGGAGCAATTGAAGAAATAATATTTACACTCAAATTAATTGTTATTTAAAATCCTCTTTAATGGTGAAGTTGGATTTTAGATTATAATTATTTTAAATGCCACTTTTAAAAAGCTTGAAAACCATATGGTAAGAATGCACTCCTTCCCTTGTAATCTTTCGTTGTTCAAAAATGTAACATCAGTCGATGCGTGCGAACAGTTTCTGTGAACCGCCCCAGTCACAGTTGATGCTTAAGCGATAACTCCGGGCACAGACTTGTGCACCCGTCTGTCGCACTGCTGAGCGGGAAAACATCCCTCATGCTAAACCACTCACTGTGGAAATATCCTTTTTCATCATTTAATACCAATCGTTATCCAATTCCTTGTTCCATCATTCTTCAAAAACTTTATAGAGTCACTACTGAGACAGCGTAGTTCCACCTTCATTCTTAATTTAAATTTTCTTTTTTCATTTTTCATGTGTCTCCTGAGTGCCCATCACGGCATTTCGCAGCGACACGTTAAAACAAAGGTAAAGGTAGACCATACATCATGGTAGACTCATTGCTATGCCCAATGCATTTCAAGCCTTTATGGCTCTTCATCAGGGGTCTCTGCAAAAAATAAAAGGGACAGCTTAACTGACGGTTCACTGCTAACCAACACCTCACAAAAAATCTAACACGCCCATTATCATTACCCCACTACCCCCGTTACTGACTCATAAACCTTTTGTGCTCAAAAACAAAACCAAAACATTTCCCTATTCCACCCATAGCTCAACCCACTCATTTAATAAAACTCGCTACTAAACTTGAACTAAAAGGATTTGAGTACACCTACTCAAACTGTTAACTAAAAAGAAACCCCTCGTTCAACTAAAAAATCTCCCAGTTTGACTATAAACTTACCCTCCCCTGAAATCACATCCCCATGTCCCTTATTATCAAAATAAACTCACAAAATCGCAACCATCAGCCTGCCTTCCTCGTTCTCATCTCTCCTTTCAAATAGCATTGTATGATTTCTCATAATCGGTCAAGCCGTCGATTTTTAAACAAAAACTCCCCCTCATGTGCCCAATCAAATGCAGTGTTGCTCAACGCCCACCTCGTGACTGATTACCCCTAATGCTATACTAAATGCTTTGAAAGCTGTGCCATAAACTACAAATCCCATAATGCACTCCCTATGCCAGAACTCCACCACGACAAGTCAAATCCAAAAAAGAAACCCAATCCTGTGCTCGTGCCCCTCCCTCCTATTACCCAAACAAAATCACATTAACAAGAAATAAAATAAATAATGACATTACGTTAATGAACATATACCATTGCTGTAAAAAATGTTTTCAAAAAGAAACCAATAAAAGTCATGATTGCACAGTCTAATCAATCAGCTGTGACTGTTCACATTTAATGTGCGCGCTCTTCACTTCATGAAATCCACTCCAGATTTTCGCTGTGTCAGCAGTGTTAAAACTTGCTTTTCTTTAAGTTCCACTGAAATCAGTGAATCGTCAGTTAAGCTGTCCCTTTTATTTGTTGCAGAGACCCCTGATGAAGAGCCATAAAGGCTCGAAATGCATCGGGCATTGCAATGAGTCTACCACGATGTATGGTCTACCTTTGCCTTTGTTTTAACGTGTCGCTGCGAAATGCCGTGATGGGCACTCAGGAGACACATGAAAAATTTAAATAAAGAATGAAGGTGGCACTACGCTGTCTCAGTAGTGACTCTATAAAGTTTTTGAAGAATGATGGAACAAGGAATTGTATAACGATTGGTATTAAATGATGAAAAAGGATATTTCTACAGTGAGTGGTTTAGCATGAGGGATGTTTTCCCGCTCAGCAGTGCGACAGACGGGTGCACGAGTCTGTGCCCGGAGTTATCACTTTTAAAAAGCTGGCATTTTCCTGCCCAACGTTTCTGGGGCCTTTTGGGGAGTGTCCAGCTGCTTGGGCCTGATAATGGGTCTCCGTCAAGGATGTGTATTGTTCCCAGACAGTGGGACCTGGGTGTAGCTGGGAGAGGGTCTTCCTGGCAGGATTGCTGGGGATGAGCTATTCTCTCGCCTGATTTCATTTCAAGGAACCTTGCCCACAGTACATGCTAAGAAACCTGACACCAAGCCTGCTCTGCCTTTTGGCACCCTAGACAGTTAGGAGCCAAACCCAAGAGAAAAGATGAACTGACAAGAACCAGTTTTGGGGTTAGGTCAAGGAATTCCTCCACTCAAAGGCTAGCACCGTCTATGAAAAAGGACCTTCAGAACCACTCACTAGAACACTCCTGGGCCTGTGACAGACTCAGAAGGATTATTGCTGTGCTGCCATAAGGACTGCCTTGCTGCTTAAAGGACTGGCTTGTTGTCTGAAAAATGTAAGTTTGGACCTGGTTGCCTTGATCCCAGAGTGACTCCAAGGGTCAGTTGGCTGACATCCTGTGTGAGCTACAGGGACACAACAAGCTTCCCAAGGCCACCCTGCAGTTGCGACTGGACCTGCCTGAGCCCTGCGGCTGGTCTCTGCTGCAGTGAGTCTGATCCCCAAGAGGGCCCCCTCAGGTCCTCGTCCCTTGGCTGGTATCAGTGAGAGCTCCTCCTGAAGAAGAAGGTGAAAATCCTGAGGTTTTTACTCCTCACGATAACAAATGGGCCCATTCGTGCCGAACCTCTGCCATCCATGATAACCACCAACATAGAAATCGAGTGAGACCTGCTCTTTGTGCAGACAGCAACCATCTGCGACAACCGACAACGCAAGACCTCCTCTTCGCACTTCAGCAATGACTGTCCGCGACACGCAAACGGAATTCTACGCGCCAGGACTTGAGAAGGTAGTTGTTTACTCTACTCTAAATCCCCAACTCCATTAAAGGTAAAACATTTTTTTTTTTTTTAAGTGACAGGATGCAGTTACTAGACTGCTTCTTTTTGTAGGCAAACACGTGCTTGGTTAATGCTTGCATGTACCTACTACATGAGACAGCCTAACTGCTGTGTCATTATGCTCAAGTGTTTTTTTTTTTGTGTTTGTTAATGGAGGCGGTGGTTTGAGATCGTGTGTACAGCATGAAGAAAAGTTACTGACAGAGCCCTTAGTTCTCCAAGGCTCTATCTATTGGGTTTGCCAAAGCTTGCTTCATTTGTTTTGATATAATTTGCAAAACCCTGCTGATTTACAGTCGAGTTTTCGAACGCACAATAGGTTATTTATACAATTAGAGGTAGAACTAAAGTTTTGTTTAATTTATATCCGCCTCCATCTGCATGCTTATATTTTCTAAAAGGAGATCAAGCCCCTCTCTGCAGAGAGTGCCACAGTGTAAATGACTTGAGTACACATAAATATTGTACACTTTAATAGTACACCCTGTGTGCTGATGTAAAAGCCTGTACCATCGGCTAAATTTCTGTCAAAGCTTTGCAACTCACAAGTCAGATATATGAGCTTTTCGCCTGCACAATAACGGCGCTAGTCATTTACCATATTGTGCACCTATAATCGATTTGTGTCTGTCAAATGTGAATCCTGATCTACAGAATTAAAGTTTTTTTTTTACAAACGCAAAACCAGATACTGGTGTGGGAAAGTATGGCTACACAGTCGACTTTTTAACATGAGTAGGTGTGCATCAGGGGAGGATAAATGGGAAGATAGGTCTGTCACATGCTATGAGACTTTGCAAACTCTTATGAACTCAAATAAAGTTAAAAGATTGTTGGTATTGAGGAAAGCTTTGCATGGTGTTTCCACACCTAGAAGCACACAAGAAGCACTCTAGCTAAAGATGGGGGTGGGGGGGTAATTATGCTTTCTTGGTTGGGAAGGAAAGGCTGTACTCACATATGTGGGGTTTTAGAAAAAGGGGGTTTACCACAAAGAAAATAATTTTCTCTGGAGAAAAGAGGAAAAACACATACCCAAATTCACATTTTAATCCCACTTATGGGTAAGGATATTTGTGACGCTGCTTTAAAAGCCAGAAATCTACTTGTGAATCAGCCATAAGGTACTTTGTCCCTTATGTGTTAACTCATTTCCCCAGAGACTCAGAATGGGTAAAACTCTTTGATAGAGCTGCCTCTTAATGCATTGATTTGCCTTCTCCTGTTGTTTTCCAGCGAATACTTTTTGTATTCAACCACTGAGTTCATTTTACGTCTTTTGACTCTCCACAGGAGCAATACAGACAAAACCAAGAGTCTCCATGACAGAGTGGACCAACTGGAACAAATACTCAGGTACAGTGAGTGAAGCTTAGCTTGTTGCTGTTCTAAAGTGAAGTGCAGCAGCAAATCCAATAAAACACACATTAAAGTTTAACAAAAAGTATTTTTTTGTTAATAGATTTGTAATTGTTTTTAGTGCCAACACAATTACCAAGATTGTTTTTTCACTACATTCAAACTTTGGGATAAATAGGAGCTATTTGTCGACACTTAAGTGCACTTTCTGCCTCGCATATTCCTGAACCATTAGGTACAAGTTAGGATGATACTGACTGGTGAAGAGCATTGCAACATATTTGTGGATACACTCAAAGTAAAAGCTGCCCGAATGTTCACCTAAACACTCCTATAGGAATGCTTTCTTTTGTGTTCTAAATTAAGATCTGTACATGTGGTGTAGGCAGAATTACGTACATTTCTCATCCATGGTTCCAACTCGTGCTAATGCATTATACGTAACGGAAGTCACTCTTAAATGCCTTTTTTCCGGCATTAGTATCATTTATATGCAGCTTTGCCAATTGCCACCATAGTTGGACATGGTTTTCTTCGCTACTTTGAGTAATGGCCATAAACTAAAAGGAAAAAAAGCTCAATGGACTTGTGGCCTCCCCATGCTTTGTTGTATTTATGAATCCCATGGAACAGATTCAGTGCTTCAGTCCATAGGTTGCCTCAAAGTGACCAAAGTTTGCTCACCGTGGCCTATCTTGGTGAACTGAGAGGGCTTTCACTTGAAGATCTCAAGGATAGGTCGAGAAACCGGAGTCCACCAATTCTGAAGGAGAAACTGTCACCCTGGCCTATGGGCATGAATTGCCATTTGAAACACTTTGTAGACTGCAACATCACCTTCAAAAATCATGACGCGGCATTCACTTGTCCATTAATTAGACTATACCTTAATGCAAATAAACCCTGGTAACAATGGCAGTTCATGTGATACTTATTGGAAGTGATGTTTTTGCAGTGTTTCAGAAATCCTGGAAAAGCACGGGCTTCAGAAACCGATTTCATTTGTGAAGGAGACGCAGTCCAGCCCAGAGGAAGCGCAGAAGCTTATGGTCCGACTGACCAGACATACTGGACGCAAGTAAGTGTGAACCATAGGTTGTATCACTGGGATGAATTGGTGATTTTGCGACGTATGTATTGTTGCTGTATTGCATCTGAATCCTTGGTGCAACACTGAACATGGTGAGCACAGTGCAAATATACTGAAGGCTGATCCTAAATTGGTTCAACAGGAAGGTAATCCACCTAATTTAAATCAATAATAATTAACATAGCTAAATCTGCATGTTTTTATTAGTTTAAATGGAAAATACTCATTATGTTATGAATTAAAGCACCAATAGTGAATATCCTTTTTTTATTGCTGGTCTCTCTTAGTTAGCTTAATTGACAAGCATTGAATATAAAATAAGAATACCTCTATAAAAAAATACAAATATATTCTAAAACAAAAAATCCAAACAAAAGTAATCAAAAAGCCCCTCTTCCTCCTGATAAATAACTATATAGCATCTCATGTAAGCAAACTTGTAAGGGGCAAATGTACACAGGCCCTTACACTCTCTCACTCTCCAAGTCCTCTTACCAAACACAATCCTACAAACAACTCTTACAGTAAATAGGCAAATATGCACATTTTTACAGAGGACTCTCTGTGCCAGCATTTCCATAATGCGAGCTAAGGCAGCAAATTCTAGCACAAGGGATGGGTGGGTAGGCTAAGGTATCATCAGCACATATATACCACCAAAGCATCGTTGGTGGTGCATAGTTGATTTTATAACATTTGCACAATTTGCTGCTATAGAGAAGCATAGCTTCTGGGTCCTCTACTAAGCCATGGAATCCTGTAATATGACTTTACAGCCCACTGCTGAACACTACGCAAGTTGTCATAGACCCACTACGTGCAATATCGGCTTCATAGTAAAAGGCTACAATGTATCAAATTTAACAGTAAAAAAGAAAGAAAAGCACTGGAAGGTGAAGACATGAGGAGGAGAGGAATCCCCCGTGACAGATATATTGCTGCATTTCTGTGAGCAGGGTGGGGACACACTGAAGGGAAAAGGATGAGACTTCTCTTACTATTAAAAATCACAAGGAAGGGGCCTGGACACATCTCAGGGAGGAAGATGGGGCTGATAAGAGAATCATAACGGGTAGTGCTTGGGATCTGGGATTAACCTTTTGAGGCACGTATCACTGTGGCTGACATCCAGGTGTGAACTCTGGTCACTCCCATGAATTGTGTTGTGGACAATAAGCTTCGGAGTCGTGTCTGCTGTGACAGACGTCTTTCATGAAGGAAGGTGAAAAGGAGAAGTGCCCACTTCAAATGAAGCAGAACCCCAACATAAAACTTCAAAGACTAAGACCCTAAATCACATTTGGTGCCTGGACAAGGACTATAAGAAGGGGAGGTTGAGTCCTAAAAAATGTGTTATCTGCCAAGCAGCCAGTGGGCTGTGTAAGAAGGGGAAGCTCTGCAAGACTTCTGCCTGTGACCAGGACTGGGGGCCAAGGCCTGCTAGTCTCCCAGCTGGGTGAGCAGACGTCACCAAGGAAAAACGAGACCACCTGCTCTGGAGCATCAGCACCTACCTGCCTGCTTGCCAAGACCAGTGTGTCCTGTGAGGAAGAGAGCGAGGTCCAGTGTGTAGCCCTACCGTGAGGACTCCCTGTGCGAGATGTGAGGATTCGGCTGTGCACCAATTGGGTTGTAGCCTGTGTGCAAGAATGGTTTTGGCCAGGAGAGGGCTGCAGTAGACTGCCAAGTATCGAGCACTGTGTGGCCTCGTCGCGGTGACCCCTTATGCCAGAAGGGGCCACCTGAAACTTAATTGGGCTGGAGCATGAGACTTTTGTCTGCCATGTCTAGGGCGATCGCACTGAAAAATCTGCACCTAATAGTGAGCAATGTGGCAGCCCCGTATACCAGAAGGGGCTGTCGGTATCGCTGTGGCCAACAGTTCAGATTGTGGCCCGGATATAAGGATTATCGCAGTGACTAGCGGGTCCTGCCCTCCAACTGCAGCTGACTGTTTACCCAAAGATCGCAGGATGTCGCCGAGGACGCCAGACCTTCACCTAAGCTCCAGTAAGGAGCCAGAGAACTTCTCCCGCCCCCCCACCCGTTTGCTAGGGGAAGTGCAACTTAGTTTTTGTGTACACCAAGCAGGAGCAGCTCCAATCACTGGAAACCGTCTGACAGCACTGCTCGATAGGAAAAGCCTGCGCGGCCAGGTGCTGCCGCGTCCATCACAAGCGGCCTGGCTGCGCCACATGGAATACAGACTTGGAAGCACCCGAGTAGAGGGCTCTCGCTGCACCACTGAACACTGCCAACCCGCCAGGGCTGGTAAGACTGGAACTAGGTCGTTTGGGGCCCCAGGGGATTCACTGCTGAAGGTGCTCTAGCACCGTAGATACTTTTGACTGAAATCCTGAAGAGTCAAAAGGAAACTCTAGAGTACGATCTAATAGTTTGCATTCCCTGATGCAGTCACCAGTGAATGGGGACTAATCCTAAACACGTTACGTGAAGGAGGTAGGGACAGGAGGGTGGGACAGGGATTCGCCTGACAACTACTAGAGCCCAGTCCTCAAGGGGGATTGTGTTGTTGCTTCTGCATATCGTATTCCTTTGCATGTATAGCCTGAGAAATAAATACTACTTTTTCTTATGAAAGCAAGTATTTGGCTGGACATTGATTTATTGTTCGTACTGTTTGGATTTTTGAGCTATGAGTTGTGTTCACTGACCTGTATCTACATCCCCGAGGGAGCCTTGGCTGTTCGGCCACAGCTATCACTGAGAGTCAAGTGCAGAAAGGTACTTGGCCTAGTTGATCAAGATCCCTAGTAGGATGGGCCCCAGGACATCAGAAGTAAACAGCCTCAACCACCACGGTTGGGCCCAGTAGCCCCTGCATGCCCCGCGGCCCTCTGAAAGGGTTCTGACACCATGCATCTATAGCTCCATCAAGTTCTTGCGTCTGTAAATGTTAGGATACGATCTAGCAAATTACTCCAGTCCTACAGCAGGTAATAAGTGAGTTTGGCTGGGTTCAGGAATTAAAACAGGTCAATGTTTTTGCAGGAGATATTCATAGACAATATATTTTCCTTCAGGATATAGCATATACCTAAAACTACATATATGTGGGATTCTTCATGTTTTAGGATGTGTGGTCCATTGGCCATTGAGAGGCTGAATGCGGGCATTGTCGAGACCCATCTGTATGCCAATGGTGTTTCAGAGACTTCCGCAGTACCATTTGCTCTGCAAGCTGAGGGTACTACACACATACGTCTCTCTCAAAGCCCTTTGTTTCTTCTTTGTACAATTTGAATTGAGTATTATATTTTGTGATGTTTGTTCCTGTTAAGCCTCTGCACTCTTGTACCTTAAAGTTGCTAGCACTGAAATAACCTCTTCAGCTTGCACTTAGGGTAATGACTGAGCTTTGCACCAATCATCCCCCTTCAGTAGTTTTCTAATGACTAAGGGATCCTATAGGCTAATACGTCATTCCTACCCAATGTAGGTAGCTGGGTTTCATTCCCCTTAAAATATTTTGTTGTCTAGTTTCTGTCTGAGGCAGAAAGTTCCTAAGTAGTTTGGTTCTTTGAAGGACCCAAATTATTAAAATGAAAGATTCAATATCAGAACTGGCCTCCTGAGCTTTAGATGCCACCTTGTGGGGCCAGTATGGCACTTCTGATGATGAAAACTGTTGGTAGGTCTCTGTGTCCAAATCCATACTGGCCCAACATGGGTCAGTATCATACTTGGGGTGCACTATCCCTGTCCCCAGTGCACCTTTAACGATGTGCGGCAGGTGCAGAACAGTGTGCCCTATTACATATAATGTGCTGCCTTCATGGCAGCCGCAAACTCGCGGCTGCTGTGAGGGCAACACTTTAGCGTAAGAGAGAGCGGCTGTTTGAAACATCTGCTCCGTCTTTCTCAGGGTAGGTGACTCCTGGCCTGCACTTCAAAGAGTCCGGAGTTCCCCCTGCAGGTGGGTCAATGAGTGACTGTGCCCTGCTGCAGGGTGTTCTTGCGAACACCTCTACCCCCTCCAGCCCTCTTCACAGTCAGTGCACCTCCTGACGGCATCTTTACCTCTTAAAGATAATGGGATTGCCCTGTGTCCCTCAAAACGTGGGTCTATACAGTATGAGCTACAATGTGTTCTGTCCGGTAATACAGTTGCTTAGTGTAAACAAGAATCTAACGAAGCCACAGAACAATCCTTGGGCTGAAGCGTACAGTAATCAATTCGTGGCACTCCTTTTCAACAATCAGTGGAAGTCAAACACTGCATACAATTGTTATTCAATGTATATATTCGAATTCATATTTTTTGAATAATTTCTTTTGCATATGGCTGTCATACATTGTTCTGTGGCTTCGTTAGATCAATTTTTGTTTACACTAAGCAATTGTATTACTCGACAAAACACATTGTAGCTCATATTGCACTGGTGTAACGAAACTTGAGGGGGCCTCCCTGCAAGGTACGTGAAGGGGCCCCCTCCGGGCTCAATCAGGAGCTCTCCGGCCAGAGTGCTGTGCTGAGGGGGCCCCTTGGAGCTTGGGGGCCCCCCCGCACCGCGGGGGCTGCGGGGGGCCTGTGTTACGCCCTGGCGGGCGCGGGCATAGAGCCCAAATATTTATCTCGTTTGTATGGGGCCACGCCCCTTAAGATGGCACCAGTGCTGCGTGTGTGCTGGCTCTGTCTGCATTACAGAAGGGGCTGCATAAACATCTGTGACTTCCCCAGGGGCGCCCATGGCCGTTGCGCTCCTGTGGCGTGCCTTGTTGCTCATTTGGGGATATTGGAAATCTTCTGGACCTGGAGTGACATGTGGGGATGTTTAAAAGATGATGAGAGCTCTGGGAGATTGAGTGTTCATGGCAAAGCTATTAATTGCCAAAGGTAAGTGGCTTAGTCTTTTTTTATTTGTCTCTCGCCTCCCTCTGTGATGACCTACTTTAGAAAGTTCTCTTCCCTTCCCTTCATTACTTTTATGAATCAGGTGCTTCAGTTAGTGCAAGTGGCAAAATAATTGCACTTTGAATTATTTCTGGCACTCTAATTTCAAGCTTTATTATTTTTGCTATTTTTATACACACTTCTGTCGTTGATTTGTAAAGGTTTCACACAGTCACTCTATTTTCTGTTTTTCAGACAACCTCCTGTTAGTGAGAGTCACTGGATGGGTTTACTTCAAGATATGTTAGATATGCAGCAGAATGTATACAAGTGTCTGAATCTTGATACGTGTTACGAGGTAAGCCTTTTGTTTGCTCGTTATAATTCCTTGCAGATTACTGTATAGATAAAATTAGAAATGACCCCTGTGTTCAGTTCATGTTTTTTTTCTTTTAACTTTGCCAGTAACTGTTTAAAAAAAAAAGGGGGAGGAGATTGAGTTATTTGCTTAATAGAACCCAAAATATTATTTTGCTGAATGCTTTCCTGCTCCTTTTGAATTACTAAGTGAGCATACTAAGGGTTCGATATTTTTAGATGTATTTATTAATCCATGTGCATTTTGCTATTTATTTTAACTGAAAACAACGATACAAACAACAACAAAAAATACCACTGGAGCAGGTGTTAACAGATTTTACAAGCATTTGTTGACAGTAAGAACGTTTAACTATTTTTGAGAAAATAGAAAGCAAACTTGCTCTTTTAAACATGCCTATAGACATGTACCACAACTCTGTCCCTTCAGACATATATTGCCATGTATTATCGAGGCCTGAGCGATATTTTCATAATTTCCTTTGCAGAAATTACGGGAAATTTCCAAGAAGAACAACACGCTTTCTGTTCTTTCACGGTGTTCCCTTTTTTTTTTTTCCACACGAATTTGTGATATAATCGCGGGCATTTCCTGTAGTGCAAAATGTCGGAAATTATACATGATTACGGCGGGGTAAATGAAATTTCGCCCGGGCTAGTATTATCCACGAATATCCTGGTGGTCAAAAGTATGGCTTCTGTTATTGTTAAATATGCAAAACTAATGCATAGTATGAGAATGAGTTAATTAATAAATAATGAGTTTATAAATGTATAATTTAGATCTGAAGCATGTCCGAAAACAAATAAATCAGTAGGCAGAGGTCCTTGTTCAGTTCAGAATCAAAGTTTCTTCCCTGGAAATCATGAGGCTTATATCTAATGTGTTCTGTAGAAGATACCCGACTCATTTTTAATGCGTCCATTAGAAGGGAAGTGATTGAGGTGAGACTGACCTGTGGACCAAGAGACTGGGTGTGGAGGTGCAATGATGTTGACATTTTGAAAATGTTTCTCCTAATATATTTATCACAGATATGGTTTGCTAGCAGTTTCTTCCTAGTCTGGTGGAACAGGGTGTACAGAGTCCAATGGCTTTTAGTTAATTCTCTCATTCATATTTCCAGTTGCGAGGCAGCCTGGGGTTGTACATAAGGCTTTTCGAATGTACTGCTTGTCTTCTATTGTCTAAGCATTGGTTAATTCTCAACAACTTTGTCCAGCTTGGTCCACCCGTGTGGTCTGGATTCAGTTGTTGGTGTCATCACTGAGTTTACTTTATAATGTTCAGTCAGTCAGTAAGACATAAAATTAATTGCAGGGTTACCTCTCATGAAACAGGAGGAACTCAAAAATTCCTGCTATTTTTCCCCCAATCATTTCCCTTTTTGCAAAGTGTTTGTGACTAGCTCGCTGCCTTTCTCATTTGGCCATAGGACGTCCCTCCCATTGTGCCATCCCCATCTTTTCCAATCCACCATCTGACTTGTCTTGTTTCCATTAAACCTGGATCTGCAAATGGTAGGACCACCTTTTTGGATGTTACTTTGAGCAGGATTTTCTCTCCGTAAGCGCTCCTAGCTTGATCATATCCTCCACCCATGAAATAGATTTGCCAGGGGGCTGGCTTGTATCCACTGTGTGTAGATGAACGCAACTGTAGTTCACTTTCAGTTCGCCTGGTTACCCCCACTTTTCTGCTATGAACACAGAGTTGAGTAGCAGTAGCTAATGTCTAGCAGGTTGCTATGGCCTCGTAAAAGTAACAGAGACCAATCAAAGCTGATACTGGAATGGGATGAAGAGTGCTAGCAAGATCCAAGGCAGGCTGTGAACCTGACGGTTGTACCTGAGTTTACTACGTGGCCATGTCCCTGCACACCTCTTAAAGGAGGCAAGAGCAGATGTTCCGTGTAAGGAAGAGAATCTCAGAACACTGACTAAGAAGGAAGGAAGATGGAAAAAATGGGATGTCCTATTCCCAAAGTAGAAAAGATGAGCAACATTCGAACTTTTCTGGAAATATATTTAAAGAAATGCATAATTTAGATCTCACGCATGTTCGAAAACAAATACATCAATAGGCAGAGGTCCTTGTTGGTTTGCTAAAGACATCTTGGGGACATTCAGAAAGGTTCCCTGGGAATGGATTTTGTCCGTTAGTTACCATTGGCTTTGTGGTCTGTAACTCAAATGTTCTAGCTTTCTGGCTTTCTCTTTGCTGGCTTTATTTGTTTTAGGCTGTCCAGGGTGAGTTTATCAATCCCAAGGAGCAAAGCCTTTTCACACCAACTCTCTTATATTCTTCCACAAGTGCTCCTTTCTGTAAACAGGCCTGTAAATCTTGTTCTTATCTTGTCACATTTGCAGTACATTTAAAGACAGAGGTCAAATGTCAAGCTTTGTGTTCCGAGGGAGCTTGGTATTATTTTTTTCTATGAGTTAAAAGTTAGAGGATTTATATGACATTCTTGCTCGATACTGGGGTAGGGAATGTTTTTTTTCTAGCACATTACAACATTTAAATGGACTGTGCAAGTACTTCAGAATTATGAACGCACAAATGAAGCACATTCTGAAGTGTGTTGAAAACAAAGGCTTTTATGTGATTTTAAAAAAATGCACTAGGTGATGCTTTTTCCACACATTGTTTGTGCACTGTATATTTTTATTAGTAAAACTGTATGCCTGTGCAAATGTAATGGTCATTTCAATTGAAAATGTGCTGTTTGTAATGGCAGTGTGCTACCACACCATGCATACTCCACTCTATGCTATACACCACTCCATGCCACTGCACTCTACTCTGCACCCTCCACTCTACGCCACTGCACTATAAGCCACTTTACACCTCTCTTCACCACTCTACGCCAGTGCACTCTACTCCACTTCAGTCTAGACCACTCCAATTTACTCTGCACAACTTCACTCTACGCCACTCCATGCCACTCTGCAACACTGCACTCTACGTCTCTGCACTCTATGCCAATAAACTCTAAGCCAAATCGTTTCACTATTAATACTCAACTCATCGCCTCTGCACTCTGCTCCAATCCACTGTACGCCACTCTAATCTATTCTGCTCCACTGCACTCTGCGCCACTCCACTCTAAGCCACTTTACTTTAAACCACTGCTCTCTGCACCAATGCACTGTACGCCACTCTACACCACCACACTCTACTCTGCAACACTGCACTATCCGCCACTGAACTCTCTGCCACTCTACTCTGCACTACTGCACTCTATGCCAATGCACTCTACACCACTCTACCCTGCATCAATGCACTCTACACCACAGCACTCTGCATCACTCCACGGTACACCACTGCACTCTATACCACTTCACTCTCTGCCACTCTACTCTAAACCACTGTACTTTATGCCACTCTATGCCATGCTACTCTGCACTCTGCTATGCACCACTCTAATCCATGCCACTGCATTCTACGACTCGGCATTCTATGCCGCTGCACTCTACAACACCACTCTGCGCCACACCACTCTATGCCACTTTACAGCACTGCACTCTATGCCACTCTACTCTGCAGCACTGCGCTCTACGCCACAGTGAACTCTACGCCACTCTACTCTATTGCATTCTATTCCAATGCACTGTGTGCCACTGAACTCTATGGCACTCTACTCTGCACCACTCCACTCTATGCCATTTTCCTCTAAACCACTGCTCTCTACGCCACTCTACACCACTTCATTCTATGACACTACTCTGCAACACTGCACTCTCCGACACTCTACTCGGCAGCACTCTACGCCACCTCACTCTGTGCCACTCTACTCTGCACTACTGCACTCTACTTTTCACCACTCCACCATGCATCACTGTACTCTCCGGCACTGCAGTGTACTATGCAGTACTGTAATGTATGTTACTGTATTCTATAACTCTGCATTGTACGCCGCTGAAATCTGATAGAGACTTCTAGCCGCAGATTCCTTACCTTTGAATTTTCCTCAGGCGTCTGGATGTTTATATTTTTCATGAGCAGTACCCCTATGCTCCAGTAGGTGGCGTCGATCGGCTCCATGTGGCGTCACTGACATTGGTAGTAACGTGCGTGGTGCCTATATAGGCGCCGCCCAGCCTGCTGACATCCGTCCTTTTCTTTCTACGCTAGTCAGCGCCGAGCCAGAGAGAGACACCCCTTCCACCACTTTTTGACTGATGTTTTTTCGACTTTTGTCAAAGCTTTTTCAAGGGTTTTTGTCCTGGTGTGGAAGAAAGGCCAGTTTTAAGCCCTGTGGTGCCTGTCACTGACAGATGTCGGTCATGGACCAGAACCTTGTTTCCCTTTGGTGCCTCGAGCGCAACCAAGTCGGTAAGACCTGCGTCAACTGCTATTCCATGAACCCTAAGGCCTTGAGGGAGCGGTCCCTCAAGCTCCGGGCGGCACGGCGTGTGACGCCATGATGGTTTCGATACCAGTCGAGAGGAAGGTCCTGGGATGGGTCATGGAGTCCAAGATCTTTGTGGCATTCGAAGTTGTTGCGCCACTCGGGTAAGTCCCACCACAAAAAGAAAAGCAAGAAGTCTAAGAGCTCCTCGAATTCACCCCATCCATCGAAGTCATCTGACTGATTCGAGGCCTGTCTCCACAGTTGAGCTAGCACCTGGGCCTACTCCATGCCTCCTTGCGTTTCCTGGCGCAACCCCGCTCAACTCCAGCAGTTTTATGAGGCCATGCGCATCATATTTGGGTGGCCCATTGTCGCCGGCGTGCCTTCGGGCCCTGCAGGTTCAGGACGGGACCGCAATGGTTCTGCACCGGCGGCTCCTGTCCTAACACCAGTCGGCCCCTTGGATCCACGGATGATTCCAGACCTGCGCCGGTCGTACCATCTCAACCATCCCCGGTGCCAGTCCCGCTGCTACCAGCTGGTGCCAAACCTATTCTAATCCCCGACTCTGACATGGAGCCGAAGCAGCAGCGGCCGACGCCAATTGGGGCCTTGCTTTTCAGGTTGTGTCCCAAACCCTATTCCTATGAATTGGGACTCAGGAAGGAGTGGGAGGGGTCACTGGACCCTGAAGAATACCAGCCCCTAGACCCAAACATGGACTGGTGTGAGGACCTGGCGGATGCCAGCAGACTGGATATTTCTCCAGATACTAACAATAAATTACACACAGCAGCTGACCAAGGTCAAGCACTTAAGTTCCAAATGTTTCATATGTATCTTGTGAGTGCAGCTGCTCCCGACATCCGCTGCTGAAGGATGTCAAACAGACAAGAAAGTTCGTAGAAAAGGAAGGCGCACTCTAATCGAGGTCATGCAAAAGTCAAATATAGTGCAAAAAATCTTCTTTTTATTGTTGTAGTCTTTACTGTAAAACAGGCACACAGCCAACGCGTTTCGTTCCCTTGTGCCACGGGGAACTTCGTCAGGGCTAGTTCAAAAGTAGAGTGTAATACCCCTCAGCAGTCAAATGGGGGTGTGGGAACGCCCACTTAGGTTCTCCAAAATGGTCCGCAAGAAGATAAGTAAATCCAGAAAACACTGTGGCAATAACCAATTTGTCCAAAAGTTGACGGGGAGTATGGCAGCACAAGTATGAAGCAACCACTTCCCTTGGACCTGAGAAGATGTATGTGGGATGCACACGTTAATCTAATATCTAAATATAGGTGAAAAGACCTCTAGTGGTGTCTGGCCGACAGTAGATAAATGCCCGCAATAATATCGCACAAACAGCAGTTGCAAAAAGATAAAGATCTCAGAATCTTCTAAGTGGAAACGCCGAGTCGCACAGCATAATAACCAGCACAAAAAAAAAAAAAAAAAAGCTGTGCGGCTCGGCGTTTCCACTTAGAAGATCCTGAGATCTTTATCTTTTTGCAACTGCTGTTTGTGCGATATTATTGCGGGCATTTATCTACTGTCGGCCAGACACCACTGGAGGTCTTTTCACCTATATTTAGATATTAGATTAACGTGTGCATCCCACATACATCTTCTCAGGTCCAAGGGAAGTGGTTGCTTCATACTTGTGCTGCCATACTCCCCGTCAACTTTTGGACAAATTGGTTATTGCCACAGTGTTTTCTGGATTTACTTATCTTCTTGCGGACCATTTTGGAGAACCTAAGTGGGCGTTCCCACACCCCATTTGACTGCTGAGGGTATTACACTCTACTTTTGAACTAGCCCTGACGAGTTCCCCGTGGCACAAGGGAACGAAACGCGTTGGCTGTGTGCCTGTTTTACAGTAAAGACTACAACAATAAAAAGAATATTTTTGCACTATATTTGACTTTTGCATGACCTCGATTAGAGTGCGCCTTCCTTTTCTATGAACTTTCTCCAGATACTGACCTGGTCTCTCCTCCTACCTTGGCTATGGAGTCGTGAGCCTCTTTCGCTATAGTGGTGAGGAGGGCGACTGAGGTCCTGGACCTTAGCCTACCCTCAGTGTCAGTGAAGACCAATGTCCTGACAGAGGTGCTTCAGCCGGCAGTGTCCCCCTCAGAACTGCTTCTCCCTTTCAATGAAGCCCTCACGAACGTCTTGGTCCAAAACTTGCGCAGGGGCTCCTGTGAATAAGACGATTCCCCGCCGCCCCGCTGCAGAGAACCCTAGCTTCCTCACCCAACACCCTACCCAGGAAAGCTTGGTGGTCTGCGCCTCAACCCCCCATGCAAATCATGGCACATTCCTTACCACCACACCGGATATGGAATCCAAGAGGCTGGACACCTTGGGAAAGAAAATGTTTTCTTCTGCCAGCCTGGCACTGCGGTCCATGAACACTGTGTGCCTTTTGGGCCGCTACTCCCACGCACTGTGGGATACGGTTGCGCAGGTGCTGCCACCGGTCCCTGAGGAGGCCCGGGCCATACTCCCAAGCTGTTGCTGACTGGAGAGATGCAGCCAAGTTCACCATCCAATGTGGACTGGACACCACTGACTCTTTGGGCAGAGCGGTTTTTATCGACGTTGGCCTTGCGGCGCTACAACTGGCGGAGGATGACTGGCTTTTCAGGGTATGTCCAAGCATCGATTATGGACATGCCCTTTGATGGCAACTGTCTTTACGGAGACAAGGCGGACTCACCACTTCAAGGATAGTAGGGCTGTGCCCAGGATCTTGGGTCTATCCATGGCCACTCGCCGACCCCAGTCCGCCTTTAACTTTTTTCGTGGCCACAGAAGGGGCTTCTACCCGTGTCTTTACACAACCAGCCACAACGGCACGCAAGCTTCCCAGCCTCTGCGTGGCCGAGGAAGCGGTACCCACAGACCCGCGTGTCGGGCAGCCAGAGGTTTGGCAAGTCCACCATCTCCCCAGCAGCCTCAAACCCCCTTTAGTTTGCCCTTAATCCATCATGGACACCTAGTGGGAGGCAGGATATGCTATCACCTGCCCCACTGGTGGTCTGTAACATCAGACCAGTGGGTTCTTCAAATTGTCCGAAGAGGCTACTCCCTCCCCTTCATGATTTTCCCTTCACCCATGCCACCTAATTGCAAAAGTGTGATGGACCACCACTTCTCCCTTCTCCGCCAGGAAGTGACGTCTTTCTTGGCCAAGGAAGCCATAGAGAGGGTGCCGATGCCAGAAGTAGGATGTGATTGCTATGTCTGCTACTTTCTGGTACCCAAGAAGGATGTAGAACTTCATCCTATCCCAAACCTACACCCTCTCAACTTCTCCCTCAAGAAGGAGAAATTCAAAATGCACACGCTCGCTCAAGTGCTGTCTGCCCTGGACTCAGGAGACTGGATGGTAGCATTGGGCTTGCAGGACGCTTACTTCCACATTCCCGTCCTGCCTGCCCACAGGCATTACCTGCGGTGCACGGTAGGCCACAAGCACTTCCAGTTCACCGTCCTTCCCTTTGCCCTTACCAGTGCCCCTCTGGTGTTCACCAAGGTGAAGGTGGTGGTTGTAGCTCATTTGCAGAGGTCAGGGGTGCCACTTCTCCTGTCTCGACGAGTGGCTATTGAAGGCAGGCTCGCCCCAGGCTGCCGTCTCCCACCTCCAGGCTATGGCTGTTCTCCTGCACTCGCTGGGGTTCACTATAAACTTGTCGAAGTCGCACCTGACTCCATCTGAGACTATCCCTTTCATCAAAGCTGTTCTGGAAATGGTGCAGTTTCTGTCTTATCCGCCCAAATGGCGAGTCCTGGACATTCGGGTTATGATACCGATGTTTCAGACTCTATACTGGATTTCGGTGAGACTGAGTCTGAGGCTGCTGGGCCTCATAACCTCCTGCTTCCAACTCGTGACACATGCCTGCAGGCTCTGCAGTGGGACCTGAAGTTCCTGTAGGCGCAGCATCCAGGAAATCTCTCCATCTTGGTCCAGATCATGGAGGGAACTGCAAAAGACCTGCAGTGGGGGTTAACGAATCACGACTGGGTCAGCTGCAAACCTCGCTCCTGGGATGGGGCGGCCATCTGGGAGAGGTGAAGATCAGCGGCCTCTGGTCTCCGGCGAAATCTGAACTCCACATCAACTTGTTGGAGCTCTGGGCGATCCGGCTGGCATTGAAATCCTTTCTACCCTCCATCATGGGAAGGCTAGTGCAGGTGTTCATGGACAACAAAACCTCCATGTGATACTGCAACAAACAGGGTGAGGTGGGGTCGTGGACAGTTTGTCAAGAGGTCCTGCATCTCTGGACATGGCTGGAACACCAGGGCATATCCCTGGGGATTCAAAATCTGGCGGGCTCTCTGAAAGCCAGAGCAGGCAAACTGAGCCAAAGATGCCTAGTAGATCATGAATGGCATCTCCATTCGGAGGTGGTGCTATTTCAGCAGTCAGCAGAGCTTTGGTTAGATATGTTCGCTGTTAGACTTGGCATCTTTGGTGTGGTTTTCCCTGACTTTTTGCCTCAACCTCCTGTATTTTTGGCACTTTGCCACTGCTGATCAGTGTCAAAGTGCAAGTGCTCCCTGTGTAAATTGTGATTACAATTTGTTCTACTTGATTGGAATATTTGATTTACTGGTACGTCTCTAGTAAAGTGCACTGAGTGTGCCAGGGCCTGTAAACCAAATTCTAATAGTGGGCCTGGAGCACTGATTGTGCCACCCACATGAGTAGCCCTGAAAAGGTATCTCAGACCTGCCACTGCAGTGTCTGCACGCAGTTTTAAACTTCCATGTCAACCTGGCAAGTGCACCCACTTGCCAGGCCGTAACCTTCCCTTTTCTTACATGTAAGGCACCCCTATGGTAGGACCAAGGTGCCCCTCCCCCCCCCCGGGCAGGGTGCAGTGTATGTGAAACATAGGACATGTACTGGTGTGTGTGACATGTCCTGATAGTGAAATACTGCCATTTTCGTTTTTCACAATTGAGAGGCTATCTGCCCCATAGGATAGAATGGGAAATACTTTGTAACATTTTACAAGTATAACTTCCCATTGGGACAAGATAGAGAAATAAAGTTTAGGCTCTCTGAACTTTATACCACATCTTTTAGTAAAGATGGTTTTCAAATTGTGTGTTTGAAAATACCACTTTTAGAAAGTAGGTATTTTATTGTTTGACAATTCTGGGTGCCTCTGCCTGTTTGTGGATTGACTGTCTGGTTTTGGAGTGACATGGGCTGGGGATGTGAATTCACTGTAGACAGCCACTGGGGGGTTGAGGTGTGCCTGGCCCTTCCTGGATGACTCCGAGCTGAGCTGAATGGGGCTTGGCTGCATTTAGAGTAGTCGGAGGAGATTTCCTTGCACCTGAATAGGGTCTGTTTCCCTTGCACAATGCTGTCTCCAGCCCCTGTGGTCATACTTCACCAGTGAGGACAGAGCTAGTTTGGACTGGGCCCAGAGACCCTTGCACAAAGAGAACAAAGACAAAATGGGGTATAAGTAGTAGACCTTAAACCCCAGAACTTTAGATCACTTCTGGACTCAAGAGCCCGACAGCACAACCTCAACATCATCTCCTACGCCGACGACACCCAGCTGATCCTCTCCCTCACCAAAGACCCTCACACCGCCAAAGCCCACCTCCACGAAGGAATGAAGGCCGTCGCCGAATGGATGAGGACCAGCCGCCTGAAGCTGAACTCGGACAAGACGGAGGTCCTCATCCTTGGTTCCAACCCTTCAGCCTGGGATGACTCCTGGTGGCCAGCATCACTGGGAACAGCCCCGCCACCCACCGACCACGTACGCAACCTAGGGGTCATCCTCGACCCCACCCTCTCCATGACTAAGCAGGTCAACGCCGTTTCCTCATCCTGCTTCAACATCCTCCGAATGCTCCGCAGGATCTTCAAGTGGATCCCCACCGAAACAAGAAAAACAGTCACACAGGCCCTCGTCACCAGCAGGCTGGACTACGGAAACGCCCTCTACGCAGGAACGACGGCTAAGCTCCTGAGACGGCTGCAACGCATCCAGAGCGCCTCTGCACGTCTTATCCTCGACATCCCCCGACGCAGCCACATCACACCCCACCCGAGAGACCTGCACTGGCTCCCTGTCAACAAGAGGATAACCTTCAAGCTCCTCACCCACGCACACAAAGCACTCCACAACTCCGGACCAGCCTACCTCAACAGACGACTCAGCTTCTACACCCCCACCCGCCAGCTCCGCTCGACCAGCCTCGCCCTCGCCACAGTCCCCCGCATCCGGAAAACGACCGCCGGCGGCAGATCCTTCTCCCACCTCGCCGCCAAGACCTGGAACACCCTCCCCACCAACCTCCGACAGACCCAAGACCTACTGGCCTTCAGAAGACTCCTCAAGACCTGGCTCTTCGATCAGTAGCAGCACCACCCCCCTCTTCCCCCAGCGCCTTGAGACCCTCGCGGGTATGTAGTGCGCTTTATAAGTGACATGATTGATTGATTGATTGAAGAGGAACCTTTGCCAAGGAGATGAGCTGAAGAGCTGTGAGGAGGAGTACTGCCCCTTTGCTGTTTGCTCTGTGGGATTGGCCTGCAGTTGCTGTTTCTGGCAAGGAAAGGACAAAGACTGGCGCTTTGCTTTGAACCTGCTTGAAGAAGAATGTCCAAGGGCCTGTGTATGCTGGGTTCCTGTTCTGAAGTCTCAGGGACACAAAGACTTCACCCCCAGCTCCCATGAACTCTGCTGCTGACAGTTCTGACCTGCCAGGAGGTGACTATTCCAGTTGGGCCTCTGGAGGTTGTTCCTGCTGTTGGGAGCTGGAAGAAACCTAAAAGAAGTAAGAAAACCTGTCTCCGACGTTGTCAGCTATGCTGCGACCTGCACCGAGGCCAGGGGCACCGCTTGTGAAGTGAACGACGCACCGCCCGGCCTGCACCGCAGCTCCGACGCCCTTTGACACCAGCCGACGCCTGCAGTTATCGGCATTTCCTGACGCCATCGCACGCACCGACTCCGTCACTGCCAATAACCGTCGAGGGTGACTCCACAAACTTGCCAACTTCGCATCACTTCACCACAACCGATGCCTCACTGCCAACGCAACTGACTTCCCCTGTCCTGGATTAGACACGTCGCCTCCTCGCTGGCACGACGCCTCACCTCCCCCGTGGCAGCCAGGGAGCTGGCCGCGACCTCTGCACCGACGCCTCACCTCCACAACGCTGTGCATCGTCATAGACTTTGTTTCCAAGGTATATTTTGTTTGGGGGTCCATGTGACTCAGTGCCCAACGCTCCACTCCTCACGGTCGGCGCCATACTTTGGATTTATTGCTGTCATGACGTCACAATAGCCTCAAGTGGAGCTATTTGTTTTCTACAAGCTTTATTTTTGCAATAACTGTTTTAAGATCATATTTCATTACCTGTGTGTTGGATTTTTGTCGTTTTGGTCTTGTGGAAGTTTAGATAAAGATACTTTATTTTTCTAAACTGGTGTTGAGTCCATTTGTGGTGTTATTACTGTGTGTTTTGAGTACAAATACTTTGCACATTGCCTTTGGGATAAGTCTGTCTGCTCGTGCCAAGCTACCCGGGGTGAGCAGGGGTTATCTAAAGTGTGTATCCCCCTTACCCTGACTAGAAGCAAGGGTCCCTATTTGGACAAAGGTACCTACCTCTGCCAACTAGAGACCCCCATTTCTAACATTCGCCACCGCAGAGAGCGCGCAATATCAGCAATTCTGTGCACTGGAGTTTCCAAGGCGACTCTTGCTTGGAGACGCTTTTTGTCTTGAGTGGAGCTCGAGCCTCCTGTATGCCTTTTCGCCCATACCACTCCTACCCAGAGTTCTCAAGAAGATCAGGAACGACAGGGCCCAAGTCAATCTTGTAGCTCTGTACTGGGATCGAAGAGTTTGGTATTCCAAGCTGTTGGATTGGCATCAGCCCTCTGATCAGGCTGCCCTTTACAGAGAATCTTCTGTCACAGCAGCAGGGGAGGATTCTCCACCTGAACCTGCCAATGCTCCACCTTCATGCGCGGAGATTGAGCAGCGACAGTTGGCAGTTTCGACCTTCCGCCCTAAGTCTGCAATGTTATCTTGGCAGCCAGGTGGCCCTCTACCAAGACTGTATACACCTGCCATTGGAGCAAATTTGTAGCATGGTGCGCAGAAAAAATGATTGACCCCCCTCTCTGGTCCCTTCGCTAAGGTTCTTCTCTTCACTCTCCCTTTTGCCCAGAAGGTATCTGCTCAGGGCACTCTTAAAGGCTATCTTTCTGCTCTTTCAGCCTTCCTGAAGCTGCCTGATCAGCCATCTCTCTTCAAATCCCCTGTTGTTAACTGATTCTTGAAAGAGTTACAACACATTTACCACTTCACTTTTCATTATGCCTCAGTGGGACCTAAACCTTGTGCTCACTTTCCTCATGTGCTTACACAATTGTCCCCTCAGACTTCTTACCATCAAGACAGCCTTTCTCGTGGCAATAACATCAGCCAGGAGGGTCAGTGAGCTTCATGCCTTATAATCAAAGCCTCCATATTTGAGCATCTATCCTGACAAGCTGTGTACTAGGGCTTCTTTTCTACCGAAAGTCGTCACCCCATTTCATGTAGGCCCATCCATCACCTTGCCTAATTTGTACGCTCCGCTACACCCCTCCAAGGAAGATGAGTGATTTCACTCTGGACCCAAATAGAGCATTGCCGTTCTACTTTGACCGCACAAAAGAGTTCTGGATGGACGACCAACTCTTCATGGGAATGTCAGAGCGAAAAAGGGAAAGGCCCTGCAGAAAAGGACCATCTCCTGTTAGCTCGTGCTATGCATAAAGATCTGCTACCCACCGGCCAAAGAGCAGCCCCCTGAGGGTTTGTGTGTTCATTCCACCAGAGCAAAAGCTGCGACCACTGTGTTAGCATGCAGTACTACATTCCTGGACATCTGCCAGGCAGAAATATGGGCCTTGTTGCACATGTTCACCAAACACTACTGCCAATCAGGTCCGTCAGGATGGGCACTTTGCCAGTTCGGTCCTGCAGGACTTTTGAATCTGTAATCTGTCTCACAGACCCACCTCCAGGGAGGTATTGCTTGAATATCTATTCAAAGTTATGGAATCTGCAGCTAGAAGTCTCTACCAGATGTTACTTACCTTCTATAACGCCTTATCTCTTAGAGACTCTATCTAGCCGCAGATTCCTTACCTACCCGCCCCTACTCCCCACTCTATGAGCCGAATCTAGGGTCAGTGCTTTCCCCTTTTCAGGGCCCTAGTTTTCCACACAAGTGCTCAGTGTTCTTCGTGGCTTCATGCTCCTGGTGTGGAAAGTCGCAAAAAGAAACTGACGCCAGCATACTGGAGTGGCGCCTAGAGACGGACCGTGCACGTCACTTTTGGTGTGGATGACGTCGACAACGCCACGCGGTGCCGATCGATGCCACCTACCGGCGTGCAAGGGTTGTGCTCCAGAAAAATTTCTGGATCCAGTCTGACGCCTGGGGAAAATTCAGAGGTAAGGAATCTGCAGCTAGATAGAGACTCTACCAGATAAAGCATTGCCAAAGGTAAGTAACTTATTCTTCAATGCTGCTGCACTCTATGCCACTGCTGTCTACGGTCTCTACTCTGCAACACTCTACGCCAATGCACTCTTCACTAGTCCACTCTACTCTACTCCACTGTACGCGGCTACACTCTATGCCACTCTTCTCTATGCCGCTTCAATAAACAATAATCTATGCCATAACACTCTACTCCACTCTTCACCATTCCACTCTACCACACTCCATGCCACTCTCCTTTTTGCCACTAACTTTTAGCCATGCTGAACAGCAGCCATGCTGGTGTACAACATGACTAAAACACATTGGCAAAGCCAATAGCTCTTGCATAGGAGCAACCTATGGGCTTTGCCGACGTTTGTTAATAATAAAGAATTTTGGCGTTAAAAGTATTTAAAAGCAGTGGTGATTTTGACATGATTTAAATGCACACTCTAAATACTATACAATTCTTGTGCCATCTTTACTACCTCACTCACCTTCTTGGTGCTTTAAAAAAAGTTCGAATTTTAATTCTTTCCCCTCTAGAGAATATTATGTGCCTCGTTAAGAAAGCCTCTTCAGAAAGCAGGCCTAGTGGTGACGTACGGGAAGCCCCTTCCAGCGTAAATTTCATCTAATATTTGTTGAGGCAATATTAGCATGAGGGTGATCCACATTGTAATGTTGGAAACTGGTGTTCTTTTTCCTCTTTCCTGGCAGCCTTGGTGGAGAGGGATTACTTTGTTTATTTTTTTTTCCGGAGTTTTATATAGCGAGAACTCGACCTAAAGTATCAGGGCACTTACCATAAGCACCAGTTGAGTTACAGACGGGCACATTAATTTTTTTGTTAGGCACAGGGAGATTAAGTGATTTGCCCAGAATCACAGGATGTTGAGCGTCACTGCCTAGACTCGAACCCAGTTCCCCAACTTCGAGGTTGACCGCTCTAGCCATTAGGCCACATCCTCTCCGACTGGACTGTGGTTTAATAGGGCGCGGGATTAAGTCTTCACAGATCTTGATGTTTATGTAAGTAGTATTTATATCTTTTAAAATAGCTCCATTATTTTCTGAAGCACCCACATGTCAGACATAATCGTCAACCTTTGGGGCAGGTGATGTCTGATTCTGCCGCCAATGGGATGGCTGTGCTGGATGGAGGGCACACTAAAGAGGTTTGGAGGCTGCGGCATTCATTAATGGCAGTTGACTGGCAGCACACAGGGACTGGCTTCTGCGTCCTTTCTGGGCTTCCGCAGCCAGTCTTCAAAAGGACTGGGCAGGTTGCTAGACTATGTATGTTTGGTACTGTGGACGCCCAAAGATTCCCTTTTGACATTCGCAAAAGGGACGAAAGAACTGCTTTTGCGGGCAGTTCAAGAGGGAAAGGACGAGGGATCTGGTGGTGACCCTGCTCTTGTGAAAGCACTCGAGCGCCTCATCTGCGTTGTCGCCAATAGGCGAGAGCCATTGAAGGGCATGTCAGTTAATGAAGACGGGACATTTCTGGAGAACCCAGTGGACCGTAACTGTGATGATGCAGTGTCACCGTAGTACCCATGGCTCTAGCCAGGGTGTCTGTGTTGTCCAGTCCCCACCGAATGATGTACCAGAGTTCGCTGTGAATGGCGCAATATTCCTCTGACAACCTGGTAATCAGCTGCCTAACCGAATCCACAGTGCATGGGAGTATTGGCCCAATAGTCATGCGGGTTTCACCAACCACAGGGCAAGACCGGTAGAAGTAAAAATGTGCTTCCTAAAGGTATCTAGCCTCTTGTATTCCCTATCCCGTGGTGTGGTAGGAAACGCTCTTGGGTTGACCTTTGCTGTTAAAGCCTGTACCGTCAGGCTGTCAAGGGTGGGGTGCTGGGAAAGGAAGGCTGGGTCTCCAGGGCGGTGCAGACGGACAATCATTCAGTGCACAGGACCCCCGTGCAAGGTTTCGTCCAGGCTCCCAGGAGCTCATTGGTGAGGGCTTCATTAAAGAGCTGCATGCGTCCAGACG
Source organism: Calotriton arnoldi (assembly GCA_963921515.1). Lineage (NCBI taxonomy): Eukaryota > Metazoa > Chordata > Amphibia > Caudata > Salamandridae > Calotriton > Calotriton arnoldi. Next base: position 3,208,917 of record CAWUFW010000063.1, read on the forward strand.
AGCCTTCGCCAGGTTGAAGCACTTCTGTTTAGACATGTGCCTTGACCTGGACGACTGGCAGCTGGAGATCAAGGACCTCTGCCGCTCTTCACATCATGTGCCTTCCTCCGAAACTTGTCCTGGAGGAGAAATCATGCCAGAATCTGGGGAGGTATCCAGGCCACTGACATCGCCTAGCTCCTTATACCAGTTGTCATCATCTAGGTCCTCCAGGGGACCATACACCTCCTCCTCTAGGAAATTAAGTGTCAGGAGGGAAATCCAGAGCATGGAAGGCCTGGATGGGGCCGGCAGTGATGTCGACGGCACTGGATTAGCATTGGGCATGATAATCAGCTGGACGTAAAGCGGCTTCAAGAAGGGTCCTTGGAGGAATGGAGGTATTCATGGTAAAGTCAGTCGGGATCAGTAGATGTATGCAGAGGGCCCAGCTGGCATCAAGGGCAAACCCACCAGCGGTGGCACCTTGTGGCTCTCTAAGTTGGCTTGCATGGAGTCATAAAATTCCTTAAGTTAGGTGGGTGTTTCTCTGGCACCAGGAAATTCAGGGTAGCGCAGAGCGGGCCCTGATGCCAGCTCTGTAGGTGGAGTGCTGCAGCGGGCCCTGGAAGCACAATGTCGAGAAGGTGAAGCTGAAGAGGGCTTTGACGACTTCTTCTTGTGCTTTTTAAACGTACCCAACTTCGATGAGGAGGTCTTGCAGCAGGAAGATGATCATCTGTGAGAACAGCCTGAGACCTTCCAACTTTCAGGTGCATCCACTTGCACTTGATGCGGGCCTTGGGGTCGTATCCCGGCACCAGAAACAAACCAAGTGGGAGTCATACACAGAAATTTGCCTGTGACAATCCCCACAGGGCTTGAACCCTGAATGTTTGGCAGTGGACATAATGCCCAAGCACACTGGGAACAAAGATAAAAAATGTCAACAAAAAGTCGAAATAAGTTGCTCAGAAAATAACCTCTTGTATCCTGCTGGTAAAGCATGCCCACTGGCATATGCAGGCTCTGCAGTTTGACTTGAAGTCCCAGTGGGCGCAGCATCAGGAGAATCTCTACGACCTGGTCCAGATATTGGAGGGAACTGCAAAAGATCTGCAGTGGTGGCTGACAAACTGCTATTAGGTTAGCAGCAGACCCCTCTCCCTTCCCCACCCAGAGTTCACAGTGGTGACAGATGCGTCACTCCTGGGCTGTGGCGGCCATCTGGGAGAGGTGGAGATTTGAGGTCTCTGGAAGAATCTCAGCTCCACATCAGTTTGTTGGAGTTGAGAGCAATTCACTTGGCATTGAAACCCTTCCTTCCATCTATCAAAGGAAGGCTGGTTCAGGTGTTTCCAGACAACACCACTGCCATGTGATAGTTTAACAAACAGGTCGGGATGGGATCATGAACCCGGTGCCAGGATGCTCTGTGCCTCCGGACATGGCTGGAACATCAGGACATTTTCCTGGTTGTACAACACCTAGTGGGATGTCTGAACCTAGGCCAGACAAACTCAGCCATCGATGCCTCGTGGATCACAAATGAAGTCTACATCCTGAGGTGGTGGAAGGTCTCTTCCGAGACTGGGGAGAACCTTGGTTAGATCTATTTGCCACAGCCAAGAACATGCAGTGTCAGCACCACTGCACTGGAGTTTCTAAAGCGGCTCTCAATCAGAGACATGTTCTGCCTTGTGTGGGACTCGGGACACCGGTATGCCCTTCCACGATACCATTTCTGCCCAAGTTCTCAAGAAGATCAGGACCGAGTCAACCTATTGGCTCCAAATTGGGCACCGAGTGTATTGTAGCCACAATTCCTGTGCATAAGCATCTGTCCTCCGGTCAGGCTGTCTCTTCGGGAGGATCTCCTGTCACAACAACAGAGCAGCATCATGCACCTGAACCTGCACATGCGCCACCTTAATGCATGGAGATTGAGTGGCAACAGTTCAGAGTTTTTGATCTCCCTCTAGAAGTTTGTGATGTCATTTTGGCAGCCAGGAGTCCCTCTATTAAAACTGTCCATGCCTGCCGTTGGAATAAATATGTGGCTTGGTGTTCCTCATGCCATGTGGACCCCCTTTCTCCACCTCTTGCTGAGATTTTTATTTTATTTATTTTTAGCCCTGCGAGGCCTTGCTTTTGGCGCCATTAAAAGTTACTTGTCAGCCACCTCTGCTTTTTTTGCCGCTGCCATATCAGCCCTCCCTCTTTAAGTCACTCTTTTTGACTCAGTTTTTTAAAGGTTTCAAGATTTGTTCCCACCACTCCTTTTGTGATTCCCCAGTGGGACCTCAATTTGGTCCTAACTTCTCTTATGTGTTCTCCCTTTGAGCCCCTACATTGCTGCCTGCTGCGGCTTTTCACCTTGAAAACCGCGTTCCTGGTATCCATTACATTGGCCAGGAGGGTCATTGAACTTCAGGCTTTGTTGGCCCAGCACCAAAGTCTTCATTGACAAGCTGGTTCTTCAGACACATGCCTCTTTCTTTCTGAAAGTAGTCACCCCTTTTCACCTTGACCAGAGTATTCCTTTGCCTGGCTTCTACGCTCCACCGCATTACTCTAAAAAGGAGGAGAAACTCCATCATTTGGACTCTCAAAGCGCTCTGTCATTCTATATTGATCACACCAAGGACCATTGAGTTGGACGATCAGGTGTTTGTTGGGTTTACAGGAGTGAAGAAGGGCAAGGCCGTACAGAAATGGACCATCTCCAGATGGACTGTACTCTGCATAAAGGTCTGCTAGGTACTGGTGAAGAAGCAATCCCCTGAGGGCTTGCGGGCTCACTCCATCAGGGCCAAAGCCGCCACTACTACATTAGCATGTGGGATTCCTGTCTTGGACATCTGTGAAGCTGCCATGTGGACGTCCCTCTATACATTCACAAAGCACTATTGCGTGGACAGTAAGGTCCGTTATGAAGGGCTTTTTGCTCGTTTGGTCCTCCACAACTTTTTGGTCTAAACAACTTGACAGAGAGGTATAGTATGGGTATCTGTTGTAAGGGGAGGAGTCTGCAGTTAGAATTCTCTATTAGAAGAACAAGTTGCTTATCTTTGGTAATGCTTTCCCTGATAGAGACAATATCTAACCGCAGATTCCTCATCGACCCTCCCATCCTCCCAGATCTACAAACTTTGCACTTTCCCAAAAGATCATGTTAGATACTGCACTCTAGTTGAACTCTAACGTTGTTTTTTTGTGGCTCCTTGTTTTTAGTGCAGAACTTGTGATGAAAGAAACTGTTGTCAACGTTCCGGGTTGGCTCCTATCTAGGCGCCGCAGCATCTGAAAGAGACACGTTAGTGACAGATTCCTTACCTTAGAATATCCCCAGGCGTCAGGCTGGATCCGGAAAGTTTTTGCGTAGCAGTACCCTTGCGCGTCGGTAGGCGGCGTCGTGCGGCTCCGCGTCCGTCGTCGGCGTCGTGATCGCCGGGATGACGTCGCGGGCAGTACTTAGACGCCGCCCCTGCGCGCTGACGTCAGTTCTTCTTTTTCCGCGCCAGCAAGCGCAGATCCGGGAAGAGCAGTGCCCTGGTCATTTTTTGACCATACTTTTTGGTGAATTTTTTCACTGTTTTTTCATCTATCAAGGTGTCGTAGGGATGCCCGGTTTCAAACGTTGCGGCGCCTGTGCGCGGATGATGTCCGTCACCGACCCGCATTGGGAGTGTCTCTTCTGCCTCGGCCGAGGCCACGACACGGAGTCTTGTACCGACTGCCAGGCCCTCAACCCGAAAGCTTTGCGAGAGCGGTCTCGAAAGCTCCTCGAGGCCCGGCATTCGGCTCCGCGGAAGCCCCGGTCTCGTGAGAGGTCCAGGGGTCGATCGCGGAGTCCACACCGGTCGTCGGCGTCGAAGTCTTCTTCGTCCGGTAAGTCGAAACACAAGAAGTCCAAAAAGCATCATCGCTCTAGGACTTCGCCTCGCCGGTCTCGCGGCTCGTCTGAGGCCCCTCCCGGCACCGTCCCCGCCCCCGCGGCCCCGGACATGCCTGTGGAGTCGCCCCCGCCATACCCGCCCTTCCCGGGTTCGGGGGCGGATCCGGCCAAAGTGCAGGAATTCCTGTCGGCCATGGCCCGCCTCTTCGGGCCTCCAGGCCCCTCCGGTGCGCCTTCGGGCCCCGCGGGCCCTGATGGGGTTGCTCCGGCGTCGCCGACGGCTCCGGCCCCGGCGTCGCCCGTGCCTCCAGCCTCGATCCCGGCTCCGGCTTCGGCCCCGGCCTCGATCCCGGCTCCACAACCCCCATTGACGCCGGTCGACCTAACGACACCTCCGCCGGCGCCGATGTCTCCGGTGCCGTTCTCGACGCCGCCCTGGGCTCCAGGCGGCGTCGTCCCCCAGTTCCTTCCGGCTCCGGACATGGATCCGGACCGACGTCGCTCGGACGCCGGTTCCGGCGCCGAAGGGACCTTGGATCCCAACTGTCCCTCCTCCTCCTTATTTTGAACCAGAGGAGGACCAGGTGGACTGGGAGGGGTCTGATGACCCTCTGACACGACGGTGTCAGTACGATGAGGACTGGACAGAGAGTCTAGGGGAGGCCAGTGGTCTGGATACTTCCCCTGACACTGGCATGCTGTCTCCTCCCGTGGCTACGGAGGAGGGAGCCAATTTTGGTACGGTGTTGCGTAGGGCAGCTGGGGCCTTACATCTCCAACTCCCTACTTTGACGGTCAAGCCTAACATCTTGACAGAGGTGCTTCAGCCGGCAGCCTCCTCTGCGGAGACTGTGCTGCCGTTTAACGACGCCCTCACTGACGTTCTTTGGGCGCCTGGTCCAAGCCCAACACAGGGGCTCCTGTGGATCGGAACGTGTCACGACGCCATCGCCCAGCTCCGGGCGACCCCCTGTTTCTCTCTGTCCACCCCACTCCTGAGAGCTTGGTTGTCCAAGCCTCCGCTTCCCAAACCGCCTTCCCTACCGCTCCTCCGGATAGGGAATCCAAACGCCTGGATCAGTTTGGGAAGAAGGGTTTTTCTTCCTCCAGTGCTGGCTTGTGGTCCATCAACACCGCTTGTCTTTTGGGCCGATATACCCACTCCCTGTGGGATTCGGTGGCGGATGTTTTGCCCCAGTGTCCTGAGGAGGTCCAGACACTGCTTTCCCGCGCCGTTGCGGAAGGAAGGGATGCGGCTAAATACACAATACGTTGTGGCCTTGACACCGCCGACTCGCTGGGCAGGTCTATTGCAACGACGGTGGCGCTCAGACGCCACGCCTGGCTGAGAACCACTGGTTTTTCAGGGGATGTCCAGAATACTCTCATGGACATGCCCTTTGATGGAGTCGGTCTTTTGGGTCCAAAGCAGACCATGCGTTGGAGCGCTTTAAGGACTCACGGGCTACTGCCAAGTCCCTGGGCCTTTCTGCTACACGCCCTCCGCTGACTTCTGCTTTTCGCCCCTATCGTGGCCACGGTAGGGCGCCCCTTCACGTCAGCAGCCCAGCCACCGGCCCGCGCAGCAGGCCTCTTCGCGTGGCCGAGGACGTGGATTCCGCCGTGGCGGATCGGGCAACCAGCGTGCGGGTCAGGCCACCACCTCCAACCCGTCCGCGGCCTCCAAGCCCTCCTAGTCCCTCCTTTCAGGTGCACAGCACGCCAGTAGGGGGCAGGGTCCGCCATCACCTTCCCCACTGGCGTACCATCACCTCGGACAGGTGGGTCTTGGACATTGTCCGAAGGGGCTACTCCCTCCCCTTCGAGACCACCCCCCCAGCCATGCCACCTCAATTCCACCGCATGTCAGGGGATCACTTGGTGCTTCTACAGAAGTAAGTCGCGGCCCTCTTGACCAAGAGGGCCATCGAGCGTGTTCCGACCCCAGAAGTAGGGCGTGGTTGCTACTCCCACTACTTTCTGGTGCCCAAAAAGGACAAGGAGGACATGCGTCCTATCTTGGACCTCCGGAACGTCAATCGCTTCCTCCGGAAGGAGAAGTTCAAGATGCTCACCCTAGCTCAGGTCTTGACTGCCCTCGACCCTGGAGACTGGTTGGTAGCGTTGGACTTGCAGGACGCATATTTCCACATCCCCGTCCTGCTGGCCCACCGGCGTTACCTTCGGTTCACGGTAGGCCCCGAGCATTTTCAGTTCACCGTGCTCCCCTTTGGCCTTACCAGTGCCCCTCGGGTGTTCACGAAAGTGATGGCGGTGGTCGCAGCTCATCTGCGCCGGGCAGGGGTTTCAGTCTTCCCCTACCTCGACGACTGGCTGCTGAAGGCGGGCTCGTCCCAGGCAGTCGTCTCCCACCTCCAGACTACGGCCGAACTCCTGCACTCGCTGGGGTTCTCCATCAATGTGCCGAAGTCGCATCTGATTCCTTCTCCACAGCTCCTTTTCATCGGAGCGGTTCTGGACACGACGCAGTTTCGGGCCTATCCTCCCGAACGGCGAGTCCGGGATATTCAGGCTATGATTCCGATCTTTCAGCCTTTATCCTGGGTTTCGGCACGGATGACCCTGAGGCTGCTGGGCCTCATGGCCTCCTGCATCCTGCTGGTCAATCATGCCAGATGGCATATGCGGGCTCTGCAGTGGGACCTGAAGTTCCAGTGGGCGCAGCACCAGGGCAACCTGTCCGATCACGTCCAGATCTCGGAGAGGACTGCAAGACAGTTGCAGTGGTGGCTCTCGAACCGGCAATGGGTCATGGGCAGATCCCTCTCCCTTCCCCAGCCAGAGCACACAGTTGTGACGGACGCGTCCCTTCTGGGATGGGGCGGTCACATGGGAGAGGCGGAGATCAGAGGCCTCTGGTCTCCGGCGGAGTCCCGGCTCCAATTCAACCTTCTGGAGCTCCGGGCGATCCGACTTGCACTCAAGGCATTCCTTCCCTCTGTCAAAGGGAAGGTAGTGCAGGTGTTCACAGACAACACCACCGCCATGTGGTACTGCAACAAACAGGGCGGGGTGGGGTCTTGGACCCTTTGTCAGGAGGCTCTGCGCCTCTGGACATGGCTGGAACATCAGGGCATGTTCCTGATGGTTCAACACCTGGCAGGTTCCCTGAACGCCAGGGCGGATGAACTCAGCCGCAGGTGCATGATGGATCACGAATGGCGTCTTCACTCGGAAGTGGCGCAAGGACTCTTTCTACAATGGGGAGAGCCTTGGTTAGATCTATTCGCCACCGAAGAGAACGCGCAATGTCATCAGTTCTGCGCGTTGGAATTTCCAAGGCGGCACTCGCTCGGAGACGCTTTTCGTCACGAGTGGAGTTGCGGTCTGTTGTACGCCTTTCCGCCTATACCACTTCTACCCAGAGTGTTGAAGAAGATTCGGCACGACCGGGCCCAAGTCATTCTTGTGGCTCCGGACTGGGCTCGAAGAGTTTGGTATCCCGAGCTACTCAATATGAGCGTAGATCCCCGATCCGTCTGCCTCTTCGGGAGGATCTTCTGTCGCAGCAGCAGGGGACGGTCCTCCACCCGAACCTGTCCAGTCTACACCTGCTTGCGTGGAGATTGAGCGGCGGCAGTTGATTCCTTTCGACTTGCCTCCCGAAGTTTGTGATGTGATTCTGGCAGCCAGGCGTCCCTCCACTAAGGTGGTATACGCCTGCAGGTGGAACAAATTTGTGGCATGGTGCACAGCAAAGGCTGTGAATCCCCTCTCTGCCCCTCTTTCTGAGGTCCTTCTGTTCCTTCTTTCTCTGGCCCAACAGGGTTCTGCCATGGGTGCCATCAAGGGTTATCTTTGTGCTATCTCGGCCTTCCTCAGGCTTCCTGATCAGCCCTCCCTTTTCAAGTCCCCTGTTGTTAACAGGTTCTTAAAAGGCATTACTCACCTCTTCCCTCCTGTTCCGTTTGTGATGCCTCAGTGGGACTTGAACTTGGTTCTTACCTTTTTAATGTGCGCTCCCTTTGAGCCTCTACATAACTGTCCTCTTCGTCTTCTTACTTTGAAGACAGCCTTTCTGGTGGCCATCACCTCCGCTCGGCGGGTGAGTGAGCTCCAGGCTCTATCTTGCAAACCTCCCTTTCTGTCTGTTCATCCGGACAAGGTTGTTCTTCGGACGCGCCCGTCCTTCTTGCCAAAGGTGGTTACTGCTTTCCATATTGGGCAGACCATCACTTTGCCCACCTTCTTTCCGCCTCCGCATCCTTCCAGAGAGGAAGAGAGGCTCCACCGTCTGGACCCAAAACGTGCGCTCTCCTTCTATATTGACCGCACAAAACACTTCCGGGTGGATGACCAGCTCTTTGTTGGCTACGTGGGCGCCAAAAAGGTCGGGCGGTGCACAAGAGGACCATCTCCCGCTGGGTTACCTTGTGCATCAAGACCTGCTATTCTTTGGCTAATAAGGAGCCTCCTGTTGGGCTGCGGGCCCATTCCACCAGGGCAACGGCTGCTACCACGGCTTTGGGCCGCGGTGTTCCGCTGCCAGTTATTTGTCAGGCAGCTACGTGGGCCTCGCTGCACACGTTTACAAAGCATTACTGCCTTGACAGTCAGGTCCGGAGGGACGGCTTCTTTGGCCGTTCTGTCCTCCAGGACTTCCTTGTCTGATCTTTGTTCGCAGACCCACCACCGGGGTTGGTATTGCTGGGGTATCTATTCTAAGGTAAGGAATCTGTCACTAACGTGTCTCTTTCAGATGCACAAGTTACTAACTTGTGTAACGATATATCTGTAAGAGACAGTAGTTAGTGACAGATTCCTACCGCCCCACCCATCCTCCCCGTTCTGCGAACTGATTTCTAGGGTTAAGGACATCCCTTTCAGGGCCCTAGTATTTTTCAGACACCTATGTCAGCTTCTTGCATGGCTCTGCGTTCCTGGCGCGGAAAGTCGTGTACAGAACTGACGTCAGCGCGCAGGGGCGGCGTCTAAGTACTGCCCGCGACGTCATCCCGGCGATCACGACGCCGACGACGGACGCGGAGCCGCACGACGCCGCCTACCGACGCGCAAGGGTACTGCTACGCAAAAACTTTCCGGATCCAGCCTGACGCCTGGGGATATTCTAAGGTAAGGAATCTGTCACTAACTACTGTCTCTTACAGATATATCGTTACACAAGTTAGTAACTTGTGCATCACTTCTGAAGCAGAGCGAATTGTCAGCTCCCGGCACGCAGGGGTACTGCTCAAAATTGCCACATCCAGTCTGACGCCTGGGGAATACTCTAAGGTGAAGAATCTACGGTTAGATAGTCTCTACTAGAGAAAGAGTTACCAATGGTAACTAACTTGTTTGTTAAATTTGGACGGGTTTAAGAATTTCCAGTGTTTGCAACATCTGCAATGATTACAAGCATAATGGGTGTTTTTCTTTGCTCAATACAGTTTTCTGGTATCCTATATTCAGCGCCATTGGAATTATGTGAGCTGAAGCATTTTCTGCATAACTATGGATTTGCCTCATCATTAATCATCTGCTGCGTAGGGCCTGATTTAGATCTTGGCAGGACTACTTGGGCGGTGTTCCCAAGTACTCCTTCAAGCTGCCGGCGGTCCTCCCACCATATTTAGATGTTATGGCTATAGACAGAAAACCACCACAGCGGCAGGCTTCTGTGCTGGCTAACAGTACTCCATCACCATCAGGCTTTTCAGGATTGCACCTATCCGATTTAGATGTTCCTGTTGTGCTGCCGGTGTCCTGGCGGCCAAGTCCTAACAGAGTGAGGGTTCATGGGGGTGTTGAGACTGATAAGTACAACTTATTTGTATTTCAATACACATACGTGTCATGTTTGCATATGTAGGCAATGTGATATGCCACTCGCACAACATTCACAGACTATTGAATGCACACTCACAGGCACCACTAGCACAACACCACCAAGCACCATACTAAGATGTGGTCAATTTACCTTGATTAGTAGGAAACTGAACACACCTGCATTTCACCTAAGGAAAATATTGCATGTAAGAGCAATGCAGACGTACACAAGGCTACATCAATTGTCTATACATGATACATAGGACGATTGAAAAAGTAGCTTACAATAGATCTCGGCGACAATGGAGTCATTTGGCGTCGTGGTGGAGTCGGTGCAGCAAAGGAGGGACCTGGGCGATGGGGTAGAAGACAGAACCGGGAAGCAGGAAAAAAGGTACGTTTTTACCTCATTTCCTCCGATTCAGTAAACTGGAAGTAGGAGGGATTCCTGGAGTCGGTGGGACTGTAGCAGTCTTTCTTCTATGGAACAACCAACATTTAAATAGGGCGGGCGGACTGCTAAGCCTGCGGGAGGTAAGACTGCCGAAAAAGTGACAGTGTTACCGGATCTGCCAAGATCTAAGTCAGGCCCTTAGCAACACATGTTTCTGTGCAGGGGAGGGCCCTTTGAAAAGGTTGACTAGTCACCTTTCAGTTGCTTATTTCTGTGTATGGGTATTAAACTGGTACAAATAAAGGTGATACCTTTGCCGAGTGTTAACGTGTACAAATGGCAAAATAATTAAGTAATGCCATCACAAAATGTGCCTCAATAAGCTGCATAATTTGCCTTTTCTTGCCGCATCATTCGGTCAGCCCTTTTTGGTCCTCCCCATTTCACAATTCCAGTGGCCCCGCCAATATTCCTGGTTCAGTGAATTTATTAGCTGGATCTCTTGTTGCATCGTTATCCAGAGTCTTCAGGTACTTTTCATCAGCCCATCACTTCCTCATCATGTGATAGGAATTAGTTTGTTTTGGAAATTGTTAGAGAGTCTGAAGAGCAAATGGAGCTCGGTGAGAGAATGTGGCCTAACGGCTAGGGCGGTCGAGCTGGGGAACCAGGTTCGAGTCTCGGCAGGGACACTCAACATTCTGTGATTCTGGGCAAATCACTTAATCTCCTCATGCCTAACAAAAATGAATATGTCCGTCTGTAACATAACTGGTGTTCATGTAAAGCGCTCTGATACCTTCAGGTCTAGTTCGTGCTATATTAAACTCCTCAAAAAAAAAACAGATGTTGGGGGAGCTTCATCTGAAAACTGCATTGACATGATGCAATAAATTGTATTTTAGTCAACAGGCTTTTTAGATTCCTACTAAAGAGGTACAAATGGCTTTAATGTGAACGGGTCATGATTCAGCTATGCTAGGCTGCAGAGGAGTTAAGACTACATTTGATCTTGTTCTTCTATCATTTTGGTGTCGACAGTACCTTCAGATGTTCATGGATATATTATTTTTTATCCTGTTTGTGCTCAAAATAAATAGTTGTAATCTAATTCTTTTTTACATTTGTAGCATTTAATAGTGGCTCTTGAACCATGGGATTTCTATTAGTTTTATTACAGGAATGCCACCTTCAGAATATTTTCAGGTTATCATGGTTGCAGTTGACACTTTTTAATAGGAGGCTCATTTTTCTCCTCTGCTTAAGGTGGACCCTCAGCTGAAGAAATGAGTCATGTTTTTGCCTAACATTTTTTGCCTTCATTCTTTACTGCACACAGTAATTTCTGGTAGAAGAATATTATACCTTTCCTTCTTTTTAAAGGCTTTATGCAAAGATCTGGGAATTAGACAAACGTTTTCCTCTGGTAATCATTCTTGGTCCGATAAGGACACAAAATGACCTAATCAAAATTTGGAACACTATCTATGTTGTTCACTATAATGCAATCCAAGATGATTTGGCATCCACCTTGCCAATAATTGAGTTTTCTTATAACAGTGCAATTGATAGCTGGGGGCTGCCTGCAGATACCCCCGAGAAGCAGCCATTCGGGCCAGTTTTCAGCTGATACAACTGAAGCTGTTCCACAGGGCCTAATATACCTGTTTGAGACTATTCCGAATGGAGATGATCGAATTAGCTGTAAGAGAGGCTGTCAACAGAGAGGAACCCTACTCCAGACCGCGTGGGACTGTCCATTGCTCCAGAAATACTGATGGGGAACTGGGAGGCGGCTCTCAGAGGTCCTAGACAGTACGATCAAATTGACCCCCCAGCAAATAGCCCTAGGCATATGGAGCGACAAGTCCCTAGACAGATACGCCCTGCTCTTTTACAATACAGCTCTTATGGTAGCTAAGTGGGACATCATTAGAAGGTGGGGGAGTAGTGAGGTCCCGAAACAGAGAAGTTATGAGGCCAACGTGGATTGGTTTATACGCTACGAAAAAATGGTGTACAAAGCACGTGGATGTCATAAGAAATTTGACATGTTATGGGGAACCTGGAGACAAGCCATGGACGACATGCCCTGAACGAGGGGAGTGGTCAGGGATGCAGGTTGAGTCTGGGTGGCATCTACATTGCATTGGTAATACTGTGTACTGTGACTCTCCGGAGTGTCTGTTTTTCTTTACCAGTGGGTTCTTTACAACCAGGTTGGTGCCCTGAGGAAGTGATACTGTATCAAGCTATGTAATAAAGCCTCAGGTTTATGCTGTACCTGTTGCGGTACGGTGGCTGCTTTTCACCCAGCTGTATATGTAGAGATACTTAAAAAAAAAAAAAAAAATGCAATTGATAGCATTACTAAGATGTCACCAGTTTTTTTTGTCTGCAAGGCGTTCACCTAGGAGTTTTTCCTTCTTTATGACTTGTGGACCCTTTGGTTCCAGCAACTACTGATTACCTGAATCATTTACAGAAACAAAAATTGCTAGTTTTGCATAGTTTGCATTCTAAAGCTAGGATGGAATAAAATGCAGATAAGGACCCCTTATTCCTTATTTGGCTGGTATTAAGGTTCGACTACCTTTTCAAGTTTTTTTCCAGAGCATTCATTGCTAGTTAAGTATAAGAAAGCCACCTCTCTATATAGTGCACCACAATGGGGTTCACTATGCAGAGAGGCCAGAGAGACCCTTATTGGTTTACTGAGGCAAAAGTAGATAATACTAACGCTCTATTTTGTAGTAGTGTGGGCTAGCAGTTAGGCTTATCAGAGGGAAGTGCTAAGGATTTGTTGTACTCACAGAAGCGATAAATGGAACACACACTCCAGAATGAAGTTGAGACCGATTTATAAAAAAAAAGAAAATAGCAAGTCTTTTTATATATATTTAGAACCAAGAACTTCAGATACAGGTAAGCATGTAATACGTTTCAGCAATGAGCAAGGTAAGTACAGGTAATATACAGTGGTGCGCAATTACGCACAATGTTATCCAATAGAGGAAAACATAGAATGCAATAAATCACAGTGCAGTAGGACTTAGGGGTTCACCTTCAAGAATTTGAATGTTAGGGAGCCAGCGTCTAAAGTGCTACCAGCAGTTTCTCGGGAGCGTCCCGGATTCGGCCGGGAGCAGGGTGCTGGGAGAGTAGGTAGCTGGCGTGCTAAGAATATTGGGGGCACCTAAAAACAGGCTGCACAGGGGGGCTTGTAGGCAAGTCTGGGAACACTCAAAAGAGGGTAGAGGTTGCAAGGGCCTGGGGACCACGGAAGCACAAAGCATTCAGAGTTTCCCCGGCCAGTCGGGCTGGTTGCTGAGCAAACAGGTGATCCAAGCTCTGGTGTGCAAAGTGCACCTCGCGGTCAGGGGCAAAGACCTCAGAGGGGCTGGACCACTCAGCAAGTGGGTCTCAGGGCTGCTGACGTCCTTCAATGGATGCTTGATCCTCAGGCAGTTGGAGTCCGGCCTGGACTCTTGTAGTCGGTCTTGGGTTGCAGGGCGTCTGGTACCTCGGGGTTGGTGCTGGAAGATCCTGATGCCTCCAAACTTAGTGAGGAGGCAGAGTTGGTCCTTCAGAGCTGTGGGTCCTTCTCCTGGGCAGTTGTGGTGTTGGTGGGGCCAGGGAGCTACAAGTCGAGAGTTTGGGCTCTGCGGTTTTGGTGCCTGCGAAGCAGGGGAGTAGCTCCTCTACTCCAAGGGAGTTCATGGCAATTTGGCGAAGTGCTGGAGGGCCCCTGGGGTTGGCAGAGGTCTCTCAGCGGCAGGACAAGACAGGGTTCCATGACTGTCAAGTCTTTGGGCTGCAGGCAGGGTTTTGTGGAAAAATCCAATCCAGGCTCTTTGTTCTCGGGGTGAGCTGCTCTTCTTTGTCCTTGGTCTTTTTGTGTCCTTCGAATCTGAAAATCAAGGCTCTGGGGTGCCACCTAAATACTACATTTAGGGGCGTTAAAGGGAGTGCCAGCCAGGTAGTAGCCAATGGGCTGCCTACCTTTAGTGTAACTATTCCCTCTAAGTGCTCACCCCACATGGAATGGGTGTGGGGCACGACCCTGATAGGTTATTGTCCCCATCTTCAAGATGGTGGAAAGTGAGCTGGGGGGTCTACATCGGCTGCCCCGTCTGGGGTGGTGCAGGTTGACTGGGGACCCTCCTCCTCATCTAACTAATTTTCCTGCCTGTCTTCCTGTGGAAAGAGGTGTCAGGACAGGGAGCTGCCATCTGCTGCTAACAGGAGAGGTGTGGGTCGGAGTTCAAAGGCGGCATTGTCTTTGAAAGTTCCCACCCTGGAAAGCTGTGCCTGCCTGGAGGAGGTATGGAGCAGCTCCGCCCAGGGCGGGCATTGTTTCTGACCCCTGAGAGCGAAGGCTCTTACTCCATGGGTCCAAAAACATGTCTAGTAGTGTCAGGCTGGTGGAGACCATTCAGGAACACACTAGAAGTCAGTATGTTTCAGGGGACCCTTCTAAAGGGTCCTCTGAGTGCATTTATTAATACATCTGACACTGGAATCAGTGCAGGTTTATTAAGACGAGATGTTTGGTACCAAAAATCCCATAATACAGTGAAGCCATCATGGAGCTGGAGAACTCATAATGATGTGTTTCCAGCCCATGAACTTTCTATAGCTTCCCTGCTCACTTACAATATCCAAGAATCTACATGGATATTGCAGGGGCATATACGCTCATGTAGATATGTCCTCACGAGGTATATAGTGCACCCTGCATTTGGGCTAAGGCCTTCTAGAGGGGTGACTTATCTATATCCCTTGCAATGTTTGTGGGCATGTAACACAGGGATGTGTGCCATATCGACTCTTTGGTTTTGTCCCCACCAAGGCACGTAGTCTGCAATGGCAGCATGCATGACCTTAGTGAGGGGACCCAGGTTGGCACAATGAGTGCGGCTACCTTTGTGGTCCCTCTTCAGTGCCACTGCCCTAGGTACCAGGAGTACCATTTACTAGAGACTTACAAAAGGTACCGAAGTGGTGCCAATTGGGAAAAGGTACAGTTTAGGGTAGGAACTCTGGCACAGGAGACCTGGTTGGCAGGGACCCTGTGCACTTCCAGTTGAAATCACATCATTTTCCAGGCAAAAAGTGGGGGCTAACCATGTCCAAAAGATGCACATTCCTGCATTAAATTTTGGCAACAATATGTTGGTCTTTTTGTCATCACTTTTCAGGTTAACCATGTAGTTGTCCCTTGAAGCTGCCTCTTACTTGAGGAGTTCATCCTGATGTTGATACTTTGCATTTGAAACCACATATTACTGATCCATATCATTGTTTAACTTCAAAACCACCTTCTGTTAAAAGCATTTTTCCTGAAACAGTAGACAAACCTCACATTATGTCTATGCCTATCCCAGATAGGTTTTCTCTGTAGTGTTTGCTGACTTAGGGTCTAAAACCAAGATTGCCCTTACCTTTCTTTTGCTCATATCATTTCCTGTCTTAACCATATGTGAACAGGATTGGGCTTGAGAAGGATGTGCTGCAATGCATTGATACACTGATGTTTCATTGTTCATCTGCCATTGCTATTCTTTTTAGTCCCTGACTTAATTCTTTCTTCGTTAAAATTTCTTGTGGATTTGTTTTGTCCTTCAGGAAGACATAAGTTGGGCTTTTTCTGTACCCTGATTCGGGTCGTTTTGATGCTTTGTTTATCACCCCCAGCCTCGCTCATCAACAAAAATCAAGAATGCAAGACGTTTTATGCCATTGTGGGTTTTTTCTCCTAATTGGCACCATCTTAAAAAGACATTTGATACCTATCACATGAGTATTAAAGTATGAAGTGGCACCATGGCTACTGGGAGGAGTTGCCCTTTCCTCTGGCAATCAAGAGGGAAACTAGAGAGACATTCTTTGTGTCTAGTCCTTTATAGTAGTAAGTATGAGTATGGTCAAGGAGCAAATGGTTGCACCAAACAATACAGCATTCTAGAAATCTCATCCATCTCTGGAAGCACTAATGGTGGAGGCACAAAAGCACGGCCCAGTGCTTTATGATCATGTTTGGTAGATAATCATACATCACTCTGCAGTTGTAAAGGATCTTTTCTTGTCAGGCAGAGAAGCTCTGCTGTGATCAAATGGAGCATACACCCTTTCCAAAAATAATCATGCCCTTTCGGAAAGTGAAAACGAACACTACTAAACTCTTGTCTGAAAACACACATTTAGTTTTTGGTATATTATTTCTGACCAAGTGTCATAGTATGAATGCAGTTTTGTTGTTTTTCTGCTTACATTTTGTGATTTTTCGCAAAACCGCTTCCTTTTCCATGATTGCCTCTCGCTGAAAGGTCTGTGAAATGGAAAGAGCTCACTGGTCCCATTTGGGGTCATGTAACTGGGACCCTTGGCCATACACATTTTTGTAGTGCTGCGTCCATTTAGCCTCAGGAACACAATTCATCGGTTTTCATTTAAAACTTTAAACAATTTGTATCTCCGGTCCCCCTTTCTGGATTTTTGTTGTTTTGGTGTCATGTAATTTGGTTCATAAAAGTATTCAATATTTTTATGATTTGGAGAGGGATTTTTATGGTGGTGTGTTTACGACTTTTTAGTGTTTTTGGTACTTTTTAATGCCTATACATTCTCTTAAGTTAATCCCGTATGCTTTGCACTATAGCTACCACGGGTTGAGCTCTGATTTAAATTACTGAAACCTTTACTGGACCTAAAAAGAATAGCGACATTATTACTTTTGATGAACTACCGTCCACCCCAACAAATCAACTTTCTCACAGTAAGTAACTTGCTCTTAAAGCCACTGGTAAAGTCTATAGGCCGAATCGGTTCACTGGAAAAGGATACGTCTGAGTCCTTGGTGTAATCTATTTATAACGAAAATTTTATGACAAAGCGAGTAGACCTGACTTATTCATTGTGAAAAGTATGTCTTAAAGGCAATAGACTTTTAAGCGTGGATTGTTACTACACTGTGCCAAAGCCTTTAGGCAAGTGTTTTGTTACGTTGGATCCCGAGATTACTGAAGTACACGAGTGTTTTGGTTTTGGTGACCCACCCGAATAAGCCATGAGGATAGAAGATCAGTATTGACAACTGTAATTTTGTACATATTTGTAATTTTATTATGGTATACCTAATGGTTGCGTTGTGGGAAAGCTTATGGCCAACACAGTAGGTCAGAATTGGTTACGGTGGCAAGCCAATGATAAAAGCTATAGGCCTGATGGTTTGTAATGAAAAGCACTAACCAGCACACAAAAAAAAAAAAAAAGCTGTGCGGCTCGGCGTTTCCACTTAGAAGATCCTGAGATCTTTATCTTTTTGCAACTGCTGTTTGTGCGATATTATTGCGGGCATTTATCTACTGTCGGCCAGACACCACTGGAGGTCTTTTCACCTATATTTAGATATTAGATTAACGTGTGCATCCCACATACATCTTCTCAGGTCCAAGGGAAGTGGTTGCTTCATACTTGTGCTGCCATACTCCCCGTCAACTTTTGGACAAATTGGTTATTGCCACAGTGTTTTCTGGATTTACTTATCTTCTTGCGGACCATTTTGGAGAACCTAAGTGGGCGTTCCCACACCCCCATTTGACTGCTGAGGGGTATTACACTCTACTTTTGAACTAGCCCTGACAAAGTTCCCCGTGGCACAAGGGAACGAAACGCGTTGGCTGTGTGCCTGTTTTACAGTAAAGACTACAACAATAAAAAGAATATTTTTTGCACTATATTTGACTTTTGCATGACCTCGATTAGAGTGCGCCTTCCTTTTCTACGAACTTTCTCCAGATACTGACCTGGTCTCTCCTCCTACCTTGGCTATGGAGTCGTGAGCCTCTTTCGCTATAGTGGTGAGGAGGGCGGCTGAGGTCCTGGATCTTAGCCTACCCTCAGTGTCAGTGAAGACCAATGTCCTGACAGAGGTGCTTCAGCCGGCAGTGTCCCCTTCAGAACTGCTTCTCCCTTTCAATGAAGCCCTCACGAACGTCTTGGTCCAAAACTTGCGCAGGGGCTCCTGTGAATAAGACGATTCCTTGCCGCCCCGCTGCAGAGAACCCTAGCTTCCTCACCCAACACTCTACCCAGGAAAGCTTGGTGGTCTACGCCTCAACCCCCCATGTAAATCATGGCGCATTCCTTACCACCACACCGGATATGGAATCCAAGAGGCTGGACACCTTGGGAAAGAAAATGTTTTCTTCTGCCAGCCTGGCACTGTGGTCCATGAACACTGTGTGCCTTTTGGGCCGCTACTCCCACGCACTGTGGGATACGGTTGCGCAGGTGCTGCCACCGGTCCCAGAGGAGCCCGGGCCATACTCCCAAGCTGTTGCTGACTGGAGAGATGCAGCCAAGTTCACCATCCAATGTGGACTGGACACCACTGATTCTTTGGGCAGAGCGGTTTTTATCGACGTTGGCCTTGCGGCGCTACAACTGGCGGAGGATGACTGGCTTTTCAGGGTATGTCCAAGCATCGATTATGGACATGCCCTTTGATGGCAACTGTCTTTACGGAGACAAGGCGGACTCACCACTTCAAGGATAGTAGGGCTGTGTCCAGGATCTTGGGTCTATCCATGGCCACTCACCAACCCCAGTCCGCCTTTCACTTTTTTCGTGGCCACAGAAGGGGCTTCTACCCGTGTCTTTACACAACCAGCCACAACGGCACGCAAGCTTCCCAGCCTCTGCGTGGCCGAGGAAGCGGTACCCACAGACCCGCGTGTCGGGCAGCCAGAGGTTTGGCAAGTCCACCATCTCCCCAGCAGCCTCAAACCCCCTTTAGTTTGCCCTCAATCCATCATGGACACCTAGTGGGAGGCAGGATACGCTATCACCTGCCCCACTGGTGGTCTGTAACATCAGACCAGTGGGTTCTTCAAATTGTCCGAAGAGGCTACTCCCTCCCCTTCATGATTTTCCCTTCACCCATGCCACCTAATTGCAAAAGTGTGATGGACCACCACTTCTCCCTTCTCCGCCAGGAAGTGACGTCTTTCTTGGCCAAGGAAGCCATAGAGAGGGTGCCGATGCCAGAAGTAGGACGTGATTGCTATGTCTGCTACTTTCTGGTACCCACGAAGGACGTAGAACTTCATCCTATCCCAAACCTACACCCTCTCAACTTCTCCCTCAAGAAGGAGAAATTCAAAATGCACACGCTCGCTCAAGTGCTGTCTGCCCTGGACTCAGGAGACTGGATGGTAGCATTGGGCTTGCAGGACGCTTACTTCCCTATTCCCGTCCTGCCTGCCCACAGGCATTACCTGCGGTGCACGGTAGGCCACAAGCACTTCCAGTTCACCGTCCTTCCCTTTGCCCTTACCAGTGCCCCTCTGGTGTTCACCAAGGTGAAGGTGGTGGTTGTAGCTCATTTGCAGAGGTCAGGGGTGCCACTTCTCCTGTCTCGACGAGTGGCTATTGAAGGCAGGCTCGCCCCAGGCTGCCGTCTCCCACCTCCAGGCTATGGCTGTTCTCCTGCACTCGCTGGGGTTCACTATAAACTTGTCGAAGTCGCACCTGACTCCATCTGAGACTATCCCTTTCATCAAAGCTGTTCTGGAAATGGTGCAGTTTCTGGCTTATCCGCCCAAATGGCGAGTCCTGGACATTCGGGTTATGATACCGATGTTTCAGACTCTATACTGGATTTCGGTGAGACTGAGTCTGAGGCTGCTGGGCCTCATAACCTCCTGCTTCCAACTCGTGACACATGCCTGCAGGCTCTGCAGTGGGACCTGAAGTTCCTGTAGGCGCAGCATCCAGGAAATCTCTCCATCTTGGTCCAGATCATGGAGGGAACTGCAAAAGACCTGCAGTGGGGGTTAACGAATCACGACTGTGTCAGCTGCAAACCTCGCTCCTGGGATGGGGCGGCCATCTGGGAGAGGTGAAGATCAGCGGCCTCTGGTCTCCGGCGAAATCTGAACTCCACATCAACTTGTTGGAGCTCTGGGCGATCCGGCTGGCATTGAAATCCTTTCTACCCTCCATCATGGGAAGGCTAGTGAAGGTGTTCATGGACAACAAAACCTCCATGTGATACTGCATCAAACAGGGTGAGGTGTGGTCATGGACAGTTTGTCAAGAGGTCCTGCATCTCTGGACATGGCTGGAACACCAGGGCATATCCCTGGGGATTCAAAATCTGGCGGGCTCTCTGAAAGCCAGAGCAGGCAAACTGAGCCAAAGATGCCTAGTAGATCAAGAATGGCATCTCCATTCGGAGGTGGTGCTATTTCAGCAGTCAGCAGAGCTTTGGTAGATATGTTCGCTGTTAGACTTGGCATCTTTGGTGTGGTTTTCCCTGACTTTTTGCCTCAACCTCCTGAATTTCTGGCACTTTGCCACTGCTGATCAGTGTCAAAGTGCAAGTGCTCCCTGTGTAAATTGTGATTACAATTTGTTCTACTTGATTGGAATATTTGATTTACTGGTAAGTCTCTAGTAAAGTGCACTGAGTGTGCCAGGGCCTGTAAACCAAATTCTAATAGTGGGCCTGCAGCACTGATTGTGCCACCCACATGAGTAGCCCTGAAAAGGTATCTCAGACCTGCCACTGCAGTGTCTGCTCGCAGTTTTAAACTTCCATGTCAACCTGGCAAGTGCACCCACTTGCCAGGCCGTAACCTTCCCTTTTCTTACATGTAAGGCACCCCTATGGTAGGACCAAGGTACCCCCCACCCCCCGGGCAGGGTGCAGTGTATGTGAAACATAGGACATGTACTGGTGTGTGTGACATGTCCTGATAGTGAAATACTGCCATTTTCGTTTTTCACAATTGAGAGGCTATCTGCCCCATAGGATAGAATGGGAAATACTTTGTAACATTTTACAAGTATAACTTCCCATTGGGACAAGATAGAGAAATAAAGTTTAGGCTCTCTGAACTTTATACCACATCTTTTAGTAAAGATGGTTTTCAAATTGTGTGTTTGAAAATACCACTTTTAGAAAGTGGGTATTTTATTGTTTGACAATTCTGGGTGCCTCTGCCTGTTTGTGGATTGACTGTCTGGTTTTGGAGTGACATGGGCTGGGGATGTGAATTCACTGTAGACAGCCACTGGGGGGTTGAGGTGTGCCTGGCCCTTCCTGGATGACTCCGAGCTGAGCTGAATGGGGCTTGACTGCATTTAGAGTAGTCGGAGGAGATTTCCTTGCACCTGAATAGGGTCTGTTTCCCTTGCACAATGCTGTCTCCACCCCCTGTGGTCATACTTCACCAGTGAGGACAAAGCTAGTTTGGACTGGGCCCAGAGACCCTTGCACAAAGAGAACAACGACAAAATGAGGTATAAGTAGTAGACCTTAAACCCCAGAACTTTAGATCACTTCTGGACTCAAGAGGAACCTTTGCCAAGGAGATGAGCTGAAGAGCTGTGAGGAGGAGTACTGCCCCTTTGCTGTTTGCTCTGTGGGATTGGCCTGCAGTTGCTGTTTCTGGCAAGGAAAGGAAAGGACAAAGACTGGAGCTTTGCTTTGAACCTGCTTGAAGAAGAATGTCCAAGGGCCTGTGTATGCTGGCCTCCTGTTCTGAAGTCTCAGGGACACAAAGACTTCACCCCCAGCTCCCATGAACTCTGCTGCTGACAGTTCTGACCTGCCAGGAGGTGACTATTCCAGTTGGGCCTCTGGAGGTTGTTCCTGCTGTTGGGAGCTGGAAGAAACCTAAAAGAAGTAAGAAAACCTGTCTCCGACATTGTCAGCAACGCTGCGACCTGCACCGAGGCCAGGGGCACCGCTTGTGAAGTGAACGACGCACCGCCCGGCCTGCACCGCAGCTCCGACGCCCTTTGACGCCAGCCGACGCCTGCAGTTATCGGCATTTCCCGACGCCATTGCACGCACGGACTCCGTCACTGCCAATAACCGCCGAGGGTGACTCCACAAACTTGCCAACTTCGCATCACTTCACCACAACCGATGCCTCACTGCCAACGCAACTGACTTCCCCTGTCCTGGATTCGACACGTCGCCTCCTCGCTGGCACGACGCCTCACCTCCCCCGTGGCAGCCAGGGAGCCGGCCTCGACCTCTGCACCGACGCCTCACCTCCACAACGCTGTGCATCGTCATAGACTTTGTTTCCAAGGTATATTTTGTTTGGGGGTCCATGTGACTCCGTGCCCGACGCTGCACTCCTCACGGTCGGCGCCATACTTTGGATTTATTGCTGTCATGACGTCACAATAGCCTCAAGTGGAGCTATTTGTTTTCTACAAGCTTTATTTTTGCAATAACTGTTTTAAGATCATATTTCATTACTCGTGTTTTGTATTTTTGTCGTTTTGGTCTTGTCGAAGTTTAGATAAAGATACTTTATTTTTCTAAACTGGTGTTGAGTCCATTTGTGGTGTTATTACTGTGTGTTTTGAATACAAATACTTTGCACATTGCCTTTGGGATAAGTCTGTCTGCTCGTGCCAAGCTCCCAGGGGGTGAGCAGGGGTTATCTAAAGTGTGTATCCCCCTTACCCTGACTAGAAGCAAGGGTCCCTATTTGGACAAAGGTACCTACCTCTGCCAACTAGAGACCCCCATTTCTAACATTCGCCACCGCAGAGAGCGCGCAATATCAGCAATTCTGTGCACTGGAGTTTCCAAGGCGACTCTTGCTTGGAGACGCTTTTTGTCTTGAGTGGAGCTCGAGCCTCCTGTATGCCTTTTCGCCCATACCACTCCTACCCAGAGTTCTCAAGAAGATCAGGAACGACAGGGCCCAAGTCAATCTTGTAGCTCTGTACTGGGATCGAAGAGTTTGGTATTCCAAGCTGTTGGATTGGCATCGGCCCTCTGATCAGGCTGCCCTTTACAGAGAATCTTCTGTCACAGCAGCAGGGGAGGATTCTCCACCTGAACCTGCCAATGCTCCACCTTCATGCGCGGAGATTGAGCAGCGACAGTTGGCAGTTTCGACCTTCCGCCCTAAGTCTGCAATGTTATCTTGGCAGCCAGGTGGCCCTCTACCAAGACTGTATACGCCTGCCATTGGAGCAAATTTGTAGCATGGTGCGCAGAAAAAATGATTGACCCCACTCTCTGGTCCCTTCGCTAAGGTTCTTCTCTTCACTCTCCCTTTTGCCCAGAAGGTCTCTGCTCTGGGCACTCTTAAAGGCTATCTTTCTGCTCTTTCAGCCTTCCTGCAGCTGCCTGATCAGCCATCTCTCTTCAAATCCCCTGTTGTTAACTGATTCTTGAAAGAGTTACAACACATTTACCACTTCACTTTTCATTATGCCTCAGTGGGACCTAAACCTTGTGCTCACTTTCCTCATGTGCGCTCCCTTTGAGCCGTTACACAATTGTCCCCTCAGACTTCTTACATCAAGACAGCCTTTCTCGTGGCAATAACATCAGCCAGGAGGGTCAGTGAGCTTCATGCCTTATATTCAAAGCCTCCATATTTGAGCATCTATCCTGACAAGCTGTGTACTAGGGCTTCTTTTCTACCGAAAGTCGTCACCCCATTTCATGTAGGCCCATCCATCACCTTGCCTAATTTGTACGCTCCGCTACACCCCTCCAAGGAAGATGAGTGATTTCACTCTCTGGACCCAAATAGAGCATTGCCGTTCTACTTTGACCGCACAAAAGAGTTCTGGATGGACGACCAACTCTTCATGGGAATGTCAGAGCGAAAAAGGGAAAGGCCCTGCAGAAAAGGACCATCTCCTGTTAGCTCGTGCTATGCATAAAGATCTGCTACCCACCGGCCAAAGAGCAGCCCCCTGAGGGTTTGTGTGTTCATTCCACCAGAGCAAAAGCTGCGACCACTGTGTTAGCATGCAGTACATTCCTGGACATCTGCCAGGCAGAAATATGGGCCTTGTTGCACACGTTCACCAAACACTACTGCCAATCAGGTCCGTCAGGATGGGCACTTTGCCAGTTTGGTCCTGCAGGACTTTTGAATCTGTAATCTGTCTCACAGACCCACCTCCAGGGAGGTATTGCTTGAATATCTATTCAAAGTTATGGAATCTGCAACTAGAAGTCTCTACCAGATGTTACTTACCTTCTATAACGCCTTATCTGGTAGAGACTCTATCTAGCCGCAGATTCCTTACCTACCCGCCCCTACTCCCCACTCTATGAGCCGAATCTAGGGTCAGTGCTTTCCCCTTTTGAGGGCCCTAGTTTTCCACACAAGTGCTCAGTGTTCTTCGTGGCTACATGCTCCTGGTGTGGAAAGTCGCAAAAAGAAACTGACGCCAGCACACTGGAGTGGCGCCTAGAGACGGACCGTGCACGTCACTTCTGGTGTGGATGACGTCGACAACGCCACGCGGTGCCGATCGATGCCACCTACCAGCGTGCAAGGGTTGTGCTCCAGAAAAATTTCTGGATCCAGTCTGACGCCTGGGGAAAATTCAGAGGTAAGGAATCTGCAGCTAGATAGAGACTCTACCAGATAAAGCATTGCCAAAGGTAAGTAACTTATTCTTCAATGCTGCTGCACTCTATGCCACTGCTGTCTACGGTCTCTACTCTGCAACACTCTACGCCAATGCACTCTTCACTAGTCCACTCTACTCTACTCCACTGTACGCGGCTACACTCTATGCCACTCTTCTCAATGCCACTTCAATACACAATAATCTATGCCATAACACTCTACTCCACTCTTCACCATTCCACTCTACCACACTCCATGCCACTCTCCTCTTTGCCACTAACTTTTAGCCATGCTGAACAGCAGTCATGCTGGTGTACAACATGACTAAAACACATTGGCAAAGCCAATAGCTCTTGCATAGGAGCGACCTATGGGCTTTGCCGAGGCTTGTTAATAATAAAGAATTTTGGCGTTAAAAGTATTTAAAAGCAGTGGTGATTTTGACATGATTTAAATGCACACTCTAAATACTATACAATTCTAGTGCCATCTGTACTACCTCACTCACCTTCTTGGTGCTTTAAAAAAAGTTAGAATTTTAATTCTTTCCCCTCTAGAGAATATTATGTGCCTCGTTAAGAAAGCCTCTTCAGAAAGCAGGCCTAGTGGTGACGTACGGGAAGCCCCTTCCAGCGTAAATTTCATCTAATATTTGTTGAGGCAATATTAGCATGAGGGTGATCCACATTGTAATGTTGGAAACTGGTGTTCTTTTTCCTCTTTCCTGGCAGCCTTGGTGGAGAGGGATTACTTTGTTTATTTTTTTTTTTACGGAGTTTTATATAGCGAGAACTCGACCTAAAGTATCAGGGCACTTTCCATGAGCACCAGTTGAGTTACAGACGGGCACATTCATTTTTTTGTTATGCACAGGGAGATTAAGTGATTTGCCCAGAATCACAGGATGTTGAGCGTCACTGCCTAGACTCGAACCCAGTTCCCCAACTTCGAGGTTGACCGCTCTAGCCATTAGGCCACATCCTCTCCGACTGGACTGTGGTTTAATAGAGCGAGGGATTAAGTCTTCACATACCTTGATGTTTATGTAAGTAGTATTTATATCTTTTAAAATAGCTCCATTATTTTCTGAAGCACCCACATGTCAGACATAATTGTCAACCTTTGGGGCAGGTGATGTCTGATTCTGCCGCCAATGGGATGGCTGTGCTGGATGGAGGGCACACTAAAGAGGTTAGGAGGCTGCGGCATTCATTAATGGCAGTTGACTGGCAGCACACAGGGACTGGCTTCTGCGTCCTTTCTGGGCTTCCGCAGCCAGTCTTCAAAAGGACTGGGCAGGTTGCTAGACTATGTATGTTTGGTACTGTGCACGCCCAAAGATTCCCTTTTGACATTCGCGAAAGGGGCGAAAGAACTGCTTTTGCGGGCAGTTCAAGAGGGAAAGGACGAGGGATCTGGTGGTGACCCTGCTCTTGTGAAAGCACTCGAGCGCCTCATCTGCGTTGTCGCCAATAGGCGGGAGCCATTGAAGGGCATGTCAGTTAATGAAGACTGGACATTTCTGGAGAACCCAGTGGACCGTAACTGTGATGATGCAGTGTCACCGTAGTACCCATGGCTCTAGCCAGGGTGTCTGTGTTGTCCAGTCCCCACCGAATGATGTACCAGAGTTCGCTGTGAATGGCGCAATATTCCTCTGACAACCTGGTAATCAGCTGCCTAACCGAATCCACAGTGCATGGGAGTATTGGCCCAATAGTCATGCGGGTTTCACCAACCACAGGGCAAGACCGGTAGAAGTAAAAATGTGCTTCCTAAAGGTATCTAGCCTCTTGTATTCCCTATCCCGTGGTGTGGTAGGAAACGCTCTTGGGTTGACCTTTGCTGTTAAAGCCTGTACCGTCAGGCTGTCAAGGGTGGGGTGCTGGGAAAGGAAGGCTGGGTCTCCAGGGCGGTGCAGACAGACAATCATTCAGTGCACAGGACCCCCGTGCAAGGTTTCGTCCAGGCTCCCAGGAGCTCATTGGTGAGGGCTTCATTAAAGAGCTGCATGCGTCCAGACGAGCCTTCGCCAGGTTGAAGCACTTCTGTTTAGACATGTGCCTTGACCTGGACGACTGGCAGCTGGAGATCAAGGACCTCTGCCGCTCTTCACATCATGGTGGCAAAGATGTGCCTTCCTCCGAAACTTGTCCTGGAGGAGAAATCATGCCAGAATATGGGGAGGTATCCAGGCCACTGACATCGCCTAGCTCCTTATACCAGTTGTCATCATCTGGGTCCTCCAGGGGACCATACACCTCCTCCTCTAGAAAATTAAGTGTCAGGAGGAAAATCCAGAGCATGGAAGGCCTGGATGGGGCCGGCATTGATGTCGACGGCACTGGATTAGCATTGGGCATGATAATCAGCTGGACGTAAAGCGGCTTCAAGAAGGGTCCTTGGAGGAATGGAGGTATTCATGGTAAAGTCAGTCGGGATCAGTAGATGTATCCAGAGGGCCCAGCTGGCATCAAGGGCAAACCCACCAGCGGTGGCACCTTGTGGCTCTCTAAGTTGGCTTGCATGGAGTCATAAAATTCCTTAAGTTAGGTGGGTGTTTCTCTGGCACCAGGAAATTCAGGGTAGCGCAGAGGGGGCCCTGATGCCAGCTCTGTAGGTGGAGTGCTGCAGCGGGCCCTGGAAGCACAATGTCGAGAAGGTGAAGCTGAAGAGGGCTTTGACGACTTCTTCTTGTGCTTTTAAACGTACCCAACTTTGATGAGGAGGTCTTGCAGCAGGAAGATGATCATCTGTGAGAACAGCCTGAGACCTTCCAACTTTCAGGTGCATCCACTTGCACTTGATGCGGGCCTTGGGGTCGTATCCCGGCACCAGAAACAAACCAAGTGGGAGTCATACACAGAAATTTGCCTGTGACAATCCCCACAGGGCTTGAACCCTGAATGTTTGGCAGTGGACATAATGCCCAAGCACACTGGGAACAAAGATAAAAAATGTCGACAAAAAGTCGAAAAAAGTTGCTCAGAAAATAACCTCTTGTATCCTGCTGGTAAAGCATGCCCACTGGCATATGCAGGCTCTGCAGTTTGACTTGAAGTCCCAGTGGGCGCAGCATCAGGAGAATCTCTACGACCTGGTCCAGATATTGGAGGGAACTGCAAAAGATCTGCAGTGGTGGCTGACAAACTGCTATTAGGTTAGCAGCAGACCCCTCTCCCTTCCCCACCCAGAGTTCACAGTGGTGACAGATGCGTCACTCCTGGGTTGTGGCGGCCATCTGGGAGAGGTGGAGATTTGAGGTCTCTGGTCTCTGGAAGAATCTCAGCTCCACATCAGTTTGTTGGAGTTGAGAGCAATTCACTTGGCATTGAAACCCTTCCTTCCAAATATCAAAGGAAGGCTGGTTCAGGTGTTTCCAGACAACACCACTGCCATGTGTTACTGCAACAAACAGGACAGGATGGGATCATGAACCCGGTGCCAGGATGCTCTGTGCCTCCGGACATGGCTGGAACATCAGGAAATTTTCCTGGTTGTACAACACCTAGTGGGATGTCTGAACCTAGGGCAGACAAACTCAGCCATCGATGCCTCGTGGATCACAAATGAAGTCTACATCCTGAGGTGGTGGAAGGTCTCTTCCGAGACTGGGGAGAACCTTGGTTAGATCTATTTGCCACAGCCAAGAACATGCAGTGTCAGCACCACTGCACTGGAGTTTCTAAAGCGGCTCTCAATCAGAGACATGTTCTGCCTTGTGTGGGACTCGGGACACCGGTATGCCCTTCCACGATACCATTTCTGCCCAAGTTCTCAAGAAGATCAGGACCGAGTCAACCTATTGGCTCCAAATTGGGCACAGAGTGTAGTGTAGCCACAATTCCTGTGCATGAGCATCTGTCCTCCGGTCAGGCTGTCTCTTCGGGAGGATCTCCTGTCGCAACAACAGAGCAGCATCATGCACCTGAACCTGCACATGCTCCACCTTAATGCATGGAGATTGAGTGGCAACAGTTCAGAGTTTTTGATCTCCCTCTAGAAGTTTGTGATGTCATTTTGGCAGCCAGGAGTCCCTCTATTAAAACTGTCCATGCCTGCCGTTGGAATACATATGTGGCTTGGGGTTCCTCATGCCATGTGGACCCCCTTTCTCCACCTCTTGCTGAGATTTTTATTTTATTTTTTTATTTTTAGCCCTGCGAGGCCTTGCTTTTGGCGCCATTAAAAGTTACTTGTCAGCCACCTCTGCTTTTTTTGCCGCTGCCATATCAGCCCTCCCTCTTTAAGTCACTCTTTTTGACTCAGTTTTTTAAAGGTTTCAAGATTTGTTCCCACCACTCCTTTTGTGATTCCCCAGTGGGACCTCAATTTGGTCCTAACTTCTCTTATGTGTTCTCCCTTTGAGCCCCTACATTGCTGCCTGCTGCGGCTTTTCACCTTGAAAACCGCGTTCCTGGTATCCATTACATTGGCCAGGAGGGTCATTGAACTTCAGGCTTTGTTGGCCCAGCACCAAAGTCTTCATTGACAAGCTGGTTCTTCAGACACATGCCTCTTTCTTTCTGAAAGTAGTCACCCCTTTTCACCTTGACCAGAGTATTCCTTTGCCTGGCTTCTACGCTCCACCGCATTACTCTAAAAAGGAGGAGAAA
Organism: Calotriton arnoldi; assembly: GCA_963921515.1. Taxonomy (NCBI): domain Eukaryota; kingdom Metazoa; phylum Chordata; class Amphibia; order Caudata; family Salamandridae; genus Calotriton; species Calotriton arnoldi. The sequence goes on from CAWUFW010000063.1 coordinate 3,238,008, forward strand.
CTCCATCATTTGGACTCTCAAAGCGCTCTGTCATTCTATATTGATCACACCAAGGACCATTGAGTTGGACGATCAGGTGTTTGTTGGGTTTACAGGAGTGAAGAAGGGCAAGGCCGTACAGAAATGGACCATCTCCAGATGGTCTGTACTCTGCATAAAGGTCTGCTAGGTACTGGTGAAGAAGCAATCCCCTGAGGGCTTGCGGGCTCACTCCATCAGGGCCAAAGCCGCCACTACTACATTAGCATGTGGGATTCCTGTCTTGGACATCTGTGAAGCTGCCATGTGGACGTCCCTCTATACATTCACAAAGCACTATTGCGTGGACAGTAAGGTCCGTTATGATGGGCTTTTTGCTTGCTTGGTCCTCCACGACTTTTTGGTCTAAACCACTTCACAGGGAGGTATAGTATGGGTATCTGTTGTAAGGGGAGGAGTCTGCAGTTAGAATTCTCTATTAGAAGAACAAGTTGCTTATCTTTGGTAATGCTTTCCCTGGTAGAGACAATATCTAACCGCAGATTCCTCATCGACCCTCCCATCCTCCCAGATCTACAAACTTTGCACTTTCCCAAAAGATCATGTTAGATACTGCACTCTAGTTGAACTCTAACATTGTTTTTTTGTGGCTCCTTGTTTTTAGTGCAGAACTAGTGATGAAAAAAACTGTTGTCAACGTTCCGGGTTGGCTCCTATCTAGGCACCGCAGCATCACTTCTGAAGCAGAGCGAATTATGTCAGCTCCCGGCACGCAGGGGTACTGCTCAAATTTGCCACATCCAGTCTGACGCCTGGGGAATATTCTAAGGTGAAAAATCTACGGTTAGATAGTCTCTACTAGAGAAAGAGTTACCAATGGTAACTAACTTGTTCGTTAAATTTGGACGGGTTTAAGAATTTCCAGTGTTTGCAACATCTGCAATGATGACAAGCATAATGGGTGTTTTTCTTTGCTCAATACAGTTTTCTGGTATCCTATATTCAGCGCCATTGGAATTATGTGAGCTGAAGCATTTTCTGCATAACTATGGATTTGCCTCATCATTAATCATCTGCTGCGTAGGGCCTGATTTAGATCTTGGCAGGACTACTTGGGCGGTGTTCCCAAGTACTCCTCCAAGCTGCCGGCGGTCCTCCCACCATATTTAGATGTTATGGCTATAGACAGAAAACCACCACAGCGGCAGGCTTCTGTGCTGGCTAACAGTACTCCATCACCATCAGGCTTTTCAGGATTGCACCTATCCGATTTAGATGTTCACGTTGTGCTGCCGGTGTCCTGGCGGCCAAGTCCTAACAGAGTGAGGGTTCATGGGGGTGTTGAGACTGATAAGTACAACTTATTTGTATTTCAATACACATACGTGTCATGTTTGCATGCAAACCATATGTAGGCAATGTGATATGCCACTCGCACAACATTCACAGACTATTGAATGCACACTCACAGGCACCACTAGCACAACACCACCAAGCACCATACTAAGATGTGGTCAATTTACCTTGATTAGTAGGAAACTGAACACACCTGCATTTCACCTAAGGAAAATATTGCATGTAAGAGCAATTCAGACGTACACAAGGCTACATCAATTGTCTATACATGATACATAGGACGATTGAAAAAGTAGCTTACAATAGATCTCGGCGACAATGGAGTCATTTGGCGTCGTGGTGGAGTCGGTGCAGCAAAGGAGGGACCTGGGCGATGGGGTAGAAGACAGAACCGGGAAGCAGGAAAAAAGGTACGTTTTTACCTCATTTCCTCTGATTCAGTAAACTGGAAGTAGGAGGGATTCCTGGAGTCGGTGGGACTGTAGCAGTCTTTCTTCTATGGAACAACCAACATTTAAATAGGGCGGGCGGACTGCCAAGCCTGCGGGAGGTAAGACTGCCGAAAAAGTGACAGTGTTACCGGATCTGCCAAGATCTAAGTCAGGCCCTTAGCAACACATGTTTCTGTGCAGGGGAGGGCCCTTTGAAAAGGTTGACTCGTCACCTTTCAGTTGCTTATTTCTGTGTATGGGTATTAAACTGGTACAAATAAAGGTGATACCTTTGCCGAGTGTTAACGTGTACAAATGGCAAAATAATTAAGTAATGCTATCACAAAATGTGCCTCAATAAGCTGCATAATTTGCCTTTTCTTGCCGCATCATTCGGTCAGCCCTTTTGGTCCTCCCCTTTTCACAATTCCAGTGGCCCCGCCAATATTCCTGGTTCAGTGAATTTATTAGCTGGATCTCTTGTTGCATCGTTATCCAGAGTCTTCAGGTACTTTTCATCAGCCCATCACTTCCTCATCATGTGATAGGAATTAGTTTGTTTTGGAAATTGTTAGAGAGTCTGAAGAGCAAATGGAGCTCGGTGAGAGAATGTGGCCTAACGGCTAGGGCGGTCGAGCTGGGGAACCAGGTTCGAGTCTCGGCAGGGACACTCAACATTCTGTGATTCTGGGCAAATCACTTAATCTCCTCATACCTAACAAAAATGAATGTGTCCGTCTGTAACATAACTGGTGTTCATGTAAAGCGCTCTGATACCTTCAGGTCTAGTTCGCGCTATATTAAACTCCACAAAAAAAAAACAGATGTTGGGGGAGCTTCATCTGAAAACTGCATTGACCTGATGCAATCAATTGTATTTTAGTCAACAGGCTTTTTAGATTCCTACTAAAGAGGTACAAATGGCTTTAATGTGAACGGGTCATGATTCAGCTATGCTAGGCTGCAGAGGAGTTAAGACTACATTTGATCTTGTTCTTCTATCATTTTGGTGTCGACAGTACCTTCAGATGTTCATGGATATATTATTTTTTTATCCTGTTTGTGCTCAAAATAAATAGTTGTAATCTAATTATTTTTTACATTTGTAGCATTTAATAGTGGCTCTTGAACCATGGGATTTCTATTAGTTTTATTACAGGAATGCCACCTTCAGAATATTTTCAGGTTATCATGGTTGCAGTTGACACTTTTTAATAGGAGGCTCATTTTTCTCCTCTGCTTAAGGTGGACCCTCAGCTGAAGAAATGAGTCATGTTTTTGCCTAACATTTTTTGCCTTCATGCTTTACTGCACACAGTAATTTCTGGTAGAAGAATATTATACCTTTCCTTCTTTTTAAAGGCTTTATGCAAAGATCTGGGAATTAGACAAACGTTTTCCTCTGGTAATCATTCTTGGTCCGATAAGGACACAAAATGACCTAATCAAAATTTGGAACACTATCTATGTTGTTCACTATAATGCAATCCAAGATGATTTGGCATCCACCTTGCCAATAATTGTGTTTTCTTATAACAGTGCAATTGATAGCTGGGGGCTGCCTGCAGATACCCCCGAGAAGCAGCCATTCGGGCCAGTTTTCAGCTGATACAACTGAAGCTGTTCCACAGGGCCTAATATACCAGTTTGAGACAATTCTGAATGGAGATGATCAAATTAGCTGTAAGAGAGGCTCTCAACAGAGAGGAACCCTACTCCAGACCGCGTGGGACTGTCCATTGCTCCAGAAATACTGATGGGGAACTGGGAGGCGGCTCTCAGAGGTCCTAGACAGTACGATCAAATTGACCCCCCAGCAAATAGCCCTAGGCATATGGAGCGACAAATCCCTAGACAGATACGCCCTGCTCTTTTACAATACAGCTCTTATGGTAGCTAAGTGGGACATCATTAGAAGGTGGGGGAGTAGTGAGGTCCCGAAACAGAGAAGTTAGGAGGCCAACGTGGATTGGTTTATACGCTACGAAAAAATGGTGTACAAAGCACGTGGATGTCATAAGAAATTTGACATGGTATGGGGAACCTGGAGACAAGCCATGGACGACATGCCCTGAACGAGGGGAGTGGTCAGGGATGCAGGTTGAGTCTGGGTGGCATCTACATTGCATTGGTAATACTGTGTACTGTGACTCTCCGGAGTGTCTGTTTTTCTTTACCAGTGGGTTCTTTACAACCAGGTTGGTGCCCTGAGGAAGTGATACTGTATCAAGCTATGTAATAAAGCCTCAGGTTTATGTTGTACCTGTTGCGGTACGGTGGCTGCTTTTCACCCAGCTGTATATGTAGAGATACTTAAAAAAAATAATAAAATGCAATTGATAGCATTACTAAGATGTCACCAGTTTTTTTTGTCTGCAAGGCGTTCACCTAGGAGTTTTTCCTTCTTTATGACTTGTGGACCCTTTGGTTCCAGCAACTACTGATTACCTGAACCATTTACAGAAACAAAGATTGCTAGTTTTGCATAGTTTGCATTCTAAAGCTAGGATGGAATAAAATGCAGATAAGGACCCCTTATTCCTTATTTGGCTGGTATTAAGGTTCGACTACCTTTTCAAGTTTTTTTCCAGAGCATTCATTGCTAGTTAAGTATAAGAAAGCCACCTCTCTATATAGTGCACCACAATGGGGTTCACTATGCAGAGAGGCCAGAGAGACCCTTATTGGTTTACTGAGGCAAAAGTAGATAATACTAACGCTCTATTTTGTAGTAGTATGGGCTAGCAGTTAGGCTTATCAGAGGGTAGTGCTAAGGATTTGTTGTACTCACAGAAGCGATAAATGGAACACACACTCCAGAATGAAGTTGAGACCGATTTATAAAAAAAAAAAGAAAATAGAAAGTCTTTTTATATATATTTAGAACCAAGAACTTCAGATACAGGTAAGCATGTAATACGTTTCAGCAATGAGCAAGGTAAGTACAGGTAATATACAGTGGTGCGCAATTACGCACAATGTTATCGTATAGAGGAAAACATAGAATGCAATAAATCACAGTGCAGTAGGACTTAGGGGTTCACCTTCAAGAATTTGAATGTTAGGGAGCCAGCGTCTAAAGTTCTACCAGCAGTTTCTCGGGAGCGTCCCGGATTCGGCCGGGAGCAGGGTGCTGGGAGAGTAGGTAGCTGGCGTGCTAAGAAGATTGGGGGCACCTAAAAACAGGCTGCACAGGGGGGGCTTGTAGGCAAGTCTGGGAACACTCAAAAGAGGGTAGAGGTTGCAAGGGCCTGGGGACCACGGAAGCACAAAGCATTCAGAGTTTCCCCGGCCAGTGGGGCTGGTTGCTGAGCAAACAGGTGATCCAAGCTCTGGTGTGCAAAGTGCACCTCGCGGTCAGGGGCAAAGACCTCAGAGGGGCTGGACCACTCAGCAAGTGGGTCTCAGGGCTGCTGACGTCCTTCAATGGATGCTTGATCTTCAGGCAGTTGGAGTCCGGCCTGGACTCTTGTAGTCGGTCTTGGGTTGCAGGGCGTCTGGTACCTCGGGGTTGGTGCTGGAAGATCCTGATGCCTCCAAACTTAGTGAGGAGGCAGAGTTGGTCCTTCAGAGCTGTGGGTCCTTCTCCTGGGCAGTTGTGGTGTTGGTGGGGCCAGGGAGCTACAAGTCGAGAGTTTGGGCTCTGCGGTTTTGGTGCCTGCGAAGCAGGGGAGTAGCTCCTCTACTCCAAGGGAGTTCTTAGGCAATTTGGCGAAGTGCTGGAGGGCCCCTGGGGTTGGCAGAGGTCTCTCAGCGGAGGGACAAGACAGGGTTCCACGACTGTCAAGTCTTTGGGCTGCAGGCAGGGTTTCGTGCAAAAATCCAATCCAGGCTCTTTGTTCTCGGGGTGAGCTGCTCTTCTTTGTCCTTGGTCTTTTTGTGTCCTTCGAATCTGAAAATCAAGGCTCTGGGGTGCCACCTAAATACTACATTTAGGGGCGTTAAAGGGAGTGCCAGCCAGGTAGTAGCCAATGGGCTGCCTACCTTTAGTGTAACTATTCCCTCTAAGTGCTCACCCCACATGGAATGGGTGTGGGGCACGACCCTGATAGGTTATTGTCCCCATCTTCAAGATGGTGGAAAGTGAGCTGGGGGGGTCTACATCGGCTGCCCCGTCTGGGGTGGTGCAGGTTGACTGGGGACCCTCCGCCTCATCTAACTAATTTTCCTGCCTGTCTTCCTGTGGAAAGAGGTGTCAGGACAGGGAGCTGCCATCTGCTGCTAACAGGAGAGGTGTGGGTCGGAGTTCAAAGGCGGCATTGTCTTTGAAAGTTCCCACCCTGGAAAGCTGTGCCTGCCTGGAGGAGGTATGGAGCAGCTCCACCCAGGGCAGGCATTGTTTCTGACCCCTGAGAGCGAAGGCTCTTACTCCATGGGTCCAAAAACATGTCTAGTAGTGTCAGGCTGGTGGAGACCATTCAGGAACACAGAAGTCAGTATGTTTCAGGGGACCCTTCTAAAGGGTCCTCTGAGTGCATTTATTAATACATCTGACACTGGAATCAGTGCAGGTTTATTAAGACGAGATGTTTGGTACCAAAAATCCCATAATACAGTGAAGCCATCATGGAGCTGGAGAACTCATAATGATGTGTTTCCAGCCCATGTACTTTCTATAGCTTCCCTGCTCACTTACAATATCCAAGAATCTACATGGATATTGCAGGGGCATATACGCTCATGTAGATATGTCCTCACGAGGTATATAGTGCACCCTGCATTTGGGCTAAGGCCTTCTAGAGGGGTGACTTATCTATATCCCTTGCAATGTTTGTGGGCATGTAACACAGGGATGTGTGCCATAACGACTCTTTGGTTTTGTCCCCACCAAGGCACGTAGTCTGCAATGGCAGCATGCATGACCTTAGTAAGGGGACCCAGGTTGGCACAATGTGTGCGGCTACCTTTGTGGTCCCTCTTCAGTGCCACTGCCCTAGGTACCAGGAGTACCATTTACTAGAGACTTACAAAAGGTACCGAAGTGGTGCCAATTGGGAAAAGGTACAGTTTAGGGTAGGAGCTCTGGCACAGGAGACCTGGTTGGCAGGGACCCTGTGCACTTCCAGTTGAAATCACATCATTTTCCAGGCAAAAAGTGGGGGCTAACCATGTCCAAAAGATGCACATTCCTGCATTAAATTTTGGCAACAATATGTTGGTCTTTTTGTCATCACTTTTCAGGTTAACCATGTAGTTGTCCCTTGAAGCTGCCTCTTACTTGAGGAGTTCATCCTGATGTTGATACTTTGCATTTGAAACCACATATTACTGATCCATATCATTGTTTAACTTCAAAACCACCTTCTGTTAAAAGCATTTTTCCTGAAACAGTAGACAAACCTCACATTATGTCTATGCCTATCCCAGATAGGTTTTCTCTGTAGTGTTTGCTGACTTAGGGTCTAAAACCAAGATTGCCCTTACCTTTCTTTTGCTCATATCATTTCCTGTCTTAACCATATGTGAACAGGATTGGGCTTGAGAAGGATGTGCTGCAATGCATTGATACACTGATGTTTCATTGTTCATCTGCCATTGCTATTCTTTTTAGTCCCTGACTTAATTCGTTCTTCGTTAAAATTTCTTGTGGATTTGTTTTGTACTTCAGGAAGACTTAAGCTGGGCTTTTTCTGTACCCTCATTCGGGTCGTTTTGATGCTTTGTTTGTTTATCACCCCCAGCCTCGCTCATCAACAAAAATCAAGAATGCAAGACGTTTTATGCCATTGTGGGTTTTTTCTCCTAATTGGCACCATCTTAAAAAGACATTTGATACCTATCACATGAGTATTAAAGTATGAAGTGGCACCATGGCTACTGGGAGGAGTTGCCCTTTCCTCTGGCAATCAAGAGGGAAACTAGAGAGACATTCTTTGTGTCTAGTCCTTTATAGTAGTAAGTATGAGTATGGTCAAGGAGCAAATGGTTGCACCAAACAATACAGCATTCTAGAAATCTCATCCATCTCTGGAAGCACTAATGGTGGAGGCACAAAAGCACGGCCCAGTGCTTTATGATCATGTTTGGTAGATAATCATACATCACTCTGCCTTTGTAAAGGATCTTTTCTTGTCAGGCAGAGAAGCTCTGCTGTGATCAAATGGAGCATACACCCTTTCCAAAAATAATCATGCCCTTTCGGAAAGTGAAAACGAACACTACTAAACTCTTGTCTGAAAACACACATTTAGTTTTTGGTATATTATTTCTGACCAAGTGTCATAGTATGAACGCAGTTTTGTTGTTTTTCTGCTTACATTTTGTGATTTTTCGCAAAACCGCTTCCTTTTCCATGATTGCCTCTCGCTGAAAGGTCTGTGAAATGGAAAGAGCTCACTGGTCCCATTTGGGGTCATGTAACTGGGACCCTTGGCCATACACATTTTTGTAGTGCTGCGTCCATTTAGCCTCAGGAACACAATTCATCGGTTTTCATTTAAAACTTTAAACAATTTGTATCTCCGTTCCCCCTTTCTGGATTTTTGTTGTTTTGGTGTCATGTAATTTGGTTCATAAAAGTATTCAATATTTTTATGATTTGGAGAGGGATTTTTTATGGTGTTGTGTTTACGACTTTTTAGTGTTTTTGGTACTTTTTAATGCCTATACATTCTCTTAAGTTAATCCCGTATGCTTTGCACTATAGCTACCACGGGTTGAGCTCTGATTTAAATTACTGAAACCTTTACTGGACCTAAAAAGAATAGCGACATTATTACTTTTGATGAACTACCGTCCACCCCAACAAATCAACTTTCTCACAGTAAGTAACTTGCTCTTAAAGCCACTGGTAAAGTCTATAGGCCGTATCGGTTCACTGGAAAAGGATACGTCTGAGTCCTTGGTGTAATCTATTTATAACGAAAATTTTATGACAAAGCGAGTAGACCTGACTTATTCATTGTGAAAAGTATGTGTTCAAGGCAATAGACTTTTAAGCGTGGATTGTTACTACACTGTGCTAAAGCCTTTAGGCAAGTGTTTTGTTACGTTGGATCCCGAGATTACTGAAGTACACAAGTGTTTTGGTGACCCACCCGAATAAGCCATGGGGATAGAAGATCAGTATTGACAACTGTAATTTTGTACATATTTGTAATTTTATTATGGTATACCTAATGGTTGCGTTGTGGGAAAGCTTATGGCCAACACAGTAGGTCAGAATTGGTTACGGTGGCAAGCCAATGATAAAAGCTATTGGCCTGATGGTTTGTAATGAAAAGCTACTACAAAGGCAGTAGGCCGGACATATTATCTGTGAAATACATATATCTGAAAGAGACACGTTAGTGACAGATTCCTTACTTTAGAATATCCCCAGGCGACAGGCTGGATCCGGAAAGTTTTTGCGTAGTAGTACCCTTGCGCGTCGGTAGGCGGCGTCGTGCGGCTCCGCGTCCATCGTCGGCGTCGGGACCGCCGGGATGACGTCGCGGGCAGTACTTAGACGCCGCCCCTGCGCGCTGACGTCAGTTCTTTCTTTTTCCGCGCCAGTAAGCGCAGATCCGGGAAGAGCAGTGCCCTAGTCATTTTTTGACTACGTTTTCTGGTGATTTTTTCACTGTTTTCTCGAAGTCTCTCGACTCCGAAGGTGTCGGTAGGGATGCCGGCTTCAAGCCATGCGACGCCTGTGGTCGAATGATGTCGATCACAGACCCGCATCGGGATTGCCTCTACTGCCTCGGCCGCGACCACGACACGAAGTCGTGCTCCGACTGCCGGGCCTTGCACTCGAAGGCTTTGCGAGAGCGGTCTCGAAAGCTCCTCGAGGTCCAGCAGTCGGCTCCGCGCCACACCAAGCCCCGGTCACGTGAGAGGTCGAGGGGCCGGTCGCGGAGTCCTCAACGGTCGTCGGGGTCCAAGTCTTCGCACTCCTCCGGTAAGTCGAAGCATTAGAAGTCAAAGAAGCGCCATCGCTCGGACGACTTCCCCTCGCCGGTCTCGTGACTCGGCTGAGGGTCCTGTCGGCACCGGTCCCCGCGGCTCCGGGAGTGCCTGTGGAGCCGCCCCCGCATTACCCGTCCTTCCCGGGTTCGGGGCGACTCCGGCCGAGATACAGGAGTTCCTGTCGGCCATGGCCCGCCTCTTCGGGCCTCAAGGTCACCCCGGTGCGCCTTCGGGCCCCGCGGGCCCTGATGGGGTTTCTCCGGCGCCGCCGGCGACTCCGGTCCCGGCGCCGCCTGTCACACCAGCCTCGGTCCCGGCTCCGGCCTCGACCCCGGCTCCGGTGCTGCAACAACCCCGATCGACGCCGGTTGACCTGACGACACCTCCACCGGCGCCGATCTCTCCGGTGCCGCTCCGACGCCGCCCGAGGCTCCGGGCGGCGGCGTTCCCGGTTCTCTCCGGATCCGGACATGGCGCCGGACCGGCGCCGCCGACGCCGACTCCGACGCCGCTGGGACCTTGGGTCCTACATGTCCCTCCTCCTTATTTTGAACCAGAATTGGAGGACGACGATAACTGGGAGGGGTCTGATGACCCTCTCACACAGCAGTGTGAGTTTGATCAGGACTGGACTGAGGAACTTGGGGATGCCAGTGGTCTGGACACCTCCCTGACTCTGGCATGCTGTCTCCTCCTTCCGTGGCAACGGAGGAGGGAGCAAACTTTGCAACGGTGTTGCGTAGAGCAGCTGGGGCCTTAAACCTCCAGTTGCCTACAGTGGCTGTCAGGACTAATATCCTGATGGAAGTGCTTCAGCCTACGGCTACCTCCTCGGAGCCACTGCTGCCGTTTAACGAGGCGCTTTCAGACGTTCTTTTGGGCACCTGGTCCAAGCCCACCACAGGGGCTCCTGTGGATAGGAACGTGGCCCGACGCCATCGCCCTGCTCCGGGCGACCTCCCGTTCCTCTCTCTACACCCCACCCCTGAGAGCTTGGTGGTCCAAGCCTCTGCTTCCCAAAGCGCCTTCCCTTCCGCTCCCCCGGATAGGGAATCCAAACGCCTGGATCAATTTGGGAAGAAGGTCTTTTCTTCCGCCAGTACTGGCTTGCGGTCCATCAACACCACTTGCCTCTTGGGCCGATATTCCCACTCCTTGTGGGACTCGGTGGCGCAAGTTCTGCCCCAGTGTCCTGAGGAGGTCCAGACACTGCTTTCCCGCACCATTGCGGAGGGAAGAGATGCGGCAAAGTACACCATCAGATGTGGCCTTGATACCGCCGACTCGCTAGGCAGATCGCTTGCGACGACGGTGGCGCTGCGCCGCCACGCCTGGCTGAAGACCACTGGTTTCTCGGGTGATGTCCAAAACTCTCTTATGGACATGCCCTTTGATGGAGTCGGTCTTTTTGGGACAAAGGCAGACCATGCGCTGGAGCGCTTTAAGAACTCGCGGGCTACAGCCAAGTCCCTGGGCCTTTCTGCTGTGCGCCCTCAGCAACAGTCTGCTTTTCGCCCCTTTCGTGGCCACGGAAGGGGCGCCCAGTCACGTCCGCTGCCCAGCCACCGGCCCGCGCAGCAAGCGTCTTCGCGTGGCCGAGGACGTGGCTCCCGCCGTGGCGGGTCAGGTAACCAGCGTGCGGGTCAGGCCACCCACCCCGCCCCGTCCGCGGCCTCCAAGCCCTCCTAGTCCTTCCTTTCAGGTGCACAGCACGCCAGTAGGGGGCAGGGTCCGCCATCACCTTCACCACTGGCGTGCCATCACCTCGGACAAGTGGGTCTTGGACATTGTCCGAAGAGGCTACTCCCTCCCCTTCGACACCATCCCCCCAGCCATGCCGCCTCAATTCCACCGCATGTCAGGGGATCAATTGGTGCTTCTTCAGAAGGAAGTTGCGGCCCTCTTGGCCAAGGGGGCCATCGAGCGCGTTCTGACCCCAGAAGTAGGACGTGATTGCTACTCCCACTACTTTCTGGTGCCCAAAAAGTACAAGGAGGACATGCGTCCTATCTTGGACCTCCGGAACGTCAATCGCTTCCTCCGGAAGGAGAAGTTCAAGATGCTCACCCTAGCTCAGGTCTTGACTGCCCTCGACCCTGGAGACTGGATGGTAGCGTTGGACTTGCAGGACGCGTATTTCCACATCCCCGTCCTGCCGTCCCACCGGCGTTACCTGCGGTTCACGGTAGGCCTCGAGCATTTTCAGTTCACCTTGCTCCTTTCGGCCTTACCAGCGCCCTCGGGTGTTCACGAAAGTGATGGCGGTGGTCGCAGCTCATCTGCGCCGGGCAGGGGTTCCAGTCTTCCCCTACCTCGACGACTGGCTGCTGAAGGCGGGCTCGTCCCAGGCAGTCGTCTCCCACCTCCAGACTACGGCCGAACTCCTGCACTCGCTGGGGTTCTCCATCAACGTGCCGAAGTCGCACCTGATTCCTTCTCCACATCTCCTTTTCATCGGAGCAGTTCTGGACACGACGCAGTTTCGGGTCTATCCTCCCGAACGGCGAGTCCGGGATATTCAGGCTATGATTCCGATCTTTCGGCCTCTATCCTGGGTTTCGGTACGGATGACCCTGAGGCTGCTGGGCCTCATGGCCTCCTGCATCCTGCTGGTCGATCATGCCAGATGGCATATGCGGGCTCTGCAGTGGGACCTGAAGTTCCAGTGGGCGCAGCACCAGGGCTACCTGTCCGATCACGTCCAGATCTCGGAGGGGACTGCAAAACAGTTGCAGTGGTGGCTCTCCAACCGGCAATGGGTCATGGGCAGATCCCTCTCCCTTCCCCAGCCAGAGCACACAGTTGTGACGGACGGGTCCCTTCTGGGATGGGGCGGTCACATGGGAGAGGCGGAGATCAGAGGCCTCTGGTCTCCGGCGGAGTCCCGGCTCCATATCAACATTCTGGAGCTCCGGGCGATCCGACTTGCACTCAAGGCATTCCTTCCCTCTGTCAAAGGGAAGGTAGTGCAGGTGTTCACAGACAACACCACCGCCATGTGGTACTGCAACAAACAGGGCGGGGTGGGGTCGTGGACCCTATGTCAGGAGGCTCTGCGTCTCTGGACATGGCTGGAACATCAGGGCATATTCCTGATGGTTCAACACCTGGCAGGTTCCCTGAACGCCAGGGCGGACGAACTCCAGCCGCAGGTGCATGATGGATCACGAATGGCGTCTTCACTCGGAGGTGGCGCAAGGTCTCTTTCAGCAGTGGGGAGAGCCTTAGTTAGATCTGTTCGCCACCGAAGAGAACGCTCAATGTCAGCAGTTCTGCGCGTTGGAATTTCCAAGGCGGCACTCGCTCGGCGACGCTTTTCGTCGCGAGTGGAGTTGCGGTCTGTTGTACGCCTTTCCGCCTATACCACTTCTACCCAGAGTGTTGAAGAAGATTCGGCGCGACCGGGCCCAAGTCATTCTTGTGGCTCTGGACTGGGCTCGAAGAGTTTGGTATCCCGAGCTACTCAGTATGAGCGTCGATCCCCCGATCCGTCTGCCTCTTCGGGAGGATCTTCTGTCGCAGCAGCAGGGGACGGTCCTCCACCCGAACCTGTCCAGTCTACACCTGCTTGCGTGGAGATTGAGCGGCGGCAGTTGATTCCTTTCGACTTGCCTCCCGAAGTTTGTGATGTGATTCTGGCAGCCAGGCGTCCCTCCACTAAGGTGGTATACGCCTGCAGGTGGAACAAGTTTGTGGCATGGTGCACAGCAAAGGCTGTGAATCCCCTTTCTGCCCCTCTTTCCGAGGTTCTTCTGTTCCTTCTTTCTCTGGCCCAAGAGGGTTCTGCCCTGGGTACCATCAAGGGCTATCTTTGTGCAATCTCGGCCTTTCTCAGGCTTCCTGATCAGCCCTCTCTTTTTAAGTCCCCTGTTGTTAACAGGTTTCTTAAAGGCATTACACACATCTTCCCTCCTGTTCCGTTTGTAATGTCTCAGTGGGACTTGAACTTAGTTCTTACTTTCTTAATGTGCGCTCCCTTTGAGCCTCTGCATAACTGTCCTCTTCGTCTTCTTACTCTGAAGACAGCCTTTCTGGTGGCCATCACTTCCGCTCGGCGGGTGAGTGAGCTCCAGGCTCTTTCATGCAAACCCCCCTTTCTGTCTGTTCATCCAGACAAGGTTGTTCTTCGGACACGTCCGTCCTTCTTGCCAAAGAAGGTGACTGCCTTCCACATTGGGCAGACCATCACTTTGCCCACCTTCTTTCCGCCTCCGCATCCTTCCAGAGAGGAGGAGAGGCTCCACCGTCTGGACCCAAAACATGCGCTTTCTTTTACATCAACCGCACACAACAGTTCCGGGTGGATGACCAGCTCTTTGTTGGCTACGTGGGCGCCAAAAGGTCGGGCGGTACACAAAGGACCATCTCCCGCTGGGTCACCATGTGTATCAAAGCCTGCTATTCTTTGGCTAAGAAGGAGTCTCCTGTTGGGCTGCGTGCCCATTCCACCAGGGCAACGGCGGCTACCACGGCTTTAGGCCGCAGTGTTCCGTTACAGGATATATGTCAGGCAGCTACGTGGGCCTCGCTGCACACGTTTACCAAACATTACTGCCTTGACAGCCAAGTCCGGAGAGACGGCTTCTTTGGCCGTTCTGTTCTCCGGGACTTCCTTGTCTGAATCTGTTCGCAGACCCACCATCGGGGTTGGTATTGCTGGGGTATCTATTCTAAGGTAAGGAATCTGTCACTAACGTGTCTCTTTCAGATGCACAAGTTACTAACTTGTGTAACGATATATCTGTAAGAGACAGTAGTTAGTGACAGATTCCTTACCGCCCCACCCATCCTCCCCGTTCTGCGAACTGATTTCTAGGGTTAAGGACATCCCTTTCAGGGCCCTAGTATTTTTCAGACACCTATGTCAGCTTCTTGCATGGCTCTGCGTTCCTGGCTCGGAAAGTCGTGTACAGAACTGACGTCAGCGCGCAGGGGCGGCGTCTAAGTACTGCCCGCGACGTCATCCCGGCGGTACCGACGACGATGACGGACGCGGAGCCGCACGACGCCGCCTACCGACGCGCAAGGGTACTGCTACGCAAAAACTTTCCGGATCCAGCCTGACGCCTGGGGATATTCTAAGGTAAGGAATCTGTCACTAACTACTGTCTCTTACAGATGTATCGTTACACAAGTTAGTAACTTGTGCGTTAAAGTCAATAGGCATCTAAGCGTGGATTGTTATTATGCTGTATTAAAGCCTACAGATAGGTGTTTTGTTACATGGAATCTCATAGATTACCGTAGTAGGCAAGTGTCTCAGTGTTGGTTACCCCCTCTGACAAACCATGGGTATGGTAGATTTGCACTGTGAGAATCCTTGTAAGGCTCTCTTAGGGGAGATAGTATTTTGCTTTGCCAGCTGCCATTTGGTATACTTTAGCCATAGCATGACTGTAGGCATGATGGTTGCCATGTGGGAAAGCTTAAGCTCAATGCAATTGGCCTGAGCTGGTTATGATGACAAGCCAGTGATCTATTTATTGTGAAAACTTATGAGAAAGGCAGTAGGTCTGATTTACTTACTATCTAATAAATATGTTAAAGCCAATAGATCTTTAAGGGTGGATTATTTTTGCACTGTGTCAAAGCCTGCAATCAGCTATTTTGTTACATAAAATCACACACATTATCTATGTAGAAAAAGATTTTGGTGTTACCTCCCCACTTTTACAAACCCTAGGGGTAGGAGATTTACACTGTAATAATTCTTCGTAAATATTTTCCAGGATCTTATCATTAAAAAATCACTGCACAATACATTCATCCAGCCAGGCACATTATGTAAGTTTGCCTCAGCCCTCTTCTGCATCTGAACTGTATGAGTGTCATTTAC
Organism: Calotriton arnoldi; assembly: GCA_963921515.1. Classification (NCBI taxonomy): domain Eukaryota; kingdom Metazoa; phylum Chordata; class Amphibia; order Caudata; family Salamandridae; genus Calotriton; species Calotriton arnoldi. Next base: position 3,253,497 of record CAWUFW010000063.1, read on the forward strand.
ACTCTGCTTCCATCTATGACGGGTACTGATTGGATTCAAGTCAAACATTGGCTCGTTTGCCCTGTGAATGATGGCATTTTCTGACAGCAAGCCAATCCACATGAAAAAGAGTATAATTCAGTGTAAGGGCTAGTTGACCAGTCCTTTAGCTTTCAATTTTCTTCTTTTGTAGTTTCTCTTTCATTTCTTTGCTTCTGCTCTTTTTATTTTAATGTTTCATAAAAGGATACTCCCCCGGTAGTGGCAAGGGGCCACTTGCTTTCTGCTCATTTCATTTGCATAGCACTGCATCCCGCGTGGCCACTTCCTCTACACCAGGCGACTCTTATGGAATGTTGTTTTCCATTGTGTATCCCTATTTTATTATTCCAAGATGGCCAACTAGATAGTTTTAAATGTGGTGGCCTTGCTGAGCTTAAAAACAATGATAGGCTATATACAGTACCACTGCAGAGAGACACCCACTGCTCTGTTTAGTTTCATTATTGCAAGCATATGCCTGGCATGTTTAGATGGCAGTATGTTTTCCTTTTTGTACTTGTATTATTTTATCTTGCATATGTTCTTGAGTTTGTGTGTCTTTTATTGTGGTTATGTCAGAGTGTGATTGCAAGAATGAGACTGTGGATGGATAAATGGATGCATGAGTGCCAAGGTGAGTGACCAAGTGCACGTATAGTAACTTATTGAGTGTCTAAACCCATCAGTGAAACAAAAGGCTCTTTCATTCATAAACCAGACCTATTTGTATTGCCAATAGTTGTCTACAGTGTATTTGTTGCCAAAAGACGTTAGAGCGCTGAACAAAAGAGCCAACTTCAACAACATAGGAGTGGACTACCAGGAATAACACGGTATCAGTAAAAATACAGGAGAAATCTATAATTAATAGGGAATATTCAGAAGCTCAAACCAGTTCCCTAGCAGCCTCTCGGATAACTTTGAAATTCCTGTATAGCAAGAGGATAGTACAAAGGAGTCCAACGTCATCAACATAATTGTAATAGTATTTATATACCGCTTACTACCCCTAAATAGGTTTTGAAGCGCTTTTCGGCGAGTAGCACGCTACTCCAGAACCCAAAAAGGATTCTTGGTGGACTAGTTAGTATAGGGAAATATGAGTTCATTTGAGCGGTGGACATGCGAGTCAGTTCGCTGGATTGAATAGGATAATGGAGGAATAGACGAGGGAAGAGTCTGGAAAGTGTTATTTGGGAGATCATAGTAGTAAGACGAGGTTTGGGATGAGTAAAAGGAGAGATGGAGGAGGGAATAGTTTCTAGAAAGGGATTAGGGAGATCATCGTAGTAAAATGAGGTTTGGGATGAGTCACAGGAGAGATACATGAGGAAAGATTTTAGAAAGGGTTATTTGGGAGACCATAGTAGAAGAATGAGGTTTGGGATGAGTCAGAGTGGAGGTAGAGGATATATTGAGATAGGTATAGGGTGAGACAGAGTAGTGCATTGGAGAGAGTCTAAGGTTTTTTTCTACAGTAGGAGTAAAGTAATAAATATTTAGATACATAACTATATAGAAAGGGTATACATGTATAAGGGAGATAATATATCAAGATTTAAAGCTGTATTGTATAAACTCAGACTTTCAAGTGGTGTTGTACTCAAAGCTAATTTATCTTTGTATTTTTATAACATTTTTAAATGTGTTTAATTTTAATTTTATCCTTTCCCTAATCTTTCAATAGTGAAGCTCTTGTAGATAAAATAGTTATGATAATATTTCCACATTGTGATAGTTAAATAAATCAGAGACCCATAAGCATATCATCAAATAACATATGAAAACTATGCAATGACCTATAAACATGTTAAGCATAAAGTGAGATATATATATATATATATATATATATATATATATATATATATATATATATATAACCATAAGTAATATATACATTTGTTAAGCAGACCTAAAGAATATCTATATAATTTAAAAACCATAGTTATTATACAAAGAAATACCCATATCTACATACATATATATAATCAAATTATAAATGTTTACATACACAGGGATTTGTTGTACATTAGTGTTTGAGTATGGTGGTTATGTAGGAAAGAGCCAACTCTTGACTAGCCTTCTGAAGATACGATAGTTATCCATGTATCTTATGTTTGGGGGAAATGAATTCCATAGTTTGGCTGCTTGAACAGAGAAAGTTGTACTACCTATGGTCTTTATCTTGTGTGGTGGGGTTTTGAGGTGAAGTGCCTATCTTGATCTTGAATGTATTTGGGGATTTTATTCCTGATGGAAAGCGGATCCTGTTCCATGTATTGCTTTGTGAGTAATACAAAGCAGGAGGTGGATCTTCAAGCAACCTGTAACCAATGTAGGGCCCTCAAGGCAGGGGAGATGTGGGCTTGTAGCTTTACATGTAGGAGTAGTCTGGCAGCAGAGAACTGAATCCATTGTAGTCTTTTCATTGTTGATAGTAATTAAGTACAGGAAATAAGCAAGACCAAGTATAAGTAATAGTACAGGAAAATCTAGTGTGAGGACCGAATAAGCAGAGTAGAAAACTACCTCCCGAGCAGCTTCTCAGAGACAACTGAAATGTCTATAACAATAGGATTTTGACATTCTTTATTTTGAAAGGCATGAAGTGGTGCGAAAATCTGGAGTAAACAAGTTCCAAATTCTTGTGACACAGCCCGCGAATATTTGCTTTATATCTCATTCTAAATTGAATCTTGAGAATTCAAAGAGAAGGTATTGAACATTTCTAGATCCTTCTTGGCCACCAGAGAATTAAATTTCTCCTGTTAAGTAAGGAGGAGGAGACGTATAGGACTTTGTGAGTGATACAGGCTTTTTCATATTGTGCTTGAATTTCTTTTGGGAACCATCAAAATGATGTTAGGATCGGGGTAATGTGGTCCACTTTCTTGCAATCCAAAATGAGCAGTGGCATTTAGCACTGCTCTGAGGGAGCTAGACGGATGGTCGGAAGGCCTGTGAGGAGAGAATTCCCATAGTTCAGAGTAGGAAGTACCAGTGGCTCTACTGCTGACTTTTAATCCTGATCTGCTCTCTACTGAAGATGGACAACTATTCTGAAACACGTGTCTAGAGATACACAGCACTGGCTGCACCAACAAGGGTGAGAAACTAAAGACTGTCACTGATGTAAGTGTCATCATGCACTGCATTTACCATAATGCATTGGTACACACTGAGTGCTGGGATGTGAAGAGGTGTGCTCCCACCCTCTTTTTGTTGCAAATTGGATTACTGGTTTATGGAGGTGAATCCCTACTCTAGCAGCAACCACAATTCCTGTCAGGGAGAAGTGACGAGTAAACCCCAAAATAACCTGCGCTTAATCCTATTGTGGACTGGCACAAGGCAGTCAGGCTTAATGTAGATGCAATGCTTAAAGTATTTATGCAGCACTTCAAATATGAATAAAGTGCAAACACACACAAGAAAAATCCCACACCAATTTAGAAAAATAAAGTAAATGTAATAAATTATTTGAGACCACAATGACAAACGTCCCTTCAGTAAAACCGGAGATATGCAGTTTTGAAGATTTAAGTGAAAATTGTGCCTAAAAGCACACAGCTCCAACTGTAGTTATCTGGTCACGCTGGACCGGGGCAAAGTCACAAGTTCGGGCCGACCGCTATGGAGCACAGACCGTGTACAGCGGCGGTTTCGAATAAGCTGCGGGCTGTGATGCGAGTTCTGGCGTCAGAGATACCTCATGCAGCAGCGGTTCCAATGTGGCTGAGAGAAGATGTATCACACTGCATTGGTTCTGCTCATAGGACAACAGCTGGGCTTACAGAACACCTTCAGGCCTACTTCCAAGAGTCCAGGACTGTAATGGCACCACTTGTGGGGCAAGGCTCACAGTGGATAGAGTCCAGGTGTTGAGTTCAAGTTGGTTAGAGTCTTTCTGTCTTTGATGCTCTTATCAGGTGGCCAGTCAACTAGCCATTGGAGTCACTCTGGTGGTCCTGGGTTCATCATGCCGGCCCAGCCCTTTCCACTCAGGCAGCAGAACATTAGGGCAACAGAGTAGCAGTCCTTCTTGCAGAGCAGCACAGTCGTCCTACTGAGTCTTCCACAGGTTCAGCGGTGTACTGAAGGGTGCGGGTCTGAGGGGGCGGAGCTTGCCGGCTCGCAAGATGGCAACGCACTAACGGAGCTCCGTTAGCCATCGCACCAATCCGATAATTATCCGAGAATCCAGCTAGAGTTCCTACCTCAATCGAGCCGCAGCTGCATGGGGAAGCGCTCCTGTCCCGATACGTGTCTTCACTGCTGCGAAAGAGTGAGCGGAGGCGCCTGAAGATGCGACGGAGGGAGAAGGCCGCCCCACCCATTCCTGAGGCCTGCTTCGGAGGCGTGAGCGAGGCCGCGATCTCGGAACCCCGGCGGCGGTGCCCTTTATCCTCTCGCACTGTCGGAGGAGGAACGAGCGGCGACCGGAGAGCCTGTGCTGCCTGATATCCCCGTGGCTGGTGTGCAGTCCGCACCGGCCTGTTCCCTGCTGAGCCTTCCGAGTGGACGTGGCCTGTGGGGAGGCTGGACGCGGCCTAGCGGGTGACGCGGGCCGGGTGCGGCTCAGGCCCTGACCTAGCCGAGTGTGGAGACGCTGAGCGAGGAGTGTGGGGCTCTTATCGCTGCCCGCGATCCCTCCTGCCGTGGCTCATCAACGATCCGGTAAGCTGTGAAGCGGCCCGTATGCCTGGGGGGTGGGGCCCTAACGCAGCCGGGTGGCCCGAGTGTCCCTGGTGCTTAGCAGGCGACATCAGGACATCGAACATTCCTAAATTGAACGCTCATAAAAGGCGCATCGAAATTTGCCCTGCTGATGCCCTTGCGGCCCCTCCCACACGCTCCAATAAAAGTGAATTGAGGAAGATCAATGGAGTGAGCCTGATCTCCCTTCAATTGTTTCTCCTTGCTCTCTATTAAGTCTGCCCCCACTGCGGATCCCCATACTGAATAGTACAGGACATTTGGATGGGGCGCTGCTGGGTTTGCTGGTGACGCCTGATACACAGAGCATACCTGTGCACTAGTTACATAATAGAAGGGTGCTGCTCTGTTTCCCCCTTCCTGCAAAATATTACACATTATAACAGCGCATAGTGAGGACGTGGCCTGAGTCCAATCGGCTTGCCCCAGCTTTAACCAGCGCCTGCTTGCCTAGCTGGGAGTGTCCTGCATAGCGACCTTTGACGTGCTGGGGGACGTTGTGGCCCCCCTAACAATGGGAAAGGTGGACAAGATGCAATCCTAGTTGCAGTTCGAATAGCGAAAAACAAGGACCCGCGAACCGGGCGACTCCCAGTCCTCGGCAGAGCATCATGGCCGAGGACACGCCTGCAGATCTGCGCCAAATCCTAGTCGCCATGCAGCAGAGTCTGAGCACAATTGATGGCAAAATAGACTCCTTGGCTTTCCGCATGGATCGTATGTCGGAGCGACTAGACAAGCACGCCGAAAGGCTTGATATGGTGGAGCGGCGCGTGACAGAGGCTGAGGAGGCCCACATTGAAACTTATGTCGGGCAAAAACAACACGCAAGGTCTTTGCTCAGCTGCAGGATAAAACAGAAAATCTGGAAGCCAGGTCCAGAAGAAGCAATATTCGAATTATTGGGCTTCCCGAGTCCACAGCCACGGGGAACATGGAGATATTTACGGAAAACCTCTTAGTGTCCCTGCTGGGTCGGGACACTTTCTCCTCCATGTTTGTGATCGAGCGAGCCCACCGCTCTCTGGGCCCCAGGCCTCCCCCGGGTGCGCAGCCACGCCCGATCATTGCAAAACTCCTGAACTATAGGGACAGGGACGCTGCCCTGAAAAAAGCTAGAGAAAAATGGGACTTGCATATTGAGGGCTCCACCATTTCGCTTTTCCCCGACTTTACAATGAAGGTCCAGGAGGCTAGGAGGCAGTTTGCTCCATTGAAACGCAAATTGCGAGATCAAAATCTTGAGTATGCTATGCTCTACCCAGCCAGGCTCAGGGTTACTATGAATGGCGCATCGAAGATTTTTTCAGACCCTAAATCCTTGCAGAAAGCTCTCAAGGAATATTCCAAAGCCCAGTCGCGAAACGGAGACTCTGAGCAGCTGTTGGAGGCGTCTGGGGGTGGACTGGACGAACATAAATAGACAACTGAGTCGTGATAAGCTCCGATGGAGTGTGATCCGTTGATTACTATAAATGTTTGTGGGGGTTAGGAGACCTTGGTCTATAGTTGTAAGAGGGTTGGTTGGACGATCAGACCCAGACGAGAAACTGGCTGCCTGATTCAACAGATATAGGGGAGCTGTTTATATTGAAGTTTACAACTGGGATGCAAGGTTTGTTGACAGCGTATTGACTGCTCGCTGCGGTGGCCCTTGAGAGGCCTCAGTGTCTCGATCTCCAGATTCTGCTCCTCAAAGGTTTAAGAGAGATTATAGGAGTCTTGATTACTTTGGAAAACGTGGATTTTTGGTAGATCTAGACACAACTATGTGAAATTTTGTGGGGGCGTGAGGGATATTGACTCCTGCCCTAAGTAGTAGGCGCACCTACATGCAAATAGATGCAGGATGCTACATTTGGTTTTAGATGGCTTTAACTTCACTCTGCTGTTGTGGGGTGAGGCTTGGTGGAGAGGCAACATCCGCCCCTGTGTGTGCTCCACTACATGGCACTATGCCATTTTTCTTTGAGTAAGGGGGGGGGGCACTTCGACCATGGCATGTTGGGGAAAGCGTGGCGTGGGTGGGGGAGGGTGCTTACAATTGTTTATTTTTTGAACCACAGTGATTGTTATTTGTACAGATTCTGCACTAGTGACGTCAGGCTGTTGCCTAGTTCAGGTGTGATTGAGACAGACAGACTCAGCTCAGACTTAATCAGACTGCTTAAAGATGGCGCAGGGAGGAAGTAGCACAGTGAGATTTCGTACGTGGAACGTCAGAGGTCTTAATGACTACCGCAAAGTACTCAAAGTATTCGCTTACCTCAAGCGACATGTCATAGACATCGCTCTCTTACAGGAAACCCACTTACCTGCAGATAGTAAAATGCTCACACATAGAAGATTACAAGGTCCCTTTCATGCGGCTGGTTTTTCGACACATGCAAGGGGGGTGCTAACATGGGTCAACCCGAAATCAGGTATTACACTAGAACCTGTTGAGGCGGATTATGAGGGAAGTTTTGCCATTTCTAGATGCAGGGGAAAGGGACTGGACCTGCTGGTGGTCAAGGTATATGGGCCAAATTTCGATAACCCGCAGTTCTATCGCACCCTATTAGCATGTCCGCACATAAAGACCACCCTCCCGCTCCTTTGGGGGGGCGATTTCAATTGTGTCCTAGACCCAGCACTGGACCACTCTCGGGGCCCGGCCCGGCGCCCTTCAGCCTCTGCTAAAACTATTACAGATGCTATTATTCACCTGGATATGACAGACGTTTGGCGCACCCGCTCCCCTGGAAAGGGAGGTTTCACCCACTACTCAGCCCCACATGACCTGCACACAAGAATAGATTATTGGTTCATAGCGAGAACTATATACCCCATAGTTAGGGAATGCGCACGATCCTTCCAGGCTCACTATCAGATCATTCATCGTTACTTCTTGAGTTGCTAAGCCCGCAGAAGAAACCAGCCCGTTCACATGGCGTTTCCCTACCTTTTCATTGTTAGACAGCGCCTTGAAAACCGACATAACCGAACCTATAGAGGGCTTTTTTTAAATCAACATTGGCTCGGTATCTCGGTTTGCCACAGTATGTGAAACCATCAAGGTTTATATTCGAGGCATTGCTATTTCAAAGCACTCGGGGGTACTCCGTTCCCTCAGAGGCCGCCGAGATAGCCTAGAAAAGCGATTGTCCGAACTAGAGCAAGCTATCTTACGAGGGGATGAGGCCAATAGCACAGAAGAACTAAAAAAGACATTGGAGGAATATCATGAAACTGCTGATTGTGAGGTCAAACATATGGGTAAATATGCGGTGGCTATAACATATGGGGAGAGAGAGCGCCCGGAGGCTACCTTGGCCGCATTGTTGCGCAACAGAAGAGAGGCTTCCACAGTTATTGAATTACGAGCAGACTCGGGGGAGTTGCTAACTGACTCAGAGAGCATTGCAAACCGATTTAGCCAGTACTATTGAGAACTGTACCGCTCTCGAACGACAGCGGACGAGGCTAATATTTCAGGCTATCTAGAGCACATTATGCTCCCTTGGTTGGCAAACGAGCACAGAGAATATCTTATGAGACCCCTGGAACCTTGGGAGATACACAAAGCCTTAAAAAGCATGCGCTCGGGTAGTGCCCCCTGGCAGGACGGCCTTACAGTTGCTTTCTATAAAGAATTTAGAGATCTCCTAGTCCCGCACCTGGTGACACTCTTTGAAGAAATCAGCGAATCTGGTGAGATGCCCCCTTCTATGAGGGAAGCTCTGATAGTCACTATACTGAAACCTGGCAAACAATCTAACGAGTGCTCCTCATTCCGGCCATCATCATAGCTAAATGTAGACACAAAAATGTATGCCAAGGTTCTTGCCAACCGTCTGGCCCCGTTAGTACCAAAGCTGGTCTGCACGGAACAGACGGGCTTTGTCCCGGGGCGTAATCTAACATATAACTTACGCACTTTCTTTGGGGTAATACATCATACTAATCCAGAAACCAGGGCTGCTGCAGTCTTTTTGGATGCGGAAAAAGCCTTTGACTCTGTGGAGTGGACATTTATGACCTCAGTGATGAGACGAATGGGCATTGGTGGGATATATCTTAAGCTGGTTGCTGTTTTGTATACCTCCCCATCCGCCAGAATAAGAATTGGAGATTTAGTCACTGCCCCCATAAAAATATCCAGAGGCGCTAGACAGGGCTGCCCGCTATCTGCCCTCCTATATGTAATAGTGGCGGAACCCCTGGCCTGTGCTCTTAGAGAGTACCATGGACAGAGGGGAATTCGATTCCCTAATTACAACTTAATAATATCATCCTACGCTGATGACACTCTCTTGTATATTAGAAACCCGGATACAAATTTATCTTCTGTACTGAGGGAGGTTGTCCGCTTTGGGGAATTCTCAGGTTTAAACATTAACTGGACTAAATCTATAATATTCCCACTGACTGGAGCCACGTCTCCCCTCGAACTGGACTTTTCCCTCGCTTGGTCGAATGATCCGGTACGCTACCTAGGAATTCAAATTCACTCAGACCCAGAGACGGTGTGCAGGGAGAATTATGGCAGAGCAGTCACTAAGCTGGAGGAAGATGTGGAACGGTGGGTCCCCCTTCGACTGTCCCTTCTTGGAAGCATTTCATTGTTGAAAATGGTGGTTCTCCCCAGGTTTCTATTTTTGTTTTTGAATATACCAATAGTGCTTCCAGCACATTTTTTTTCAAAGCCGTAAGATCAACACTGATGAAGTTAGCATGGGCGGGAAAGCAACCACGTGTCCAATGAAAAATCCTCACCCTCCCCTACGCTGCCTAGGTGCCCCAGACTTGGAACTCTACTATAGAGTAGCACAATGCCCGCACGCTTACCATTGGATTCATCAGCATTTGGACCCCCCTCACTTGCAGATAGAAAAGATAGTTACCTCCCCCTCTCCGCTGCCTTCTCGGTTATTTCAAGCCCCAGACCGCCGTACCGGCATCTTGGACTCAGTCAATGCCACGGTTCACGCGTGGCAGGACTTGGTGAAGAGACAGGCGAGCTCCATATTATATTCCCCGCTAACCCCGATTGAGTAGTGTCATTGGATGTCCATTAGTAAAGACGTAGAGGTGATTAAGGCATTAAAGGCTCTTAACATAACTAAAGTAGGGGACCTCTTCCTTGCAGGTAGTGTACGTGAATGGGATGAGATTGAAGCCGAGAAACATGATACCTCTCCACTAGTGAGATTTCATTTCCAGAGAGTGCGACATGCCCTCTGGGAGCTACTTGGAGATGACATGGTGGAGCCACCGGAGATCACCCCCTTCTCACTGATGTTGCGGTCCGAATCTCCCTGTACACTGGTCTCCAGTATTTATGGTACTGTCCAGAGCTACCGCAAAAATTTCTATACTAAGTCACGATTGGAGTGGTAATGTGACTTAGAGGTGGCCGTTGACGATGACACTTGGGGCTACTGCTGCGAGGCAATGCAGCGTATCTCATTAAATGGGCGCCATCGACTAATGCACTTAACGTTTTTACACAGAGTCTATAATACACCTGCCCGCCTGCATAGATATGGATTGCAGGAAACAGCGGAGTGTGAAAGATGTTGAACTAACCCAGCGGATTTCCTACATGTAGCCTGGCTATGCCCGGATATAGCTAAGTATTGGGGTCTGATATTCCAAAAACTGAGCTAAATCGCAAAGACATCAATACCCCCTGACCCCTTATTGGCCCTTCTTGGTTACTCGAAACGGATAAAGAAAGACATTCGTTGATTGATAGATATGGGGTTGTTGATTGCAAAGCGTAGAATAGCAATGCGCTGGTCGCGCGGGCCGGCCCCTACCCTTGCAGAATGGTCGAATGATATGCTCTATTGCAACACACAAACAGAGTTATATAGTGAATTACTCCCTCCCCAGAACCGCCCCAAAAACTTTTGGGGATTATATCAAAACTATTTAGCAGGGAAGGTATCAGATGTACCAGAGTAGAGTACAAAGTTGAAACGAACGCTGGTGATGTCCGTTGAGAGTGGCATTCTTGGATGGTACGTTCCTGATGGTGGGTACTGTGGTGGCGCAAGTCATTGGGTGCCTAACAACTGTTTGAGACATGGGCGCTTGTGAAAATGTTAATTTTTTTCTCTGCTGATATTTAGATGAGGTGTAAAGTTAGTGCCTCTGTCGCCATAAAAAGTCAGTTGTGCGGGTCTACGGGCTAGGCGCTCTCACTGGACTCAGCCCATGCTTGCAGCCCTGTACAGTCACCATTTTATGTGTTATCTGTGGACATTACTAATGTATGAAGCAACAGTCACTGCTGTGGTTTTCTTTTTCTTTCATTTCTTAATTCTTTATTTTTTCTATTATGCAATGCTGACCTCTTTGGATTTGTATGTACAATATGCAATAAAACCTTAATAAAAATTAAAAATAAAACAAATTAAAAAAGGGTGCGGGTCTGAGGGTCCAATATTTATACCTGGTGCCAACTTTGAAGTAGGAGAAGGTTCTGGAGGTTTCTACCTCCAGAGGTGTTTGAAATATCCTGCTGCCCTACCCCCAGCTTGTCTGGGGTCACAAAAAACCAGGGTGAAACCCATTGTGAGTGCGCTCAGCAGAGCCTTTGTGAAGTGTAAGTGTGGTAGGTGACAACTCCTCCCCATCATCAAGTAAAAGGTGTCCATCTTGCTAAAACCTATCTTCCCTTTGTCTTACTGTTTGGGAGTAATGCATGAAGACCAACTTTCAGCTGCTACACGTAGTCATATGACCCAGGATACAGACTGCAAGCACCAAGTGGTTAGGACAAGAAAATGGCAACTTTCTAAAAGTGGCATTTTCAGAATTGTGACTCAAATCCAACTTTACCATTAAAGAGGGTTTCAAATTACAATTCTCTAGATACCAAACTCAGCATTCCTACATGCGCCCAATTGAAAGTTATCACTTATTAAATATAATATGGTAACCCAATTGAAAGTTATCACTTATTAAATGTAATAAGGTAACCCAATATTATCCTATGGGAGAGGTAGGCCTTGCAGTAGTGAAAAATCAATGTGAGAGCTTTCCACTACTATTGGCCTGATTTAGATCTCGGCGGGGATCTAAATCAATCACAATGGTGATGGATATCCTGTCCGCCGAAATATAAATCCCATTGGATAAAATGGGATTTATATTTCGGCAGACGGTCTTGCAGGGATTCTGCTCAGGTACAGAACTATGCTTGGGACCACAGAACGTTAGTAGGGAGGGACTGAGTCTCCATGCCACCTTAGTAACCATAAGCCTGAGTCCGATCAGCTATAGTGTCTCACTTGCCCTCCTAACCAGATCCAGAGAGACAAGTGAATTGACACCCCAGAACACAACACTTCCGACCATCTCAGGGATCGCGGTAACAGGACGCCCCATTTCGCTCTCACACTTGTACTTGACCACAATAAGATATATCAGAGACACAAAGGAAGTTTGAAATGTTTATTTAAACCATCATGCTCTAGAATGCTGTATTCGTGCCACTATTAGAAAAGAAATGCCTACCGTAAATACAGTCAGCATAGTCAGTAAACCATATAGTATGAAAAGCCCTGTCACATCATAAGTCAGATTAGCCTAACCCCCCGCCCCTTCTACAGAAGCAGAATGATTATACAGCAAAGATCTCTGAGATTTGTAGCGGACCCCGTACCTTAGGATACACAGGTGGACGTTCTACGCCTCAGGTACAGCCGTGATCTTCTTTCAGAAAGTCTCTCTATGTATGTTACATTACTGTGCATACCTATAGGACCAGGCTTATATGCTCACAATCAACAGCTGCACTCATGTGTTGTGTCTAGGTGCTAGTGCCTGACCAGGACAAAATAACTAGGGAAATTGTTGTTTGTCCTTGTCTGCTGTGTTCAGACTAAATCCCAGGAAAGAATAGAACTCGAAAGCAACTGCAACTTCTGTGTGAAAATATGTGGCACAAAAATAAGCATGTGTATATAGTACCGTATGCAAAGCAAATGTGGCGTATATCATGCACAATTAGGCTAACATAGGGAAAACTACGATGGGCCATGCACTGAACACATGACAACGGGATCTCCATCTCCGTTGTGACGGAGTAACTAGTCCGCCGAAATCTAAATCAGACCCTAGGACATGTAAAAGTTAAAACTACATGTCAAACTTTTTGAATACACTGCAGCCTACCCTATGGGCTGTGTAGGGCGTACACTAGGAGTGCCTTATATGTATTAAATAGGAAGGTTTAGGCCTGTCAAAAGGTTTATTTTGCCAGATTGAATTAGCAGTTTAAAAACCGCACACACAGGTTTCAGTGGCAGGCCTGAGACATGTTTAAATGGGCTATTTAAGAGGGTGGTACAATCGGTGCTGCAAGCCCACTAGTAGCATTTAATTTACAGGCCATGGGTACATGTATTACCACTTTATTAGGAACTTACAATTGGGTATAAGCCAATTTCACTGTGTTTAAAGGAGAGAGCACAAGCACTTTACCACTGGTTAGTGGTGGTAAAGTCCTAAAAGCAAACATAAACGGGTTCAGAAAACAGGGTTCAGGGTTCAGAAAACAGGAGGGTGAAGGCAAAAAGTTTGGGAATGGCTCTGCAAAAAGGTCCTATAATCCTCAAGGCAGGCAGGTGTCACACTCGAGCTACTTTAAAGAGTAGTGGTCAGTGGACATTGTAATTACCTTAATACCATTAGATTAAGTGGAATGGCTGGCCCCTGAGAGTACTGAATTACTCATTTCTTGCATTCCTCATTGCCTGGAATGAGGAATTCTTGATTTTTAGGGTATTTCTTTTGCTTTCCTCTCTTTTTCCAATCCGCAGAAGGCCCCAACATTGCAGTTTCTCATCCACTGATGGGGGAAAAAGTCATTTCACTCATCCCTATTTCTAATGTGGTCCCCTAGAGGTTCAAGGTGGAGATTAAAGAGAGTTGGTGACAGGATAGAGGCTTGTGGGACTCCTTGTTGAGGGCGCTCCTTGCTGGATAAGTGTTGTTGACTTACTTCTGTTTAGTTTGGTTTGAAAGATATAAGGAGAACTACTTTAATAGCACACCGTCAATGCTCATTTGATTCTAGAGAATGTTAATCAGGGAAAAATGGTTGATTTTTATTAAAGACAGCTGAAAGGTCAAGAAAACATGGTGGGGATGTGTCCAAGATACGGAGAGCATCATCCAGAACTTGTAAGAGATATCTCACTGTTACAACCCTGTCTGAAACCGAGACTGAAAATTGTCAAAGAGATTGTTCTCTTGAATATGGTGAGAGAATTGGGCTTTAACCCAGCCTTCATTTGCCATCCCTAGGAAGAGAAGACTTAATAAGTGACAGTAGTTGTTGAAGTCCCTAAGATCTGCAGAGTATTTCTTCAGAAGAGCTGAGACTTGACCAGTTTTCAAGGGTAAACACCCCTTACTACGCATCGGTCACCCCGCATGTTGTTACAACGCGGTCGTTACAAATAGAAATCTTGGATGATTTGTGGCATTGTCCAGTAGAGCTTTTATATATGAGAATCTAGACCTGAAAATTTGATTTTTGTAGATGCTTTTGGCAGCCCTGGGCTGCCCAGGAGACCCTGTGTTTTTCTAGTGTCCTTAGGAATTTCCTTTCCTCGCACAGATCGTTCGAGACCCAATAGACAGAAGCTTTCCATCTTTTCATCTTGCGTCTCAGTGGAGTGTACTCCTCCATTAAGGCTTTTCTACAATTGTTATATTCAGCTGCTGCAACATTAATGTTTTTTTTTGGTGACTAACAGGAGTGAGGATTATCAAAGCATTGAATTTTAGCATCTACATTTTTGGTGTCTCATAACAAATGGATTTCTTTCTTTTGTTGACCAAGAGTTTTGTAGTACGGAAAAGGCTATTGTATAAGATACTTGTTGGTGGTTAGATCAGTTGACCAAGATGGGGGTCATCAGTGGATAAAAGTAGCTCTACAGTAGTGATCAGATTGAGTTTAGACCCTTTCATTGGGTGGGTTTAAGACAGTGTTGGTGGAGATCATTGTCTTGTAGAAAGAAGGTTGAAAAGATGTGACTTTGCATTGCCCAATACAGACTGAAGTTGCTGAGGATGATGATGGTTTTATAGATTAGCAATTACATCATGATAACTTTCATGCATTCCACCAGGAAAGTGTTACTCCCCCAAGGATGGTAAATGATATTTAGTCTAATTGTTGAAGCATTGTGAGCAGAGACTTGTAGAGATGAGCGTTTGAAAGAACGATATTAATCAGTGGAAAGTCATCTGCACCATATATTCTTGTGGATGATTTCAAATCTGCTCCCATTCCTAACATTGTGGTCACTTTGAAAGATAAAGTAGCGAAGAGGGAAGAAGAAAGTAAAAAAACATTATGTAAAGTGTCTATTCACCAGGTTTCCGTACGTTTGATGTCAATAGTAGCGTAGCAAAGATGCCATGGGCCCTTGTGCAAGAAAGGAATTTTTCCCCTTTTACTACTGTTGGGGAAATAAAATACAGCAGTTATCAGGGTTCAATGGACTCCTTGGGGCTCTGGACCCTGCTGCCACTGCACCTGCTGCACCAACGGTTGCTATGCCCCTGGATGTCGAGAACGTGTTTGACTATAGTGTTGAGCAGCTCCCTGTGTCTCTCAACGGCAGCATGGCAGTTATACAGCAGATAACGAAGGGAGGAGTAGATGGTTCAATAAGAGGGAGTAACTAGCAGTTTGAAAGGCACAGGATTAATTTAAAAGATTTCAACAACACACACAGTTTCTCTTTAAGATACAGTCTCATTCTTAGAAGGCAAAGGTCATAGTTACATTGATGTAGCCAGCAGCGTTGCTTACTGTTCTTCATAAGAACGTTATGTTGATGAATGGGTGTGAGATTCCTTTTTAAAATATCAAGGGAATGGTAAATTTGTTTGACTGTTAGCTTGAGGAAGTGACTTTTCACCACTAGTTGAGCCAAAGGAGTTTTGTGCGAAGATATCTAAATGGTGGAGACTGACGCATCTGTGCTGGGCTAGGGAGGTCTTGCGTAAGTGGAGACCATGAACCTCTTGCCTCCAGCAAAGGGCCAGCTCCATATCAATCTGCTGGAGTTGCAGACCCTCAGTCTGGCTCTGAAGGCCTTCCTGCTGTCCATCTTTGAGAAGCTGGTGCACTTTTTTATGGACAACACCAACACCATGTGGTACTGCAACAAGCAAATGGGAGTGTGGTCCTGGGTCCTATATCAGAAGGCTCTTTTGGAGGTGGCTAGAACATTTGGGCACTTTTCTCATATCAAACAACCTGGCAGGGTCCCTAAATGCTATAGCGGACGAACTTTGCAGACAGTGTCTGGTGGATCACAAGTGACATCTGCATCCTGAGGTGACGAAGGGCATCTCCCAACAGTGGGGAAAACCCTGGCTTGATCTTTTTGCCACAGTCAAGAATGCGCAGTTTATAAAGTTGTGCGCATTGGAGTTTCTACACAATACTTGTTAGAAGATACATTTCAGCTGAAATGGAATATGGGAGTCCTGTCGCCTTCCCACCTCTGCCTCTTCTGCCCAGAGTTCTTAATAAGATCAGGAAGACCGGGCTCAAGTTATCCTAGTTGCTCCGGCCTGGGCCATGAAAGTGTGGTACCCAGACCTTCGGGCCGTGCACATATGCTCTCTGATGAGGCTGCCACTTTGCAAGGACCTCTTGTCTCAGAAGCAGGGTAGTGCTCTCCACAGAAATCTGTATCTACACCTACATGCATGGAGATGGAGCGTCAGCAATTGACTGCATTTGATCTGCGGCCTGTAGTGGTGGATGTTATCCTTGCTGCCAGGCGCCCTTCCACAAAGTCCATTTATGCTGGTCGCTAGTCCAAACTTGTAGGCTGGTGTAGCACTCACAAGACTGAACCTTTACAAGCCAAGGCATCAATGTTCTTTTCTCTGTTTTATCTTTGGCCGAGCAAGGGCTTGCAGTGGGCACTAATAAAGGTTCTTTGTCTGCCTTTTCGGCCTTTCTACATTTGCTGGACCAACTGTTCTTATTTAAATAACCTGTTGTGATGAAATATATTGATTTTTGTCACACCTGTTTCCTCCCTGTCTGTGATGCAACAGTGGGACATTAATTTGGTCTTAACGTTTCTCATATGTATGCCCTTCGAGCGGATACATAGCTGCTTGTTGCATCTCTTGACTTGTAAGACTGTTTTCTTCATTGTGATTACCTCTGCTCATTACATGAGTAAAAAACAGGCACATTCAATGCAACTGTCCTAAACCGCCTCTTTCTCATACATGTTGATATTGAGGACTTTGGTGGCATTCTTGCCCAAAGTCATGACTCCCTTCCATTTTGGGCAATCCATCACTCTGCCTGCACTCTTTGCTTCCCCATATCCTCGAAGAAGAGGAGGAGAAGCTTGATTGACTGGACCACAAATGGGCTTTAAACCTTTGTAGTATTTGTACCAAGGACCATTGAGTGGATGATTAACTTTTTGTGGAGTTCTCTGGAGCAAAGAAAGGGAAGGCTGTGCAGAACAAGACCCTGTCCAGGTGGATAGTCCTCTGCATTACGATCAGCTAGAACTGGCCATGAAGCAGCTTCCAGAAAGTCTGAGACCCCAAGCACGAGTGCTGGGCCTACTACCACTGAGTTGGCTTGCGAAGTGCCTTTCTTTAACATCTGCGAGGCTGCAACATAGGTGCTGGTGCATACATTCACTAAAACACTACTGCCTTGATATCCCGGTCCAGTGGAAAGGGCATTTCACTCGCTCCTGCAAGACGTTTTGGTGTGTGTCAACTCCACAGATCTTTGACCTGGGGGCGGTACTGTTTTGGTATCTATGCTAAAGGGAGCAATGTGCTGTTTGAAATATCCATCAAAAGAACACGTTACTTACCTTCGGTACGCTCTTTCTGTAGGATAATCTATCCAACTGCTGATACTTAACTATCCTCCCACCAGCCCAATCTGTGGAATGGCCTCTTTTTAACATATTAAAAAGTTAGTAATCAGCCCTGGTAGCAGCAATTATTCATGCTTTATGTCTGAGGGAGCAGAAAGGGAAAAAGTCAAGAAACTGACATCAGCGTACAGGGGTGACACTTTTGTGTGGCTCCACTCTATCACTTCCGGGGTGGTATGAAACAGGCGTAGAGCCATACAGCACCACCTAGCGGCACACAGGAGCACTGCTGTAAAAAGTTCCTGGATCCAGTATGGCGCTTGGGGAGTATTCTAAGGTGGGCAGTCTGCAGTTAGATAGAGTATCCACCAGAAAGAGTGTTTCCAAAGGCAACCTTCTTTCTGTTTGTCAGTGCGTCGCTCAAGGATATTCCTTGCGAGGGAAGCAAAAAGGTCCCAGGGAATCCCCCCAGAACATCTCCCCTTCAAATAGAGGCCAGTCTGCTTTCAGTGAAGGGCAGAGCCGTGTTTTCACCCCGTGGCCCTTTCTTTCACTAATGCTAGCGCACACTCCCCACCTATTAGAACCTCCCAGATTCTTTGAGAAAACCTAGAGAGACTCACACAAATGACCATGTTCTGAATTCAGAATTTTGTCTACTTTTCAAAAATGTACAGATTTCCTGCTTCACCCGTGGGTTTCACACCTCTTTCCCGCACAAGCTACAAGGATACCAGTTAGAAAATTGGAAAAACTGTGATGATAAACTGTTTTTTACAACTCTTAGCACGCTAAACTTTTTGCACAGCACTTTTTTATCATTTTTCAAAAACAATAAAAACTAACATTTTGCTGCAGTTTGGCTATTTTTTTTGTTCCCTCCTGGAATATACACAGATTCGGGATACATTTAGAATTAGAAATTTCCTAGCTGTCGTAACGGAAAGTTTCAATTCTATTAAGTACATGGAGGCAAGGATTATGCTCAAACTTTCCTCCTTTATTAATTCCAGCAGCGTTCAACTTTAATCTACTTTTCCATCAATGAGCGGGAAAGGACTACAAAAACAAAGTTCAACCAATCAAGGCAAAGGTCAGTTCCATATATCCAACTGCGTCCTGGCCAACCTCCTCTTTCTTGAGTGTGACCGAAGACTCTCCGTTACCGTTCTTTACTCCCCTTTGGTGGAATCGGAACCTGGGAAAAACAACTAATTGTCACTCGTATATCCTACCAAAGATTACATCCCAAGTGCAAACAACAATGCGATCGTTTTTCAATACTATATACTCCCAAACTTCAAGTTATGAAAACCATACTTATACCTTATGAATATTCAGAAAGAATTGACCACATTTTCAATGAACCCAGACAGGGTGGGAAATTTGTGGAAACCCGGGAGGGAATAATCCTTGCCTCTGTGTCCTTAATAGAATTGAAAATTTCCATTACGACAGCTTGGACATTTTTCATTTTATGTCAGGACCGGAGGCGAGGATTAGGCTTCGTTCAAAGCTTGTCCACCACCAGAGATGCCATATCAATCACCGGTTTAAAATAAAATCGTTTGAACATAGAGTCGAAGGCCAAGCTGCTGCATTAAGAATATCCTCTAGTTGAGCCCCTAGAGTAAAGGCTTTAGAGGCCATAGCCCCTCTTACGGAATGAGCTCTGAAATGCGACACATCAGTGCCTGCTTCCTGCATGAGCCAATGGATCCATCGGGCAATGGTGGGAGAAGAGACTGCTTTGAAAGGTTTCTTTAGTGCTATCAACAATTGTCACACCACGGGAGGGTGCACGTCCTCCGTCAGCCTTTAGACAAAAATCGTTGCATTGCCAAGACTTAAAAAGGTGAATCACTTTGTTAACATCCCACAAGGATGAATATGGCGGCTCCAGAAGCAGGACCAAATGGATCCCTCTCATCGGTTTGCACACCAGCGGGTGTTTCCCGAGATTTACGCCTTGGATTGGCAAATGACCTGCTGAAATGGCCCATCGATATGAATTAATCGTTTGAAACGCCAGGTCCCGAGAAGCCAGTGAGGGCAAGAAATTCATGATGGGGACAACTTTGCACCCCAGGGGATCCTCACCGAGTTGAAGACACCAATGAACCCATGTGGACCATGCAGACTTGTATCTCTTTGTGGTTCCATCTGCCCAGGCCGTGGCCAATATACTTTCAGCCTCTCGTGAAAGCCTGGGATTCGCCAGCGTTCCCTGTAATCTGCCACGCCATGAGAGGCATTCTCCTTTACAGAATGAGTGGGTGATAATTGCCCAGATCCTGAAGGAGATCCAGTGCGTGGGGTAGAAGGATTGGAGAATCCCAGGAAAGTTCCAGAAGAACCGAAAACCAAACTTGAGATCTCCAATATGGCATAATCAGAACCATGGGCGCTTGTCGACGTCGTAGCTGTGTCAAGAGGCACATGATCATAGCAAAAGGGGGAAACACGTACCCTTTCTCCAGCAACCAATCCTAAAGGACGGAATCCGTTGCCGCCGCTAGCGGGTCTGGCTTCCAACTGAAAAATCTGGCCACTTGATGCTCCAGCCAAGATGCAAAGTGGCCTGCCATGAATGTGTCCCAGCGTTCCTCCAATTTCTTGAAGACCCTCGGGTCTCGTTGCCAGAGGCTCATATCTGACCATTCTCTTGAGCACCAATCTGCCACCCTGCTGGAGGTGCCTGGGAAATACTCTGCAGTCATAGACACATTGTTGAACAGGCAAAAGGCCCAGAAATCTTTGGCCAGATCCACCAGGAGTTTCCATCTGGTGCACCCCAGATAGTTAATGTAAAACACAGCTGAAAGGTTGTCCATCTTGAGAAGGACACAACAAGTCACTTTGTCAGTGGTCCAGCATTGGACCGCAAACGAGCTCCCCATGAACTCCAGACTATTTAGGTGTAGTGACAGCTCTTTGGTGGGCCATTTTCTGCCGGGAAATGAGTCCCCGCAGCGAGCCCCCCATCCAGACTTGCTGGCGTCAGACTCGATGACCAGATTTGGATCCCAGCCAAAAATGGCTCGCCTGTTCCAGGCTTCCATGTGCGCCAGCCACCACCGCATTTCATTCCTAACCTCCTCCATCAGTGGAACTTGTTCTGAGTACTGGAGGCCCCTGCAAAGGTGAGAGGCTTTGAGCTGTTGCAGGGTCTACTAAGCAGCGGCCCTTGAAAGGTCACTTGCATCGAGGAGGATAGGAGACCTACCACCCGTGCGATCTGTCGCAACGAGGTTTCGGGTCTGGAGAGTGTCTTCCGGAGCTCCCACCGAATTTTCGTTATCTTCCGAGATGGGAGACTTAGAGTTTTCTCTGTGGAGTTGACCACAAAATCCAGAAAGGTGGTCTGCCTAGAGGGGGTCAGAAGCGACTTCTTCTTGTTGATGATAAACCCCAAGCTCTCCAACAGATGAATTGCCGTTTGCAGTTGTTGCAACAGTGTGACCGGACACTGATCCATCAGAAGAAGATCATCTAGATAGATAATCAGGCAATAACCCTGGGCCATGAGATTTTCTATGACTGGGTTCAACACCTTGGTGAAACACCAAGGGGCTGAAGAAAGTCCGAACAGTAGAGTCCTGAACTCATAAACCTTATCTCGCCACCTGAACTGGAGGAATATGCAGTGCGGGAAAAAAATGGAGACTGTTAACTACACGTCCTTGAGGTCTAAATGCACCATCTAGTCATCTGGTCTCATATGGTCACACAAAAAGTGTATGCCCTACATCTTGAAGTGGCGATACACTAGCCATCCATTTAACTCCCTGAGGTTGATCACAGGCCTCTGGCCTTTGTCCCACATCCCCATCAGAAAGAGATTGCTGTGAAACCCACGTGGGTGAAGGCAAATAGGGAAAATCGCCTCCTTCCAGAGCAGGTCTGCCGCTTCATGATCTATCAAGTCGGCCAGGTCTTCTGAAATAAAATAGTGGACGCGAAGGCTGGTCGGGAGAACCGTAAAATTCTATTTGGAAGCCTTGTATAGTTTGCTGAACCCATGTATCGGAGGTAAGAGCCTCCCTACTGTGCAAGAACAGAGCCAAACAACCTCCCACCTTAGGTTGACAGGAAGGGAGAACCCTCACCTGTTTGGGCTGACTGGAACTTTCCCCTGGAGGCACCTCTGTGGTTGCGGCCTCTGTAGCCTCTCCTGGTGGGGAAGAATTCCCCAGAGCGGGACTGGCCCTGTCCTTTGCGGAAGCCTTGAGCCCGGCAAGGGCCTTGTGTGTAGAAATGGCCAGTCGAGCGCCCTCTGCTTCAGCAGGCCCCTTCAAAAACCTAAGGGTGGAAAATGTTCTTAATTGAGGCCTGTGCCTTATCAAGAGAAGTAAATGTGGCAACAAACTTGCCTAACTCTTTGATGAAAGGCTCCTCGAAAAGCCCTGCTTGCGCCACTGAGTCGTGGCCAAAACCCCTAATTTGGTATCTTCCTTTATTACAGGCAGCGGCGCCTCTCTGCTGATGGGGCACAATTACGGTTCCCCAGGAAGATTACTGTGAGTTGCGCCCAACCAGATAGAGACTCTGGGGAGATTGCCATACCTGAAGCCTTTGCTGCATCCACCAGCTCCAAACTTTTTGTGAGGGGACCTATTTCCGGCATAGGGGCCACCTTGCCAGGCAGGGAGGGGTGCGGACACTGTGCTCTAAGGCATGCATGCACTTCCTTCTCCAGAGGTTTCCACAGTCAGCTTGCCACATAATTGCCTACCTTCACTGATGGGAACCAGTCTGCTAATCATGGATATACCACATCATCAGGGTCCAGCATGTCAGAAGTATGTTCCGTCTGGACAGCTGAGGATGCGTCATGGGATGGGTCAAGAGAGGGGCGCCAGGGTCTCGGGGGGCCTGTCTCGTCATTAGAATCCCCATGGGAATCCTCGTCCTCCCCCAGTGGCAGTGAATGGGGAGAAGGCAGCTCAAGCGGCGCGCCAAAGGCGTCTTCCGAGTCGTCTTCAGGAGGGACAGTGCGCGCGAGGAAAGCCTTCTTCAATCTATCGTAGGCACTGAGGTCTATAGTAGGGTACCCTTTGCGCTTATGGGGTCGCAGCAGGGGCTGCTGGGGATCTTGTAGAGGACCAAAGGTGTTGGATAGCGCTCGGGACAGGTCTAAGGGGCCTGCATAGGAATGTGCCAGTTGTATCAGGTGCCTTTCAAAGGGCCCCATGGCGGCCGCCACCGCCTGGTGGATGGAGGCTTCTACTGCCTTGCAAAACTCGTCATCCCAGGGAAGGACCATAATGGACTCTTTCTCTTGGTATTCCTGCATGGTAAATGTATGGCATCAAGGGACACCAAAGGAGTCAAATAGGGACTGGGCGATGCCAGTATAAAATTTATTGTGCAAATAAGTACTGTGGGGGTCCACGCCCGGGGGCTATAACTCCCTCAAATTCAAACAGGGACGTGAACAACTGCCCAGGCCCTCAAACGACAATGAGAGTGGACGCACTGACAGAGAGTTCCTCACTTCAAAATACAGACCCGTCTGCCCCGGGCGTCAGCCACTCTAATTATTGCTCTCACGAGCTAGTGTACAGACCCCAGCGGGCGTCAAGAGCTTCCGAGGCGGTACAGGGAAGGCAGAGAGCTCTGCGGGAGGTTGGCTCGTCTAGATCACTGACTATAGAAAGAGTGCGACTCTGCGGAGCAATGAGACACGGCGCGAATCTCTGAAGCGCCGGGCGCCCTCTAGCAGGCGAAATGCCTTCCCGCACTCACGCGGCCCCGTAACAGAGATGCAACATAAGCCGTGAATGGAGCGCTGACACGCGCTCCCGCTGTGGGGATATAAATTGGGAAAAAACAGCCAGTTAACACTGTAGCTTAAGGCAAACAGAAGTAGTATGAAAAGGTACTTAACTCTGCTGGAAGCAGAAAAGAAAGAGGAGGTTGACCAAGACGCAGTTGAATATATGGACTTGACCTTTGTCTTGATTGGTTGAACTTTGTTTTTTTAGTCCTTTCCAGGTGTTTGATGGGAAAGGTAGTTTAAAGTTGAACGCTGCTGGAATTAATAAAGGAAGAAAGTTTGAGCATAATCCTCGCCTCCGGTCCTGACATAGAATCCCCAACATGTGAGGAAAAAGGACTTACATTTGTACTAGATATATTTTGTGGAAACTGGTTATGAAGTCTTAAACCCAAACTGCCCCAATAATCAACAAAGTACTCAACACTTGAAGGAACATCAGCAGTTAAGGAGTTAATTAAACATTGCTCCCTACAGTTCTCAAAACAACTAGATCCTACACCCCAACCTGGCTGCTGAAAAGATATAACAATCTGAACCTTTTAGAAGTTGTAGATATTGTTCCAGCAAAAATAACTCCTGCTAGTTCTGCATACTTCTCAATGACATCAAGGGCTGTGAAAGGTGGTTGAAATTCTTTTCATTGTGCTTCTGAAGTAATGGATCTTGTGGCATGTTTGACATGTACGTAGATAAACATCAACACGTAACTATCTGGAGGCCATTTGACTGTTTTGAGTACCCTTCATGGGTGCTCGTTCTTTAAGTCTATGATTATAATGTATGTTTTGAAAGGTCTTAAAAATAGTTATTTACCTATGCTTTATAGTCCTCTCCAGTCGACCTTAATTTTGTGTTAATTAATTTGATGGGGCATCTTTCATGTGGAGGCATTTCTGCAGTTTATAAGCACTTTGATGAAAAATCAGTTTTGTAAAAGCGCGCAAAGAGAGTTACTTGCTTCCCTTATTTTCAGTATAAATTCCCTTTACTAAGGATAATTTTTTCTTATTCTTACTTTCCATTTTGAAATGTATCATACTCTTTGGAATTATGATCTCCTACCTTGATTATTGGAAAGTGATCCACTACTGAAGTTGGGAGGTCAGTACATTGTGCAGTGCATTTTTGACCACAAGGTTTAGATCATTTATATAAAATGTATATAAAATATCCCAAATAAAATGAACTATTACAAGGCTTCAGGGGAAATATTACTGGCAATGACATGACTAGAGCATATTTATGCCTTGTGTTTTTTTTTTTTTGTGAATAATTATAAAAATATATTCAACAAAAAAAGAGTACTGCCACTGTTTTTGAAAATGTGGACTTAACTCCTTGGATTTTTCTTTGTACTTTGCAGATATTTACAGAAAGCCTGCTGTGCTCAAGCCGCTTGGAAAACATTCACTTGGCTGGACAGATGATGCACTGCACTCAACTCTCAGTAGATCCTCCAATAATCATTGTAGCCAAAGGAAAATCCCAATACAGAGTGGGCTACAAGAAAAGCATTGACCTAGTGCTGGCGGCGGGGAGAGAATACTTCAATTCATCAACCGCGCTAACTGATAGCTGCATGGACTTGGCACGGTAAGATGATCTACTTAATACTCTTAATAATTGTGTTTGTAATTTAAAAACTAACAGAAAAATCAATAGATACAAGAGATCGTCTTTCATTGCTTAGCATAAATCGCTCTAAAGAGGAGTTAGGAAAAGGGTGAGCATGGGAGTTAGGACAGGATAAAAGTACTGAAAAGGAAGGCTTTAACTTTTAGCGTAAGTGTAAAAGATTTTTGTGTTGTCTGAATTTGAGACCGAGTTCCACTGATGGATTTCGAACAATCATGAGATTATTTAATTTCTTTGCAGTGGAGGTTTAGCTTGATGTTTGAACTTGACTCTCCAGAAGAGATGTTTAGCACAGGGTTAATATGGCAGGCCTCCCTTGAGCCAGATGCTCACTCCTCCCCATCCGCCAATGTGTTAAATAATCATTCTACGCATCTTTGTGAGTTTTTCCCAATCCCACCAATGCTCTCTTCTCTAACAGCACAGCCTCGACAGTTGCCCGTTCAATCACGTGTGTTCAACTGATCATTCATAGGCCATCTTGTCACCTCCAGTGTCTAGCAAGCAGTTGGTTACAAAGCGCAAACTCCAGTGATGGGATTTCTGATATGTCTCTCACATTATCTAAACAGTGACTCCAGATTTCAGATGTTAAGCTCTAAGTTCCTGATTATCGTATTGTTATTTTAAAATAAGTCACAATTTGGGGCCTTCAACATAGCTGTTTGTTTCTGCTCATCAGAGTAAATCTGGGGTGATTTCCCATGCTCTAAGCGAGATGTGCTAATGTGTTCATTCCTGTTTCACGTGCTTGGTACCCCGACTCTGAAGTATTCCAGTGCAGGTAAAATCAGAGATTGCGTTTTTGTGAAAAATCAGAGGATGCGATTTTGTGCAACTTCAATGTGCAGAATAAAATTCTGCCTTTCGCGTTGGCAGTGTATCAGCTAAAATATGCCTAATTCAGTGTATACCCTGTCCCAATTTAATATAGTGCATATTAAACACAAAGGAATTAATCGAAGCATCTCATAACATTATTTGATGGAGACCTCCTCCTATATGTATGTATGTGGTATTTCCATAGCGCAAACCTAGCCAAAAGCTACGTAGCACTGTACATGGTCAAAGGCAAGTAATAGTAGGGGAAGCTGAGTTGTGGATGATTAGTGCACTGTGATGTAGCGTTCTTTAAAGAGGCAAGTCTTCAACTCTTTCCTAAATTGGATCAGCATTGTGGTAGTCCTGATGGATACGGGGATGTTGGTCTAGATCATGGGTGCACAGATGGAAAATGCATGCTGTCTTAGTTTTTCTTATCTGATAGAGACATCTAGCCGCACATTCCTTACCTTTGAATTTCTCAGGGGTCAGACTGGATCCAGAAGATTTTTCCTCGAGCAATACCCTTGCGCTCCGGTAGGTGGCGTCGATCGGCTCCACATGATGTTATCCGCATCGTCTCCGCCGTTTTGACGTCTACATCACCTATATAGGCGCCATCTCAGCGCACTGACGTCAGTACTTTGATTTCCGCACCAGCCAGCGCAGATCCGTGAAGAGATCTACCCTCTGTCATGTTTTCCTAACAAGTCCAAGAAGATTTCTGGATTCAAGCTTTGCGGCGCCTGCCACCGAGCCATGTCAGTGACGGATTCACACACGTTTTTTCTTTGGTTCCTGGAGCGCGACCATGACTCGAAGTCATGCTCTGTCTGCCTGGCCATGGCTCCGAAAGCTTTGAGGGAGCGGTCCCTAAAGCTGCTTGCGGCACGGTGCTCGTCACCGCGTTGTTCACCCCAGAGGTCTCGTTCTCGGTCCCGGTCGAGAGGAAGGTCTGAGCACCGCTCCAAGAGCCCTAAGCCTTCCTCTTCCCACTTGAAGTCCTTGAGTCGGTCAGGTAAAAAGCACAAAAACACAAGAAGTCGAAGTGTGCTTCAACTTCTTCCCATCTGTCGGCCGACGCAACAGAGAAGTCTCAGTACTCTAGGCCTCGTTCTGCTGAAACTGCACTTGGGTCGGCTTCGCGCTTCCGCGCCTTTCCGGGAGCATAAGCGACCCCCGCCCAACTCAAAAGGTGGCTCCATCGGGTTCCACACCAGCGATGGCCCCCCCATGGATCTGGTGATGGATCCGGTGATGGATCCGGACTGACGCCAATCGTGCCACTGCAACCTTTCCCCCTGCCAACACCCGTGCCGAGACTCACGACGGCGCCGGCATCAGCCCGATTCTTATCCCCGATGACCCAGAGCCTGATCAGTGTCTATCGACGCCAGTTCCAGTGCCGAAAGAACCCTTGGGTCCTAGGTCGGTTCCTCGGCCCTATCCTGAAGGGCTAGGAATAGAGGAAGATTAGGAAGGGTCCCTGGACCCTTTACAAGACCAGCCTGAGCACGAAATGGACTGTTATGAGGAATTGGTTGAGGCCAGCAGACTGGATACCTCTTCAGATTCTGGCCTACTTTGTCCCCCTGCCATGGCTATGGAGGGAGGAGCTTCATATGCTATGGTGGTGAGAAGGGCAGCTGAGGTTCTGGACCTTCAGCTCCCTTCTGTGGAAGTCAAGACGATCATCTTGACAGAGATCCTGCAGCCTGGTGTCTCCTCCTCGGAACCTCTCCTGCCCTTCAACAAGGCCATGACTGATGTCCTACTGGGAACCTGGTCCAAACCCAGCACAGGGGCCCCTGTCAATAGGACAATAGCCCGCCTCCATCACCCTGCACTGTGCAACCCACATTTCCTCACCAACCAGACTATCCCTGAGAGTTTGGTGGTCCAAGCCTCTACATCACAGGGCGCTTCCGCACCCATGGACAGGGAATCCAAGAGGCTGGATTGTTGGAGTAAGAAATGTTTTTCTTCCGCCAGCCTTGCATTGTGGTCGTTGAACACTGCGTGCCTATTAGGACGTTACTCCCTACTCCCTGTGGCAAACGGTAGCGCAAGTCCTGTCACAGGTCCTGGAGGAGCCCCGGGCCATCCTCTCCCATGCAGTATGAGATTGGAGAGATTCACCATTCGTTGTGGTCTTGATAAGATGCCTGAAGCAGAGGAGATGTTCAAGCAGAGTTTTTTTTATCATGGGCATTTTGGTGAACCTTGATGCTGTTATCTGTGAGTAGAACAGCAAGCGTCACCATGTAAAGGCTGAAGATGACAGGAGACAGGATAGAACCCTAGGGAACTCCACAGGTAATAGAGATCTTTTGTGACCTGGTGGTGTTCATGTGAATAAAGTTCTGTTGGTTGGAATGATAGGAGGTTTATGTCTATTGGCCCAAATTCAATCACAATATCGAGCTGTTACCCATAGTATAATGCTGTGCATATGTTATACTGTTCATATATGTCATTTATTTGAGGTAAATTATGCTATATTTTGAACTTCCTTCAGGTTGTCAGACTGCACAACTCGCTT
This sequence comes from Calotriton arnoldi, assembly GCA_963921515.1. Classification (NCBI taxonomy): domain Eukaryota; kingdom Metazoa; phylum Chordata; class Amphibia; order Caudata; family Salamandridae; genus Calotriton; species Calotriton arnoldi. Next base: position 3,281,902 of record CAWUFW010000063.1, read on the forward strand.
ATGTACGTCATACCCTACACTGGACCTTTAGACTTAATAAGTTAAAAAAAAGTTTGACTAACCTTATCCTATGTAATCAGTGTTCTTATAATGTTTATGGTAGTTCACCCAGGAACTGACTAGCCTACCCACCAGTCTTATATTTAACACACAGAAAGAATGGAAGCCCACGACAGCAAACCTCTATAAAGACAAGGAAACATTGAGGATGTGGAAGAAGTTCAGAGCATCTACAAAATACACCAAGGTTTTCTTATTATCTTGGGTTTCATTACCAATTTCTCAGATTGACCCCATCGTGTGATTCAGAGGAAATCACATTTACTCTCTGTGACTCCGTTTTCTTTTTGACAACATTGTGTGCACTTACAGAAAAGCAGAATTCTGGTTTGAGCACAAAAATTGATGAACGGAGTGCTTGAATGAATTCCAGCCAATGGTGATCAGTGTAGGCTGACTTCCAGTCCATCAATATTTAGCACATCTATGCCATTTAGAGAGGGACCAGCCAAATGCCAAACATTCATGTCCCTGTTCTTAACTGATAAGCCTGGACTACTATGCCACCCCTCCCCCCTGCCCCCCTCAATTTATCACGCCTGGTGGATAAATACGCCTGTATTTGAAATTCATGGACTTGTCCACCACCTTTGATTGTGTTTCCCATGATACGCTGTGGATAGTCATGGGGAATATGGGGGTGGACAGGACCCTGATACCCCTGATTAGGGAAATTTACAGAGATGCTACGGCTAGAGTGAGGTACGACAGGGAAGAGGAGTGCACTCGGATGTTCAAAGTTATTAGCGCTGGGAGACAGGGTTGTGGCCTTGCCCCCTTCCTCTTCACCCTCTATAATAACTATCTGGAGTGGGTGTTGTTGGAGGGGTTCAGGCACATGCCACAGGTACAGGTAGTACAGTGACCGATTCCCGCACTCCTCTATGCCGATGATGCAGTACTTATGTACCAGGTCACCGCAGGCTCTCTTAAATAGTTTCTCCTCCTTCATGGTAGGACCCGATCTGAAAGTAAATGTTGCCAAAACATTTGTCATTATTTGTTCTACCAACACAGAAGTTCTATCTAGAACTTATTTATGCCATCAGGAATTGACTTTACGATTCCTCTGGAATATTATCAGTTCTAGCCCCATCATGTTGTGGCGCCGTGTCTGGGCTAAGAAAGAGTCCATGTTAAACAGACAATATGAAAGAGACACGTTAGTGACAGATTCCTTACCTTAGAATATCCCCAGGCATCAGGCTGGACCCGGAAAGTTTTGCGTAGCAGTACCCTTGCGCGTCGGTAGGCGGCGTCGTGCGGCTCCGCGTCCGTCGTCGGGATCGCCGGGATGACGTCGCGGGCAGTACTTAGACGCCGCCCATGCGCGCTGACGTCAGTTTTTTCTTTTTCCGCGCCAGTAAGCGCAGATCCGGAGAGAGCAGTGCCCCAGTCATTTTTTGACTGAACTTTTGTGATTTTATCACTGTTTTTTTCGAGTCGTTCGACTCCGACGGTGTCAGTAGGGATGCCCGGCTTCAAGCCATGCGACGCCTGTAATCGAATGATGTCGATCACGGACCCGCATCGAGACTGTCTCTACTGCCTCGGGCGCGACCATGACTCCAAGTCGTGCCCCGACTGTCGGGCCTTGCATCCGAAGGCTTTGCGAGAGCGGTTTTGAAAGCTCCTCGAGGTCCGGCAGTCGGCTCCGCGCCAATCCAAGCCCCGGTCACGTGGGAGGTCGAGGGGCCGGTCGCGGAGTCCTCATCGTTCTTCGGGGTCAAAGTCTTCGCACTCCTCCGGTAAGTCAAAGCACAAGAAGTCGAAGAAGCGACATCGCTCGACGACTTCTTCCCCTCACCGGTCGTGCGAGTCGGCTGAGGGTCCCGTCGGCACCGCCCCGCGGCTCCGGGAGTGCCTGTGGAGCCGCCTCCGCATTACCCGCCCTATCCGGGTTCGGCGGCGACTCCGGCCGAAATATAGGAGTTCCTGTCGGCCATGGCCCGCCTCTTCGGGCCTCAAGGTCCCCCCGGTGCGCCTTCTGGCCCCGCGGGCCCTAGTGAGGTTTCTACGGTGCCGCCGGCGACTCCGGTCCCGGCGCCGCCAGCGACGCCAGCCTCGGTCCCGGCTCTGGTGCTGCCACAACCCCAATCGACGCTGGTTGACCTGACGACACCTCCACCGGCGTCGATTTCACCGGTGCCCCGGGCGGCGTCGTACCCCGGTTCTCTCCGGTCCGGACACGACGCCGGACCGACGTCGATCGGCTCCGGCGCCGATGAGACCTTGGGTCCCACATGTCCCTCCTCCTTACATTGAACCTGAATTGGAGGACGAAGAGAACTGGGAGGGGTCTGAGGACCCTCTCACTGCCCAATGTGAGTATGATCAGGACTGGGCTGAGGAACTTGGGGATGCCAGTGGTCTGGACACCTCCCCTGACATTGGCATGCTATCTCCTCCTTCCGTGGCAACGGAGGAGGGAGCAAACTTTGCTACGGTGTTGCGTAGGGCAGCTGAGGCCTTACACCTCCAGTTACCTACAGTGGCTGTCAGGACTAACATCCTGACGGAAGTGCTCCAGCCGGCGGCTACCTCCTCGGAGCCACTGCTGCCGTTCAACGAGGCACTTTCTGACTTTCTTTTGGGCACCTGGTCCAAGCCCACCACAGGGGCTCCTGTGGATAGGAACGTAGCCCGACGCCATCGCCCTGCTCCGGGCGACCCCCTGTTCCTTTCCCAACACCCTACCCCTGAGAGCTTGGTTGTCCAAGCCTCTGCCTCGCAAAGCGCCTTCCCTACCGCTCCCCCGGATAGGGAATCCAAAAAACGGGATCAATTTGGGAAGAAGGTTTTTTCTTCCACCAGTGCTGGCTTGCGGTCTGTCAACACCACTTGCCTCTTGGGCCGATATACCCACTCCTTTTGGGATTCGGTGGCGCACGTTCTGCCCCAGTGTCCTGAGGAGGTTCAGGCACTGCTTTCCCGCGCCATTGCGGAAGGAAGAGATGCGGCAAAGTATACCATCAGATGTGGCCTAGATACCGCCGACTCGCTCGGCAGATCGCTTGCGACGACAGTGGCGCTGCGCCGTCACGCCTCGCTGAGAACCACTGGTTTCTCGGGCGATGTCCAAAACACTCTTATGGACATGCCCTTTGATGGTGTCGGCCTTTTCGGCAACAAGGCAGACCATGCGCTGGAGCGCTTTAAGGACTCGCGGGCTACAGCCAAGTCCCTGGGCCTTTCTGCTGTGCGCCCTCCGCAACAATCTGCTTTTCGCCCCTTTCGTGGCCACAGAAGGGGCGCCCAGTCACGTCCGCTGCCCAGCCACCGGCCCGCGCAGCAAACGTCTTCGCGTGGCCGAGGACGTGGCTCCCGCCGAGGCGGGTCAGGTAACCAGCGTGCGGGTCAGGCCACCACCCCCGCCCCGTCCGCGGCCTCCAAGCCCTCCTAGTCCTTCCTATCAGGTCCACAGCACGCCAGTAGGGGGCAGGGTCCGCCATCACCTTCACCACTGGCGTGCCATCACCTCGGACAAGTGGGTCTTGGACATTGTCCGAAGGGGCTACTCCCGCCCCTTCGAGACCATCCCCCCAGCCATGCCGCCTCAATTCCACCGCATGTCAGGGGATCACTTGGTGCTTCTTCAAAAGGAAGTTGCGGCCCTCTTGGCCAAGGGGCCATCGATCACGTTTCGTCCCCAGAAGTAGGGCGTGGTTGTTACTCCCACTACTTTCTGGTGCCCAAAAAGGACAAGGAGGACATGCGTCCTATCTTGGACCTCCGGAACGTCAATCGCTTCCTCCGAAAGGAGAAGTTCAAGATGCTCACTCTAGCTCAGGTCTTGACTGCCCTCGACCCTGGAAACTGGATGGTAGCGTTGGACTTGCGGGACGCATATTTTCACATCCCCGTCCTGCCGGCCCACCGGCGTTACCTGCGGTTCACGGTAGGCCTCGAGCATTTTCAGTTCACCGTGCTTCCCTTTGGCCTTACCAGCGCCCCTCGGGTGTTCACGAAAGTGATGGCGGTGGTCGCAGCTCATCTGCGCCGGGCAGGGGTTCCAGTCTTCCCCTACCTCGACGACTGGCTGCTGAAGGCGGGCTCGTCCCAGGCAGTCGTCTCCCACCTCCAGACTACGGCCGAACTCCTGCACTCGCTGGGGTTCTCCATCAACGTGCCGAAGTTGCACCTGATTCCTTCTCCACAGCTCCTTTTCATCGGAGCAGTTCTGGACACGACGCAGTTACGGGCCTATCCTCCCGAACGGCGAGTCCGGGATATTCAGTCTATGATTCCGATCTTTCGGCCTCTATCCTGGGTTTCGGTACGGATGACCCTGAGGCTGCTGGGCCTCATGGCCTCCTGCATCCTGCTGGTCGATCATGCCAGATGGCATATGCGGGCTCTGCAGTGGGACCTGAAGTTCCAGTGGGCGCAGCATCAGGGCAACCTGTCCGATCACGTCCAGATCTCGGAGGGGACTGCAAAACAGTTGCAGTGGTGGCTCTCGAACTGGCAATGGGTCATGGGCAGATCCCTCTCCCTTCCCCAGCCAGAGCACACAGTTGTGACGGACGCGTCCCTTCTGGGATGGGGCGGTCACATGGGAGAGGCGGAGATCAGAGGCCTCTGGTCTCCGGCGGAGTCCCGGCTCCATATCAACCTTCTGGAGCTTCGGGCGATCCGACTTGCACTCAAGGCATTCCTTCCCTCTGTCAAAGGGAAGGTAGTGCAGGTGTTCACAGACAACACCACCGCCATGTGGTACTGCAACAAACAAGGCGGGGTGGGGTCATGGACCCTATGTCAGGAGGCTCTGCGTCTCTGGACATGGCTGGAACATCAGGGCATATTCCTGATGGTTCAACACCTGGCAGGTTCCCTGAACGCCAGGGCGGACGAACTCAGCCGCAGGTGCATGATGGATCACGAATGGCGTCTTCACTCGGAGGTGGCGCAAGGACTCTTTCTACAGTGGGGAGAGCCTTGGTTAGATCTATTCGCCACCGAAGAGAACGCGCAATGTCATCAGTTCTGCGCGTTGGAATTTCCAAGGCGGCACTCGCTCGGCGACGCTTTTCGTCGCGAGTGGAGTTGCGGTCTGTTGTAAGCCTTTCCGCCTATACCACTTCTACCCAGAGTGTTGAAGAAGATTCGCGCGACCGGGCCCAAGTCATTCTTGTGGCTCCGGACTGGGCTCGAAGAGTTTGGTATCCCGAGCTACTCAGTATGAGCGTCGATCCCCCGATCCGTCTGCCTCTTCGGGAGGATCTTCTGTCGCAGCAGCAGGGGACGGTCCTCCACCCGAACCTGTCCAGTCTCCATCTGCTTGCGTGGAGATTGAGCGGCGGCAGTTGATTCCTTTCGACTTGCCTCCCGAAGTTTGTGATGTGATTCTGGCAGCCAGGCGTCCCTCCACTAAGGTGGTATACGCCTGCAGGTGAAACAAGTTTGTGGCATGGTGCACAGCAAAGGCTGTGAATCTCCTTTCTGCCCCTCTTTCTGAGGTTCTTCTGTTCCTTCTTTCTCTGGCCCAACAGGGTTCTGCCCTGGGTACCATCAAGGGCTATCTTTGTGCAATCTCGGTCTTCCTCAGGCTTCCCTTTTCAAGTCCACTGTTGTTAACAGGTTTCTTAAAGGCATTACACACCTCTTTCCTCCTGTTCCGTTTATAATGCCTCAGTGGGACTTAAACTTGGTTCTTACCTTTTTAATGTGCGCTCCCTTTGAGCCTCTACATAACTGTCCTCTTCGTCTTCTCACTCTGAAGGCAGCCTTTCTGGTGGCCATCACCTCCGCTCGGCGGGTGATTGAGCTCCAGGCTCTTTCGTGCAAACCCCCCTTTCTGTCTGTCCATCCAGACAAGGTTGTTCTTAGGACGCGTCCGTCCTTCTTGCCAAAGGTGGTTACTGTCTTCCACATTGGGCAGACCATCACTTTGCCCACCTTCTTTCCGCCTCTGCATCCTTCCAGAGAGGAAGAGAGGCTCCACCGTCTGGACCCAAAACGTGCGCTTTCCTTTTACCTCAACCGCACACAACAGTTCCGGGTGGATGACCAGCTCTTTGTTGGCTACGTGGGTGCCAAAAAAGGCCGGGCGGTACACAAGAGGACCATCTCCCGCTGGGTAATCTTGTGTATCAAAGCCTGCTATTCTTTGGCTAAGAAGGAGCCCCCTGTTGGGCTACGTGCCCATTCTACCAGGGCAACAGCTGCCACCACGGCTTTAGGCCGCGGTGTTCCGCTACAGGATATATGTCAGGCAGCTACGTGGGCCTCGCTGCACATGTTTAACAAGCATTACTGCCTTGACAGCCAGGTCCGGAGGGACGGCTTCTTTGGCCGCTCTGTCCTCTGGGACTTCCTTGTCTGAATCTGTTCGCAGACCCACCATCGGGGTTGGTATTGCTGGGGTATCTATTCTAAGGTAAGGAATCTGTCACTAACGTGTCTCTTTCAGATGCACAAGTTACTAACTTGTGTAACGATATATCTGTAAGAGACAGTAGTTAGTGACAGATTCCTTACCGCCCCACCCATCCTCCCCGTTCTGCGAACTGATTTCTAGGGTTAAGGACATCCCTTTCAGGGCCCTAGTATTTTTTCAGACACCAATGTCAGCTTCTTGCATGGCTCTGCGTTCCTGGCGCGGAAAGTCGTGTACAGAACTGACGTCAGCGCGCATGGGCGGCGTCTAAGTACTGCCCGCGACGTCATCCCGGCGATCCCGACGCCGCCTACCGACGCGCAAGGGTACTGCTACGCAAAACTTTCCGGATCCAGCCTGACGCCTGGGGATATTCTAAGGTAAGGAATCTGTCACTAACTACTGTCTCTTACAGATATATCTTTACACAAGTTAGTAACTTGTGCAATTATTACGGACTGTTTGGTTCTGATCATGCGCTGAACGTTCCCTGGTTACGAGGCATCAGAGATATGGCCATCAGATTATCTAGACCTGACTTCTTTGATGAACACCCCCCCCCCCCTTTTTATGGTGGTTTTTGGAAAGGTGCCATTAAAGAAACTGTGTAGAGGGAAATTGGAAGACAATAGTTTGGCAGGGGTTAGAGCTATTCCATCTGCGTCCACTTACCTGGCTATGAGAGATGAAGTGGGTCGGGTCTCGCAGTACTATTTGACATCTATAGCTTCCCAGTACCTGAGATTTCTTCTCACTAGATCCAGGTTAAGCATTTTTCATTGCCTAGTCTTCCCTCTATTTAACAGCTCGTCTACACACATGCCCTCTTGTCCCTCCGATAGTATTTAAAAACCAGAGCACCTTACACGTGCTATTTTTATGTTGTTTTTATTCACTTACGCGTTCACCTTTTATCAAACCTCTGCTGAGCTTTAGAAAATGCATACTTGCACTGCACTTTCTGCAAAGGCTAGAGACTGCACTTGTTTGTTTCTCTGTCTATACCTTCTGATGTAATGTAATCAGTAGTAGAAGGCAAATCGGTACCGGGATAGAGTCAGGCTCAAGACCCTTTTTAGTGTTCTCTACAATGTATTTTAATTGTATATTGAGCTATTATATTGTATAAGATTATTTCAGAGTATGTGTACCTATTACTGGCTGCGTTGGCAATGCTTGTTTTTCTAGTTGAAATTTTGTGATTTTAATCAAAATCAAGTAAAGTATGAATTGATTGATTGATATTAAACTCATTTTGATTTGTGTGCGAAGACGATTGTTTTCCTTTTAATTTTCATGTAGTGATTTCTATCATACCCTTTGACCTCCCTGAACTAGTTTCTATGTTTTCGTTTTATATTTCTAGTTGAAGTACTCTCTTTTGAATTAAGATGGTGTGGACCTTCAGTTTCTTAATTCTTTGACTGCAATTGTTGTTTGGTTGAAGGGTGCACAAGACAAGTGTGTTTTACTCTGAGGATTGTTTTGTCAGCCACATTACTCACAGTTAACTTATTGAATGCTCTTTGTTTCTGTAAAGTGTTTTGTTGGGCAGAAAGAGCACTGCCAGAGGTGCCATATGGCAAGCCTCAGATGCGGTAATTATCTGCTATTTAATTCGGTTTTTGTTTACTTTGTGTGCTTTTGGGTGTCCACTGTCATCTATAATTTTGTATTTTTGCTTTGCTGTATTGTGGGCCATCCCTACTACTACATACATGTTCTTATTATAGATGTATTCTTATATTAAAGTTCAATTTAAATAGAAATTTGGTCGGTGTCTTTTTTTTTTTTTTACAAAAATAAGAGTCTTTAATTCATTTCGTTTTTTGCTCGAAAGATTCGACATTTGTGCAAAACGGTAAATAAGTTATACAAAACAATTGCTTCATGCCACATAGGGAGTGGAGCGTAAGTAAGCCAAAGGTAGGGCCATGGTACTGCTGGCCACCCGAAAATAATGCCTGTTAGTATCAGCCACAGAATACAAATGGCCGAGTTGAGTAGATTGGCAGGATCTGTGCTTCATGTAAATCTTAACTCAGTTACAGCTCACATCACATCAAGGCTGGCATTTTCCCCAAAAGCCTGGGTATTGATATTTTCGCAGTCACTTTTCTCAATTCATCTCTGTGTCTTATAATGTCCGTGCCTTTGCCCAGTAAAGAAGTCAAGCAAACTGGACATAAAAACAACATCAATCAGTCAATCAAACCGGATTTATAAGGTGCAGCCTATCATCCGCCAGGGTATTCAGGTGCTGAGTTCCAAGCTGCTCGGGTGGCATTAGTTGAATAGCCAGGTCTTGAGTCCCCTTCTGAACTCCTGAAGAGAGGGTAAAGTGTGGAGATTGAGGGGAAGGGAAGGCTGTTCCAGGACTTTGCGGCGAGGTAGGAGAAGGAACGTCCTCCACTGTTGCTTCGGCGGATGCGAGGGGTATGAGCGAGGGAGAGGGAGGGTTGGTGGAAGCTCAGGCGGCGGTTAATGTATGGGAGGGTATCCTGGCCCTGAGCAGGTGTGTGTGCACCGAGCCCTGCCTATGGTAGGTTGGTTAATTGAAAAGTCAGGTCTTTAGCTTCTTACAGAATTCAAGAAGAGGAGAAGGCTCTAATGTGCAGAGGGTGGCCGGTCCACGCTTTAGGAGCAATGTAGAACGCCTGTCCTCCTGATGTGGTTCTGTGTATGTATGGGATGTGTGTGAGTAGGAGTCCTGCGGAGTGGAGGTATCTAGGTGGTTGGTGGAAGGAGATGCAGCTGTTCAGGTAGGTAGGGCCTAAGTTGTGTAGTGCCTTGAATGTGTGTGTGAGGAGTTGGAAATAAGTGCGTTTTGGATCTGGAGCCACTAGAGCTCCCTGAGGTGTTGTGTGGTGTGATGTGAGTTCTGTGTGGGAGGTTGAGGATGAGTCTGGCTGCCAAATTCTGGATGGTTTGTAGTCTTCTCGTCAGTTGCTTGGAGATCCCGTGTAGAATGTGTTTCTGTTGTCCAACTTGCTAGGGCGTGAGTGACAGCTTTTCTAGTTTTGCTTGGGAGCCATTTGAAGATCTTCGTCAGCATCTTCACGGTGTGGAAGCAGGATGCAGTGACGTCGTTGACCTGTGTGTTCATGTCCAGAATGCTGTTGATGATTACTCAGAGGTTCCCTGCGTGGGTGCTTGATGTGGGTCCGAATTTGGCTGGCCACCTGTTGGAGTCCCAAGTTGAGGTGTTCTTGCCGAAGATCACTACTTCTGTCTTGATGGTATTGAGCTTGAGACAGCTGGCTTTCAACCAGTTAGCAACTTTAGTTATGCAGTGAGTTTGTCTCTTGTGTTGGGGATCTTATCTGAGAGGGAGAGTATGAGTTGTGTGTCGTCGGCATAGGAGAGGATGTTGATGTTGTGTGCACGGATGACATTGGCCAGAGGGCTCATGTATGTATTGAAGAATTGAAGAGGGTGGGGCTGAGCTATGAACCTTGAGGCACTACACAAATGATTTTTCAGGCTTCCTAGGAGTAAAGTTCCAGGCTGACAGTCTGTATATTATCCGTTAAGATGGAGCAAATCCAAGGTATGGAGGGTCCTTGGATGCTAATTTTGTGCAGGTGCCTGATAAGGATGGAGTGTGAGACCGTGTGAACTGCTACAGAGAGGTCCAAGAGAATTAGGCTGCCATGTTTCCTCTGTCAAGGATCATGTAGATGTTGTCTATTGCGGTGATGAGTGCCGTTTCTGTACTGTGGCTGGACCTGAACACGGACTGTGTGACATTGAAAGAACTGGTAGTTTCTGAGGTGGTTAGTGAGTCATTGGTTGATTAGTTTCTCTAAAAACTTTGCTGGATATGATAGGAGGGAGATGGGTCGGTAGATGGAAAGTGTGGCTGGGTCAGCGGATGGTTTCTTCAGCAGGGGCATGACATTGGCATGTTTCCAGGTGTTAGAGAATGAGTTGATGGAGGCACTGAGGATGGGCGTTAGTGCTTTGCTGATTGGTGGGAGTCCTTTGGTAAAAGCATGGAGGGGCAAGGGTCAGATGGGGCCCCCGAATGGATGGTCTTCATGGTAGCAGCAATTTTGACTGTGGTGTCAATGGGCTACAAGGTCAGGGTTCGTTCTTCAGCCCTGATGGGAAGTTGAATTGCAATGGTGACTGTGCAGTTGAGGTTCGAAGGTGGTATATATGGAGGTGGTTTTGTTGCAGAAGAATTCGTAGAGCTTGTTGCAAAGGTCTTGTGAGGGGGAGTGATGGTGGAGGTGGCTGGAAGTGTGGTGAAATTCTTGATGATGGCAAAGATTTCCATGCTGCTGGTAGTGGCAGTGTTGACGTGATCTGCAAGAGCTGTGCACTTGGTGTTCCATATCTGCTGGTGGTAGTGTCTTAGGGCTGATTTGAAGATGTCTTTATCTGAAGTGTTTTGACTTGTTCTCCATTTGCGCTCCAGTTGCGTGCAGTGGCGTTTCACCAGCTTCTGAGTACCAACTGTCCTGTGGTCTAGCTCTTGCCTTTTGGTTGCGCTTGAGGGGAGCCGGGATGTTGGCACATGCTGTGATCCAGCTGTTGAGGTTCTTGATGGCTTTCTGCAAGTTGCTGGTTTGCTCAAGCTGGTGCAAGGAAAGGGTGGAAAAACCCACTCCTCTTATGTGATGCTTTTCTAGCACGTCTGGCAGCTTTGGTGGTGGTAAGTCTGTGGTGGTACAGGATCAGTATGTTGAAACTAATGAGGGCGTGCTTTGTCCAGGACATAGTTGCTGTGAAGTTGCTGACTGAGGTAAAATCTGATCCAATAGGTGTCTGGCAGTGTGGGTGGGTTTGGTAACATACCGGCTGAGGCCAAGGTTTCCAGGTTTCGTAGAAGGGCAGTAGAGTTTTGGTTGGTGCGGTCTTCTAGGTGAAAGTTAGGGTCTACGAGGTGGATGAAGGTGCTGACACTGATGATGAAGGGTGCAATGAAGTTTGTGATGTCGCTGGAGAAATTGGTGTGGGGTTCTGGCAGTCTGTATACGAGAGCTCCGCCCAGGGAGAACTTGGCGTGGATGTGTCTCTTGAACGTGAGCTGTTTCATGCAGCTGGTGGGGTTGTCCATGTAGGGAGTACAACTAATGCTATCTTTGAATATGATGGCAACTCCACCTCCGGGCTTGTACTGATGGTCTTGCCTGGCAAGTTTGTATCCAGAGGAGATGACTGTAGTGATGTCTGTGGCAAAAGATGGGTTTTGCCATGTTTCCATGAGGAAGAGCAGGTCTGGAGAGTGGTCGTGCAGTAGGTCCCTTATCTCCATGGCATGTCTGGTGATCAAGCGGGTGTTGGGGAGCATGCATAAGAGTGTGGCTTGTTGTGTGGGTGGTGTTTGGTATGTGTGAGCTTGATCTGGTGGCTGGTTTGTGTGAGTGTGAGCGAGTGGGGTCCTGGGTCTTGTTGGCACAGGAGTGGGGTCTGGGGTGAGGGAGAGTGCCTGAGAACTTGCAGGAGGTGCATGTTCATGTTGTGGGGTGTGGTGAGTGGGGGCCGGTGTTGAGAGCATGGTAGAGCGTGGCAGGGTAGAAGTGGATAGAGGGAGACCAGGGTTCCTAGCACTTGGTGCAGTCCAGACACAGACAGGCACAGATGGGTGTGCCTTTGGCGCGCCAGCAGCGCGCCCACTGACCATGTCTGCTGCAAATGTGTTTTGCAGATGCCATTAAGTAGGCCCCGGTAGGGGGGAGGAGTGTAGGGTGCCGTTAGCTGGAAATCAGTGATGTCACTTCGTTTGCAGTTGGACGGTGGGAGATTCAGTGATGTCACTTCTTGTGCTAATGTGATGAGAAATGAAGTCCTCTTGCTTGGCTATTTTTTTTTTAAGACGGTTTTGGCGGTATAGTGTTGTAGAGTTGCTAGTACAACAGGTGTTTTTTTAAATCAATGCCAGTCGGTCCCATGAATGCACGTCCAAATTCTTGGCCTGCCAAGTTGGCATGCATAGTTTTCGCTCATGCTCATTGAAGGACACTATTCTTTTATCTGCCAGATTTCCTCTAGACTATGAATACCTTTGCCTCTTTACCGCAAAGGAACAACATAGTATCTATGCTAACAGAGCCAGGACCTGGCTCTTCGACTGATCCTAGCAAGAACCTAGCGCCTGGATACCCTCACGGGTGATTAGCCGCGCTCTACAAATCTGAATTGTTTGATTGATTGAATAGCTGTGGTGGATGATTAGCAGAGCGAAGAGTTGAAAACATTACATGAAAATTTTTTTTGCTTTGGTATTCTATTGGCTCAACTTTGTAATTTGTGGGGGGAGGGGTTACTTCATGTGAATAATGGTAATTAGAATATAGGAATGATGTCACTCATTTGGATTGCAGTTCTGAAATCACTCTGTCCATAATAATAAATAAGCATGTGCATGTATGTCTATATTTTAAATAATACAGTCATCTTCCTAACATGCTTTTGTTCTATTTCAGGAGTTGCTTGCAATTGATTACTGACTGTTCTAGTCCCATTCAAGAGGAGTTGGACCTCATTCGTGCTCTTGGTTTCCTAGACGAGTTTGGAGTGAAGATTTTACCTTTACAAGGTAGGGGTGATGACGCATAAGTAAGCCAGTACTTTTGGTTAGAGGGCAGCCTTCATCTCTGAAATTCGGAAATAATTCTGTGAAAATTAGATTGACTTTTTATCATGGTCTTTAACGTGTAAATATTTGGGTTCCTCATTCTGCAGAGTTAAAGGGCATAGCATCAATAGTGATAATATTCTGGTACATTTTTTGTTAAAAGGTAGATCCTCCAGTACAGCAGGCCCAAAAAAACAGGAGAAGCATTTTTCTATATTTACAATTGTTGGATATGCATAATTGCATGCCTTTAAAGGGTTTCTGTGAGCTAGTTAGTAGAGCTGAAAGAAGATATATTGTCAATGGACTTAAGATTGTTTTGCAGGGATCTGGTCAAATTCTTTATGTTGTGATATCAAGGCAAAAAAACCGTTTTATCTTTGTCTCGCTATTTGCAAGAAGTAATACAAATTCTTTACCGAGCCCAGATGTGGAAAACTGAACATCCCTAAACCAGCCCCAGGTAGCTTTATTCAAGTTATACTACCAGTCCTGAGTGCTCCTCACCCCCCCAGAAGTCCTCAAATGTGGTTATCACAATGTCGACTAAGACTGCTGGAGCCTAATTCACCTTAAACTGTCATTTTGTTATGACATTGATTTGCCGGCTGTCCTTTCACCATATATGGAACTTTGCATTGTTTTCATCTGTTATTGCACATGTCATATAGCAAGTTTTTTCAGGGCCATTTGCTCACATAGATAAGGTTTTCAACCAAAGTTTATTCTTTTCACATGTAGCAGATGCACCATAAATGGCATGTTATTTAGCTGAACATTATAGGCCCTTGTGTAAAATTGCATTCCCTATTACTAAATTTACTTACACTTGCAATATTTCCATGCATGTTGATGTATACATACAACAAACCTCTGCTTCACCCCAGTCCTACCTATTCAGAAAACACCTGAACACAGAACCTCAACACCAAGGTTGAATAACATCAGATTCTCAGTCCCGAGACAGCCATTCTCCTGGAGGAGCAACCCTGAATACCGACAAGTCAACTTGCCTGAGAAGTGTTGCAAGCTGGCTGCGACACTGTATCTGATAGAGACTTCAAGCCGCAGATTCCATACCATAGAATTATCCCCAGGCGTCCGACTAGGTTTGGAAATTTTTCTTGAGCAATACCTCTGCACGCAGGTAGGTTGCGTAATTCGACTCTGCGTGGCGTCGTCTGCACCAGAAGTGACCTGCGCTGTGCCTATATAGGCGCCACCCCAGCGCGCTGATATCAGTTCTTTTCTTTTCACGCCAGTCAGCGCAGAGCTACCCTTTATTCAATTTTTGACTTTTTGTCGAGGATTTTCAAGATTTTTTCCTCCTGGTGTGGTAAGAATGCCATTGAAGAAGGCCAGCTACATGTCCTGAGGTGCCTGTCACCGCTCGATTTTGATGACAGATGAGCACCTTGTTTGCCTTTGGGGCCTCGAGCGTAACATCGACCCGAAGGCCTGCTCCGATTGCCATGCCATGGACCCGAAGGCTTTGAGGGTGTGATGCCTGAAGCTCCTAGCGGGTCGACGTGCGATGCAGCAACAATCCAGATCCCGGGAGTGGTCGCAGAGTTTGAGATTCTCGTCGCACTCAAAGTCGTCCGGCCATTCAAATAAGTCCTACTCCCACAAGAAGAACTCGAAGTGTGCTTCGACTTCACCTCGTCCGTCAGCCGACAAGACAAGGAAGCATCAACACTTGAGGACTGGTTCTGCGGTTGAGCCAGCGCCTGGGCCGTCTCCGCACCTCCCCGAATTTACGGGAGCCACAGCGACCCCTCCTAATTAAAAGACTGTTATGAGGCTATGCACCTCATATTTGGGTGGCCTGTTCTCTCCGGCTTGTCTTCAGGCCCCGTGGGTTCGGGCGGGGCCCCTACTGAATCCATGCTGGCGGTGCCGGCGCTAGTCTGGTCCCCGGGATCCACAGATGGATCCAGATCAGCGCCGGTCGTGCCATCTCGACCTTCCCCAGTGCCAGTCCGAAGGCCAACGCTCTCGATTCCGCCGGCACGTCCCCATTTATATCCCTGACTCCGACACGGAGCAGCGTCGCCTGACTCTGACACCAACTGGAGCCATGCCTTTCAGGCTGAAGCCTGAGCCCTATTCTTATGGGCTATGTCTCGGGGAGTAAAGGGGAGGGGTCACTGAACCCGGAAGAATACCAGCCATATTATACCAAGAATTTTGTCTGACACCAGTAGACTAGATACATCTCCATATACTGCCATGCTTTCTCCCCCTACCGTGGCTATGGAAGAGGGAACTTATTTCGTAATAGTGGTTAGGAGGGCGGCCAAGGTCCTGGTCCCTAGGTTGCCCTTCGTGGCAGTCAAGACTAACATCTTGACAGAAGTGCTACTACTGGGAGTATCCCCTTCAGAATCACTTCTCCCATCTAACAAAGCACTTACTGATGTCCTGCTTGGGACTTGGTCCAAGCCCAACACAGGGTCTCATGTGAACAGGACAGTAACCTGCCGCCACCGCCCAACTCCAAGGGACCCCAAATCCCTCACAGAAGATCCTACTCAGGAGAGCTAGGAGGTCCAAGCCTCCACTTACCACGTAAATCCTGATGCATTCCCAAACGCACCACGGGATCGGGAATCCAAGAGGCTGGACAACTTAGGCAAGAAAATGTTTTCTTCCACCAGCCTGGCATAGAGGTCCGTGACCTCTGGATGTCTTTTGGGCTTATATTTCCACGCTCTGTGGGATACGGTTGCGTAAGTGCTGCCAACAGTTCCGGAGGAGGCCCGAGCCATGTTGCCTACAGGAGGGATGCAGCTAAATTCACCATTCAATGTGGACTGAATACCACTGACTCACTAGGCAGAGCGGTTTTGTCAATGGTGTCCCTATGGCGCCACACCCGGTTGAGGACTACTGGCTTTTCTGGGGATGTCCAAACATGACTTATGGACATGCCCTTTGATGGTTCCCATCTCTTCAGAGACGAGACAAATTCTGCGTTGGAGCGCTTTAACGACAACAGGGCTGCGGCATGGTCATTGGGCCTTTCCATGGCCCCTTGTCACCCCCAATCTGTCTTCTGCTCCTTTCGTGACCATGGAAGAGGCTTCCAGCTGTGTGATACGCGACCAGTCACCATGCCGTGCAAGCTTCCCAGCCTCTGCGTGGCCGAGGATGCCGTACCCACAGTCCCTCTGGGTTGGACAGCCAGAGGTCGGGCCAGCCCAGTACTTCCGCAGCTGCAGCCTCCAGACCCTTATAATCAGTCCTCTTAACACCATGGGCACCCAGTGGCGGGCAGGATCCGCCATCACCTGCCCCACTACCAGTCTATAACATCGGACCAGTGGGTTTTGCAGATCGTCTGAGGCTGGGAAGGCTACTCCTTTCCCTTCGAGAATACCCCTTCCCTCCATGCCACCTACTTATGACAGGCTGACGGAGCACCACTTATACCTTCTCCGCAAGGAAGTATTAGCTCTCTTAGCCAAGAGAGAGTGCGACACCAGAAGAAGGTTGTGGTTGCTAATCCCACTACTTTCTGGTGTCCAAGAAGAATGGGGGTCTTTGGCCTATCCTCCACCAGCTGGTAGGGAAACTTCTCTGGTGACTCAATCCTGTTGTACTGTAACCGTATTGTCCGATCATACCAGCATGTCATCTTGTTTGGTAAGCAGTTGAAGTGCCTCAATGGCATGCAGCTCCTTTCAGTAGAAAGAATGCCTCTTCTCTTTGCTCAGCAACTGACCCTGGACTGATGTGGAGTCAAAGGTTCCCTCAGCCTTTCCCACAGCTATGCATGGGGACCTTCTCTTGGACTGCAGAATGTGAAAAATTTGCTTTCCTGAGCTTGAGGTAAACTAACTACCAACCGTTTTTACAAAAAGTGCATTTTCTAAACAGATTACTGTAAAAACAATAAAAAGTAGCTATTGGAAAGAAAAGATCAAACAGTAAGAGAGAAATAGTAGTTCAGCCTTGCCCTGCAATGACCTTAATGTGGTTTGGTAGAGGCAAAGCCCAAGTGAGAACGAGTAGTGGAAGCTCCAGGTGCTTCTACTATCCAAGAATGCAAAATATGAATTAAATAAACTAATTACCTGAAACATTACAACAGAAATTACGCTGCCTCCCTCACCACCACTGATCAACCTGAAAGTGAAAAATGACTACCATGGATCTATTTTGGGTAGCCTTCCCCATGCCTGTTTACTTCACAGATTTTGCAGACACTGGGTCCCATTTAGAGCTTGGCGGAGGTAGTAATTGTTTCTTAAATTATCTGAGCTCTTGAAATAAAGATTGGATAGGTCAAAGTGGATGTTGCCCTACTGTGACAAGAAGTATGTAACTTTGCTGAGCGAGTGACAGGTGCGATGGGGCACATTTCTGACTTGGAGGACTCCCTCCCTGCCCTCAAGATTGAAGTGGCCCACCTTACAAAAGCTTCACAGAGTTTCGAGGACCGTACAGAAGAGGTCAAAAACTGGGCCAGGTGGAACAACTTGAGATTTGTGGATTTTCTGGAAGGTGTAGAAGGGGGTGTCTCAGGAAAATTCTTGGAACAATGGACCTTGTCATGGATTTTCGAGGGGCCAGTATCATTCTGCTTTATCGCTGAGAGGGCCCATAGACCACTGGTAGTGAAACCACCCCCAGGCACACCCCCTCGTCCCATGATTACCGAAATCCTAAACCACAGGAACAGAAACAACATCCCCCACCCACCGCCAAAGAGTAAGATGTAGCACAAATCCAATCCTCCAAGATCCTTATGTTCTTTTTCCTGGACTACACTTGGCTACCGTAAATCGTTTGAGGCTGTGAAACAAAAACTGAGGACATTGCACATCAAATATATGCTCCTATTTCTGGACTAGCTCATGATCATTTACGCCTGCATATCCTCCTTCATTGATACTCCCGAAGCGACCCCTGCACAACAACTCCCCGCCCCCCAACCTTTGGGACCACAAACTCAAAGGGAACACAGGATGAACAGGGCTCGTCTCTGAGCCCACAACAAACGAAGAGGATCTCGTAAGAGAAGAGACCTTACTGACGGCTCCTCCGCAATGGGAGAAGACAGCCCTGAGCACAGGTGCTGATGTGAGGCCACGGACTCTGCTAGTTCCTTGTTGGGTGGGGACCCACTGTCCGAGGGCCTGTCTCGTCTCCTCAAGGAATTGTTGTTGAGCAACTGACTGATTAAACCATGAGAGAACCCCATGAGAGGATGTAATTTCCCTCACCAGCAGCACGATATCCTTACTGAGGAGTTCTACTCGTGAGGGATGACCTGGGTGGATTTACCCCAGTGGTGTTCTTTTTTGTGTGTTTTGTTCATGTTGGGGCAACAGATACTTCTTAGGTGGAAGTGTTGGAAGGGGGGGGGGGGTTTGGGGGATATTTCATTGGGATGGTTTTGTCCCTGTTGGCCGTGGTTCAAACCGCAGTGCAAACGGGTGCCACAACAACGCCTTATCCTACCTACTATGCAGTTGGAGTTGGTTGATCACCCGACGAGGTTTGCCCAGGGGAACTTACGGAGATTCCAGTGAGTGGGAATCGTACTCAACACTCCAAGCGCCTCACATCATGGCAATACTTAAAACTACGATATGGAATGTCTACAGCCTTAATGACCACATTAAGTGCAGCTCAGAGTTGGGATTTGAGAGACGCCAGTCACCAGATGTCCTACTATTACAAGAGACGCATCTCTTGGGGACTAGATGTTTCTTCCTAGCCTGATACGGCTGCAAGGAGGTATACCATGCTAAATACTCTAGGGGCTCTCGGGGTGTGGCCAACTAATCTACAAACATGTGCCTATAGTGGTCTCTCGCAGCATCTCTGACTTGCATTGTAATTCGATATGTTGTGGTGGAGGGGGCAATTGCAGGCTATGCGTATAACCTGGTTTATTTGTATGTTCCTCCCCAGATGCCTGGGCACAACCTTGACACAGTAGAAAATGTATTGCTAGAGTTCCCTAGAGGTATAACAGTGGTGGGAGGACTTCAACATGGTAATGTCGGTGCACAGAGATTGTTAGAAAAGGGACAGAAATAGCTGCTCCCTGGCTCTGTGGCTGGGGAAATGGGCATCCAGCATCGGGCTCTGTGATGTCTGTTGGTTATGGAATCCGGATTCACTGGCATACACCTACACATCAGCTGCACACAAGAGGAGGTCTCGTATAGACCTATTCTTCATGCCCTCCACCAACTTATTATTGGAGGGACCCAGCCTTCTGAATGCCCCATCTCGCATCTTTATGCATGGTACCTGACAAACAAGAAGATCACAGATTTCCTCTCACAAGAGCTGGACACCTTCTTTGCTTTGAGTGAGCACTCCGTAAAGTCGCCCTGGACCCTATGGGCGGCAGGCAAATCATATAAGCGGGGAATTGCATGATCACACCTTAAGGTCAAATACAGGAAAAGCTCTATTAGATGGAGGAGTTAGAGGCCTGCATTGCTCGTGCAAAGGAGAGGTTATGAGAGGAAGAAACCGAAAACCACCAGGTAGAGATTAACAGGGCATCACTGAGGCAACTTTGCCTCGACGAGGCATGGCCTTGCTGCATCGCATCCCAGAGCAGGGTCTACGGGTGGGGCGATAAATCCAGCAAACTCTTTTATTGGCTAGCCACAAAAAGCACAGTGGAGATGGTGATTCTGACCATTGTGAACCCAAACGAGGAAGAGGCACAGAGGCCCGGGTAGTTGCATCCGCGGAGTACCATGTTACCCCATATTTAGGCTTTCCTGTTTTCAGTTTCTATTTTTGGTAAATTCTGGTGGGGTTTTTTCAGTGTTTTCAAGTGATTTCAATACCTTAAAGAAACAGTGGTTATCAGTGGTTACACATTTTCGCGCCATTAAAAACAACAGAAACAGTGTTTTTTTCGGTGTCTATGGAACGTTTTGCTTTTATTATTGCTTGGTTTCTACACTGATAATGCATGGTATATAGACAGTGTACGCACAGTGTATATGAGGTCCAAATAAAGTTTTGCAAATCAAACTTATTGTAGTACACCATACAATACTTCTTCAGTGAGTCTTTGGTCGTGTGCGCTCGCTTTTTCCCTCCCATGTAAACTTTTTTCTGTGAAAAGGCCCTCTCCACATTGGCACTTGACACGGGCAATGCCAAAACAGCCAGTACACAATTTGCTAACTCTGGCCACTGACATAGCTATCCATGCCTATACTGGTGCACTTGAAGATTGCGATTCTCTGGGCAGGTTCTGCAGCATTTGCGTTGAACTGGACGCATATGCCCTCCGAGTTATTGAAGCAGTCAAAAATAAAGCAGCACTTTTGAAACTACGGAGATAATTCCCCTTTACGGAAGGGATCTAGAACTTGTACAGTGTACCAAAGTGAGGGTTCATTGACTTCAAATGCCATGGTTGGTGAAGGGACATTTCTATGCATCATTGCAAGCCGTTTCTCATACATTGTAAAATAAAAGTTCCTGAATTGCTCTTCAACATTGCTTTGTTTACCAAGTGGCAAGCACTCTAATATGGAGCATTTTGCAGTGCCAAAGTCACTAAAGGTGTCGCCCAGCCTACTCTCAAGGAGATGTTTCACATCTACACCAATTATGCTGAACACTTGGCAGACAAGGGTGTTTCCAGACTCTAGTTTTTTTTATTATGTCCACTACAGCAGTTATGATTTCCTGTAAAAATCTAAGAATTCAGTAGAGCGTACTTTTTTCACATCACTATCAATTTGCGACCAAAGATCCTCACATTTTTTGCCTTTGGCATCATCACTCAGCAAACATTTTGGAAACGGTTGCCACATGGGTAATATGGCATTTACAGCACCTTGGAATGAGAACCATCAGCTAAGTGATACAGTTGAGATGACTATTTCTTTGATGCCACACAAAGCACAAAATGAGAAATATTTGCGTTTTAGTTCCTGCGCATAACAAAACAGTGCACCAGAATGGACTAAAAAGTCAATAGCATTCTTCAATAACTCTGAAGATTGTAAAGATGCTTTCAGCATACCATCTAACAAGTAGCAAGGATTTCTTACAGGGAAGCACTTCAGCTCGGGTATCGATTTTAACAGGTCATCACACAACTTTTTCATGTATGTAGCTGAATCACTGCAAATACAAACAATATCACTCCAATCTTTGTTGAACTTGGAAAGAACCTTTTTGCAGCAGCATTCCAAGTGACACTGCGTTCCATGTTCCATCCTGTCATGTTTTCACCACTATCCCAGATGCTTGGCGATAGCACTCTTTTCACATATATTTGTCATCATACCTTGCATTGGATGTTTAAAGCCTGAGGTGTTGGCAATTCACCTACTGAAAAAACTGACTCACTAGAAACTGGGCGCTGATGTGTCAAGGGTTTTTATCCATTCTCTATGGGTAAATGTGATGGCACATATTGGGAAAGATTCTTATGAAACCAGCCATTTTACCTATCAGTGAAAGAATCAAACGCAACCAAAATATCAAATATGATTTTGATATCTCCTGATTCTCTACAGTTTATAAAATAATTAAAAAAGACATAAAACATGCTTCTAAACCCTGCATCTTTAGACCAAAGACCACAAAACTGCAAAAAGCAAAAGGAAGAAGAAACAATATTTTAGTTACATCCCTCAACAACAAAACTCAAGCAGAATAATGTTAGCCCAGTCTTTCATGCTGCCAGCTTGTATAACAAAGTTACATTATATTGGTCCATTCAGGAAGAAAAAACATGACTCTTTCACTCTCCTTTTCCTAACTTTGAATGGCATTTAATTTGTGGTTCTGCAGGTGTTTTTTCAGTGTTTATATGTTTACACTGGTGAGGGCTATTTCCCTTTCGGTGGGGTTTTATCAGTTATTATAGGTTTAAACCTAAAACCGGACAGCCTACCCATATTCGAAACGCATGAGGGCACCACTAGAGTTTTCAGCTCCATTGATAGTGGATTTAAAACTGCCTACCCCACCAGCACTGAACAGAGCTGAGCTACAATAACAGATTCCTTTTGAAGAGGTCTTTCCGATATGAACCCTGGCAAATCGCTGGACTCCGATGGGTTTCTGATTGAATACTACCAGAAACTCTGCAGGTCATTACTTCCCCAACTGTTGACCCTCTATAATGAGTCCATGGTAATTGGCCACTTCCCAGAAGGGCCAAATGTGGCAACAAAATTGTTCTACACAAAATTGGTCAACCTCCCGAGAATGGCGTGTCCTATCGCCCAATCTCCCTTCTCAATAGTGAACCCAAATTATACATCAAGGTCCTGGCCAACAGACTCTTCAAAGTCATCCACAAGCTGATTAATTTAGCCCAGTGTGGCTTTATGCCCCAATGCAGTACTTAATGCTGCCTCCGTAGGGTACAGGCGGCAGTGGCATATCGATAGCAGCTCATGGGGTCCGGCGTCTTCCTACTCGGTTTTAAAAAAGCTTTTGATTCTCTCAATTGGGATCTCCTGTGGGACGCGCTGAGACACTTTGCCTTTGGGACTCGCTTTGTGCCATATGTACACGTGTTATACGCCGGCTCAGATGTGGGTTAATGGGGTTTTGTCACAGGCCTTTCCAATACAGTGTGGCACCAGACAAGGGTGCCTGCTGTTGCCTCTCCTTTTTGCCTTGGCGATGGAGCTGGTTGCAACATGGGTGCAGTGCGATGCGCAGGACCAGGGATTCCGGTGGGGGATGGCATGGAAGATCAGATCGCTCTACATGTGTATGACGTCTTGCCCTTTGTTTCCGACCCAGAGACTATGGGTCCAAGACTACGCCACATGTTAGAACAATATGGGTGGCCTATGGCCTGCTTGTCAACTGTTCCAAATCCCTCTGGTCCCGCTCCGGCAGATACTGCATGGCAGACTCAAGTTCCGATCCATAGGTTGAGCTTCCTATATCTGGGCATTTATATTTCCCTGCTCCCAACACTCACCTGGTCTCATAACTTGATGCCACTGGTCTGTAGGAGACCTAGAGAGGTGGAACTGACTGTCCGTTAACATACTGGGGAGGGTGGCTCTCTTCAAGATGATGGTCCTGTCACCCTTTTTATACATCCTACAAAATTTTCCATGTTCGCTTCCCAAACAGTTGATTACGAGGATACAGACCCGAGTGCGCTCCTTCCTTTGGCCAAATGAGTGCCATGTATCGCCTTTGGGAAATGTGAGAAATCCACCTTTGATAGGGGTGTGGTGGCGGCAGACATGCACTTGTGTTATTGAGCCTCTCAGCTGGTGGCCCTGAATGACTGGCTTCATGGAGGTTGGGGCAACCTGGCCTGCAAAGTGGAAAAGGCGTCTATGGGATGAGATAACATAGTGGATAGGCTTTATGGAACAACTATGCCTCACACCCTCCCTGATCTTACTAGAGTTGTGTTCTTGTTGTAGAGATCAGCATTGCGCTGGACAGGCTTGGCGTGCAGGATTATGCTCCAAACCACCCTTTGGAGGGGGAATTGGTTGGGCCAAGTGGCTAACTTAGTTGGGTTTGGCCGCTGGGACCTTATAGACATCTCTAGGTTAGGAGATATTTGGCAAGGAGCATACCTGGGGTCCTTCAGGACCTGCAGACAGATTTCAATCTGCACCGGTCCCAACTCCACCATGCCCTGTCTTCCCACTGAGAGTATGTCTGGAAGGCCCCCATGTTTAGCCCCCTAGAGGCCAAATTGGGACAGGTGGAGTCTTGTGTATCACGAGTGACTGGTGAAGACTTCCTAACCTATTAATAAGAATGGATAGAAGATACCTTGGAGAACAGAGGAAAGGGGGAAGAGGGAGGGGAGGTAGCCTGACCCATCTTCTGCTTACCACCATGCTCTCCTGTTCTCCTGAAGGTACTTGCGGCGACCATCCAGAGAAAACCCTACGGCGAGAAACCAAGAGAAAAGACCTGGTTACAAGAGTAACAACCATTCCGCGCTACTTGGAAGAGATGATTATAACATAAAGAGACTGGAGATCAATGTTCCCTCTAATTGTTTTCCTCTGTGTGCGGCAGTGGAGGGTCTCTGTGCGCTGCAACCATGGCTTTGTGTGCCAGGAACCAGACCGCGCTTGTGTGCAGCGCCAAATATCACTCCAAACTTTTAATTAAAAAAGTGAAAAGATGGTGCATTTCCACACATACAGCGCCACGTTAAGGGTCTTAAGGCAGGTTTGCAATGTGGATAAACACGCCATGACATGAATTGGTTACACAGGCAAGTACACTTCAGGTTTAGAAAAGCACAAGACTCCAACGGTGGTACCATCATAAGATTTTACTAAATATTCTTAACTGGAGCACTGTTCATTGGGTGGGGAAATGTTGAGAGCCTACACAAGATCACATATACACAATAAGTTACAAAATTACATAACATATTTACAATTTGATGTGAAAGCTACTGAGTAATGTTGGGCTATCCCGCCAGAGATAGTTTGTAAAAGTGTGACATCCAGGTAAACATGGACTGTGGGAGAGGGCCGTTCACACAAGTCAAGTGCCATCTCTAGATGGGCGACATGGTTGCTTCTCACGTCGATCCCTGCCATTTTTCCAGTGCTGATAAACTCTATTGAGGTCAATTTTCCCATTTAGGAGGTAAGCCTTTGTCCTCATCAGCATATCCAAATGCTTCTGCTCTAGTCTATTTCTCAATTTACTCTTGATAGTATTCATGAGGGTGAATCCTCGTTCACAATCTGCACTAGATGCTTGAAATGTTGCGCAGACATCAACAAGCTGAGACACCACACTATACTGAGCAGCATTGCGTACAGTAAAATTCACCATGTCTTGAAAGGTGGTAAATAACCCACCCTTTACATGTTCTGCCCCCACATATTTATATTCTCTGTATTGTCGAACAACATCTTCCGGTGTTTGACAATCACCCAGGACCAAGACATTTTTATACTTTTCAACAAGTCTTTGTACATTCTCAGTCCCAAAATCAAAATGTGATTGTGTTGCTGTCGCCTGGAATTCAAAACGTGCCCATTCTTTCAGTTCATCTTCAGGGAACCTTTTTTGCATGTGCTCACAAAGAAGGGAAATAAAAGACAAAATAGGCCCACTGTCAAACTCTTGCCTTTCCTTGTACAACACCATCAGATCTCTTACATTGCTGCTCCAAAAGACAGTTTCCCCCAAATACTGTTCCTTAATTTGGCCAATCTTTGCTCTTGCATACTGTACAGCTTCAACAGTAGTCAAAGAACTTTTTGGAATAGTTTGCACAAAGATGCAAATTCACCCAGAATGTCATTAAGTACTGCAAGGGAAATATGGTAGTTGGAGTCTGATAGCTTTTTGTAACAATATTTAGCAACTGGATCATTCTCCTCCACTTTCTCATGCTCAAAGTACTTAAGAACAGCCTCGTAATTCCGAATTAGTGCACCAACTGCAAAATGCCTTGAAAGCCACCGGACTTCATTCAGTGGTCGAAAAGAGACCACTTCACATTCAGTGACCGATGCGATTTCATCCAGCTTGGACTTCCTTGCAGGAGAGCTGGAGAACACAGTGTAGATAGTCCTCAATAATGTCTCCATCTCTTTAATCATTGGAACCTTCTTCGAGTCATCATCAACTCCCTAATCTTCTCGATGGGTGACACAGTGCTGCTCAACTAGATGAGGAATGGATTGTTTAAGGCGAGTATCAACAACATTATTCTTACCCAGCATCACAGGCGCACCATCGGATGTGAACATGACCATTTTCATGAGGTCCAGTTCATTGGCAGTGTAGAATTCTTTCACAGCAGTAGTGATAGCCTCAGCATTACAACTAGTCAGCTTCACTATGCCCCCAAACAGTGTTTTGTGCTCTGTTGATGTTACAGGTCGGAACTTGAAGTACAGGATGAGCATTTTTGTAACAGAAATATTTGTGCTCTCATCAATTATCAATGTGAGATACAAAGCGTTACGAAGTTCTGCCATAGCTTCACAGTGTAACATGCTATTGATGGCCTCAAGGAACTCACGGCATAGTTCTTGCTTCTTCAGCTGTCTGGTATCTTCACATACAAAGTTAGGTGGTCATGGATGTCTTGTACAGACAACATTGAAGTATTCATCTTGACTGCCAGCAACACGTTGTTGATGAGAATCTTTATCTCCTCAGGCAGGGATCTTTGTCGTTCAACTACTTCCATTCTATTTGCTTTGTCAGTGGCAGTTTCTGTCAGCATTGCCCGCACTCCATAACCAAACCTGGCAGCAGCACTTCTGTTTCTCAATATCACCATGGCAGACTTGTGAACTTTGCTAATTAGATGGCATTTCATGTAATCCAGTTTTCAGCCATCACTCCATTTCTTCCCTGTAGAAAAGTCCCCAACAATCTTGGCTTCGGCACATGCTTTGCAAATCAAGCCCACGTCTGGACTGTATTAAAATAGTTCCCAGAGTTGCATGCGAACCTTGCTTCATGATTTCTGTGTCTCAGCCGCCACAATTTATTTTATCCACTCTTCCTTGAATACAAGGCAACATTTCTTCCTTTGTGTTGAAGCACCGCACTCTCCCGAAGTTACAGCTTTGCGCTTGACCATTTCTGTGCCCGCCGGTTTGAACCTGCTGTGCCACAAAGCCTGCAAAATAAAGGAACATGGCTTACGTTGACGCCTATGCTCAGGAATGCAATCTGTCACGTAGTACTGAGGCATCGCCGGCAAAACGTAGAGTATAATTAACCGGATTTTTCTGTTCTCTGCCCTCCCCTTCCAAACTTATATGTAGCACTGTCCGTAGAACCTTCAATAGAAGTAAAGATTGTTACGGCACATTGTGATACAGCACATTGTGATACAGCAATATACCATGTGCACCATAAGGGAACTCGACTAAAACAATTACCTGTTGTGCTTGTACTGACGTATGCCTGTTCAAATGTGTGGGGTACTGTCTGCAAAACCTGCAACAGAAGAAAACATGGGTAAGGTATGTTGTTATACTACAGTGTACAAGATGCACCACAGATTAACTCTACCAAACAATTACCTGTTCTGCTTGTACTCACGTACGCCTGTTTAAATGTGTGGGGTACTGTCTGCAAAACCTGCAACAGAAGAAAATATGGGTAAGGTATGTTGTTATACTACAATGTACAAGATGCACCAGTTTAACTCTACCAAACAATTACCTGTTCTGCTTGTACTCCCGTACGCCCGTTTAAATGTGTGGGGTACTGTCTGCAAAACCTACAACAGAAGAAAACATGGGTAAGGTATGTTGTTATACTACAATGTACAAGATGCACCAGTTTAACTCTACCAAACAATTACCTGTTTGTTCTGTCTGTACTCGTGTCTGCCTGTGCAATTGTATTCGCAGTACGGTCTCACAAACCTGCAAAAGAAAAGGGGTGCCGATTGTGAATCTATTTACCCAGCAACCCCCAACCCAACGAGGAACGTAAACAGAATTACCTTGTCTTTGTGGGTACTCGCGCCTGACCACTCAAATCCAAATACCTTGCAGACTGGAAACCTGCAATTGAAGACAAGATCGTTAGCAAAGGCTCGAAGAGTTACAAACTATGAATGGAACCGGTCTAGAGACCCCAATAGGAACAAGCATTTGCAATGCAATAGGTCTCGCACTTACGCGAGTTTGAGCAATTGGCATTGTAAATGACAATGCCTTTTATTTTTGTTTTGCTTTTTAAAACAATAATAAAAGGCATTGTCATTTACAATGCCAATAGCTTAAACTCGCATAAATGCAAGACCTATTGCATTGCAAATGCTTGTTTTATTCAGTCTTGGCACTATGCTGGGATCAGTGACAGTAATATCGGCTGCTCGCCCGCTTTTTTCTCGGCTCCTCTCCTGGTATCACCTTCTTGTAATCCTTAGAAAAGCAGGAGGGCACTCTTCTTGCCCGCTGGGTTTGCCCTAGTCACCTCCAAGTTATGAGCACGAGGGTCAAATATGAGTGTATCCAGACCATTCAATCATTGGCCTCTCTTTAGAAACAAGACCCCTCCCCCCCCCTTCGGGCAGGAAAGTCGTGCCATTTCCAGGGAATTACAAGGTTACGAGACAGAGATTACCGTTGACATGACACCGTGTCAGCCCCTACGCCTTACCTACTCCTGCTCTTCCTTGTTTTACCTCACCTGATCGTGCCCGCAAGAGCCTTATCTGTTTGTGAGTTGCCGGGGCTCAACTCTCCGCGCTGCCAGATGTTCCTCACTGCCCCTCCCATGCCTACATGTTTGTTGTACCTGCCCTGCGCCTTCGGATTATGGAAAGCCCTCTGTCAACCCTCCTACCTACTCTCACGTGACCACCCCTCCAGTACCCCGTTTGTGCGCCCAGGTTTCTAGTCGCGTAGCAAGGGTGACACGAACTATAGCTTAAGTAAAGAGCAATGGTCCCCAAATCACTAGACAGCAAATTTATGGGGAGTTTTATATAGCGCAAACTCGACCCGAAGGTATCAGAGCGCTTTACATGAGCACCAATTGCGTTACAGACAGACACACTCATTTAGTTATTTGTCCAGAATCACAGGATGGTGAGGGTCCCTGCCGAGAATCGAACCCTGTTACTCAGCTTCGAAGTCGAGCGTTGTAGCCGTTAGGGCACATCCTTGGATCCATACATGGTAGGGGCATGAAACGCCCGCGTACTCCTAGGTCCCGGTGCTACTGCAGCTGTTGCAACATTGATAGCTATGCCTATGCAGTTGTATCAAGTTTTTGCCCCATCCCGTACTTGAACCCTCAGCAGAGAGCACTGTGGTGCCGACAATTCAAACCTGCCCCCCGGGTACACCCCCTGATGTCCCTCCTCATCTGCCCCCTTCCAGGGGGAGTCCTGTTTGCCTCACCTGCACCTGCCCCTAGAAGTCGAGGCTTTTAACCCCCCAACAACACTTCTGCCCTACACCGGCCTCCTCACCTGCTTGTCGGGCAGCCCTCTTAATTCCCGTACCAGTACCAGCAGCCGGCCCGGGCCCTCCATCTCGGCAGCGGTACCCGAACTCCCCATGGCTGTGCTGCACAGTCTGCCCTGGGAAAGAAGCGCGGCGCTGTGCGCTCCACAGCCGAGATAAGGCGAGGAGTGACGCATCATACCTGGCAGCCGCGGATGGCACACCCCGGCCCAGCCCCCTCATCCGAGCGCACCCCGGACACCGCCCAGGGCACCTCCGGACAGGGCAAGCGTGCAGGATACAGACAGGTCAGGAGCAGTACGAGCGGACGCAGAACACCGGCGCCCCCCCACCCTTCCTGACTGCACAAACTGAAAACAAGCATTTGCAATAGGACTCGCATTTACGCGAGACCTATTGCATTGGAAACGGGAGTGCTGGCGGGGGAGTGCGGGCGGGCGCGAGAAGGCACGACCGGGAGTGCGCGGGAGGGGGGCGGGGGGCCCCAAGAAGTCACGGACTGCGGGAGGGGGGGGGAAAGGGAGGTAGAAAATAGTGTTCGGAGTAAAGAGGCCAATAGCCCTGGAAGGATACTAATGACGACATGGCCGTCATGGGGAGGGACTAACAAGCCTAAAACCAATCGGAAGGCAGCATTTAGGACCTAAGCCAATGAAAAAGATAGGCAGAGAGTGGGCGGAGCTTCCACGCTATACTGAATAGTGCATGCCTCGCAAAGCGAGCAGCGCATGTGCTGCAACGCTAGGCTCGACCTAAAAAAGACCAAATAGTTACCTGGGATTCCAGTTTAGGCAAAACAGGCACGTGCCCATGTGCTTCATTATTAGCATCCATTATCTTAAACTGGTCTATAAATCCGTATTGTGTGTTACACCTTCTGTGATGCAGCTTTCCCTGGCATTCAAACTGTGCAAATGGTTGAGTTGGGTGAACAAGGAAATTCACAAGGAGGACTGAGCAGCACAAAAGCCATCAAAAGATCCCACCTGAAGATGATGCAGTGGCGTGCAAAAAATATGATAAAGACTTTCTAGCAATTTTCAGGCAACCATAGAAATGTCAAGATAACTCTGAAGATTGATGGACCTGCTGAGTTTTGTCTAGTGGAAGTTTTGACTCATCATAAAGTAGCGGAGGGGGTTAAAATGCCTGAAGCAAAGAAGCTGGTGAACCATGCAGATCACAAATTGCATGCAATGTAAATAGGTCAGTGCATTACTGCTTCTGTCAGAGAGCCCCTTTTGTTACTTGCAGTTTATATGTTTAAATCCTAATATAGAACAGTGAGCTATTAACTATCAAAGAGCTGCATGCAAACTGCAAGGTATAGATTACAGCACAAACTCAATGCGGCGTTGGTGGTGGTTCATTAGCAGCTCAGGTGCCCAGAGCACCGGGACCCCTGACCGTGCAGGTAGCTCTTAGTCGTGCGCGCCACATCATGCCTGGAGGCCGACTACCAGGCGCAGAGAGGCGAGCGGGGCAGATTGTGTGCTTTTGTTTAAGTATTCATATTAATCACAGCTCGTGAAGGGGCTGCACCCACATAAGCAGAACCACATGTATAGAAGCAGCTCAAGTACCCATTTTATACGCAAAATCCTTACACAACACGCAGTAGTAGTAAATGGAAGGCTGACAGAAGAGGATGAAACGTAGAGAGTCACGGTCGAGCAAAGACGGGGGAGGATTATAGGTAGAAGAGTGAGGTGGAACTGGAGACGGGTGAGGCAAAGCGAGGGAGGATAGTGATGAAGCAGGTGCTGAAAGGGAGGCTGGGAGGCAGAAATTGAGGAGGACGAGGCAGTGAGACAGTGTAACAGTTATGTAGAATGATGAGGGGGAGGCACAGCGAGAGGATGGTGTGGTGGGGAGAGCAGAGTGACGCAGAAAAAGGGGAGGAGGATTAAGTGAGAGGACGGTGAGTGTGAGGCAGAGAAAGGGAGCAGGCTAAGGCAGGAAGAGATAGTGATGAGGTGGAGAAGGGAGGATGAGAAAGAGGAGGCTGAGGTGAAGAGAAAAGAGAGCGAAGTGGGAGGATGCAGGGGGTGAAGTGGGTGAGGTGGGCAGGAGAGCAGGGTGAAGTGGAAAGAAAGGTGGTTGAGGTAGAGAGAAAGGACAGTGTGAAAGATACAAAGGTGGGTGAGGCGGAGTCCAAGGAAAATGAGACAGAAAAAGCATAAGAGAGAAAGCACATAAGTACAAACCCCCATAAATACAGAATGGAAACTAATAAGTATGACTCAACCACTAGATAGGGTATGCAGCACATCCATCCCCCTTCAAAAAGCATCCAGCATGCCCAGACCCAGCTTGCGGACACCTGGGAGATGCTAAGTATCTCTATTAAGCTCCATGCCCACCCATGCTTTCTCGTGGCCCTCTCAGATCCCGAATCCTGGAGCCGGGCCTGCAGTGCTAAGCAGATGAATATGGTAATGTGATCTCTTATTGTGGCGCTATGCTATAACTGCTTTGTCTCACCTCGGGTACCAATGACTGACACAGATACAAAAGTTGTGTTGCTTTGCCAAGGGTGGTTCTT
Source organism: Calotriton arnoldi (assembly GCA_963921515.1). Classification (NCBI taxonomy): domain Eukaryota; kingdom Metazoa; phylum Chordata; class Amphibia; order Caudata; family Salamandridae; genus Calotriton; species Calotriton arnoldi. Next base: position 3,313,389 of record CAWUFW010000063.1, read on the forward strand.
TTCACTGCAGCCGTGCAGGGGGAAAGAGGACGAGCGGGAGCTGTGAGCCCATCTACATAGTCCCCATCCCAAATATCGTGGAGCCAGCCAGGTGTGATCAGTGCACTGCTCCCGTGGGCAGCAGCTCCCGCGCTAGCCGAGATTTCTGTGTAGTGGCCACAGAAGATGTACCTCACAGGGTGATGGGAAACACTAAGAGGCTATCCACTCTATTGTCGCCCTTTGGGTGATATGACCAGCCGGCATCTTCTTGTATTGGCTGCAGGGCTTTAAGTGAAATGAAAAAACTGGGAGGTCTCTCAAAGGGGCGTGGCTGACGTAATTAAGGGCATGGCTTAAAAACACTTAAGCTAAAAATCTGTGCTTAGCTCTGGTATGTTACTGCTTCTGTCATTCCATCCAGATATATACTACAACACGAGGCAGATTGTGTGCTTTTGTTTAAGTATTCATGTTAATCACAGCTCGTGAAGGGGCTGCAATTAACATGAATACTTAAACAAAAGCACACAATCTGCCCCGCACCGCGCTTTACTAACGAAAGAGTACAGCAAGTTTAAAAGCAGGGCATGTGCTTTCAAATTAAACTGAAAGTACACGCTGTGTTTTTAAACTTGCTGTACTCTTTTGTTAGTAAAGTGTGGCTGCCAGGCAGATTCGGTGCTTTTGTTTAAGTATTCATGTTAATCACAGCTCGTGAAGGGGCTGCAATTAACATGAATACTTAAACAAAAGCACACAATCTGCCCTGCAGCCGCGCTTTACTAACAAAAGAGTACAGCAAGTGCCCTCAGCCCAACAGCCCCAAGCCCAGACAGACTTACCTGCCGCTTCCGACTCTTCCTCTGCCGTCCACACCACATCCAGGAAATGCCCGTTTTTCGTGGCGCTCGCTTTTTTAAAGCAGCGGCGCGAACACTCTCGCGGGATGTCCTGTGTGTGTGCGCGCTCCATACATGGCAGTGCGCGCTCGTGGGAAGAGAGGTGCGCGCGCATGCGCACCTTAAGGGAACAGTGCTGGAGATATATATATATATATATATATATATATATATATATATATATATATATATATTCCTATTCAGAATATCTACCTCGTCTTTAATAAAGTCAACATACGGAAAACCAAAAAGCCTCATAAGCGATATTTCCGCCTGTCCCTCCACACTCTCCTAGGTCTGATGCAAGATGTGGGGGGCAGCAGGTGTGACCACATGTTAGTGAGACTGGGGAGTTTGGTCGCCAAAAGAGACGTAGCTCGATTGTGGAACTTAGCAAATCCACCCAAGGTGGTGGCGTTGCGCAAAGCTATGGACTGGTGCGCAAAGCTGGAGGAACCGGTCTATACTGCACAAGGTTGCCCCCACAAACACTAAAAAGATTTGGGGGAAATGGTGTTTCTATGGGTTACAAAGCATTGTATGGTAACTGCATATGTGATTGTTAATCCGCAATTGTCGTGGCTCATTTGCACGGTAGTTTACGGTCTGTTTTCTTCATAAAATCAATGAGAATTGGTTTGTAATATATATATTCACCACCACACTTGCAATGTCAAGCAAGCAACGAGCCACGCCGATCCAAGGTTGCCAATTCAGATTTATTTACGGGCACAAAACAAAGACGCGTTTCGAGCTCAACAGCTCTTGGTCACCTGACCTTTACCTCGAATACACATTTTTTATATAATATCACTAGCGTCCCACATGACGCAAACATAGAAAAAAGACTATGTAAATACCCAATTTCCCAGTTCCCAAAAGTGAAAGACATTTACATAACACACTTTATACAAAATTACTAAATTATAATACATTTGATTCATGTGTTTTCTAAACCAAATTGTTATATACAATTTAACTAAATTTTCTAAATTTTCATATTGTGAGTGTCTTCATTTTCAAACTAATTTAAATTCATAGAATGACCACTATTTCACATAATTTTAGTGCTACATGTTTCCACTTAATTTTTTAAGGGTATAGTACCCCTTATTTCCACGTCACATTGCCTAAATTTCTATCAATTGATTTATAACTTTGCAAAATGATTTATCTACATTATTGGACCCTTAATCAATTAAACATACAATCACGGTATAGTACCTCCTGACAAAAATATTCTGACAAAAATATTCTATTCTACTGATTTGATCAGTTACTCAATTTGTACCTAAAAAAGAGAAGAGAGCGGTTGTTTATAGAAACATCCGGTTCCCCGTGCTCATACTTTCTATATTTAGTTGTGAAGAAAATGGTCAGGTAAATCCATATCGGGTCTGAAAAAGACAATGAACAATACAATTAATAACATGTTCCACATACTATATACAATATATGGCACTCTATATTACATGTTCAAAAAAATAATTAGTGGGAATGAAAATATGCACTCATAGAAAACCCTTTTCTGATTCTAAAATTAGTTAATTATATCTCAACATATTTTTTCTCACATTATCATTTTTAATTTAGTTAAACACATATCAAATGAAGGATACAAAAAGAAAAACGTAGGGATGGGTTTAAACAGTGAATATTTACAGTGAAATTGTTTAAAAAAAGGTAAATTTTCTATACAATGTATAATCTAGAGTTCCTGAATTCATTGTTTGTACAGTGCAGAATTACAGATGCACATGCATCTCCTCATCATTATTCATTCCAAACGGAAAAACACTTCCTGCTTGCAAGATAAACCTAGATTCGGATCTTCTAAGTGATTGTACTCGATTGCCTCCTCTTGGATTCTTGGGGATGGTATCTAAAGCAAAATATTTGGCAGTAGTCCAATCCCCATTGTGCACCTGATTGAAATGCCTAGCAGTGCTGTAACTGAAATCTTTGTTCGTAATAGCTCGCCAATGCTCTAAGATTCTCTTCTTCACGGGAAAAGTGGTGGATCCAATGTACCACTTGCCACAAGGGCAAGTGATCACATAAATTACAAAATCCGTCCCACAACTGATGTTTTTCCTTATAATCCACTGTCTACTTGTTCTCTGTAATTTCACTTCACTGACATTCTGGCTATTACTACACGCTTTGCATTTCCCACACTTGTGGAAATCACCAGTTTTTTCAAGCCAGGTGGATTTACGGTGTTCCATGTGACTCCTGACTAACATGTCTTTAAGAGAGGGACCCTTTCTGTATGTTATAGATGGATGATTTCCCAATTTTTCTCTCAACATCTGATCTTGTGTGAGAATATCCCACCTTCTTTTGATTATTCTACTAAACAATGCGGATTGGGTATTGTATGTTGTAATCAACCTAATGGGAGATCCATCTCCACTTTGTTTGATTTTTGGTGCTTGGTATAGGGCTTCATTTCTCTTTACGGAATCAGCTCTATTTTCGCCCAATTTTAGCATTTTAGGAGAGTAACCTCTGGTTTGAAATCTAGCTTTCATCTCTTTTTTGTTTCTCTGATAATTAAAATCAGAGCTGCAATTCCTTTTTGCCCTTAAAAACTCACTAAATGGAATGCTCCATCTAAAGTTAGGGGGATGACAGCTAGCTGAGTGCAATATAGAGTTGCCCGCTGTTGGTTTTCTAAACAGATCTGTTACCAATTGGTTGTTGTCAATTGTTAGTCTGATGTCAAGAAAGTCTACTGTTTGTTGACTATAATGCACAGTAAATTTAAGATTAACTGTGTTTTGATTTAATTCATTGACAAACTGTAGGAGTTCTACTTCTCTGCCCTCCCATACAAAAAAGACATCGTCGATGTACCTTAGCCATATATTCACTTTACTTGTCCAGTGTTCCATGCAATCACTCCAGAGCACCTGCTTCTCCCACCAGCCCACCAACAGATTGGCGTAGCTGGGAGCGAAGCAGGTGCCCATCGAAGTACCCTGTGTCTGTTTGTATAGTTGTCCATTGAACAGAAACACATTTTCGGTCAAACACATCTCTATCATTTGTAACAACATATTTGTATGTGATAGTAGATGCAAGCTCCTTGTTTTAAAAAAAATTTCACAGGCCTTGAGACCATCTCTATGTCTGATGTTGGTATAAAGGCTTTCAACATCCAAGCATACTAGCCATTGGTCATCATTCCAGTGTAAATTTTCAACTTTTTGCAAAAAATCCTTCGTATCTCTCACATACGAGGTTAAACCTTTCACATATTCAGACAGGAAAAAATCAACATAGACAGATACTTTCTCAAAAAGACTGTTTTTGCTGAAACAATTGGGCGCCCTGGTGGGTGTAGTGGGTCCTTATGCACTTTTGGAAGTAGATAAAGAGTTGGAATTGTTGGTGTACTGTTTTTCAAAAATTGTTGCTCATCCCAATTTAATAAATTGTCATCAGACCACTTTTAACAAATTATTAAATCTATTATGTAATTCCACTAGATAAGATTTATCCACTCTCGTATAACATACAGTGTCATTGAGTTGCCTCATAGCCTCATGTATGTAATCTTTTTTGTCCCATAAGATAATGTTCCCGCCCTTGTCCGAAGGTTTAATTATAATGCTTTCATCGTTCTTTAGTGATGATATAGCATTCCTCTGTGCTTGTGTTATATTGGAGTTCTTAACTGGCTTTTTCAATAGCTGTAAAATATCTTGATTCACAGCCTCGTGAAAAATGTCTATGGTTGTCCCTGGCAATTTGTGGCATATACTTGGATTTGGCTTTAAACCCTGTTACGCTTGGTGCTATTTGTTCAACACCCAGACTAGATATTAAGGAAATGGTGTTGGAATTTGAAGGGTCTACAACTTTAGTATCGTGAATTTCAGGTGTTTCCTCAAGTGCTTGGAGTGACAAAAGAACATTTTAAGTCATCAATACACAATGATGTTGTTTGTCTATTATCTTGTGTAGTACGCTCATTCTTCTTTCTAAGATTATGTATTTTATAAAGTTTGAGCTTGCGTGCAAATAAGTAAATATATATATTCACTGAAAAAACCACAGGTTTCAGGGACGTTATAGTTAGTTGGACATTTCACACGTACAAAACCAGTGAAATTCGGACGTTATAGTTAGTTCAGCTAACTATAACTCGCGCCCCCTCAATGCACTGCTGATGACGTCACATATTACATCACTCATGACATGGTCAGTGACATCACTGATGACATCTCAAATGACATCACTGATGACCACTGATGACATCATCCAGTGACTGTGTGTTTCTGTAAAGTTTAAATATGTTTAATATATAAAGGGAAAGGCGTATTGAAGAATGAGTGGGTGTATAAGTGTCTGAATGGATGATTTAGTAGGTGCGTGACTGACTATAAGTGAGTGATTAAACGTATCTTACTGAATGCATGGGTTAGTGACTAAACTGTGTGAATGTCTGTATCTGTCTGTTGGTGTGTAAGCGGCTGCATGGGTTTGTGAATAGCTACATGAGTATCTATATGGGTTATTGATTGGTTGTCTGATTATCTGTATGGGTGCCTGAGTGTTTGTGTGGGTGGGGGGTGTGTGACTCTGTGCATAGATGTGTGAATGGGTGATTCACTGGGTGTATGGATTCAAGAGTGCATCTGTGATGGACTGTACGGGTGGCTGAGTGTGTGTATGGGTGTGTTGGTGAGTGAATGGATGTCTCAGTGGTACATGTGTGAGTAACTACATATGTGAAAGGCAGTATATGTGGGTGTTGGAGTATATAAATGACTATAAGTGAGAGTGAGTGATTGTGAGAGTGGCTGTATGGATGAGTGTGTGCTTGTATCAGTGATTGTATAAGAGCGTAAGTATGTGTTAGTATCTGTATGAGTAAGTGAGGTGGTGTGTGTATAACTGTATAGGTGAGTGAATGGGAGTGTGATTAATTCTTTGCATGACTGACTAGGTGTGTGAGTAACTCTATGGATGATTTGCAGTGTGTGAGTGTCTATATAGGTGTATGAGTGCATATGATAGTCCTGTACTGATGAGTGACTGAAAGTATGAGTGACTGTATGGGTGAGTGAGTGGATGGGTGTGTAGACCTAAGAATCAGTGAGTGGGTATGTAGTTATTGGTGTTGGAGTGTCTATGGTTTTGAGAATGGCAGTCTGTAATTTAGAGTAGGTGTATCAATGGTTATATTAGGGTGTGAGAAGATGCATCAAATTATCACGTGGATGATGTCATCAGTGATGTCATTTAAGATGTCATGAGTGATGTCATCAGTGATGTCACTGACCATGTCATAAGTGATGTAATATGTGACGTCATCAGCAGTGCATTGCGGGGGCGCGAGTTATAGTTAGCTGAACTAACTATAACGTCTGAATTTCACTGGTTTTGTACGAGTGAAATGTCCAACTAACTATAACGTCCCTGAAATCTGTGGTTTTTTCAGTGAATTTCTAAGGTTTTTTAAATGCTAATTTCCGACTATAACGTCCCTGAAACCTGTGGTTTTTTCAGTGAATTTCTAAGGTTTTTTAAATGCTAATTTCTAACTATAACGTCCCTGAAACCTGTGGTTTTTCAGTGAATTTCAAAGGTTTTTTAAATGCTAATTTCTAACTATAACGTCCCTGAAACCTATGTTTTTTTCAGTGAATTTCAAAGGTTTTTTAAATGCTAAATTCTAACGATGCCTACAGAGGTCGGACGTGCAGAAAGAAGAAGAAAGGCGCAGAAAGAAGCAACAGAAATGCAGAAAGAGGCAACAGAAGTCCAGAAAGACAAAGAAAGGTGCAGAAAGAAGCAAGAGATGTGCACAAAGAACCGACAGAGGAGCAGAAAGAGGCCTTGTTGCAAAGTCATCCTGTGCCCCCAACTTTTGCTGACGGGTACTGGTGGTAACTGACTCTGACTAACCAGTCCTAGAGCCAGTGCTATGCTAAAAGACACTTAGAATACAGTGAAAACACCTACATACACTAGTGAACACTATGCGTTGGGGTACCCCTGTGATTGGCATGACCTCCTCTGTAAGGCCCTAGTACATAATTAGGGGTGGGCGGAATTTGCAGGGTCGCGTTCCGCAAAGTTCAGCGCAACGGTAAACAAATCTCCGCGAGCTTGCGCAAAGTTCCGCGAGCATGCGGAATTGCTTGGTCCCCCTGTTCGCGATGGGTTTTTCGTGTTCGGGGACGCTGTTTGCGTGCTCGGGGGGGGAAATATCTTGTGAACTTACCCATCCGGTCGCCAAATGGCGCGGCCATCTTGTTTCACTTGTCCCGCCCGCTCGCGATGCGTGTTTCCTGTTCGCGAACGCGGATGTCCGGTGGCGCGTCCGAATGACGTGTTCACGATCGCACACTCTCGCGGCGCACACGAACGGATAGGAAAACTCGTCGGCGAACGCAGGGATCCCGGTAAGTCGCTACCGCGCGCGCAAACACGCATTTTTAAAGCGCGAACAAGGAAAAATTCCGCTACGCCTCGGATCGCGGAATTTTCGGTAATTCTGCGTTCTCCGCGGAACGCGCAATTACCAAAATTCCGCAAATTCCGCGAGCGGAACGGAATTTACCGCCCACCCCCATACATAATAGGGCAGGGGGATTAAAACTACCTCTAGGTCAGAGGTGCAGAAAGATGCTTCTTTAAGTAGTAGTCACATTTGCAGAGTGGTGGAGTAAGGGTGCTGGGCTTCCGACCAGCGCTCAGGAATTCCGCTGCATAGGACTTAGACAAGATACCAAGAGGGCTTCTTGGCCCCCAAAGTCCCTCCGGAGTAAATTGGACTTCATCCCCCATCCCGTAGTCTGCCAGGAGGCGCGTTTGCAGAGTTTTGGAGAAAGGGGGGCATGTCCTCCTTAGACGTCTTAGCAATCCCACTGTGTGGGACTTCCTGCAGGTAACAAGAGGGGTAGTTGGCCACCAACGACAACCTTGGGGGGGCAACTACCCCTCCTATTACCTCCATTAAGTCCCACACAGCAGGATTGCTAAGTTCTCATAGCAGGCCACGCCCCCTTTGCCCACCACTCTGCAAACGTGCTCCCTGGCGCGCTCTTGGATGGGGATTGAAGTCCCCTTTGCTGCTGGGGCCTTTAGGGCCAACTAGCCAACGTCTTACCTCCAGTAAGCCTCACACAGTGGGATTGCTGAGAGGGTGGACAAAGGCCACGCCCCTTTCTCCACCACTCTGCAAACGCGCCTGCCTGTCGCGTTCTAGGTTGGGGTATTAAGTCCCCTTCATTCCTGAGGGTCCCTGAGAACAACTAGCCCACCAGTTACCTCCAGTTTGCGCCACAGAGCTGCGTTGCAGAGAGGTGGTCCGAGGCCACGCCCCTTTCTACACCACTCTGCAAACGCAGCTCCTGGCGTACTGCTGCTCGGGGGATGAAGTCCACTTGTGTCCTGAGGTCCTCAGGACACAAGAGGACCTCATCGCCCCACCACCAGTGCGCCAAGAGGCGCGTTTGCAGAGTGGTGTAAAAAAGGGCGTGGCCTCAGACCACCTCTCTGCAACGCAGCTCTGTGGCGTATACTGGAGGTACCTGGTGGGCTAGTTGGCCCCCCAGGGACCCTCAGTAATGAAAGGGACTTAATACCCCAACTTAGAACGCGCCAGGGGGTGCGTTTGCAGAGTGCTGCAGGGAGGGGGCGGGGCCTCATGCGAGATGCCGGCTTTTTTTTAAATTTTATTTTTTTAGAAGGGGAGCTGTGTGGCCCCCCTTCTTTTACAATTTTTTGGGTCCTAGGGACCCCATCACCCAGGGCCTGACCCGTTTTTATAGAATTTCTTTTTTTTTTTTTTTTTTTTAACGGGAAGGGGGCCGCGTGGCCCCCCTCCCGAGGCCAATTTAGGCCCCCGGGGACCCCATCCCCCGGGGCATGGCCACATATTTAATATTTTTTTTTTAAGGCTGGGGGCTGTGTGGCCCCCTCCTGAGTCTCTTTTGGCCCGGGGACCCCATCCCCGGGCTGTGCCTCTATATTTTTTATTTTTAATCAGGGAGGGGGGCCGCGTGGCCCCCCTCCCTTGGGCCAGTTCCGGCCCCGGGGACCCCATCCCCCGGGGCATGCCCAATTATGTATTTATTAGAGGGAGGGGGGCCGCGTGGCCGATTTCAGCCCCGGGGACCCCATCCCCCGGGGCCCGGCCATTCTTCTTTTTTTCTTTTTATTAAACAGGAGGGTGGCCACGTGGCCCCCCTCCCGGGCCACTCCTGGCCCCGGGGACCCCATCTCCCGGGGCCGGCCCTTTGCGTTGGGGACCGTGTGGGGAGCCCCAATGCCCCCACGGTCCCGCCGGCTCCCCGCCTCCTGCGGGAGCCGGCATGCTGTTGAGGCAAGGGGAGCTGCTAACATGCAGCCCCCTTGCTCATGCAATCATCTGCTTTGCTTCGTTGAAGCGAGAGCAGGTTTCCCTGCTCTCGCTTCAGCAGCAAAGCTGAGTCTGCTATGGCAGGGCGGGAGCCGTGCTCCCGCCCTGCCATAGCAAACAGCAAAGTCCCGGGGGAACCCGGGACATTGCAGGAGCCGGCCCTGGGGGGTGGCGGTCCCCAAGGCCATCAAGGGCTCCAGGAGGGGGGCAGCGCGACCCCCCCCTCCATCCATTTGCATAGCCCCGGGGAGGTGGTGGTCCCCGGGGCCGGGGGTCCGCAACGGACCCCCGTATTTAAATATTCAATGCCCCGGGGAGGTGGTGGTCCCCGGGGCAGTGTGGGGAGGGGCAGGAGCTCCCACCACACACTTTTATTTTTAATTGCAGCCCTGGGGAGGTGGTGGTCCCTGGGGCTTGGGGGGGCCAGCGAGGCCCCCCCCCTCCTTTTAAATTTGAATGCCCCAGGGAGGTGGCGGTCCCCGGAGCAGCGTGGGGGGGGTTGGGACCCCCCCCACGCCTTTATAGACAAAGCCCCAGGGAGGTGGCGGGCCCCCGCAAATTAATCACCGATTGGGCTTTTTGAAAACGAAGCACGGGAGCCCGCACTTTGGTTTTTTTTTTATTTTCACGGTAGGATTCGCGACTCCAACGCGAATTCTGCCGTTTAAAAAAAAAAAGCTTTTTTGGCCCTGGGGGTCTTTGTGGGACCCCCTGAGGAGGCCTAGAGGGTCAGGGTGTTTCTACCCTGCCCCCTTTTCTTCTTTTTCAACCTTTTTTCCACTTTTTCTTGTGACTCGGTTACTGAGTCACAAGATGGCTGCCAACACTTCCTGGTTTGGAGTGTTGGCAGCCAATCAGAGTGAAGCTCGTGCCCGGGAGGGTTCGCGAACCCTCCTCGGTGCTCAGATATCGATGTTTCTTTTTTTAATTTCTCAGGAACTACTGAACGGATTTACACCATTTAAAAAAAAAAGGTCTCTTTCTGAACCAAGGGCTACCTTTTTGCCAAATTTGGTGTAATTCCGTTCAGCAGTTCGGGCTGTAACCTGTTTTAAAATTCCTATGGAAATTAACGTGGAGAAAACGCGTTTTGGGATCCCCTTTTTCTCGGCCCCGATTGACGAATCACCACGAAACTTTCAAGACAGGAGCTGACCGGGCGGGCCATTAGTTTTGAAAATTTCGCGAAGATTTGTCAAACGGCGCCAAAGATATTGGCAAAAGAAAACGCTATTTGAATAGAAACGAGGTCCTATATATATATATATATATATGGCTGACCTTCTACCCCTCCAAACATGCAGGTTCTCCTACTTATTTAGTGTTGAGGGACCCTCATCTGGCTCTGCCATTCCAAACCAATGACCTGGCGACCCATCCACCACTGGGCTGCCAGGTCAAAGTGGTGATACACTGATTTTCTTTGCCTAGATCCACCATGTAAACGTATGGTGGACCCAGGAAGATAATACAAACAATGGCCACTACATGCAGGGTTAAAAGTCTCTATGAATTGTGCTTTTTATTTTCTGAAACAAACTCCTGCCTAGTGAACTTGTTACAGAAAAAGAATGTCGAGTGAACAAAGCAAAGATAACATGATCCTGACATTCATCTGAACCATCAATACATTTGCCACTCCAGCGGATGCACTAAGGCCTATATGTACGAACACATTTTCCCATAGACACAGAATGGGTAAATCCCTTTGATACATCTGGCCCTAAATGCACAGATTCCTAGTATGCGGACCGGACCTGTCAATATGGAGGATAGTTCGCAGCCAGTTGAGCAAAGACCAAATCTTCCGCTAACCTGGGGGACCACCCTCCAAACTGTACATGTGGCCCATGGTCTAATCACAGAGTCCAGAACATGGGTATAAGATCTCACTGATCAACATCTCCCAGACTGATCACTGATGCACACTTTATTCATATATTGCGAAACTTGAGAATATTCAATGCAGCAAAGAACACTTAATGCGAGTTGTCCCTCCTTTCAGCTATAACATAATCAAGACATGTCCTCCATTTATCTCCTCTAAGGACTGAGGTGGTTTTAAAGTGTCTTCTCTTTAACTAGTGAAACAGAAAACAAATGAGCAGAATGATTTGGCCGTGACACTTTAATGTTGATATCAGTTTTATATATTTAGTAACCAACAGGGTCAGTCAGTCAGTATAATCTTTATTCGGTTACAAAAACCCCCATAAAAGAATGCTTAATATAAAATCTTCATTACAGTACAACACAATATTTGAGCCTCTTAAAATGAACATACTGCAATACGCAATATAAAATCGTCATTGGAATACATCACGATATTTGATCCTATTAAAATAGCATGTTCATATGATATCTCATTCATAAGAGAAGCGCCTTCTTAAGTAAATAAATTATAAGATGCCCATCTCAATTCAAGTAAGCATTTAATATCCTTGGACAAGACTAACCCAGCTCGATAGTCGGGTTAAAAAGTGCATTGTGCTGGAGCAATGAGCAGAGAGCTTGTGTTCATCACAATCTTCAGCGAGCCATTCCGTCACAGAATGTCTTATACAAATGTATACCTTTGGGGTAATCCAGTTGCACAGATTCACAGCCACATCGCCATAAAGTACTGTTTCCCCACTAGACTCCTCATTCTCACGGCTGCAGAAATGAGTTGATAAATCATCAGACCAATATATTCAGTTTGTAAAGCTGTAAGTAAAACAGGGCAGGTCTACACCGCCTGATATTTATAAGTCTTAGCAGCGGGATTAAAAATTTCCTGGGAAGCATCGTATAACTTACAAAAAAAAAAAAGGTGCGGCATGGACTGCACTGAACACGAGTCACAAGGGCATGGTTCAAGGGCAGAATCAGAATTAACATTGCTGGAATATGAAACTAAAAAATGGACTGTTAAACCTAAACCTCATCAGATAAAATCTTTGGGAGTTTTGGAGTGGAAACAAGAAGTAAGGCCCCATTGACTCCGTGGTTACTAATGGGAGATAACAGACAATCATTTATTAATTCTTGATTTCGTAAAGATTCTTGTTTGGTTCAAATTGAATGCCATAGCATTAGCGGGGCTCATTTAATACGGTCTTCCAAGCTCCATTAGGTTAGCTTCGTATGGCAGAGGAATATGGGAAGGCTGTTAGGTACAGACAAAAGCCTTCTCAAGAACACAATTTCTTTAACCTATAAGTGTGAGATGTCACAGTATCCTCAGCCCTACAGGGATTTGGATGTTTCTAAGCTTGATGATTTCCAGTGGTTGCTTATAATACTACGTTCGGTTCTTAGTTAAATCCTATGAAGCCATATGTATGTGCCTTGTAGCACGCAGCAGGAACAAGAGTTTGCTGTGTGCACTGGCCCACTTCTGCATACCCATAGAGAGGAGGCTGCCACTTACAGATGGACACTACATCCTCCCAGGCCTTAGCAGTGGCCCTTCTATCAGAGGTTAATGGCAGGCCCGAAGCCCGTACTGTAACAAGTACCTTTAGCGACACACCATGCCTTTGCATGTAGCCTGTCTTTACCAGGTTGCCAGCCCCCACTCTCAGTGGTGTTGAATAAGACCCAAAAGGGACCGTGGAACCCTCCTTCCCACCTTTCTAAACGCATCTGTATGGTGATATTTGTATGGTAGACCACCATGGGATGAGGGTGGCTATAAAGTCTGTGATCCCCTGGGGAGAAGCAGTTGCTATGACATGTCATATTGTTACTCGAGCTGTGGGAAGTTGGGATTCCATGTACTGCAGAGGAATGCCCCTTGCAAATGAGGGAATCTCAATGATAGAATACTGCAATGGAGGATTGTCTACTGTGATATTTAAAAGTATTGCAAGGGTGCGTCTCTACTGAAGATAGCCACACAGGAAAGCAAAAGGGCGTCATGGTTCATTGTGGGGAAGGCCATTGAAGTGGTTGATGTTTATAAGTAGCTGGGGGTATGGCTGGACCATTTAGGCCGTTTGGCCCCACACATTAATGCCCAATAGGGAGCAGCAAACTCCCTAAAATAGGCCTTTTGTAAGCTTCAAAAATCACTGAAGAACCCAGATCTATCCCCTCTCTTGATGGTAATGGAATGAAAATTCATCCCTTCCATTGCTTACGGGGCTATGTCGTTCAGAGACAAAATGGCCAATTGTGTGGACAGGGCACAGTCCTCCTGTTCCCGAAGAGTATTTTCATTCCTAAATTGCACATCACATGCCCAGATTCAAAAAGAGTTTGGGCGAGTCTCACAGCACTGGATATTAAAAGCGAAGTTTGTAGCCTTCAGCCTTAAAGTGAAGCAAGCGAAGAATCACACACTGATGAGCATGTTGTACCGCATCAGCACCTTGCACCAGCTCCTGTGAGGGGAATGTGCACACCCTGGAGCACTCAACTTGAGTACATTTTGAAAGTATCACCCACTGTGGTAAAGGGGCGTATGTACGTATGTATCTTTATATTTATTACTTTACTCCCAAATCTGCATCTCCAATGCACTATCCTATATCTCAACCTATACCTCTCTCAATATGTCCTCTACCTCCACTCTCTGACTCATCCCAAAACCCATTCTACTACGATCCCCAAAATAACCCTTTCTAGACTCTTCCCTCCCCTATCCCTCGTTGCATCATCTCAAACCTCTTTTTCTTTTAGAACTACCAAACAAGCCTCTCTAAACCCTTCCCTCAAACTCCCCCCCACTCATCCCAGACCTCCTCCTGCTGCTATGATCTCCAAATAAACACTTTCTAGACCCTTGCCTCTTCTATCCCTCCACTATCCTTTTCAATACAACTAACAGACTCGTGTCCACCACTCAAATTAATTTAATATTTCCCTATACTAATTCACCACTAATCCTCTTTGGGTTCCGGAGTAACGTGCTACTTGCCGAAAAGCACTTTGACGCCTCATCAGGAGTACCAAGCGCTATATAAATGTAAACCCTTCCCTCTTCTATCCCTTCACTATCCTTTTTCAATCCAAATAACAGACTTGCATGTCTGCTGCTCAAATATGTTTTCATATTTTCCTATTATAATTCACCAATAATTTTTTTAGGTTGCAGAGTAGTGTGCTACTCGCCGAAAAGCGCTTTGATGCCTATATTAATGCAATTACAATTGCACTTACAATTTGGGGGGTGATCAGCAATCCGGCAACAAACTGGCACAAGTATTTAAATTACGCACTAGAGGCACAGGAGACAAGTGATATTTCGTCAAGCGGCCTGCTGGTGCCCTTGGTTGCCAAACTGTTGATTAAACAAGCAAAGCTAATATTAGAATATGAAGTGCAAACCGTGAAGAAATTTGAATACGGAAGGATGGTCTCAACGCTGTACGAGCCAGGGACCCTTCCATCCTATCTCTCCTTACCCCTTGACTTGAGCATGAAACGTCAGCAAGTGGGATTGCCATTCGGATTACTCCCTTTGAAATCATACTGGTATGGACGCAGGAACTTGGATGACTCTGACAGACAATGTTGCCTCTGTGCAAAGGGAGAGGAATCATTGACACATGCACTTTGCATCTGTGACAAATTGCTCCCATTAAGGAAGTTTTGGCTTCAGCCGGTATGGCATATTTTCAATGCCAGGCCCTGTCGAGGCGCCATAGAAGCCTGCTTAAAAGGAGATTCAGCCCAGTTAGCTGCCCCTTTAGTAAAATTTATGAAATTTGTAGCCACACTGCTTGAGTCCCCCCAGGCCCGGGATCCTGCTCCATGCTGAACCGTACACCCTTATAATGATTCATTTGCCAGGGTTGGGAAAGCCTGTCAACCAATGCGGCCCTCATCTGACAAATGACATATGATGGATTGTGAGCAGCGGTTGAAGGGGGATAAAAGGAAGTCTTTAGATTGCTGAGAAAAGGCCAGCCCGTTACTTAGAATTTTTTTTATGTCTTTTATAATACTTTATATATTCTTAACGTTTTATATAATCATGTATTCTTTCTCTGCTTTGAGATTTTTAACCGCAGTGATTCTAATTAATTGTGCAAATAAAGATTTATCTATCCATCCATCTCTATGGTGGTATTTGTGTGGTAGACCACCATGGGTGGGAGTGGCTATAAAGTCTGTGATCCCCTGGGGTATAGCAATTGCTGTGGCACAGGTCATAATGTTACTTGAGCTGTGGGGAGTTGGTATTCCATCTACTGCAGAGGAATGCCCCATGCAAATGAGCGAATCGCCATTATAAAATCCTGTAGTGGAGGATGGTCTACTGTGATATTTAAAAGTATTTCAAGGGTGCGACTCTACTGAAGATAGCCACATGGGAGTGTGAGTTCTACAAGTAAGTTACTTTTAGCTAATTATATGTCGTTGTTGCTCCTGCTGCTTCACATCATAAATTGCCAACCATCATCCATTACTGTAATCATACTTACTTGATGCTCATGGTGCCTACATTTTAGGACCAATATCTTGTAAAATTATTTTCTTTAACATATTGTGTGCATATATTTATTTCAACAGTGAGGTTGTGCACTGATCGTCTAAGTCTGATTAAGAAGTGCATTGCTCAGTGCCCAGCGAACTACAAACAGTCTACCAAGCTCTTGACTCTCGCGAATTTGATGAGGGTTGCAGGTATGTTTTCTGAAGAGTGACTATTGTGCATGTTATTACTGACACTTGTTACAACATTCTCTTACTTTTTTTCTGTTCTACAAGTGGAGCCTCGCAGTCTGGAAAAGTGAACGTTATTAACTTACAAAACTTAAAGTGGGTTAGGAGAGCCTTGGAGTTTTATGGCTATGCATTATGAAACGTTTTCAGAGCATCACACACCATTATATAGTCTCTTTACACTAACATTGCTATAACCATTGTTCAGAATGAAATGGAAACCCAATGTGCAGTAATTGGCTTTAAGCACTTTTCTACCGCTCTGCTAATTTAGCTTAATGTGGACCACCT
This sequence comes from Calotriton arnoldi, assembly GCA_963921515.1. Taxonomy (NCBI): domain Eukaryota; kingdom Metazoa; phylum Chordata; class Amphibia; order Caudata; family Salamandridae; genus Calotriton; species Calotriton arnoldi. The sequence goes on from CAWUFW010000063.1 coordinate 3,329,595, forward strand.
CGTTACTAAAATCCAGTGATACTGGATTGCATCATGGAAGTATCCTGCCAGGTTTTCACAAGTGATAAGCTCATGGTAAACACATGCGTATGAATGCACAAAAAGTTGTAGTGTTATTGTACGTTATACCTAGGCCACAGTAAGTTCATATATATGTCATGAGGTAACTGTGTGACAGAAAAAGACTAGAGCAATTAATTGGTGGGTGTATTCAAGTAATTTCTGACAGTTTCAGATGTGAATAACTACATTTTGGGTTAGTGAGCCAATGGTTCATAACTATGTGTTGCATATAGAAAAATAGAGACAGTTGACAGGAGGGAAGTGTAAGGTACTGACTGTGGCACATGCAGCGTTCTACAAGACTGGCCCCAAATACTTATAGGACAGACAGACCCCTTACTGTCCTTAAAGATCCTTGAGGTCTCAATCCGCTCATCTGCTAAGTATTGCTTTTACCAGATGAAAGAAATGGGGCAGTTCGGCCTGCTCAGTACTAGCAGCCAAATATTTGAATGAACTCCCTGTGGCTCTTATTTGCATCTCTCACACTGAGATCTTCCGTAAACACCTGAAAACTCACCTATTCAAAGACTAAGATAGCTCCTCCCTTCTGCGGTAGGCTTAGCGACGGGGCACTCTAGTAGTAGATGTGCGCTCTACAATTCCCTATATTCAAAATCCCTATATTCAAGATAGAGGGACCGTAAGGGAGGTGTGAGAAGAATCCTATTTATATATTTATGTACTTGGTATAGCGCACGACTCACTCCCGAGGGAGCATCTCAGCGCCACAACGGGATGAAGGCTGTCGCCACCTGGATGAAGGACAGCTGCCTCAAGCTAAACTCAGAGAAGACCGAAGTCCTCATCTTGGGTTCCACCCCCTCCGCTTGGGAGGACTCCTGGTGGCCTGCAAATCTTGGACCTCCGCCCACACCCACAGACCACGCAAGAAATCTCGGCATCATCTTGGACTCCTCGCTCACCATGAACCGCCAGATCAACGCCATCTCATCATCTTGCTTCCACATGCTACGCCTGCTCTGAAAGATCTTCAAGTGGATCCCCACTGAGTCCAGAAAGACGGACACTCACGCACTCATCAGCAGCAGACTCAATTATGGCAACGCACTCTACGCCGGCATCACCCAGAAACTCCTCAAGAAACTGCAAAGCATCCAGAACGCCTCTGCCAGACTCATCCTCAACATCCCCCGCCGCAGCCACATCACCACCCACCTGAGAGACCTCCACTGGCTCCCAGTCAACAAAAGGATCACATTCAAGCTCCTCACACATGCCTACAAAGCCCTACACACCACGGGACCTGCATACCTCAACCACCGCCTCTCATTCCACGCACCCACCAGAGACCTCCGCTCAACTGGCCCTAGCCGCCATCCCACGTATCCGCACGACCACGGCCGGGGGAAGATCCTTCTCCTACCTCGTAGCAAAGACCTGGAACACCTTGCCTCTCTCCCTAAGGCAATCACCGTCACTACCCCAATTCAGGAAGGACCTCAAGACCTGGCTCTATGACTGAACCACAGTGCCTTGTGACAGATCTTCAGCCATCCCCCCTCAAGGCCTTGAGACCCTTACGGGTGAGTAGTCACGCTTTACAAGCCTCTTGATTGATTTAGGTCAAAGCCGAGTAAAATTCAGAACAGCTGTGTTTTTAACAACTTCTTGAAGTTCTGGAAGTCGGGCAGGTGTGGATATGGGGGCAGCTTATTCCAATGATAGGGGGCTAGGTACTAAATAGACCAGCCACCATATCTGGCCAAGCGGATCCGAGGGGTCTGCAAAAGGGCTTTATTGGAGGACCTTAAGTGTCTAGAGGGCTGATAGTAACTGAGTCTGGAGTAGCGGAGAGCAGGAGAGGACTTGTAGAAGGATTTGTGCGTCAGACAGCATAGCTTGAAGACACTGCCTTTCCTGAAGGGCAGCCAATGCAGTTTCTATAATATGGAGGCAGAAGGGGCCCGTGGAGGAAGATTGCAGATAAGCCGAGCACAACCTGCAGTTTGGCCATCAGGTTGTTACTGGCAGATACCAATAGTGCATTGCCATAGTCCAGGTGACTAAGTATAAGAGGGTTTTCCTGGCGGTCGGGGGAAGCCAGGGGAATACTTTCTATAGTGACCTCATTGTGGTGACGTAACAAAAAATGGGCAACCCAATAAACCCTTGGAGGCTTGGGTAATCTAAGCGATCAGGTAATAGTGCCTTCAAGGGATTCTTTTGGATATCAATGTCATTAAAAGATATATGAAATGAATTAACTATAAGCCCTAAAAGGTGGCTTAGAACACACAAATGTCAAAAATGAATTCTTTGATTAAACAATGAATCAAACGCAAAACTGAAATACATTCAGTAAGAAACACAATTCAGCACGGGTGTATTCTTCAAAAGGTCAAAATTTATATAAAAAGTTGTGTTATATAAAAGGGTACAAACTACAATTCACATTGAGGCAAAAGTAACTGAAATTAACATTCTTTCATATGGATCTTTCTATCATGAATACTTTTGCCATAACCCATTTCACATATCTAACAACAGGAACAGCATCATTGACTATACAGTGAAAATTTCCTGGAAAACTAATCACAAAGAAAATGGGTCAAATTGTCGACGTTTCGGTCATTATAGTGATGGCATCTGTAAAACTATCTTCAGGACGCAAGTTCTTATGTGTACTGATGACCCTGAAAAATTGGGAACCTATTCTTAAGTTCCAAAGTCATACTAGACAGCAACACAAAATTAGTTTGGCCAATGTGGAGCAAACACTCACCGCAAAGTCTTTATTTCGTTAGGTGGAGACGTCCGTAATTTCAGGAGTCTCAGCTGTCATCTTAGTCGGAAATGTTCCTGTGTTTTTATACACGTCCTCACTTGCGGATCTAGCGATGCACATGCCACAAGTGGAGGTAACTTGATCCCTCATGGACAATGTGTGGTCAGTCTTTACTCCCAAGCCCCTCACCACCTGGTTAGGGGAGGGGGCTGGGCCAAGATCGGGGGGGGCACCAGTCTACTAACCATAGCTCTTGTGCTTTGTCAAAAAGCACAATCTCAGTTTTTTCACTGTTAAGTTGGAGGCGACTGTTGGCCATCCAGTTGGCAATTTCAGACATACAGTGTGCGGATTGAGTTTTCACTTTGTCGAGATCAGCACCAAAGGAGACAAGGAGTTGGTTGTTGTCAGCGTATGACACTATCTCCACTCCGCAAGCTCTAAAAATCTGAGCCAAAGGAGCCACATAAACATTGAAAAGGGTTGGGCTCAAACATGAGCCCCGAGGAACCCCTTTATTGATGTGTGTTGTTCGTGATTTAAAAGGGGAGAGACAAACATTTTGTGTGCAATTGTCAAAATCCTGTTTGTGCTTGGTCAGTTTTCTGATATTAAGATGTGTGATACAGAACAAGCGGGGTGCTTGACCATCTAAGTACGAGTGTCCCTTGCAGTAGGTGAGCATAAATCTAGGTAGCTGTGGTAAGTTGACAAGGTCATGGGGGGTTGGATTTTTGTGGCTATAAATCCAGTTTGGTCCAGAGATATCTGGGGAGTTACGTTTTAATGCATTATTGTATATAATAGCGCTGCTTATGAAGCAGAACCTGGCCCAGAAGGTATAATAGGAAAGGGTTTTGGAGATCTTCCATGCACATAGAATAGTTTTCAGTTCTAAGAGTTGATAGTAAGTTTAGGAGGAGGAGGTCTGCGCCTCTAATGTCTGGGATAGGTTGAGAGTTCATGGCCATAAGGCTATATGATTACTATTAAATAATATATTTATTTGAAATATTTAGTTTACAGTTTGTTTGATTTCCTCCAAGAAGGGTCTTATGTGTTTGCAGTAATAGAGAATGTGTTCTATATCACCCGTAATTTCATAGGCAATTCCAACATACATTTGATTTTAGTAGTCCTGTTTTAAATACCTGGATGGCTGTCCAGATGGAACTATCTGTTTGCCCAGAATTTGCACTAAGCTAATAGGAGTCGGATTATGGCTTTATTTCAGACCATGTTTGATCAGCGCAGGTCTGATTTTCAGCTTAGATCAAGTGCTGGCCCTTTTCGTGTGTATTTAAGTATTGTTATTTGGCTTACTCCTATTGGGTTATTATTAAATGTTTCCGGTAAAGTGTCCCCGCATGGGTAGTTTGCTAAATAAGGAGACTAGATCAGGTGTATGTGGTTTCATTAGCTTACCAAGATCTTAAAGAACCTAAACAAATACAGGTTAGATAGGTTGTATTTTTGCTGGGGATTTTCTGGGTAGCCAAGATCTTTTTATGTAGTTAATTTCTTTTTCAACTCATTCTTTCCAGTAAATCACCTTGCCATCTGTTTTGACATGCAGGTTACCTCATAGTGTAGCTAGTGTGCATCCTCATATTTTATTGGTGTGTCATTTATCAAGTTTTTTTTTAGCATTGGTGGAGTCTCTTATAATATTCTCCAATAGTCCGGGATGCAAGACTTTGATGTGCTTTATTGTTAGAGTGGCTGTGGATGTGATAGGGTTTTCAGTGGTTAGTCTCTATTTGGGGTTAGCGATACACTGTCCACTCTGTGGCCTGTCTAACTAAAAAATGCTATTTGGTAATTGAAGTTAGTTAAACTCCTCCCCCTGATTTTTTTTCTTATGAAATCAGACGAGCTTGTCTGGGGTTTTATAGAAATTAGTAGATAAAAGTAAGGGGAATACACTCATGATGAAGTTGATTGAGGTGCAATCATTATTTTAGTACATTCTAGTCTCCACCACATTATGAAGTTAGGGGAAGAAACATCAATTAGATTCTTAATTTTGAATTGGCGTGTCTTCTCGATGTGGTCTCTAGATTTTTGGAAGGACTTCCTGTACCATCTATCGATTAACTTTGATGTTAAGGTGTTATTGGGTAGAAAATCATCTATTGTTGTTAATGTGCTATGAGGATGAGAGTAGAAAGTGAATTCACTGTCTGTGGAATTATGAAGACACCATAACCCTTCTAGATTATTTTTCCTCTTATCTTTATGTTCACAAACATTTTTGGCTTCAAGATTTGTGAATCACAAATGGGCTCTCCTACTTATAATTTTCTTATACTCATATTTTAAAGATTTTAGTTTGTGCAAACTGTCTACGCCTTTGGTATGGGCAAGAGTGCATTCTATGGATTTGATTTAGCATCCAACTTTAGATTTTTTTTTTATTGTTAGACATGGTAGTGAACATAACTCCTCTTATAGTAAAATGTATGGCATCCCAGAGGAGTTCTGGAAACAAGTCTGTTGTCGTATTTTCTTTCAAAACGTTTTTAATGGCTGTTAGGATTTGCTCTTTCACCTCTTGATCACTTAAAATGTCATCATTCATTGCCCATGTTTTCATCCCAGGGCTTTGATGATGCTTAATTCCAAGGAAATACAGGTATAGCCTGACACTAATTTTGGTTCTGTCTTAGGATTGATTAACTTTGATGTTAAGGTACCATCGGGCAGGACCACCAGATCTGGTTCTGCATATGCAGAAGGGGTGTGCGAATAGGAGTCCAGCTGAGCAGCAGTGTTTGGTAGGTTTGTGGAAGTCTATGTGGTTGTTGCACTACGTGGGGCTAATGTTGCGCAGGGCTTTGTATTTGTGCTTGAAGAGTGCTAGTTTGTAGATTGGGAGCCAGTGGAACTTTTTTGAGGCGTGAGGTGATGTGAGTGCTGGTTGTGGGGATGAAGGTGACCCTGGCTGCTGAGTTTTGTATGGTTTGCAGTTTCCTAGTCACTTGAGCATTAATTCCAGCATAGAGTGTGTTGCCGTAGTCCAGTTTACTGGTGATGAGAGCTTGGGTTATAGTTTTGTGAGTGTTGGTGTGGAGCCATTTGAAGATCTGTTTGAGCATCTTGTGTGGAAGCAGGAAGCCGAGACTGCATTCACTTGGCCGGTCATGGTGAGTTGGTTGTTGATTACTTATCCAAGTTTCTTTGTGTGGGTTACCGGGACGGGTGTGGGTCCCAGTTTGTCACACCACCAAGTGGAGTTCAAGAGCGAGGTGTCTTTGTTGAAGATTACTATTTCCTTCTTGTGTTTGTTGAGCTTGAGGCATTTGGTTTTCATCCATCTGGTGACTTCGGTTCAGCAGGTGGAGAAATTGATCAGGGTGTTTGGCATCTTGTCAGAGAGGTAGAGTATGAGCTGGGTATCGTCAGCATAGGATATGATGTTGATTCTGTGGGCACGGATGAGTCTGTCAGGTGGGGTCATGTAGGTGTTGAACAGAATGGGGCAAAGTTAGGATCCTTGTGGAACTCCGCAGATGACGACAATGCCATCTGAGGTGAAGGGGGCTAAGCTGACTGACTGGGTGCAGCCTTGTCAGGTAGGAGCAAATCCCACAAAGTGCCGGTCATTGGATGCCAGCTTCTTGCAGTGTTTGACTAAGGATGGAGTAGCAGACAGTATTGAAGGCTGCAGAAGGATAAAGTAGGATGAGGGCTGTGGTATCATCTCAGTCCTTAATCATCCAGATGTCTTCCGTTGCGGCAATAAGGGTGGTCTCTGTACTGTAGTTGTGCCTAAATCCAGACTGCGTGGCAGTAGCTGGGTGGCTAGGCATTTTTTTATCATCTTTTCTTTGACTTTTGCTGGGTATGGTAGCAGGGACATAGGCTGGTTGTTAGCTTGTGTCTTCCGGTCTGCTGGGCGTTTCTTGCGGAGGGGGAGTACTGTGGTGTGTTTCCAGGCATTTGGGTAGGTGGTTTTGATGATTGAGTCATTCAGTATCGGAGTGAGGGATGAGCAGATGGGTTTCAATCCTTTCATGAAGATGTGGTGAGGTTAGGGTTCCAAGGGTGCTCTGGAGAGTATGGACTGCATGGTTGTTGCTGTTTCCTGAGTGATGATGGTGGGCAGGTGCTCAGGGTGGTTCTCTGGTTGTTGGTAGATATAGGCTGGAGGGCTGCGAGGGTGGAAGGGTGTGGTTGGGGCTCTAAGGTTTCATAGATTCTGGTGATCGTGTTACTGAAGAATAGGGACAGCTGGGTGCAGAGGTCCTGTGAGGGTGTTCTGCTGATGGAGTTGCTGCTGGAGAGGTGAAGTCTTTTACTATGGCAGAGGTTTCCTTGGTGCTGTTAGTGCTGGTTTGGATGCAGTCAGTGAGTGCGGAGCTCTGGTGGCTTTAATTTGTTGATGGTAGCGTCTAAGGGCAGATTTGTGGGTGCTCTTGTCTGTGTCTTTCTGACTTAGTCTCCATCTGCGTTCAAGCTGCTTGTAATGGCATTTGGTGACCCTGAGCTTTTCCGTATGCAAGCCTGCTTGCGGTCTGGTTTTCGTGTCTTTGTTGGTTTTAAGAGGAGCCAGGGTATCTGCACAGGCGATGATCCAGGTGTTGAAGTTGGAGATGGATTAGGCGAGGTGGTTGTTGTATCAAGGCTGGTTGTGTAGGAGTTTGGAAGACCAGGATGCTTCTGAGGTCCTGTTCCAGACCCGTCATGAAGATTTTGCGATGGTGTTTCTGCTGTGGTGTGGGACGGATATGCTGAAGTTGAAGAGGGTGTGGTCGGACCAGGTGATTGGCTTGGGCTTGTCTACAGTTATGTTACTGAATCTAGTGAAGATGGGATCCAGTAGATGTCCAGCTGCATATGTCGGGCCTTCCACTCGCTGTGTGAGTCAAAGGACCCACAGCTCTTATCAGCTGGGTAGCCTGATTTTGGGCAGCATTTCATGGACTGTGAAGTTCAATTGCCACCTGTTTCAGCTTTCCTGAAGGCTCTGCTGACTCACACTGTCGCCACACTGGTGTGTTTGTCATGCCAGTTGGATTCTCTGTGAGTCTTTCAGAAGTGTAGCAGTTGGGTTCCTATCCTTGCCCTCAATTCTTCAGCATGCTGTGCCTGGAAGCCCCATTAGCACTGCTGCTGGTAGTCTCTGCAACTGTGTTTACAGGGCTCCATGTGGTTGTTTGGCACCATCTTGGATGCAAGTCTTCTGAACAGGGGAAGCTCTACTGCATTTCGAATTGAGGACTTGCTTGGCTAATTTAGGCTGCTGTGACTTGACCATCCTGTGCCTTGGCTGTTCTGTAAAGCTGAAGCCGGCTCACAACGCCTGCCACCATAACCAGCTTAGTGTTGTGCCGGACCCCATTGAGACGTGTCTGACTGAGTGCTTGGCCTTACCCGACTTATAAATAGTTGTATGAAAAGACGGTTGCCATTGTTGCTTGTAAAGCGGGACTGGGTTGTATTGTACATATAGAGCAGGCCTCAATGACACTGTGAAAGATTGAGAAACCCTTCGAAAATAGCAGGCTTAGGTTTAATATGGGCTTTGCCCCTGGTAATTGTCACGACATCAGTAAAGACCCAAGAACTCTCATTATGTGCTTTAGACTGTGGTCTGGAGAAAAACTGCAACTTTATTGTGAGGCCCCCAATATAAATAATAGGTTCTTTTAGATGCTTTTCTATAATGGGCTATGCTACAAGCTAGACAGAAAATCTGCTCCAGAGAAAATTATGGCCCTTTCCATCAAATCAGACTCACTCCTACCTTTGCATAAAATCCAAATATTCGAAGCGTCGTCGTATAGGAATATCACTTGTTATGATCATTTTACTCATCGCATTAACTCACACTGTGCCCAAATCTTCAATTGCACACTTGTGTGTTGTCAATTTGGGTTTTCTATTCATATTATTTTCAAACTTAATTACCGTTTCTGCTACTGCAAGCACAATCTCATAAGATTAACAGATGAACAGGGAATTTGTAACTTTCAGCACATCTTCATTTGCAGTTAAATACTATTAGATACGTTTTTGCTGTCTTTGAGGCTGGAGGAGAGGATAGCGCTTGGTTAGTATTGTGAACTCTTTAATTAGAGGTTGTATTTTATATGGGATATTGTTTTTTAACTTGTTAGAATGATTAGTTTAACCTTCTAAGTTTTTGTATTTCTTTTAATGGTTAAGAATCATTGTGAAGAATTGAGTAGAAATTTGAAAAATTTGAATTTTCCTTTTATTTTTACTTTTATATTGTTATGCTTTTTATTAACATTGAACAGAATGCTTTTTTTTTTTTAAACATATTGTTAGTTGTATAATAACTTGTTTAAATCTGTTCCATGCAGTTGTTAAGTGAACTGATACTTTCCTTTGCATTAATGGGCATTGATACTTTGTTCTCTACTCTCTGCGATAAACGCTACCTCACAGATTATTATGTACCTGTATTTGTGCTGTGTTTGTTTTGTCAGAATAATCATTCAGCTTTATTTTTTCTGCTGAAGGAACATCATTTCTCCTTTCCTGCCCACTCAGTCCTTCTGAATGGTGTTGCTCTAGTAGGGGTTGGTAGGATATAATTCTTCATATATTTAATGAGAAAGAAAAAATGAAAATACTCCACTTAAATTGCATGTGTAATTGACTATGCCAGCATGCTCCCTATTGGGTGGTATTGCTTTATGTTTTTGTATGTAGAACTCAGGAACATGACCTTGACCTTTGGATACAAAACTTTTACCTGAAGGGTCAGGATGCAGGGAATCCTTTCATTTAATTCTTGATCAAGAATACATGTCATGGATCCAGAAATGCAGCATAAGAGGCAAATGGAGACCCATTTTCTCTTTGGCACTATTTGGGTAGAAGTTGCATTAAAATCATATCTGATAGAGACTTCTAGCTGTAGATTCCTTATCTTAGAATTATCCCCTGGCGTCAGCCTGGATCCGGACATTTTTTGTGAGCAGTACCCCTGTGCAGCGGTAGGTGGCATCATTCCGCCCTGTGTGGTGTCGTCTGCGCAGGGAGTGACGTGCTAGGTGCATATGTAGGCGCCACCCTAGCGCGCTGACGTCAGTTCTTTTCATTCCATGTGAGCCAGCGAAGATCCGCAGAGAGATAACACCAGTCACTTTTTTACTCTCTTTTTCGACTTTTTGTTGAAGTTTTTTGAGACTTGTCTCCTGGTGTGGCAGGGGTCAACGAGGAAGGCTGGATTTAAGCCCTGTGGCACCTGTCACAGGCAACTATCGATGGCAGACCTGCACATTTGGAGTCTTGAGTGTGACCACGATGCCAAGACCTGCGACGCTGCAACTGACTCGATGCTGGTCAAGAGGAAAGTCCCGGGATCGGTTGCGGATTCTTCGATCTTCGTCGCAGTTGGAGTTATCCCACTCCGATAAGTCCCACAAGAAGAAGAGTAAGAAATCGAAGATGTCTTCGATTTCACTCTGTTCGTCAAAGTCATCAAACGAGACGAGAGAGCATTGTCACTCGAGGTCTGGCTCCGCAGTTGAGCCTGCGCCTGGGCCGTCTCTGCACCTCCCTGACTTACCAGGAGCCAGAATGACCCTTGTCCAACTCCGAGAATTTTATGAGGCCATGCACTTAACATTTGGGCGGCTCGTCTCTGCTGGTGCGCCTACGGGCCTCGAGGGTTCGGGAGAGTCCCTACTGATGGGTCCGTCCTTTGCACTAGTCTGATCCTTTGGATCCATGGATGGAACTGGACTGGCGCAGGTCTAGCCACCTCCAGTTTCTCCTGCTGACGCCATCCCTACTTATCCCCACCTCACACAAAAAGGGAGAGGGGTGTCGCCCGACGGTGACTAGAGCCATCCCGCCTGAGCCCTATTCCTATGGGCTAGGACTTGGGGAAGATTGCTAGGGGTCACTGGACCCTGACGAATACCAGCCCCTACACCCCAATATGGACTGGTGTGAGGTTTTGGCGGATGCCAGTGGACTGAACACCTCCCCAGATACTGGCGTGGTCTCTCCTCCTACCATGGCTACAGAGCAGGGAGCCTCATTTGCTATGGTGGTCAGGAGGTCCTGGACCTTAGCCTGCCTTCAGTGGCAGTCAAGACTAACGTCTTGACGGAGGTGCTTCAGCCGGGAGTTATCACCTCAGAACTGCTTTTCCCATTTAATTAAGCCCTCATGGAGGTCCTGCTCAGGGCCTGGTTCAAGCTCTGCACAGGGGCTCCTGTAAACAGGACAATTGTCCGCCGTCATCACCCCGCCCCATGTGACCCCAGTTTCCTCACATAATGCCCTACACCCGGAGAGCTTGGTGGTCCAAGCCTCCACTTCCGAGTAAATCCTGGCACCTTCCTACCACCCTACTGGATAGCAAATCCAAAAGGCTGGATACCTTCCTGGCACTGCGGTCAGTGAACACTGCATGCCTTTTGGGCCGTTACTCCCGTTCACCCTGAGATTTAGTGCTGCCTATGGCCCTGGAGGAAGCCCGGGCCATATTCTCCCAAGCTAATGCTGACGAGAGAGACGCAGCTCAGTTCACAATTCAGTGTGGGCTGGACACGACCGACTCGCTAGGCAGAGCAGTTTCTTTGTCAGTGGCCTTACAGCACCACGCCTTGCTGAGAACGACTAGCTTTTCAGGGATGTCCAAGCTTTGCTTAAGGATATGCCTTTTGATGGCTTCAGTCTCTTTGGAGACAAGACGGACTCAGCGCTGGAGCGCTGCAAGGATAGCAGAGCTACAGTTAGGACCTTGGGCCTTTCCGTGGCCCCTTGCCGACCTCAGACAGCCTTTCGCCACTTTCGTGGCCACGGAAAGGGCTTCCAGCTACATCTCTGCCGGCCCAGCCACCATGGCACACAAGCTCCCCAGCCTCTGCACGGTCGAGGACACAGTACCCACAGACCCCGTGGGTTGGGCAGCCGGAGGTGTGGCTAGTCCACCACCCCCCGGCAGCCACAGCCTCCAAGCCTCTTTAGTTTGCCCTACGACCATCATGGGCAACCAGTGGGAGGCAGGATATGCCATCATGTGCACCACTGGAGGTCTTTAACATCCGACCGATGGGTTCTCCAGATTGTCTGAAGGGACTACTCCCTCCACTCATACTACCCACTTGCGACAGGCTGACGGAGGATCATCTTTCCTTACTGTGCCAGGAAGTTGCGGTTCTCTTGTCAAAGTTGGTGTGGAGCCATTTGAAGATCTGTTTGAGCATCTTGTGTGGAAGCAGGAAGCCGAGACTGCATTCACTTGGCCGGTCATGGTGAGTTGGTTGTTGATTACTTATCCAAGTTTCTTTGTGTGGGTTACCGGGACGGGTGTGGGTCCCAGTTTGTCACACCACCAAGTGGAGTTCCAGAGCGAGGTGTCTTTGTTGAAGATTACTATTTCCTTCTTGTCTTTGTTGAGCTTGAGGCATTTGGTTTTCATCCATCTGGTGACTTCGGTTCAGCAGGTGGAGAAATTGATCAGGGTGTTTGGCATCTTGTCAGAGAGGTAGAGTATGAGCTGGGTATCGTCAGCATAGGATATGATGTTGATTCTGTGGGCACGGATGAGTCTGTCAGGTGGGGTCATGTAGGTGTTGAACAGAATGGGGCAAAGTTAGGATCCTTGTGGAACTCCGCAGATGACGACAATGCCATCTGAGGTGAAGGGGGCTAAGCTGACTGACTGGGTGCAGCCTTGTCAGGTAGGAGCAAATCCCACAAAGTGCCGGTCATTGGATGCCAGCTTCTTGCAGTGTTTGACTAAGGATGGAGTAGCAGACAGTATTGAAGGCTGCAGAAGGATAAAGTAGGATGAGGGCTGTGGTATCATCTCAGTCCTTAATCATCCAGATGTCTTCTGTTGCGGCAATAAGGGTGGTCTCTGTACTGTAGTTGTGCCTAAATCCAGACTCCGTGGCAGTAGCTGGGTGGCTAGGCATTTTTTTATCATCTTTTCTTTGACTTTTGCTGGGTATGGTAGCAGGGACATAGGCTGGTTGTTAGCTTGTGTCTTCCGGTCTGCTGGGCGTTTCTTGCGGAGGGGGAGTACTGTGGTGTGTTTCCAGGCATTTGGGTAGGTGGTTTTGATGATTGAGTCATTCAGTATCGGAGTGAGGGATGAGCAGATGGGTTTCAATCCTTTCATGAAGATGTGGTGAGGTTAGGGTTCCAAGGGTGCTCTGGAGAGTATGGACTGCATGGTTGTTGCTGTTTCCTGAGTGATGATGGTGGGCAGGTGCTCAGGGTGGTTCTCTGGTTGTTGGTAGATATAGGCTGGAGGGCTGCGAGGGTGGAAGGGTGTGGTTGGGGCTCTAAGGTTTCATAGATTCTGGTGATCGTGTTACTGAAGAATAGGGACAGCTGGGTGCAGAGGTCCTGTGAGGGTGTTCTGCTGATGGAGTTGCTGCTGGAGAGGTGAAGTCTTTTACTATGGCAGAGGTTTCCTTGGTGCTGTTAGTGCTGGTTTGGATGCAGTCAGTGAGTGCGGAGCTCTGGTGGCTTAAATTTGTTGATGGTAGCGTCTAAGGGCAGATTTGTGGGTGCTCTTGTCTGTGTCTTTCTGACTTAGTCTCCATCTGCGTTCAAGCTGCTTGTAATGGCATTTGGTGACCCTGAGCTTTTCCGTATGCAAGCCTGCTTGCGGTCTGGTTTTCGTGTCTTTGTTGGTTTTAAGAGGAGCCAGGGTATCTGCACAGGCGATGATCCAGGTGTTGAAGTTGGAGATGGATTAGGCGAGGTGGTTGTTGTATCAAGGCTGGTTGTGTAGGAGTTTGGAAGACCAGGATGCTTCTGAGGTCCTGTTCCAGACCCGTCATGAAGATTTTGCGATGGTGTTTCTGCTGTGGTGTGGGACGGATATGCTGAAGTTGAAGAGGGTGTGGTCGGACCAGGTGATTGGCTTGGGCTTGTCTACAGTTATGTTACTGAATCTAGTGAAGATGGGATCCAGTAGATGTCCAGCTGCATATGTCGGGCCTTCCACTCGCTGTGTGAGTCAAAGGACCCACAGCTCTTATCAGCTGGGTAGCCTGATTTTGGGCAGCATTTCATGGACTGTGAAGTTCAATTGCCACCTGTTTCAGCTTTCCTGAAGGCTCTGCTGACTCACACTGTCGCCACACTGGTGTGTTTGTCATGCCAGTTGGATTCTCTGTGAGTCTTTCAGAAGTGTAGCAGTTGGGTTCCTATCCTTGCCCTCAATTCTTCAGCATGCTGTGCCTGGAAGCCCCATTAGCACTGCTGCTGGTAGTCTCTGCAACTGTGTTTACAGGGCTCCATGTGGTTGTTTGGCACCATCTTGGATGCAAGTCTTCTGAACAGGGGAAGCTCTACTGCATTTCGAATTGAGGACTTGCTTGGCTAATTTAGGCTGCTGTGACTTGACCATCCTGTGCCTTGGCTGTTCTGTAAAGCTGAAGCCGGCTCACAACGCCTGCCACCATAACCAGCTTAGTGTTGTGCCGGACCCCATTGAGACGTGTCTGACTGAGTGCTTGGCCTTACCCGACTTATAAATAGTTGTATGAAAAGACGGTTGCCATTGTTGCTTGTAAAGCGGGACTGGGTTGTATTGTACATATAGAGCAGGCCTCAATGACACTGTGAAAGATTGAGAAACCCTTCGAAAATAGCAGGCTTAGGTTTAATATGGGCTTTGCCCCTGGTAATTGTCACGACATCAGTAAAGACCCAAGAACTCTCATTATGTGCTTTAGACTGTGGTCTGGAGAAAAACTGCAACTTTATTGTGAGGCCCCCAATATAAATAATAGGTTCTTTTAGATGCTTTTCTATAATGGGCTATGCTACAAGCTAGACAGAAAATCTGCTCCAGAGAAAATTATGGCCCTTTCCATCAAATCAGACTCACTCCTACCTTTGCATAAAATCCAAATATTCGAAGCGTCGTCGTATAGGAATATCACTTGTTATGATCATTTTACTCATCGCATTAACTCACACTGTGCCCAAATCTTCAATTGCACACTTGTGTGTTGTCAATTTGGGTTTTCTATTCATATTATTTTCAAACTTAATTACCGTTTCTGCTACTGCAAGCACAATCTCATAAGATTAACAGATGAACAGGGAATTTGTAACTTTCAGCACATCTTCATTTGCAGTTAAATACTATTAGATACGTTTTTGCTGTCTTTGAGGCTGGAGGAGAGGATAGCGCTTGGTTAGTATTGTGAACTCTTTAATTAGAGGTTGTATTTTATATGGGATATTGTTTTTTAACTTGTTAGAATGATTAGTTTAACCTTCTAAGTTTTTGTATTTCTTTTAATGGTTAAGAATCATTGTGAAGAATTGAGTAGAAATTTGAAAAATTTGAATTTTCCTTTTATTTTTTACTTTTATATTGTTATGCTTTTTGTTAACATTGAACAGAATGCTTTTTTTTTTTTAAACATATTGTTAGTTGTATAATAACTTGTTTAAATCTGTTCCATGCAGTTGTTAAGTGAACTGATACTTTCCTTTGCATTAATGGGCATTGATACTTTGTTCTCTACTCTCTGCGATAAACGCTACCTCACAGATTATTATGTACCTGTATTTGTGCTGTGTTTGTTTTGTCAGAATAATCATTCAGCTTTATTTTTTCTGCTGAAGGAACATCATTTCTCCTTTCCTGCCCACTCAGTCCTTCTGAATGGTGTTGCTCTAGTAGGGGTTGGTAGGATATAATTCTTCATATATTTAATGAGAAACAAAAAATGAAAATACTCCACTTAAATTGCATGTGTAATTGACTATGCCAGCATGCTCCCTATTGGGTGGTATTGCTTTATGTTTTTGTATGTAGAACTCAGGAACATGACCTTGACCTTTGGATACAAAACTTTTACCTGAAGGGTCAGGATGCAGGGAATCCTTTCATTTAATTCTTGATCAAGAATACATGTCATGGATCCAGAAATGCAGCATAAGAGGCAAATGGAGACCCATTTTCTCTTTGGCACTATTTGGGTAGAAGTTGCATTAAAATCATATCTGATAGAGACTTCTAGCTGTAGATTCCTTATCTTAGAATTATCCTCTGGCGTCAGCCTGGATCCGGACATTTTTTGTGAGCAGTACCCCTGTGCAGCGGTAGGTGGCATCATTCCGCCCTGTGTGGTGTCGTCTGCGCAGGGAGTGACGTGCTAGGTGCATATGTAGGCGCCACCCTAGCGCGCTGACGTCAGTTCTTTTCATTCCATGTGAGCCAGCGAAGATCCGCAGAGAGATAACACCAGTCACTTTTTTACTCTCTTTTTCGACTTTTTGTTGAAGTTTTTTGAGACTTGTCTCCTGGTGTGGCAGGGGTCAACGAGGAAGGCTGGATTTAAGCCCTGTGGCACCTGTCACAGGCAACTATCGATGGCAGACCTGCACATTTGGAGTCTTGAGTGTGACCACGATGCCAAGACCTGCGACGCTGCAACTGACTCGATGCTGGTCAAGAGGAAAGTCCCGGGATCGGTTGCGGATTCTTCGATCTTCGTCGCAGTTGGAGTTATCCCACTCCGATAAGTCCCACAAGAAGAAGAGTAAGAAATCGAAGATGTCTTCGATTTCACTCTGTTCTTCAAAGTCATCAAACGAGACGAGAGAGCATTGTCACTCGAGGTCTGGCTCCGCAGTTGAGCCTGCGCCTGGGCCGTCTCTGCACCTCCCTGACTTACCAGGAGCCGGAATGACCCTTGTCCAACTCCGAGAATTTTATGAGGCCATGCACTTAACATTTGGGCGGCTCGTCTCTGCTGGTGCGCCTACGGGCCTCGAGGGTTCGGGAGAGTCCCTACTGATGGGTCCGTCCTTTGCACTAGTCTGATCCTTTGGATCCATGGATGGAACTGGACTGGCGCAGGTCTAGCCACCTCCAGTTTCTCCTGCTGACGCCATCCCTACTTATCCCCACCTCACACAAAAAGGGAGAGGGGTGTCGCCCGACGGTGACTAGAGCCATCCCGCCTGAGCCCTATTCCTATGGGCTAGGACTTGGGGAAGATTACTAGGGGTCACTGGACCCTGACGAATACCAGCCCCTAGACCCCAATATGGACTGGTGTGAGGTTTTGGCGGATGCCAGTGGACTGAACACCTCCCCAGATACTGGCGTGGTCTCTCCTCCTACCATGGCTACAGAGCAGGGAGCCTCATTTGCTATGGTGGTCAGGAGGTCCTGGACCTTAGCCTGCCTTCAGTGGCAGTCAAGACTAACGTCTTGACGGAGGTGCTTCAGCCGGGAGTTATCACCTCAGAACTGCTTTTCCCATTTAATTAAGCCCTCATGGAGGTCCTGCTCAGGGCCTGGTTCAAGCTCTGCACAGGGGCTCCTGTAAACAGGACAATTGTCCGCCGTCATCACCCCGCCCCATGTGACCCCAGTTTCCTCACATAATGCCCTACACCCGGAGAGCTTGGTGGTCCAAGCCTCCACTTCCGAGTAAATCCTGGCACCTTCCTACCACCCTACTGGATAGCAAATCCAAAAGGCTGGATACCTTCCTGGCACTGCGGTCAGTGAACACTGCATGCCTTTTGGGCCGTTACTCCCGTTCACCCTGAGATTTAGTGCTGCCTATGGCCCTGGAGGAAGCCCGGGCCATATTCTCCCAAGCTAATGCTGACGAGAGAGACGCAGCTCAGTTCACAATTCAGTGTGGGCTGGACACGACCGACTCGCTAGGCAGAGCAGTTTCTTTGTCAGTGGCCTTACAGCACCACGCCTTGCTGAGAACGACTAGCTTTTCAGGGATGTCCAAGCTTTGCTTAAGGATATGCCTTTTGATGGCTTCAGTCTCTTTGGAGACAAGGCGGACTCAGCGCTGGAGCGCTGCAAGGATAGCAGAGCTACAGTTAGGACCTTGGGCCTTTCCGTGGCCCCTTGCCGACCTCAGACAGCCTTTCGCCACTTTCGTGGCCACGGAAAGGGCTTCCAGCTACATCTCTGACCGGCCCAGCCACCATGGCACACAAGCTCCCCAGCCTCTGCACGGTCGAGGACACAGTACCCACAGACCCCGTGGGTTGGGCAGCCGGAGGTGTGGCTAGTCCACCACCCCCCGGCAGCCACAGCCTCCAAGCCTCTTTAGTTTGCCCTACGACCATCATGGGCAACCAGTGGGAGGCAGGATATGCCATCATGTGCACCACTGGAGGTCTTTAACATCCGACCGATGGGTTCTCCAGATTGTCTGAAGGGACTACTCCCTCCACTCATACTACCCACTTGCGACAGGCTGACGGAGGATCATCTTTCCTTACTGTGCCAGGAAGTTGCGGTTCTCTTGTCAAAGAGAGCCATAAAGAGGGTGCTGACATCAGAAGTAGGTCCTGGCTGTTATTTCTGCTACTTTCTGGTGCCCAAGATGGATGGAGGCCTTTCTCCCGTCCTAGACCTGCGTCCTCTGAATTTCTCCCTGAAAAAGGAGAAATTCAAAATGCAGATGCTTGCTCAAGTTCTGTCTGCCCTGATCCCAGGAGAGTGGATGTTAGTGTTGAACTTGCAGGGCGCATACTTTCACATTCCCGTCCTGCCTGCCCACAGGTGTTACCTGCAGGTCACGGTGGTCCATGAACTCTTTCAGTCGGCTGTGCTCTTTTTTTAACCTTACCAGCACCCCTCGGCTGTTCACTAAGATGATGACGATGGTTGCAGCTCATCTGCGGAGATCAGGGGTGCAAGTCTCCTCTATTTCGACGACTGGCCCGTCAAGGCAGGCAGGCTCGCCCCAGGCAGTCATCTCCCACCTCCAGAGTATGGCGGACCTCCTGCACTTGCTAAGGGTTCACTATCAATGTGCCAAAATCACACCTGACTCAGATTCTCCCTTTCATCTGAGCTGTTCTGGACACAGTGAAGTTTTGGGCTTATCCTCCCAAACGGCGAGTTCAGGATATTCAGGCTATGATATCGATGTTTCAGCCTCTATCCTGGGTTTCAGTGAGACTGACTCTGAGGCTGTTGGGCCTCATGGCCTCTTGCATCCTGCTTGTGACACATGCCCTCTGGTATATGCGGGCTCTGCAGTGGGACTTGAAGTTCCAGTGGGCGCAGCATCAAGGAATCTCTCCGACATGGTCCGGATCTCGGAGAATACTACAAAAGATCTGGAGTGGTGATTATTGAACTGCGATTGAGTCAGCGACAGACCCCTCTCCCTTCCTCAACCAGATCTGACAGTAGTGACAGATGGGTCTCTCCTGGGATGGGGCGGCCATCTGGGAGCTGTGGAGATAGGAGACCTCTGGTCTCCAACGGAATCCAAACTCCACATCAATCTATTGGAGTTCTGAGTGATCCAACTGGCATCAAAAGCCTTTCTACCCTCCATCAAGGGAAGGCTAGTGCAGGTGTTCATGGATAACACCACCACCATGTGGTACTGCAACAAACTGGGCAGGGTTTGTCAAGAGGCCTTTCGCCTTTGGGCATGGCTGGAACATCGGTGTATATCCTTGGTGGTTCAACACCTGGCAGGCTCTCTGAACATCAGGGCGGACAAACTCCGCTGCAGATGTCTAGCGGATCACGAATGGCGTCTCCAACCGGAGGTGATGCAAGGTCACCTTCAGCAGTGGGGAGAGCCTTGGTTACATCTGTTTGCCACCACCGAGAACAAGCAATGTCAGCAGTTTTGCGCACTGAAGTTTCCAAGGCAGCTCTCGCTTGGAGAAGCTTTTCGTCTCGAGTGGAGCTCAGGCCTCCTGTACGTCTTTCCGCCCATATCACTCCTGCCCAGAGTACTCAAGAAGATCAGGAAACGACTGGGCCTAAGTAATCCTTGTGGCTCTGGACTGGGCTCGGAGTATTTGGTATCATGAGCTGTTGAGCATGGCCACCGGTCCTCTGATCAGGCTGCCCTTTCAGGAGGATCTTCCACCCGAAGTCTGTAATGTCATCCTGCCAGCCAGGCGTCCCTCCACGAAGATGCCATACACCTGCTATTGGGGCACGTTTGTGGCAAGGTGTGCAGAAAAGCAGTCTGACCCCCCCACCCCCCCCTTTCTGCTCCCCTCTCTCAGGTACTTCTATTAATTCTTTCTCTTGCCCAGCAGGGCTCTGTTTTAGGCACCTTGAAAGGCTATCTTTCTGCGATCTCGGCATTTCTGCGGTTGCCAGATCAGCCATCCCTGTTCAAATCCCCTGTACATAAGTTTTTGAAAGGTCTCCAAAACATGCTCCCTCCTTCACACTTTATCATGCCTCCGTGGGACCTCAATTTAGTACTCACCTTTCTCGTGTGCACTCCCTTTGAGCTGCTACACAACTGTTCCATCAGGCTCCTTACTATCAAAACAGTCTTTCTGGTGGGCATAAAACCTGCCCGGAGGGTCGGTGAGCTCCAGGTTTTGTCATCTAAGCTTCTGTACCTCAACATCTTTCTGGATAAGCTGGCCCTTCGCACTAGGGCTTACTTCCGAACGAAGGTGGTCACTCCCTTTCATGTAGGCCAATCAGTCATCCTGCCTACCTTTCTCGCTCCACCCCATCCCTCTAAGGAAGAGGAGCAGCTCCACCGACTGGACCCAGAAAGAGTTCCAGGTGGACGACAAACTCTTCGTGTGGTATGTCGGAGTCAAGAAAGTGAAGGCCGTGCAGAAATAGGCCATCTCTCAATGGACCGTACTCTGCATTAAAATCTGCTATGCACTGCTCAAGAAGCAACGCCCAGAGGGTTTGCGTGCTCATTCCACCAATGCAAAGGCTGCAACCACTGTGTTAGCATGCAGGATCCCTGTCCTAGACATCTGCCAGGCAGCAACGCGGACCTCTGCACACGTTCACGAAGCACTGCTGCCTGGACACCCAGGTCCGTCCAGATGGGCACTGCCTGTTCGGTCCTTCAGGACGTTTTGGTGTGAAACTGTTTTGCAGACCCATCTCCAGGAAGGTATTGCTTGGATATCTATTCTAAGGTAAGGGATCTGCGGCTAGAAGTCTCTATCAGATGAACAAGCTACTTACGTTTGTTAACACCTTATCTGGTAAACACTCATAGCTGCAGATTCCTTACCGATCCACCCATCCTACCTGCTCTGCGAACAGATTTCTATGGACAGGGCTGTTCCCCATTCAGGGCCCTAGTTTTCGACACCTGTGGTCAGTGTTGTACGTGGCTCCACGCTCCTAGCATGGAAAGTCGTGAAAAGAAACTGATGTCAGCACACTGTGATGGCGCCTATATAGGCAAAGCGTGCGTCACTTCCAGCGCGGATAATGCCATGTGGAGCGGAACGATGCCACCTATCAGCTCACAGGGGTACTGCTCTACAAAGATTTCCGGATCCAGTCTGACACCTGGGGAAATTGTAATGTAAGGAATCTGCGGTTAGATAGAGTATCTACCATCTAAGGCATGACTGAAGGTAAGTAACATGTTTGGTAGCAGAATGTAACTTTGCAAAATTGACTATCCTTTTTCCAAAATGCTTTACAGGAGATGACAAGACAGAACAGAAGGGGAAGGTTTTGACCCTATTAGTGGAAAAAGCTCTACACTTCCAGGACTACAAAGCAGCGAATATGCACTGCCAAGAACTTATGGCCTCAGGTGAGCTATAAATATTGAATAAAGGGGTTTAATGCACTGAACCAATTCCTTTAAAGTCTATGTTCTTTGTACTAAATATTCCAGAAAGCATGTGAACATTTACTCAGCCACTGAAGCTTAATTTTCACTATTTTGGCACCTTTTCGAGAGACTGATGAATTATTTTTGGGATCAAAAATATATTTTATTGACCACTCATTTTTATTTTCCAAACCTGTGCTTGTGCTTTCTTCCATATTTAAGAACTTAGACGTTGGGTTGCTCTAACTGATAGAGTGTGGATTGACCTTCGAGGTAGCTGGACTACCGGCAGAATAATCTATTTCCAAGTGCTCTAAATACCAGATGTTACTGTGCTTAAAGACTAACCTTTGAAGAATGGAAGGCTGACTTGACCTTGATAGGATTCAAACTTATGATTAGTCTATCACAACAGAAGTTAAAGGTGAGCATTCAACTCTCAGAGCTTACCTGTCTGCTAGGGGTATGAACTAACTATCATGGAAGGAGATGTAGGTGCCAGGAATTATTAACGAGAAAGTGACACTATACGCACTACAGAAAATAATATTAAGATGACACTTAATTTGGATTGTCTGATGGTTAACTGGGCACAACCGTCTAGAGTTGCATAATGAGAAGCGAACAGATGGTTGTTAGCAGATCCAGGGGCAGCTATCGTTCCGTTCTAGGCTACAAAACTAAAAACTTGGTTTTTCTAGTTGTGAGACCTGTATATTCTTGAGCCTGTTTAGCAGCTCTGGCTCTTTCCAGCCCTCTGGAGAGTGTTTTTTCTAGCTCAGGGACACATCAGTTGGTGTAACCAGGCGCTACATAAGTGGATTATTATTATTATTACAGAGTTCCCTGCTGTGTCTCGAACAAGTGGCTCAACACTACCACTAGCGTGCACCTGCGGCTTGGTGCTATATGCACCGAGTATTCCATTGAACACAGTACTAGCTTCTTTGGGTCTGCAAAGCAGAAAGGAAGGGAAATGTTGGGTGCAGGTCGGAATAGCTATAGTGCAAGATCTGTTTATAAATGGAGCACGAATACCATTCTATACGTTATTGGACACAACTGGGCCCCCGCTCCCCTTGGCAATTCTTCTGTTATAGAGCCATAAGGGCGGGAATGCACAAACTATGGGACATAACGGATACATTCACTATATTCACAGTGGGCTGTGGCCAGAGTCAACACTTGGCTTTATAGAGCTCTGCTGGACCAGGGGGGATGCCCCCGAATAAACCTAACCATAGGTGGGAAAATGATATTGATAAAGAGGGGGAGAAGTATTAGAATACCCTGAAAAAGTTTCTAGGATCCCCAGGATTCAATACATTAATAAAAATAGTTGCATGAGGGGCGTGGCTAGCTAGCCTATGATGGTGGACGCTTGAGCTCTTTGCTCCATGCCGGCCCCTCTAGAATCCTGTGTTATATGCCGTCTGGGGGTGTCCCTGGTCCCTGCAATCGAATGCAACTGGAGACTGGGGTTTCCAGCGCACTTTATAGCCCACAATAACTTTTCTCTCTGGTGCTGACTGCTCCCCGAGGGGCGTGTCACCGCCGGCCCCGGATCTCAAGATGGCAGCCGAGGCCTGATCAGTGACTACTCCCTGGGGCTCGTGGGCCCGCGGTGCCCGACGGCTGTGAACAGTAGTGGTGGCGTGTAGGAAGCTGGCTTTTTATGTAGTTCACCAAAATGAGGTATACTATGTAGAAAGTCCAGGCGACCCTTAATGGCTTACAGGGCTTAAATCATCCCAAATGCTCTCTTGTGGTAGTGTGGGCAAGCAATTTAGGCTTATTAGAGGGTAGTGATAATGCAATTGTTGAACACACTGACTCAATAAATGAGACACTCACTCAAGAAGAAACTCAAGACTAATTTAGAAAAATGACAGGCATTTTATATTTATTTTAACTCCAAGAACTTCGTTAATGGGTAATCTCCCACCTTGCCGAGTTCAACTCGGACAAACCCGAAGCTGGTGGACCTCAGCCCTGCTGTGGGGACTGACCATATCGTCTCTTATGGGGAAGCCGAAGGCTAAGTCGGCGGGCATGCAGCCTTGCTCGGGGGAACCTTCCCAGCCCCCTGTGTGGAGACAGAGGGGCCTGAACCCCTGGAGACCTCTATACATCTTCGTCTCAACAAGATACTTGCTGCCTCAGCGGACACAAAGAGCATCCTCCAACAAGACATTAGTGAGGTGTTGGTGGGCCTGTGCCACCTGCAGCTTTGACACTGACAAGTTGGCTGATCGGGTTAAGGAGGTGGAGACCGAGTGGGAGAACTGCAGCCGGAACACCAGACACTGACTGGCAGGATGGCAGAGTTGACCGACAGGGTTAGCATCCTGGACCACTGGGCGTAAGACTCAGAAGGGCGTATCTGTCGACACAACATCCGTGTGGTGGGAATCCCTGAGGGTACGAAGGGGGGCGACATGGTGACCTATCTTGAACGTTGGCTCCAGATGGAGTTTGCCTTGAATCACCTTACTCCCTTCTTTGCTCTGAAGCGAGACCACAGAGCACTGGCTTGCCCATTGGTGCCAGGCCGCCCGCCCCTTTGTGGCTCAATTGCTCCACTTTAGGAAAGGGATATCATACTTCAGAAGGCACGTGCGGGGGGCCAGTTCACAGTGGGCAATAGTAACTTTACAGCTGCTGTCCAAACCTAGCGGGCTTCCTTCTTGAAAGTCAAGAGGGCCCTTTGTTATGAGGGCTAGCAATATTCTCTGACGTCCCCCGCCATACTCAATAATATTGGATGGTACTACACACTTCTGTGACAATCCAGGTGCAGCTTGGAACTGGTTGGCGCTGTGTCAACGCTCCCCATGGCCCGGCCCAAGACAGGAGCACCTATACAAAGGCCCAGGAAGTGCTCACGGGGGCCTCACGTGGCAGGTCTCTGAAGAATCCGCCCCCTTCACAGACTGAACAGGAGTGGGCGGCCGCACTCCAAGCTGTGGCAGAGATAGTGCTGACAACGATGTCTGATACCACTTCAGAGTGTACGTTTGTTATCTCGGAATCGGAGGCTTCTCTTGTGGATGGGGCTGGCCTGCCCACGGTGACCTCAGAGTTAGTGGACAAACTGATCTGATGAGAGGTGTCACTGGAACTATAATATGCTGTAGGCTGTGGTTAGGGGATGGCATCCCTGTGCTGGGGGTGGGGGGTTTTGTTGTTTTGGTTTGGGGGCACCTGCCTATCTGAGGCACCAGCCAATGGGTACTCTGGAGGCTGGGTCATGACCCTAGACAGTACATGAGAACTGGGCCGGCACGGAACTGACTTGGCCTACACACCTTAGCCCACCCTCCCGGATTAGCCCCTGCCAGGAGCCTGGTGGAGGTGATCTATAGAGAATGTTTTCACTTTTCAGGTTTAGGTGGCCGGCTGTTGCTGGGCTGCTCTGAGGGCGGGAAGTTCACAATTGTCTCAGGGGTTGCACTACATGCTGTTGTGGAAGGTTGGTAACAAGGGGGTGCCAGGGTGGAATACATGGGACGCACATAATGTTTGATGCCAGATTGTGTCATGCATTAACTTTCCTCTCATGGAATATCCGGGGATGGGTTCAGCTTCTAATTGTCATAAAATACATATGAATTTGCGGAGGCGGGGGGTACAGGTGGCTATGCTGAAGGAGGCTTATCTTGTTGGGGGGAGGTTGACCGCTTGCGGCACCGGTAGCAAGGCCAGTTGTATGCTACCCCCTATTCTGCCTATGCCAGGGGAACGCTCATTTGGATCAGGGCAGGGACACCCTTCGAACTTTGACCATTTACAAACGGGCATTATTTCTAGCTGAAGGGTAAATCGTTGGGCAGAGATATCACTTTAGAGAATATTTATGCTCCGAATCAGGACCA
Source organism: Calotriton arnoldi (assembly GCA_963921515.1). Classification (NCBI taxonomy): domain Eukaryota; kingdom Metazoa; phylum Chordata; class Amphibia; order Caudata; family Salamandridae; genus Calotriton; species Calotriton arnoldi. The sequence goes on from CAWUFW010000063.1 coordinate 3,354,824, forward strand.
TTTGGCGTTCTTCCAGTCCCTCTCGGCTCCTCTGGCACCTTTGGTGACAGACAACCTTTTATTGGGGGCGGAGGGGAGTTTAATTGGTTGGCCGATGTTAATCTTGACCATTCCACTCCCCCTTGCCCGGGGCTCTGGCTCAGGATGGCAGAGGGCCACAGGGACTGGCTAGACCACTGGGTCGAATGGGAAACGTTTAAGGTGGTGGTTCGTGGTCACTGTCTGGGTCACTCGTTTTTAGTTTGAAGGGAGCTGTACGGGGAGCTCTGGTCTCTAGATGGCAGGTTGCATGAGTTAGACAATGCTCTGGGTACAGATGAGGCTGCGTTAACTAGACTTCAGGAGGCTAGGGAACAATATAGTATCATTTTGAAACGCCTGTGCTGTCACGATTATAAAACCTAAATTGCTAGAGCGCACACTATAGAGGGACGGCCAGGCTGGCTCTTGGCCTAGCTTATTAGACCTGAATCCCGTGGGGCCCCTATCATGCAAATCTTAGCAGAAGATGGCATGTCCCTTTATTCCTTTGTGGCCATTAATACCTCATTTGGTGAATATTATGAATCCCTGTCTAGGCGTCTGGAGCCTCTCCCGGCGGGGATCCAGGCCGGCTTCCTGGACCGACTGCTTGTTAAGAGAGCTTGACCGTGAGACTAGGGAAGTCCTGGGAGGTCCGGTGACGACCCAGTAGATCCGGTTCACTATCAAGGAAATGGCTGCAGGTAAAACCCAGGCCCGATGGCCTGCCTGCGGAGTTTTACTCCAGTTTTGCGGGGACCCTGACCCTGAGTCTGAAGTCACTTTATGCTGAGTCTCTGAAGCTGGGGTTGCTGCCTGAGTCCACCAGGGATGCAGTGTTGATTCTGCTTCCCAAGACCAAGGTTAAGGGAGTCCATACCTCTGTGTTCCATCCCTTAACCATTCTTAACATTCTTAGCAAGGTCCTGGCCCTCCGACTACTTCCCATATGCTTACACTGATACATAGCGACCAGAACGGTTTCATTTCAGCCCAAAGTACCCTCATTAATCTTCGATTGTACCATATCCTTTATCATCCAGATGTGCGGTCTCAGCCAAGGGCTAGGCTCATGTCGGTGGACCTAGAAATGGCCTTCGATTCAGTATGGTGAGACTTTTTGATTGCAGTCATGCGGCGGATGGGACTGGGAGAGCATTGGATCAATTGGGTAAACTGCTTTACTGTACTCCTGCTACATGGGTAAGAACAGGCACTACCATTTCTCTGCAATACAATGTATATAGAACCACCAGACAAGGATGCCCCTTATCCCCCCCCTCTATTTGCCTTGGCTATTGAGCCACTGGCAGAGCTCTTCCGGCTGGAGGGGGTGGGCATTGGCGTGTTGCTAGAGGGCTGAAAACATATCCTTTCCCTTTATGCAGATAACCTTCTGCTTTACCCAGACGATGGCCTTGTAGGTGCTGCAGTCGCGATGCGCCTTCTGGGGGAATTTGAGACACTTTCTGGCCTCTGGGTAAAAAAAACCAAGACTTGTCTGTTCACCATATCACCAGGCACTCAGCAGACGCTGAATATTCCACAGGACCTGACCTGTTCCCCCCACATCCTTTTGGTACCTGGGTATGCAGGTGTTCCACTCCCTGGAAGATTTACTGGGTAATCTGGGAACTGCCCTTCGATCTCTTAGAACTTGTGTTCCCTATTGGCAATCTCTCAAGTTGCCTAAGTGGACATGCTACCACGATTGCTCTACTTTTTTTTAATCTCCTGGTTAAGGTGCCGGCTTCTTGGTTTCAGCAATTGGACACCTCGAGACCTGGCTCTTCGACTGAACCACAGTGCCTTCGACAATGCAGCAGTCCTCCCCATCCACCCCTCCCCAGGTGTATTGTTAGCGGTGGTCTTGAAATGTTGGAGGCACTGTGTGCTGAAGACCCCGGGGATCCCCTTTATGCCCCTGTCCTGCCGTTGGTGTGTCTCTCTCATGGAGACCGTCTTTCTTTTTTACGGATGTGCAGTTATCGGCCTGGATGGACGCTGGACTGGTGATGGTCAGTGACTGTTACCAGTTGGGCACTCTGCTCCCATTGGACAATTTGTTGTTATCAGACTACCCCCTTGTCTGTTTCTAACATATGAAGTGCTGGTACGTACCTTCAGGGACTTATGGTGGTGAGGAACCAACGACACATGCAGTGCTGCAATTGTTGGTGTCCATGGGCAACTCATTGCATTTGGTGAAGTGGTTTTAAAGGTTGTTGTCTGAGATGGTCTAGAAACCCTTGTTGGCGCTTCGACGTAGGCAGAGAGAGATACTGGAACATGACTTTACGGTTTCAGAATGGTGCAGGGTCCTGGGATATCCTAAGAAGCTCTCCAGGAATATGAGGTTGAAATATATCCAATTTAACTATGTCCATATGACCTTCATGACACCCCACAGACTCCAGGTTATCTATGACTGGGAACCGCATGGCTGCCCTAGATGTAGGCTTCTGGATGCAGATTTCAGCCACATGACCTGGAGCTGCCTCCATTTACAGCCATTCTGGGAAGCAGTGATATGCACCTTAAATACTACACTGGGTCGCACCCTTGCTTGCACCTTGAAGGTCTGTTTATTGGGGTTGGTTCCTAGATTTGGCTCTGGTGCTGGCCAAAAGAAGGATAACAAGGGCCTGGAAGTCCATAGTGGAGCCGGCGGTGAAGATGTGGATGAAAGATGTTACAGTGTGGGTCACGGCTGAGGAGAGGGCCCTACTTAGGGAAGACATTCAGTGTGTGCGAAGACACAGTTGCAGGGTTGTAGATGGAGATGTTGGAGTCCTGGGAACACCCAGTGGGAGACGAGGATGAGGACCCTGAAGGACAAGTTGGACCAATTGAGGGGGACGGAGACAACTCCATTGACACTGATGGAGGTGGAGGGGGAGTATGCACTAGGAGAGGTGGACTGCTGTGCCCTTCGGTGGTGATGCTACAATTTTTGGTGGGTGTTCTGCAGGGCGTGCGCCCTTGTGCCCCTCCCGCCTTTCCCTGGATTCCTACCTAGTGTTCCCGCCGCTGGGGGCCCCGCCCATTGGCCACCGATTGGCTATCAGACCTCTCCCTTTCTGGTGCTTTATCTTTTCTGTATTAGCTACCTTGAGCGATCCCTGAGACAGTTTGGTTGTTTTCTTTTCTAGTTTTCATACGTTGGCTTCCATGATTTACCTTTATCTTGCTGTCACGTACTATTATGAATAAAACTAAGGCTTGGTATGGACAGTTATAATCATTGAGGCATTGCATATTTAGAGGTCTTGGTCATGTTCTGGTTGGGACATGGAGGGGAGTGGGGTGGACAGACAAGTTTTGAGTATTGCCTTTGTGTTAGACCGCACTGTTCTGCCTCACTTCTGCAGTGGGATCACTTTTCTGTTCTTTCTTGTCTTTGTCCCCAATCGGGAAATACTTCTATTGGTTATGCACACTTGAACACTGCTTGTACTACTGTCGACCTCACAGACATGACATGTTCCTCCTAGTGATGTATTTATTGTGACCTGTCTTTACGTCGTATTCTGTATTATAAATGCCAATAAACATATGTTTAAAAAAAACTAGTTGCATAGGGCCTACGTGACCTTGTACACTATCAGTAAATTGTATTCTGATGGGTTGCCGACCTGCCCTTGTTGCCAGGCCGACCGAGTTGGATTCCTCCACATAATGTGGGACTGCCCCAAAATACATACCTTTTGGCATGGAGTGGTAGCACACGTCAATGGTACGACAGGGAGAAGCCATTACATGACAGTTGAGATCTTTTATTGGGCCTGGCCCTCTGCCCCAAAGAGGGAAAGGCCAAGATGAAATTTACGGATCAGTTATTGGTGATGGCCAAGCGGGCCATAGCCATGCACTGGAAAGCCAGTGTGCCCCCCCCCCCCCTTCAAAACAGTGGTGCATATCCGTTGCCTGATTTGTTGACATCCAGAGCCTGGTGTTATACAGGGAAAATTTCAATTGCCAGGATATGGGGCGAACTACCATTTTTCTTCTGACGAGAGATGATGACAAACCACATGATGACAAAAAGGGACGGCGTTCCGTAAACCCCCGGCTTGGGCACATCCATGTGGCCACATGTAAAGTGATCATGTGTAACAAATGTGCCATACGTTGAGCTCTTCTACACAGACCTAGCTCATGCGGCAGAAGCAATTTTATCATCAGGGTTCTCTATTGTACTCATCCTTACCCACGGAATGTGAAGGGATTGTGGCCATCTTGACCCCCACCCACCCACTGTTGGGAACTACCATCTTCTGCTTGGTATTTCCCCAGATTTTTTGCATTCTGTTGCTGGCCCCATTTTTGTTGGCCGTAGGACTCTGTGCACTATATCCCTGCTAACCAGAGGTAAAGTGCTTATGACCTCCCTTAAAATTGGTATACACCCGATATATATTTAAATTGGGTTTAGCTCCCTAGTTTGTTACCACTAGTACACGGGCCGGGAAATTAAAGACTAGTAGTGGATGCAGCACTCATTGTGCCACCTACTACATTAGCACTGTAAAACATGTCTCCAGGCCTGTAACTGCAGCCTGGGTGTGCTGTTTTAGACTGCCATTTCGACCTGGCAAAATAAACCTTTTTCTAGGCCTAAACCTTCCTTTCAACTACTTATAAGTGACCCCTAAGGTAGGCCTTAAAAGCCTATAGGGCAGTGTCCATGGTGTTTAAAAAGTAGGACATGTATATTTAATGTTTTACATGCCCTGGCCGAGAAAACCCTCCAAAACCAATATTCAGTGTGGCAAGGCTGGCTCTCCTGTAGCTTATCAATTGTTTATAGTATTACATTTAGTCAGTGCTACATTCAGTTTGGTTCAAGAACTCACTTTAATAGTAATTTAAAAGCCAGATAACTGATAGAATATCGATGACAAAATTATTGTGTGGACAGAACATCAAGGACCAAAATATTGAGGACCAAAATACGTATCTACGTACCTTGAAGATATATAGATTGTCAAGGTATGTATATGTGGAATAAAGTATAGTAAAATGTTGTTTTCCCATAAAAACCTACCTTCACAATATTTTATCCACACTAAATTATATATTGATATTTTGTCCTTGATATTTTGTCTAGACACCATAAAAGTCACTTTAATGGTCATTTTGGTTTTTATATTACTATTTTGGAAATTATACTTTTAGAAAGTTGTCATTTTCCCTGCCTAAAACCTGAAAGCTTTCAGCCAATGTCCAGCTGTCACCTGACCCCTGATGACTTCCCGGTGGTAAGATGTGTATTGCTCCCAGACAGTGGACAAAGGCTCTCAGTGTTGGGAGGGAGGCGCTACCCTTGACAGGATGGCCAGGGGGCTGTGCCCAGCCCCTTTCTGAGCTTCTAAGGATGCCTTCCTTCTCGCTGGCAGATGAAGCTCACACCTAGGCCTGTTCCCTTTTGTCTCTCTAGTCAGGCTGGCTCCAAACCCAGTGGGAGGGAAAGAACTGGCTACAAACCCAGTGGGAGGGAAGGAACTGACCAGAATTGGTTTAGGTGGTGAACAAAGGCTTGGCTTCCCCTCCATCACTGGCACTGGGCATAATACTGGACCCCACAGACCTCTCCTCAGATCACTTTGAGACATGTGAAGAATAGAAGATGGGCTGTCCGGCACTCCAAGGGCCTGCTGGCTGACCTGTTCTTTCGACTACAGTGACAGAGTCCTCTTTCTATGCAACTGCCCAGCTGACCAGTCCCAACTGAACCTGCCCTGGACCCTGCTCTTGGCTTCTGCTTGAGTGAGTCCTAACCCCCAAGTGGTGTCCCTAAGGTCCTGGACCCTTGGCTGGTGTTAGAGTGTAGTTTTCCTGTCTCCAAAATGCAAGAAGTAGGTCTTAGAAAAGTTTATCTTTAGAAGCGATGGAGACCAGTTAGAAGCCACAGGCATCGACCTCAAATTGGTGGGAGGACTCAACTTGCTGGTTCGCACCATTGAAGAAGATACAACTTCCCCAAAAATTTCTAAATCCGAATGTAGAGGGCTTCATTGAGATCGACTCCAAGCAGCATCCGATCAATGTCGAGGCCTTGCTTCCTGGGCACAGAACTTTCCCGCCTTTGTTGACGACTGCACCGGGATGTCGCTCTTCAGTAACCTGCTGTTGTTGAGCCCCACTTTGGATTCAGCTTGCAGCTTGCCTGCCGACAACCACTTTTTCTCCATAAAAGTTTCCAAGTCAGAGGGTAAACTTTCCACCAGGACAAACCTGGTCTCTGTATCTGACCCGTGCTCCATCATTGTGGGACTTAACTTTTGATTTTGATGCGGTCTAGCTTGACCAGATTTCCATGGTTAGCGCTTTGTGTTTTTTAGTGCTATTTTTAATTCAAATTTTTAAATTCATGTCTCTGGTTCTACTTATGTTTTTTTTTTTTTACTGTTTTGGTATCATTTTATTTATGAAAATTTACTCCATTTTTCTAAAATGGTTTGGGATTTTTCTTGTGTTTTATTTTCACTTTATTACTGTGTTTGAGTGCTGCATAAATGCTTTACACAGTACCCTGACAAGATTGTGATTATTATTTGAGGTGGGATCTCTCCCCCTTCAACTAACTCTCCAATTGCTTGCACACACTAGACTGACCCTAGATTATTGACACAACCACCTCTCACTAACAACTAGGCCCATATCCTCAGTTCTGCGGCGATTTTGACATCCTCAAGGGTTATATTTAGATAAGTGGTAACCAGCTACTTTGCAGTGGGATCTTGGGTTCATCCCAGGCACAACTGCACCATCAGTAAACAGGAGATACATGTCAGGAAAATAAATGGGGGCTTAGATAATGTGGTACAGTCTAACGCAGGGATCAAACTGATGATACAAATGTACAACTGTAGCAGAATGATGGGGTGACTTTTGTTGTACAAAGTAGAAATATAACATGCTGTTAAATTTGAAATGCCAATAAAAATCGGTTTAAAATAATGACACGTAAATGTTAAGGAGACCACACAGTAAAGTGACTGACTCAGTAAGCTGCCCCTCTAGAGAATGCAGGATGCCAAAATAAAATCAGAAGCAATCCTTCTACGATAGGGTATCCAAACTCAGGAACTATTGTGGTTAGTTCACAGACCGGTATGAGTCTTACAGCTAAATAAATAGTCATGGGCAAAAAGTCAGTTAAAATGATACCCATCATCCATGAGAAGGCAATATCAAGAAAAATAATTCAGAATCGGGTGGTAAAAAAAAATCAAAATGTGAGTGAATCAATTAAGGAGTTAGACCATGGTAGAATAAGTAGTTCACACACCCATAGATGAATAGGTACAATAAAGGGTGGTCTGCTGAAAGGAAAGTAGAAATCGTTGGTTGATTTCAGAGAGAGGCAGCCTCAGCATGTATCCTGCAAGGTACTCAAGCTAAAAAAATAAATAAAAGTAAAGCGGAGCAATTTAATCCAAAAACTAAAGAAGGGGAGGATCGCTCATTTTTGTACCTTAATTGGGACAGGAAAGAAATATAAAAAGTGTAGGCCTCTAGATAGATCAAATCTACTTCAGATATTTCAAAATTGTCCCTAACTGCAAGCAATATCCTCAAATGATATAAAACAAGAAGACTTTGTACAAGATAAAGACAGAAAGGAAGTCTAATAAATGAGGCTCGTCTAGCTTTTGGTAATAAGCTAAATCATCAAGGACTATGAATAGTTCCAAGAGAGGAAATGGAGCAATTAGATGCTAAGTCATTCTTAAATAACCACGCTGGTTGAGGCAGCAATCAACTCAATGTATCCTTGAATGATGAAACTTGGTAGGCGCAAAAGAGATTGGTTGGGTTTAGTAGAGCAAAGTTAGAAATAACCTTTCCACAAAATAAAGGAGATTGGCAAAACACTGATTTACAGATGGGAAAAATCGAAATGCTTGTTTGAGTTCTGTGTTGGAAGAAAAAAGTACCATGGTTAACAATATTGATTAGGATAAGATTTCTCCAGACAACCTGTTGTTTTTCTCCTGGGACATTCACTGATGAGGTTTAATGCTTAACTCGTAATGTATAGATAAAATGCTAGAAGGGAATGTATCATATGTTTCCAGGAGACTTGATTGTCTAGAGATCAACCTATTTTTAATGGATTCACTCTGATCTATTCCAAAGTAAGAACCATAAGTTCCGGATGCCCTATAGGTGGTCTAGTAACTTAAATCTCCACAAAGATAGCAAAAGGCATAAAGCAAATAACAACTGAATGTGCTTGGATTCAGGCATACATACAGGCATTTGTATAACAATTCTGCATTAATAGAGAATATAGGTTTGTTGTATGTTTATGTAAGATTGATAGATATTTTTCAATAAGAACCAGCAAACGGAATTATGTTTTTTGTTTCTTAATACCTTGATTGCGATAACAGGGGATTTCAATTTACGCTTGAGCCCAAAGCAGGAGGACCAATGTCACGTTGACCTATTATTAATGTATAATATACCTTCAGCAGTATTTCCAAACTGCTTTAGAGCAAGGGCGTGACATGCAAAAAAAGTATGATAAACTGGGGCTTTATATGTTTGAACAGTCGCCTGAAATCTGATATCCCTAAAACTCACACTTATATACTGGGCAATAAAAGGTGCCTGACAGATTGTTTTTTTTTTTTCACTCTTGGCACTTTGATCCTATTACTGATTTTCAAGTAGCCAATAAAGGTGGCAGTGATCATCTACCTCTAAGAGCCTCCTTAAATCTGAAGATGAACAGTAGAGCAAAGGTTATTTCATAGCAGGTTGCATTGTTAGGGCATTTAAAAGTGTATATTGATGATACACATCTAGCAATACTCACTGAAGTTCAGGGTACTTCGGATTTTGAAAACTTGGAGGTAAATAAAAGGGATATTATTGAGTGGTATAATAAAATAATAAAGAAGTTCATGTTCACGTGTTAGGATTTTTACGCTTTTTCTCTATCATCATGGGAGGATTCATATGACTCTATTCTGCCACAAATTAATGTTCCAATAAACTTTATATAAATAAAATACATTTTAATTAACAAGATAGAATAGCATATTGCCACTAATGTCTTTATTTGCTTTTTGTGCTTCTTTTCTTTTTGCTCATTTTGTTCTTCTTTTTTTTCTGTTCTTTTCAGACAGAGTTGGTATTGTTTCCTTTTTGTTGTAACATTTGGCTTATCAGTGTCTAATTTAGCATTCGCTGTGATAAATCTCAGGTCCTGAAGAAGTGACACCTTTGCTTGTTGTAGTCACGAAGCACATGTTGGCCCTTTTTTGGTTCTTTGTAATCATCAATGTTTTTTCAGTTGAAGAATACAATAACATTATGCACCCTCAGTAGCTCAACTAGTTCTGTCTCACTTGAAATTTTGTATATTACTTCTTCACTTGAAGAGTAACATTTGGAAGAAGACATCATTGCAACTAACAATAATCACATGTGAACTTCAAACATTTTCCTTTTTTATATGAAAGAAGGTGGTCTAATGTCTGAAAGTCCTTCTGAATAAAAAGATCCATAATTTGAAGACTGGTTCAAGGCAAGTGAAAAAAATAATGCAGTATGTTTTGATGCTCAGTGTCAAGATTTAAAAATGAGGAAGTTGAAGCAGAAAAAATGCTAAAATAGGGATGAGAGGCTGTACAAGAAATATTGTGAAATAAAAAAGAGGAATACAAGGCCTTGATAAAATGAAATAAAATACTATAGGTCCAATTGTGATCAAACGATAATGGTAATTTTGTCTAAGGACATGACAACATTTTGGAGATTAGTTCAGTATGGTTCTGGCACAGACAGATATAAATAATCCTGGGGTATGGCTCCTTAAGAAATCTGGGTAGGCTGTTTGAAATAATACTATGCCAACTGTCTGACTGTGAATTCTCTTTAAAAAAAAAAATCTCCTCTTAATCTGCTGAGACTTGCTGGTCCAGATGATATGCCTGCAATAATAATTAAAGCTATATAGATTGGTGGACCAGGATATTTGCCTTGGTATTCCAATTGCTAAATTCAGACAGTTTCCTTAGAGTTAGAAAGGTACAATAGTCAACCCTTTTTTAAGAAGAAGGACTATACAGGTCCAAAAATGTATCGCCTTATTAATTTAATAGATGTTGGGGCTAAACATTTATGTAAAGGCATATGCTAAAATGTATGAAGGATTTGATTGACCATAATGACCCTATTCTGTCTGGGTAAGGAGGATTTCAACCGTACGCCATTGTTTTAGCCTTTAAATGTTGGCCCAGAAGGTAATCAAAACACGTAATAATCTGTTCTGCTGTTTCATAGACTTTGAGCTGCCTTCAGTTAAGTAAATCTGGAGCTTCTGAGGCAAACAATAGAAGATTAACAAATTTGTGTAAAGCTACCATCAATGTTAAAAGAAATACTTTTAACTGGGCAATAATAGAGTTCGATAAATGTGGTTCATTATCTAAAACCAATTCCAGTAGAGAATGGCTTACGCCAGGGGTGTGTTTTAGCCCCCACTCTTTTTTCACATTATCTTGCTGATTTCACGGCATCTGTTTTAAAGACACATTAATGTTCTTCAAGGATGAGGGAGTCGTCATTTCCCTTGCCTATCTAGGCTGATGATCTGGCGGTAATTGACATGACATCAATCAGGCTTTAAAGAAAGTTAACTGCATTTAATAAATATTGTGAAGCAAATAAACTAATTATTAATTTGGAAAAAACAAAAGTCTTGGTGCTTGGCCATAAATGAAAATGCTTTTCATGGCCAATTGGACAGATGATAGTCCACAAACTTTTATAATGTAGGTATCCTGGAATTACTTTTAACAATATGATAAATTGGGAAATGTACTTAGACACTATAAAATCTTGTGTGTCAAAAACAATTGGGGCCTAAAGAAATGTAAAGAAGATTTTGGTGGTCCAACACTAAAGCAGGCATTGTCAGCATATAAAGCTATGGTACCAATGTAGATGCTCGATGGGGTAGAGATTTTATGTTTGAGTGGGAAAGATTTGTATTTGTTGAGCGCATCAATCATCCCGAGGGATATCACGGCGCTGGAAATCAGTATCCTGGTATGATAGTGATCAAATAACCCGGCAGACTAAGCTACAAGTATCGTTGTTTACAACCTAGGGAACAGTGTCGTTTTCAGCTTCTTTCTGAATGCCATATAATCGTCTGTGCGGCGCAGGTCTAGGGGGAGTTTGTTCCAGTGAACGGCCGCCAGATTGGAGAAGGATCGACCTCCTACTCTGGTTTTCTTGATACATTTAGTTTTGGCCAGAGCAAGATTGCAAGACCTCAGTTGTCGTGTGGGAATGTAAAATTAAATTTTGTCCTGCAAAATTCGAGGGCCAAGTTTGTATAGCACTCTATGTGCATAGCACATGAGTTTGAACTTGGCTCTCTGACGCACAGGCAGCCAGTGGAGTTCCTTCAGGCATTCTGATGCCGAGCTATACTTGTTTTTATTGCAAACAAGCTTGGCAACTGCATTCTGAATCACCTGCAGTCGGGAGAAGAGGTAGTTTGGCATGCCCACATCGAGCGCATTCCCGTAATCCAACCTACTGGAGACTAGTGCCTGAGTGATGGTCTTCCTACAATTCAAGGGGACCATGAAAAAAGGATGGCTTAGAGAAAGTGGAAGGTCATTGGCTGAAAACTCTGTTTACGATTTTGGTACAAGCAGATAACTGCCCTCCAGTTAAGTGTTCAGCTACTGTAAAGATGAAATACTCAATAGTGAATTTAAGCGGGCAAGGTTGTTAAGAGCCAAATTGTTTGTGATTGCTAGATATTTTAATTTCCATGATTTTCTATAGAAACCCCTTTAGTTTTATATAGGAAAGAACTGAGTTCATGATTAGCTCTGAAGAGACCAAGGGAATGCTTGCAAGACTCATGGCAGGAATTATCAGTGTATCCTTATTTTAACAGATTTACCGAACTGAGAAATGCAATATGAATTATGAAAATTCTGAATAGGCTTACATCCACTATATGCAAGCTGGGAGGGTTCAAACCTTTTTCTAGAAGGCGAAGGCATATGCAGCTAGATTATTTCCATTTGTTATCTCAGAAATGTCGTTTTTTTAAACTGATATTTTCTTAAATATGGAATAAAGTCTCATATGTAAGCATTAAGAATTTTATTTGCCATGCAATATTTTGATGTGACTTGTGCTATGTGAACAATTTTAATTTCTATAAAAGACTTAGAACGTTTATCAAATGAGTGCTTCTGAATTGTGTGTCCTTGTTTAATAGACTGTGGTCTTAAAATTACCACGACTACTAGTGCAAATTGAAATTGCACCACTTTTTAGTTGATGTGCAACAATCTAAAAGCGGGTTTCTTCTTCAGTGAAGGCAGTAATGGGAATTTGATTGGGGATTAATTTGTCAATTACTTGCTGTTCTGCTGATCAAATTCTGAATGTGTTCAATCAGGTAGGTTGCATTTCATTGATATACCAATTTTAACCAATTTTGTTTTGTTATAATCACCACCTATAGAGAGAAAATAGTATCTTTAATTATATGTTTGTTTAGATTTTTCTTTTTGAATAGCTTTTTTCTTTGGGATTTTGAGGTCTTCATAAAGGTTCTTTATTTTTTTCATTCTTACTCCCTCTCCAGGTTATAGTGACAGCTGGGATGTTTGTAGCCAACTAGGACAGTCCGAAGGATACCAGGATCTGGGGACCCGGCAGGAACTTATGGCCTTTGCTCTCACTCACTGCCCTCCAGGTGCCATTCAGTCTTTGTTGGCAGCAAGCAGTTCTCTGCAGACACAGGTGAGTTATTGAAGGTTTTAGTCCCAGACTGTTCATGTGGGGTAATCCTAAGTTTATAAAAACAAATGTAAATTAAAAGAACACAAAGAGAACATGTTTGAGGCCAGTCTTGGCTGTATAATCTGTTTTTAAATGCTCACACACGACATTTTCAGCAATTTTTTTATTCTAGTCTGGAAGATATTTTCAAAACACCTTTAAATTCCTCTGTATCTGCCATTCTTAGTAGCGGGAACTTCCTGAGTAATTAAGAGGGTCCAGATGTAGTCCACATTTCTTGAGTATGCTAGTTCTTCGAAGTCATAACAACCAGTTACTTCTCTCCACCTCTCATGATACATTTCATTTGGAAATGTGGGTGAATTTGAATATTCTTTTGGACGAAAATGAAATTTTGTATGCATTTGTTTTGAAACGCACTGAGATGTATCAAGAAGCCACTTCATAGCACTGATTACTGCATGTCAGGCAATTCTTGAGATGAAATGTCTGTTTCTGATAGAACCATCTTCCTACAAGTTTGTCACCTCTTGAATATCCTCCAGGCATCACACTGGATCATGAAAGCTGAAATTGCTCTCCCTTGCTGGCATGTGTCACCATGGCCCCATCAAAGCGTCAGTGCCCAGATGTGATGCCATAGATCCGTATATGGTGTCATCCTGGAACTATAATGTCAGTTCTGTTTTTTTCTGCACTCTTTGACGCTGACCTGGAGTTGCTTTCCAATCCAAACATTTTCTATTGCTGTGTGTTTAGGGACAATGCCACCAAGAAAGAGGTCCAGTTCCCATAGTGGGCTCACACAACATCTGTCTGCTAGTCTAGACTCTGTGTGCACTTCGGGACCCATCCCTAACCCTGCCTGCTACCCACCGTTGTCTGTAGAAACTTCGGTGGGCCCTTCTTGCACTACTGTAGGCCACAACGAGTGTCACCGACTGCAACACTTCAGATCTCACATCCGGGATAGGTAGAATGATGTGCCCTCTCTATCCTGAAGATTTCTTTTTACTACAAGGTTATAACTGAACATCTGGAGGACCTGTCTTCATCTTGACATTGGTCCTGAATTCTTCAGTTCATGTTCCTTTATTTTGTTTTCTGGGTAGTGCTTCAGGGTCATCTGCCACCTTTGGAAGTGATGTGTGTCAGGTCTTCAGTTAGATGATAGCTTCTCCAGCTGCTTCTTGAGATACAGTGTTGCCTATATTGATAGATATTGTTGCCGACCTATAGTAGATGTGGATTTTGGGTAACTTTCCTTCATTTTGTTGGCATGTGGAGTACCTGCCTGTTGGAGTTCGGTTGAATCTTTTCTCCCTCCTTGGTGTTCTCTTTCATGTGTGGCTCAACAGGTAATCTAAGGTTGTTAATATCGGAAGTTGTGCTCGGACAGTCATGGTTTCCATCTATGCAGTTTCAGTCCTGTTCATTCCTCAACTGAAGGTGTTACCTAGACAGTTGTACAGCATTGTGGTGCCTAAAACATCCTTCTGTAGCGTTGTTTCTGTTGCTACCTGCTGGGATTCTTAAGCCATCTAGGATTACCCTTTGCGGGAGGACCGGCCGCTATCCACTCGTTCTGTTGCCTGGTTCTGTGACCAGGTAGGTGTAGTGGGGGGCCTAGGATGTTGGGTCCCTTTGGATAGGAAAGGTCCTCTCAGATTGGCTATGCGAACTTGTGTATAATTTGGTGAGTCTCACCTGTTGCTCTTCCAATCGGGGATGTCTACTCTGGGATGAAATCTGGTTGTGTCTTACTTCATGTTACCTCCCATCAAAGATGGCAGGGTTTCTACGTCCTTTTACTATCTCTACCTTCCATGGGCCTCGGGGGTACTAGTTTGACCTTGCTCTTGGGTTATTGGTATTGGTGCTTACTTAGTGGTGTTGCAGTCTTTCTTTTATGGGCTGTCATTGGTTGGTGTTCCACCTATTCTGATGGATACATCTAACAGCATATTCCTCTCAATTGGAATATCTCCATTTACCAGAATGGATCTACCGAATTTCACCAGCAGTTCTCCCACACCCCAGCAGGTGATGTTGTGCGGCTTCACAGAGACTTAGTAGTGTCCCAGACGTGACGGAATGGAGTCACATATAAGCGCCCACCTTGCTCGCTGACATTCATTCCTTTTTTTCCACGCCCGCCAATGCCGATCCGGAGCCACCTCAGTTTGGACCTAGCAAACAAGTATTCCTCCCATCACTTTTTGTGTGTTTGATGTATCACCCTGAGTGGCCAAGGATAAGCCCAGGCATGGGACCCTTGCTCGTTGTGCCACTGGAACCAAGCTGCACCTGACTGATGAACCCCAATCAGGGCAAAACCAGTCTTGAATTGCTTGTGTTTCTGCTCGGATCTGGATTGCCCGTTTGGGCTGAACTGTTCATATTGGAGCAGGACTAAGATTGATTTGCATATGGTGGAGTTTAACCAGAGGTGGCAAGGTGCCCAGAAGAATGAGGGATTGGAATGCTACCCCTAGAGATTGCCAATGGTTAGACAAATTGAACACATTTCTCCCATCACCTTTTGTTTCTTTGATGAAACGCTTTATGTTGCCAACTGTATTCCCAGATTTGGGTCCCTTACTCACTGTGTCATTGGAGTCAGGCTGAACCCATCTGACGTGCACTAATCAGGGTAAAATGGGTCTTGGCTGCATGTGTTCTGGCTTGGCCGTTCAGTCTGGACTGTTGTTTTTAGTGAAGGGTCAAGACTAATTTGAATATGGCTGGGTCCAAACTAAGGTGGCATTGTGGGTCAAAAGAACCATGGTTTGGAATACTATGCCGAGTGATTGCCAGCCATTAGACAAACTGCAAATATTCCTCTCATCACCTGCTGTTTGTCTGATGTAACACTCTAGTCATTAGTCATTCCATAGGATCCAGACACATCATAGTTTTTATTTTTTCTGGAGAAGAGGGAAATGGGACCATAAGCTCAGGAAGAACCCTTGTCTTCATCTTGGTTTATAGTCAGAGTCTGGTCAAGGATTTTTGTGATTATTTCCTTCTATGAGTATGGGAAGTAAGCTCATTTCATCCATTTTACTAAGTCCCTGTCTTCTGTTTATCTAATTACCTGCATCCTCCTTTAATAAGCCCTACAAAACATGTACTATATTCCACAGCAATGTGGTTTGAGTCTGTGTGTCCTTCAGTTGCCTCTGTGGCAAAATAACAAGGGATATTGAGGTTCACACACCCAACAGGTCTTGAATAGCTTTTTGGCCACTATTTGATGAGAAAGACAGAACACATCATCCAAAAGGCCTTTGTTATGGGTCACTTTGTGGTGATGCACCAAGATGGATGCTTTTCTTTGCTTTTTGGTTCCCAGTCTAGAGACAACCGAGGTTTGGTAAACTTGGAATCTGAGCCGTGGCCATGGGCATGAACAGCTCATTTAATTCTATTAAAGCGTGGTGTGAGTCCACTCAAGGCAGCTCCTTTAGGGACCGAAGAGTGCAGGTTCTAGTGATAGCAACACTCGAAGCTGCTATTTCTCTCTGAATTTCTAGCAACACTTTTGCATTGGCCAATGAGAAATTTAGTAGCTGCTTAAAGAGGGTAAAATTAAAGGGCATACTCTGAATTAGAGCCTCACATTGTCTAGTTTCTTACATTTTTTGTGGCAATCAGTCATTTGTTTGATTTTAGTCTAAAGTATTGATGTGTGTTTGAAGAAAGCATCATTAGGGCATATTTGGGAACGAGAATAGTCATGGCCTACTTTTCTGCCCAGCTCAAATATGCTTGGCACTTCTGGTTTAGTAAGATAGTGGAGCAATATTAAAAAATAATTGCAGTCATTAGGGCTTTTGACTTTAGCATGGAAATTTCTTGTGCTGTTTTCTTGGATTTGATTTGTTTGTGTTCTTGAGCTTCTAAAGAGTCCATCCATAAAAAGATCAGGCAGGACAAATGCATAGAAGTTCCATAAAACCTGTACTGCAATCTCCTTGGTCAGATAAAATTTGCTGAAAGCAGATATTTGTGAGTAGACATTCTCATTTGGCCAGTCAGACAATTAGAATGTTGCTTTTAGTTGGTTGGAATTTGGTGTGGGGCTATCATTGGGCTAAAATCTCTGACTGCGACCGGAATCACTTCAACAAATTCTGGCTATTCCAATATTTTTTCTGGAATGGGGCACAATTATGTGAACCATGGGAAAATTCGCAGACATTTTGTTCCAGCTCGAAACAGGCAGAAAATGTCAACAGGAGAGTTCATAGGGATCAGAGGAGTGGGATGGCAGGAGTCAGGGTAGAGACAGTAGGAAGAAAGAGTTGTGTGCTCAATTAATCAATCAATCAATCAATATTTACTTTATTCGATTTGATACACAAATCATAAAAGCATTAACATTAAAATACATGCCAAGATTGCTCCTACCCAACATTTCATAATACAGAGATTTCATAATACAAAGATTGCACATATCCCATCAGAAACATCCCCTAACATACCTGAAAACACTAAAAAGTCCTCATATATCTAAAAATTACAGACCTCTCTCGTGGTTCTTAATTTTAGGGCCATTCTTAAAAAATTAACCACACCACACAAGGTTAAAACATCGGATGAAAGTTTTAAAAACAACAACGCCACGCGTGCCTGTCTGATCCCAGAATTCCACAATAGTGTCTTCAAAAACCTTTTCCTGGGGAGGGCGTAAAATGAACAAGTAAAAAGGAAATGGAGGTTATCCTGCGAAGACACGTTGTCGCAGCCGCAGGGCCCCCTTTCACCTGAGTTTATACTAAAACCTGCTGGGACAGCCAAGATGTGATGAATAAAATTGAGTCTAAAACGCGTGATTACAAATCTGTCATGTGCACTTGTCATTATGGTTAAGTATGGTTATATCCTCTGGGATGATTTCACTAAGACATGATCTCTCACTGTCGGTTTAACCAGTTCATTGTTTTCGCGTTGAGCCGAACTATACTTTAAAAACAACACTTTGATACCTATCTTATCCTTCTGTCTTATGGTATCTGGTTTATCGAACAGTGCATGCCGTCCCATTTTATATAGACAATCCCGCACATATTTTAGCCATGGAATTTTCATAGCGTTGTCCAAGGACAAACAATCCAGGACAACAAGCCTTGTCAGGCCTATCTCTTCATTTAACCAGATCTTTAACCAGTGAATTATAGGCCTGACCGCCACTAGGTCCGAGATATAACTGGCTCCTAGTTCTTCATGGGCTATAAATGCCGGGGTACTATGGGGAACCCTCAATAAGCGCCTCATGTATTTGTTTTCTTCCATTTGTAGGTTAGTGGTTTTCGCAAATCCCCATATCTCGCTACCATACAACACCTTGGCGCAACAGATTGAATTGTACAATTTTAAAATCACATCCGGGGTCCATAGCCCAAGTCTATGTGCGAAATTCGCAATTGCACCTGTAGATCTAATCAATTACAGAGATTTTTCTTCAAGCAGGTGTTTAAAATTTAACTGCCCATCAAATAAAATACCCAGATAAGCAAAAGCTGGAATTTTGCCTAAAACATGAGATCCTATAAGATATTTATATGATTTAACTGACTTTTCCCCCATCTCCATTACATACGATTTTGTGAGATTAGGGGCCATCTCAAGATTTTCCATGAACTCTACAAAACAGTTAATTAAAAGTTGTAGGCCATGGGGAGTACGGGCCAACAGCACCGCATCGTCTGCATATAACAGGACCGGTACTGCTCTTTTCCCTATTCGTGGTAAGTCTGTCTTAATATCACGCAGGGCGGCATCCAGACCATTGATGTATAAGGTAAACAGGAATGGAGCCAGTATACATCCCTGCCTGACACCGCTTGAACATCTAAAGTGATTGGTGACTTTCCCATCCTGAGTATACCTTACCACAGCCGTGGTGCTATAATGCAGCGATTGGAGTATATTTATTAGTGCTGGGTCCACCCCCTGATTTGCCATTACTTTCCACAGCTTATTCCGGTTCACATGGTCAAAAGCCGCTCAGAGGTCCATAAAAGCCAAATAAAAAGCCCCCCCCTTTACTAACGTATATTTGGCAGTGATGAAATAAAGATTGAGACATTGATCTACTGTTGATTTCCCTGGACGGAAGCCGTATTGAACATCGGTGATTATATTTGCAGTCTCAGCCCACTCCATTAACCTATTTAAAATCACCCGTCCCAAAACCTTTGCCGAGACGTCTATCAGGGATATTGGTCTATAGCAATGTGGGCTATCCCTGTCGCCCTTCTTGAAAATCGGTACTATGATAGCTGAGGACCAGGATGCTGGCATTGCAACACTTATTGCTGCATTTAGCACCCTTGTTAATAAGGGTGCCCAAACCTGTGGGTTAGATCTAAAAAGGTCAGGTGGGATCCCATCCGGTCCTGGAGCCTTGTTTCTCATAAGGCCCTCTATACCAATAGTAACTTCCTCCAGAGAAAAGACAACAGGGATAGACCTCGTTGGAGTGAATACCAACTGCGCATCCGCCTGGCTAGTCGAGTGATTATATAAGCCCTGGAAGTGCTGCTGCCACAGTTCAGGAAGTATATTATCACTTAGCCCGGGCTTATTTGGGTCCATGAAACAGGAGCTATTTATTACCTTCCAGAAACGTTCGGAGTCCTTCGTCTCCGCCGCTTCAAGGAGCTCCTCCCAGGCTATCCGCTGTAATTGGCCTTTGCGTTGTTTTAACGCTAATTTGTAGCTTGCACGGCAAGCCGCCACCTGCTCCCTATCCCTGGGAGACTGTTTTAGCGCGTCCTTCAACTTACGCAGGGTAGTTGAGCATTGGTTATTAAAGTTGTGTGCTCTATCATGATCTACTCTGTGTGTGGGGGGAGCGGGTTGGGGGGCTTGCAGTCCCGGTGCTTCTGTCTGCCCCGTCTGTATTTGAAGTGTGTGAGGTAAAGCCCAAGGCTGTCAGTGATTCGTGGGAGGGGACAAGGAGAGCAAGGTGAGTACGACTCTCTCAGTCTTGGCAACAGCCTGTGATCCCTTAGAATTGATAGTGGCAGAATTTCACTCAATGGTAATACTCTGGGTGTGATACCGTCACTTGTAATGAGGGCATGGAACACTTGCTTCATTGAAACATTTATTTTATAATATTTCATAAGATTTTGAGAAACTCTGTATGCATTTAAGAAAGGATTTTTGCAGCTGATTAAGAAACTTTTTGACATTGGCATACATTCCAAAGCTCTCCAAAGGCTAGGCCCTTTTTTAAAAAACAGGTCCTAAATAGTTCAGCTTGGCTCTTTCAGATCCAATTCCCATAAATCAGAACGTAGAGTCCCACAGGGATCCTCACTAAGCCCTACCCTTTTTAATGTCTATGTGGCCTCTTTAACCACAATTGGTAGGAAATGGAGTTTCAAAGTATGTTCATATGCTGACGATACCCAGTTGATCATTTCACTAGGAGAGAACCATGAGGAAACGCGTGCCAACCTACATAAGTGCCTCACCGAAGTGGAAGACTGGATGACCAACCATTGTCTAAAGTTAAATACAGACAAAACTGAGATTCTGCTATTTGTTGGGGCCCATCAGATGTGGGATGCCTCTTGGTGGCCAGATTCTCTGGGTGACACGCCTCCCCCTAAGAAATCTGCGAAACGTCTGGGGTTCGTCATTGATGACTCTCTTTCAATGCAAGAACATATTAATGCTACCTACAGCAAGTGTTTTAATATCCTAAAACTTTTAAGAAGGATGTTTAAAGGGATCCCGAAACCCTGGCGAAAGACCATAGTCCAGGCTTTGATTATCAGTTGTTTGGACTATTGCAACGCCCTATTTGTGGGCATGGCAGACTACCTTTTTACAAGATTGTAGGTAATCAAAATGCTGCTGCTAAATTAATCTGTAATATGGACAGGTTTAGCTCTTCCTCGGCGTTCTTAACATCTTTGCACTGAATACCAAAGCGAAAAAGAGCAGGCTTGAAACTTTTATCCAATGGTCACAAGGCCTTGTACAACACTGGCTAGGACATTTTATGGACCATAACTGAATTTTATAAACTTTCCAGTGACCTGATATCCTTAAATTGAACCTTAGCCAAAACCATCAGAATAAGGAAAGCCAGAACCGGTGGATGCTCATTTTTGCATCTGGCTGCCGTCCAATGAAATGCCCTCCCGCTGGTCCTCCGCCTCACCGTTGATAATTTTTAGTTTAGAAAGAGTTTGAAAACCTGGCTGTTTTCAATTTAATTCCCTCTTGTACTGATCTTTTTTGTGGGGTTCTTTCAGCCGAAACGTTAGGAGCCGTTCAGCTCCATGATATCCCCTAGGGGATGATTGCTGCGCTTTATAAATAAAATAAACAAATCGTTTAATGCAATATATGTTATGTCAGAAAAACTTAATTCAGGATCACTCAACTATGGATTTCATAAGGTCTTCACAAGACATCAAACTTTTACTGAGCTGACAATTTGCAATGAAATTGTGATGCTCAGATCCTAAAATGAACAGTGGCGTCGCTGCACATCTTTCATTGATTATAGATTAGAAAGCTTTGCAGCCTTCTTCGTGTAACTGTGCCATTCTCTAATTCATTGTTTGCTGGAGTAATTTAGCAGCAGCCCACAGCTTGAGGTGGGAAATAAGCGTAAGGTTCCCCCTACATCCTCTTTAACCCCATAATGCCTCAGAAGTACAGAGAGCAGCCATCTGTTGGATGTAGGTTGGAATGAAACCTGATTGGCCGTAGACCCCCACAGAAAGTCCCACCAGCTGTCATTCGCCTTGCAACAATATCAAAGCTTGGAGGCATCCTCTTCAGCAGTAGCCCACACCACGATTAGGGGGGCTGAGCTTGAGGCTCCCACTTTCTCTCCAGGTCCATCCAGCAGTATGGTGCTTTGGAAGGCCTACTGTGATATCAGAGCAAGGCAGATGCAATGAGGGGTCATCTGCAGTGAGAATGAAAACCAATGGGTTCCAGACCCTCAAAAGCAGTACCACTCTTGGCCCAGGACCTTCCCACATCCTCTTCTCAGGACCAGGGGAAGAAATCCCTTTCAGGGCATCCTACAGTGAAGTGCATCATATACAAAGCGCATTATCTGTTTGATACTATTAAGCTCAGTTTGAGCCAGTGGGTTAGCCCCCCTGCCCAATACGAGGTCCCCTTCCATCTTCCCTGTCCTGCAGAGGCACACAGCAATACCAACCACACAAATGTGATGTTAAGTGTAAACGTAGGACTTTACAACCACTATCACCAATATAGCTTTTAACATTCCAGCTTATTTCACCAGCACCCATTATGTGACCCCACTGTTACCATTGTTGTAGAAATGAGTCTGCTTCACTCTGGTCAATACCGTGATGCTGCTGCATACTGTGACTAAGCTCCACATTGCAATTCTGATGGTTCTAACCGCAGATTCCTCCCCTGAAGAATATTCCTAGCCACCAACCTAGATCCGAAGATCTTAAAAGCAATAGCTTCTGAGTGCTGCTAAGTGGCACCATCCTGGAAGTGAACAAGGGATAAGACTTTGTTTGCTCCCTGGCTGGAAAAACATCACATCAGATTGAAGTGTACTAAAGATTGTTCAAAGACTCTATGCTCTGTCTTTCATTAATCCCCCATGTATTCCCCCTACCTCAGGTTTTGACAGGCTATTCTACCATCCTTATGCAGGAGGTCAGTCTACTTCTGGCCAAGCGTGTCATCTAGGAAGTTCCAGAGTTGGAAATAGGTGAAGAGTTGAGCACTAGCTGCTCAATGGAGGCTTGCCACGGTCAATCGCAGACCACCTCTGGATGGCGGTTGCCCTACTGTCAATCCTGAGCTTTTCCATCGCCAAACTGAAGTCATATCTGACATCCGAACCGAAGATTCCCTTCATAGGGACTATTCTGGAAATGGTGGTGTTCAAGGACTTTCCATCACTTCTGCAAGTCTATGATACTTAGGATATTACCCTAATATTTCGGGTTCAGTCCTGGGTGTCAGTAAGAATGGTTCGGTGGTACTTGGCCTCCTGAACTCATGCATCCTCCTCGTCCCGAGTGCCAGATAGCTCATGAGCGTTCTAGAGTAGAACTTTTGGTTTCAGTGGGCTCAGCACCGGGCTGTCTATCTGATGCCATTCGTATCTCAGTGGAAAGGGCCCAGTATCACCTTCCAAGAAGCCAGAGCACTGATTAACTTGCTGCTTGTTAGCAAACTGGATTATTGCAATATTTTTTAGCACTTTCCGCGTAGTGCTTTACTCCCCATGACAAAGCATTACATTTGACCACTGCAGTCTCCCTAGAAATACCTCATTAATCATTATTGCCTTTGCACTGATTGCCTTTCTTCTAACACTTGGACTCTTTACACCCATGTAATATCTCTAATCTTCCCAGATTACCTTTCACCCACTTTATACAGATACAGCATTTCTCCACCTACGATCAACCAATCTGCACTTTCTAAGACCAAGCAAACCTATTGTCCAGATTCCATTCCTTCCACCTTCTGGGACCACCCACGGGAATGCTCTCCCTCTATCGGAACAAGCGCAGCACTTCAAAAATGTAAAACATCAATAGAATCCCACCTCATTAAATCTGAAAGCCATGAAAGTCATCTGGTCTTGCAGAATGAGCAATCACTGTGTGTATATATCAGATTTGTACACTTCTTGAGCTAGAAGGCTTGTGCCTTGCATGGTGGACTATTGTCATCCCTTGTGTTGTTTTCAGAGGTCTGCTTGTCCTTGCTGTTCATTGCATTTATATCCACTTTATTTTGTAATTCCACTCAATTCACCTATTGTCCTATGTTCCGATATGAGAATCTGTCTTAATGAACAACCATTCTGAACGAAATAGTACTTGTTGCTTCCTGTTAAATAAGTATTAAAATATTTTCTCCTAGATCCTATATCAAGCCGTGAACTATCAGATTCGCCCTTCAGAAGCGGGAGAGAGTGCACATCTCACGGGACCTTCAGCGTTAATCAGTAAAGAGCAGCACCAGGTAAGGTGTGACACCCCCTCGTTTGTATGAATGGAACATATTTGAATAAATAAGAGAAATCTGATGTTCCATGAAGCGTCACCAGTGACACAATCTGTAAAACCTAGACATATGCTAAACATGAAATATAGTTGTAGAATTGTCTATCTCTTTCAAGATGATGATCCTCCCGAGGTTATTATATGTCCTCCAGAATTATCCGCAACACATCCAGAGGGCATGGTTTGATGCCTTGGCGGCAATAGGGCGCAAATTCATTTGGACCAATAGATCCCCTAGGGTAGCACTGGGTAAGGGCGTCCGATCAGTTTATGATAGAGACCTCGCCATGGCTGATGTCCGCCTTTATTACTGGGCAGCTCAACTGGTGCCTATTAATCCACTCCGGAGGCAGCAGAGATTGGGTAGGTCGTCCTGTGGATTCTTCACTACGACACTCTCGCTAAATCAGCGTGATCTCTGCTACCACTCAAGGAGGCAGAATTGCTACCCTAATTGGGTCAGCTTCATTTTTAGAGAACACTATATGAAGATATCCACCTATACCAAATCTAGGTTACTTTGTGATTGGCTAATCCTTGATATGACCCCAGATTCCAACCACTGTGTAGATTAGGGATAATTGGCCTCAATGAATTGCCAACTGATCATCATTGACTTAACCAATGGCAAAAACATGTTCACCTTTTAAGCTATCAGAGATCATTGCCTCTTTTGATAGCCACCACTTTTATAGGCAGGTAGACTCACCTATCAAAAAATTATTTTTAGGACTACTTAGTTTATTTTAACACACATACACTCCACTACACCAATCTACACGAGCAGCCCTACACCCACAGTTCACATAAGTCACTGGAACAAAAGATCTCCATTAAAGAGCCCTCTTGTGGGTTCCCGTCTGGCATAGCAGCGCTTACCTGACGAGGATCATGCCCTATGATGGAGCATGACACCCATCTGGGTGTGTGAGGGCTCCTTTTCCTAAGGACCCCCTGTCCAATTCCCTAGTTGTTGACCAACCACATATTATCTCTTCACTCACCCATAAAGAACTACATACTCCTTGTTGATAGTATTAATGAATGGATGCATGGGAAGGTGGGGAGATTCTGCATATCTGAGTGAGTTTCCCCTTCTAGACTTAAACAAAGTGACAGGTGTACTTTACGGCGCCCCTATCCCGGCCTCCTTCCCAGAGGTGACCCAGGTGGTGTTTCAGCCATGGAGAGCAACTCTGCGCTGGATTGGCTGGGACCGTAGGCTAACACTCGAGAACCCATGTGAGAAGGTAGATCGCTGGCGCATGTAGCAAACTTACAAGGCTTTATGGGCTTGGACTCCATAGGGATCGCAAGGTATGGGGACGTTTGAGAACGAGACCACATCTGAGTGTTTCAGGACTTTCACGCCTGTGAGAAAGTGCCCTCTTTCTGCATGGTTGCCCCCACTTTTTGCTGAATTGCTGATGTGCTTTGACTGAGTGTGCCCTGGGCTCCTGCTAATCAGGTACCCAGGGCCTATGTTCTTTCCCTAAAACTGCATTGAAGCCTAAACCCAATTGGCACCTCTGCCCACAGGTCAGCCCCTGGTAAATGGTACCACAGGTACCCAGGGCATTGTGACCAGAGAAGGCCTCTAAGGGCTGCAGCACTTATTGTGCCACCCTTAGAGGTCCTGTACCATTACACAAACACAGTGCTTTTGCAGGCTGCGTGTTTTGGTGCAGAACAAAGTGAAGAGTCGACATGGCACACATCTCTGTGTTCCATGCCTACAACCCACTACCCTGAATGAAATTGAATGAAATGAAATGAAATTTGTACTTGTAAAGCGCACTGTTACCCTAGGGTGTCCTGGCGCTGTACGCATACCGCTGTGGAACCCTTCCTGTCTTTTCCCTGTGAAATGTCCACTCCTGGGCACCCCCAAGGTGAAGCCAGGCATCCCAGCGCTGGTGGGGCCGTTGTGGAGATTAAGCAAGCTATTGCCCAGAGTTGCAGAGTGGGACCCATGATTAGAATAGGCACTGAGGCGAGAATTATCAGGTCCGAGGAAATTGAGCCCAAAGACCCGCCGAGGCGGGAATTGAACCCTGGTCCCGGGCCAGATCTCTGCATCAGGGTCTGCCGCTCTAACCATTGAGCCACACTTCTCCACTTCTCCACCCTGGCATAGATCAGTCACCCCTCTAGCTGGGTGCACTATACCAGTGGTGAGGGTACAGGTGCATGAGCCCTGTACCCCTACAGTCTCTAAATCCATTCTTAGACATTGTAAGTTCAGTGCTGCCATTAAGAGTATATGGTGCTGGGGATTTGTCATTACAAACTCCACAGCACCATAATGGCTACACTGAAAACTGAGAAGTTTGGTATCAAACTTCTCAGCACATTAAACCCACACTAATGCCAGTGTGGGATTTAATTAAAAATGCACACAGAGGGCATCTTAGAGATGCCCCCTGAAAACTAACCTACCACTAGTGTCCAGGCTGAGTGGCTGCTTTCAGCTGCCACCACCAGACATGTTTCTGGACCCCTTGGTCGAAAGCCTGCTGCTCTCTGGGGCCTGAAACAATGCACATCCTGGGACGAGGTGCCAAGCCTCCTCCCCCAGGATGGGCAGGGTGCACGAAGGGGAAGCTTCAAAGGCTTACCGCCTTTGTGACCTTCACCAGGCCACTTGCTGCTCTCAGCAACTGGTCCCCACTGGTTCTGATCCCCACCTTGGGCGGGAAAAACAAGTGAGGAAGAGAGGTGTGCCCACCTCTGCCAACTCCACCCCTCAGGTGGGGGAGGCGAGGTGAAGCACAACTCTCAGTCCACGCCATCTTGAAGATGGGGGGACTCAGCCAACCAGGAACAGACTCATTCCCCCCCTCCCACTGGAGGGTGGCATAATAGGGGGTGTACCCACCCCAGGGAAGGGACCCATTGGTCCCTACCTTTTACCTACCTGTAACACCCCCAAAATCTAGTATTTAGGGGCGCACCCCTGAACCTTGCTTCCTCAGACAAGAAGAAACTACAAGAAGAAGAAGAAGACTGACCGAACAGCCGTGCAGCAGCTAAGAAGAGGAAGATGCCCACTGACTTGGCCCCAGCCCTACCGGCCTGTCTCCCCCTCGAACCTGCTCCAGCGAAATCCCGGTGTTTCCTGCAGCTAGCAACCTCGAAAACCCGTGAGGACCTGCCTACCTTCAACCACAAAGACTTTGTCTCCCGTGAACACCGGATTTGTTCATCTTCAACCTCTGGCTCCGGCCGTCCACCGCGGATCTGCCCCACTCTGCACCCGCCGTCCACGGCCCGAGCTCGAGTGGGCAAACACCACGAGGAGGTCACCCCGGCGATCCTGACCCGAGATCCGGTGTCCCCTGACCTGCCTCAAGCTTCCAGCCGACGCCTGCAGCCTAAATCCAGAAGGTCCCCCCAACCGTGACCAGGAGCTGGTAAGAAGATCCAACCCCAAAAGGGACCCCTGCACCCGACGCCCCACGGCCTTGGGTGCCCAAACCGACGGTGCCTAACCAACCCCTAACTTCCCAACTTACCTCTCAAAGTGGTGGCGCACCCAGAAGACCTTCGTCCCCAAGCCTGCAGTGCCTTTGCAAACCGGAGGTTCCCCATTGAAAACAACAGGGCGCCCGACATCGAAACAGCACCCTGCACACGGCCGCCCTAGTGCCGCTGAGGTTGCACCCTTGGTGCTACTTTGTTTCCCCATTTGTCCTGAGCTAAAGTCCAGGAGCTTTGCTCCCACACCCAAGTGGTCTGCTTGCCAGCAGCCACCAACCGGAGGCCCCCTATCCCCTATTGGATAACATTGGGCCTCAGCACCCGGCCGCCCTAGTGCCGCTGAGGGTGTAACTAGAGTGCATCCTTGACCCTGGGGGACCCCTGATTCTACCCCCAGAACCTCAACTCCCACTACCAAACACTTACCTCAAAACCGATAATACTATTTTCCTCTATAGGATAACATTGACTGTTTTTCTGTGAAAAGTTTTCTAGTGTGGAGTTTGAAAACCTAAAGAAATTCTTTAATATTGCACTAACTAACCAAAACGATTTTACTTACCTGTTTACAGGAAATGTCCCAGAGTAGTATCCAGGTATACTACTCTGAGTAAGAAAAGTAATCTCAAAAGTAACTTACCTGTAATATTACTGAAAAGCCCGTTCAAGTCTATGTACTGTATGTACAAAGTATTGCATTTCTCTGAAACCATACTGTAAGTCAAAACAAAGTGCATATACTATTACAAATCCAAACTGTATTACAACTGTATATTTACTGCAAAGTACTTATCACTTACCTGTGCCAGGCTTGCTTGGTTCTAGAAAATAAAATAACTAAAAGAATATTTTTATACAAAAACAATTGGTCTGAAGTTCAGTCTTTGAGTGTGTGAATTCATTTGCTGACTGAGTGTGTACAACAAATGCTTAACACTGTCCTATGACACTGCCTTACTGCTCGACCACACTACCACAAATAGATAGTGAGGTGCTATCTAACTTTGCCTCTGCCTACCTTTGGGGTTCCACTGGACTCTGTGCACACTATACCTCACTTTGGTATACAATTGGTATACAATTTCCTACAATGGCGAATTTCAGAGGCCTGCTTTCTAGTTTTTTAGGTACCTCCAGCTCGGTCATGCACTTCATGAATACCTTGGGGTTTGGAGGGGGTTCCTGATTACAGCCCACTTGATAGGCGCTTACTTATGAACCACTTGGGGAAAGACGGGATCTCACAGATCTATAGAACCCTTGTGGTGCACTCACCTGACTTGATGAGCCCCCTGAAAAAAAGATGTGACGTGTGTGTGTGGGGGTGGGGGGTGTTGGATGATGCAGATTGGCGGGATGTGTGTATGGCTCACCGCCGGGTCCTGGAAATATCGGCAAGGCTTCGATTGGTGCAGTTTAAATGTTTGCACCATGCCTACCTTACACCTTTACAACTGTGGAAGGCTGGGATCGGGATAGCCCTGCGTGCCCCTGGTGCCGGGATCCGATTGGAGATTTTTATGATATGGTTTGGTCCTGTCTTGTAATAGACACATATTGGGCTGCTGTGGTTAATATCTGAAAGAGACTATTAGTTATAGATTCCTTACCTTAGAATTACCCCCAGGCGTCAGACTGGATCCGGAGAACTTTTCTCAGCAGTACCCCTGCGCGTCGGTAGGTGGCGTCGGTGGACTCTGTGTTCGTCGGCGGCGGAGTGATCGCCGTGGTGACGTCGCGGTATCTACTTAGACGCCGCCCATGCGCGCTGACATCAGTTCTTTCTTTTTCTGCGCCATCCAGCGCAGATCCAGAGAGAGCGGTACCCTTGGTCATTTTTTGACTAGCTCTTTTTCGACTTTTGTCAACATCTTTTTCGATTCTTCCGACTCCTGGTGCACGTAGGGATGTCCCGTCCTCGAACCGGCTTCAAACCCTGTGACTCTTGTCACAAGTTGATGTCGGTCACAGACCCGCACCTCATGTGCCTCTGGTGTCTGGAGCTCGACCATGACCCGAGGTCGTACTCAGACTGCCGGGCCATGAACCCGAAGTCTTTGTGGGAGTGGTCCCGAAAGCTTCTGGAGGTCCGGCAGTCGGCTCCGTGCAGCTCGAGGTCCCCGTCGAGAGGGAGGTCGCGGGACCGGTCGCGGAGTCATCACCACCATTCATCTTCGAAGCCTTCGTCATCGGGTAAGTCGAAGCACAAGAAGAAGGCGAAGAAGCACCGTCGCTCTTCGCCTTCTCCCTGTCCGTCGGCCGCCGCAGGACGCGGAAGGTTGTTGTCCTTCAGCTCCGCCAGCAGAGCTGCTTGGACGGCTCTGAGCTTCCCTCCCTTCCCGGGAGCCGGAGCGTCCCCTGCCCAGCTTCGTGCCTTTTACGAAGCCCTCCACTCTGTCTTTGGGCAGCCCAACTCCGCCAGCGTGCCTTCGGGCACCGCAGACTCAGCTGGGGGCTCTAGGCCTTTGATACCGGCGGTTCTGGCCTCGGCGCCGCATGGCCCCCAGGGATCCAGGCCTGGATCCAGGTCGGCGCTGGTCGACCTCACAACACCTCCCCCGGCGCTGATCCCTCTGACGACGCCTCCGCCATCTCCGACAACGGCTGTGTCCCCAGCCGGCGTTGACCCCGGCCTCCCCCTCGACATAGACACGGAGCCGGACCAGCATCGACCGGTACCGGCGCCGGGGGGTGCTTTTGTACCACTGTTCTACCCTGGCATTCCTTTTCGTCCTGAGTGGCAGCCAGGGGAGGATGAGGAGGACTGGGAGGGGTCTGTTGACCCTCTGGCAGACCAGCTAGAAGAGCCGGACTGGCGAGAAGAGTTGGGTGACACCAGTGGTCTGGATACTTCCACAGACCCTGGTATGATTTCTCCCCCTACCGTGGCCACGGAGGAGGGTGCTTCCTACGCTGTGGTGTTGCGTATGGCGGCTGAGGCCTTGGGCCTTGAGCTTCCTACGGTGGCAGTCAGGACTAACCTCCTGACTGAGGTGCTTCAGCCGGCAGCAGCCTCTTCGTAGCCCCTGCTGCCGTTCAATGACGCCCTCACAAACATCCTTCTGGGCACTTGGTCCAAGCCCAGCACAGGGGCTCCTGTGGATAGGATGATTGCCCGACGCCACCGCCTGTCTCCAGGCGACCCACTTTTCCTCTCCCAACACCCTACCCCCGAGAGCTTGGTGGTCCAAGCCTCAACCTCAAAAGGCATGTTCCCTACTGCTCCCCCAGATAGGGAATCCAAGAAGCTGGACCATCTTGGGAAGAAGATGTTTTCTTCCGCCAGCTTAGGACTGTGGTTGGTGAACACCGCATGTCTCTTGGGCCGATACACCCACTCTGTGTGGGTCACGGTTGCGCAAGTGCTGCCACAGTGCCCGGAGGAGGCCCGGACTGTACTCTCCCTTGTGGGTGCAGAGGGTAGAGACGCAGCAACGTTCGCCATCCAAAGTGGGCTGGATACCGCCGACTCGCTTGGTAGAACGATTTCTACGTCGGTAGCCTTGAGACGCTATGCCTGGCTGAGGTCCACTGCTTCTCCGGGGATGTCCAATCGACCCTTTTGGACATTCCCTTTGATGGCCGTCGCCTGTTTGGCGACAAGGCGGACATCGCGCTTGAGCGCTTCAAGGACTCTAGAGCTACGGCCAGATCCTTGGGCCTCGCTACCACCTCTCGCCCTGTTCAGTCTGCCTTTCGCACCTTTCGTGGCTACGGAAGGGGTGCCCCACCACGTTCCACCCAGGGCCACAGGCCGGCACAAGCTACTCAGCCTCTGCGCGGCCGAAGATGTGGAACCCAGGGCCGTGGGTCTGGGGGCCAGTGGGCGGGCCAGTCCACCAGTGCCCCCTCTGCAGCAGCCTCCAAACCTTCCTAGTCCGACCTTTCAGGGCCTCCAGTTGCCAGTGGGCGGCAGGATCCGCCATCACCTCCCCCACTGGCACAACATCACGTCAGACAGGTGGGTTTTGCAGATAGTCCGAAGTGCTACTCCCTCCCCTTCGAAACTACTCCTCTCTCCATGCCACCCACACTCCATCGCATGTTGGAGGATCACCTGGCCCTTCCCTGTCAGGACGTTACGGCTCTCTTGGCCAAGGGAGCGATCGAGCGCGTCCCTGTCCCAGAACTCTTTGTGGGCTATGTGTGCGCCAAGAAAGGTCGGGCCGTGCAAAAATGGACCATCTCTCGATGGGTCGTTGTTTGCATTAAAATCTGTTATTCCTTGGTGAAAAAGGAACCTCCGGTAGGACTGCGCGCCCACTTCACCAGGGCGACGGCAGCCACTACTGCTTTGGGATGTGGAGTCCCCCTCAGTGACATCTGCCAGGCAGCTACGTGGGCATCACTGCACATGTTCACTAAACATTATTGCCTGGATAGTCAGGTCCCAAGAGACGGCTTCTTTGGCCGTTCAGTTCTCCAGGAATTTCTGGTGTGAACTTAGTTCGCAGACCCACCTCCGAGGTTGGTATTGCTGGGGTATCTATTCTAAGGTAAGGAATCTATAACTAATAGTCTCTTCCAGATGAACAAGTTGCTTACCTTCGGTAATGATATATCTGTAAGAGACATATATCAGTTATAGATTCCTTACCGTCCCACCCATCCTCCCCGTTCTGCGAACTGACTTCTACAGTAAGGGACTCCCTTTCAGGGCCCTAGTTTTGTGCACCAGTGGTCAGTGTCTTTCATGGCTCTGCGCTTTTGGCATGGAATGTCGTGTAAAAGACCTGACGTCAGTGCGCAGGGGCGGCGTCTAAGTAGATAGTGCGACGTCACCACTGCGATGCCGACGACGAAAGCGGAGTCGACCGACGCCACCTACCGATGCACAGGGGTACTGCTGAGAACAAATTCTCCGGATCCAGTCTGACGCCTGGGGGTAATTCTAAGGTAAGGAATCTATAACTAATATATGTCTCTTACAGATATATTGTTACCGAAGGTAAGTAACTTGTTCATTCTTTCCAAGGTGGTGGGGTTACACATTGAGGCAAAACCTAGAATTGCACTCCTCTGGATATTGGAGGATGTGGGAGGACCCCCGAGGGGGATAGGATGTTGATGGGTTGGGAACTGTAGTGGCCAAATGGGATATTGCTAGACTGTGGACGTTTGCAATGGCTCTGCCCTTGGCAACTTGTATTAAGGGCATGGATTGGTGTGACAAAATGGAGGAAACAATTTACATTGCGTGGGGCTGCCCATGTAGGTTTGACACCGTATGGAGGAAGTGGGGGACATACCATGTGTAGGAACGTGAGTTTCTGTTGCAGTACCCCCCCACACACTTTTTGCCTGTCTTTTGATGCAACTTTGACTGTAGAGTACTGGGTCCCTGCTAACCAGGTTCCCAGTTACCAGTGTTCTTTCCCTAAACCTATACCACAATTGGCACAACTTCAGCTACCCTGTCAGTCCCTAGTAAGTGGTACCCCTGGTACCTAGGGCATGGGTACTGAAAAGGGTCCTCTGGGGCTGCAGCACTGGTTGTGCCACCCCAGAGACCCCTCACCAAGGCTCAGCATACTGCCATTGCAGACTGTGTATCTTGGTACAGAGAAATCTAAAGAGTCGACATGGCACACAGTTCTGTATGCCATGCCACTTGTACACTACATAAGATATGGATAAATTACCCCTACTGCAGGCCTTTAGCCCTAAGGCAGGGTGCACTATATCCTATGTGTGGGCATATCAACATGAGCAAAGGCAGGGCAGGAGATGTGAACCCCTCGCCTGAAATTCCACTATCTTGGTATGGTGGAAAGACATCCTATCCGGGCTAGTGTAGTGCCTCTTCTCACAGGAAGAGGTCACTAGCGGGTGTAGACACCCTAAACGCCCCTAAATTCAGTATTTAGGTGGCACCCCGAGACCTGAACATCAGATTTGACGGACAAGAGAAGACCAGGACAAAGAAGACCCACTGCACAAGAACTAAAGCCCTGCTGCAGAAGAATAAGGCGCCAAACCCTGCCTGCTGCTCCCAGGACTGGACAATCGCTCCTGCTGTGTCATCCTGAAATCTGAGAGAACTCCAAGATCCCCGGAGCACCTCCAGCCTTCAAGATCGCCGAGAAGCACCCTTGGAGTGAAGGTATCACTTCCCTGCACACCGCAGGCACCGGTCCTGTGAAGTCCTGTTTGTCGACTTGCTGATCCCCGACGTCCTTGATGCAGCACCAAAGCAAGAGAAGGTACAACAGCTCCAGAGGGTCGGACCTGTCTCCCCACAAGTTTGGAGACACCAGGTCCTACCGGAGCCGCAGCGTACCAATACCTGGGGTACCGGACCCCTAACGGCAAACACAGAGAAGAGACCACTCAGGGCTCCCAAAGCACCAGAAGCAAGCAGCCATCGAGGGACGTCAAGACACCCGAGACCCACTTCCTGAGTGGCCCAGCTGTCCCGAGATCACCTCTCCAAGTTGGCTGCTCCTGACCGCGAGGACCTCAAGATGCACGACGCCCAGCTGACCTGTTCGCTCTGCACCCTGCCACAACACCGACCACCCAGCTCTGCTTCCATGGTCCCTCAGCCCTTGCGACCTCCTCCCTCTAAGGAGACCCACCTAACTTACCTGTAAGTCCCTTAGTCCAGTGCATTTTCAAGTGGCCCCCTCTGTCTTTGCACACCATCTTCCAAGACCTCACAGGCTCCCCTTTTCTGGAGGACCTCCTTTCTCAACAACAGCGCAGGGTCCTTCACCTTAATCTATGTAATTTCCTCCTCTGTGCGTGAATATTGAGCAGTAACAATTGACTGTATTCGATTTTCTGCTTGTAGTGATGGATGTTATCCTGGTTGCCAGATGCTCCTCCACCAAATCCATATATGCCGGGGGCTGAGACAAATTTCCAATGTGGTGTAGTGCTTGGGACACTGGCCCCTTCTAGGCAAGGGTTTTGGATGCCCGTTTATTTTTTGTCTTTATCCAAGCAGGGCCTTGCAGTGGGCAGCGTAGAAAGGGTTTTCATCAGCCCTTTCAGCTTTCTACGTTTGCAGGACCACCGTCCTTGTTCAAATTTCCTGTTGTGAGCAGATTTATTAAAAGCTTGGCATGCATGTTCGCTCCCATGCCTTTTATGATGGCACTTGGTCTTGATATTCCTCATGTGAACACTCCTTTAGCCTGTGCAGAGCGGTTTGCTGCATCTCCTGACCATGAAGTCTGCCTTCCTCATTGTGATTATATCAGCTTGTTGTGAGAGTGAACTGCAAGCACTGTCCGTGTAGCTGCCCAACATCATGTTTTTGCAAACAAATTAGTGCTGATCATTCAGGCGTCGTCTTACCAAAAGTTGTGACTTCCTTCAACATTGGGCAGTCCACCACGTACCAGCATTCTTTGCTCCCACTCACCCCTCGACGGAGGAGGGGTGGCTTCATAGGTTGGATCCCATAGGTTTTACTTGGATCTACAAAGAATCAACAAGTGGAAGGTCAACTTTGTATGTGGGTTCTCTGTATCAAAGAAAGGGAAGAATGTGCAGAAGAGGATCTTGTCGAGATGGATAGTCAATCAATCAATCAAGCATTTATAGAGCGTACTACTCACCTGTGAGGGTCTCAAGGCGCTAAAAAGGGGGGGGGAGTGCTGCTACTGATCGAACAGCCAGGTCTTGAGACCTGCATTAAGCATGAAGCAGCCCATGGAAGCCCTGAGAGCCCATTCCGCTAGGGCTAAGGCCGCTACCACTGGATTGGCATGCCCTTGATATCTGCAAGGCCGCAACGTGGGTGTTGGTGCTTACATTCATAAAGCATTACCGCCTTGACAGCCAGGTCCGGCGGGAAAGACACTTTCTCGCTCAGTTCTGCAAGACTTTTTAGTCTGAGCTCACTCCAGAGACCCTTCTCTTTAGGGAGGTACTGCTATGGTATCTATTCTTAAATGAAGAATCTGCGGTTAGAAGTATCCATCAGAAGAACAAGCTACTTACCTTTGGTTACGCTCTTTTGGTGGATATTCTATGTAACCGCAGATAGCTCACTGCTCTCCCTCCTCCCCTTTCTGTGTGGTTGTCTTTTTTTAACATCTCAAAAAGTCCCAGGAGTACTCAGCACACTGTACACAACAATTATTTGTGCTCCACTTCTGAGGGTGCAGCAAATGAAAGGATAAGAAACTGATGTACATGGGTGCCACTTATATAAACCTCTGCTCTGTCACTTTCAGTGTGATATGGAGCCAACACAGAGTAAGATGACCTGATGGTGTGCAGCTACAAAATTCTCCAGATATAGTCTGGTGCCTTGAGGATATTCTAAGGTGAATAATACATGGTTAGGTTGCGTATCCACCACAAAGAGTTATATTGAAGAAAATAACTTGTTTGTTTAGTAACCATCACTTCTGCCTTTGAGTGAGCAGTGGTTTCTCTGCTTGCAGCCTCCTTTCATCTTGCTCCTATTGAGTGGAGTTGTTTTGAGATCTAGATCTGAGTTCAGGTTACCCTCATCCACTCTGATGCAGTCAAGATCATGTCCACTTTGTGAAACATCATGTGCATTTGCAGAACGCCACACTGTCTGTTTTGGAGTCCTCTCTGACTTCCACGGTTCCACATTGTCTCTTTTCGCAAGGAAGCACCCCATACCAAGCAAAATGCCAATGTAGCGAGACTCATCCCACTCTCCCACAAGACAGACATTTCCTGAATGTAGGGGACATTTCTGGCAAATTAACAAGTTACTAACCTTCAGTAGATTTTCTTGTTGATTTTTCTTTCATTCCACATATTTACTGTTTATTGAAATGTCACTAAGTGGTAAACTGGCTACAGAAATGTTCATCTAGTGATAGCTCCTAGGTGGCTAGAGAGAGATTTGTGGCTTAGCTATTGAGGAGCAGCCACTGTGACAACGCAGCTCTGTAAAGGTATACCACTCATTACGTTAGTCCCTCCACAGGGATAGTAAAAAGGTCAGAGCTAGAAAGAGAATCGACTTTGCAAAACTGGTTACCAAAAAATGCCTCAAGTGCTGAGAGGTGGGTGGTGCGAAGGGGATGATGAATCTGGAGTAAGAAGAGATATACATCAGCAGAAACCGTGCCAGGATTTTCAGATCTCAGTGCAAAACTGAATTTTTCCTTCTGAAGCACTATCTAAGCATTGAAAAGGGCAGTTTTGCAGGCCATTATTGTAATTCAGTGTCGGCTAGCATTGTAATGTTGCTTTGCTATCTTGGAAAGGAGGCACCAGTTCTGGCCATCAGAAAAACCAGAGCAGTGACTTGTTCTACTGACTACTTCTTTTAGCAGATTACTCATGTATTCAAGGAAGCCATCAGAGACTGACCTGAGTGATCAGTAAACAGGAGCGTGGATGGCTGACTACCAGATTGTGTTTTTTGAGAATGTTGATCACAGTATTTTCCCAAGACATTTAGAGAATATCCATGTAAGAAATGATATTGTAAAATTAGTAAACAACGCATAAGGTGCATATTGTATGTTTATGTTGGTAAATACGCAGCGGAGCCTGGTAGAGATTCTTTAATGTGTGTGTCTATCACCTAAGTGTCTGTGATAACGTGTATTTTTGTTGTGTTTTTACTTGTAGTCATTAACTCGCCCAGTTGTGTGTTGCATAAATTTTCAGGCTGAACCCAAAGCCACCGCTAAACAACCTGCTGATTTGTTGCATCGGACCACATCGTCCACCATGAAAGTGTTGACTAATACAACCATGACCACTAAAGCTGTGTTGCATGCTGTGAGTGATGGACAGTGGTGGAAGAAGTCCCTAACTTACCTGCGACCCTTACAAGTAAGGAGCCTTAGGAATGTGTGTCCACACTCGGTGAAGCGCAGCCCTAACACCCTGTTTATGTTTGTTATTCATTTATCTTTGTCCACTTCTTTAACAAAAGCTTTTTTTTCAAGCATTGTCTCTATGAAATAATGCACTTGTAAAAATCTTAGTCAATGGTTTACTGGTTCATGTAAAATTGATGGAAAAATAGAAGCATTCAAACATAACTCGCGTTTGGACATATATTATGTATATAATGCAACTAAATCATTATTTGCCCTTCATAATTGTGTTCAAGTGAGATTGATATTTCACTAGGTCAAACATCACTGCTTGTTTTCTTTGCCCTGGTCCACCCGCCGCCTGTACTTTAGAGATTATTCCACAAGGCACTGTAATCTTCACTGAGCACAGCTTGATCTTCAGAAGAGCTTAAAAAGAATAACAGATAGATAGGCCTGTATTTTATCAAATGATTTACTGCACAAAATTAGAGCAAAGCAATTTGCCACAATCGTAACTGATTGCCAAGTAAGAAGTATGGAACACAACGTTTATCTTGATCTAATCCCATCCTTTCTAATCTAAAGTAAACAGGAGTCTGAATGCCTGTTGCCATAAAACTGACAAATGCAGAACAAAAAGCGTTTAACCACTGTATTGAGTGCTGAGGTTAGCAGAAGGTGCTTTATATCTGAATTTCTCTTAAAGCAGGCTATGGGCCAGCTTCAGGCATCTGCCCCTTGCTTGTCTTTTGAACTTTGACAATTATTTAGATCATGCTAAACAATACAAAAGTGTATAGGAGTTGGTGGCAATCTTGGAGCACAGTTCAGCACACAGTGCCGAAGTACAAGGAAAAACGCAATGCTAGCCTGATGTCAAAGCACCACACCTCATGTCCCATACTCAATCAATCAATCCAATAAGGGGCTTGTAAAGCGCAGCTGCTCACCTGTGAGGGTCTCAAGGCACTAGGGGTGGGGGGCTGCTGGTCCCTCTGGGTGTAGGATTATTCGAAGAGCCAGGTTTTGAGGTCCTTCTTGAACTGGATCATCAACGCTGATTGGCTGAGGTGGAGGGGCAGGGTGTTCCAGGTCTTGGCGGCGAGGTAGGAAACAGAAGTTCCAAAAGTTCTGGTCGTGTGGATCCTGGGGATGGAGGCTAGGGCGAGTTGGGCGGAGCGGAGTCTGGCCAGCATGTGGCAATATTGCGTTTCTAAAACCAGGACAGCCACCAATAGCTCAGCTATTCCCTTGCTTGTGTTGTCCTGCAGGTCACCCTCACACCTTTCCGAATATTTACAGCTTCTTCACTCCCTCACCAGAGCACCTCCTTCCTGGAAGGTCACTTTCTCTTGCACTCATTTACGTCCCCCACCTCTTTGCAAGTCAACCTGTCATTCATCACCTTCATTCACTGGTCATCCTGATCCCAGTTCACCCTCACCTCTCGCACCCGTACTCCACAGTTCACCCCTTACACTTGACAGTACTCCGTGGCAGAAAAGGAAAAGCCTGTGTGTGGCTAGTGATGCACCAAGAGAGTGACAGGCCTACTGAAAGTAAGTAATATGGGCGCAGTGACCCCTGTTTGGTAGTAAAAGAAATAGTAATTTGGGTGAAGTTGATCAGTCTCATCTGTGGGCCCCAGTGACCTATGTGCGCTGGACTTATGATGTCCATACCCCTGCATCCATTTTGTTTCCCTAAAACCTCATCCAGGAGATGCATGGGATTGCTTTGTCTTCACAAGTGGTCCTTCGGTATTTTGGGCAGATTATAATAAAATCTAAATCATTACCTCTCCAAGCTGCTAAAGAAAAACTCCCTGGCTTAGTGTGAAAGTTTTTAGAAGGATTGTTATTAATGTGCAGAAGTGCATAGCTTGAAAGCCCAGCAATGTCACTCATTTCTTTCTCTTATGCATTTGCATCCGGTTTTCACCCCGTCAGACATACAGCCATACAAAGAAAGGATGGATTAAAATTTAAGTGGAATGCTATCTTGGGGATTTCACTGACCATTAATCTCTGAGACACCCTATACTTTTATGAAACCCATTTTAATCCTTGTTAGTTGTTTCTGTCTACTAGACAAGCGAGAGCTCGCTTACCTTTACTGTTTTTTTTTATCAAATAATTGTTTATATTGAGGTTGTAATACTTTTTCTTATGGGGTTTCATTTTCCTACATTGGCATTCATATATTTAAATTGGATTTTTGTTGTAGAGCTAGGCAGATCAGTGCAGAGCTCTGGCTTGTGGTTCAATTCTTGAGTCTTTCAGCTCCATTTCAGGCGTTGTTTGTGCATCCCTAAAGTAGC
Organism: Calotriton arnoldi; assembly: GCA_963921515.1. Taxonomy (NCBI): domain Eukaryota; kingdom Metazoa; phylum Chordata; class Amphibia; order Caudata; family Salamandridae; genus Calotriton; species Calotriton arnoldi. The sequence goes on from CAWUFW010000063.1 coordinate 3,394,264, forward strand.
AAATCTGAGGTGAAGCAAAGGAAAATGAGTGCCCTCATCTTGTTAAACAGTGTGACTACTGGAGACAGAGACTGCCTATACTAGAGCCATGCATCCCCCATATAGATTTGGCCATCCTGCTCTTGTGAGGAGCAGATGAGAGAAGAGGAGTGATCAAACAGCTAGTATGCTCCTAGGTGGATCAGGTGGACCTGAAGGCATAATGTTAGGAGACTTGGTAGGGGTAAGGGCCCATCTGGGACAAAATTCCTGAGGGACCTAACTTCTGAGTCTGTTGTAGAACACTCAAGGATCCCACATAAGCCTTACCTTTGCTTAGGTCTGGATTTGGTCGTTGAGAGACAAGTGTTTCATATAACTGACAGTATAGAGTGGTGCAAGGGTACCTGACGCCGATATATCTGGTGTTACCAGAAGAGTAATGCTTCTGTAGAGCAGCTTTTTGTCTGCATGAAACATTCACATGGATTTTTGCATTTCTGTTTGTAGGCAACCCATCTCTCTATATAGTATACCACAATGTGGGGTACACTGTGCAGAGAGGTGGGTTTACAGAAGCAAAAGTAGATAATACTAACTCTATTTTGTGGTAGTGTGGGCGAGCAGTTAGGCTGGGTAGTGCTAAGCATTTATTGTACTCACAGACGCAATAAACGGAACACACACTCAAGAATGAAGTCGAGACAGATTTGTAGAAAAATAGCAAATCCTTTTATATATATTTTGAAACAAGAACTTCAGTTAAAGGTAAGCATGTAATACATTTCAGCAATAAGCAAGTTAAGTACACGAAATATACAGTTGTGCGCAATTACGCACAATGTTACCCTATGGAGAAAAACAAACAATGCAATAAATCACAGTGCAGTAGGACTTAGTGGTTCACCTTCTAGAATTCGAATGTTAGGGAGCCAGGGTCCAAAGTTCTACCAGCAGTTTCTCAGGAGCGTCCCGGATTTGGCCGGGAGCAGTGTGCTGGGATTGTAAGTAGCTGGTGTGCTATGAAGAAGGGGGGCCACCTAAAAAGAGGCTGCACAGAGGGACCTGTAGGCAAGTCCGAGGGCACTCAAAAGAATGTAGAGGTTGCAAAGGCCCGGGGACCACGCGAGCGCAAAGGTTTTGGAGATTCCCTGGCCGGTGGGGCTGAGTGCAGAGCAAACTGGTGATCCAAGCTCAGGTGTGCAAAGTGCACCTCACGGCCAGGGGCAAACACCTCAGAGGGGCTGGTGCAGGACAGCTGGGCCACTCAGCGAGTGGGTCTCAGGGGTGCTGACGTCCATCGACGGGTGCTTGGTCCTCAGGCAGTTGGATTCCATCTTGGTCTCTTGTAGTCAGTATTGTGTTGCAGGACGTCCGGTACCCCAATCAATCAATCAATCAATCAGGGGATTGTGAAGCGCGCTACTCACCCGTGAGGGTCTCAAGGCGCTGGGGGAGAAAGGGTGCAGCTCAGGGTTGGCCGAAAAGCCAGGTCTATGAGGCTCTTCCTGAAGGTGTGCAGGGTAGGGGAGCGTCTGATGTTGACTGGGAGTTCGTTCCAGGCTTTGGCTGTGATGTGGGAGAAGGCTCTTCCCCGGCTCTGGTTCTGCGGATGCGTGGGGTTGTTGCTAAAGCATGGTCGGCGGAGCGGAGGTTTCTTTTGGGGGCGTGGAAAGAGATTCTTTCGTTGAGGTATTTGGGTCCGATGTTGTGGAGGGATTTGTAGGTGTGGGTGAGTAGCTTGTAGGTTATTCTCTTTCCGGCGGGGTGCCAGTGGAGGTCTCGCAGGTGTTGGGACATGTACTTGTGTCGTGGGGTGCTGAGGACGAGTCTGGCAGCAGTGTTTTGGATGGTCTGGAGTTTCTGCAGTAGGGATTTGTTGATTCCTGCGTAGAGGGCGTTTCCGTAGTCCAGTCTGCTGGTGATGAGGGCGTGGGTGACTGTCTTTCTGGCTTCGGGTGGGATCCACTTGAAGGTCTTGCGGAGGATGCGGAGGGAGTTGAAACAGGTGGAGGCAACGGAGTTCACCTGGCGGGTTATGGTGAGGGAGGAGTCTAGGATGATGCCGAGGTCCCGGGCGTGGTTCGTCGGGGTGGGTGGGTTTCCGAGGGCGGGGGGCCATCAGGAGCTGTCCCACGCGGAGGGGGAAGGTCCATGGACAAGGACTTCCGTCTTCTCTGAGTTGAGTTTTAGGCAGCTGTCGCTCATCCAGGCAGCGACTTCTTTCATTCCTTCTTGGAAGCTGAGTCTGGTGTCTTCTGGGTTCTTCATGAGGGAGAGGATGAGCTGGGTGTCGTCGGCGTAGGATACTATGCTGAGCCCATGCTGTCTGATGATGACGGCGAGGGGGGGCCATGTAGATGTTGAAGAGCATAGGGCTGAGCGAGGATCCCTGGGATACTCCGCAGCTGATCTCTGTGGGCTCGGAGAGGAAGGGTGGGAGTCTAATCCGTTGGGTTCTGCCGGTGAGGAAAGAGCGGATCCAGTCGAGGGCGAGTCCTTGTATGCCGGCTTCGTGGAGTCTGGTTGCCAGAGTGCGGTGGGAGACGCTGTCGAAGGCCGTGGAGAGGTCTAGCAGGATGAGGGCCGCGGTGTGTCCCTGGTCGAGTAGCATGCGGATGTTGTCGGTGGCGGCGAGCAGTGCGGTCTCGGTGCTGTGGTTGCTGCGGAATCCTTATTGGGAAGCGTCGAGTATGGCGTTCTCTTCGATGAAGGTGGTTAGTTGTGTGTTGACGAATCTTTCGGATTTCCTCAGCCAGTTCTCGAAAACAGCAACAGCCTCATTTGAGTCTTCTAAGAATTGTGGAGGGGTTTGAACTAAAGCTTTTTCAAAAGCGTCCAATGCCAAATTATTCCAAAGCCGGACCATTTTCCGCTGCCTGTTTGTCAGTTTCTTTGTCTGAGGGTTGTGTACCAGAAACGAGAACATAACAGCCTTATGGTCCGACCAGGCAAGTGGCAGTGATGAAAGGTGTTGTAAATGTAGATGACGCCCGGAATGCGTGCTACCGGTCATCTGCTGAGTGAGGCCCATGCTGTTAGCAATATCAATAAAGTGTGCAGCATCGCTATCTAATGAATCCTCCAGGTGAAAATTAAAATCACCCAAGAGCGTAAAATCCGGTGACTGGGATATAACATCCAGGGAATTGCCTATGTCCTTCAAGAAATCAGCCCGAGGGCCTGGGGGTCGGTAGCATAGCAAACCATTAAAGGTATGATGGTTACCTATCATCAATTTGAAAAGTAGGGATTCTAGGGTGGGTCCATTATTTTGAGAGGTGAAAACCCCTTTCCACATGCTTCGAAACAGGACGGCCAACCCACCCCCTCTTTTACCCACTCGGTCTTGCCTAAATAAAGTGTATCCTGAGGGAACCGCCATAGCCAGATCAGGGGCTGATGAGGCCTCTCCCCAGGTTTCTGTAATGAAGGCTACATCTACACCGTGTGTTTCCACGAACAAAGCAAACTCAGATGCATGTTTGCAAAGAGAGCGTGCATTGATAAGGGAGCCTAACAATGACTTTCTTTCGTTTTTTTCAACCAGTAAATTCTTCCGACGAAGTGACGGCTGGGGTAAATTAGAGGAATGGTAAGAGAAACCACAGGCTTTGCATTTAAAACGAGTCGCAAAGGAATCGGTGCTAGTGCAGGTGTTTAAATCGCACCTACCATTTTTGTGGAGGGCACGTAATTGTTCCCCGGTGTAGGTGATTGCTGCAGAATGGGACCGTAAACCGGCAGCATCACTGGCCCTAGGCACGAGCCAGGCGCAGACGGGCTTGCCTTTGGCGCGCCAGCGGCGCGCCTGCTGCGCGCGGCCGCTGCGCGGCTGTGCTTATATCCCCCTGTTAATCATCTAGGGCGGTAACTTTCCCTACGTACTGCCGGGCCAGGCAGAAGTCCTAGTGGACAGGCGGAAGTGCTCACGCCAACGCCTTCCGTCACCCGTTATCAGCCCAGTGAGGTGCAAGTTCACCGAGGCTGAGTCCGAGTGCTTTTTTAAAATAGCAGCAATTCAAGTTTTTAAAAGAATTAGTGAATTCCGATTTTAAAAGCAATTCATACACAAAAGTCGATTTCAGTTTTAAAAACAATTCCCACAATAAAAATGGATCAGGATCGAATTCTGTCACTGTATCTACCCTTCAGTGCAATGCAATACAACCCCCGATAGTTTCCCCAATACTTTAAATGAAAATAGGCAGTTCAGCAATTTCAAAGTAAAGTGCTAACGGACCTAGCGTCCCGCAGGAGTTAATCAGATAAGCAGGTTCAGCGTCCGCTTGCGGCTGTGCTTATATCCCCCCTGTTAATCATCTAGGGCGGTAACTTTCCCTACGTACTTCCGGGCCAGGCAGAAGTCCTAGTGGACAGGTGGAAGTGCTCACGCCAACGCCGTCCGTCACCCGTTATCAGCCCAGTGAGGTGCAAGTTCACCGAGGCTGAGTCCGTGTGCTTTTTTAAAATAGCAGCAATTCAAGTTTTTAAAAGAACCAGTGAATTCCGATTTTAAAAGCAATTCATACACAAAAGTCTATTTCAGTTTTAAAAACAATTCCCACAATAAAAATGGATCAGGATCGAATTCTGTCACTGTATCTACCCTTCAGTGCAATACAACCCCCGATAGTTTCCCCAATACTTTAAATGAAAATAGGCAGTTCAGCAATTTCAAAGTAAAGCGCTAACGGACCTAGCGTCCCGCAGGAGTTAATCAGATAAGCAGGTCTGATGGTGGGCTGGCTGTCATTGCTGGAGGGGAGGGTGGTTTCTGGAGTCTGTTCGTTGAAATTGTCGTAGAGGGCCTTGATCTTTAGGTGAAAGTAGGAGCTGAGTTTGTTGCAGAGGTCCTGGGGATGGTGTGATGTCAGTGGCTTCGCTGGGAGGTTTGGTGAACTGCTGGATGATGTTGAAGAGTTCCTTTGAGTTGGTGGTGTTGGTGAGGATTTTGTTCCTGATGAAGGTCCTCTTGGTGGTTCTTATGCGTTGGTGGTAATCTGTCATGGCGTGCTTGTAGGTGGACTGGTCCTCGGAGGTTTTGCTGTTTCTGCATCATTTCTCGAGCCGTCGGCATGAGCGTCTAGCTTCTTGGAGGTCGGTGGAGAACCAGGTGGCCTTCAGAGGGCGTTGTCTGTCGGGGCGGCGGAGGGGAGCGAGCTTGTCTGCGCAGCTGGAGATCCAGCTGTGTAGTTCCGTGGCTGCGGAGTTGGGGTCGGTCGTGGCGGAGGGGGGTCGTGGACGAGAGTAGAGTTAAGGTCCTCTTCTGTGATCCTGCTCCAGTTCCTTCGTGGCAGGCGCGGGGCGGGCTTGCGAGCGGTGCTGAATGAGAAGTGCACGCAGTGGTGGTCTGTCCAGAGGGGCTGCGAAATGTGGCTGAAGTGGATGTTGGTCCCTCCTGCGAAGATGGTGTCGAGGATGTGTCCGGCCTTGTGAGTGGGGGTGGTGACGAGCTGCTTCAGTCCGAGGTTGGCGAGGTTGTCCAGGAGGGCGGTGGAGTCGGTTGCTGCGGTTGTCGAGGTGGAAGTTGAGGTCTCCGACGAGTATGTAGTCCATGGAGGTGATGGCGTGGGGTGCGATGAGGTCGGCAATGGTGGTGGTGAAAGGAGCGCGGAGTCCGGGGGGGGTGGGGTCTGTAGGTAAGGGTGCCTCGGAGCGTGGTTCTGGGGTTGGTCCGGATCTGGAAGTGGAGGTGTTCGGTGTTGGCGAGGGTGTCGCTTGTGCTGGAGGTGGAGAGTGGGAGGGAGCTCTTGTGTACGATGGCGAGTCCTCCTCCTGGGCGATGGGGGCGATCTTTCCTCTGGATCTTGTTGCCGTCGGGGATTGCGGTCGCGATGTCGGAGTTGAGGCGGCGTTTGTCCAGGTTTCCGTGAAAAAGGCAACGTCTGGCGAGAGGGTGTCGAGGAGGTCCCAGATTTCTACAGTGTGTCTGTGCAGGGAGCGCATGTTAAGGAGGATGCATTTCAGGGCTTCATTTGTGGGGGCGTCCGGCGTGGGTGCGGCGGTTGGAGGGGTGCTGTGGATGGTGAAGGAATGTCGGCAGTGTCGGCAGGAGAATTGGCCGTGGGTGGTGATCGGTGACGACAGCTGGCAGTTGCTGTTCCTTCCGGGGTTGAGTGCGAGGAGGGCAGCCGGGTTGTAGCGGTGTAGGGTCGGAGAGCCAGGGTCCCTGGCGCTGGTCGCTTCGGGTGGCGGACGGGCGCAGACGGGCTTGCCTTTGGCGCACCTTTGGCGCAGCGGGCGCCATTAAGTAGGGGAGGGACTCGCAGCTGGGAGGCGGGAGCGGGGAATCGGCGGGGGGAGGGGCCGCGGGGGCAGCAGCGGCGGGAAGGGAACGGGCGGGAGGTGAGAATGAAGAGAAAAAACAGAAGAAATACGGGGGGAAAAGAAAATTAAAACAGGCACAGTCAGCTACAAAGACAACAGTAACAGTACAGCAATTAAAAGACAAGACAACCGAGCAGAAAAAAGAAGTTGAAACGGCACAGTCAGCTACAAAGACAATACAGTAACAGTACAGTAATAAGCAGACAAGACAACCGAGCAGAAATACGGGCACAATACAGGGCCTCGAACCCCTGTCAGAACCGAGCGAGGCACAGTGAGGGCAGCGGCACTTACCAGCAGAGCTGCGGGGAGAGAGAGAGCAGGTCCCTGACCAGGAGGTCAGAGGTCTTGCTCGTGCCCCCTCGCAGCGGCCGCCATTAAGTAGGGGAGGGGGGAGGGACTCGGAGGTGGGATGGGGGAATCGGCAGGGGGAGGGGCCGCAGGGGCAGCAGCTTCGGGAAGGGAACGTGCGGGAGGTGAGAATGAAGAGAAAAAACAGGACAAGAAATACGGGGGGAAAACGAAAATTAAAACAGGCACAGTCAGCTACAAAGACAACACAGTAACAGTACAGCAATTAAAAGACAAGACAACCGAGCAGAAAACGAATTTGAAACAGCACAGTCCGCTACAAAGACAATACAGTAACAGTACAGTAATAAGCAGATAAGACAACCGAGCAGAAATACGGGCGCAATACAGGGCCTCGAACCCCTGTCAGAACCGAGCGTGGCACAGTGAGGGCAGCGGCACTTACCAGCAGAGCTGCGGGGAGAGAGAGCAAGTCCCTGACCAGGAGGTCAGAGGTCTTTCTCCTCTCAACCCCAGGGCTGGTGCTGCTTGGCTTCAAGAGATCTCGGTGCCTCCAAATTTGGTGAGGAGGCAGAGTTGATCCTTCAGAGCTGCTGTGCCTTCTCCTGGGCAGTTGTGGCGTTGGCGGGGCCGGGGAGCTGCAAGTCAAGAGTTCGGACTCTGTGGTTTCGGTGCATGCAGTGCAGGGGAGTTGCTCCTCTACTCCAAGGGCGTTCTTGGGCAATTTGGCGAAGTGCTGGAGGGCCCCTAAGGTTTGTAGAGGTTTCTCAGTGGCCTGACGAGACAGTGTCCGGGATTGTCAAGTGTTTGGGCTGCAGGCAGGGTTTTGCACCATAATCCAGTACATGCTCTCTGTTCTCAGGGTCAGCTTCTTGCTCTTCTTTGTCCTCGGTCGTCTTGTGTCCATCAAATCTGAAGTTCAGGGTTCAGAGGGGCAACCTAAATACTACATTTAGGGACGTTTAAAGAGAGTGCCATGTAGTAACCAATGGACTACTTACCTTAAGGGTGACTACATCTTCTAGTCTAAATGCTCACCCCACGTGGGGGGGTGGGCATATCCCTGATTGGAGGAGTCCCATCATCTTCAAGATGGTGGTCACTGAAAAGTGTACTTCACCTCGTCTCCAGCACCTGAGAGGTGGAATTGGCAGAGAGAGCACACCTCCTATTCTTTCTAAGTTTTCCCGTCTGTCATGCTCCCCAGCCACATGGGGGGTGGGCATATCCCTGATCCTGATTGGAGGAGTCCCACCATCTTCAAGATGGATGGCAATGAAAAGTGTACTTCATTTCGCCTCCAGCTCCTGAGGGGTGGAGTTGGCATAGAGGGCACAACTCCTATTTTTCTGAGTTTCCCGCCTGTCTTCCCGCCAAAAAGGGATGACGACAGGAAGGGGGCCTGCTCCTTCTAACAGGAGAGGCTGGGGATCCAGTTACAAAGGCAGCAAGGCCTTTGAAGCTTCTCACCACAGATGGCTCTTTCTGTGAACACCTCCGCCCAGGCTTAGGTCAGTCGGTGACCACACTAAGGGTTGGTAGGTTTCAGTGGACCCCTCTAAGGCATCTTCTGTGTGCAATTTTTAATAAATCTGACACTGGGACCAGTACAGGTTTAATATGCAGAGATATTTGGTACTAAAAATCCCATAATACATTGAAGCCATAATGGAGCTGGGGATCTCGTAATGATGAGTGTCCAGCCATGTACTCTCTATGGCTTCCCTGTTCTCTTAAAATATCCAAGAATCGACATGGATACTGCAGAGGCATATCTGCTCATGCAGATATGCCCTCACAGGAGATATAGTGCATCCTGCCTTAGGGCTAAGGCCTGGTAGAGGGGTGTCTTACTTATATCCCATGCAGTGTTTGTGGGCATGGCACAGAATGCTGTGTGCCATTTCTATTCTTCCATTTTGTCTGCACCAAGGTATGCAGTCTGCAATGGCAGAGTGCAGGGCATTGGTGAGGGAAACCTAGGGTAGTACAATTTGTGCTGCTACTCTTGGGGTCCCTCTTCAGTGCCAATGCCCTAGGTACCGGGGGTGCCATTTACTAGGGACTTACTAAGGGTACTGAAGTGGTGCCAATTGGGAAACAAAAGGTACCGTTTAGGGAAAGATCACTGGTACTGAGAACCTGGTTAGCAGGGACCCAGTACACTTCAGTCAAATTTGCATCAAAAACCAGACAAATAGGGGGTGGGGGGATACTGCGACAAAAACCCAGTTTCCTATACTGTTTAGAACTGAGGACAAGTTTCTCATAGCCTCACGGGGACGCCTGAGGGCCAAGTTTTGGTTCGGACTCTGGAGATATGTGGTTTTTTTCAAAGGGCCGTTCACACATCCTATATCAAGGATTGTAAATAGCTTTGGCCATGTTTGCTGCAATATGTTAACACTGCCTTCTTCAAGATGGAAATTAATAATTGTGGGAGTATGGCAAATACTCTAGAGATTGAAGACGACTTAAGAATGATTTTGCTCGCAGTAACATTGCCCTTCATTGCAAACCCCAAGTGCATCCTTGTCAGATTTGTGTGAGGGGCTTGGGCAGTGATCATCTCCCCTCCTGTCATTAAGACAAAGACTAGCTTTCTGGGAGGTAGCTCTTAACGACATGGTGGCAGCAAGGAGTCCCTACATATGGTCTTTACACAGTGATTTACTTAGCTAGACGTATTGGCAGCGACGGTACCACACAGGCATTCATGCTGCCATTTCCCCTGATGGTTAAGCCTAGTTACCAGAAATATCATTCATATGAGAAGCTTCTTTGAGCATAATTTGTTATCAGCTATGATCTGTTTAGGAACCGTAATGTCTCTAAGACTTTCAACAGGACCTCCAAAATTTTAATTGGAGGAAAATATTCCAGTTTGCTAAATCATGTCCCTATGCATCAATCCCACTAACTGCTAAGCCTTTAAACCTGCATTGTACCCCGTTGAAATGGTAATGGTCCACTCTTATGCTTCAGCCTCACTTGGCTTTGTAGCGCTCTTGCAAAGTTTCAGCTAGGGATATGTGCATTCAAATGAAATGAGTGATTCACTGTAGGAGGGTGGCTTAGTATATGGTGCCGATTATTTAAGTGAAGCACCTTGCACTAATCTAGACAACCCTTATGGTGGTTTATGTGGTCTTAGACAACCTTAGAAAGCTCTCTAAGTGGTAGCTGTGGTGAGCAGCCTTCAGGCTTAGTCCAGAAGGAGTGTAAAGCAGCTTGTTTTACCAGATCTAATCATGTATTGTAGGTTAAATAAAAAAGAACCACACAGTGTATTTATAAAAATGTCTAATTATTACACAACACTCACTAACACATTGGTAGATCTCCTAGCCAGAGATATCAACACAAATACACAGCAATACTTCAATTGCAAGAGGTAAGTAAGCACAATACACAGTGGTCTCCAGGGGGAGACCAAACCATATAGTAAGAGAGTGGAATGCGAACTGTGACCAAAGTCGGGACTTGGACCAGGAGACTCAGAAGAGCTGGGGACCCAGGGAACCACGCGGAGGCTGTGTGCAGAGTGGGAACACAGCCGCGTACTCAATAGAAGTCAATGGGAAAGTCACGGTTGCAGTTTTCAAGAAGAAGGACCCTTCCCAGTGGACCCTGAAGAAACCTTGTGGAAGACAGAAGGTTGGAGAGTCTCCCCACCCATGCATACCTTAGGAACCAGGATACCTACACCAGGGGAGCCGGGTGTATAAGTGCGAAGTGACGTCGGAAACCGCCGTAGACCACAATGGAGGACTTTAGTAAAGATGCCACTGGCGAAGAAGGTGCAAGAGTCCGGTGGAATCCAAGTCTGGATTATTGAGGAGCAGACCTGCAAGCAGAGGGGACAGAGTCTATGCCACTCGGAGGTGACCAGGAGGCAGAGAAGAGCAATGCCCACCAATGACGGATGATGCAGGAGTGCTGACGGTGACCTTGTTGTTGCAGCTGTGGGGGACCAGGCGACGCTGAGGAACACCAGGAGTCGTGCGCGAGCTGTCCCACGTCGGAAGTCGAGAACCAACTGCAGTGCCGTCCCATCCACACGCAGGAGGATTCACAGAGCTGGTTACCGGATCGGGTGACCGGCAGCTACAGGTTTGTTGTTGGCCCACTGCCACAATACTAAAGAAGGGGATCAGTTGGTATTGGAGCAACACACATTGGGGATTACAATTGCAACTAATAGAGAACCCCTTTCTTGGCAACGATTGGTATTGAGTTCTACACTTGAACAGAAAGTGTCACTGATGTGATACTAGGAATTTAAGACTGGTCTCTACACGTGGAGACAACATAGATACCTTTCGGGACGGAACTACAAGCGATATTAAAGATCTGAATTATAGGAGTTTAGCCCTGAAGAAGTCGCTGTTTACTCAATCGGATGCGACGAAACACGTGTTGGCTAAGGCTTTGAACGAAAGTGCTCACGAGAGGAACAATGAATCCTGGATATAAATCAAGTAGTGGATGAAGAGTGTCTTTTACATTGTCATTAATTTGTTCTCTATACTACGAGCGTGTGCAGGGGAATTTTGTGGAATCTGAGGACCCACCCACAGGTAAGCCCTTTTCTACCCTAGGGAAAGGGTTGGAACGACTCAGGGGTCCCTCCCAGAGGAGGGGCTGGACAGAGGGGAGGATACTCCCATGTCCTTTGTCCAGTTTCGCGCCAGAGTGGGAGCCAAGGGCTCCCATAACTGGTTCTAGCTAGAGTATGCAAGGAGGGCACTAAATGTGCCCTTCAAAGCAGTCTGGTGGTGCTGGCCAACGCCCCCACCCCAGCCCAATACACTAAGTCCTGTCTGGGGAGGTGGTCACACCTCCCTGCGACAGGCAACCTATTGTTCTACCATACCCTGCTTGAGCTCAGCTCAGCAGCAGGAGGGCAGAATCGTGTCTGTGGTCGGCAGCAGCACTAGCTTGCTGTCAGACCCTGAAAGGCTGTAACTGGGAGTACAGGGGGGCACCCCAAGGGAGCCCCTCAGTACATGGGATCATACTTCCAACACTGGAATCGGTGTTGGGGTATGATTCCAACATGTTTGATACCAAACATGACCGGGTTTGGTGCAGCCACTATATAGTTAGACATCTCGTAATGACTGATGTCCACTATATGTATTAAAATGGCTGACCGCATTTACAAAGCCTGGAGGATCGCCTCCGGGGTTTGTAGGGGTATCCCGCTCATGCAGGAGCACCCTCACACTTATAACAAGCACCCTGCATTCAGGATTGAAAGACCTGCCGTAGGGGTGACTCATAGATTTTAAGTGTAGTGACCTCAGATATAAGGAAACTTATATCTGTGTTAAGTGGTGCATGCACCAGCTTACACAGGCTGCAATGGCAGGCATGTAATCACAGTTTAAGTGGTCTCATGGGTGGCATAATACCTTCTGCAGCCCGTGGGAGACCCCTGGTGTTCCTATGCCCTGGGTAACTTAGTTCCATATACTAAGGACTTACAAGGGTACACCAGTAGCCAATTGTGGAGATACCAAAGTACTTGCCATAGCAAATTTAGGGGGGAAGCACAGTGGCTGCGGTCAAGATTAGCAGGATCCCAGCCACACTAGTCACAAAAACATACTGACACCAGCAAAAAGTGGAGGTAACCATGCAAGAATGGATCCTACCTTCCTACATTCACATTCTGCACTTGTATTGTTTTAGTTAGAGAGGTGTACAGTCAAATGACATAAAGCAACATCCAACTTCTGAGTCTTGTTGATGGAATTTCACCTTTTCCAACGTTCTTCTCTTGGGAAAGCTTCACATTTAGAAGTTCAGCAGCAAAATGTGCATAAGTTACTGGTAAAAGGGCTTTTGAAAGAGTGTGAGTGGAAGAATACAGCATATTTTGTGGTGCAAGATATTGTCTCTGGCTCACCATTTAATTCCTAAGATTCCTCAGTACCTTTCTGCGTCTCAAGATGGCTCAAATTCCTCACTATCTTTCAGAAGGAAGCGTAATGGCATTCCTCTGCCCCTTGAATGGCAACTTGCAAATGCCAAACTTACTTAGCCTAAGTGGAGCCACCTGGATTTTGTTGTGAGGAAAGCTTTTTGATGTGATGTCTTCCGGCCAACTGAGCGTACTATGTATCCATAACCTAGAGTTATTTTTTTAAATGTCGAATTGTCTTTGAAATCTCAGGCAACTGTGACGTCTGCCACCTGCAAATAGTTCATGAGATCTCATTGTCCAGAGAGATAGTAATTCCTCAATGGTCACAGCCATAGGAGACTCCCACCTTGATTATGGGAGCGCGTTATACCCAAGTTTGCCCAAGTGGTTGGTTAGTGTGAGCAAACTATACCAAATTGTGGTTGCTCCCATGTTTGTTAGAATCCATAACATTTTCACCAGTGTCTTGTCCATTTCTATCTTCTAAATTGACTCCAAATGAAGCAACTCGCTGTCTTCAGTTTGCTCTCCCCCTTTGCACAAATTAAAGGTGTATGTCCCTTGTCATTCTGTTTGATTTGCATTAAATGTAAAGTGGAACCCCTGTGTGTCCATCCTTAGGCTGAGGAAAAATATTTCAAAGTAATTGCCACACAGGGAGCTGCGGATAGTGGCCAGGTGTATACAGGGATTACTAACCTTGTGCTCCTCAGGGAAAACTAATGATATCTCAGTCGCCAAACCAATGACCACTTATTGGGGTAAAAAGTTTAATCAGCACAGGCTTCCCGCAAGACAAAAAAAGATTTCAATCCCTGTTGCGCTTTTAGACAGTTATTGCAGTGCTATCTGTACAGTCCTAGAGTGTGCATGCCAACAATGAATGTCAGACCAGATTAGGCACAGTGTATCACATAAATTAAAAATGTGTGTCCCGTGTGTAGTGGCTTTGCATTGTAAATGCAGAACAAGTAAATGGAAGTGAATCTACAGACTGGATCAGCATGTTGCAGATCTGTCCTACTGAATATTTGTAAGCCGAGGCCACGCTTCTTTGGATGTTTTGTAGGGTTCGTCTGAAGTAGTGATTGTTAATTTAGGGAAGGGAAGACAATAGCAATGAAAGCATAAATAGATTGCACTGTCTTACCCTTCTCTATGTGCTAAGGAAAAAATATATGTATTTCTAAACTATGCAGTTTGCTGTATTGCTTTGTGTGTTAAAATGCACATTCCCCTTTGTGCTTTTACCACTCAGTGAGACTGAGTCTTATTTAGTTTGCATAGTGTGTACCTAGTGTCGGATTGGTTTAGCCTGTGATGTGTATTTTGCAGGTGTATCTTACTGAACACAGTTACTACTTACTAGTATAGCGCTTGAAATACAACTAAGCCCAAAACATTGTTCATTTTTGTAAAACTGCGGTGTGGAGTAGACCTTGTCCAGCAGCAGAATTTCGTGCTTTGTGACTGTGAAAGCTGGCTTGAGCCCTGGCTCCCATTTGACCCAGCTGTGTGAAATTAAGCATATCACTTTGCTTCAGTGTGCCTCACTTCCTTTGATTTATCAATGTGGGAGCAGCGTGTGAACTGTGCAAACAACACAAAACTGTGCAAAAATATATACCAGCTGTATAAACCAAAATGTTTGTTTATTTGTAGTTTAAAATACCATATTGTTTCTCCATAATAATAATATTGGCCTCTTCTCTAGTGCACGCCACGCGCAGTTTTGACTTTTGACTTATTTGTGTCGACATCGTCGGGTCATTGGGTGGGAGGGGCAGTCTTTGCTGGAGTCTGAGAGGAGTTTGTGTTTAGAAATTGTAAATGTTAACAAATTTTACATAGTACTGTGCTAGTGTATTCAACTGAAACATCTGCAAAACACAGTAGACACCTGTGTTACTTACAAAATCCGACTGGAGTATAGGGTCTTCAAGACTCGTGGCCCAGCACTGGCTTGCCCCTATATAATAGGGCCATTTTTTGGAGCTCTTGGTACAAGTCGACGTAACTTAGAGGTCGCGGGTCTGTGTGGCATGATTCCTTTGTGCCAGTCATTCACGGTGTTTGATCCAGTCAGTCGTGTGTCTTTCATGAACGCGCGTCTGGCTTAGCACAGTTTGTTTCTTGAGACACGATCACAGGCGTCGCAGCATTAATTGCTTTCCCGCCATCTTCCCCACAGGCCCAAGGATTTGGAGACGCCCTGAGAAGCATGGCGGGCTCCAACGCAGGGCTGGAGAAGCAGGGCTGCCATCCCTTCTACGAGTCCATCATTGCCAGCCCATTCATCGCCGAGGTAAGTGGAGCTTGTGCGCGCGCAGCTCCGATTCCAAAGACATCATTAGCGCATGTACAATGACTCGCAGCGCTTGTATAGAAGTGTTATTTAATCATCAGTTAATAGCTGCTGCCGAATTTGAGACGATTAAAGCGTCTTTAGGTATTGCTATCACGATGATTGTATTTGTGTGTCTTAAGTAAGTAGCTAAATATTTAAACACCACCTGTGTACAGAAAGTAGAACTCGATCCACCTTCAATGGGTGGCTTAAAGGACGCTATTTTTTCAGCCGCCCTCTGATTGGTTTTCGTGCAGGATGAAGCGACATACACCACGTACCAACACAACACCCATGAGAGCTTCGCAGAAGTGCTGCTCAGAACAGGCAAATTAGCGGAAACCAAGAGCGACGGCGACAACCTGTTTCCAGCCAGGGAAGGTAAAGTCGCGAGGCGTCCTTAAAGCTCTTGGACGAATTTACTTTGTTTTGCGCAATATGCATCCTCACCAAGCCCTTAGTTTTTACAACCGTACAGATGTATTTTGGATGCATGCAAAGTAACTATTATGCTTTGCAGTACCCAATTTATGATTTTCCGCATTTGATAAATGGCAAAATAATGTGCCGCCTACCGCGTTCAACATCATTTCCAAAGTTAACTGCACTCAATTTGCTTTCAATAAATCCACACTTAGCCCCGGGTCTGAACTGCTCGCGAGGCACGATGAAGTGCCGCGGAACTAAAAGAAATGAGTCACAAAGCGCAAGGCAACAATTAAATGTAAATGTGTTTGAGCGCGTGCAGGGTTGGTGGTGGTGGCATCTCGAATGCTTGGCACGTAAGAGGGACTTGGTGCTTCTGCAGTAACTGTCGTGGAGAATTGTGGCTCTCTGGCGGAGGCACCGGCTTTAAAAGGAGAGGCCTAGGATGTAATCTGAATTTCGCCAAGAGACATGTTGTGCACTGTTAAACAAACCCCCTTTGTCTCAGTTCTCTAAACTCTCGGGGGATTTTAATTAACATTGCATCTTATCACCTACCAAGTCAAAGTGAGCACTGAAATTTAAATTAATGTTGTCCTAAAGGCAACGGTTAGGGAATAATACACCGTTTTTTGCACTTTCTTTGGAACGTTGAGAGCAGGAGAGCCAATCAGATTCGTCCGAAATCAGCAACCAACTGCATTTACACGCCCGTAGCTTGAGCTCTGAAATAGGCAACACCATTTTAAGAGGGACAGAAGATGGGAGTGTTGGCGTAGCTAACAAATGCATATGTTAATACGATTACTAACCTTGGAAACCCCCAGTAACGATAGTTGTTTTTCGCCACCTCTGTCGTTACCTGCATGCTAGTAACTAGAGTTGTAACTCAGCAGTCACAGTGTGCATAGTCCTACATTTAAAAAAATTTTTTTGGGGGAGGTTGATATAGCGCGAACATGACACAAAAAAGGGTATCAGCGCCTTACATATATGCAGGTGATCGACCCGGTAAATCAGACAATAATAAACCGTACATAAATCGCAATAAAAGTACGGGAGGCTGTGGGAAGTAGGTGGGGGTGGAGAGCTACCTGGAGTCCATCCAAACGTTATAAACAAAGAAAAAGGTGAGGGAAAGAGGTAGGGCAGGCCATAATAAACAATACATTTTAATCACAACGATAGTACCAGATGAGGCTGTACCCAGGCATGGAGAAGAAATCCCTCTTGTCCACTAGAGAAATCAACAGAGTAGGCATAGTGTCGGGAGACAGATCACCAGTGCTTCCAGAGTGACTTATGGGTGTGGGAGAGTCAAGCTAATAGGAGCTAACACAAGAATTTGTTCATCAATAGCATTTGCACTTGTTTTTTGAACTATGCAGATGGCGGGTTGATTCTGATTTCTGATGGGAAATTGATAAGTAATACTACATTGTACAGAAGCTCTCAATTGTAAGGGTTTTACCTGGTAAGAAAATATTGTAACCTAGTCTTCCGATCAGACAAAAACAAGTGTTTATTGTCGTTTTAAAATAAGAACTTTTTGTTTTGAGATATTAGATTTATGGTATCAGTAACCACTGATGAAGTGGGCATTAACTGGGAGAAAGCACCCTGGTGCTGTTAAGTGATGTCTACTGCCCCAGTCAGGGCAGAGTACATTGTAACTGTCCAACTGGCATACCGTTATCTTGGACCAATGGGTGCTACACGCTGTCAGTCATAGTTACACCCTTCCCTTTCTATCAGCTTCCCTACAGTTCCTACTGTTTTGAATCCGACCTCAGTATAGCATACCTCCATTCTTTCCAAATAATTTGAGTCAGTGCTGGACAAAGGTGCAATAGAGAGAGTCTCCGAGGAGGAGCAACAGGTGCTATTCCCATTCATTTTGTTGCCTAAAAAGATGGTGGGGTCCTACCAAATGTGGAGATTTAATTTATGAACACTTTTGTAGGAGGCTGGCTTAGTATATGGTGCACCCTTATTTAAGTGACAAATGCAAAAAGAGCAATTGAAGGACAGAATGCAGAACAATGTCATACGTTCACCCCAGTACAGAGATCTAGGCCTAAATCCATAATTTTCTTTCTCCCCATGCCATTCCAGTTTGAACCCAGCCACATGCAAATCAGTCTTGACCCTGCTCCCAATGGGAACAGTCCAGCCCGAACTGCCAGGCCAGGTCCCCCTTGGACTGGAAACAAGCATCCTGGGACCGGTTTCGGGGTAACACCCCTCATCAGCCAGGCTAGCTTGACTCAGTGGCATGGAGAGCACTGGACCCACGTCTGGGCATAGCCGTCCCACTCAGGGTGACAAATGCAAAAAGAACAATTGATGGACAGAATGCAGAACAATGTCATACATTCACCCCAGTACAGAGATCTGGGCCTAAATCCATTGTTTTTTTGACTCCTTATCCACTCCAGTTTGAACCTAGCCATATGCAAATCAGTCTTGAGCCTGCTCCCAATGGAAACAGTCCAGCCTGAACTGCCAGGCCAGGTCCTCCCTAGACTGGAAACAAGCATCCTGGGATCGGTTTCGGGGTGACACCCCTCATCAGCCAGGCTAGCTTGACTCCAGGGGCATGGAGAGAATGGGACCCATTTCTGGGCATACCCGTCCCACTCGGGGTGACAAATGCAAAAAAAGAACAATTGATGGACAGAATGCAGAATAATGTCATACAGATCTGTGACTGGGGGTGAGTGTCTGAAAAGTTTCAGCGCGCCGTCCATCATCTCCTTGTGTTTGCTTTGTTTGCCCTTAGTTGGCAGGGTATGCCGAGACGTGGGTCCCTTGCTCACTTTGCCACTGGATTCAAGCTAGCCTGGCTGATAAGGGGTGTTACCCCAAAACCGGTCCCAGGATGCTTGTTTACGGTCCAGGGAAGACCTGGCTTGGCAGTTCGGGCTGGACTGTTCCCATGAGGCACAGGGTCAAGACTGATTTGCATATAGCTGGGTCTGAGCTGGGGTGGCTAAGTGAGCTAAAGAACAATGATGGATTCAACCCAGGTCTGTGACTGGGGGTGAGTGTCTGAAAAGTTTCAGCGCTCAGTCCATCATCTCTTTGTGTTTGCTTTGTTCGCCCTTATTTAAGTGAAGCACATTGCACTAATCCAGGCAACCCTTATGGTGATTTTAATTGTCTTTGATAACCGTAGAAAGCTCTCACAGTGGAAGCTGTGGAGAGCAGCCTTCAGGCTTATCTTGAAGGAGTGATAAGCAGCTTGTTTTCAGTGTGATGGAGGCGCAAGTAGGTAATGTTGGAGATTTAAAGAGTCAGAGCCTGAGGGGTTGGCTACAACACTTTGCCTGGTGGAAATGAGTGTTGTGGTTCCCAGTGCTTTCTTTCTCAATCCGTCATTTATTTGCAGACTCAGGTAGTTTACTTCTCTCCTTACATAGCTCCTTTGACATCTGTTCTTCTCCATTCCTGGGGTACGTCCGTCGTCTTCTGACACTTCTTATTGGAATGTGCACTGCAAGTTTTACCCTACATTGTCTGTTTTACTCTGTGTTGCTCTCCCAGCAGCCCCAGTCTTGTACCGTGGGCCCTTTTGAGCTCCATCTCCAACCAAGCAATCGGTTGAAAAAAGCAAAGGGATGATTTGCAATGGATCGTGTCCTTCCGACACCATCAGTAAAAATAATAATTTGTTTTGTCAGTAAACCAATTCGGTTATACCTAATTCTTCCACATAAGACATTTTCCCTCACATTTATGTCCAACAACACCAGAAGATCCCCCTGCCCTCATACTCAAGATGGTGCCTACCTCTTAGTATCTGAAATTAACGAAACATACTTTGATGGGACCTACCTACACTCTAGGGTTCCCGGGACATCAGATTCAGCAGAGGTGTATGGAATCGCTCAATACTGCCTGTGACTCTAGAGATAGATGCTATGTGCATATTAAGCATCTGCATAACCCCTTCCCACTCATTGCTAGAAAGTTGCAGATTTCTAAATAGCATACTGAACGGACAAATTAGGAGAAAATGGTAGCCTGAAAGACTTGGAAGTAGAGGAATAAGCCAAGAGAATGGTCAGCTATGTTGGCTATTGGAAGCCTTGGAACATTCTTTCCAAGATTATTTGTTATGTAGGTCTGTCAAATTAATTTGATTGTTTATATTGAAATTGCATTTTCAAATCAAAGCAGTTTTGAAGTCTAAAAAGAGAATTCAATCTACACCTTTCTGAGACATCCCTGTCAAATGCCACTTTCTGGTTTAAGATTTTGAACAAATATCAACCACTTTCATGCGCCGGAGAAGGTCAAATCAGTGTAGAAAGAACACATTCAAAGTGGCAATTAACTTTGTAGACAACTACAAATATAGTGCTCTGCATGCATTTACCTGAACCAGTGACTCAAACCTCACCTTGCTTGAAATAATTTTTATGTCTGGTTGGAGTCAGCCTTAGCTGTTTATGGAACTTACACCATCAATACACACAGATAAGCATGAGGCAGCCCCTTCAGATATTGGTTCTTGTGAGAGTCATTGATATGTTGTTTCGCCTACATTACATATATTGGTTGTTTTAACTGTCACTCATGCAACAGACTTTTTTCTTGTTTACAGACTATCAGCCATTTCAGTTGAACAGTCTGTGTAGGAGTCCCCTGTGGGCGTTGGTTGGGCACGCCAGTCCTCAATATGCAAGTTGATGAATGGAGCCTTCTCCTCCTTAAACCTCCCTCAGTGTTCCACTGCCTGTGTCCTGTTTTGTCTAGATCTTCCTGTCTTCTGTCTGTGCTCTCTTCACTGTCTCTCCCGCCCCCTACAGATGCTCTTCCTTCCGGTCCCGCTCGTTAAGTCTTTAATGTTCCAGAAACTCCTGCTCTCCCACCTCCATAATTGCAACATTTTCGAAAAAACATCAGACTTACGTCGATACATAAATGACGACTCGCTTTAAGACTCCATGGTGAAAGCAGCCCAAAAATCCAGGCGCATAAAGGTTGAAAGGAGGCTTTCTTCTGTGGAGAAGACCTAAGAAAAGCTAAATGTTATTTTGAGGGAAGAAAAGCTGCATTCTAGATGTGGAAACAGAAACACGTACAAATTAATCAATCCGGGATTTGTGAAGCGCGCTACTCACCTGTGAGGGTCTCAATGCGCTGGAGTAGGGGGGTCGTGCAGCTCCGATTCACCCGAAGAGCCAGGTCTTGAGGTTCTACCTGAAAGAGTGCAGAGTGGAGGAACATCCATCATTTGTTTGCTGTAACACTTTTAGCCCTAAGTGGGATGGATATGCCCAGACGTGGGTCCCTTGCTCACTGTGCCACTGGATTCAAGCTAGCCTGGCTGAAGAAGGGTGACATACCCTGAAACCGGTCCCAGGATGCTTGTTTCCAGTCCAGGGAGGACCTGGCCTGGCAGTTCGGTCTGGACTGTTCCCATGGGGCACAGGGTCAAGACTGATTTGCATATGGCTGGGTCCAAACTGGGGTGGCGTAGTGGGCAAAAGAACGATGGATTTAACCCAGATCTTTTGACTGGGGGAGACTGTTTGCATTGTCAGCATTCCGTCCATCATTTGTTTGCTGTAACACTTTTCGCCCTAAGTGGGATGGGTATGCCCAGACGTGGGTCCCTTGTTCACTGTGCCACTGGATTCAAGCTAGCCTGGCTGAAGAAGGGTGACATACCCTGAAACCGGTCCCAGGATGCTTGTTTCCGGTCCAGGGAGGACCTGGCCTGGCAGTTCGGTCTGGACTGTTCCCATGGGGCACAGGGTCAAGACTGATTTGCATATGGCTGGGTCCAAACTGGGGTGGCGTAGTGGGCAAAAGAACAATGGATTTAACCCAGATCTTTTGACTGGGGGAGAATGTTTGCATTGTCAGCATTCCGTCCATCATTTGTTTGCTGTAACACTTTTCGCCCTAAGTGGGATGGGTATGCCCAGACGTGGGTCCCTTGCTCACTGTGCCACTGGATTCAAGCTAGCCTGGCTGAAGAAGGGTGACATACCCTGAAACCGGTCCCAGGATGCTTGTTTCCGGTCCAGGGAGGACCAGGCCTGGCAGTTCGGTCTGGACTGTTCCCATGGGGCACAGGGTCAAGACTGATTTGCATATGGCTGGGTCCAAACTGGGGTGGCGTAGTGGGCAAAAGAACGATGGATTTAACCCAGATCTTTTGACTGGGGGAGAATGTTTGCATTGTCAGCATTCCGTCCATCATTTGTTTGCTGTAACACTTTTCGCCCTAAGTGGGATGGGTATGCCCAGACGTGGGTCCCTTGCTCACTGTGCCACTGGATTCAAGCTAGCCTGGCTGAAGAAGGGTGACATACCCTGAAACCGGTCCCAGGATGCTTGTTTCCGGTCCAGGGAGGACCTGGCCTGGCAGTTCGGTCTGGACTGTTCCCATGGGGCACAGGGTCAAGACTGATTTGCAAATGGCTGGGTCCAAACTGGGGTGGCGTAGTGGGCAAAAGAACGATGGATTTAACCCAGATCTTTTGACTGGGGGAGAATGTTTGCATTGTCAGCATTCCGTCCATCATTTGTTTGCTGTAACACTTTTCGCCCTAAGTGGGATGGG
The DNA here is from genome assembly GCA_963921515.1 of Calotriton arnoldi. NCBI lineage: Eukaryota > Metazoa > Chordata > Amphibia > Caudata > Salamandridae > Calotriton > Calotriton arnoldi. The sequence continues at coordinate 3,416,170 of CAWUFW010000063.1, forward strand.
TATGCCCAGACGTGGGTCCCTTGCTCACTGTGCCACTGGATTCAAGCTAGCCTGGCTGAAGAAGGGTGACATACCCTGAAACCGGTCCCAGGATGCTTATTTCCGGTCCAGGGAGGACCTGGCCTGGCAGTTCGGTCTGGACTGTTCCCATGGGGCACAGGGTCAAGACTGATTTGCATATGGCTGGGTCCAAACTGGGGTGGCGTAGTGGGCAAAAGAACGATGGATTTAACCCAGATCTTTTGACTGGGGGAGAATGTTTGCATTGTCAGCATTCCGTCCATCATTTGTTTGCTGTAACACTTTTCGCCCTGAGCGGGAGCTCGTTCCAGGTCTTTGCTGTGATGTAGGAGTAGGCTCTTCCACCCGTTCTGGCTCTGCGTATGAATGGGGTTTCACCGAGGTCGGCAGAGCGGAGGTTTCTCTTGGATGCATAGAAGGAGACTCTTTCGTTGAGGTATTGGGGTCCGGTGTTGTGGAGGGATTTGTAGACGTGAGTGAGTAGCTTGAAGGTTACTCTCTTCTCGACGGGGAGCCAGTGGCGGTGTCGTAGGTGCTGGGTGATGTGTTCATGTCGTGGGATGCCGAGGACGAGCCTGGCGGTGGTGTTCTGGATGGTCTGGAGTTTCCGGAGCAGGGATTTGTTGATTCCGGCGTAGAGGGTGTTTCCGTAGTCCAGTCTGCTGGTTATGAGTGCATGGGTGACGGTCTTTCTGGATTTGGCGGGGATCCACTTGAAGGTCTTGCGAAGGATGCGGAGGGTGTTGTAGCACGAGGAGGAGATGGCGTTGATCTGTTGGGTCATGGAGAGGGAGGAGCCGAGTATGATGCCGAGGTTGGAGGTGTGGTCCGTGGGAGTAGGGGGGCTGCTGAGGGTGAAGGGCCACCAGGTGTTGTCCCATGCTGAGGGGGTGGGTCCGAGGACGAAGACTTCTGTCTTCTCCGAGTTGAGCTTCAGACAGCTGCTACTCATCCAGAATGCGACGTCTTTCATTCCTTCCTGGAAATTGAGTCTGGTGATGTCGGGTTGCCTCGTGAGGGAGAGGGATGAGCTGGGTGGCATCGGCGTAGGATACTATGCTGAGCCCATGTTTTCTGACGATGGCAGCGAGGGGGGTCATGTAGATGTTGACGAGCGTGGGGCTGAGCGACGATCCTTGGGGTACTCCACGGTTGATCTCTGTGAGTTCGGAGAGGAAAGGTGGGAGTCTGATTCTTTGGGTTTGGCCGGTGAGGAAAGAGCGGATCCAGTCGAGGGCAGTTCTCTGTATGCCGGCGTCGTGGAGTCTGCCGGTGAGAGTGCGGTGGGAGACGGTGTCGAAGGCTGCAGAGAGGTCAAGTAAGATGAGGGCCGCAGTGTGGCCCTGGTCGAGGAGAGTGCGGATGTCGTCTGTGGCGGCGAGGAGGGCGGTTTCGGTGCTGTGGTTGCTGCGGAATCAGATTGGGAAGAGTCGAGGATGGTATTGTGCTTCGATGAAGTTCGTGAGTTGGCTGTTGACGGTCTTCTCAGTGACTTTAGCCGCGAATGGGAGGAGAGAGATGGGTTGGTAGTTTTTGAGGTCTGTAGGGTCTGCGTAGGGCTTCTTGAGGAGGGGCTTGACTTCCGCGCGTTTCCAGTCGTTGGGGAATGTGACGGATTCGAAGGAGGCGTTGATGGTGCGTCGTAGCTTGGGAGCTATGGCGGCGGCGGCTCTGTGGAAGATGTGCGGCGGGCAGGCGTCCGTGGGGGCTCCTGAGTGAACGCTCTTCATGGTTGAGGCGGTGTCTTCGGTGGTGACCGGGGTCCAGGTTGAGATGGTAGGCTGGCTGGTGTTGCTTGGGGGTTGGCGTGGTTTCGGCGTCAGGTGTCTGTTTGTTGAAGTTGTCGTAGAGGGACTTGATCTTGAGATGGAAGTAGGATCAGAGTTTGTTGCAGAGGTCCTGGGAAGGTGAAACGTCTGAGGCTGCGCTAGGGGGTTTGGTGAATTCCTGAATGATGCTGAAGAGTTCCTTCGAGTTGCTGGAGTTGGCAAGGATTTTGTCCTGGATGAAGGTCTTTTTGGTGGCTCTGATGCGTTGGTGGTATTCTGTCATGGCGTTCTTGTAGGTAGACCGAGCTTCCGGGGTTTTGGTGTTTCTCCATAGTTTATCGAGATGTCTGCAAGTGCGTCTGGATTCTCGGAGGTCGGTGGTGAACCAGGTGGCTTTCATGGGGCACTGTCTGTCGTTATGTAGGGGGGGCGAGGTTGCCTGCGCAGTTGGTTATCCATTTGTGGAGTTCGTTGGCTGCAGAGTTGACGTTGGTCGTGGTGGGAGGGGGATCCTGGTTGAGGGTGCAGTTGAGGTGCTCCTCGGTGACCTTGCTCCAATTCCTTAGTGGAGGGCGTGGTGTATGTTTGTGAGCAGTGGTTTTTTAGAAGGAGAAATGTATGCAGTGGTGGTGCGTCCAGGGGGACTGTGTGGTGTGGCTGAAGCGAATGCTGTTTCCTCCTGCGAAGATGGGGTCAAGGGTGGGTCCTGCCTTGAGGGTGGGGGTGGTGACAAGCTGTTTCAGTCCGATGTTGGCGAGGTTGTCCAGGAGGGCGGTGGAGTTGGGGTCGCTGAGGTTGTCGAGGTGGAAGTTCAGGTCTCCGAGCAGTATGTAGTCCAAGGAGGTGATGGCGTGGGGCACGATGAGGTCCGTGTTGGTTGTGGTGAACGTGGTTTGTGGTCCGGGAGGTCTGTTGGCGAGGGTGCAGCGTAGGGTCATTCTGGGGCTGGTCTGGATCAGGAAATGAAGGTGTTCCGTGGGGGACGAGGAGTCGCTCATGCTGGAAGTGGTGAGTAGGAGAGAGTTCTTGTGTGCGATGGCGAGTCCTCCTCCTGGGTGGTTGGGGCGACCCTTCCTCTGGATCTTGTATCTGTGGGGGATGGCTTTGGCGATGTCGGGGGCAGAGGTGGAGTTGGTCCAGGGTTCAGTGAGGAAGGCGACATCTGGAGAAAGGGTGTTGAGGAGGTACCAGATCTCTACAGCGTGTCTGTGCAGGGAGCGCACGTTGATGGTCCGGGTGCGTTGGAATGCAGAGGGTGGGCGGTGGCCGTGGGGGTGAGGAGGTTGGAGAAGGTTGGGCGGCAGTGTCGGCAGGAAAACTGGCCGTGGGCGGTGTCTGGCGTCCACAGCTGGCAGTTGTTGTTTCTTCCGGGGTTGAGTGCGTGGAGGGTGGCTGCGTCGTAGCGGTAGGGAGTCGGAGAACCAGGGTCCCTGGCGCTGATCGCGGCCGGGCGCGGCCTCACAGCAGGCCGCCATTAAGTAGGGGAGGGAGCGCAGCTGGAGGCGGGAGCGGGAACCGGCAGGGGGGGAGGGGCCGTGGGGGCAGCAGCAGCAGGAAAAAGGGAGAAAAAAACTGACATGGACACAAGGGCACAACAGGCACAATAAAAAAAGATTAATAGCACAATAAAAAAAGATTAATAGCACAATAAAAAAGATTAAGAGCAACAGATAGACAACGAATAGGCACAATAAACAGTACAGAACCAGACAGACAGAAAAGACAGAAAAACAGACAAACGGAGAAGGCTGGCTGAGCGGACCAGCAGAAGAGCAAGCCTCTCCCACTGGACCACCAGAGATGAGGCGCAGGCAGGAGCCTTCGGGTGGAGGAGGGCCTCGAACACCTACCTTAGGGCAGAGAGGTGCTGGAAGGCATTGGCACAACGATGGAGCTGCGCGAGGGGAGAGCAGAGTTCCCTGACAAGGAGGTCAGAGGTCTGGCTCAACATGTTCGCGCAGCGGCCGCCATTAAGTAGGGGATGGGGGAGGGAGCGCAGCTGGGAGCGGGAACCGGCAGGGGGGAGGGGCCACGGGGATCGAGAAGAGAAGAGGAATAGTCAAAATACCTGTATCCGAAGTTTTGCCATAAGAGGAAGCAAGTTCTTTGTAGAAATAAGCTGTTGCTTGCTGTATATTCGGCACTGCGACGCCCGTTGCTAAGGGAGCGTCATTTAGAAATGACATCTCAATCGCTGTAAAATCAAGCTATTTTATTTTTGAGACTGCATGAGAGAGGTAAGCTGGAAACATGTTCTGAAGGACACTGCTGAAACCGTTCATCGGGAGCCATGCACATTGGATGTTTTGGAAGAACAGCATTCACCACAGTGCAGGAGCCAAGAGTAGGCAATGGGACACATGTGCTAAGAGACATGGTGAACACCGTCTCACTCGGGCAAGTTGCAAGCAAGTGTCACCAAAGAAGAGTGAGTGCATTATGAAGGTCACTTCGACATAAGCTACTATAACTGGACAAGACAAACAAACATGCCATTTTTGGAATGGAAGACTGCACTGCTTCGCATCCCTTATGGAACGTGCTCTGCTCACCCTACCCCTTTGGAACATCTTGTTTCTGTTTTTGCCCGTATACTCCTTTACCCGTTGCACCCAGACCTATAATGGCAAATGTTGGGCTAGTGCTGGAAGCTGGCACTGTGATGCCCCTGCTTGGGGATCTGGCACCAGTAATGTTTATGTGGTTCTGTTCTGTTAGTGAGGAAAGCGTGCACTGCTCATGTCCATGTGGTACCTGCTCTCTGTCCTACAGAAGCTGTACAATGATGCAGCTATGCACGTCGACTCCTTCGTCCATTCATGCAATCTCTCAGCCATCCATTCATCCTACAATTGACTCATGCGTGTATCGCCCATCGACACACACAACTCGCCGCCAATCAATGAAGAAGCACTGTCACTTAGAAGAAAAGCCAAAAAGGCAATCTTCATCATCGTTTCCGCACCTGAATAGCATTGCTTCTCTGCAGTAAAGTCAATGCATTTCTTGGGTCAGGAAGAATCTTCCATCAATTCCCCTGTAGTAAGAGTGAGCAGCAGTTTCGTTTTTTGCATCTTGTGGGTATTACTGTTTGAATGTGAAGATTAGCCTTTGCCACATCTGATTACCATATCCGAGGACATCAATTTTCCTCCAAGCTGTAATCTCCTTTCGGTCAAATCTTTCACAGTCCAGTTACTCAGTGGCAGATAGAAACTGTCACTCGCAGTGATTGTTAATCTGATCTCCCTCAATCCTGACATTACTGCACTAATATTGACTGAAAGGTGAATTTGACTGCTCAGAACTGTGATGGGGAAAGATACAATTAAGTCGGTGACGAGCAGTATGCTTCCATAACAAGACAGACCAATCAATGGCGTATAATAGCAGTTTTTGTACTTCACCTTTGTTTCTATTTGTGTTTTGTAATTAGGGCAAAACCAAGTCATTAGTATTAGAGAGTGAAAATTGTAGTGTTTTTTCCATTGTACATCACACAAAAAATCTGACTTTAGCAAAAGGTATTTTTTAATACATTACACAACGTTTAAACACAAACACAAAAAATGTAAAGACAATTTGTTTTTGGTTTATTTCACAAAGTACTTGTGCATTTTCATTAATTTTGTTAATTAACATTTGCCAGTCGAGTTTTCCCTTATATAAGTGCCAAAATTGTATAAAGGGACTATATACAATTTTGTAATAAGACTACGATCGTAAACCAGGTATCCAGACTTCAACTTAACCCAAAAAATCTATAGCTGATGAAACCTGCCCCAAAAAATTCCATGGCTCTCAGTAAAGTGCGGGGTAATAGGTTATTTTGTCTTGCCCTTGTGGGGCGTAGATACCTCCAGATGCTGTGCCCCAGTACACACTGACCGAAAAATTAAGAACAGTGGAAACAATGAACAGAAACTGTAGATCATGAAATAGATAGCGTGTCAGAGGCTTATTGAGAAGAGCCAGATAGGATGACTATGTCTCAGAAAATATTTAGATGCATGAGAAAGGCAGGCAGTCCTAGTAATGGTTCTCTCCAAGACTTGCAACTTATAGTTCCTGTTATAGGAACAACTTCTGTAGAGCTGGATCCTTCACTGTCTCCTTAATTCTCCTGTCCAGGTACCCCATACAGGCATTTCTACAGGGGCTGAAAGCTACAGGGGGGGAATATGCTGCTGTGACCAAGCCATGAAATGTGCTTAGCCCCTATATTTTTGAAAGATTTAGCTGCATTTTGCGGTGTCTATTATATTTTATGAGGGATTGAAGCCCCTCCACCCCGCAAAGGAGCAGGTCAATTTCACTCATTCTCATGTTGTATTGTAGGGCTGATTTTAAGGTTGCTTTGGCTGGTGTTGTCCTCCCTTCAGGTCTTGTTAATGCTCATGACAGACCAAATGATGAATATCATAGAACTGTTGTCTCACAAAAATGAGGTTCTACCATTAACCTCCGAGATGGATGAGCCTCACTGAGATATGGATTGGCCTAAAATAAGGTTGGACAAGAGGAGATGACTCCATCATTGATGACAAATCTTGAACAGAGAAACAAAGGGCTGCCAGTAGTAGTGTCAGTAGTAGTGCCACCTGACTTCAGAGCAGGAAGCCACCTAGGAAGTCCAAGATATCCTGATTCACATAGCTTGCTGTTGCTGAAACGTATGGCGAAGGAGAGGGAGGCATCAGGAGGGGCTCACTGCTGGGACTATCACAATATCACAGCAATATTTTATGCACGCACACCAGCTTGCATATGTTGTTAATATCACTAATGTAAAGAATACACAAACCTTTTTTTTTTTTTTTAAAGTAAAAAAAAAAGGTAATAGTATAACTTGCACCACTATGATGCATTCAATCAATCAGGATTTATAGAGCACCGCTAATCATCCAATAGGGTAGGGTATTCAGGCGCTTGAAGGTCTCAGAAGGCTCATTCGAACAGCCAGGTCATGAGGGCCCTTCAGAATTCCGGAAGAGAGGTGATGCCCGGAGCTGCGCGGTAGGCTCTTCCAGGTCTTTGCTGCAATGTAGGAGAAGGAGCATCTTCCGCTTCTGCTTAGGTAGATGCGCGGAGTGTGGGCCAGTGAAAGTGCTTTGCTTATGACCTCACATATTACATCACTGATGACATCTGGAATCTATAGGCGGTGCAAGTTATGCTTAAGTCAGTTACGTATAGTGAATGTCAGTGTTTTTTTGTTTTAAACGCCAATTTTATTTTATTTTATTAGAAGCAGGAGGAGGCCCACCACATGCAGGGCATTCTGTTAGGGCTAGATGGAAGAAATGTACAAAACAAATGTACGAAGTTAAAAAGAAGAGGTTATAGTTCTTACACAGTCTCATCATTTCAGAGCTGAAGCATTTTTATTATTATATAAAATTAAGCCATAGTTGCTGCTTTTTTATTTATTTTATGCAACTAACATCCATTGACAAAGCCAATAGTCATGGCTTGTTGTATGTAGGTCTAATGTTACTGGATGCAGTGATAGAAACAGCAAAATACCAGTTGGGCGGCACATTATGGTCAGCACCTATTTTTAGCTGAGTTGTTTTAAGCCACGCCCTTAATTACATCAGACACGCCCCTTGGAGAGACCCCCAGTTTTTTCATCCCACTTAAAGCCCTGGAAACAACACCATGTCACAGTCACCTCACGTCCTGGCACTGTGCATCATGCATGACTCATGACTTCCAAGTTTTCAGATTGCCTATGTGCAGGGGCATAGTGAACCCTCCCTCACCCCACCCCTTGCTTTAGGAACTACTTGATGGGCCTCTTCTGTCCGCATCTGGGTGGGTGGATGGGTGAAGGGTGGATGGAAGGATGGGTGGCTAAGTGAAAGGGGAATGGTGAGAGAAAGGGAGGATGGATGGATGAATGAGTGAAAGCATGGATGAATGAGTGAAAGCATGGATGAATGATTGACAGAATGGATGGGCGAATGGGTGCATGGATGAAAAGAAGAATGTTAAGATGGATGAGTGAAAGAATGCATACATGAGTGAAAGGGAGGGTGGAGAGCTGGAAGAAAGGATGGATGGATCAGTGAAAAGGTGAATGGGTGGACGGATGAGTGACTGGACGGATGGGTGGAAGAGTGGATGGATGAGTGAAAGGATGGCACTCCTAGAAACAAGACAAAAAGACTCCAGCGATACTCTCACATGTGTTACCACATTCACCCCGGACTCAAATCGTTTGAAGGGCATTATTAAAAAACACTGGGGCATTCTTAATACAGGCACTTTGAACCTCCCCACTCTGAGGTTCGCGTTCAAACGTACAAGCAACCTCAAAGATATGCTTAAACACACGAGGCCCAGAGTCCACAACACCAATGTACAAAGATCCTTGTGGGACTTACCACCAGTTGTGGGACACCACCCTTGTGGGTCCTGTGCAGTTTGTCCATTTACAAAGATTATAAAAGAAATGACATTCAACAATGGGTTTAAATGGCAATTTAAGAAACACACTAACGGAAACACAGCTAACTGCATCTACATGCTAACCTGTCCCTGTGGACTCCAATACGTAGGGATGACCACCAGACCCGTTAGAACTCGGATCACGGAACATAGGAGTAATGTTAGATGCCACAAAACCAACACTAAGATGACAACACATTTTGCGCACCACAAGTATTCACCTGATTCACTACGCTGGGTCGTCCTAGAAGCGCACTGTTCCGTATTGAACAAAGATGGGTGCTGAGACTGGCCTCAGATAAAGAAGGATTGAACGAAGATATTCCTTGGAGTTTACTAACTAAATAGATTATCATCTCCTGAACACTTTGTAAACTCCTCCTTTTAGTTGATACTCTCCCGTGGCTGATAATATTAGCGGTGAGTTTCACTTGGCCATTACTACAGTTTTATTGGCCTAGACCGACATTTCCAATATGGCGCCCATGGTTAAATGAAGTCAGCCCTCCAGCGCATTCCCCGATGGCCATTACTACATTTTTTTGCCTAGACCGACATTTCCAATATGGCGCCCATGGTTAAATGAAGTCAGCACTCTAGCGCATTCCCCGATGGAGCTGGGAGACCCGCCCCCTTCCCAATGCTGACCGGGAGTATAACACCGCCATGCTGTCGCTGGCAGTTACCTCCCGGTCCCGGCAGAGTGAGGGGTAGGTCCACCGTCATTTAACGGAGAAGACACGTAAGTTACTGACTTCCTGAGTATGGGAAGACCCGGGCGGTGTCGTTTTAAGTAAGCCCTTAAAGCTTGTGAGTTTGATGGACCGCGGGCTGTTTCGTCTGTGAGTCAAGGCGTGCAAGGCGGTGAATTGCTGAGAGCGTTGCTCCCACCATGGCCCCAGCGAACATCACGTATAAGGCTATTGCCTCCGTGGTGCCCGCGGCTTGGGTCAGGGGGATGTTGTGCTTATCCGCACTGATCGGCATCTCCTCAGTACTCAGAAATAACGCTCTCCTGCACTCCACGCTTCTGAGCTCTATTCTCGGGACCGCACCGCTGGGTCCCGGGCCATTTTTATAATGTGGGAATACCAACTGCCGATTAATTTCTTGTTTCCCACGTTGTATTTACCATTTTTTACGCTTTAGGACACTGCACTATTCAGTGTCTACACCTGCCGGAACACATTGCTACGAATGGTTGACCCTAGTAGGGTGAGTCCATATTCGTGTTCAACACACTGTGATTTTCCAAATGCTTTTATTTAGCCGCTAAACTCATGGTCACAACACCCTAGCGTGATGCATGCTTTTTTCGCACTACTGGAGTGTTGCACAATTAATCTAAATAGTGTTGCTAATGCCGAATTGGCAATATACATTCATCTCTATAACCTCTTTCTCTTTACAGGTTGATGATCTAGATCGACAGGTACCACTTTTTAGGGTGCTGTATGGGTGATCACTTTCACTACATTGGCCCACCACCAAAAGTGTAGATAGATCTTACATCGGTCCTGACGAATTGCCGTCTATATGACATAATGGCAAGAAACATGTTGACCTGACCTCAGAGCGCAGTACCCTGTAACCTAACAGCAGTGGTGCGCCACACCTTGTTTTAATCAGGAGAGTGGCCACATTCATTAAATTAGTTCTGAGTGGACCTCTACTTCCTGTTTTAATTTCACAATTCCACATCTACACTCACTAGGGCCCTCACACGCACTGCACCCAACGGCCAGGAAAAAAGATCTCCGTCATAAGGCCCCATTATGGGTGCCGATCGGGTATGGCAGCGCCGACCCGACGAGGAGCAGACCCAATGATGAAGCAAGACACCTAGCTGACTGGGTGTGTGAGGGTCTTTTTCCGAAAGGAGGAAATTTTCTCCTGCCTCTAGTGAGTAGTGTAGCTCTCCACACACACACCAGCCTGTACTGTTTTGTAGGAACAGCATACCCTTCTGTTTTGTACTGTTATTGGGCTTGTATGCTGGACCTGGTTAAAAAGCCCTCGGTTCCTCCCTTCTTGTAGACATGTTTTTTATACAGCACTTCATGCTGCACTTCTGTTGTTTCGAAGCGCTATACATAACAAATGCTGCTATTATCCAGTTTATGGTAGTCAGTGTGTCAACCTCGAGAAGATGGCAGTATGAGCGTGCCCTCACCAGGGTTCGCACGTGTGACCCCCAGAACACCGCATCTTTCGCGGTAGATGCCCACCAGCGTAAAACTTCATACTTCAAAACTTATACTTCGCACTCTAGGTATTTTAATCTGCAAGTAGGATGACCAGCCGTCACGGATTTGCCGGACAGTCCCGGTTTTTCACCAGCTGTCCCGGCAGATTTCGGCCGCTGTTATAAGTAAGCAGTTTAATTGACAGGTATGATGTTGGTTGTAGAAATTACATTTTATTTATTTTCTTAATGCATCTTCTGTGATCCTATGTTGATGAGAGCTGTCATTCTGCGCCAATCGTGGATGAAAAATTTCAGTCCTTCTATTTTTCCAAAATGTCCCGGTTTTTGGATCTCAAGATCTGGTCACCCTATCTGCTAGGCCAGTTTGTGAGGGATGTTTCCTGGCTGACTGGACAACAGACAAATGGAAGCTCAGCACAGAATCGCATCTGTCCTTAAACTACAGGTAGGGAATGGGTACTCGCAAGCATTTCCCCTGGGCCACCAACTATGGTCTTTGGTGTGCCCCGAGGCCCGCATTAATGACAGCATGGTGGGAATGGGGTTTTGTGGGTGTTTAAGGTGGGCGTAGGGGAAGCGAATCACATACATGGCGTGGTCAGTGAGTCATGGAGTTATTTTAAGGCTTTCTTTCCATACTGCCCTCTAAATTAAGTCCCTAGTCTCTAGAAGAGTCATAGATTTGACAATACTGTGTTTTTCTGTATCTGAATTGCTACCCCCTACCACACCTTGGGGTAAGCCTTTCTGCTTGCTGTCACTATTTTGGGAGACACAAGTGTAACAAGCATTGGAAATGCAATAGGTCTCGGATTTGCTTGAGTTAGCGCTATTGGCATTGTAAACGACAATGTCTTTTACTTATGTGTTATGGAGTGTATGTATGTGGTTTGTAGTGGAAATGTGTCGGTTGGATTGGCAATTGCAAAAGTGTAGTTATGACATCAATAAAGAGATTTTATATAATGATGTAGGTAGCTGCTTATTCAGTATAAGCAGAGAAGTCCATAACAGACTTTGAAATAGCAATGCGGAGTTCAAAACCATTGGCTTAAGCAAAGGCAACATTTATTATTAGATCATTGAGTATTGCAAGTGCACAGTTACCTTACCTAGAGTATTCTAGAACGTTACTCTGACAGTGAGTAATGACTGTACTAAATATCCACAATCAGTAAAAAACAATTCAAGCCTCAAAACAAAAGTACGAAGGTGCAAATAATAAAACGAACACACAAGCTGTGATCTGAAAGAGACACGTTAGTGACAGATTCCTTACCTTAGAATATCCCCAGGCGTCAGGCTGGATCCGGAAAGTTTTTGCGTAGCAGTACCCTTGCGCGTCGGTAGGCGGCGTCGTGCGGCTCCGCGTCCGTCGGCGGCGTCGTGATCGCCGGGATGACGTCGCGGGCAGTACTTAGATGCCGCCCCTGCGCGCTGACGTCAGTTCTTCTTTTTCTGCGCCAGTAAGCGCAGATCCGGGAAGAGCAGTGCCCTAGTCAATTTTTGACTAAATTTTTGGTGATTTTTTCACTGTTTCTTTTCGAGTCTTCTCGACTCCTAGGTGTCGGTAGGGATGCCCGGCTTCAAGCCATGCGACGTCTGTGGTCGAATGATGTCGATCACAGACCCGCACTTAGAGTGTCTCTACTGTCTCGGCCGAGACCACGACACAAAGTCGTGCCCTGACTGCCGGGCCTTACACACGAAGGCTTTGCGAGAGCGGTCTCGAAAGCTCCTCGAGGTCCGGCAGTCGGCTCCGCGCCGCACCAAGCCCCGGTCCCGTGAGAGGTAGAGGGGCCGGTCGCGGAGCCCCCGCCGGTCGTCGGAGTCCAAGTCTTTGCACTCCTCGGGTAAGTCGAAGCACAAGAAGTCTAAAAAGCACCATCGCTCTAAGACTTCGCCTCGCCGGTCTCGCGACTCGGCTGAGGCCCCTGTCGGCACCGTCCCCGCGGCTCCGGATGTGCCTGTGGCGCCGCCCCCGCAATACCCGTCCTTCCCGGGTTCGGGGCGACTCCGGCCGAGATACAGGAATTCCTGTCGGCCATGGCCCGCCTCTTCGGGCCTCAAGGTCCCTCCGGTGCGCCTTCGGGCCCCGCGGGCCCTGATGGGGTTGCTCTGGCGTCGCCGACGACTCCGGTCCCGGCGTCGCCTGTCCCGCCAGCCTTGATCCCGGCCTCGGCTCCGGCCCCAGCCTCGATCCCGGCTCCGGTGGTCCGCAACCCCGATCGACGCCGGTTGACCTAACCACGCCTCCGCCGGCGCCGATGTCCCAGGTGCCGTTCCTGACGCCGCCCGGGGCTCCGGGCGGCGTCATTCCCCGGTTCTCTCCGGTTCCGGACATGGAGCCGGACCGACGTCGCTCGACGCTGGCTCCGGCGCCGATGAGACCTTGGGTCCCAGATGTCCCTCCTCCTCCATATTTTGAACCAGAGGAGGACCAGGAGAGCTGGGAGGGGTCGGAAGACCCTCTCACACAGCAGTGTGAGTATGATCAGGACTGGGCAGAGGAACTTGGGGATGCCAGTGTTCTAGACACTTCCCCTGACACTGGCATGCTGTCTCCTCCCGTGGCTACGGAGGAGGGAGCAAATTTCGCAACAGTGTTGCGTAGAGCAGCTGGAGCCTTGCACCTCCAATTGCCTACTGTGGCTGTCAGGACTAATCTCCTGACGGAAGTGCTTCAGCCGGCAGCTTCCTCCTCGGAGACTGTGCTGCCGTTTAATGATGCACTGTCTGACGTTCTTTTGGGCACCTAGTCCAAGCCCACCACAGGGGCTCCTGTGGATAGGAACGTGGCCCGACGCCATCGCCCTGCTCCGGGCGACCCCATGTTTCTCTCTCAACATCCCACCCCCGAGAGCTTGGTTGTCCAAGCCTCTGCCTCCCAAACCGCCTTCCCTACCGCCCCTCCGGATAGGGAATCCAAACGCCTGGACCAGTTTGGGAAGAAGGCTTTTCTTCCTCCAGTGCTGGCTTGCGGTCCGTCAACACCGCTTGCCTTTTGGGCCGATATACCCACTCCCTGTGGGATTCGGTGGCGGCTGTTTTGCCCCAGTGTTCTGAGGAGGTCCAGACACGGCTTACCCGCACCATTGCGGAAGGTAGGGATGCGGCAAAGTACACCATACGTTGTGGCCTTGATACCGCCGACTCGCTGGGCAGATCGCTTGCAACGACGGTGGCGCTGCGTCGCCACGCCTGGCTGAGAACAACTGGTTTCTTGGGTGATGTCCAGAATACACTCATGGACATGCCCTTTGATGGAGTCGGTCTTTTTGGTTCCAAAGCAGACCATGCGCTGGAGCGTTTTAAGGACTCACGGGCTACTGCCAAGTCCCTGGGCCTTTCTGTTGTGCGCCCTCCGCTAACCTCTGCTTTTCGCCCCTTTCGTGGCCACGGAAGGGGCGCCCAGTCACGCCCGCTGCCCAGCCACCGGCCCGCAGCAAGCGTCTTCGCGTGGCCGAGGACGTGGCTACCGCCGTGGCGGTTCGGGCAACCAGCGTGCGGGTCAGGCCAACAACTCCGCCCCGTCCGCGGCCTCCAAGCCCTCCTATTCCTTCCTTTCAGGTGCACAGCACGCCAGTAGGGGGCAGGGTCCGCCATCACCTTCACCACTGGCGTGCCATCACCTCGGACAGGTGGGTCTTGGACATTGTCCAAAGGGGCTACTCCCTCCCCTTCGAGACCACCCCCCAGCCATGCCACCTCAATTCCACCGCATGTCAGGGGATCACTTGGTGCTTCTGCAGAAGGAAGTCACGGCCCTCTTGGCCAAGAGGGCCATCGAGCATGTTCCGACCCCAGAAGTAGGACGTGGTTGCTACTCCCACTACTTTCTGGTGCCCAAAAGGACAAGGAGGACATGCGTCCTTTCTTGGACCTCCGGAACGTCAATCGCTTCCTCCGGAAGGAGAAGTTCAAGATGCTCACCCTAGCTCAGGTCTTGACTGCCCTCGACCCTGGAGACTGGTTGGTAGTGTTGGACTTGCAGGACGCTTATTTTCACATCCCCGTCCTGCCGACCCACCGGCGTTACCTGCGGTTCACGGTAGGCCTCGAGCATTTTCAGTTCACCGTGCTCCCCTTTGGCCTTACAAGTGCCCCTCGGGTGTTCACGAAAGTGATGGCGGTGGTCGCAGCTCATCTGTGCCGGGCAGGGGTTCCAGTCTTCCCCTACCTCGACGACTGGCTGCTGAAGGCGGGCTCGTCCCAGGCAGTCGTCTCCCACCTCCAGACTACGGCCGAACTCCTGCACTCGCTGGGGTTCTCCATCAATGTGCCGAAGTCGCATCTGATTCCTTCTCCACAGCTCCTTTTCATTGGAGCAGTTCTGGACACGACGCAGTTTCGGGCCTATCCTCCCGAACGGCGAGTCCGGGATATTCAGGCTATGATTCCGATCTTTCAGCCTTTATCCTGGGTTTCGGTACGGATGACCCTGAGGCTGCTGGGCCTCATGGCCTCCTGCATCCTGCTGGTCGATCATGCCAGATGGCATATGCGGGCTCTGCAGTGGGACCTGAAGTTCCAGTGGGCGCAGCACCAGGGCAACCTGTCCGATCACGTTTAGATCTCGGGAGGGACTGCAAAACAGTTGCAGTGGTGGCTCTCGAACCGGCAATGGGTCATGGGCAGATCCCTCTCCCTTCCCCAGCCAGAGCACACAGTTGTGACGGACGCGCCCCTTCTGGGATGGGGCGGTCACATGGGAGAGGCGGAGATCAGAGGCCTCTGGTCTCCGGCGGAGTCCCGGCTCCATATCAACCTTCTGGAGCTCCGGGCAATCCGACTTGCACTGAAGGCATTCCTTCCCGCTGTCAAAAGGAAGGTAGTGCAGGTGTTCACAGACAACACCACCGCCATGTGGTACTGCAACAAACAAGGCGGGGTGGGGTCGTGGACCCTCTGTCAGAAGGCTCTGCGCCTCTGGACATGGCTGGAACATCAGGGCATGTTCTTGATGGTTCAACACCTGGCAGGTTCCCTGAACGCCAGGGCGGACGAACTCAGCCGCAGGTGCATGATGGATCACGAATGGCGTCTTCACTCGGAAGTGGCGCAAGGACTCTTTCTACAGTGGGGAGAGCCTTGGTTAGATCTATTCGCCACCGAAGAGAACGCGCAATGTCATCAGTTCTGCGCGTTGGAATTTCCAAGGCGGCACTCGCTCGGCGACGCTTTTCGTCGCGAGTGGAGTTGCGGTCTGTTGTACGCCTTTCCGCCTATACCACTTCTACCCAGAGTGTTGAAGAAGATTCGGTGCGACCGGGCCCAAGTCATCCTTGTGGCTCCGGACTGGGCTCGAAGAGTTTGGTATCCCGAGCTACTCAGTATGAGCGTCGATCCCCAATCCGTCTGCCTCTTCGGGAGGATCTTCTGTCGCAGCAGCAGGGGACGGTCCTCCACCCGAACCTGTCCAGCCTCCACCTGCTTGTGTGGAGATTGAGCGGCGGCAGTTGATTCCTTTCGACTTGCCTCCCGAAGTTTGTGATGTGATTCTGGCAGCCAGGCATCCCTCCACTAAGGTGGTATACGCCTGCAGGTGGAACAAGTTTGTGGCATGGTGCACAGCAAAGGCTGTGAACCCTCTCTCTGCCCCTCTTTCTTTGGTTCTTCTGTTCCTTCTTTCCCTGGCCCAACAGGGTTCTGCCCTGGGTACCATCAAGGGCTATCTTTGTGCCATCTCGGCCTTCCTCAGGCTTCCTGATCAGCCCTCCCTTTTCAAGTCCCCTGTTGTTAACAGGTTCCTAAAAGGCATTACACACCTCTTCCCTCCTGTTCCGTTTGTGATGCCTCAGTGGGACTTGAACTTGGTTCTTACATTTCTTATGTGCGCTCCCTTTGAGCCTCTACATAACTGTCCTCTTCGTCTTCTGACTCTGAAGACAGCCTTTCTGATAGCCATCACCTCCGCTCGGCGGGTGAGTGAGCTCCAGGCTCTATCATGCAAACCTCCCTTTCTGTCTGTCCATCCAGACAAGGTTGTTCTTAGGACGCGTCCGTCCTTCTTGCCAAAGGTGGTTACTGCCTTCCACATTGGGCAGACCATCACTTTGCCCACCTTCTTTCCACCTCCGCATCCTTCCAGAGAGGAAGAGAGGCTCCACCGTCTGGACCCAAAACGTGCGCTTTCCTTTTATATCAACCGCACACAACACTTCCGGGTGGATGACCAGCTCTTTGTTGGCTACGTGGGCACCAAAAAAGGTTGGGCGGTGCACAAGAGAACCATCTCCCGCTGGGTAACCTTGTGTATCAAAGCCTGCTATTCTTTGGCTAAGAAGGAGCCTTCTGTTGGGCTGTGTGCCCATTCCACCAGGGCAACGGCTGCTACCACGGCTTTAGGCCGCGGTGTTCCGCTGCAGGATATCTGTCAGGCAGCTACGTGGGCCTCGCTGCACACGTTTACCAAGCATTACTGCCTTGACAGTCAGGTCCGGAGGGACGGCTTCTTTGGCCGTTCTGTCCTCCGGGACTTCCTTGTCTGATCTTTGTTCGCAGACCCACCACCGGGGTTGGTATTGCTGGGGTATCTATTCTAAGGTAAGGAATCTGTCACTAACGTGTCTCTTTCAGATGCACAAGTTACTAACTTGTGTAACGATATATCTGTAAGAGACAGTAGTTAGTGACAGATTCCTTACCGCCCCACCCATCCTCCCCGTTCTGCGAACTGATTTCTAGGGTTAAGGACATCCCTTTCAGGGCCCTAGTATTTTTCAGACACCTATGTCAGCTTCTTGCATGGCACTGCGTTCGTGGCGCTGAAAGTCGTGTACAGAACTGACGGCAGCGCGCAGGGGCGGCGTACAAGTACTGCCCGCGACGTCATCCCGGCGATCACGACGACGGACGCGGAGCCGCACGACGCCGCCTCCCGACGCGCAAGGGTACTGCTACGCAAAAACTTTCCGGATCCAGCCTGACGCCTGGGGATATTCTAAGGTAAGGAATCTGTCACTAACTACTGTCTCTTACAGATATATCGTTACACAAGTTAGTAACTTGTGCTTTTGGTCAAAACAAAACAGCCCCCACTGACCATACTACCACGAACAAGAAAATGCCAAAAGCAATTAACTATCGAAAGGTTCTAACAGGCGGGCTGGCTCTTTACAAAAAAAAGGCCTCATCATGCATTTTAGCAGTTTTAGATGTCCCCACAGTTAATGGGCCGTAAAAATTGTGAACATCCAAAATCTGCACGTTCGAGTGATGCAGAGAATGTCTGCAAGCAGGGTTCACAGATTGGGCTAGATCGTGCACAATCTCTGTAAACTGTTGCCTGAGTGAAAATGAATTGATTTATGCGTGTTGGCAATTCTTATGCTATTTATAATATAACGTTTTGCAATTTGGAGTAAAGTTCAAGGCATCCCCAGGCACCGTTTATTCTATTAGATCTCAGGCATTAATGCCAGATTGGCAGCATTAGAGGTAGAAACAGTGCAGCTGGAAACATGGCAGGAATTAAGTGGCGAGACTTACCTGGAGTGTCAAGGTATTCCTAAGCTCCTTCCCTGCAATAATGACACGCAACTGGTCAGCTGGAACTCCCTGTTGCTTAGCAACCGCCTCCTAGAGTTGGAAGATACTGGTGTCTGCATGGACTTCTAGTCTGGGAAAGTATGGCTGGAGTTAACCTGACAAACATGAGCCCAAATCAGAACAGCTAAGAACCTAACAATGAACGGAAGCCCCTTCATTACCGGAAGGGTGCTTGCATACCTTCCCGACCCTGGATTCAGTCCAAATGGCCTCCCGAAATGACTGCCACTGATTGCAATTCAATGTCAGCACTGCATTGAAGGCACGGTAACCAAAAACAAGTCACAAGTTAGCAAAGAGCTGAACTAACTATAAAATGAAAGTAAGGCATGTTCTCACAGGCTGTAAGAAAGGGGAAACGAGCTCCCTCACAGAACGAGAGACAGCCTAGCCTGTCTATCAGGGCAAGCACGGTACCTAACATGACTCCCCCGAATGCACAATGTATGCGAAGCACTACCTCACGAACAATTGCATAAAGATGCATAAAAACAGTCGTTAATTATCTTCCAAATGAAAGGCACGCAAGGTCAAACTTGTGTGCTGGACATCACGTACTGGTCTTCGCATCGCGTACACAACTAACGGAGATCTTGTGACAGCTTTGGAACTTCTGACTACAGGTCGCACCAGAATCACAACAAACGACCGAGCCCACTGTGACGCAGTGTAGGATTCAATCCCTGGGACCTAGTCACAAAGTGCACTGCAGCTGGCAAGTTAACCACCTGAACTACTTCACCAAAAGGCGATACTTGCTACTGATGCACATTTCCGCATAGGTTGTCTTATACCCACTGAGCTACCTTACTATTTGAGATGTGCCAATTAAGGTAGCTCAGTCGGTTATCTTACTCGCGGAGATATATTCATTAAGACAGCTCAGTGTGTTCATATAATTACTATAGGAATCTGTAGATAACCACAAGGTCACATGACGCATTTAGGTCAGTACAACCATTCATCGTTCGAAGGCCGATCGCACCAGTAGGAGAGGTTAGAAAGAGTAACACTTTCTGGTTTGAGGGCTACGTAACAGCAAGACTGTACCAACGGGGGCGTCTGAAAAAAGGAAGTAAACATAAGGCATGTAGGCAGCTATATACCTATGCATAGAAATGTAAGAGTAAAAGCACCTACCACTGCCTCGCAATCTGAACGTTCCCACACAGCTGTACTGAGCATGCTCGCAGGTTCTCCGCCAGCTCAGCCCGGAGCATCCTGGGATTGGTAGTTTGCCCACGTGAGCTGCGTGCATGTAACCTTCTCTGGGAGACTACAGTTCCCAAGCTGGCAAGTAATTTTCGAAACATGCTTGCATTAGTCACCGGTAAACAAAACGAGATGGTAGCGCGCGCGCATATATTAGTGCACACTATTTTAAATACGCTGTGTAAGCGTAAAGAGACTGTGGTTAGGCTGTGCTGCTTCCGGAATAACCGGAAGTTATGTATCGGGTGAAGAGCCAATAACAAGCCCGCTACCAAAAAAGAAACAAAAGTTAACTAATGGCAAGCGGCGATACATTCCCAAGTAATAGGCGGAGTTTCCCCTCAGATATAGATTACTAGATGTCTCGAAGAGACAGCGCATGCGCGCTGCCTAGCCGAGACCTAAAAAGGAAGTAACTTGATTATTGAATTGAAATGAAATAGAATTGCACAACGTGAAACCAGAAAATCTAGGAGCAATCCCGGCTTTCCCAGTTGACCCAACTAATTGATCCTAGGCAATATCCTAATTTCACTTTACCTCCTTTTTCTTCATTATGACATATAAGAGCACCTTGAAATACATGAGTTCAGGGTATACGCTGAACAAACCTCTTGAGTGTGATTTAATAAACTATAACGTTAACCATGTATAATAACAACCCTGACCTCCGAGAGGGTTCCACATTGTAAGTGACTTGCCTCTTAGTTCACTATTAGCATTGTTGTCAGGGTAGGAGGAGGAATGATTATTTCTACTCATTTTTAATAGCGATCAGTTTTAAATAAAATAGTTCTGAATGCACTTATCTATTCTGATGTACTAATGTGTACTGCTTATGCATGTTAATGAAATACACTTTTTGAATTTTGAAGGGACTTTATCATATTTTTTACATGTTTATTGCAAGATTTATTGACAAATGAATGTGTTTCTGAAGATAAGTTTTGCAGGGCACCTTGTTTGCTTCGTTTCCTTTACTTCAAATGGCCTATAAATAAACGTTTTCGCGTTTATTTAACATATTTTTGAATGCTAGTGCTTTCTGAAGTAAACGCAGCCCAGTGCAGTCATTCAGCTGGGGGCCGCATGTGAAGGTCGGGTGGGCTGCATGCGGCCCCCGGGCCGTACTTTGAGTACCACGGAGGTAGGGTAATGATTTGAACTGGTGAGTTTAGCATTGAGCACAGATGCCTTCACTGTAAATGTGCAGCCGAGGTTCACTATTCATCAGAAATGCAAAACTGCCAATGCGACAAGTCGAATGGAAACTATTAGAAGCTCTACTGGCGCTAATGCCGATTAAATAGCCACCTTCCTGCGAAGCACTCAATGGGAAATACGATTTTGGATATAAATGAACAGAGCTTAAGTGGTCCCTACTATTGACTTGAAAAATCACTACCTTTCAACTACGTGAATGGAAGCAAATTGTCGGCATCCGTCACTCACTCAGTAAAGCACAGTTCATTCCTGGATGCCAAGATTTGCATCTGTTTAAAGGTTTGCCTCAGTATCCTTTTAAATGCTATTCTTTAAGTACACTCTTGTGGCTTCTTATGCCGTGGCAAGCAAAGGATAGTTGAGGTATATTAAAATATTGAGTATGTGTTCAGACACTGAAGCCAATGAATCACTGTGCTGCAGGGCAAATATACATGGAAAGTGTTAAGTGTATATGTGTAACTTAATGACCAAATACAATTCTATATATACTCTTATTTAAAAATAAAAAAAAGGCAGTTGAGTCCCAAAACCAGTGAAACATCGCGTCAAATAGGAGTTCGAAACCGTGCCAACTTCATTGCAAGAAGAAACTGTGATGTATTATTTACTTTTTGTCAGTCCTGATATGTTATGTTATAAAGTTTTGTATAGCACTCGTATACCCGAAGGTGTCTTGGCGCTGTGCTGCATTCGGGCGATAAGCGAGGCAGGCTGGGATACCAAGTGGTCTGCGTTTGGAAGAGCCACGTCTTTAATGCTTTCATGAACTGTACAAGAGTCTGGGAATTTTTCAGTTCAAAAGAGAGGAAATTCCACAATTTAGCGGTAATGGTCACAAAGCTTTTGCCGCCCCAACGGGCATATCTGAAATTGGGCACTACAATATTTTTCAAGCCCGTGGAACGCAATAGTCTAGGAGGTGTATACCAGTTAAAGTGTTGCCTGAGGGCAACTGGTCCAATACTGTGTAGTGCCTTAAAGGCGGTGCTCAAAGCCTAGAAAGCAATCCTTTTTTTCACTGGTAGCCAGTGCAGTTGGTTCAGTGCCATGGATGCTGAATGAAATTTGGGGAGACTAAAAATGAGACAGGCTGCTGTATTTTCTAGTGTCTGAAGTTTTGATATATTTTTTTGTTTTAGGATGATATACAATCCATTGCAATAGTCCAATTTGGACAAAATCGGTGCTGACATGATCAATTTTTGGAGATTAGAGGGGATAAATGGTAGACATTTTCTCAGGATCTTCAAACAAAAGATGACTAAGGAGGCTATTTGGTTAGTCTGGTTCTCAAGGGAGAGCTTTTTGTCAAAGATGACCCCCAGGTTTCTAACCTTTTCCACTGGGGATGGGGGAGATCCCTTTCCTGGTGGCCACCAGTCTGCGGACCAGAATTTGGTGTTACTTCCAAAGGGCAAAACTTCGGTCTTACCTGAGTTTAAGCTTATAGGCAGCGCCACTTGTGATGAACACTGTAGTTTATCCCAGAAGTAGTATTCCCCTCACAAAATATAAAAATACCAATGGCACAACCATTACCTTTGACAAGGGAAGAGGATGTGGTGTAACTGCTAGAGCTGCCAACTTTGGAGCTGGGGAACCAGGTTTGAGTCTTGGCGTTGGCTCAACATCCTATAATTCTGGGCAAATCACTTAATCTCCTGCGCCTACCAAAAAATTAATGTGTCCGTCTGTAATGCAACTGGTGCTCATGTAAAGTGCTCAGATACCTTCGGTCAAGTTTGCGCTATAAACTGCAAAAAAAAAAAATGATATTATACAAATGATGACGGCCATCATAATTTGGGGAGTACAATGGACTACCATCATGGTCTCCCTGGATTTTTTTGTCCTTTGAGACAAACGCTTCTTACTGCGCCAAGCCAAACAGGAACCAGATGAGTTTATAGATGCTCCTGGAGTTGGCCAGCCCTTGTATATTCATAATGAGATGGATGTATTAGTGAAACTAAGAGAACAAATCCTGCAAGACCTCGGGACGTCAATTGCGAGACGTCCTTACGTTGGGATGCTCCAAGAAACTCTTTAAAGCCTGAGCATTCCACATCGAAGCAGCACTAAAGAGGCCCATAAAAACGGAGCCCGTCAACCAAATATCCAGCGGGTGGAACTCTGGAGAAGATATAGGGCAAGGGACGTAGGTCCTGCTGATGATATGGTGGTCCATTCCCACACACAGGCGAATGCCCTGCCAAGGTGTGCCAGTCAACCCCAGTGCCGAAAAACAACTTGAAGAAAGCGGTGAACACCATAGAGCCCCGCCGAGCACTCTAGAAGACAACGTCATGGACAATGAAAAAGGTACTCTACATGTTGTTCAGGCGCGATGAAGCAATTCTGTGCTCAAGTGCGGACAACTCTAAAGTGCTGAGTGCAAGTGGAGGAACAGACCCTGATGGCAGTCATTGACACAGGGACACCTATAAACATCATGGCACAGTGTTTTTTTGAGACTACAGAAAAAGCCCAAACTCTGGGCAACCCATGTGAAAGTATATGTATACAGCAATGCTAGACACGTTCCGCTGACTGGCATGTTTGCATCCGATATCAGCTAGAAAGAGAGTTCCGCTCACGCCAAGTATCACCCAAAGAAGGCAGGGGCATGCTACTTAGTGGTCGGACTGCTGAAAGACTCCAACTAATACATTTTGTGCCCAGCATATGTACACTAAGTTTATAATACTTGCTGGAGGAATTCCAGACCCTATTTCACAGAAGAGGGTGGTTGAAACAGAAGGTGGTGACGCTCCACATCAACTGATTCAGCCAGCCAGTAGCCCTGCATCACCATCAGGTAGCTTTTCACCTCAGGTCTAAAGTGGAGGAATAGTTCAATCAATCAATCAATCAATCAGGTGACTTGTAAAGCGCGACTACTCACCTGTGAGGGTCTCAACGCGCTGGGGGGGTTTCAAGGGGGGGCTGCTGACCTGCCGAAGGCACTGTACAATAGTTGAAGGCAGCAGACCTTGTTGAAAGAGTGTAAGGCCCTACCCCATGGGCATCCCCAATCGTGGTAACCAGGAAGGTGAAGTAGCCAGGCGCAGTAAGGATATGCATGGACATGCATATTCAGAACCTAGCCATCAAGTGGGAACGACACAACTCGAACTATTAACGACATAGTCAGTGAAGTAACGTGCTTCTGTTGGTTCTTGAAGATGGACCTCAGGACGGGGTACCACTAACTCTTACTAGCCCCAGAATCATGTTAACCACTGAATTCTCAACTTACCTGAGCCTCTGGTGGCTCCTTTTTTGGAATATCCAGCACCACAGAGGAGTTGCAAGATACCATACGAGGGGTGTTGGCGAGGATCTCGGGAGTCATGGTGCATGTCCCGACCCTGAAAGAGCAATTTCAACACATGATATATTTTTCTCAGACACTGAGATAGTGGTCTTAAGCTTCACAAAGAAAAGTGTGAGTTCTTAAAGAGTAAAAGATGCTTCTTTGGCTATCACTTATCAGCCACAAGGGTAGCACCCGATCCGGCCAAGGTGAAGGACATGGATCTGCCCCAGCCCCGACACTAGTGACAGGGATTTGTTGTTTTTGGGCATAGTCAATTACGGCGGACGCTTTATACCAAATGTGACCAACCTTTCATAACCTGTCCGAGAGCTCACAAAAGCCTCCACCCTATGGTTATGGGGAATGGATCGGGAACACCCTGGTGTTCTTTAACCCCTAAAAAGAGTCAGAACTGGATGTGAATGCCAGCTCTACTGGACCGGGGGCGGTCGTGGTGCAGAAGCAGCGTGTGGTGAGTCTGAAAAAATAGCGGCTGCTAGGAAATCTTAGTCACTGAACCACCTAAAGTGTTCACAAATATTTTTTAAGCATCAAAATTGCCCTCCTCAAAAGGCCAGCTGCCACGTGGTTATAAATTATACAAATAGATAACAAGATGGGAGGGAACAGAAAAACAATGAGTCAAATTCCAGATATTATTCATGATATATGACGAGTCTGGTTATGCTTCAAAGTTCCTTTAATTCTTTTTCCTTCAACTTGACAATGAGACAAACCTATGCAACCAACGCGTTTCACCCAAACATGGGCTTCTTCAGGGCAGATCGATTTTTGAGGCAACAGTAGCATGAGTGTAGCTTGAAACAATCCTGCCGGAGTTCTACGTCTTTCGTTCACCACTGGTTGTATACAGGAAAGTCCCCAACAGTATATACTGTCGTATATACTGTAGTGTGATGAGTCTGGTGGCCTATGCTACAGTACAACAAAGAAATGGTCAAGTAGCACACAACAATTATTGAAAAGACAAACAATAAGTCGCATCCACAATCCCAACTTATATAGTCAAATTCGCAAGTAATGCAATTTATTTACAATGAAGTTATGAATTTTAGTTGTGGCAACGCAGTTGCTCAATCCTCTTTTAGTAATGCAAATATTTACAATAATGGGTGCTCAGGGTTGGGAAACGGGAAATGAGGAGTGATTGTGATCAAAGTGGAGAGGTGAGGGTAGTGGACAAGGACAGGGTAGTGTGACATATATCCATCACATTCACATGATGTTAGTGATCCGGCCTTAACAAAGGTCAGTTGTTCCAAATATGTCACATAGCAGTACATGGACACTGTCAATGAATTACAGTTGTCCTGGCTTGTGATGTGGTTGTAGTCAACGTTTCGACCCCTATAAAGTTAACTAGGTGAATCCAGCCTTAGGGTGGGGTCTTCATCAGGACTGAGAAAGTAGAGAGCACCTAATTAGGCATCCAGCGTGTTTCTATGGGCTGGGCAGTCGTGTGGAAATATGGCTCAACAGAGCTCTCAAGAAGGGGGTGGAGGTACGGCCATCTGTGCGCGTACGCAGAAGTAAAACTGCAGGTCAAAAGATCGCTGTCAGATTTCAGATAAATCTTGAAACAACCGTCCGGCTCCGATTCTGCTGCCATGAATCGGAGCCTGATGAAGAAAAGAGAACTCCATTGCAAAGTATTAAAAGATGTACTTAACTTGTATTGCGAGACCCTAAGGTGGGGTATCTAGGCATACCAGACCCAGTACTCAAAGTAATCCAAAAGTAACAAAAAAGTAATCTGAAAGTTCTTACTGTATAATTCAAACTGCATTTTAAAGTGATACAAACCTGTACCAACTGCAAATTCAACCACAACTTCATTTCCTTGAACAGTCTTGCATTTGAGAATATATTTTACTTACATGTGCCAAGTGCTACTTATTTCTTAAATAAAACATAAGTATACCTTTTTTATACTTAACTAATTGGTCTGGATTCTGTCTCTGAGTGTGCGTTATCAGTCCTTGATTAAGTGAATACAATAAATGCTTAACATACCCTCTGGATAAGCCTAACTGCTCGCCCACACTACCACAAACAGAGCTGTTAGTACTTACCAAATTTAGCCTCTGCTTTACCTCTGGAGACTCTCTGGACTCTGTGCACACTATACCTTACTTTGGTATAGTCAGACCCTCCAGGATTTCGCGATTTCGCGATTTGCAAAAAAATCGCGAAATCGGCAGTTTTGTAAAAAGGACGCGATTTTTTCAAAACTGCCCGCGAAATTTGGAAAACGCAATCATTTTTTTTTTTACAAGGCACTCCAGCTCATTATCTCTGTGCCCTATATAAAAGCATCTGGACTCGATTCATCAAGACAAGGTTCGAGTATTGTTAGAACTCGCACCGACCTCTGAACCTAATCTTGAAGAAGCCGCAGCAGCCGTCTCTCGGCGGATCAAATGTTACTTAACGAGGCAGCTGCCCACTTCTGTGGAAGCCTAAGCTGTGAGATGCGCACATACACTGTAAGGGTTTATTAAACTTACACTCGTGTTAATGTATGTTCAAGAAAACCAGAAAAAGTATTTGAAAATCATTTAGTAAATGTGGGATTAAACAATGTTAGAAAATATATAGTATTTCTATTGGAATGTCTCCAGTTCGTCAGTACTGAGCACAACAGCATGTTCTGGAATTTGAATTATATTTTCAGCCATTACTGTATGACACATTCCTGCGACTTCTTGTTCACACCGTGTGTGTTTGTTAGTCGCATTGAATACATGAGGCAGCCAGGCATAGAATTCCACGTGCTTTGTGACAAAAACAAACCTGGCAAAATATTATTGAAGGATGGTGTAAATAAAACGATCTGCGACACAATATCTATCGCATGCAAGGAATTGGCAGTGCACGAGCATGGTTATTTTTCATTATTTGGAGACTCATAAACGTCAAATACTTTGAGATGACTCAAATTACATTCAAAACCAGAAAGGGGAAGGCGCAGACCCTTGATTACAGTGACTGTAATCAAGGGAAACCATTCCTTGCATACTTCACAGCTCGTGGTGAATGAGGCAAGGTGACAGGATGTGGCGTTACAGTCAAAACTGCCGACTCTGGAACTGGGGAACTCGGTTCGAGTCTCGGCGTCGGTTCTTCATCCTGTGATTCTGGGCAAATCACTTAAACATGAATATGTCCTTGTGTAAAGTGACTGGCACTCAGGTAAAGTGCTCCAATCAATACCTTCGGGTTGAGTTCGCGCTATAAATATGAAAAAGCGCAGAGTCCAAAAGGACCACTACTAAACTTCCCCAGCTACTCTGTTGAAACTTTGAAGAGCTTAATGATGTGAGAGGGTAAGTCTGAGGTGACTAGCAGGGTGAGAGGGTAGGTTTAGCCCACAAGGAAGAAGATTTCTAGTTTGAAATAGTAACACATGTTCTATGAATAGTCAATTTCTACATTTTGCATAGAATTATAGTTGAACTTACATGCCTGAAACAGATAAAATACAGAAGGTAGGCTGAATACAAATTCATATATGATGGACCCCTTTTCTGCGGCAAACGTGTGACTCCTGGGGAACACCCCATGCATTGCAGAATTCCTTACATTTTTTACTCCCATCACAACACTCCTGCCTGCCTGCATCCAAATGCAATCTTGATGAGCTAATGATTACGTCTTCACCTTCAAGGGGGAACTGAAACCAGCTTGCTTTGCAGCTCACTTTTCTACAGATCTTTCAATTCGCTCCTCTAGTCAGACCCCCCAGGATATTGCGGCATGTATTCGCAAATTTAGCGGCACAAGGAATAGTACCAGGGTGTTAGGTGCATGCTCAAGTCGACTTATGGTGACTGAACCAGGTAAGCAGACGGTGACCTCCCTATGCAGTCTGTCTCACTTATTTGGATCAGCCACTACGATCCTGCGCCCTAGGGTGCCTGAGGAAGAGGTGTCCTGCCTCACGGATCCGGGAGGCAGCGGTGCCCCGGCAGAGGTGCATACATGGGCACTAGAACATCCCAGGGAGAAATACAGCTCCCTCCCACGAGTTTAGGACTTGAGCTGTTCTTCCCTAGAGCTGCAGACACTTTAAACATGCCTATTGCAAAGTGGAATACTCTGCTAAAACAGTTTCCATTGAATTCAGGCTGAAAAGGAATAATTATGAGTAAAATAAAGTGCCGCAAAAATGCCGCTAAATTTCCATATTTGTGCCGCTAAATTTCCATATTTGTGCCGCTAAATTTGCTAATCCATGCCGCAATATCCTGGGGGGGTCTGTATAGTATATGCAGAGCCAGCTTCCTACATCAAGTGACTGGAAGCCCTGTACCGCCGGCACCAATTGTAACAGAAGATATTCTGCAGATCCCCTGGTTTTGAGCTAGTGCCTTCCTGGGGGAGTATAGAGAAGCACCTTAGGTGACCCCAGCTGCAGCTCCCAGTTTGAGATACCTGGGCTGCCAGGTGGCCGACGTGTTTTCCCATTATTCAGAGTAGGCCTTGACAATCTCGACCGAGGATCGGTCCTTCCAATGTCGGCAGGCTCGAAATGTGAAATTCATCGAATGGCGAAAAGCTTGTAGGAGATTTGGTTCTTGTAAGAGACAGGTACCTGGGGAGCAAATTCTGGCTCGCTTTTGAGGGTAGACTGTGGAGTATCACCTTTCTTCAAGGTACCCACTGAAAGGGGAACAGAAACGGTTACCTGAAACACCTCCTACTTAAAGAAATTATGGTGCCCAGAGACCCGGCAAGAACCTAGAAAAGAGGTATGTAGAGAAGGGCAGAATAGATATTGGTCAGTACATAAGTGTGAGGAAATGGGATATTATATGGTGTGGTTGTGAGACCTCACCATGTAATACACTACCAACCCTTCTAGGACCAGTCCGGTTTTACTTTTTCAAACCTTAGCTCTACCCAATGTAGCTGTGGTGTCGAGCAATTAGGCTTCAACAAAGGAACAAGTGAAAAGCATTTAAACAGCACAAAAAGAACTGAAGAAGAAAGAAACACGACTGTTAAGAAACCGGACACCAATTTATAAAAATAGCTTATATTTTTATAAATTTATGGGCACCAAAATCCACTGGAGGACTCCGGTGATGTAGATTTATAAGGAATAATTAATCAAGACTTTTCACTTAACCGCAAACAAGCATTGACAAATTCAACACATTTGACACAAAGCATTTTTAAGAAAGGTTTGGTCAAAGTGGAATGTGGTTATTTAGAGTTACTTTGGGTGTCCAGCTCCAGCAGGGAACCAGTCAGGGAGACCAGTAAGGTCCAAAGAATCCGTTACATTGTCGAAAAAAGCAGTCTTTAGTCCAGTTCCAGTGTCAGTGGTCCCTTGCTATTGACTTCAATGGAGTGGTCCTGATGCAAAGGCTACAGGATGCTAAAATTGCTCACAGATGCTGAAAATGTTGTGCTGTTGACGAGGTCTTCCTAGGGCTACTCCTCGGTCCACGGTCCTGGTGGAGAGACTTTGGCCATAGGGGCCGATGTCCCTTGAAGTTGTCTTTGGTACAGCAAAATTCCAGTCACTACTGGACTACTGGTTACTGGGCAACAAACTCAGCAGTTTCCTTCTTTTGGTGAAAACTCTCCTTCTTGGCAACCAAACGGCACTTCGATGACTCTCCTGGTTCCAGCAGACTCAGGTGCAACCTTTGAGCGTCCGGTCTCAGTCTCACGGGCTGCACTTGCAGCAAGGTGCGATGATCTGGGCTATCAACTCGCTCTCACAGGCTTCTTCAGCTTTTGTGGCCCTGTACTGCGAACAGAAAGTCAGCAGACTGACTCTTGGAGTCTCTGCTTCTGGCTGGGCTCAGATGACAACTTCTCCATGAGCAGGATACAACAGGCACAGTCCTTGCCTTTCCTAGCCCAAGGAGTGGCAGATGCAGTCCAACTTCGGTGCAGCCTCTTCTTTGCCAGTTCCAGGGTCAGCATGACAGTCCTTCTATGGTCCTCTTCTCCAGTCCAAGCGAGATCTGAGTTCTATGTGCTAGGGGTGCCCCTTTATGCCCAGATAGTGTTCTCAGAGAAGGGCGCGGTCACTAGCCAATGGGCTACTACGTTCCCTCCCCCCAGATGACAATTTCCTGTGAAGTGTGGCATCTAGCTATCCCAGAGTGCTCCATTCTGCCCACTCCCAAGATGTTGGGACATCTCTCGGTGTGTATAGTTTGGTAACCCGCCCTAGAGGTGTGGCTACCTGGGGGCTACACGCCCAGGGACAAACTGATTTGACCAGTTTCCCCTTTTCTGTCCCCAACGGCAACCTGTCTTACCTAGACAAAGAGTAGCCCCTCATGCATGTGATTACATTTACCCTTCAAAGGTGGGTTCCTCTTTGAATCTTGCCTTTCGGGCCAACATCCCATGTGGCTTCCTGCCAGGAGGAGATAACACCTCCTCCCACGGCAGGCCTCTATTGTTACCTGTCTCCCCAGGAGGGCAGAAGGGTGCCTGGAAGGACAGTCCTTGTGCGCAATGAGAAACGGCACTGGAAACCTTGGGCAACCAAAGTGGCATCTCACTAAAGTTGCACTTTGCCCATCAGTGACATTAAATTTGATTTAACCATTAAATCGGATTTAATGCACTGAATTTTTTGATAACTTGAAGTACCCACCTCAGTAGTCTCAGTTAGAATCTAGCAAGGCCTACGTGTCAGCCTGTAACTCTGTACTTGCCAATGGGGCTACCAGCCTTTCTCACAGTATAAATAACAATTTAGAGTTTTTACTATCTGAAAGAGACACGTTAGTGACAGATTCCTTACCTTAGAATATCCCCAGGCGTCAGGCTGGATCCGGAAAGTTTTGCGTAGCAGTACCCCTGCGCGTCGGTAGGCGTCGTCGTGCGGCTCCGCGTCCGTCGTCGGCGATGTGATCGCCGGGATGACGTCGCGGCCAATACTTAGACGCCGCCCATGCACGCTGGCGTCAGTTCTTTCTTTTTCCGCGCCAGTAAGCGCAGATCCGGATTGAGCAGTGCCCCAGTCATTTTTTGACTGAATCTTTTTTGAGACTTTTTGTCCCAGTTTTCGAGTCGTTTCGACTCCAACGGTGTCAATAGGGATGCCCGGCTTCAAGCCATGCGAGGTCTGTAATCGCATGATGTCGATTACGGATCCGCACCGAGAGTGTCTCTTCTGCCTGGGGCGCGGCCATGACCCCACGTCGTGCCCCGAGTGTCGGTCCCTCGCCCCGAAGGCTTTGCGAGAGCGGTCTCGAAAGCTTCTCGAGGCCCGGCACTCGGCTCCGCGCCGCTCGAGGTCCCGGTCCCGGGAGAGATCGAGGGGCCGGTCGCGGAGCCGTCGTCATTCGTCGGGGTCCAAGTCTTCGTCCTCAGGTAAGGCGAAGCACAAGAGGTCGAAGAAGCGTCGCTCTAAGACCTCCCCTCGCCGGTCTCACGACTCGGCGGAGGGTCCCTGTTGGTACCGCCCCGCGGCCCGGGGTGCCCGAACAGCCGACGCCGGACTACCCGCCTGTTCCGGGTCCGACGTCGACTCCGGCCGACATCCAAAACTTCTTGTCGGCCATGGCTCGCATCTTCGGGCCTAAGGGTAACCCCGGTGCGCCCTCGGGCCCCGCGGGCCCCAGTGGGGATCCTCCCTCGGCACCACCAGCGGCTCTGGCCCCGGTGTCTCCGGCGGCTCCGGCCCCGGCGCCGCAGGACCCCCTCGGATCCAGGCCTGGATCCCGGTCGACGCCGGTTGACCTAACTACACCTCCACCGGCGCCGACCACTCCGGTACAATTCTCGGTGCCGTCCGACGTCCCGGACGACGCCGTCCCCAGGTTCTACCCGGAACTGGACACGGCGCCGGATCGGTGTCGGCCGACGCCGATTCCGACGCCGATGGGACTTTTCTTCCCTCATGTCCGCCCTCCATATTTTTCACCTGTATTGGAGGACGAGGAGGACGGGGAGGGGTCGGAGGACCCTCTCACAGCTCAGTGTGAGCCTTATCAGGACTGGGCAGAGGAACTGGGTGATGCCAGTGGCCTGGACACCTCTCCAGACCTTGGCATGCTGTCTCCTCCTTCCGTGGCTACGGAGGAGGGAGCAAGTTATGCAACGGAGTTGCGTAGGGCGGCCGCGGCCTTGCGCCTCGAACTCCCTACAGTGGCTGTCAGGACTAACCTCCTGATGGAAGTGCTTCAGCCGGCGGCTACCTCTTCGGAGCCACTGCTGCCGTTCAACGACGCACTTTCTGACGTTCTTTGGGCACCTGGTCCAGGCCCACCACAGGGGCTCCTGTGGACAGGAACGTAGCCCGACGCCATCGCCCGGCCCCGGGCGACCCCTTGTTCCTCTCCCAACACCCCACCCCCGAGAGCTTGGTTGTCCAAGCCTCTACCTCTCAGAGCGCCTTCCCTACGGCTCCGCCGGACAGGGAATCCAAAAAACTGGAGCAATTTGGGAAGAAGATGTTTTCTTCCTCCAGTGCTGGCTTGCGGTCCGTGAACACCGCTTGCCTTTTGGGCCGTTATTCCCACTCTCTGTGGAATTCGGTGGCGCAAGTGCTGCCTAAGTGTCCTGAGGAGGTCCAGACACTACTCACCCGTGTTATTGCAGACGGGAGAGACGCGGCGAAGTTCACAATCAGATGTGCCCTAGACACCGCTGACTCGCTGGGCAGATCGCTTGCGACGACAGTGGCGCTGCGCAGTCACGCCTGGCTGAGGATCACTGGTTTCTCGGGCGATGTCCAAAACACCCTTATGGACATGCCCTTCGATGGCATCCACCTTTTTGGCAATAAGGCAGACAGCGCGCTGGAGCGCTTTAAGGACTCGCGGGCTATGGCCAAGTCCTTGGGCCTCTCCACCTCGCGCCCTCCGCAGCAGTCTGCTTTTCGCTCCTTTCGTGGCCACGGAAGGGGCGCCCAGTCACGTCCATTGCCCAGCCACCAGCCCGCGCAGCAAGCGCCTTCGCGTGGCCGAGGACGTGGCTCCCGCCGAGGCGGGTCGTGTAACCAGCGTGCGGGTCAGGCCACCACCTCCGCCCCGTCCGCGGCCTCCAAGCCCTCCTAGTCAATCCTTTCAGGTCCACAGCACGCCAGTGGGGGGCAGGGTCCGCCATCACCTTCCCCACTGGCGTACCATCACATCGGACAGGTGGGTCTTGGACATTGTCCGAAGGGGCTACTCCCTCCCCTTCGAGACTTCCCCCCCAGCCATGCCACCTCAGTACCACCGCATGTCGGGGGATCACTTGGTGCTTCTTCAGCAGGAAGTTGCGGCCCTCTTGGCCAAGGGGGCCATCGAGCGCGTTCCGACCTCAGAAGTAGGGCGTGGTTGTTATTCCCACTACTTTCTGGTGCCCAAAAAGGGCAAGGAGGACATGCGTCCTATCTTGGACCTCCGGAACGTCAATCGCTTCCTCCGGAAGGAGAAGTTCAAGATGCTCACCCTAGCTCAGGTCTTGACTGCCCTCGACCCTGGAGACTGGATGGTAGCGTTGGACTTGCAGGACGCATATTTTCACATCCCCGTCCTGCCGGCCCACCGGCGTTACCTGCGGTTCACGGTAGGCCACGAGCATTTTCAGTTCATCGTGCTCCCTTTGGCCTTACCAGCGCCCCTCGGGTGTTCACGAAAGTGATGGCGGTGGTCGCAGCTCATCTGCGCCGGGCAGGGGTTCCAGTCTTACCCTACCTCGACGACTGGTTGCTGAAGGCGGGCTCGTCCCAGGCAGTCGTCTCCCACCTCCAGACTACGGCCGGACTCCTGCACTCGCTGGGGTTCTCCATCAACGTGCCGAATTCGCACCTGATTCCTTCTCCACAGCTCCTTTTCATCGGAGCAGTTCTGGACACAACGCAGTTTCGGGCCTATCCTCCCGAACGGCGAGTCCAGGATATTCAGGCTATGATTCCGATCTTTCAGCCTCTATCCTGGGTTTCGGTACGGATTACCCTGAGGCTGCTGGGCCTCATGGCCTCCTGCATCCTGCTGGTCGTTCATGCCAGATGGCATATGCGGGCTCTGCAGTGGGACCTGAAGTTCCAGTGGGCGCAGCATCAGGGGAACCTGTCCGATTACGTCCAGATCTCGGAGGGGACTGCACGGCAGTTGCAGTGGTGGCTCTCGAACCGGCAATGGGTCACGGGCAGATCCCTCTACCTTCCCCAGCCAGAGCACACAGTTGTGACGGATGCGTCCCTTCTGGGATGGGGCGGTCACATGGGAGAGGCGGAGATCAGAGGCCTCTGGTCTCCGGCGGAGTCCCTGCTCCATATCAACCTTCTGGAGCTCCGGGCGATCCGACTTGCACTAAAGGCATTCCTTCCCTCTGTCAAGGGGAAGGTGGTGCAGGTGTTCACCGACAACACCACCGCCATGTGGTACTGCAACAAACAAGGCGGGGTGGGGTCGTGGACCCTATGTCCCGAGGCTCTGCGTCTCTGGAACATCAGGGCATGTCTCTGATGGTTCAACACCTGGCAGGTTCTCTGAACGCCAGGGCGGAAGAACTCAGCCGCAGGTGCATGATGGATCACGAATGGCGTCTTCACTCGGAGGTGGCGCAAGGACTCTTTCTTCAGTGGGGAGAGCCTTGGTTAGATCTATTCGCCACCGAAGAGAACGCGCAATGTCATCACTTCTGCGCATTGGAATTTCCAAGGCGGCACTCGCTAGGCGATGCTTTTCGTCACGAGTGGAGTTGCGGTCTGTTGTACGCCTTTCCGCCTATACTACTTCTACCCAGAGTGTTGAAGAAGATTCGGCGCGACCAGGCCCAAGTCATCCTTGTGGCTCCGGACTGGGCTTGAAGAGTTTGGTATCCCAAGCTACTCAGTATGAGCGTCGATCCCCCGATCCGTCTGCCTCTTCGGGAGGATCTTCTGTCGCAGCAACAGGGGACGGTCCTCCACCCGAACCTGTCCAGTCTCCACCTCCTTGCATGGAGATTGAGCGGCGGCAGTTGATTCCTTTCGACTTGCCTCCCGAAGTTTGTGATGTGATTCTGGCAGCCAGGCGTCCCTCCACTAAGGTGGTATATGCCTGCAGGTGGAACAAGTTTGTGGCATGGTGCACAGCAAAGGCTGTGAATCCCCTTTCTGCCCCTCTTTCTGAGGTTCTTCTGTTCCTTCTTTCTCTGGCCCAACAGGGTTCTGCCCTGGGTACCATCAAGGGCTATCTTTGTGCAATCTCGGCCTTCCTCAGGCTTCCTGATCAGCCCTCCCTTTTCAAGTCCCCTGTTGTTAACAGGTTTCTTAAAGGCATTACACACCTCTTCCCTCCTGTTCCGTTTGTAATGCCTCAGTGGGACTTGAACTTGGTTCTTACCTTTTTAATGTGCGCTCCCTTTGAGCCTCTACATAACTGTCCTCTTCGTCTTCTCACTCTGAAGACAGCCTTTCTGGTGGCTATCATCTCCGCTCGGCGGGTGAGTGAGCTCCAGGCTCTTTCTTGCAAGCCCTCCTTTCTGTCTGTCCATCCAGACAAGGTTGTTCTTAGGACGCGTCCGTCCTTCTTGCCAAAGGTGGTTACTGCTTTTCACATTGGGCAGACCATCACTTTGCCCACTTTCTTTCCGCATCCTTCCAGAGAGGAAGAGAGGCTCCACCGTCTGGACCCAAAACGTGCGATTTCATTTTATAAACCGCACACAGCAGTTCCGGGTGGACGACCAGCTCTTTGTTGGCTACGTGGGCGCCAGAAAAGGTCGGGCGGTACACAAGCGGACCATCTCCCGCTGGGTCGTCTTGTGTATCAAGGCCTGCTATTCTTTGGCTAAGAAGGAGCCCCCTGTTGGGCTACGGGCCCATTCCACCAGGGCGACAGCCGGCACCACGGCTTTGGGACGTGGTGTCCCATTGCAGGACATTTGTCAGGCAGCTACGTGGGCCTCGCTGCACACGTTTACCAAGCATTACTGCCTTGACAGCCAAGTCCGGAGAGACGGCTTTTTTGGCCGTTCTGTTCTCCGAGACTTCCTTGTCTGATCTTTGTTCGCAGACCCACCACCGGGGTTGGTATTGCTGGGGTATCTATTCTAAGGTAAGGAATCTGTCACTAACGTGTCTTTTTCAGATGCACAAGTTACTAACTTTTGTAACGATATATCTGTAAGAGACAGTAGTTAGTGACAGATTCCTTACTGCCCCACCCATCCTCCCCGTTCTGCGAACTGATTTCTAGGGTTAAGGACATCCCTTTCAGGGCCCAAGTTTTCAGACACCAGTGTCAGTTTCTTGCATGGCTCTGCGTTTCTGGCGCGGAAAGTCGTGTACAGAACGGACGCCAGCGTGCATGGGCGGCGTCTAAGTATTGGCCGCGACTTCATCCCGGCGATCACGACGCCGACGACGGACGCGGAGCCGCACGACGCCGCCTACCGACGCGCAGGGGTACTGCTACGCAAAACTTTCCGGATCCAGCCTGACGCCTGGGGATATTCTAAGGTAAGGAATCTGTCACTAACTACTGTCTCTTACAGATATATCGTTACACAAGTTAGTAACTTGTGCGTCGGAACCTGTAAAACACAGGTTCTGCATTGTAATATATTGCACCCTGCCTTAGGACTCGAGTGGCCTGCTGTAGGGGTGACATATATATTACAAAGGGAGGTTTGGCCTTCGCCATGACCTTAAATGGCAAAGTCAAGTTAGAAGTGAAAACAGCTCTTCCAGTCTGCAGTGGCAGTCTGGGAGACATGCTTTACATTGGCATACTTGTGTTAGCACATTTAGTGCTGCAGTCCACTGTCATAAGGTTTCTGCACATACACAGAGCTATGCACAGGAAAATGGGACCCCGGAATACAGTGGTTTGCCACCATATACCGTAGCACCCAAAAACCCCAACCCAACTAGCTTAGCATCCCATTAGCACCCAAGTACTAATGTTTGGACAACCCAGAACACGGTATCTTTATCTCAGGACTCACAGAAGCAAGAACACTCTTTCGCCACTCACTCGTACTTGTCCACAAGGTGCGTAGTAAGAGACACTGGATAGGTTAAAATGTTTATTCCAACTTACGTGCTCTAATGTACAGTACACGTGTCAGTACTAATAGCATAATGCATATGACTAATATAAGCAGCATGGTTACAATTCCATAGAATACAAACGGGGAAAGCATCTCAGAGCTCAGTGGATAAACGTATAAATAACATTACCACCCTCCCCTTGCAGTAAGATAGTTTATTATAATAATAGAAGACCTCTGGGCTTTGACTAGCGAACCCCCATACCTCAGTCTCTAGATGCAGAATTACATCAGCAGGACATCATAGCTCTTCTCACTGAAAGGGATTTCTCCAAGTGTGTTTAAGCGCTAGTAAACCACAGTATTAAAAGCATATCAAATTCTTCATGGCAATTGCACATAATGTTATGTCTGGGTGCGCGAGGCTGGCCATATCAGGAAGAACCAGAATACATTGTTATGCGACCTTGTACATGTTTGTGCAGACTGAGCCCAGAAAGGTGAACAACAGAAAATGCAGACAGTGCAAAAGAACTTGGCACGAGCAAAGGGCGAGGAAGGCCCGGCTCAGTGTAACGTGCGCAAAGAAAAGCAGCATGGCAGCCAGGCCTAGGCCAACATAACAAGGCAGGTAACAATCCACAAGACACCCTCCCCTGGACAGTCCGGCGGCCAGGACAGAGGCCCATCAGAGGAGAAAATTGACGTCGGAGCACAGGGAGCGCCCAAACGGCGAAGGGCAGGTCAATCCATGAAAGTGAAAGTGCAGAAAAAAGCCATACCCTCCAAGAGTTCATCATTGGAATCGTCAAAAAACATAGATGCCATCCAATCCATGAGTTCAAAAGAGCAGGAATGCTCCTCAGCAAAGGGAGCATCCAGAAGCAATGCGGGACAGCTTGCGTGATAATTGAAACAGCTTCGTTGTAGGAGATCCTGGGCAGCCGCCCAGATATCCCATTGCGCCAAAATCCCCAGTGCAGCCGCACGCGCCATACAGCCAGCGACGGAACAGTCCTGCTCATGGGCCTCTAAGGGACCCATCAACTGAACAAAATCCGGAACAGACAATGACGAATTGGAGAGGCAATAATCCAGAGTCCAGGTGAAAGGACAGCGGACACAAGTCATCACAGGTTGCACGCAAGTGAAATACGCAAAGCGAAATGAAAGAGTATATGACACACTCAGTGTCGCCAATGGCAAGACACCAAAACCGGCCAAAAGGCGCTCACGGAGCAGCTGGAGGCGTTCTGGATCGAGCAGGTCCCATCGGGGAGCAGCCATTGCGCAGAAAGCAAATTAAGAGCAAGACACCAGCCGCTAAAGCGAGGATCAATGGGAAACCGCCAAAGACACTGGAAAAAATAGAATGTATGAAAGCCGGGATGACACCAAAAATAGTTTGGAAGGAGGACACCAAGCCCGACCCAACGACCTTAAAAAAGTGTACTAGGCCTTCAGTGTTAGATGCGTTAAAAATACGATGTATTAACTCCCCAAAATGTTGGGGGAGATTAGTGTTCAAAAGGGCCTGTATTTCACTGTGGGTACTCGCCACCTGGAGAATGAATGTCTCCCGGGCGGACGTGAGCATAACTTCCTCGTTTAATAATAGTGCCTTTATTCTGCTCAGTCTATTGAAATCTGCTTCCATGGTAGGGATGGAAGGCCAAATAGAGATATCAACCTTGCCATGAGGGGGAGGAAAAAGCACATTTTTGCAGCAGACAACCCTGTGCGAAACTGTTACAATGTAAGGAATGCCAGCCTGCAGGCCACAACAGTTTTCGTTATTTAAAAGTAAATAACTACCATTGGAAAGGAGAGTGAAAGTAGGAGAAATAACAGGAGCAGGAATACCTTTCAGCACACAAGCAAGATTAGGAGAGGAAACGCTACATGAGCCATGCAATTTAATGTGTTTACAAATAAGCGAATGACCTATAGTCGAGTCGCAGTACTCCCCCGTGAGAAAGACTTCCTTGCCGTCCCGAAGGCATTTATACATGAAAGGCAAGGACCAGAGTTCATGCAGGAAAGCACTGCCCAATGGCCGGTAACGGCCCACAGGATAATGTTTCATGCACGAGTCAAATTCAAACAAGGAAAATGGTAAAGCTATAACCCCATGGACTAGCCATACAGCAGAATCGAGTTCTGCAACAGAGAACGGCAATGGATCCACCTTTTCGATATGTAATAGATTGTAAGTTGCATCCTTCATGGACATAAATTGCTGTTTATCAGTTAAGTTAAAAGGTAGAAATAAGGCAGAGGTGTTCAAGAAATGCCAAGGCACTTTACCTAACTTAAGCGTCTGTAAAGTCCATGCAAACTGCATAACTGAGCGCAATTGATTCTGACCATGATATAACACAGAAACATCATCTTGTACAATATCAACAACAGAGGACACAATATTCTCTAAAGTGTAAATACGAGAAGACAGGGTATTAATACTATTGTCAACAACAGCAAGCACCTTTTCCATATTTGCTTGATCTATTTCCCGAAGACGGGAAGCAGCTTCTATTTGTGATAGCTTCCAGAGTTCATTATATGTTTCATAAATGAATCTTTTAGGTCGGGGACCACGAGGTCCCAAAACAAAGTCGGACAGATCAATATTGCCTGAAAGGAGGGACAAATGTTGTTTAACAGTATCAAGGGACGAATGTTGCAGCCATTGTTTGCATAATTTACCAACAGAGTATGTAGTGACAGTACGGGCATCAGTAAACCTCGGATCAGGCCTATTCTGTGTGTAGCTAGCACCAGTATCATGAAAACGCATTTGACATGCATTAGATG
Organism: Calotriton arnoldi; assembly: GCA_963921515.1. Classification (NCBI taxonomy): domain Eukaryota; kingdom Metazoa; phylum Chordata; class Amphibia; order Caudata; family Salamandridae; genus Calotriton; species Calotriton arnoldi. Next base: position 3,455,711 of record CAWUFW010000063.1, read on the forward strand.
ATATAGGCCATACTAACCAGGGTGACTGAACCAGCTCAGAAACATTAAACGAATTATTTTGTAACATTGCCTGCAGGGACACGAGGGACAGATTGAATCGTGAGCTTTCATTTGGAAAACTCGACAGGGATGGTATTGATGGCGTATTTAATTGTTTAATGGTTGCTAAGCCCCAACATGTAGTCTGATAGATGGAAGCATTTAGGAACATAATTTGGGTAGGGATGAGGCAAGCACGATGCAACGCCTCGGTTCCCTGTACCTGCCATGGCTTGGAGCCCCAAATAGATTTCAAATCCACTGTATTATCCCAGTACTCATAACCACCCACAGCTAGGGCACTCAGAAAGGAACCTGAATAAAGCAATTTGGTGTGAGTCAACATAATTTTCTGAGTTGATGTGTTATTAAGTCTAAAATAATAGGATGCAGGGTTCGACCGATTAAAATCAGTAAAATAATTAAACTTATTTCGAAGAGTTTGAGAGCTACCTGGCAAGGGGTTTGGACAATGTTCCCATTGGGTATAGTTAACAGAACTACGCAGGGCACTGGGTTTATGGAGAAAATGATTACCCCAATGTTGGTAACAATACAAATCGGCATAATTAGCAGAATTCATATATAAATCTTCAGCATTAAAAGATGCATAATATTTTAAATCGGCAAACAAAGCTTCAACGGCATGCACATCCCAATCATCAGAATGAATATTATTTTGTACTACATCACCCATTGAAACACGAAGGACATTAGGTACATTAATAATTTCCGTCGGACCATGGATTTGATAGTTCACTGCATCCCATACGATGCCATCAGCAACTGGGAAGGCTGAAATGTTCACAAATGTGTGGTCACGCTTCATGATGTGAGACGAGGAATGAGGAGCCAAAGTTCCAGAAACAGAGTCTACAGCAGAGCGTTCAGGTAAATAGTGACCATTAATTAGTAGAAAAAACACTGTGACAAAGCCAATGGACATGAACAAAAATATCAAGAAAAGTACCAACCAGAGGTATGTCCAGGGGGAATCAAAAATTGTCTCTAAACCAGGATATAAAAATACTGAACTTGGATGGAACTTTTGAAGATGTGGAATCCGAATCAAAGGAATAACGAGCCGGGCCAAGTGGCGTTGTTGGTTGATGTGCCACCGATTCAGATGCGGGATAAGTATACTCGTCCTCGTCGATGTTGGTGGAGAGTTGGGGATCAATTATAGTTTCAGGCAAAATAGAGGATTCAGGCAAATCGACCATCTCAATTACAGCATCAGCGATCGTTCGTGCAGATGGACTATGAACATATGTCCGATAAATAGCAGGACAAGAGACCGCTGGTGTGACACTATTCAGGATCGGCCAGGCGCTGTAGCTTGACATTTTCAACTGAGATGTATCTGTTCTCTTTGCGACCAGGAAGCGGTGGTAAAATGACTGTACGTGTTCCCTTCAGGCCAAGAACTGGAACCGGTGCACGAAAAGAGGGGCCAAATTCTTTTTTGTTTTCAACCTTCTCTCGAACCAGTTCTCCAACTTTCGGAAGCCAGCCGGCTACCGGAATCTGCAACGCAGGATCTGTGGCTGAAGGCAAATGTGTAGTTGCAAGTTTGTCTCGGGCTTCTTGTAAGTCCTGTAACATAGCAGAATGGTTATCTACATCAAACTTGGCGGATTGCGCCGCGATGTCTGGACCCTCAAGGTCAGGCACAAACATTCTTATGCCAAAGAGCATTTCGTATGGGGTCCGCCCACCCAGAGGTCTTCTAGGGAGATTATTAAGTGCACGCTGAACGGTATACAAATGGGCCAGCCAGTTCCTGCCAGTACCTATAACCCTAGCTGTTAAGGATTGCTTTAAGTCACGGTTCATTCGTTCAACGATAGAGTTGCCCTCAGGCCTATACGGAGACGAAAATTTCACCCGCACCCCAAGCGAAGCCATTGCATCCTTGTAAGCCCTAGAGGCAAACGCTGGACCTTGGTCCGAATGGAAGGTGCCGCATGCGAAAATTCCCACAAAGACACGCAAATCCCTGATTACATTTCGGGCGTCAGCACTCCGTTGTGGCCAGACCCAGAGAAACCGTGTGCACGAGTCCACTGCCACTAAGATATATTTATAGGCAGTGTCTGATGAGAATGGACCGCAGTGATCCAAGTAAACACACCCAAAGGGTCTGTTAGCAATGCAGAGCGGTGTTTGTGGTGGACGTGTTACCGTGGAAGGCTTAATCTGTTGACAAACGTCGCAAGAAAGCACAAAAGCACGGGTGTCTTTATATAACCCACGCCACCAATAACGCTGCTGCAAGATGGAAACCGTAGCTGACACACCTGCATGAGCAGAAGCCATGCCTTCGTGTGCAGCTGATATCAAGGCACTCCTGCGGTCCGCGTTGGGGATCAGCCGATCTCCAACGTCAGGTATAGTTACATAAGGAACCTGATCGGGACTTAATTTGTAAGAATACTTGGAAGGGAAACCTGTAGGGTAATTATCACCTTCCTTGGTTGCAGCAATAGCTGCTAAAATAACAGGGTCTATTTTAGACATGGACCTGGTAACCGCTGCTACTGAACACGTGACTACTGCTGAACGGGCAGCTTCATCTGCCAGATCGTTACCAATAGCGTGTGCGCCCACCCGCTGATGGCCTAAGGTGTGAACCACCTGTGTGAGGGGCAGACGTTGTTGCAATTCTGCCACTCGAACCCAAAGCATTTTATGCTTAATTGTGCTTCCTTTTGCGTCTTTGTAGTCGTTTTTCGACCAGAAAAACAGATTGTCATTGTAAGATTGTACACAGTAAAAAGAATCACATACAACAAGAGTGGTCTCATCCTGTGAAGCGAACTCAAGTGCAAGTAGCAATGCATGCAGCTCGGCCAATTGTGCGGTACTATCCCCAAGTGTGCGTGTGTGCACTACAGTGGATTTGAACTTGCCATCCACAAAGGATCCCGCAACAATAGCACATGCAGCAGAATAAGCGTGCTTGGACCCAGTGGCCGGTTGCGCCGAACCATCGGTATAGATCACACATTTGTAATCCTCAAGCGGTAATAAAAACAAAGGAGGAGGATGAACGAATTCATACTGCAAAAACTCCTGAGTCTGAAGAGAAGAATCAAAAACAAAAGTGACGTCCGAAGACGTCAAAGATGTAGCCCATTGTATCCAACGGGGATGCATTGCTTTTGAGTTCGGTACACTTGCCTTTGTTACTGCCTCTAGGGCAGGACAGGGTGTTACCACTAGAATCCGCTTTCCCTGTGCCAGTGCGCGTTCTTTTAGAATCGCCATTTGCACTGCAGTTAGAACTTTTTCAACAGATGTAAAGCGCAATTCAGCGGAAGTGTACAGATGTGACTTGTATGCGATAGGTACTGTATCACCTTCATTAAAGGTTAAGTAGGTGAATCCCACCGCCCCCGGAATTATTCTAATCACCAGGTTGGTGTGGTTATCACGAGTCAAAAGATATTTAGACTCCAAAAGGTCTGTCTGCAAAGACTGCAGAATTGAGGTGTGCTCAGGCAGCCAGCAAGACCTTGAATAAGTAGGTTGTATCAAAGCATACAAAGGCTTGATACGCTGGGCATATTCGGGAATGTAAGTACGCCCGAAATTCAGGAAACCCAGCAAAGACTGAAGTTTCTTCAGAGTATTTGGGGGGCACAAATGTGCACATTTTTCCAAGAAATGGGGGCTAAGCCCTTACCTTCGTTATTGAGCTCATAACCCAAGAACAGAACGGTAAATTCAGCAATGTGTGATTTAGCAAAGTTAAATTTGTAACCCTGCTCCGCAAATTCAAGAATAATGCGGTCCACACGGGTCAAATGCTGAAATAACTCGTCGTCCGTCAGATAGATGTCATCTACGTACGAACATGCGTCTTGATCAATGTCATTTAACAAAGAAACAACACGGGCGGCGAATATACCCGGACTATTTTTATAGCCCATGGGTAATCGCCGGAACTGGAATAATTTACCACCGGATGTGAATGCGGTCCATTGACCACTCTCCGGGGCTAGGTTGTGCGTGTAGAAACCGTTTGAAAGGTCAAGTGTCGTTTTGTATCTTTTACGAACAAGACTGTCTACAAGCGCAGAACTGTGTGTATTTTGCACCGCAAAGTTCCGACAATGAGTATTTAAATGCCGGTAATCCAAAACTAAGCGGTACGATCCATCGGGTTTAGAAACCACGAAAAGGGGATTGTTCATAGGTGATACGCATGGTTCAATTACTCCCTGGTATTCCAACTGTGTCAGAATTTCGGAGACGGGGCCTTTTGCCTGCCGTTTGATGGGATATTGTGGTTGTGGCTGCGGTAGTGACCGCAAAGGTATTGCATGAGGAGGTGATTCTTCATCCCATCCCACATGGTTGCGGTATAACGCTGGTGCCAGGTACACAGCCCACTCAGCTGCAAGTGCTTCAGCTTTGTCTTTTGGGACATGCCGTGAGAAGCTTGGAAGGATTACCTCCTCTCCTTTATGTGCCGCTAAAACGAATGGGGGTGGCCAATCCACCTCTGCTAACAAAATGTCATATGAAGAGGTTAGATTTTCCCAAAAAATCCCTTTTATTTCACGCGGTATGTCACCTTCAATTTGTATGACTATATTATATAGTCTGTCAGGGGGTGCCACTCTCGTGTCAGCTGTCTCTACAGTAACGAATGTTTCAGTTGCTGTCGCCTCCATATGAGGACGTAGCGCCTCCCGCACTATGGTAACTTCCGCGGCGCTGTCTAGGAGGGTCACTGCCCACGTCCAATTCTGGAGTCTCGTTCTCACGGTCTGAGGCATATTTCGCTGTGACAGCGGCAACCTTTTTCTTCTGAAATTGCGGTCGAGGAAGATGAAAATCTTCTGCTTTCCCTCTGACTTGTTGTCGAGGTTGGTCTCGCTCCTGGGGAGCCTCTCGGCCCCTTCCTCTATCTTGCCGTCCTCCTCCACCAGCCTGTGACGACGTCTGGGCCTGTGAAGAACGAGGAGAACGCGTATCAGAGCTCTGAAACCTTTCTGGTGATTTAATCCTTGACCTATCACGTAAATCATAAGTACGTTCAGAAGAAACCGAAACTGGGGAAGCGCCTCTCGACCCCGGCTTCTTTTGTTGCTTACCCTGTTTTTTCTGTCTCCAACTCTTTTTAGTGAAGACTGGTTTATCATCTTTCTCAGATGCACTTTTTGTTTGTATAACTTGTGTTTGCGATTGAGTTTGCATTTTTACAAAAGGCTTGTTGCCTAGGCTATTTCTTCCAATTGTTTTATAAGCCCGGGCTATTATTTTCGGTAATTCGCGAGGCCTGTCCAACTCTGGGACCAAAGCCAAAGCATTCGCTACTTGAAAGTTCATAGCATCGCCCTTGACATTTCCAAGGATCAGCTCAGCTACTACATCAAACACTCCCACTAGTCTCATCCCTAATTCCACAGCCACTTCAGGGCCATGTTCATCCTGTACTTTTTTAATTACAGAGGGTAGAACCGTCATGGAAGGAGTTCCAAAACATTTTGAATAAACTGCTGCGAATACCTTACCCCAGTTTTCACATGATGTCAAATCGGGGATTATGTCTTTTGGCAAACTTATCGTGAGGATACGGTGTTTATCTACTGGGGATGTATGTGGAAACACTGCTTCTATCTGATCGAACTTTTCTGCAAGCCAGTAAGGATAGTCGTCCTTATTTTGTGGACGTTTGCCCATCACAGAATTTACCATGACAGGACTTATAGTCACTCCAGCTGCAATAGCTGGTTGGCCTGCGACTACAGGAGCAGCTCCATGGAGGCTACCTGTAACATATGTCACCAAGGCTCGATGCACTCGCACCAATTCGGTATGCATAGTGCGCAGTTCCGCAATCGGTAATGCCAGATAATTTGGATGCGGGGTATACCCGGCCAATACAGGCCAAGTGGCCCCCTGAATTGATAAGGGGCCTAAACGAACTGCGGTAGTTGGTTGTGGTAGGGCGCCATTGAACCAAACACGGTGCTGCCAAGCCGTGAGAGGCACTTCAAGAACAGTATAGGGTCGATAGGCAGCAGGAACAGCGGTGGGCTTATATTCATGAAACAGCTTATCACCTGCATCCACCGCTTCAAAAGTGATCCAAGTGTAAAACACTTCAAAGTGATAAGCCGCATCGGCTTGAACCACAAAGACCAACTCGACCCCAGTATCGGGCACTCCATACACAGCTAAGTGGTCTCGGAGTGCTCCTCGACTATGTGCAGCTATCGCCACACCAGCCATGACTAAACAATTATATTCGACAACCTAACAGGGAGCACAAAAATGGGTCTATTAACTAACCTTTTTTAATAATATCAAGCTTGAAAGAACCTATAAAATATTCAATATAGGAGGTATCACCGTCACATACGCCTCCGGAAGCGTACGCGAGGGGTTTGTGGACAAGCACAAGTACTACTCAAGCGTCTCGCAGATAAGCGGCCCCACGGTGGTCGCGCCATGTCATAAGGTTTCTGCACATACACAGAGCTATGCACAGGAAAATGGGACCCCGGAATACAGTGGTTTGCCACCATATACCGTAGCACCCAAAAACCCCAACCCAACTAGCTTAGCATCCCATTAGCACCCAAGTACTAATGTTTGGACAACCCAGAACACGGTATCTTTATCTCAGGACTCACAGAAGCAAGAACACTCTTTCGCCACTCACTCGTACTTGTCCACAAGGTGCGTAGTAAGAGACACTGGATAGGTTAAAATGTTTATTCCAACTTACGTGCTCTAATGTACAGTACACGTGTCAGTACTAATAGCATAATGCATATGACTAATATAAGCAGCATGGTTACAATTCCATAGAATACAAACGGGGAAAGCATCTCAGAGCTCAGTGGATAAACGTATAAATAACATTACCACCCTCCCCTTGCAGTAAGATAGTTTATTATAATAATAGAAGACCTCTGGGCTTTGACTAGCGAACCCCCATACCTCAGTCTCTAGATGCAGAATTACATCAGCAGGACATCATAGCTCTTCTCACTGAAAGGGATTTCTCCAAGTGTGTTTAAGCGCTAGTAAACCACAGTATTAAAAGCATATCAAATTCTTCATGGCAATTGCACATAATGTTATGTCTGGGTGCGCGAGGCTGGCCATATCAGGAAGAACCAGAATACATTGTTATGCGACCTTGTACATGTTTGTGCAGACTGAGCCCAGAAAGGTGAACAACAGAAAATGCAGACAGTGCAAAAGAACTTGGCACGAGCAAAGGGCGAGGAAGGCCCGGCTCAGTGTAACGTGCGCAAAGAAAAGCAGCATGGCAGCCAGGCCTAGGCCAACATAACAAGGCAGGTAACAATCCACAAGACACCACGAGTGACAATTTAACTTACAGGCCCTAGGTTCCCCTGGTACCATATACCAGGGACATCCAAGTAAGTTAAGCTATGCCAATTGGGTATATCCTAATCAACCAAGTACCTTTTTACAGGGTCATAGCACATGAACTGAGTGATTAGCAGGACTCAGGGCATTTCAGAGCCATTACACCATTGCCTAGTAGTCAAAATAGGGGCAAAAAGTGGGGTGAAACCTGTAAAACGCCTGTTTCCTTACAACGAGGAAGAGGTCAATAGACACATGATGAGCAGGACGGGATCCAGGTAGTTTACCCAAGAGTCAGCGCCTTAGAAGAGGAACAAGACCAAACCCTGTCACCTACCATTGTAATGGGATCTAAGATTACAAGATGGGGTTCCACATTGATACAATTTAAGAACTGGTCCGATCCCACCACAGAATTACAAGGACTTTGTGAGTTAGTAATGTGTCTGTGTGTTTGATGTTCTCCCTTTTTTGTTGGTCCATTTAGATCGTCTTTTTTGAGTTTGAGGAGGGATGTGGTATTGGACGCTTCCAATTTACTTGGAATGAAGGGTTTTTAGCAGGGATGCACCCACGGAGCGTAGAATGATAGTATGCTCCATGGTGACGTTACTTAAATAATAAAAGGGCGCTGTCGCCCGCGCAATGGCAGAGCCAGTTACAGCATCCATGGAGTCTGCGTGTGTTCTTTAGAGCACTAAAGGGTCTGTCCCACGGCGCCACAGTAGTGAAGAGAAAAAGTAATAGGTGGAGGGAAAGACAGGATGAATTTAATACATTTTGCTTCGACCAAAATTTCATTTTTAACTATACATTTAGTGCAGGAAACCTCAGAATAATTTTTCATATGTAGCATAACATTTTAGGCAGCCAGAATGTTAACCCTGTTGGAATCATGTACAACTGTATTCAACAAACTCACTTGTACGCGCTTTCGAATAATGTGTTTGTTAAATAAGATTACAGGTAATAATTTAACAGAGTATGTCTAGGTCATTCTCTTGCAGGGTCTGTTAGTACTTGCCTTAGGCTGTGTTTTTGTTGGTGTTAATGTCATAAGGAGACTAAAACACAAGTTTATTTCCCACGTTGCTGCTCCTTCTGCCGGCCATGCAGCTCTTAAAGTTTGTTTATCACTCGAGCTATTACCCTGAACATTTGTTGAATTAAGTTGGGAAAGGTGTCTCATTGGATGCCTTTATTTCTTTTGTTCTGATAATCAGTTAATTAAGAAGCTATATTTGTGCAGCCTAATTTTGCAATGCTAAGGGGTATTTCTTGCATCTGCAGTAATGGTGATAATTTCATATAAGGCTTATTGCTTTATGGTACAACATGAGGGGATACGGGTATGCTGTGAGGGTGCAGATGTTTCTCTAGCAGCGTTCATCTTTTTAGGTCTGACGTAAACCAAGCCCTTTTTTTTTTACCGGATATAATATGTAATATACATATAGCGAGCATTGTAACAGCCTTTGTAGCAAACTTCGCCTGCCTTCATCCTTCTCTTAATGCTTATAACTTTCAGTCCTTCAGTTCTATGTTCATGGCCTGGGCTTTGAATATTGAAAGTGTAAACGGGACTCATCCTCTTCCTGCCACTCTCGCTATCTTGAGAAGGCATGTGGGCATCGCCATGCCTCTAAGTCTCCATCTCGATGTCGGTCGACATTGGAGCACATCCCGCAACTTGTCCCGGCACAACCTGAGTTTCTGGGGCTGTATGTGGCACTGAGGCTGTTCAAAGAGTTACGTGAGGCCATGCTCCAGTTCTTCGGATCACTTCTGACTTCCTCTGTCGATCGTTGCAGGACCCAAGAGGCCCTCCATCTGGGATACCGCTAGCATGTTTGACCTCTGTGCCATTTGGACCCTCCAATCCCATTACTGGGCCTCTCCAATCCCATTACTGGGCCTCTCCCTCACCGATTCCGCTACCAGCTCATCAATGGTTCCCGGAGCGTCCGCGCCAGAGCTGACTTCGCTGATGCCAGAGAACAAAGTGCTCATTGTGCTTTCCTACCTCAAGTCGGCACTGCTCCGACCTTGACCAAGACCAGTTTCCGATGTCCATCGGAATGTACTAGAGGTGATGATATCATTTAAAGACATTTTAAGCAAATATGGAATTTGCAAAAGTTCAGTAGGACCATACACATCATGCGATACCCTGTCCCAAACTATTTCATCAGGAACTGGAACTTCTGTAATGTTCACCAAGGACAGGTCCTTCAGTTCACGGTGCGATGATGCATGTGGTTCTAGTACCAAGTTCGCATGTTGGACAGCAGAGCGTTATGGGAGATAATGTCCATTCAGAAGTAGAAAAAAGACAGTCACCAAACCAGTCCAGAGTACCAGTAAAAGTAATCCAATTGTATCTCAGAGATGTAGCCAGGAAGCAACAAGGTATGTCTTTTTTAGCCAAAGATAGAGAGCATAAACTCGTAGCTTGAAAGGGAGTGGCGGTGTTGGCAGTTCAGGTTCACTGGGATCCGATGAAAAATCGTCATAATGCACGAAGTAGCCAGACGCCGTCCGGTCTATTTTTGGCAGCTCAGCACGTTTTGTAGTACCAGGAGATGACTTGATCTGTGGTGTATTCATCTAGATAGTGTCGTCTATTTGTCGAATTGAAATTTCTGTACTAGTTGACTGTACAGTTGTAGTTGTTTCAATAGGGAGACGTATCATTTCATTATTGTTTACTGCTTCTCTTTGGAAAGTTGAGTCTTCATTTGATATTAAAGCTTCCATCTGAACTTCCTGCACGGTAGCGAGAGGAGATCTGCGGCTACCCAGGAGCCCACATGACCTACTGTTGAGAATCGGCCACATAGTGTGGTTTGATCAGATCGATGGAGACATGCCTTTTGTCTCGGTGACGGGCAAGAGGCGGAAGAAGTACAATTCTGGTACCTTCAACAGCCAGGACAGGTACAGGCGCTCTGTATGTAGGCCCAAATTATTTCTTGTCCACTATTTTTTCTCTGACCAGATTACCAATCTTCGGGACCCAGGCAGGTCTTGCCGATACTGCTTTCACTTCCCCAGTGGCGGTGCGTTTTAATTGGGCGTTGTTTCTGGAAGCTGCAAATTCTTTCATGTCCTGTAAAACATCCCAGTGATCATTGATGTCAAATGGAGTTTCAGCCACCACTGAGCTGAACTGTGGAGTTCTGGTACCCCCATCCTCTCCCCAAAACAGGATCTCATAGGGTGTACGACTCCCCAGGGATTTTCTTGGCATATTGTTAAGTGCCCTCTGGACCCCGCATGGGTGATTGACCCAACTGCCATTCGAATACCCTAGCTGTTAAGGATTGCTTTCAGTCCCGGTTCTTCCTCTCAATGACCGAATTTCCCTCGGGATGGTAGGGGGAGGAGTACCGGAAGGCCACAGCCAAACTTTCCATGGCTTCTTTGTAAACCCGAGAGCTAAACGCCGGGCCTTGGTCGGAATGAAATGTGCCAATTGTGTATGTCCGATAAACTCTCCCAAACCTTTTTTTTTTTTGTAAAACTTTTTATTTGATTTTTATCACATACATATAGGTTGCTGTCAGGAGAGATAAATGGTACAGTATCATCATATGAAGTAGTTTCAGACATTAGTACATACAGTAGGTATCATGATGGTAGCGTTCCCAGTGTTAGGAAGTGTTATACTATCTAGAAGTGCTGCGGCTCTGGGTGCTTTGTGTAAGGTTATCACACGTATGTTGTGTGCCCTTTTCTGAGTCCTTGTAGTGAACGACTGAATGATGGTGCACTGTCAGTGCAGAACTGCGAGGGGGGTTAACTTTCATCAAACCTGGGTAGACGGGTATGAACTGGGGGTACGCTGTGTAGGAAATACCCACGGAAGTGGCATAGATGGTGGAGTTGGGTGTAGATTAGAAACATTAGAGTGCAGGGAGATGTGTGAGGATCAGTGTATGGTGGGGGTAGCATGGGACGTGGCAGTGGAGGGAGGGAGGGGGGTGTCTGTTGGTTCTGGAAGTGTGTGCGGCGGTGCGGTACTAGTGGTAATGTGCTTGAATTCGTGATGTAGCATCGCCCACTGCATAGAGATAGGTCATTTGCGGATCCCCCTAGCCTTTTCATATCTGAGGGTGTCTTCCTCGGAGGTTCCCCATTTAGTGACTGCTCCTATCTAGGCTGCTAATGGGGGGCCTGCTGATGCCCGCCAGTGCATAGCTATCCCGCGTTTGGCCAGGAGGAGAATTAAGAATGCAAATCTCATCTGAACTTTATGGTGTTTACGGCGTTGGGTTATACCTAGGTCGCAGGCGTGCCATGTGTTTATATTTGTGAGTCCTGTTACGTCGCGTATCGTGGTATGCATGGTGCCCCAATATAATTGTAGTGTTTGACAGCTCCAGAACATGTGATAGAATGTCGCATTGGCGGTCTGACATATGGGGCATGCCATATTGTGTGTTCGGGTAGTAGCCTGGAGGCGGTCAGGCGTGAGGTAGGCACGGTGCAGTACATAGAATTGAATATTTTTTTAAACGGGCATTACGGGATACCTTTTTCGGGAACTCCAATGCTTGTTCCCATTGCTTTATCATGTAGTGGTCTTTGGAAGTCTTCCTTCCATTGGTGGCATAGGTGGGTGAGGGGGACAGCTGTTAGCTCGCATATGGCTTTATATAGCTATGTAATGATATGACGTCCGGGTCCCATTTGCAAGATAGCGTGTATGACCGGGTGTATCCCCATTTCATTGTCCACTATGTGCCCGATGCGGCGACAGTTGGAAATCACCTGTCTATGCAAGAGGAACTGCCCCAGGGGAAGTTCATATTCTTCTGCTAAGTCCTCAAAGGGGATGAGCTGGCCATCTGTGAAGAGGGAACCTACTTCTATGAGTGAGTGATCGGTCCAGGGCTTTAGAGCACGTGAGGTGTAGTGTTCTTGGCCTTTTGGTAGGCCCACGAGGGGTTATAAGGGGGTATATGACGGGGTTCCTTGGGAGAGTCGATGGATACGGGACATATAGGACCGTGCCACTTTCACTTGTATGGGGTGGGTCGCCGTGGGGCGGAGGCCTGGCAAGAGCATGCGTCGAATTACCGCTACGGGCAGTGGCCCTGCACCCGTGGTGGTTTCCTCCAATGCGCGCCCTCTCAAATCCTTTATAACAGTTCAGGAGTCAGCCGAGTGCTGAGGCCAAACCCATAGGAATCTAGAGCATGAATCCACTGCCACCAAGATGTACTTGTAAGCCCCGTCTGAGTGTACGGGGCTTACTAGTACCGAAGGCCACAACCTTCTTCATTTGACTTGTATAGTGTCCCACCTCAACAAGGCTGATTTCAAAAGCTACATTCCGTGTTGGGACGGATTCCAATAATGACTATGATGCATACTACAAGGAATGATAATTTCAAAGATGCCAGAGACCTCTCTAGATTCTGGCCTGGTCTTACCCCCAAGTCCAGCAACTGAAGAAAGTGTTTCTTTTCCACTGGTCATGCGGAGGGCAGCCAAAGTTCTTGACCTCCAGCTCCACACCTTATAGGTCAAACCGAATGAGCTTTTAATGAGGCACTCACTGACACTCTTCTGGGATCTGGTCCAAACCTTGCTCTGGTCCCCCAGTCAGTCGCCAAATTGTGAGGTGCCACTGACCCACCCCTGGTGACCCCTCCCTTTTGTCTCAGTACCCCTCTCCTAAGAGCTTGGTGGTACAGGCTTCCACTTGTCGACAGTCTCAAATACATTTACAAGTACTACCCCAAACAGAGAATTTAAGAGAGTGGAGACCTTTGCGAAGAGAGTATTTTCTTACGCTAGTTTGTCCCTCAGGTCAGTCAATGCCATTTACCTGTTGGGCGGATATTCCCACACTCTGTGATTCAGCTGCTCAAGTCCTCCCATGTGTCCTGGAAGATCTTCGCCCTGTCCTACCCAAAGCCATACAGGACAGCCGCAATGCTGCCAAGTTCACAATTCATTGTGGCCTGGATATTACGTATTCCATTGAGAAATGAATTGTCACTTGTGGCGCAATTCATCGCCACACCTGGCTGCAGTCAACAGGTTTTTCAAGAGTTATTCAGTCATCCCTTATGGACATGCCCTCTGATATGACTGACCTTTATGTGACTAGGCAAATTCCTCTCTGGAGAGCCCAAAGGAAAGAAGGGCAACAGCGTGCACCCTGGGCTTATCTGCCCCGCTTCGCCAGCCGCATCAACCTCACCGTTCCCTTCACAATTTCTGCACAGGTACCTCATACCGACAGCCACTTCACCTCAGCACAGTGCTCAGCAGTTTTGCAGCCAAGGCCGCAACAACCACTGAACCTGCGGTCAGGGGCAGCGCAACAGTCAGTCTACTGTCTGTCCCCCTCCGTGGCCCCACCTGCCGAATTCCTTTAGCGTGACCTCAATGGGGGCACAGCCACCCAGTTGGAGGCAATATCCAATGATTCTTACTGGGTTGGCCATAACATCGTACGGGTGGGTCCTGCAGATTGTCCGGAAGGGGTACACCTTACCCTTCATAGCCACTCCACTGTACCTTCCGCCCTCAACAGAATGGCTGATGGAGGACCATCTGCCCATCTTATGGGAGGAGGTGCAGGCTGTTTTGGCCAAAGGGACTATTGAGAATGTGCCTGTGCCAGAAGTAGATAATGATTGTTATTCTGGCTACTTTTTATTCCAAAGGAGGACAGAGGGCTACATCCTATTTTAGACTGGCGCTCTCTCAACACCTTCCTACTGAAGGACAAATTCAAGATGCTCACCCTGGCCTCGGTCTTTTCTGCCCTCAAATCTGGAGACTCTGTGGTGGTGTTGGATCTACAAGATGCCTATTTCCATCTAACCATCCTTCAGGCCTATCAGCGCTACTTCTGGTTCATGATGGGACATGAGCATTTTTAGTTCACTGTGCTCCCCTTTGGTCTCACCAGTGCTCCTCTGCTGTTCACAAAAGTGATGGCACTGGTAGAAGCACACATTCGGAGGTCAGAGGTACCAGTCTTCCCCTACCTCGATGACTGGCTGCTGAAGGCGAGCTTGCCCAAGCAGTCATCATCCACCTCCAGACTATGGTGAACCTCCTGTCCTCTTTGGGGTTCACTATCAACGTGCCAAAGTCACACATGACTCCTTCTCAGACGCTCACTTTTATTAGAGCCATTCTGGACATGGTTAGATTATGTACCTTTCTGCAGGAAAGGAGAGTCCAGGACATTCAGGCTATAATCCTGATCTTTCAGCCTCAGGCCAGGGTTTCAGTGAGTCAACTCTGAAGCTTCTAGTACTGATGACCTCCTGCATCCTGCCGGTGAAACACGCTAGGTGGCATACGCGGTTTCTGCAGTGGGATCTGACGTTTCAGTAGGTCCAACATCAACGGGACCCCTCCGACCATGTCCAGATCTTCGGTGGTGGTTACTGGACCAGGATGGGTCAGCATCAGACCCCTCTTCCTACCTCAACCAGAGCTGACATTAGTGACTAATGCGTCACTCCTCAGCTGGGGTGGCCATTTGGAAGAGGAGATTAGATGCCCCTGGTCTCCGGCAGACTTCCAGGTCTATATCAACCTTCTGGAGTTGAGGGCCATCTGCTTGGCGTTAAAAGCCTTCCTTCCCTCCATCAGAGGGAGGTTTTTTTGCCGATGCCTTCTGACAAACACCACCGCCATGCAGTATTACAACAATAAGGGGCACAAGTGGCAGCTGCACCTGGAAATGACTTACGCGAATGGGGAGAACCTTGGCTCAATCTGTTTGCTATTTTTAAGAACGTGCAATGTCGTCCGTTCTTTGTGTTGGAGTTTCCAAGGTTTCTCTTGCTAGGAGATGCGTTCTACCTAGAGTGGGACTCAGAACTTCTCTATGCCTTTCAGCCGATACCGCTTCTGCACTGAGTTCAGAAGATCTGGACCAACTGGGCCCAAGTTGTCCCAATGGCCCCGTATTGGGAACAGAGAATATGATCTCCGTAACTCCTAGGAATGAGCATCTGCCCTCCAATTAGGCTGCCCCATTGGGAGGATCTGCTGTTTCGGCAACAGGGAAGGGTTCTGCACACGGGCCTTCACAGTCTCCACCATAATGCTTGGAGACTAAGCGGCGACAGCTGAACAACTTAGATCTTCCCCCGAAGGTGGTTGATGTCATCTTGGCAGCCAGATGTTGCTCGACAAGGACTGCATACGCCTTTCGTTGGGACAAACTTGTGGCTTGATACTGCACACGTCAGATTGACCCCCTCCAGGCATAGTTGTCTGACAACTTGTCATTTGTTTTATCCTTCTCTCAACAAGGCTTCTCTCTGGGCACAGGTAAAGGGTACCTACCAGCTATTTCAGCCTTTATATGGGTGCAGAGCCAGCAATCATTTAAATCACCTGTTGTGTTGCGTTTTCTGAAAGGCCTACAACATCGGTTTTCTTCCACTCATTTTGTCATGCCATAGTGGGGCCTTAACTTGGTCTTCATTTATTTGATTTGTACTCCTTTGGAGCCGCTTCATAACTGTCCATTGTAACTTCTCACCCTCAAGACAGTGTTCCTGACCGCCATCATCTTGGCACGATGAGTGAGAGAGCTTCAGGCTTTCTGAGTGAACCTGCTGTACACCACCTTCTTTCCAGACAAATTGGTTCTGCTGAAGCAAGCATCCTTCTTGCCAAAAGTTGTGACGCTGCTCCATGTTTTTCAAACGATCACCCTGCTGGCATTCTATGCTCGGCCTATCCTCTAAGGAGGAGTAGAGACGCCATCACTTGGACCCCAAGAGAGGTCTGAGCTTTTAAATTGATTGTACCAGACAACATCGGGTCGACGATTAGCTCTTTGTGGTGTTCTTTGGGGCAAAAACATGGCAAGGCCAAGGAGAAATGGACCATTTCCCACTGGATCGTGCTCTTCATCAAGAACTGCTACACACTTGCCAAAATGCAACCTCCAGGACTGCAAGCTCAATCCACCAGGTCGAAGGCTGCTACCACTGCATTGGCATGAAGAGTTCCTGTCCTGGAAATCGTCAGGCAGCTACGTGGGCATCACTCCATAGGTTCACAAAGAACTACTGTCTGGACAGACAGGTTCACCGGGAGGGGCATTTTGCCCGCTCGTTCCTGCAGGACTTTTTGCGTTGAGCCGATTCACAAACCCCCCTCCTAAAAGGTACTGCTCTGGTTTCTATTTAAAATGTGAGGAATCTGCGGGTAAGTGTCCATCAGAAGAACAAGTTACTTACTTAGCTTCCGTGATGATCTTTCTGGTAGATACTCTATCTACCCGCAGACTCCTCACCGACATTCCCTTCCCATCCTACCCGTTCTGGAATTTGGGCACTATCTATTAATAAGGTCTCATGTCTAAGAATCTGCACACTTGTCAAAGCCAATTTGCTGTTGGGCTCTGCGCCTGGGGATACGGACCGCCTTAAAAGCGACTGACGTCACCATGCGGGATTGGCCCTTATATAGATCCTGCACATCATTTCTGGAGCGAAACGTTGTCATTGCAGAGTCTTGCGGCTTCACCTACGTGTGCGCAGAGGTAGTGCTCAAAAGTTTTTTTATTCCATAAACAATTATAGGCCATGTATAAATGTATCTATGGTTTTAAGGGATTTGTCACAATTTTCTTTTCTGATTTTTATCTGACTAGATAGTTTCATTAACGTGTTTGATTTTATCGGTAGTTTGATGGATAACACCATTAAACTGGACAAATGTCCTGCCTACCAACTGTAATAGGTTTATCCTTGGATTTGCTCAAACCAGATTTGTTAACTTTAGCAAAGAGTTCTTTAGGTAATAAGTGGTGTATCCTACCAAATTTTAGAATGATTAAGTTCCCTTTTATTAACTTTCATCTTTGTTGAAAAAGAGAGAGATCACGTGTCTTACTGGTACTGACATTTTTGGCCCTCACATAAGCACCCGATCTCACTTTTTTAGAATACACTATTCTGCATTACACAACCAGCTCTCTTGTTGTTTTAATGCAGAAATCGTCAAACCATACCGCTTGAGTTGCAATTGAATGATAAAGTTAAGGTCCTTAAAGCAAGTACATCTTTAAGTACAGAAATGATCGTAGTGGGAGTTTGATCAGAACTTGACAGATGTCTTCATCAGCTTTAACATTGAATTAAGTACACTATTTAGTGCATGTAATGATTCTGATACCTACTCATAATATGGTAATTTAAGGGAGGCATTTTCAGTTTATTCCTTTAAATAATATTAAAACACACATGTCCTTTCATTATTAATCATGCATCTTTCTTTTCTATTGTTCTCCGTTCTACAGTTTAATATTATTCATGAGTAAACTGCCTATCTACGTTCATATTTTTCCGAATTCCATCACATTAATTCTGTACTTCAGGAATCTCAATGCCTCTCAGTGCAGATAGAATAGTTAACTTGTGTGACGCTGCATTTCAGCAACAGTAACTACTACTTGTTAGCCTTCCTCATGAGAAAACTACATATTTCTGATGGTTATTTATAATCATAGATTTCCTCACCTATAGAATTCCCAGATTTTCCAGACTAAATCTGGAAAGTTTTCTAGCAATTGCTCCTGTGTGCCAATCAGGAATGCGTTTGGATTCACTGGCTGACTCATACCGCCTCCGGAAGCGTTGGCACAGAGCTTTATATAGACACCACCCTTGATTGCTGATGTCAGTTGCTTTCTTTCTACGCCTTTGACGTGGATTCAGAACTCTGCTCCCAAACATTTGTCAGTGTTTTACCGACTCTTATTTTTTTGTATGCAGGCAGTATACTAGGGATGATTTGAAACAGTCCCAGCCTCTCTCTTGATGCTGTAAAACAGTAGGGTGGAAGCCTTTTTCTGATCCGCTTCAGATGCTGTTTAGGGCCTTTTTACCAGCCCTCATGATGAGAATGACAATGAGGAGGCAAATAATTTATTTTACCTTATTACCCTGATGCTGGCCTATATTTATAGAATGTCAGTGGCCTGGACCATCCCCTGGGACAGAGTTGGATTTCCCACTGGGGTCCCTGGCAGGGAGAGCACGTCTTTTCCGGTAGTAGTCAATAGAATAGAAGTACTGGATCTTCAGCTATGCATGATAGAGATTAAGGCAAATCCACTGAAGGACATTTTGCAGCTGGGTCTGCTACTTCAGAGCTCTTGCTGCCCTTTAACAAAGCTTTGAAATTCACAAAGACATTAATGGTATCCTGATCTTCGCCATTCTATGCTCGCTCAGCAAGACACCCTCCGGTTAGACTTCGGTAAGCTGCTCCTGGGGACCTGGCCTTTCTGACTCAGCACTCACCTCTTGAAAGCTCATTATACACTGCTCAGCCAGATAGACTTTGATACATACGGGGGGAAAGTCTTCTTCTCTGCTAGTTTTGCTTTGAGGTCCCTGAATGCCCCTGAATGCTGTCTGCCCGGTGGGATGTTATACACATGGCCCTTGTGATATGGCCAGCAAGATCTTGCTGGCCGTTCCTTGTGAATTCAGGAATGCTTATGTTTGATCAAGATAACAGGTCTTGGCTAAGTATGTGTTGAGAGTCGGTATGGACACAAAGAACAGTGTATTAGCACCATGGGTACCAGGGTGATGTTTGGCATCATCCTTGGATGCATGCTACAGGATATTTTGGGGACCTGCAAGCAACTGCTAAGGATATGCCATTTGATAACTCCAGGCTTTCTGGAGAAAAAGCTGAGTCTGCTTTGGAGCGTTTCAAAGATAGATCATTCTTTAGGTATGCTCTCTGTGACCCGTCAATCGCTAGCAATACAGAAAGTTAAGAGAATACTCTTAAGCCCTCACCTATTGCCATAGGCAGTCCCAGTAACTTGTTCAACCACCAGTACAGGCCTTTCGTGGCACAAGAGTATTTGGTTATGGCCGAGGGCATTGACAACAGCAAGAGCAGTATTCCTCCTCCTCGTCACCTCCCGTGACTGTAGCCAAGCTGCTTTGATTTTCACTACCATGCTCATGTATGGCCAGTAGGGGGAGGATTTGTTTTCACCTGCCTGGCTGGCATGCAGTTACCACAGACCAGTGGGTGAAGCAGGTTGTTCACCATGATTATGCTCCCCTTTTACATCCACATCACTCCTGTTCCTCTTGTTTTTGTTCAGACTTTGTCAGATCATGCCTCCATTCTCGCTTATGAAGTTTAGTCACTGCTGGCCAAAGGATCCATAGAGAGAGACTCGCCAAGGCAGAGAAAGGCAAGAGATATTACTCCCAGTACTTTTTGGTGTCCAGAAAAGACAGAGGACTCGCACCAGAGCTAGATTTTTGATTTCTGAACATCTTCCTTCAACAGGGCCATTTCAAGATGTTCACTCTTTCACATGTCCTTTCTGCCTTGGATCTGGGAAACTGGATGCTGTCCTTCTGCATACAGCTTGCATACTTTCATGGGGCCATCAGATGCTTCCTACTGTTCATGGTGGGGCCCAAACACCTTCAGTTTACCGTCCTGCACAAAGGCAATACCCCATCCCTCCGGGCATTTACATAGTTGATGGAATCATCGCATGTCGGGATTACACCTTTTCCCATACCTAGACAGCAGAAATTTGAAGGCTGACTTGCCGCAGTCTGTCGTGGACAGCCTGGAGATGACCCTGATTCTGCTACCATCCCTGGAGTTTTCCATCAACAAGACAAAATCCCTCCTGCATCCTACACAGTGCCATGTATGAAAGTATATGGTATGTAAATGGTATTTCTATAATTGTAACCTAGTCAAAAGGCAGCAAACGCTGCACTTGGTCAAAGTCAAGCTTAAAGCCAGCGAGTAAACGGAGAGGAAGCCGAGTTGTGGACAGTTAATACATTGTGATATAGTGTTCTTTAAAGAGATTAGTCTTCAACTTTTTCCTACATTAGAGCAGCATTGGGGCAGTCCACCACAGTGTTCATCCTGGACTTGGTGACGTTCAAGTCCTTTTCACTGGTGCAGTGAGTCCAGGACATTCCGGTAAGGAGTCTGATTTTTCAGGTTCACTGCTGGGTTCCTCACAGATGGTTAGGAGGCCTCTCAGCCTCCTGCATCCTGCTGGTCACTTGTGTCCTTTGGCACATTGAGGCTCTACAGTAGAACCTCAAACTGCAGTGGGCACAGCACTGAGGTTGGCTTTAGGAGAACACCTTCTTTTGGGTAGAGGCAGCCCAAGAAATTCAATGGTGGTTGTTAAATATCAACCTGAACTGCGACAGACCTTTATCTCTACCCCATCCAGAACTCACAGTAGTGACATATGAATTGTCCTTGGACTTAGGCGGTTACCTGGGAGAGGTGAATATCTGAAAGAAACAGTTAGTTATAGATTCCTTACCTTAGAATCTCCCCCAGGCGTCAGACTGGATCTGGAAAGTTTTTCGTCAGCAGTACCCCTGCGCGTCTGAAGGTGGCGTCGGTCCACTCCGCGCCCATCGTCGGCGTCGTGGTCGCCGGGATGACGTCGCGGAAGTTACATAGACACCGCCCTCGTGCGCTGATGTCAGTTCTTTCTTTTTCCGTGCCAGCAAGCGCAGATCCGGGAAGAGCGGTACCCCCAGTCACTTTTTGACTGAGTTTTTTGCGACTTTTGTCGACTTCGTTTCGAGTCTTATCAATGACTCCTGGTGCACGAGGATGCCTGGTTTCAAGGCCTGCGGTTCCTGTTCCCGAATGATGTCGGTGACGGATCCGCACCGCGTGTGCCTCTTCTGCTTGGAGCACGACCATGACCCCAAGTCGTGCTCCGACTGCCGAACCATGGCCCCGGAGTCTTTGCGGGAGCGGTCCCGAAAGCTCCTCAAGGCCCAGCAGTCGGCTCCATGTCGCGCAAGGTCCCGGTCGCGTGGGAGGTCGAGGGACCGATCGCAGAGTCATCACCATCACTCCTCTTCTAAGTCGTCGCACTCAGGATCGGGTAAGTCGAAGCACAAGAAGAAGTCGAAGAAGCATCGTCGCTCTTCGACTTCCCCTCGTCCGTCGGCCGACGTGACGCAGGGTGCGGGTGGTGCCCCTCCTGTGGCTCCGCGTGCGGAGCCTTCAGGGTCGACTCTGGCCTTCTCTCCCTTCCCAGGACCGGGAGCAACCCCTGCCCAGCTTCGTCAATTTTACGAAGCGATACACGGCATCTTTGGGCAGTCCGACTCCGCCGGCGCGCCTTCCGGCCCCGCAGGCTTGGTTGGGCCTTTGACGCCAGCAGCTTTGGCCTCGGTACCGCAGGGCCCCCTTGGATCCAGGCCTGGATCCGGATCGGCGCCGGTCGACCTCGTTACACCTCCACCGGCGCCGACTCCACCGGCACAATGTCCGCAGCCGACGCCTGCTGGCCCTGGCTCCCACCTCGACGTGGACACGGAGCCGGACTGGCGTCAGCCGACGCCGCATCCGGCGCCGATGGGTACTTTTGTCCCTGTGTTCCACCCTGGCTATTTTCAACCAGATTGGCAGCCAGAAGAGGGTGAGGAAGACTGGGAGGGGTCTGGTGACCCTTTGACAGACCAGTTAGTGTACAATCTGGACTGGAGAGAGGAACTGGGGGATGCCAGTGGTCTGGATACCTCCCCAGACCTAGGCATGTTGTCTCCTCCTACCGTGGCTATGGAGGAGGGAGCGTCATAGGCAGTGGTGTTGCGTAGGGCAACCGAGGCGCTCAACCTCGAGCTTCCTACGGTGGCAGTCAGGACTAACCTCCTGACAGAGGTGCTTCAGCCTGCAGCGAGCTCTTCGGAGCCCCTGCTCCCGTTTAATGAACTCCTTACCGACATCCTTTTGGGCATTTGGTCCAGGCCCAACACCACCGCCCGGCCCCAGGCGACCCCACTTTCCTCTCCCAACACCCCACCCCTGAGAGCTTGGTAGTCCAAGCCTCTACGTCCAAGGGCGCCTTCCCTACCGCACCTCCGGAAAGGGAATCCAAAAAGCTGGACCACCTTGGCAAGAAAATGTTTTCTTCTGCCAGCTTGGGGCTGCGGTCGGTAAACACTGCATGTCTGTTGGGCCGTTATACCCACTCTGTGTGGGATACGGTGGCGCAGGTGCTGCCTCAGTGCCCGGAGGAGGCCCGGGCCATACTCTCCCGTGCCGTTGCCGAGGGGAGAGACGCAGCGAAGTTTACCATCCGCTGTAGGCTGGATACCGCCGACGCACTTGGCAGGATGATTTCACCGTCGGTAGCCCTTCGACGCTACGCCTGGTTGCGTTCGACTTGTTTTTCAGGGGATGTCCAATCCACCCTTATGGACATGCCTTTTGATGGGGGGGGAAAGTCTTCTTCTCTGCTAGTTTTGCTTTGAGGTCCCTGAATGACCCTGAATGCTGTCTGCCCGGTGGGATGTTATACACATGGCCCTTGTGATATGGCCAGCAAGATCTTGCAGGCCGTTCCTTGTGAATTCAGGAATGCTTATGTTCGATCAAGCTAACAGGTCTTGGCTAAGTATGTGTTGAGAGTCGGTATGGACACAAAGAACAGTGTATTAGCACCATGGGTACCAGGGTGATGTTTGGCATCATCCTTGGATGCATGCTACAGGATATTTTGGGGACCTGCAAGCAACTGCTAAGGATATGCCATTTGATAACTCCAGGCTTTCTGGAGAAAAAGCTGAGTCTGCTTTGGAGCGTTTCAAAGATAGATCATTCTTTAGGTATGCTCTCTGTGACCCGTCAATCGCTAGCTATACAGAAAGTTAAGAGAATACTCTTAAGCCCTCACCTATTGCCATAGGCAGTCCCAGTAACTTGTTCAACCACCAGTACAGGCCTTTCGTGGCACAAGAGTATTTGGTTATGGCCGAGGGCATTGACAACAGCAAGAGCAGTATTCCTCCTCCTCGTCACCTCCCGTGACTGTAGCCAAGCTGCTTTGATTTTCACTACCATGCTCATGTATGGCCAGTAGGGGGAGGATTTGTTTTCACCTGCCTGGCTGGCATGCAGTTACCACAGACCAGTGGGTGAAGCAGGTTGTTCACCATGATTATGCTCCCCTTTTACATCCACATCACTCCTGTTCCTCTTGTTTTTGTTCAGACTTTGTCAGATCATGCCTCCATTCTCGCTTATGAAGTTTAGTCACTGCTGGCCAAAGGATCCATAGAGAGAGACTCGCCAAGGCAGAGAAAGGCAAGAGATATTACTCCCAGTACTTTTTGGTGTCCAGAAAAGACAGAGGACTCGCACCAGAGCTAGATTTTTGATTTCTGAACATCTTCCTTCAACAGGGCCATTTCAAGATGTTCACTCTTGCACATGTCCTTTCTGCCTTGGATCTGGGAAACTGGATGCTGTCCTTGTGCATACAGCTTGCATACTTTCATGGGGCCATCAGATGCTTCCTACTGTTCATGGTGGGGCCCAAACACCTTCAGTTTACCGTCCTGCACAAAGGCAATACCCCAACCCTCCGGGCATTTACATAGTTGATGGAATCATCGCATGTCGGGATTACACCTTTTCCCATACCTGGTCAGCAGAAATTTGAAGGCTGACTTGCCGCAGTCTGTCGTGGACAGCCTGGAGATGACCCTGATTCTGCTACCATCCCTGGAGTTTTCCATCAACAAGACAAAATCCCTCCTGCATCCTACACAGTGCCATGTATGAAAGTATATGGTATGTAAATGGTATTTCTATAATTGTAACCTAGTCAAAAGGCAGCAAACGCTGCACTTGGTCAAAGTCAAGCTTAAAGCCAGCGAGTAAACGGAGAGGAAGCCGAGTTGTGGACAGTTAATATATTGTGATATAGTGTTCTTTAAAGAGATTAGTCTTCAACTTTTTCCTACATTAGAGCAGCATTGGGGCAGTCCACCACAGTGTTCATCCTGGACTTGGTGACGTTCAAGTCCTTTTCACTGGTGCAGTGAGTCCAGGACATTCCGGTAAGGAGTCTGATTTTTCAGGTTCACTGCTGGGTTCCTCACAGATGGTTAGGAGGCCTCTCAGCCTCCTGCATCCTGCTGGTCACTTGTGTCCTTTGGCACATTGAGGCTCTACAGTAGAACCTCAAACTGCAGTGGGCACAGCACTGAGGTTGGCTTTAGGAGAACACCTTCTTTTGGGTAGAGGCAGCCCAAGAAATTCAATGGTGGTTGTTAAATATCAACCTGAACTGCGACAGACCTTTATCTCTACCCCATCCAGAACTCACAGTAGTGACATATGAATTGTCCTTGGACTTAGGCGGTTACCTGGGAGAGGTGAATATCTGAAAGAAACAGTTAGTTATAGATTCCTTACCTTAGAATCTCCCCCAGGCGTCAGACTGGATCCGGAAAGTTTTTCGTCAGCAGTACCCCTGCGCGTCTGAAGGTGGCGTCGGTCCACTCCGCGCCCATCGTCTGCGTCGTGGTCGCCGGGATGACGTCGCGGAAGTTACATAGACACCGCCCTCGTGCGCTGATGTCAGATCTTTCTTTTTCCGTGCCAGCAAGCGCAGATCCGGGAAGAGCGGTACCCCCAGTCACTTTTTGACTGAGTTTTTTGCGACTTTTGTCGACTTCGTTTCGAGTCTTATCAATGACTCCTGGTGCACGAGGGATGCCTGGTTTCAAGGCCTGCGGTTCCTGTTCCCGAATGATGTCGGTGACGGATCCGCACCGCGTGTGCCTCTTCTGCTTGGAGCACGACCATGACCCCAAGTCGTGCTCCGACTGCCGAACCATGGCCCCGGAGTCTTTGCGGGAGCGGTCCCGAAAGCTCCTCAAGGCCCAGCAGTCGGCTCCATGTCGCGCAAGGTCCCGGTCGCGTGGGAGGTCGAGGGACCGATCGCAGAGTCATCACCATCACTCCTCTTCTAAGTCGTCGCACTCGGGGTCGGGTAAGTCGAATCACAAGAAGAAGTCGAAGAAGCATCGTCGCTCTTCAACTTCCCCTCGTCCGTCGGCCGACGTGACGCAGGGTGCGGGTGGTGCCCCTCCCGTGGCTCCGCGTGCGGAGCCTTCAGGGTCGACTCTGGCCTTCCCTCCCTTCCCAGGACCGGGAGCAACCCCTGCCCAGCTTCGTCAATTTTACGAAGCGATACACGGCATCTTTGGGCAGTCCGACTCCGCCGGCGCGCCTTCCGGCCCCGCAGGCTTGGTTGGGCCTTTGACGCCAGCAGCTTTGGCCTCGGTACCGCAGGGCCCCCTTGGATCCAGGCCTGGATCCGGATCGGCGCCGGTCGACCTTGTTACACCTCCACCGGCGCCGACTCCACCGGCACAATGTCCGCAGCCGACGCCTGCTGGCCCTGGCTCCCACCTCGACGTGGACACGGAGCCGGACTGGCGTCAGCCGACGCCGCATCCGGCGCCGATGGGTACTTTTGTCCCTGTGTTCCACCCTGGCTATTTTCAACCAGATTGGCAGCCAGAAGAGGGTGAGGAAGACTGGGAGGGGTCTGGTGACCCTTTGACAGACCAGTTAGTGTACAATCTGGACTGGAGAGAGGAACTGGGGGATGCCAGTGGTCTGGATACCTCCCCAGACCTAGGCATGTTGTCTCCTCCTACCGTGGCTATGGAGGAGGGAGCGTCATAGGCAGTGGTGTTGCGTAGGGCAACCGAGGCGCTCAACCTCGAGCTTCCTACGGTGGCAGTCAGGACTAACCTCCTGACAGAGGTGCTTCAGCCTGCAGCGAGCTCTTCGGAGCCCCTGCTCCCGTTTAATGAACTCCTTACCGACATCCTTTTGGGCATTTGGTCCAGGCCCAACACCACCGCCCGGCCCCAGGCGACCCCACTTTCCTCTCCCAACACCCCACCCCTGAGAGCTTGGTAGTCCAAGCCTCTACGTCCAAGGGCGCCTTCCCTACCGCACCTCCGGAAAGGGAATCCAAAAAGCTGGACCACCTTGGCAAGAAAATGTTTTCTTCCGCCAGCTTGGGGCTGCAGTCGGTAAACACGGAGAGATTTCACCGTCGGTAGCCCTTCGACGCTACGCCTGGTTGCGTTCGACTTGTTTTTCAGGGGATGACCAATCCACCCTTATGGACATGCCTTTTGATGGCCGTCGCCTTTTCGGCGACAAGGCAGACAACTCGCTAGAGCGATTTAAGGACCCACGGGCTACGGCCAGGTCCTTGGGCCTCTCCACCACCCGCCCTGCGCAGTCTGCCTTTCGTTCCTTTCGTGGCTACGGAAGGGGTGCCCCACTACGTCCCGCCCAGAGTCACAGGCCGGCGCAAGCTGTACAGTCTCAGCGCGGCTGGGGACGTGGGAACCACCGGCGTGGTTTTGGGGGCCAGCGAGCGGGCCAGTACACCACTGCCCCCTCTGCAGCAGCCTCCAAACCCTCCTAGTCCGACCTTTCAGGGCCACCAAACACAAATAGTCCGAAGGGGCTACTCCCTCCCCTTCGAGACTACCCCTCCCTCCATGCCATCTCAGTACCATCGCATGTCGGAAGATCACCTGGCCCTTCTCCAACAGGAAGTTTCGGCACTCTTGGCCAAGGGTGCCATCGAGCGCGTTCCTGTCCCAGAAGTAGGTCGTGGTTGCTATTCCCACTACTTTCTGGTGCCCAAGAAGGACAAAGGCCTGCGTCCTATCTTGGATCTCAGGAACGTCAACCGCTTCCTCTGGAAGGAGAAGTTCAAGATGTTGACGCTTGCTCAGGTCTTGTCTGCCCTCGACCCTGGAGACTGGATGGTAGCGTTGGACTTGCAGGACGCTTATTTTCACATCTCCATCCTGCCGGCCCACCGGCATTACCTGCGGTTCACGGTAGGCCACGAACACTTTCAGTTTACCGTGCTCCCCTTTGGCCTTACCAGCGCCCCTCGGGTGTTCACGAAAGTGATGGCGGTGTTCGCAGCTCATCTGCGCAGATCAGGGGTTCCAGTCTTCCCCTATCTCGACGACTGGCTGTTGAATGTGGGCTCGCCCCAGGCTGTCGTCTCCCACCTCCAGACTACGGCCGACCTCCTGCATTCGCTGGGGTTCTCCATCAATGTGCCAAAGTCACACCTGATTCCCTCTCAGAAGCTTCTCTTCATCGGTGCGGTTCTGGACACGACGCAGTTTCGGGTTTATCCTCCCGAACAGCGTGTCCGGGATATTCGGGCTATGATTCCGATCTTTCAGCCCCTTTCCCGGGTTTCGGTCAGGATGACCCTGAGGCTGCTGGGCCTCATGGCCTCCTGCTGGTCGATCATGTCAGGTGGCATATGCGGGCTCTGCAGTGGGACCTGAAGTTCCAGTGGGTGCAGCATCAGGGGAATCTGTCCGATTACGTCCAGATCTTGGAGGGCACTGCACGTCAATTGCAGTGGTGGCTCTCGAACCGGCAATGGGTCACGGGCAGATCCCTCTACCTTCCCCAGCCAGAGCACACAGTTGTGACGGATGCGTCCCTTCTGGGATGGGGCAGCCACATGGGAGAGGCGGAGATCAGAGGCCTCTGGTCTCGGCGGAGTCTGGGCTCCACATCAACCTTCTGGAGCTTCGGGCGATCCGTCTTGCACTCAAGGCATTCCTTCCTTTTGTACGGGGAAGAGTAGTGCAGGTATTCACGGACAACACCACTGCCATGTGGTACTGCAACAAACAAGGCGGGTGGGGTCGTGGACCCTATGTCAGGAGGACCTCCGCCTCTGGACATGGCTGGAACATTAGGGCATATCTCTGGTGGTTCAACACCTGGCAGGTTCACTGAATGCCTGGGCGGACGAACTCAGCTGCAGGTGCATGATGGATCACGAATGGCGTCTTCACTGGGAGGTGGTGCAAGGTCTGTTTCAGCAGTGGGGAGAGCCTTGGTTAGATCTATTCGCCACCGAAGAGAACGCGCATTGTCAGCAGTTCTGCGCGTTGGAATTTCCAAGGCGGCACTCGCTAGGCGACGCTTTTCGTCAAGAGTGGAGTTGCGGTCTTCTATACGCCTTTCCGCCTATACCACTTCTGCCCAGAGTGCTGAAGAAGATCAAGCACGACCGGGCCCAAGTCATTCTTGTGGCTCCGGATTGGGCACGAAGAGTCTGGTATCCCGAGCTGCTCAACATGGCCATCGATCCTCCGATCAGACTGCCTCTTCGGGAGGACCTTCTGTCGCAGCAGCAGGGGACCGTCCTCCACCCGAACCTGTCCAGCCTCCACCTCCTTGCATGGAGATTGGGCGGCGGCTGTTGACGTCGTTTGACCTGCCTCCTGAAGTCTGTGATGTCATCTTGGCAGCCAGGCGTCTCTCCACTAAGACGGTATACGCCTGCAGATGTAATAAATTTGTGGCATGGTGCACAGCAAAGGCTGTGGATCCCCTTTCTGCCCCTCTTTCTGAGGTTCTCTTGTTCCTCCTCTCTTTGGCCCAGCAGGGCTCTGGGCACTATTAAGGGCTACCTCTCGGCCATTTCAGCCTTTCTTAGGCTTCCTGATCAGCCTTCTCTTTTCAAGTCCCCTGTTGTAAATAGATTTCTTAAGGGCATTACTCATCTTTTTCCTCCTGTTCCCTTCGTAATGCCCCAGTGCGACTTGAACTTGGTTCTTATATATCTTATGTGCGCTCCCTTTGAGCCGTTTCATAATTGCCCTCTCAGGCTTCTAACTCTGAAAACTACCTTTCTGGTGGCCATCACCTCTGCTCGCAGGGTGAGTGAGCTACAAGCTCTTTCTTCTAAGCCTCCCTTTCTGGCTATCCATCCGGACAAGGTCGTCCTGAGAACTAGACCTTCCTTCCTTCCCAAGGTGGTTACTTCTTTCCACATTGGCCAAACCATCACTTTGCCCACCTTCTTTCCGCCTCCGCAGCCTTCGAAAGAGGAAGAGAGGCCCCACCGTCTGGATCCAAAACGTGCGCTTTCTTTCTACTTGGATCGCACAAAACAATTCCGGGTGGATGACCAGCTCTTTGTTGGGTACGTGGGCGCTAAGAAAGGTCGGGCCGTGCACAAACGGACCATCTCCAGGTGGGTCGTTCAGTGCGTCAAAGCCTGCTATTCTTTGGCTAAGAAGGAGCCTCCAGTGGGGCTGCGCGCCCATTTCACCACGGCGACTGCAGCTACTGCGGCTGTGGGACGAGGAGTCCCCCTGAATGACGTGTCAGGCAGCTACGTGGGCATCGTTACACACGTTTACGAGACACTACTGCCTGGACAATACAGTCCGGAGAGACGGCTTCTTTGGCCGTTCTGTTCTCCAGGACTTTCTGGTGTGAACTTGGTTCGCAGACCCACCTCCGGGGTTGGTATTGCTGGGGTATCTATTCTAAGGTAAGGAATCTATAACTAACTGTTTCTTTCAGATGAACAAGTTACTTACCTTCGGTAACGATATATCTGTAAGAAACATAGGTTAGTTATAGATTCCTTACCGCCCCACCCATCCTCCCCGTTCTGCGAACTGACTTCTAGGGTTAAGGACATCCTTTCAGGGCCCTAGTTTTGTGCACCAGTGGTCAATGTCTTGCATGGCTCTGCGCTTCTGGCGTGGAAAGTCGTGTACAGAACTGACGTCAGCGCGCGAGGGCGGTGTCTATGTAACTTCCGCGACGTCATCCCGGCGACCACGACGCCGACGACGGACGCGGAGTTGACCGACGCCACCTTCAGACACGCAGGGGTACTGCTGACGAAAAACTTTCCGGATCCAGTCTGACGCCTGGGGGAGATTCTAAGGTAAGGAATCTATAGCTAACCTATGTTTCTTTCAGATATATCGTTACCGAAGGTAAGTAACTTGTTCATCAGAAGCCTTTAGTCCTTGGTGAAGTAGAGGCACCACATCAGCCAAATTAAGCTTTTTATGCCATTCGGTTGACTCTGAAGACCTTCCTCCCATTCATCAAGGAGAAGTCTGTAGAGAATGAATGAGCAACGGCGGATCTGAGTAACCGCACCTCCCTGCTTTATTCCTTTTCTTGTTTAAGAAATTGTAATGGATAGTATGATTGGGTGTGCACATACAGCTCCTGCACCTGCCGTTGTTGGATGCCAGCTGCCAAGCAGAGAGAAAACTGTGAAAATAGTGGAGCGGTGCACTACCAAAGAGTTTTCTTCAATAAATCCAAATGTAGAGCCCTTGATCTGAGATATTTCAAATTCCTGCTGTCGACGCACAGTCCTGTTATTATCGTCCGGTCGGCAGTCAGACTGCCGACCGGACGATAATAACAGGACTGTGTCCCCAGAGATACAACCATCAGGCACTTATCATGGTAGACTTTAAAATTTAAATACTTGTGCGTCGACAGCAGGAATTTGAAATATCTCAGATCAAGGGCTCTTCATTGCCTCTGTGTTCCTGCGTCTTCTTCACATCACCATTTGCCCTGAAGAAGTTCATTTTATGTATGAGCGAAACGCGTTGGCTGGAATTTGCACATTTTGATATTGAAAATAAAGGATTGATAAACCACTATACAAAATGAACATTTGGATTTATTGAAGAAAACTCTTTGGTAGTGCACCGCTCCACTATTTTCACATCAAGGAGAAGTCTATTCAGGTCTTGATGGACGTCACATCCCCCATCTGGTACTGCAGCAAGCATGGCGGTGTGGTCACGGGGCCTGTGCAAAAAAAGCTTTGCAACTCTGGAGGCGGTCCCACCTCCAAGCGTACTCTACGAAGGCCAATCATTTGGTGAGCTTGCTCGTTGCCGGGGCAAACGTGCTCAGTAAAATGTATTTGGCAGACCACGAATAGCCTCCGCATTGGGATGGGGTTCAAGGCTTTCTTGTCCAGAAGGGGTATGTCTTTGGTAGATCTTTTTGCTGTGACTCACATTTTTCTCTATTAGCTTGCATACCATTAGGACAATTACTTCTGAACGCAGTGTCTATCAACTACAGTCGCCGTCAGTGCAGCCTCTGTATGCCACCTTCTTCCATGACAAATTGGTGTTGGGAATTTGCTCTCCCTTTGTGTCGAAGGTTGGTTTCGCCTTGCGCATGCAACAGTCCATCACTCTCTCTGCCTTTTTTGCTCTTCCACACTCCTCTAAGGACGTGTAAAGACTTCACTGGCTGATCCCAAAACAGAACCTTATTTTTAACTTTGAGTGCACTATGGATCACAGGGCGGACGTTTTTTTATCAGTTTTGCCAATATTATAAGGACTAGGTAGATTGCCCTGTGCATAAAAGCATACTGGATCCTGGCCAAAATAGGAGCTTTTTGGGGGGTGCTTCGGCCCTTTCCACCAATGCCAAGCCTGCCACTATGGCGTTGGCTAGGGGTGTTGTAGTGTTGGACATCTGCCAGGTTGCTACATTAACGTCCGTGCATACCTGCACCAGGTGTTACTGTCTTGACAATCAAGTTTAAAGTGAGGGCCATTTCACCAACTCTGTCTTGCTGATCTACCTCATGTAATCTTACTCTTCAAACAAACCTCCTTACGGGCGGTACTTCTTTGGTACCTATTCAGTGCCTCAGACTCCATTGGCAATCAGAACAATATGGTTTGCCTAACTAAATTTGTAGGTATCTAGGCTAAATTACATGATCATGGAAATGATCCCCATCTCACATGAGCAGAATACCCAAAATCATATCATAACTCTTTATATGACTCATTTTTATTATGAACAATATCAAAGTAATATCCTTTGAAACTGTCAAAAAATCCTTAGCCGAAACATCATCAGTCCATTGGCAATTCATCAGATATATCACAATTATTAAAAACCAATGCAAACCTACCAAGAAAGCAACCCTTTCATGCTCTATCATCAATAAAAAACGTGGTTGGGAGAGCTCCAACCCATGTGGGGCATTCTCCCAGCTTTGAACGCTTTCCCCACATTTTTAAAAGATGTTATCGACCTATTTGCCACCAGCCAATATTTCTTTTCAGCTTTATTGACTATGGATCCATAGTTTTAACTAAATCATTTTAAGCCTTCATCAGGATCATTAAAAAGTATTTTGACTCTGTTCACTTGATATCTCCAATGTATACAGCAAGTCATTATTATTAGCTTCCACCTGCTCTTAGCTATCTCACAACATCATATAATCAGTTATATTAATTTGGGCATTCTGTTGATGTGAGAAGTATCATTATGATTGTCAGAATCCATTGGTGCCAACAATCTATGTGTGGGAGCAATTCATAAGGTGAGTAATCTGCGGTTAGTGTATCCACAAGAAAGAGAGATACACAAGATAAGTAACTTTCTTTTGTAAATCGGCTTATGTGAGAGGATACTTCTAAGAATTTGAAAACAAAATGTCATTAATTTTCCATCTACACAAAGCAATCCATTTTTTCCAGTTTTTATTTATAGTCCTTATTGAAGGCACAGTCTGGTTATTTTGTAGCGCTTCACATTCCCAAACCCAGTCTCCCTAGCTTCAACGTGCTAATATTGGCAGACACAGGCATACACAGAGACTATTTGTGTGGTGTCCCTCTGGACTGGAAGCTTGGCAAATGAAAAAAACAGCACAGATCATGAAAGAGGCAGTTTGCACGCAGACTAGACACATATAGTTTGTTCACATTTGAACATGCCTGTATGTACATACATTAGCACATGATTACTGTCTGACCTAATGCTTTTGGTAATACTTATTTTCTTTGCATCCTGATACCTGTGTTCCTGCATTTATAATGAAAAATACTACTAGTGCTAAAATGTAAACAAATGAAACCTGACCGGATGAGCTGCTCATAACAGACATGAGACAATTGAGACCACTCTAATATCACCCTCTATCCACCTATTACACATTAACCGTTGTTGTAAACCACCATGCGATTCATGGTGGGTCACCCTGAGTATTTATTGGGGGAATCGCATATGTCCCTATAATGTACCCAGCCCAGTACCACTTTCCTGGACATTACCCATTGCTTTCGTGATCCACAGTACCTCATTGTGCATCAAGATGTGGATTGGTGCTCTCAGGAGCTGGCATTGTGTCATGACATAATGGCGTGAGCACCCTGCTCTAGAAAGCAGTACAGTGCTGTTGTATCCTGTTTTTTTAGACATCAATCCTGCATGCCTACACTCCTCATCCTCACACCCTTTGTACCCCTAACACTCAAGAGTCGTTAAGCATTCAGGAATACAAGTGCCTCTGTACACCCCCCATGGTGTGTAATTATAAATACATTTTCCCTTGAGCAAAACAGCCCTTCCTAATCGTGGCATGGTTAAGATCCAGAGACCCCTCTACAAAGAGAAACTAGGTAGCTAGCTTGGGGTCATTGGTTATTGGCCCACCCCCACTAAAGTCAAATTGAAGGCCAGCCAAGACCATAGGCGAATTTATGTTGCAAAATTGTTCTGTGCTCAGTATCCGGACACTGTAGGCAGGGCTAGTCTTTGATCTGCTGAAATAAAATGCTGCTTCCCATCAACAAAAGAATTGCCTCTCTCTCTCTTCGGTTTAACAATCAGGATTAAGCTCTAGCCAATTTGCAGTGCCCAGTGGAATTTATATACTGTTTGCATGGACCAGGGGGAATGGAACTGTTGAACGAGAAGCTACATAGAGAATAATAATATGGGCTGGAGAAAGGTAGCCTGTGCGGTGCATATAGGCTGGCAATAGGAGACTGGTGCCAGGCACAGTGAGTCATGCTTGAATGCTGGTTGCGGGATGTGTTAGACCCATGGTAGTCAGATGTGTGAGACTGGAACTAGGAGAAGGGGATGTTGGGAATGGGGCAGCAATATTAAGATAATTAGGCTACATGAAGTCTGGTAATTGAGGGTGTGCAGATTCACCTAGCTCTTCAGAAAATAGGCATAATTCTCACAAAAATGAAATTTTGTGTGTGAACATCTGACTCAGATTACAGAATGTACACACTGACCGGCCTGCGCCAATCACGCTGTTCAAAGGTTACTTCTGGCACAGACCAGGACAGTGAGCCCTATTATGAGTGCACTGCCCCTTGTCAGCTGCTAACTAAATACAGCATTGGGGGCAATTCATTCAGTGAAAGAAGGAGCAGCTGCTTATAAGCCGCTCGGTCTTTCAAAATGCAGGCGGCAGCCGCCTACAATTTAAAGAGCATTACTAAACAATGGGGTAACCCAAATGACCCGAGGACCTGGGTATATAATAGTATAAACAACAATGGTCCCAAAGGGGATATCTTATTCTCTAGTACCCAATGATTGACAACCACACCATGAAATGCAAAAAAGATTTTCATTTATATCATCACTTAAACAAATAATGAATTTATTTCATCTGCCCTAAAGTTGCTCAGATAGTGAATGAAAAGAGAGTGATTGGAAGGAGTGCTCGTGAAAAGGGTCAAAGAAAAGGCAAAGATTTAAATGGCTATACAATATATACAATCAATATATACAAATTCATTCAAAAAAAGGAAAAAAGGGAAACAGCCTGGTCGGAACTCCCTTGAAATACTAACATCCAACGTCCTACACAACAATCTATATTATGAAAAATAGGGGGTTTATGACGAGGATAGTATGTCCGGTACAGGTAAATATTTATGTATGTCGACGTTTCGACCCCAAATGGACAACAGGCCACTTATTCTTTAAACGGGGTCTTCATCAGGACAATTTGAAGAGGGTATGTAAATCCCCCTGCAAGTGGGTGCAGTGAGTGTCTGTTCCCTCCTACAGGACGATGCCTCAGGGCTGCCCTCAGGTGGCGCACTAACGATGCACTGTTAATGTGCGTCTTAAGGGCCTCTTTGCCTCTGCCCCAGCACCTGTAAATGGGCACAAGCACAAAGGCAAAGTAAATCTCTCATTTGCTTGGCGCCACTTTGCAGTTCAAAATAAGAAACACCCTCTCAAAATGGCGATGGTACTGAATGTGCGCCAGCGCTATCACCATTACAGAAGGGTTCGCACATGTGTCTGCGGCCCCTTCTGTAACAGGGGCGGCTGGCATATACCGGGTGGGGGGGGCAGACGCACACACAAAATTAAATGAAAAGGACTTACTGAACGACGTCCTCGGCTCAGGAGCTCTTCTTTCGTCGACGCCCACAGGAACTGGATGCTGCAACTCCTTCAACCAGTCCTGACGCTGCTCTCATGTTTTGAGAGCAGCGCCCTTATTGGAGGGAGTGCCTCACTCGGTTCTCCACAGCGCTCTGGAGGCCTGCACTCACTGTAACCCAGCTATCTTTAAGACAACTGGGTTCTAGGTTTCAAATTGTGCATGTCTGACTGGCTGTCTCAAGACATGCACACTTTGCAAAGTGCATAGCCAGCTCACCCTCCTCCCTGCTGATGTCACTCAGCAGCGGCCCTACCCCCGCCCTAACGCTCTGTTCAGGACGGGAAATGAAAAATAAAATGGTAATAAATAAGCATTTTTACTATTCATCTCGGGGGCTTGGGGGAGGGGGGGGATTTAAGTGGGGTGACGCGCCTCTGCTCCAACGGAGGACCCGCCCCAATTCTGTAATACCATAGTGTCCCGCAGGCGCAAATCTCTTTTGTGTCCCTAGAGCATTATGCATAATATGGCCCCTTGACTTCCTAGAGCTTTAGTATGCATGGTTGAACTAAGGAAGAACTAAGCAAAATATGCACTCATATAGAAAATGTTTGCGAGTTACTGGTGAGATATGGATTCAGAGTAGTTGCAAAGAAAAGCAAAAGAGTGCACTCATGTCAGGCCTGCCTCCAGGATTCAGTATCTGGGCCATAAAGAAGCATGGGTGGGCCATGAAGATGAATGAGGTTGCCTAGTCTCTCCCAGGTGTATGAGAGCTAGCTCTGGACATGCAGGATTGTCTTGTAGCGGTATGAGCAGCTTACTGTAGATACTGTCGGAGTCACGCCGACTAGTTTTACTCTATATGCTGGGTCGGTTTGTACCGCTTCTGCTCTCTCTTCCTCACCCTCATTTCTCTCTTTGCCTCACACTCCACATTCTCCACTTCTCCCTGCTCTCCTACCCACCTCAACCTCTGCTTCCTATCACTGCATCTTCCTCTCTCTCCACCTCCCCCTTCTCTTTCAATACCTCACCATCTTTCTGGCCACCTCATCTTCCTTTCTCCTTGCTGTTGCTTTCCTCCCTTACTCTTTCTCTGCCTCAACCACTCTCTCTCTACCTCACCCTACTCTTTCCATGTCACCTTCCTGTCTCTCTCTCTCTCTCTCTCTCTCCACCTAGCCATCCTCTCACTTTGCATCATCCTCCTCTCCCTTCACCTCACCCTTCTGTCTCCAGCTCACTCTTCTCCTTCTGTCTCAACCTTCTCACTTAGCCTCTCACCATCTGCCCCACTCCCCTCTGCCTTTCTGACACACTCTTCTTCTTCTCTTCACCATCATTCCTTTCTTCCTCACTATCGTCCCTCATCCCCCCCTAACTCTCTTACCCATCACTCTCTCCTCTCTCTGCTTCACCACCTTCACAGTCCACCTCACGCTCTTCTCTCTTCACTTTAGTGTCTTCTGTCAGCATCATCTTCACTACCGCTGCATATGGGGCAGCGATTTTGTGTATGTAAAGGAAGCTTGAACTGCTACCATACAAGCATGTACTTGTTTAGGAGTGCAGACTGGGTAATTGGAAGTTGAACTCCTATTGCCCTGGACGTGTTCTTCACTGGTAGCTCTAAATATTTGTACAGTGGCAGCATCACGGCCTGGATTATATAGAGCGTGCTTATGGCCATGCAAAATATTTACGAAGACCTGTGGTCCATATGTATTTTAAAGTGATAGTAAGAAGGTGTGCAACGTTTTAACGTTGTGGATAGTGCCTATTGCTGTACATTTACTCCAAATAAGTGTGATGACATTTAGAAGAGCAATCAAAGTTGGCAACCTGAGGAGAACCAACCAAACCTGAAATGCGAGCCTGTTTCAACTCATAGCTACTCGCGATGCCAAGAGTACAGCCTCTCAGGTTGACGGCAGGACATCTCCTTTGGTGGTGATTTTCTCAAAGAATATTTGGTTGCCAGTTTCTTGAACAGAATGTTTTTTAGGGGGAACAAAGAGGAATGTAGAGCTAATGTGAGTGCCTCAAATCTGAACTATCTCTCCTAGTAGGTGACTGGCATGTTCCTGCCTCGTTCACGTTCCCTTCCTCTTTTCCACTAGTCTCTCCTAGTCCCATCACCTTCTTTTTCTTTCTCAATCACTCTCCCCGTCCGTCTCTCATGTTCTACCAGTATCCTCCAGTCCCTTCACCCTCCTTCTCTGGTACCACCATCCTTATCATTTGCTCATCACCCTTCTATCTGACTACATTTCTTTCTCATCATACTCATCCTTCGCCTTCACACTTCCCTGCTTCTCCCCTTCAACTCACCTCTCATTGCCCCCACTCGCAGTACATTCTCTACACACTCATCATTCTCCTACTCCATCCTGCTCTATTGTCCTACTTCCTGAGACTCCTCTTCCATCTTCCTTCATTGATTGCTCACATCTTTATCGCCTTCTCTATTTTAACACTCATGGTCCTCCTCCTCCTTTTTTATCAACCCTCTCTGTCATATTCCTTCTTTTCCTTCTAGTTACTTGTTTATTCCTACTTTATCCACCTTTTTCCTTACCATTTTTTTGTCTTTTTATTCCTTTTCTTTTTTCCGTATTCTCTTATTTTCTTATCCTCGCTTTCTCCTTAATCACTCTCCATCTCTTATATCTGTGCCCATCACTGTTTCCTCTTGTCCAGATCCTAGAGTGTTTGATCATGTTCGCTACCCTTTAGCACCACAGTTGTGAAAACTGTGGCCTTGTGTTTTACAGGACTTCTAATGAAAGGACACAATCACGTCTACAGCTTCTAATTACTCAACTAATACAGTCAAGAAGTCTAAATGAGTTTTGATCTCTACGTTTCAAAATGCCCCCAATTTTCACAATTATTTAAAGCCCAAATAAGTGTGTTTATCCAGCTCAGGGACACCTGGCAACACAGAATTGTTATACTGATGACAGGATATAGAAGTAATTTACAGCACTTGCTGTCCCACTCTTGAGTAAAAACATTTGATCGTGTGAAGCCACAAATTGTAGGAACATCTCAGTAGCAAGTGCATTAGCCCACTATATTATTTTATCAGTTAGGACCTGTTACACTAGCATCTTCTACCTACTCATATAATCAAGAGAGACAACTTTTTGGGAGAGACGAAACGCACAATCACCGGTCCCTCAAAGTGTGGTGTCTGTGCCTTAAGTTATTTCAAATTATGCCAGCATACTCTGGATATTTGGAGTAGGCAGGACAGAGTACCAGCATGTCTTGGTAGGCCTGCCACAAGAGAGCCGCCAGTGCTGTTCAGTGAAACTTGTTAAAAGTCTATTCACTTCAGAAAAAAATCAAAACGTCACCTTGGCAGTGATTCTGTTATATATAGGGCTGCAGATTAAGCATATATTAACAGCAGGAGGAAAGAAAAGAGATCACTACATACATACATTCTTACTTTTCTCAGGATGGCAAGATCCTGTCAGATTGTTTCTGCACTATGGTGTCTCGTAAGTACTGTGTGGTGGGAGTTTGGGTTGGGCTCTTCTGATATAGTGGGGTGTCACAGGTACCCCTGCTATTCCCACATGCAGGATAACAGCCACCACCCTGTTTTACTTCATGTCCCAGGAACTTTCAGTAGCCCAGGGTGTTAAATGTAAACAATTAAGATGAGAAAGCGAGACTGCAGGCCCAGGTGAATCATTAAGAAAAAGAAGACAAGCTGGTTTTCTAATTGTAAATGGACCTTTGGTGGGGCATGGGGCTACCTTGCGAGGGCCTTGCCTATCTGGCCTTCACTCTAGAACCGGACCTGACTCGCATACAAAATGCTCATAAATTACTGGGGCAATTTAGTTCTCACAAGTCAAAACTATGTAAGTGTGTATGGCTACGATGAGCAGGAAACTCGATGGAGTATCGGTAGAACAATTTAAAACTATGCGCTGACCTACTGGTAATGTGACTGATAATGGGTAAGTAGGTGGTAACCTTGAGGATCACAGTGTGGGACTGCTACTGCAGCGTGGTTCGGGGGAATTGAGGGTGGTAGTAAGAGAGTGGTACTGGGGAACAGGAGACTTGAAATCTGAAAATGGGGGCTACTGGTGGGGTTCTGGCATGAGGCTTGGTGGCTAGAAAATGTTAATAGGTGCTGAGAATGGACAGGTGGGAATGATGGCAGATGGTAATGCAAGAAAACTGGTAATAGGGGCTAGGTTTATGGGAGATGGGGATGCACAGAGGCTTGTATTTGTAGGCTGGACCTGGAAAACAGTTTATCTCCCTGACTGAATTTCCTTTTTCAGGTTAACTTGAATGTGGCTTCTCACAAATCCCTTAATGGCTACATTACATGATATCCTACTGAATATGATGACACTCCACCTTCATTCTGGGACTTCTCACCGCCTACTTCCCTAGTTTGATTTGGACCTCGAACATCCTGATTTTGCGTGTTCAAATGTATACTATTGCCTCTGCTGATTCCTTATCCCTGAATAGTCTTGGCCACATGCTGATACTGAGAGTGCAGCGCCATGCAATGATGGCGCCGGGGAAGTTGGTGCTAATTAGCTGCCAGGGTCTTGACCTAGCTTTGTGCAAGCTTAGTACAACCCTAGCACTGGCTCAGTAAACGGCTCTTGAAATCTAGGCAGTCTGATTGGATGGAGCGGTTCCTAATTCTAAATTTTGCTTCAAAGCTCAGTGAAACCTCAACATTTAGTACAAATTTATGTTACCAAGATTAGGAAAATCCAAGACCACACTGAGTTCTCCACAGCCTTCCTTAATGGGGGTGTTCAAGTGCTGCTGGTTGTGAGTCAATGACAGTGTACATAATAGAAGGAATATTTTAATGTTATGGAGCCGTGTTTAGGTTGAAGCCTACCAGACTAAAGACATCTTGGGAACATTCAGAAACCTTCCCTAAGAATGTATTCCGCCTGTTGCTTACCATTTGCTTTGTTGTCTGTAACTCACATTTTCTGGCTTTCTTTTTGCTATCTTTATTTGTTTGAGACTGTCCAGGGTGAGTTCGTCCCTCCCAATGACCATAGTATATTCACGCCAACTTCTCTTGTATTCTTCCACAGGTGCTCCTTTCGGTAAACAGGCCTGTAAATCGTGTTCTTATCTTGTCACATTTGCCGTGCATTCATAGACCAAGGTCAAATGTCAGGCTCTGTCTTCCGAGGGAGCTTGGTGTTACTTTCCTTTCTCTGACTTCAAAGTGAGAGGATTTATGCGACAATCTTCCTGGATGCTGGGGATAGGAAAGGGTTTTTTCTAGCACACAACATTTAAAGGAACTGTGCAAGTATTTCAGAATATATCAGAATCAATAACACAAATGAAGCACATTTTTGTTCATTCTGAAGTGTGTTGGAAACAAATACTATAATATGATCAAAGCAAATCATTACACAAAGTGCTGCCATTTCCACACATTGTTTGTGCGCTGCATTGTTTTATTAGTAAAACTGTATTTCTGATGGAGACTTCTAGCCACAGATTCATTACCTTAGAATTATCCCCAGGCGTCAGACTGTATCCGGAAATTATTTTGTGAGCAGCTACACCACTGCTCTCTACTCCACTCTGCACTACTGCACTCTACAATTCAACACTGTAATCTACGTGTGCATTGTACGGCACTGAATTCTATGCTGCTGCACTCTGCACCACTATACTCTGCAACACAGTATGCCAATGCAATCTACACCAGTCCTCTCTAATCTGTGCCACTCCATTGTGCGCCACTGTACGCAACTCCACTCAATGCCATTCCAATATACGACACTCTCTGACTCTCCACACTACTCCACTCTTCACCATTGCACTCTACGACACTCTACAGGGCTCTCCTCTACGCTACTATGTTTCAGCCATTTTGAACAACAGCCATGCTGGTGTACAACATGGCTAAAACACGTTGGCAAAGCCAATAGCTTGTGAATAAGCTAGACCTATTGGCTTTACCAATGCTTGTTTTAGTTCTGGATTGTGTAGGAATAAAACGGGATATCTTGTTTGCTGGTTGTGCTATGTGCACAGTACAGAAAGGGAAAACAAAAGTTTCCTTGTAAATGGACTTTGAGTTTGTACCCACTTTAATTATCAGTGGCTTTAACACCCAGCTCAATAGTTTTCCTTTAATGCTTTGAAATTGAAGTCTGAGTCAGCCATGCCATGCCCAGATATGGACTGAGGTTGCACACACATCTTTGCAGGAGACAGCCCACTGAGCAATATATCATCTCACCAGGCATTTTATGTTTTTGATCTCGGTTCCTCTGTGTCCTCTCTCTCTATGTGTAGAGAGAAGTTTCACAAAGAACGGATACCAATAGAGTATTTAATCTTCCATTCAACATTAAAGCAGCACACCCCTGATGGTTTGGTGGCATACGACACATGCCAAAACGATGCTCTTACTAAAGGAGCTTCGTGCCTATTTAAAAAAAAAGCATTGGCAAAGCCAATTGGTCAGGTTTAACACACTCAGAAAGGTATTTCTAAGGGATAGCATTAAAGCCAGATCTGTTGGCGTTGCCAGTGTTTGGTGGTAGACGTTGTAGTGTAATTAGTGAGGGTAGTGGTGATGGTATTGGCATGTACAGTATTGGTAGTGGTGGCACTACTGGTGGTAGTATTAGCGGTGATGGCATTTTTTGATGTGATTGTGTTATTGTGGTGCTGGGGTTAATGGTGCTTGTGCTAATGGTAGTATTTGTGGTGGTGGTATTTTCGATGGTGGTATTTGCAGTGGTATTCGTGATGTGGCATGTCTTGTGGTTTGTAGCTTCCTGGTCTGCCTTGTCCTGGTCTGCCTTGCTACGTTGACTTAGGCCTGGCTGCCATGATGCCTTTTTGCGCACGTTACTTGTGCCATTGTTTTTTCAGCCTCTGCTTCTGCCCGGCTATTTTAGAACTGTCTGCATTTCTGTCTTTCACCTTTTCTCCTGTTCCCTTTGGGCTACGTCTGCACAACATGTACAAGGTCGAAAAACAACGTCCCTTGTTCTTGCTGATCTGGCCAGTCCCTTGCACTTAGACATAACACTATGTACAGCTGCCATGGAGAAATTCGGGTGCTTTTAATATTGTGATTTTCACGTTTAGAGACACTTGGAGAAAAACCTTTCCAGAGAGAAGAGCTGTGTTTGTCTGATGATGTAAACCTAGCATCTAGATCTTGAGGTATGGGGGTTCGCTAGTCAAAGCCCAGAGGTCTTCTGATTTTTATAATAAACTAGCTACTAACACGGGGAGGGTGGTAAGGTCATTTAGCCCTATATCCACTGCTTTATGAAATGCTTTCCCCGTTTATATTCTATGGAGTTGTAACTATGCTGATTATATTATCATTATGCATTATGCTGATAGTACTGGCACGTGTACTGTATCTTAGAGCACGTCGTTGAAATAAACATTTTAACCTATACAGTGTCTCTTCTTACGCGCGTTGTGGACAAGTATGAGTGAGTTATGAAAGGGTGTTTTTGCTACTGCGAGTCCTGAGAGAGAGATACCGTGTTCTGGGTTGTCTAATCATTGGTAGCATTGTTGCTAATGAGACGCTACAGCTAGTCGGGTTGGGGTTTTAGGTGCTAAGGTTTATGGTTGGCTCACCACTATATTCCGAGGTCCTATGATCCTGTGCATAGCTCTGTGTATGTGCAGAATCCCTACAACAGGCATTTGTATTTGAATTGATGGTGGTGTGGTATTGGTGATGTTCGTGGTATTGGTGGTCCTAATTGTATTACATGTATGCAATAAAGATTCAAAATTTGCCAAAAATGTGAGTACTTTGATGTAAAATAGTTCCTCATGCATTATAATAATGACACTTCAAACTTTTAGTATCCTGATGTGAAAAAGAAATGGTCCATTGGGAAAACCTAAAGCCCACTCTCTGTTTATTTTGAATAATTGATAGCAAAATGTCCAAAATACTGCCTACACTGTCTGTAGCGCTTAACATATAAAAGAAAGAGTGCTGGTGCCCAGGACCCTGTTCAGAAGCCTGCAGCCAGTGCAATCGAATGTCAGCCTACCAAATACCAAGGCTGTTTTGTCCTAAATGCAACTCATGCCTTCTTAATCCACTACTAGACACTCCCTGCCCATTTATCTAACTCTTGCAGGTTATCGCTTTCTCCTTGTGTGAGGGTTTTTCTGTCTTTCTCTTCCTCCGTCATTCTGTTTCGTCTATTTTTCCCTCTCTTGCAAAAGTCTGATGCTTTAAAATTATTCTTGGTTCCTAAAAATGAATGCTGGTGGCCCCCACCGGCACCACCTTCTCAAATTAAGCACTACTGTAGCCAGACCTAAAAATGAGAGGATATGAGCATTTACTGTACTTAAACTTTTCTGTCACATTACATGCTAGAATTTCAGCTTCTTGTAGAGGACAGTTGACACTGAAATACCCCAGTAGGCTGCTTTCAGGGGTGAAAATTAAATAAGCCTTTGTCCATCAAGCTCTGAACGCAGCTTTATTAGAGCAGCCTAACATTTTGTTATACACTTATTCCAAATAGTGGATGAGGGCAATGCTTTTCAAGTTTTAAAAAAAATCGTCTTTATTAAAACTGTTAAAAGAAACACACACTTTGGCCAACATGTGTTTCGCGAGTCAATGACTTATTGGGTAGTGACTGGATGATTAGAGTACTGCGAGGAGAGTGCATGGTGAATTTATAAGTGCTTGGGTTTTGGCATAGTGATTGGATAAGGACATAGGACTGGCTGGGTGATTGTAGGACTGCATAGGTAGTACCAGGGAGATTACTGGACTGCATAGGTAGTCCTCAATGAATTGCAGCAGTGCATGTGTTAGTGACTGGATCATTGC
Organism: Calotriton arnoldi; assembly: GCA_963921515.1. NCBI lineage: Eukaryota > Metazoa > Chordata > Amphibia > Caudata > Salamandridae > Calotriton > Calotriton arnoldi. The sequence goes on from CAWUFW010000063.1 coordinate 3,499,840, forward strand.
ATAAGTACATGGGTAGTGACTGGATGATTAGAGTGCTGCAAGGACAGTGCATGGTGATTTTATAACTGCTTGGGTTTTGGCGGAGTGATTGGATAAGTACATAGTGCTGGCTGGGTGATTGGAGGAGTGCATGGGTAGTGACAGAGGGATTTCTGGAGTGCATGGTGTAGGTGGTTAGAGGTCTGCATGGGAAGTGCTAAGGGTATTGTAGCAGTGCATGTGTTAGTGCCTGGGCCATTCCATGAGTACATGGGTACTGACTGGAAGACTAGAGTACTGCAAGGAGAGTGCATGGTGAATTTATAAGTGCTTGGGTCTTGGTGGAGTGATTGGATAAGTACATGGTGCTGGCTGGGTGATTGAAGGAGTGCATGGGTACTGACAGGGCGATGGCTGGACTGCATGGGTAGTGCTCAGGGTATTGTAGCAGTTCATGTGTTAGTGCATGGGTCATTGCATGAATGCATGGGTACTGACTGGATGATTAGAGTATTGCAAGGAGAGTGCATGGTGAATTTATAAGTGCTTGGGTTTTGGCGCAGTGATTGGATAAGTACACACGTCACATCAGTCCCGCCCCCTCCCTTCACCACTCTGCAAACGCACCGCCTGGCAGGTTTTAAGTTGGGGAATTAATTCCCCTTGAATCCTGAGGGTCCCTTGGGTCCAACTAGCCCACCAGGTACCTCCAGTAAGCGCCACAGAGCTGCTTTGCAGAGAGGTGGTCCAAGGCCACGCCCCTTTTTACATCTCTCTGCAACGCAGCTCTGTGGCGCTTACTGGAGGTACCTGGTGTGCTAGTTGGACCCAAGGGACCCTCAGGATTCAAGGGGACTTATTCCCCAACCTACAACGCACCAGAGGGCCCGTTTGCACAGTGGTGAAGGGAGAGGGTGGGCCTGATGTGACAAGTGTGCAAACGCGCCCCGTGGCGCGTTTTAAGTTGGGGGATTAAGTCCCCTTGAGTCCTGAGGGTCCCTGGGGCCCAACTAGCCCACCAGATACCTACAGTTAGCACCACAGAGCTGCGTTGCAGAGAGGTGTAAAAAGGGGCGTGGCCTCTGAACACCTCTCTGCAACGCAGCTCCCTGGCGCTTACTGGAGGTACCTGGTGGGCTAGTTGGCCCCCAGGGATCCTCAGCATTCAAGGGAAATTATTCCCCCACTCACAACGCGCCAGGGGGCTCGTTTGCTGAGTGCTGCAGTTAGGGGGCGGGGCCTCCGTCGCAATGCGGCTTTTTTATTTAATTTTACAAGGGGGGCTGTGTGGCCCCCCTCCTTTTACATTAATTAGGGCCCTGGGGACCCCATCCTTCAGGGCCTGCTTTTTTTACAAAGAAATAAAAATAAAAAAACGGGAAGGGGGCCGCGCGGCCCCCCTTCCAAGGCCAATTTCGGCCCCGGGGACCTTATATCCCGGGGCATGGCTACATTTTTTTTTTTAATTTATTATTTTTAAAGGAGGGGGCTGCGTGGCCCCCTCCTTCGACCTCAAGTGGCCCCGGAGACCCCATCCCCCGGGGCTGTGCCTCGTTTAAAATTTTTTTTTTTTTAATCATTCATGGAGGGGGGCCGCGTGGCCCCCCTTCTAGGCCACTCATGGCCCCGGGGACCCCATCCCCCGGGACCTGGCCTCTTCGTTGGGGACCGTGGGGGAGCCCCAATGCCCCCACGGTCCCGCCGGCTCCCCGCCTCCTGCGGGGGCCGGCATTGCTTTTCCACACGGGGAGTTGCTGACATGCAGCTCCCCGTGTGGAAAAGCAATCTGGTTTGGATTTTGGAACCGAGAAACCACAGTTTGCTATGACAGGGCAGGAGCCGCGAGGCTCCCGTCCTCCCATAGCAAACAGCAGTGTCCCGGGGGTGGGCACCCCGGGACACTGCAGGAGCCGGCCCTGGGGGGTGGCGGTCCCCAGGGCCATCACGGGCTCCAGGAGGGGGGCCGCGCGGCCCCCCTCACTACTAGTGTACAGCCCCGGGGAGGTGGTGGTCCCCGGGGCTTGGGGGTCCGTAACGGTCCCCCGCATTTGCACTTTAGTGCCCCGGGGAGGTGGCGGTCCCCGGGGAGTGTGGGGGGGCTCGAGCCCCCCACACAGGTTTTTTTTTTTTTTTTAAAAACAAGCCCCGGGGGGTGGCGGTCCCCGGGGCTGCGGGGGGCCATGGGCCCCCCGCAAATATTTAAGAAAAGCCCCGGGGCTTGGGGGGGCTTTGGAGGCCCCCCCACACATTTAAAAAAACAAGCCCCAGGGGGTGGCGGTCCCCGGGGCTGCGGGGGGGCCATGTGCCCCCACGCAAATATTTAAGAAAAGCCCAGGGGGGTGGCGGTCCCCGGGGCTGCGGGGGCCCCCCTGGGCCCCCACAATTACATTGTGGCATGCCCCCGGGACTTGGCCCACCCGGGGGCTAAATAATAAAGAAGCGCGGAAGGCCGCGCTTCGTTTTTTTAATTTTCACGGCAGGATTCGCGGATCCTACGCGAATTTTGCTGTTTTAAAAAAAAAAAAATGCTTTTTATGGCCCTGGGGGTCCTTGTGGGACCCCCTGAGCAGACCTAGGGGGTCATGGTGATTTTACCCTGCCCCCTTTTCTTGTTTTTCGCGTTTGTGTCCCTGTTTTCTTGTGGCTCGGTTCTACCGAGTCACAAGATGGCTGCCAACACTTCCTGGTTTGGAGTGTTGACAGCCAAATAGAATAAAGCTCGTGGTCGGGAGGGTCTGCGGATCCACCGCGCCTCTAGATATCGAAACTTTTATTTTTTGATTTTCTCAGCAACTACTGAACGGATTTACACCATTTAAAAAAAAAGGGCTCTTTCTGAACCAAGGGCTACCTTTTTGCCAAATTTGGTGTAATTCCGTTCAGCAGTTCGAGCTGTAGCCGTGTCTAAAGTTTCCTATGGGAAATTGATTTTCCGACCTCTTTTTTTTAAATTTCTCAGGAACTACTGAACGGATTTACACCATTTAACACAAGCATTGGCATAGCCAATAGGTCTCGCCTTTGGGACCTTATAAGTGTTTAGCCATGCAACAGTTGATGTTGTTGCACCAAGGATATTGTGCTGCATAACTAAATACTTATAAGGTCCCAAAAGCGAGACCTATTGGCAATGCTTGTTCTCTATGTAGGCTGCTGCATGCAGCCTACATAGAGAGAATGGCCCGGCTGGGGCACACGCTGCTGCGCCTCACTAATCACAACGCTGCCATTGCAGCGTTGTGATTGGCTTTGGGCCGGGAGAAGAAGGCTGTATGCTGGCTGCTTCCTGTAGGAACACCGGGATCTGATTCCGGCTGCACCATTACACCGGCCAGGTGGCCCGGAGCGGTAAGTAACTTTTCATTTTTTTATTCCCCACCCGTGGCTTCCTCCCACGAGCATGCCGGCCGCAGCTGTCAGATAGTCATGGGAATAGACAGAGTGCTGCATTGCTCAGAGATACACAGGAATCTTCAGACAGTATGTGGTAACACCCCTAGAGAGCAAGGGGTCCCTCAGACATCTCCAGGACACTTCAGTGCACAGGAACCCTCAGACAACCACCAGAAGACTCGGCCAGAGCAGAGGAACCAATGTATAGGACCACTCAGTGTACATAAACCTAACAATTTTCAGGAATACTCGGTGCACAGGGACCCTCAGACTTTTCACAGGAACCCTATGCCAGTGCACAGGAGGACTCAGACAATGCATGTGAACAGCCAGGTAGAGTCTGTGAGTATTTAGTGCACAGAAGCACTCGGACAGTGCATGGGAACACTTATACAGACAATGAATGCAAGGAAACTCTCAGGGAGTGCACCTGGACCCTCAGTGCAAATGAACACTCAGGCAGTGCATAGAACCGCCAAGCGATGCAGAAGTACACGAAGACAATGAACTTTCCTAGAGCATTCGGAGAGCACAAGCTAACTCAGACAGCTACGCGAACACACAGTACTCAGTATCAAACGGTGTATGGAAACTCAGAAGGTGCACGGGAACAATCATTTGATGCAGGATAATCCTTGGTGTACAGAAACACTGAGACTGCATGGAAACAGACTGCACAGGCATTCAGGTGGTGCAGGGTACACTCTGAAAGTGCCCGAACACTAAAACAGTAGATCAAGTCAATCAGACAGTGCATCTCAGCACACAGATACTGCACACAGGCACTGGGACAGTGCACTGAAACAAAGGGACAAGCGCATGGGGGCACTCCACCAGTGCAGAGTACATGGGAACGCTCAATGTTTAGGAACATTCAGTACTGTGAAATACCCATAGAGTGTAGGGAAAGGGGAGCCGGAACATTCTCAGATATTAGTCTAGCGCAAATGTGGGGTCATTGGAATGGTACACTCCCAGTCAGTAATGAGAAAGGGGGCACAGTAGTATAGGTCGGCTTGTTATTATTGAAATGCACTGTCATGCTTACAGACTAATTAGCTAGAGGCAAGGCCTCCTTTTTAATACATTCCAAATTGAAACAACTGCTTTGGGGTAATAAATGTAGTCAAACGTATACACATCTTCAATATACAGAGGGCCGAAGCGTCCCTGAGAAGGCGATGTGTTTAGGTATCCAAGCAAGGCTGTCTAAGAGTTTTTGAAGCAGGTAACTGTCGAATGCGTGCATGTGAGCGAAGATTCGTTTGGTATTTATAGCGCGAACTTCACCGACCAGGTGTTCAGAGCGCAGTACATCTGTAGGTTTGAAAACCTCCGAGAGAGCTCTGAGGGTTGCCAGAGTTGGAACGTATGTGGACATCTGAGACGATGCATTTGCCTCGGGCGTGGTTACTATTGGTGCAGCAGGTGCAGTGGTACCAGGGCTCAGGGCCCACAGGGGAATATCTCGAGAAGGGCTCATTTGTTGGGAAGTTCCACCTGGAGGGGGGGAGCGAGGTCTGTGAGGGCCCACGGAGTTCCAGTGACGGGATAGCTTGGTGTTTGAAAGAAGGGAGGCATTGGCAGGGTATCTGTGGAATGGGTGCATGTGTTAGAAGATTCTTTTTTATTTATTAATTGGCTGTCTTATCTAGCGCGAACATGACCCAGTAGGCCAGGGCTGAGCGCTGGATGTAGATAGCTGTGAAAATACATGACATTGGCCTCACCTGCGAGTGCCTGCCTGAGTTGGCACCTGGAGTCTGAGAGCTACAGGGGCGTGGGAGGTGTGCATATCTGAAAGAGACACGTTAGTGACAGATTCCTTACCTTAGAATATCCCCAGGCGTCAGGCTGGATCCGGAAAGTTTTGCGTAGCAGTACCCTTGCGTGTCGGTAGGCGGCGTCGTGCGGCTCCGCGTCCGTCGTCGGCGTCGTGATCGCCGGGATGACGTCGCGGGCAGTACTTAGGCGCCGCCCCTGCGCGCTGACGTCAGTTCTTCTTTTTCCGCGCCAGCAAGCGCAGATCCGGGAAGAGCAGTGCCCTGGTCAATTTTTGACCATACTTTTTGGTGATTTTTTCATTGTTTTTTCCAACTTAAAGGTGTCGTAGGGATGCCCGGCTTCAAGCGATGCGGCGCCTGTGCGCGGATGATGTCCGTCACCGACCCGCATTGGGAGTGTCTCTTCTGCCTCGGCCGAGGCCACGACACCGAGTCTTGTCCCGAATGCCAGGCCCTCAACCCGAAAGCTTTGCGAGAGCGGTCTCGAAAGCTCCTCGAGGCCCGGCATTCGGCTCCACGGAGGCCCCGGTCGCGTGAGAGGTCCAGGGGTCGCTCGCGGAGTGCACACCGGTCGTCGGCGTCGAAGTCTTCTTCGTCCGGTAAGTCTAAGCACAAGAAGTCCAAGAAGCATCGTCGCTCTCGGACTTCGCCTCGCCGGTCTCGCGACTCGGCTGAGGCCCCTCCCGGCACCGTCCCCGCGGCCCCGGACTTGCCTGTGGAGTCGCCCCCGCCATACCCGCCCTTCCCGGGTTCGGGGGCGGATCCGGCCAAGGTACAGGAGTTCCTGTCGGCCATGGCCCGCCTCTTCGGGCCTTCAGGCCCCTCCGGTGCGCCTTCGGGCCCCGCGGGCCCTGATGGGGTTGCTCCGGCGTCGCCGGCGGCTCCGGCCCCGGCGTCGCCCGTGCCTCCAGCCTCGATCCCGGCTCCGGCTTCGGCCCCGGCCTCGATCCCGGCTCCACAACCCCCATCGACGCCGGTCGACCTCACGACACCTCCGCCAGCGCCGATGTCTCCGGTGCCGTTCTCGACGCCGCCCTGGGCTCCGGGCGGCGTCGTCCCCCAGTTCCTTCCGGCTCCGGACATGGACCCGGAGCGACGTCGCTCGACGCCGGCTCCGGCGCCGATGGGACCTTGGGTCCCAACTGTCCCTCCTCCTCCTTATTTTGAACCTGAGGAGGACCAGTTGGACTGGGAGGGGTCTGATGACCCTCTGACGCGCAACTGTCAGTATGATGAGGACTGGACAGAGAGTCTAGGGGAGGCCAGTGGTCTGGATACTTCCCCTGACACTGGCATGCTGTCTCCTCCCGTGGCTACGGAGGAGGGGGCCAATTTTGGTACGGTGTTGCGTAGGGCTGCTGGGGCCTTACGTCTCCAGCTCCCTACTTTGACGGTCAAGCCTAACATCTTGACAGAGGTGCTTCAGCCGGCAGCCTCCTCTGCGGAGACTGTGCTGCCGTTTAACGACGCCCTCACTGACGTTCTTTTGGGCGCCTGGTCCAAGCCCAACACAGGGGCTCCTGTGGATCGGAACGTGTCACGACGCCATCGCCCTGCTCCGGGCGACCCCCTGTTTCTTTCTGTCCACCCCACTCCTGAGAGCTTGGTTGTCCAAGCCTCCGCTTCCCAAACCGCCTTCCCTACCGCTCCTCCGGATAGGGAATCCAAACGCCTGTATCAGTTTGGGAAGAAAGGTTTTTCTTCCTCCAGTGCTGGCTTGCGGTCCGTTAACACCGCTTGTCTTTTGGGCCGATATACCCACTCCCTGTGGGATTCGGTGGCGGATGTTTTGCCCCAGTGCCCTGAGGAGGTCCAGGCACTGCTTTCCCGCGCCATTGCGGAAGGAAGGGATGCGGCCAAATACACTATCCGTTGTGGCCTTGACACCGCCGACTCGCTGGGCAGGTCGATTGCAACGACGGTGGCGCTCCGACGCCACGCCTGGCTGAGAACCACTGGTTTTTCAGGGGATGTCCAGAATACTCTCATGGACATGCCCTTTGATGGAGTCGGTCTTTTTGGGTCCAAAGCAGACCATGCGTTGGAGCGCTTTAAGGACTCACGGGCTACTGCCAAGTCCCTGGGCCTTTCTGCTACACGCCCTCCGCTGCCTTCTGCTTTTCGCCCCTATCGTGGCCACGGTAGGGGCGCCCTTCACGTCAGCAGCCCAGCCACCGGCCCGCGCAGCAGGCGTCTTCGCGTGGCCGAGGACGTGGATTCCGCCGTGGCGGATCGGGCAACCAGCGTGCGGGTCAGGCCACCACCTCCAACCCGTCCGCGGCCTCCAAACCCTCCTAGTCCCTCCTTTCAGGTGCACGGCACGCCAGTAGGGGGCAGGGTCCGCCATCACCTTCCCCACTGGCGCACCATCACCTCGGACAGGTGGGTCTTGGACATTGTCCGAAGGGGCTACTCCCTCCCCTTCGAGACCACCCCCAGCCATGCCACCTCAATTCCACCGCATGTCAGGGGATCACTTGGTGCTTCTACAGAAGGAAGTCACGGCCCTCTTGACCAAGAGGGCCATCGAGCATGTTCCGACCCCAGAAGTAGGGCATGGTTGCTACTCCCACTACTTTCTGGTGCCCAAAAAGGACAAGGAGGACATGCGTCCTATCTTGGACCTCCGGAACGTCAATCGCTTCCTCCGGAAGGAGAAGTTCAAGATGCTCACCCTAGCTCAGGTCTTGACTGCCCTCGACCCTGGAGACTGGTTGGTAGCGTTGGACTTGCAGGACGCGTATTTCCACATCCCCGTCCTGCCGGCCCACCGGCGTTACCTTCGGTTCACGGTAGGCCCCGAGCATTTTCAGTTCACCGTGCTCCCCTTTGGCCTTACCAGTGCCCCTCGGGTGTTCACGAAAGTGATGGCGGTGGTCGCAGCTCATCTGCGCCGGGCAGGGGTTTCAGTCTTCCCCTACCTCGACGACTGGCTGCTGAAGGCGGGCTCGTCCCAGGCAGTCGTCTCCCACCTCCAGACTACGGCCGAACTCCTGCACTCGCTGGGGTTCTCCATCAATGTGCCGAAGTCGCATCTAATTCCTTCTCCACAGCTCCTTTTCATCGGAGCAGTTCTGGACACGACGCAGTTTCGGGCCTATCCTCCCGAACGGCGAGTCCGGGATATTCAGGCTATGATTCCGATCTTTCGGCCTTTATCCTGGGTTTCGGTACGGATGACCCTGAGGCTGCTGGGCCTCATGGCCTCCTGCATCCTGCTGGTCAATCATGCCAGATGGCATATGCGGGCTCTGCAGTGGGACCTGAAGTTCCAGTGGGCGCAGCACCAGGGCAACCTGTCCGATCACGTCCAGATCTCGGAGGGGACTGCAAAACAGTTGCAGTGGTGGCTCTCGAACCGGCAATGGGTCATGGGCAGATCCCTCTCCCTTCCCCAGCCAGAGCATACAGTTGTGACGGACGCGTCCCTTCTGGGATGGGGCGGTCACATGGGAGAGGCGGAGATCAGAGGCCTCTGGTCTCCGGCGGAGTCCCGGCTCCATATCAACCTTCTGGAGCTCCGGGCGATCCGGCTTGCACTCAAGGCATTCCTTCCCTCTGTCAAAGGGAAGGTAGTGCAGGTGTTCACAGACAACACCACCGCCATGTGGTATTGCAACAAACAGGGCGGGGTGGGGTCTTGGACCCTTTGTCAGGAGGCTCTGCGCCTCTGGACATGGCTGGAACATCAGGGCATGTTCCTGATGGTTCAACACCTGGCAGGTTCTCTGAACGCCAGGGCGGACGAACTCAGCCGCAGGTGCATGATGGATCACGAATGGCGTCTTCACTCGGAAGTGGCGCAAGGACTCTTTCTACAGTGGGGAGAGCCTTGGTTAGATCTATTCGCCACCGAAGAGAACGCGCAATGTCATCAGTTCTGCGCGTTGGAATTTCCAAGGCGGCACTCGCTCGGCGACGCTTTTCGTCGCGAGTGGAGTTGCGGTCTGTTGTACGCCTTTCCGCCTATACCACTTCTACCCAGAGTGTTGAAGAAGATTCGGCACGACCGGGCCCAAGTCATTCTTGTGGCTCCGGACTGGGCTCGAAGAGTTTGGTATCCCGAGCTACTCAATATGAGCATAGATCCCCGATCCGTCTGCCTCTTCGGGAGGATCTTCTGTCGCAGCAGCAGGGGACGGTCCTCCACCCGAACCTGTCCAGTCTACACCTGCTTGCGTGGAGATTGAGCGGCGGCAGTTGATTCCTTTCGACTTGCCTCCCGAAGTTTGTGATGTGATTCTGGCAGCCAGGCGTCCCTCCACTAAGGTGGTATACTCCTGCAGGTGGAACAAATTTGTGGCATGGTGCACAGCAAAGGCTGTGAATCCCCTTTCTGCCCCTCTTTCTGAGGTCCTTCTGTTCCTTCTTTCTCTGGCCCAACAGGGTTCTGCCCTGGGTACCATCAAGGGTTATCTTTGTGCTATCTCGGCCTTCCTCAGGCTCCCTGATCAGCCCTCCCTTTTCAAGTCCCCTGTTGTTAACAGGTTCTTAAAAGGCATTACTCACCTCTTCCCTCCTGTTCCGTTTGTAATGCCTCAGTGGGACTTGAACTTGGTTCTTACCTTTTTAATGTGCGCTCCCTTTGAGCCTCTGCATAACTGTCCTCTTCGTCTTCTGACTCTGAAGACAGCCTTTCTGGTGGCCATCACCTCCGCTCGGCGGGTGAGTGAGCTCCAGGCTCTATCTTGCAAACCTCCCTTTCTGTCTGTTCATCCAGACAAGGTTGTTCTTCGGACGCGTCCGTCCTTCTTGCCAAAGGTGGTTACTGCTTTCCACATTGGGCAGACCATCACTTTGCCCACCTTCTTTCCGCCTCCGCATCCTTCCAGAGAGGAAGAGAGGCTCCACCGTCTGGACCCAAAACGTGCGCTCTCCTTCTATATCGACCGCACAAAACACTTCCGGGTGGATGACCAGCTCTTTGTTGGCTACGTGGGCGCCAAAAAAGGTCGGGCGGTGCACAAGAGGACCATCTCCCGCTGGGTCACCATGTGCATCAAGACCTGCTATTCTTTGGCCAAGAAGGAGCCTCCTGTTGGGCTGCGTGCCCATTCCACCAGGGCAACGGCTGCTACCACGGCCTTGGGCCGCGGTGTTCCGCTGCCGGTTATCTGTCAGGCAGCTACGTGGGCCTCGCTGCACACGTTTACAAAGCATTACTGCCTTGACAGTCAGGTCCGGAGGGACGGCTTCTTTGGCCGTTCTGTCCTCCAGGACTTCCTTGTCTGATCTTTGTTCGCAGACCCACCACCGGGGTTGGTATTGCTGGGGTATCTATTCTAAGGTAAGGAATCTGTCACTAACGTGTCTCTTTCAGATGCACAAGTTACTAACTTGTGTAACGATATATCTGTAAGAGACAGTAGTTAGTGACAGATTCCTGCCGCCCACCCATCCTCCCCGTTCTGCGAACTGATTTCTAGGGTTAAGGACATCCCTTTCAGGGCCCTAGTATTTTTCAGACACCTGTGTCAGCTTCTTGCATGGCTCTGCGTTCCTGGCGCGGAAAGTCGTGTACAGAACTGACGTCAGCGCGCAGGGGCGGCGCCTAAGTACTGCCCGCGACGTCATCCCGGCGATCACGACGCCGACGACGGACGCGGAGCCGCACGACGCCGCCTACCGACGCGCAAGGGTACTGCTACGCAAAACTTTTCCGGATCCAGCCTGACGCCTGGGGATATTCTAAGGTAAGGAATCTGTCACTAACTACTGTCTCTTACAGATATATCGTTACACAAGTTAGTAACTTGTGCGACAGGGCCATCCTGGTGTACACAACGGGGTACCTGAGGGAGGCCCACCAGAAGGGCCATCTGTGAGTGGGCTTCCTGGGATGAGCATGGGTGGTGTCTGGGGGTGTTTAAAAGAAGATGGCTCCGAGATGTGGGAGGCGAGTGGTCCATAAGAGAATTCGCCTGGGATGCGAAGACAGATGGACTGGGCCTTAATACTGCTCTCTGAAGTGTACAATACAATAATAATCAGGATTTGGTTGGCCCCTCTGGACCCTGGTGCCACTGCACCAACGAAAGCTGCACCCTGTTGAGTGGAGTTCACGAGATGGGATTTCTTTGCGTGAAAATGCACAATTTGCCCACTCTTTTTTTAAACTTTAGGGGGAGAACACCCCCCCAAACCCCCTGTAGGTAGTTCAGGCTCGCTCGCCACAGTGAACTACGGCAATTTCACGCCTCACCACTTTCAAATGTCACCATCCGCCACTGGTGTAAATACTGGCCTCACCCACTGAATGAGTGGCATGCTTCATCATAGGGCCGCTGCCACTCCCTGGTGCAGGCAACATCCAGGGAGGAGCGCTGAGAAAACACTGAATATAGAAAAGAAAGAAATCCTATAGTAAGGATCCCTCACGTGAGTGGGCATTCCATCCTGTAGTCAAACTTACTTCAAGGTACGGGAGTCTCCTATTAGGCCATGGATCCCTCCGGCGGTTTACATGAGCACCAGTTACATTACAGACTGACATTCATTTTGTTAGCCACAGGGAGATTAAGTGATTTGCCCAGAATCACAGGGCGATGTACATCAGACAGGCAGTTTTACCCTGACTGCACAACCAGGCCTCCGTATTTAATAAACCTGGTGAGGAAAAGATGGGACTTCAAAGCAGCAGCACGGACCATGCTTTTAATGTAAATGCTCCTGTAGGTGTTGCAGCGCATGTGAAAAATTAGATTTTTTTTTTTTTTAAACGCATACTTCAGAGGTGGGACAGTATAATGTTAACTGCAGCTTACACAAGTAAGCAGATTCTCAAAATGTTGCCCAAACCTCTCCACAACGGTTCACACCATGCAGCTTGTTCAGCAGTTGGCATTTATGTGGCTTCTTGGCGATGTGTGACCGCTGGAAAAGGCCCAGTGACTTTCCACCAAATGAGTAAAAGTGCGCTCATTTGGTCTTGTGTTTCAGTTATGGGGTGCAGTCTGCATTTGTAAACATCTGGCCTCGATGTGCGTTTTCTAGTGGCAGTGCATTCATTACCTGTTGCAGTGTCACGAATTCCATCGTCCCAGTATGAGGGTATTCACCACACTCTGGCGTTAGACTACAGTATTGGTATAGCGCACAACAGCCTTTGCTACTGCCTCGTAACGCATCAAATGTATCTTTTGCACTGCTCACGAGTTTCACGCAGGCGGTATGGTTTCGAGTCGGATGGGGACTCTTGAACCGGCTGTACCCCAATGGGTACCTTGTTTCCAACAATGCCTGAAGTGCGTAACTATGAAATCCTTCCACAGACTCCTGTTCGGGGCCGCAGATTCCATCACCAGAGCAAGAGGCTCAATCGCACTTTCAGAAGCCATACACAACGAGAGGAGCGGGGGCGGGGGCGAGCGAGCGCGGCTAGTGGCAGTGCATTCATTACCTGTTGCAGTGTCACGAATTCCATCGTCCCAGTATGAGGGTATTCACCACACTCTGGCGTTAGACTACAGTATTGGTATAGCGCACAACAGCCTTTGCTACTGCCTCGTAACGCATCAAATGTATCTTTTTGCACTGCTCACGAGTTTCACGCAGGCGGTATGGTTTCGAGTCGGATGGGGACTCTTGAACCGGCTGTACCCCAATGGGTACCTTGTTTCCAACAATGCCTGAAGTGCGTAACTATGAAATCCTTCCACAGACTCCTGTTCGGGGCCGCAGATTCCATCACCAGAGCAAGAGGCTCAATCGCACTTTCAGAAGCCATACACAACGAGAGGAGCGGGGGCGAGCGAGCGCGGCTAGTGGCAGTGCATTCATTACCTGTTGCAGTGTCACAAATTCCATCGTCCCAGTATGAGGGTATTCACCACACTCTGGCGTTAGACTACAGTATTGGTATAGCGCACAACAGCCTTTGCTACTGCCTCGTAACGCATCAAAAGTATCTTTTTGCACTGCTCACGAGTTTCACGCAGGCGGTATGGTTTCGAGTCGGATGGGGACTCTTGAACCGGCTGTACCCCAATGGGTACCTTGTTTCCAACAATGCCTGAAGTGCGTAACTATGAAATCCTTCCACAGACTCCTGTTCGGGGCCGCAGATTCCATCACCAGAGCAAGAGGCTCAATCGCACTTTCAGAAGGCATACACAACGAGAGGAGCGGGGGCGAGCGAGCGCGGCAGCCTGCTCAGCTGACCAGACGCTCGTGCGTCATGGCCTTTTGCCGGCATGTGTTTACAATTATCGCGCACGCGTCTGGGCACGATAATTGGAAACACATGTCTGCCGCGCGTAACCATCCGAAAAAGGCCAGCCACGACGCACGAGCGTTTGGACTGCTTTTGAAACCCCCTTACTTAAAGTCTTCGCCAGAAGTAGCGCTTGCGCGCTACTCTAGGCTCGACCTAAAAAGGGCTCTTTCTGAACCAAGGGCTACCTTTTTGCCAAATTTGGTGTAATTCCGTTCAGCAGTTCGAGCTGTAGCCGTGTCTAAAGTTTCCTATGGAAAATAACATGGAGAAAACACGTTTTGGGACCCCCCTTTTTTCTCGGCCCCCGCTTTGCGAATCACCCCGAAACTTTCAGGATAGGAGCTGACCGGAGCGGGCCACAAGTTTTGAAAATTTCGCGAAGATTCGTCAACCGGCGCCAAAGTTATTGGGAAAAGAAAAAACGCTTTTCCTATGGAAACTAGGTCCTAACTATAACTATCTACTGGCGACCGCCAGTAGATTATATATATATATATATATATATATATATATATATATATATATATATATGATGAATCTGTATGTATATGAGAGATCTGTTTGTATATGAGAGATCTTATAATAAAAAAAGTATTGATTGTACTTTATTTTATATTGTATTACAGTAGTTTATACAACATCACATGGCCTGAGGAAGCAATTGATTTGCGAATCATGTGATGGGAAAAGTGTGTCTTTCTTTTAACCCCTTTGCATTTGTAGTTTATAAGCAGTGATTATTTGCACATCTTCGAATTTGTGGGTACCCATGCTAGCATGTGAATTACAGGGCATTTCTCAAAATGACTTCTTTCTTATACACTGTCTTACATTTGGTAATAGCACTTGTTCTACTATTCTGTGTTCCTCCAAGTCACCCTCACATGTGTGTATAGGCTTAGTACCGCAACTGTACACAGCCCAAAACGCAATGTGGACACATCATATTTTCCCACTGAAAACTGAACCTTTTTTCCCAATGTGGGTAGCTCTAGATTTTGGACTCTAGCTCAGCCGGCACCTAGGGAAACATAGCCAACTTGTACGTTTTTGGAAACTATACACCTAGGGTATCTAGGATGGACTGACTTGCGTGGCTCTCATCATATTTTATTTACCCAGAATCCTTTGCACACCTCAAATTTTGACTAAAAAATACATTTTCTTCACATTTCTGTCATGGAACGTTGTGGAACCTGCATGGTCCCACAAACTTCCATCCACTCGGCAATACCCCAAGTCTCCCAATATAAATGGTACCTCACTTGTGTGGGTAGGCCTAATGCCCAAGAGAGGTAACGGCACAGAATGCAACATGGAGGCATTGCGTTTTCGCTAGCTGAATCCAGGGTGGGCTGTCTTGCATGCTCTCACCAGGTTTTTTGCCCAGAATCCCCTGCAAAGCTTGAACTTTGTCTAAAAACACACATTTTTCTTGGATTTCTTTGAGGAAAAGTACTGGAATATGCAAGCAGCCACATATTTCCCACCACCCAGCGTTCCCCCAAGTCTCCCGAGAAACATGGCGCCTCACATTTGTGGGTAGGTCATGTGCCTGTGACACGAGAGGGCACCAAATGCAATGTAGGCGCATTAATTTTTCCACTGAAAAACAATGGGGTTTTTGGTATGTGGGTAGCTGTGGATTTTGGGCACCTATAGAAACCTACCAAACCACCACACTTTTGAAAACTTGACACTTAGGGAGTCCAGGGTGGGGTGACTAGTGTAGCTCTCACCAGGTTATTTTTACCCAGAATCCCCTGCAAAGCTCAAACTTTGCCTTAAAAAACAAATTTTCCTTGCATTTCTGAGAGGTAAAGTCCTACAATCTACAGGGAGCCACAAGTTTCCTACCACCCAGCGTTCCCCCAGGTCTCACGATAAATATGATACCTCACTTGTGTTGGTGGGCTAAGTGCCCCTGACAGGGAAGGATCCAAAACTTATTGTGGACACATCAAAATTATATGTCAC
Source organism: Calotriton arnoldi (assembly GCA_963921515.1). Taxonomy (NCBI): domain Eukaryota; kingdom Metazoa; phylum Chordata; class Amphibia; order Caudata; family Salamandridae; genus Calotriton; species Calotriton arnoldi. The sequence goes on from CAWUFW010000063.1 coordinate 3,515,188, forward strand.
AAAACTACCTGGTTTTGCTAGAGGGGCACCTGTGATTTTGGTCCCGGGCTCGGCAGCCAACTAGGGAAACCTTACAAACTTAGACATTTCTGAAAACTAGACAGCAAGGGGAGTCCAGGCAGGTGTGGCTTGCGTGTATCCCTCAACGTTTTCTTACCCAGAATCCCTTGCAAACCTCAAATTTAGCTAAAAAATCACATTGCACCCATCTGCCTCCGGGGGGGGGGGGATGGAATAGAAAGACTGTGCCAAGTTTTTGGGGGAGGGGGGCATTGGCATGCCCATCCCCCACCCCTTCACTAAGACAAAAACGTTACCTGGTGCCTAGTGGGCTGAAAGACTCTCATTCCTGCTTGGAGATCGCCCTCTTGCTGTGATCCCTAAGCAGGGATCCTGTAGAGAAAGGTACCTTTGGAAAGGGGAGATTCTCCCCTTTCAAATGATACCTCTCCCGTCTGCATTGGTGCTCGCGGGGCTACATCGGTGGTCAGGGGCTGAGATAGCCCCTCGAGCACCGATGCAATGAAAGTGAAATAAGCCGATCAGCTCATTTCACTTTCATAATCATTGAAATGATGTCAGCGCGCCATGCATGCTGATCGTCACTTCAGTGAAAAAAATTAAATAGCGTCAGAGGCTGGGGAAGCTCTTCCCCAGCTCCGAGGCTAATTTCTGCAAAAAGAAATCCCTCTGGTGCCTGCATCCGAGGGATTTCCTGTCCCATGTGCGAGGACGGAATGGTTCTGTCCTCTGCACACGCCCACCGTGGCTGAGGATGGAACTGTTCTGTTAGTGCAGAAAAGGTTAAAAGAAGAAAATAAGTTCCATTACAGACTATTTCTTAAAAGCTTGAAATGGATGCCTGTTGGCCTGACCCTCTCTGCATGGTCATCCCCAAACATATTGCCTTCATCCCTTCTGTGTTCCAATCCTGTTCTTGTTGGCTCTTAGGACTCAGTGCATTTTACTACTGCTTACAAGTGTAAAATGCTTGTGCTCACTCCCTAAAACATGGTAAAATTGTCTTACACCCAATTGGCACATTTTTTTTACTTTTAAGTCCCTAGCACAGTGGTACTACAGGTACCCAAGGCCTGGAAAGTATAGGCTACTAGTGGGCCTGCAGCACTGATTGTGCCACCCACGTAAGTACCTATTTGCTGTATGGCGGCGGAGTTCGAAAAACATCCTACTATTAGCACAGGAAGGGCTATAGTTGCTGAATCGTCTTTATGCTAAATTTACAGTGTGCGAACGACCCCTGGGCCTCACTCCCATAAGGAGTTAGGGACACACAACTCCCATACCACCTCCCAGGACTGTGTGGCTTTTGAACTATTGCATTAGCCTGTTGTGTCTATTAGAGTTCCACACTAAGTTGACTGGCCTATAGCTTGTCTTTGGCAATTAACACTTTTTTTTATTCTTCTTCCTATCTCAAACCTCCATAACCAAATGTATTGCATTTATATGGTGATGGACAGTATTTTATTGATTTTAAATTGCTTTTATTGTATTTTATGTTATTTGCAATTTTAGAAATGTAATATTGATTTTTGTGATTTGATGTAGTTATATATATATATATATATATATATATATATATATATGTCGTACTGCTGAAATAAAGAGGATTGATGATGTCAAATAGCCTTTTAAACATGCCTCAGGTCTTCCATTGCTGCCTGTGTGGGCAGTTTTAAACTGTAATTTCGACCTGAGAAAATGAACCTTTTGCCGGACCTAAATCTTCATTTTTTTTTTTTTTATTAATGTTTTTTTTATTAGCATTTTTGCATATTAGCAGTTGTTACAGTGGCGTTTACTTTTGAATACATACATAGTTTGTCATTTTTCACTTATTTACATCGTTTCTCTTCAATCAATATACATACAATACCCTTTTTTTCGACCAAGTCTGATAAGTTGTTATTACTATTTTCACCTGTCTCACTGCTCCCGCCCCCTATGTTCAGTCCCTTTCTATAGATATGTGTTCTTCCTGAGGGGGTTCACAAATATTCCCTCAAAGTGTTCCATTTCCCCCATATCCTTTCCCACTTCTTGGGGCATCCCCGATGTATATAAACCGATTTTTCGGTGATCATAGTGTGGTCCAGGTCTTTGCACCATTTCGAATGCGTAGGAGTTAAATGTGACCCCCAATGCTGTGCTATATTGCGTTTTGCCAGCGCCATTCCCAGTGTCACCCATCCTTGATCTGCGTGGTTGAGGTCTGTGGGTTCCCAGATGTTTAGCAAACATCTCTTTGGTTCCAGCAGTACCATGACTCCTGTCACCTGCGAAACTGTACGCATAATCTCCTCCCAATACTTTGTTATTGATGGACAGTCCCAAATTGTGTGCCAGAATGTCCCCAGTGCTCCACACTGACGCAGGCAGAGTGGGGTGTCAGTCCTGCCTAATTTGTGCAGTAGTGGTCGTGTATAGTACGTGCGATGCAGGATTTTTAGCTGCACTAATCTAAGTTTGGAAGGTATTGCGATTTCCCTTGGCGATGCCGTTGCCTCCATCCAGTCGTCTTCCTCCAGTACTCCCAGATCTACCTCCCATCTTCCCTTAAGTACTGCCGTGGGATCAGTTTGATTATTAATTATTTTACGGTATGTTTGGGATATTGTAAATCTTCATTTTTAATACCTAAATGTCCCTCCTAGGGTAGGCCCTAAACAGCTGTGCAGGGTGCATTGTATTTAAAAAGTTGGACTTTTATGTTTTACATGCCCTGGTAGGGAAATACTCTCAAATTCGTTTTTCACTTTTGCAAGGCCTACCTCTCCCATATTATAACATTGGGTTACCTTATACATTTAATACGTGATAAGTTTTGTTTGGGAGTAGGTAGGAATATCATGTTTGGTGTTTGAGGAATTGTAATTTAAAATCCTCTTTAATGGTAAAGTTGGATTTTAATTCACAATTCTGAAAATGCCACTATTAGAAAGTTGACATTTTCTTGTCCTAACCGTTTGGTACCTGCAGGCGATTTCCTGGATCACATGACTGGATCTAGTTGGCAGTTCTCCTTTGTGTATTCCTCCCAGACAACCACACAATAGAGGGTCTCGTGTTGGCAGGATGGACCATCCTGACTTGATGGGAGGGGCGGAGCTGTCACACTTGTATTTCAAAGACACTGCCTCAGCTCACACAAAGGACTTCACACTAGCCTATTGTGCCTGCAGATAGACTGGGACTAGTGCAGGGAGGCAGAAAATGCCAGACACTTCTATAGGGGGAAGATTCCAGAAGTTCTTTTCACTTCAAAGTTGGCACCAGATATAACAAGCATTGGCAAAACTAATAGGTCTTGCCTATGCAAGATCTATTTGGTTTGTTAATGTTTTTCTCAGCCATGTTGTAGAGCAGCCCAGCTGCAGTTCAGCATGGCTAAAAGTTTTTAAAAGTGCTATGATGCTGTCAACACTGTTCTCTTTATATTGGTTTATATTGCTGCACAGCAGCCACGCAGCTGTCCAATTTGGCAAAGCAAAAACATTTGAAATCTCTCTACTATTTGGATTTGTAATGTTGTTAAGCTATGTTCTACAGCTGCTTGGCTGCTGTGCAGCTTGGTTGAAAGTAAAAAAAAAAGTGCTATAACAAGTCCAGCCTTGACTGTGTGATAGCACTTATTTTTTACACTTTACGTTATGCTGCACAGCAATTGGGGTGCTGCAGAACACTGATAAAAAAAATTGCAAAGCTACTAGATCTTGCATAGGCATAGAGCAGTGCAGACGTTGGCACCGCACCTGTCAGTGAGCTCGAGGGAGGCTGTCTTTTAAAAGATTTTAGTTGTAAAAAAGTACCTTCCTAAAAGTTCCTTGCGTGTCCAGCAAAGCTCAGATAACAATAATAATGTCACAATAACTCTGGTAGTTAATAAATCTGCTGGTGAGGGATGAAATATTTGTTGCGCAGAGGATTATTAGGTCTGCTGAAAAGAACGTGTATTATGCAAATCCCACAAATGTATGTTATGTAAATAGCTCAGTGAGTTACTGCTTTTGTCACAGAGATCCTTTTTGTTACTTTCACTTCTTAAGTTACAACCCTGACATAGCACATTGAGCTATGAACGGTCATCAAAGAGCGCACAGAAACTGCAAAGTCCAGTTTAAAAAACAAATTGTCCGCAGCCTTTCATTACCCTTATGTTAGTAAAAAGGTTCAGTTAGAAATAGATTATTAATAAAGGCAACCCCAAGCACTACTACATTTGAAATCCAGAGTCTCTGCTTCTCAGAACCAAGCATCAAGTGCGTACCAGAATGGGTGGTATGTGACTCATACACCCTGTAGTCCTCATTGTTTTATGTAACATTTCGTACACAGTGATTTACCAAATTGGGATGAATTGTCCCTGAATGATGTGTAAAGTGCTCTGACAGCCTGCACTGGGATGAGTAGGGCTATTAAACAAATGAAAAATATGTGAGAGAAGGGTACTGTTGGAAAGTTGTAGTCCGGGAATCCGTGGAGAAGGTCTTTGGGGCGCCAACAAAGAGTGTTACACCAGACGCCACCATTGCTAGAGCCACCCTGGCGGTAGGCTGGTGTTGTTTCAGTGGTACATAGTTACCTATTTCATTGTTGACAACACATACATCCACCAAATAGTATAAAAACTGTTTTTGACATAGGCAGGATATTTAAGGCTGTAGTGTAAATAAAGAAGTGGGTTTCTGGGCTCCTGTTTGTAGTTTTTAGGAAAGCAGTAATGTGTGTTGTCTAGGTTTTTATGGCATGGTGCTACTAGACATGTTGCACATACTGAGGCTGTTGCTCAGTTTTGGAAGTTGTGTAGGCTACACCTTTTGGCTTGCCAATGGGTGTTATTATTTAAAGGATTTGGTACTCGGACTTGCTGACTGTAAACAGAAAGGTCATTCGACATTCACTAGAGAGTTACAATAAGCAATAACCAACAATGTTTTGAAGAACCTTGACATGAATATTTGTTTAGCACCACCACAGAAAGAGCATGCTCCTCCTCCCTGCAGGCCTGTTTGATGGATTATATTACAGCATCGCAGTGCTTATTTTGAGCCAGTGGTTTCAGATGCTCGACACCAGCACCCAGTTGTCAACACCGGTGCTTGTGATAGTTTGCCACTAGGTAGCGCTGTCTGGATAATTTAAAGATGACCACAGGAACAGTCAATTATTAATTCAATATACATTAAAAATGACTATCTGAAAGAAACACGTTAGTTATAGATTCCTTACCTTAGAATTACCCCCAGGCGTCAGACTGGATCCGGAAAGTTTTTTCGTCAGCAGTACCTCTGCGAGTCGGAAGGTGTTGGTCGGCTCCGCGTGCGGCGTCGTGGACACCGGGATGACGTCTCGGCAGCTACTTAGACGCCGCCCTCGCGCGCTGACGTCAGTTATTTCTTTTTCCGCGCCAGCCAGCGCAGATCCGGGAAGAGCGGTACCTCAGTCATTTTTTGACTAACTTTTTCTCGACTTTTGTCGACTTCTTCTTCGAGTCTCCGACTCCGAAAAGGTGCACGAGGGATGCCCAGTTTCAAGGCCTGCGGTTCCTGTCATCGCATGATGTCGGTGACGGATCCGCACCGCGTGTCTTTTTTGCCTGGAGCGCGTCCACGACCCCAAGTCGTGCTCCGACTGCCGGTCGATGGCGCCGAAGGCTTTGCGGGAGCGGTCCCGAAAGCTGCTTGAACATCGGCAGTCGGCTCCGCGCCGTTCGAGGTCCCGGTCGAGAGGGAGGTCGAGAGACCGGTCGCGGAACCACCACCATTCCGGTTCGAAATCATCGAAGTCTTCGCACTCGGGGTCCGGTAAGTCGAAGCACAAGAAGAAGTCAAAGAAGCACCGTCACTCACGAGTTCTCCTCGTCGGTCGGCTGTTCCGACGAGGCACGCAGGTGGTGCCCCTCCCGTAGCTCCGCGCCCGGAGCCCGACGAGTCGACTCAGAGTTTCCCTCCCTTTCCGGGACCTGGAGCGACTCCCGCCCAGCTTCGTACGTTCTACGAGGCAATGCATGCCATCTTTGGGTGGACCGATCCCGCCGGCGCGCCTTCGGGCCCCGCGGACTCGGTTGGGGGGCCTCGGTCTTCGCTGCCGGTGTCTCCGGCCCCGGCGCCGCAGGGCCCTCTTGGATCCAGGCCTGGATCCGGATCGGCGCCGGTTGACCTCGTTACGCCTCCACCGGCGCCGCTTCCGACGGCAACACTACCGCGTCCGACGCCAGTCGGCCCCCCGGCCGGCGTCGACCCCGGCCTCCATCACATGGACACGGAGCCGGACCGGCGGGTGGGGTTTTCATGCCCCTGTTCACTCCCGGGGTCCCTTTTCAACCACAGTGGTACCCAGAGGATGATGAGAAGGACTGGGAGGGGTCAGGTGACCCTTTAACTGACCAGTTGGACAGTGAACAGGACTGGAGAGACGAACTGGGGGATGCCAGTGATTTAGACACCTCCCCTGACCTTGGCATGTTGTCTCCTCCTACCGTGGCTACGGAGGAGAGAGCATCATACGCAGTGGTGTTGCGTAGGGCGGCCGAGGCTCTCAACCTAGCGCTTCCTACGGTGGCAGTCAGGACTTACCTCCTGACGGAGGTGCTTCAACTGGCTGCGAGCTCTTCGAAGCCCTTGCTGCCGTTCAATGAGGCCCTCACCGACGTCCTTTTGGGCACCTGGTCCAGGCCCAACACGGGGGCTCCCGTGCACAGGATGATTGCCCGACGCCACCGCCCGGCTCCGGGCGACCCCACTTTCCTCTCCCAACACCCCACCCCGGAGAGCTTGGTTGTCCAAGCCTCCACTTCCAAAAGCGCATTCCCTACCGCTCCCCCAGAAAGGGAATCCAAGAAGTTGGACCACCTTGGGAAGAAGATTTTCTCTTCCGCCAGCTTAGGACTGCGGTCGGTAAACACTGCATGTCTCTTGGGCCATTATTCCCACTCCGTGTGGGATATGGTGGCGCAGGTGCTGCCTCAGTGTCCGGAGGAGGCCCGGGCAGTGCTCTCCCAGGCTGTGGCCGCTGGGAGGGATGCAGCAAAGTTTGCCATATGTTGTGGGCTGGACACCGCCGACTCTCTGGGCAGGACCATTTCAACATCGGTAGCGCTTCGTCTCTACGCCTGGATGAGGTCGACTGGCTTTTCAGGGGATGTCCAGAACACCTTGATGGACATGCCCTTTGATGGCCGTCTCCTTTTTGGCGACAAAGCAGACAACGCTCTAGAGCGTTTCAAGGACTCACGGGCTACGCCCAAGTCCTTGGGCCTCTCCACCCGCCCTGCGCAGTCTGCTTTTCGCCCCTTTCGTGGCTACGGAAGGGGTGCCCCGCTACGTCCCACCCAGAGCCACAGGCCGCAGCAAGTTACCCAACCTTTGCGCGGCCGGGGACGTGGGAACAACCGTCGTGGTTCCGGGGGCCAGCGGGTGGACCAGTCCACCAACCCCCCCTCTGCAGCAGCCTCCAAACCCTCCTAGTCCGACCTTTCAGGCCCATCAAACGACAGTGGGTGGCAGGATTTGCCATCACCTCCCCCACTGGCGCACCATCACGTGGGACAGGTGGGTTTTGCAAATAGTCCGAAGGGGCTACTCCCTCCCCTTCGAGACTACCCCTCCAGCCATGCCACCAAGATACCACCGCATGTCGGGGGATCATCTGGCCCTGCTCCAGCAGGAAGTTACGGCTCTCTTGGCCAAGGGAGCCATCGAGCGCGTTCCTGTCCCAGAAGTAGGTTGTGGTTGTTACTCCCACTACTTTCTGGTCCCCAAGAAGGACAAGGGCCTGCGTCCTATCTTGGATCTCAGGGACGTCAACCGCTTCCTCCGGAAGGAGAAGTTCAAGATGTTGACCCTTGCTCAGGTCTTGTCTGCCCTCGACCCGCAAGAAGGGTGCTAGCGTTGGACTTGCAGGACGCTTATTTTCACATCCCCGTCCTGCCGGCCCACCGGCGTTACCTACGGTTCACGGCAGGCCACGAGCATTTTCAATTTACTGTGCTCCATTTTGGCCTTACCAGCCCCCCTCGGGTGTTCATGAAAGTGATGGCGGTGGTCGCAGCTCATCTGCGCAGATCAGGGGTTTCAATCTTCCCCTATCTCGACGACTGGCTGTTGAAGGCGGGCTCGCCCCAGGCAGTCGTCTCCCACCTCCAGACTACGGCCGACCTCCTGCATTCGCTGGGGTTCTCCATCAATGTGCCGAAGTCACACCTGATCCCCTCTCAGAAGCTCCTCTTCATCGGAGCGGTACTGGACACAACGCGGTTTCGGGTCTATCCTCCCGAGCAGCGAGCCCGGGATATTCAGGCTAGGATTCCGATCTTTCAGCCTCTATCCCGGGTTTCTCCTGCTGGTCGATCATGCCAGGTGGCATATGCGGGCTCTGCAGTGGGACCTGAAGTTCAAGTGGGCGCAGCATCAGGGGAATCTGTCCGATTGCGTTCAGATCTCGGAGGGCACTGCACGTCAACTGCAGTGGTGGCTCACGAACCAGGATTGGGTCAATGGCAGATCCCTCTCCCTTCCCCAACCAGACCACACTGTGGTGACGGACGCGTCCCTTCTGGGTTTGGGCGGCCACATGGGAGAGGCGGAGAGCAGAGGACTCTGGTCTCCGGCGGAGTCCGGGCTCCACATCAACCTTCTGGAGCTCCGGGCGATTTGTCTTGCACTCAAGGCATTCCTTCCCTCTGTCCGTGGAAGAGTAGTGCAGGTGTTCACGGACAACACCACCGCCATGTTGTACTGCAACAAACAGGGCGGGTGGGGTCGTGGACCCTCTGTCAAGAGGCCCTCCGCCTCTGGACATGGCTGGAACATCAGGGCATATCCCTGGTGGTTCAACACCTGGCAGGTTCCCTGAACGCCAGGGCGGACGAACTCAGTCGCAGGTGCATGATGGATCACGAATGACGTCTTCACTCGGAGGTGGTGCAAGGCCTCTTTCAACAATGGGGAGAGCCTTGGTTAGATCTATTCGCCACCGAAGAGAACGCGCAATGTCAGCAATTCTGTGCGTTGGAATTTCCAAGGCGGCACTCGCTAGGCGACGTCTTTCGTCGCGAGTGGAGTTGCGGTCTGTTGTACGCCTTTCTGCCTATACCACTTCTGCCCAGAGTGCTGAAGAAGATCAGGCGCGACCGGGCCCAAGTCATTCTGGTGGCTCTGGATTGGGCATGAAAAGTCTGGTATCCAGAGCTGCTCAACATGGCCATCGATCCTCCGACCCGTCTGCCTCTTCGGGAGGATCTTCTGTCGCAGCAGCAGGGGACGGTCCTCCACCCGAACCTGTCCAGTCTCCACCTCCTTGCGTGGAGATTGAGCGGCGGCAGTTGACGTCTTTCGACCTGCCTCCCGAAGTCTGTGACGTAATCTTGGCAGCCAGGCGTCCCTCCACTAAGACGGTATACGACTGCTGGTGGAACAAATTTGTGGCATGGTGCACAGCAAAGGCTGTGGATCCCCTTTCTGCCCCTCTTTCTGAAGTACTCTTGTTCCTTCTCTCTTTAGCCCAGCAGGGCTCTGCTCTGGGCACTGTCAAGGGCTATCTGTCAGCCATTTCTGCTTTCCGTCGGCTGCCAGATCAGCCTTCTCTTTTCAAGTCCCCGGTAGTTAACTGTTTCTTAAAAGGCTTAACACATCTTTTTCCTCCAATCCCCTTCGTTATGCCTCAGTGGGACTTGAATCTTGTACTAACTTATTTAATGTGCGCTCCCATTGAGCCGCTTCATAGCTGTCCCTTACGGCTCTTAACTCTTAAGACTGCTTTCCTGGTAGCCATCACTTCTGCTAGAAGGGTGAGTGAGCTCCAGGCCCTTTCTTCAAAACCTCCTTTCCTGTCTCTTCATCCGGACAAGGTGGTTCTCCGAACCCGTCCATCATTCCTTCCTAAGGTGGTCACTGCCTTCCACATTGGGCAGACCATTACTTTGCCCACCTTCTTTCCGCATCCTTCGAAGGAGGAAGAGAGGCTCCACCGTCTGGACCCAAAACATGTGCTCTCCTTCTATCTGGATCGCATGAAACAGTTCCGGGTGGATGATCAACTTTTTGTTGGCTACGTGGGCGCAAAGAAGGGTCAGGCCGTACACAAACGCACCATTTCTCGATGGGTCGTGTTGTGTATTAAGGCTTGTTACTCTCTGGCTAAAAAGGAGCCTTCAGTCGGGCTACGCGCTCATTCCACCAGGGCGACGGCAGCCACTACTGCCTTAGGAAGAGGAGTTCCTCTGAATGACATCTGTCAGGCGGCCACGTGGGCATCGCTGCACATGTTCACCAAACCCTACTGCTTGGACAGCCAAGTCTGGAGAGACGGCTTCTTTGGCCGTTCTGTTCTCCAGGATTTTCTGGTGTGATCTTGGTTCGCAGACCCACCACCGGGGTTGGTATTGCTGGGATATCTATTCTAAGGTAAGAAATCTATAACTAACGTGTTTCTTTCAGATGAACAAGTTACTTACCTTCGGTAACGATATATCTGTAAGAAACATTAGTTAGTTATAGATTCCTTACCGCCCCACCCTTCCTCCCCGTTCTGCAAACTGATTTCTAGGGTTAAGGACATCCTTTCAGGGCCCTAGTTTTGTGCACCAGTGGTCAGTGTCTTGCATGGCTCTGCGTTTCTGGCGCGGAAAGTCGTGTACAGAACTGACGTCAGCGCGCGAGGGCAGCCGCCACGTCATCCCAGCGACCACGACTCCGACGACGGACGCGGAGCCGACCGACGCCACCTTCTGACGCGCAGAGGTACTGCTGACGAAAAAACTTTCCGGATCCAGTCTGACGCCAGGGGGTAATTCTAAGGTAAGGAATCTATAACTAACTAATGTTTCTTATAGATATATCGTTACCGAAGGTAAGTAACTTGTTTATTACTTGCCGCCCAAGTCATTCTTATAGCTTTGGGGACCTGGAATAGTCCGAATTGTCACACTTGTAGGAGTGTGATGGTTAGTAATTGTGGTGTTACTATTGTTGGCAGCACAGCATGGCAGGTGCAATAAATGGTGCACGCTGCAGTGGCCTCCTGGCGAGAGCCCTGGCACTTACTTATTTACAAAGTAAGCATTGCAGCCTCGTAAACTGGAGCATAGAAGGGGCTCTATTCTTGTTTTAGTGTAAACACTATCACTTTGAAGTCACAGACAAAGAGAGTCAGCAAATAGAAAGCAAGGAATTGTGAGTTACAATCCCCAAAGCCAATGGTGAGCAATGGGCGAAATGCATTTTCAGAGAAGCTTTCTGATTTCCCCCAAGATCTCTACAGCAAACCAGACAGCTGTGCTGTCTGGTAGGCTTCGACCTGAAAAGGGGAGCCTCAGACCTACTCTTCAGTGCACTCCTGGACCTGTGGATGCTACGACTGCCCTGCTGCCAGAGGATTGCTCTACTCATTGAGGCCTGCCCTGCTGTCTGAGAAGGAAGAATGGACCTGCATCCTTCAACCCAGCCTACCTGAGTGACTCCAAGCGTTAGTTAGCTAGCCTCCTGTTCTGAGCTACAAGGACACACAATCTCCAGAGACCTCTCTGTAACTGCTCAACTGACCTGCTGCACTGGACCTGCAAGTGGACCTGCTTGAACCCTACTGCTCTTTGCTGGAGTGCGTTTTTGATCGCCATGAGGGGCCTCCTGGGTCCCCTGAACCTTTGGTGTGGCATCGGTTGAGCTCCTAGAAGAAAAGGCAAAATCCTGACGTTTTGGGCTCTTCGCAACTGCGAACGGGTCTGTTCATGCCAAGATCTTGCCACCAGTGCCTTCCGCCAACACGAAGCTCCAGTGAACCCGACTTTTCTCTTTGCACTACAGTGATCGCCAGTGACGACCGGCAACACAAGATTTGCACTTCGGCCTACAGCATCGACATCCCTAGGGTGACCGGCAATGCGTAGCTCCAGCAACGACCGTCCACGACGCTCGGCAGCATCTCTGCTCTACAGTGATGACTATCCGCAATGCCTAGCCTGCTCGTCGCGCTACAGCGGCGACCAACCGCTGTGCTCTCCCTGCTCCTCGCAGCCTCCTCCACCATGAATGGAACTCTTCCAGGTGGACTTTAGAAGGTAGCGTTTTCAGTAGTGCTAACATGATCCCTATATCCGACCTACGGCCAATCGCGGTCGGCATGAACTTGTAAGTTCCACACGGCTTTCCATAACAAGATAACTGCAAGTGCCACATTGTGCTTTTAGGCACTATACTTACCGTAAATCTTTTAAACTGCTTATCTCTGGTTCTACTGATTGGATTTTTGTCATTTTGGTGTCAATTAATTTATTAAATTTTGCTCTAATTTTCCAAATTGATGTGGGATTTGTCTTGTGTTGTGTTTTCACTTTATTACTGTTTGTGTGCTGCATAAATACTTTACACATTGCCTCTAATTTAAGCCTGACTACTTTTGTGCCAAGCTTCGGGAGGGTTAAGCACAGGTTAATTTTGTGACTTTGGTGGTTCACTCTACCAAGGGTTGTTACTGTTGCTTGAGAAGGGCTCACACCCCCCTCAATCAACAACCAATTTTATCACAATGCCCTTCACCCATTATTTGGATTCCTTGGACTTGAAGCATAACAGCTTGGGCTCACTGGTAATATTAAATGGTGCATGTACGCCGGTTAATTATCCACAGATGCAAATTGGTATTTTTAACATTTTCTTATGATCACAGTCATGATTTGCTCCTGCGGAGAAGTGATGCTCATGTGTACTTAGCTCAAGCTTGAAATATTGGAATGCTTCATTATTTACTCTTCAGACCTGCCTGTAATAACTATAGCTTTTTAGCTTCAAAATGAATTGTTTGTCCTACTTTTTTCAATAAAACATGTTGAGAAGGCGAAGCCTCAGGAAAGGGCTATGCTGGCTCAAAACGCTTTGTAAAGTAAAGGGCTGGTGTTAGGACAACAAACAGCTCAGCCTTGATAATTTGTTGAATCACAATAACTGTTAATTTCTGGTTGGAATGTTGCCTCTAAGGATTTACAATTATATTTATCTTGCTTTAATTTCAAAGTTCAAGAATTATTTAAACTTATTTTTAATTACTATGATGGTTGCACATAAATCATTTCAATTACTGAATTGGACGCATCAGGCAATCTATAATCGCCATTATTTCTCTATTTCAGTTCTGCTACAGCTGGCCAGTGATGCCTTACCAAATGACATCACCTTGTCCTTGGCCTATCTACTCGCATTGCCGCAGGTATGTTTGTATTGCAATTCTCAGTCGACTTGTCGTTTAAAATTGATCAGTTTATTTTATGCAGCAGACTCTTTCATTTGGCCTTTAAAATAAAAATGTTCCTGATAGCCATTACTTCATTAAAAATGGCTTGGCTTAGGTGATCTATGAGGCTGCTTTAAGATGATCACTGAGTCCTTTATCATTTATTTTTAAAATGCAATGGCTTATTGGTTATTGAAAGTGTAAAGTGTAAAAACGCGCCACAGGAACTGCGAACCTGTGATACTCTTAGGATAGGAAAAACCTTAATAAATTGATATGAAGTAATGTTCCTTTACAGTGACCGTGAAATTCAGTTGAAGGATGTGCTTTAATAAAGTTTTGCCAGAACGTATGCTTGTTGGGCGGAATCAGGACTGTGGATGCTAAACACTTGTAAGACATAAGATGGAAATACAGTTGAAATTGAGGTGGTGCACCAAAGAGGTACATTTATTTACTGTGAAGTCTGAAAGCAGTGATTTAGCCAAATTGTTTCTTCAAAATTCTAAAGGATACTTATCCCTCCAGATTCCTCACCAGACACTATACTGGATCTGGAAAAGTTAGCATTGTTTTTTCAGTGCTGGCAGGTGGTGACCAGGCATTCCCTCGGATGTTACTTCAGTAAGCCCATATATGTTTCCATCCAGATTTCTGACATCCATTTCCTTTTTTCTGATAGGGTGCTTCTATTTGCAGATTCCTTACCTCTTAAATGCCTTTTAGGTGCCAGACTGGATCCAGAAAATTTGAAACAGCTGTCCTACAGCTGGTAGGTGGCGCTCGACTCCGTCTCGGTGCAGGACAATCCCAGACATTACATCACTGGTGCCATAGAAGCACCACCCTGGCATACCGACGACATTCACTTTATTTTCTGCACTTACCAACAGAGATCTGGAGTGCTATCCTCAGAATGCTTTTTTCTCTTGAATTTTTTTTTCTGTAGGATGTCACCTCCAGAAAATCAGGGTTCAAATAAGTCCAATTCTGCCATTAGCAGCTATCCATTTCAGACCCGCCTGTAGTGTCTGGCACTCAAGTGAAAAATTTCAAATTGATTAAGGAGAAGGAGGCCAAACTGTTCATGATGCAGGCCTATGACACCCACTGGACTTGATCGCAGTCCAAATGCAGACTAAGCTTCGAATTCACCCACTCGCTGTTGACTAGCAAGTCAAGGGACAAATCGACAGAAACACTAATCACAAGAGGGGGGATTGTTCAGCGCTGAGAAGTTGCTGATGGTCATGCGGTAGGGCCTTGGGCCGGTGACCCAAAACCTCACTCGGGCCTCAGCTTTGGCCATAAAGCCGGAACTCATTGACATCACTCTGTCACTGTGTCACATGGGACAGTTCTCCAAGCACTGCAGGGAAGACATGAACATGTTCTTAAACTTTCCGACAATCTTCTCTATTTCCAGCCTCTTACAGGAGACCTCAGAAACGAGTGGGAATGATTTTTTATGCAAATCAGGACGAGGAGGAAGCTTTTTTCAGCTAAGAGCCCTTTAACTCGCAGTATCACCCTGATCACGTGTCTCACAAAGAGGATGTCAGAGACTATGTGAGTGGCCAATAAAGAAAGAGGAAGGCGGTGAAAAGAAGGAACCTGGAATATGCCGAGGCCTGGATCGTCGTGTGGAGAAGGGAAGAACCCGTCCCGTCTCAAAGACGTGCTATGGAGCTCTGCCCAGGTTCAGGGACTGCAGTTGAGGGGGGGGGGGGCAGCCTGTCGCCCGAGCGGAAGATCCCATGAACCAGGAGGAGATGCCTGGGGGCCACCGACTCTGCGACTCACACGGCCACGCTCTTGGAGGAGCGTGGAGCGTGGCTCGCACAGGTATGTGCGCACCTCTGGGAACTCGGAGAGAGAAAGGTTGCTCAGCCCAAGATCTCTAGTCTCAGAAAAGGGATGTGATACTCCAGGCAATTTCCTATAGAGACAGAATGGGTCTCGTGGTCTTACAAATGGGAGAACTGCTGAGACGTTGATTGTTTTTTTTATATTTTATGTAAATTGAGATAGTCTTTCACGTTCTGCTAATTCCCTACTCAGTGAAATATAAGTGTGACAGGCCAAGCACTTATCTATGTTGTTCTCTTTATTTTGAGGGGAAAATGTATGCCTTCCTGATATCCCATCATCTAAAGAAAAACCTAGAAGAGAGAAAAGAAGAGGAAAGACTGGTTACTTTCTTTACTTGGAAAACTGAATAAAACATCCTATTATCAAGACTTTTTGGATCTGCCTATTATGTCCCACGCCATTTAACACACTGACTCCGGCCTCAGTGCTGGCCACGGTTACTGTGCAACTTCCACTTTCCCAGAGTTTCCAGACCCTGGTGCTGATTAAGGCCTTCATCCAGTTGAGGCTTCCTGTGCCATGCTTCCACTGGTGCACCCTCAGGCCCCATAGTTCCACAGGATACTCCTCCTGGACTTACACAAGCAGGCACCCTCTCGGCCTTCTCCTAGTGCTCTTTCGGTACTCGCTGGCCACCATTCCTCAACCCCGTGCTTCCCCAAGTCCTAGGCCATCCCGATGTGTCTTTGATGCTAGGCATACAGATGAATACTGACAAGCTGAACAACCTATTTCATCAGACTTGGATCATATCCAGATGCCTGATTGGGCTACATGACATTGATGAGAGAAGTGAGGTGGGTAAATACTTCTTTTTGTGAACACTGATGCTGCTGACCATCTGGCCCTGAAAAACACAAGTGGCAGAGATACTTCTCCTGAAGCTGACAGGGAGTGCCCTTTGTGCCCCTCAATAGAAATGACATAATTTAAAGACATCTTCAGAAGTTTGACCAAGAATTTCCCTTGTCCATGAAAAGAAACAAGTCAAGCATCCTCACAGAAATTTGCAACAATTAGCCTCGGCGCTAATGCTTTCCTTCAATGAGCCATTAATGGAGTCTTTCCTAGTAGCGTGGGGCAAATCTACTTCTTAACCTCAGTGAGCTGTCAGGCATTGCCTCATGCTTGGGGACCTAAAGTTCTTGACAACACATTTGTCATCGGAGAGTCTGGTGGTGCAGGCGTCATCCTGCTCCAGCAGAACCCTGCCTTTTTTAATACAGCTTTTCCGGATCGTGAATGAAAAAAGATCGAGGCCATCAGACAGAAAGATTTCTCGTCAGGAAGCCTCACCCTCTGTTCCTCAAATGTGACTTTTGTCCTGGCCTATCTTTTGCCATGCGGTGTGGCAAATGGCACAGATCTTTTACCTAATCTCCCTTTCCACATAAGGAACCATTTTGCAGAAGTTGAATGAGATTTGAGATTTTGCAGAAGTCTGGGGATTTGTTTGGCCGATGTGGTCAAACAAATCCCCAGGTCGAGTTTGGACACTGTAGATACAGTAGCACATTCGATGGGCTCCTACCTAGCCAGAGTTCCACAGGATTTTCAAGGAATGTCCTGAGTAACCAAATGGACATGCCATTTGATAGTTCCTGTGTGTTTGATGAGAAGGCTGATTCGGCCCTTAAAACGCTCAAGCGGGGGGTAACCTATGTGCGTTTGTTTCACAAGGAATGCATCATATTTTGTGGGGTTTCTACAGGAACGCCCCTTTGACAGCACCAACCTTCCCATCCATACTAGCAGCTGAACCAATTCCTGCTCCACTTCAAGGGGTCTAGTGGTTCAGGGTCTGTCACTGCCAGCAAAAACCTTCTTCTTTCCCCCTTTTCTCCGCCCCACCCACAGAACGTCTTTAGCTCACTCCTGGGCTATTACTTGTGGCATGTGGAAGGAGGGATGTCTTACTACCTTCACCCATAATAGTGGATTATCACAACCAATTTTTGGGAAATAGTTGAGCATGACTACACTCTTCCTTTCCAGGAGTTTCCTCCACCATCTCAGACCCTTGTCCCCTTTGCCACCTCAGCCAACTATGCCTGCATTCTGCAGCAGTAGGTCTTGGTCTATCAGAGGAAGGGAGCCATGGAACTGGTTCAAGAGAACGAGATTGGGGAGGGATCTTGCTTCCATTATTTTCTTGTCCCCAAGACAGACAGTGGTCTTCCTCCCATTCTCGACCTTTTGGTTTTGAACGTTTTCTTCCGCAAGGAGAAATTCAAGCTGCTGTCTCTTGTATATGTTGTATCTGAAAGAGACACGTTAGTGACAGATTCCTTACCTTAGAATATCCCCAGGCGTCAGGCTGGATCTGGAAAGTTTTTTGCGTAGCAGTACCCTTGCGCGTCGGTAGGCGGCGTCGTGCGGCTCCGCGTCCGTCGTCGGCGTCGTGATCGCCGGGATGACGTCGCGGGCAGTACTTAGGCGCCGCCCCTGCGCGCTGACGTCAGTTCTTCTTTTTCTGCGCCAGTAAGCGCAGATCCGGGAAGAGCAGTGCCCTAGTCACTTTTTGACTATCTTTTTTGTGAAATTTTTCACTGTTTTCTTCAACGAGTCTTCACGACTCCTAAGGTGTCATAGGGATGCCCGGCTTTAAGCCCTGCGAGGAATGTGGTCGTATGATGTCCATCACGGACCCCCACCTCGAGTGTCTCTTCTGTCTCGGCCGAGACCACGACACGAAGTCGTGCCCTGACTGCCGGAAACTTCATCCGAAGGCTTTGCGAGAGCGGTCTCGAAAGCTCCTTGAAGTCCGGCAGTCGGCTCCGCGCCGCACCAAGCCCCGGTCCCGGGAGAGGTCGAGGGGCCGGACGCGGAGTCCCCGCCGTTCGTCGGAATCCAAGTCCTCGCGCTCCTCCGGTAAGTCGAAGCACAAGAAGTCTAAGCGGCGTCATCGCTCTAAGACTTCGCCTCGCCGGTCGCGCGACTCGGCTGAGGTCCCTGTCGGCACCGTCCCCGCGGCCCCGGACGTGCCTGTCGAGTTGCCCCCGCATTACCCGTCCTACCCGGGTTCGGGAGCGACTCCGGCCGAAATACAGAAATTCCTGTCGGCCATGGCCCGCCTCTTCGGGCCTCAAGGTCCCTCCGGTGCGCCTTCGGGCCCCGCGGGCCCTGATGGGGTTGCTCCGGCGTCGCCGTCGACTCCGGTCCCGGCGTCGCCTGTCCCACCAGCCTTCGTCCCGGCCTCGGCTCCGGCCCCGGCCTCGACCCCGGTTCCGGTGGTGCCGCAACCCCCATCGACGCCGATGAGACCTTGGGTCCCTTATGTCCCTCCTCCTCCATCTTTTCAACCTGAGGAGGACCAGGAGAGCTGGGAGGGGTCTGACGACCTTCTCACACAACAGTGCGAGTTTGACCCGGACTGGGTTGAGGAACTTGGGGATGCCAGTGGGCTGGATACCTCCCCCGACTCTGGCATGCTGTCTCCTCCCGTGGCAACGGAGGAGGGGGCTAATTTTGCAACGGTGTTGCGTAGAGCTGCTGGAGCCTTAAATCTCCAGTTGCCTACAGTGGCCGTCAGGACTAACCTCCTGACTGAAGTGCTTCAGCCGGCGGCCTCCTCTTCGGAGCCTGTGCTGCCGTTCAACGATGCACTCACTGACGTTCTTTTGGGTGCCTGGTCCAAACCCACCACAGGGGCTCCTGTGGATAGGAACGTGGCCCGACGCCGGGCCGACCCCCTGTTTCTCTCCCAACACCCCACCCCTGAGAGCTTGGTTGTCCAAGCCTCTGCCTCCCAAACAGCCTTCCCTACCGCCCCTCCGGATAGGGAATCCAAGCGCCTGGATCACTTTGGGAAGAAGGCTTTCTCTTCCTCCAGTGCTGGCTTGCGGTCTGTTAATACCGCTTGCCTCTTGGGCCGATACACCCACTCCCTGTGGGATTCGGTGGCTGATGTTTTGCCGCAGTGTTCTGAGGAGGTCCAGACACTGCTTACCCGCGCTATTGCGGAAGGGCGTGATGCGGCTAAATATACCATCCGCTGTGGCCTTGATACCGCCGACTCGCTGGGCAGATCGCTTGCAACGACGGTGGCGCTGCGTCGCCACGCCTGGCTGAGAACCACTGGTTTTTCAGGGGATGTCCAGAATACTCTCATGGACATGCCCTTTGATGGAGTCGGTCTTTTGGTTCGAAGGCAGACCATGCGCTGGAGCGTTTCAAGGACTCACGGGCTACTGCTAAGTCCCTGGGCCTTGCTGTTGTGCGCCCTCCGCAAACGTCTGCTTTTCGCCCCTTTCGTGGCCACGGAAGGGGCGCCCAGTCACGTCCACAGGCCGGCCAACGGCCCGCGCAGCAAGCGCCTTCGCGTGGCCGAGGACGTGGATACCGCCGTGGCGGTTCGGGCAACCAGCGTGCGGGTCAGGCCACCACCTCCAACCCGTCCGCGGCCTCCAAGCCCTCCTAGTCCCTCCTTTCAGGTGCACAGCACGCCAGTCGAGGGCAGGGTCCGCCATCACCTTCACCACTGGCGTCCCATCACCTCGGACAAGTGGGTCTTGGACATTGTCCGAAGGGGCTACTCCCTCCCCTTCGAGACCACCCCCCAGCCATGCCACCTCCATTCCACCGCATGTCAGGGGATCACTTGGTGCTTCTACAGAAGGAAGTCACGGCCCTCTTGGCCAAGAGGGCCATCGAGCGTGTTCCGACCCCAGAAGTAGGGCGTGGTTGCTACTCCCACTACTTTCTGGTGCCCAAAAGGACAAGGAGGACATGCGTCCTATCTTGGACCTCCGGAACGTCAATCGCTTCCTCCGGAAGGAGAAGTTCAAGATGCTCACCCTAGCTCAGGTCTTGACTGCCCTCGACCCCGGAGACTGGTTGGTAGCGTTGGACTTGCAGGACGCCTATTTCCACATCCCCGTCCTGCCGGCCCACCGGCGTTACCTTCGGTTCACGGTAGGCCTCGAGCATTTTCAGTTCACCGTGCTCCCCTTTGGCCTTACCAGTGCCCCTCGGGTGTTCACGAAAGTGATGGCGGTGGTCGCAGCTCATCTGCGCCGGGCAGGGGTTTCAGTCTTCCCCTACCTCGACGACTGGCTGCTGAAGGCGGGCTCGTCCCAGGCAGTCGTCTCCCACCTCCAGACTACGGCCGAACTCCTGCACTCGCTGGGGTTCTCCATCAATGTGCCGAAGTCGCATCTGATTCCTTCTCCACAGCTCCTTTTCATCGGAGCAGTTCTGGACACGACGCAGTTTCGGGCCTATCCTCCCGAACGGCGAGTCCGGGATATTCAGGCTATGATTCCGATCTTTCAGCCTTTATCCTGGGTTTCGGTACGGATGACCCTGAGGCTGCTGGGCCTCATGGCCTCCTGCATCCTGCTGGTCACTCATGCCAGATGGCATATGCGGGCTCTGCAGTGGGACCTGAAGTTCCAGTGGGCGCAGCACCAGGGCGACCTGTCCGATCACGTCCAGATCTCGGAGGGGACTGCAAAACAGTTGCAGTGGTGGCTCTCGAACCGGCAATGGGTCATGGGCAGATCCCTCTCCCTTCCCCAGCCAGAGCACACAGTTGTGACGGACGCGCCCCTTCTGGGATGGGGCGGTCACATGGGAGAGGCGGAGATCAGAGGCCTCTGGTCTCCGGCGGAGTCCCGGCTCCATATCAACCTTCTGGAGCTCCGGGCGATCCGACTTGCACTCAAGGCATTCCTTCCCTCTGTCAAAGGGAAGGTAGTGCAGGTGTTCACAGACAACACCACCGCCATGTGGTACTGCAACAAACAAGGCGGGGTGGGGTCGTGGACCCTTTGTCAGGAGGCTCTGCGCCTCTGGACATGGCTGGAACACCAGGGCATGTTCCTGGTGGTTCAACACCTGGCAGGTTCCCTGAACGCCAGGGCGGACGAACTCAGCCGCAGGTGCATGATGGATCACGAATGGCGTCTTCACTCGGAAGTGGCGCAAGGACTCTTTCTACAGTGGGGAGAGCCTTGGTTAGATCTATTCGCCACCGAAGAGAACGCGCAATGTCATCAGTTCTGCGCGTTGGAATTTCCAAGGCGGCACTCGCTCGGCGACGCTTTTCGTCACGAGTGGAGTTGCGGTCTATTGTACGCCTTTCCGCCTATACCACTTCTACCCAGAGTGTTGAAGAAGATTCGGCACGACCGGGCCCAAGTCATTCTTGTGGCTCCGGACTGGGCTCGAAGAGTTTGGTATCCCGAGCTACTCAATATGAGCGTAGATCCCCCGATCCGTCTGCCTCTTCGGGATGATCTTCTGTCGCAGCAGCAGGGGACGGTCCTCCACCCGAACCTGTCCAGTCTACACCTGCTTGCGTGGAGATTGAGCGGCGGCAGTTGATTCCTTTCGACTTGCCTCCCGAAGTTTGTGATGTGATTCTGGCAGCCAGGCGTCCCTCCACTAAAGTGGTATACGCCTGCAGGTGGAACAAATTTGTGGCATGGTGCACAGCAAAGGCTGTGAATCCCCTTTCTGCCCCTCTTTCTGAGGTCCTTCTGTTCCTTCTCTCTCTGGCCCACCAGGGTTCTGCCCTGGGTACCATCAAGGGTTATCTTTGTGCTATCTCGGCCTTCCTCAGGCTCCCTGATCAGCCCTCCCTTTTCAAGTCCCCTGTTGTTAACAGGTTCTTAAAAGGCATTACTCACCTCTTCCCTCCTGTTCCGTTTGTGATGCCTCAGTGGGACTTAACTTGGTTCTTACCTTTTTAATGTGCGCTCCCTTTGAGCCTCTACATAACTGTCCTCTTCGTCTTCTGACTCTGAAGACAGCCTTTCTGGTGGCCATCACCTCCGCTCGGCGGGTGAGTGAGCTCCAGGCTCTATCTTGCAAACCTCCCTTTCTGTCTGTTCATCCAGACAAGGTTGTTCTTCGGACGCGTCCGTCCTTCTTGCCAAAGGTGGTTACTGCTTTCCACATTGGGCAGACCATCACTTTGCCCACCTTCTTTCCGCCTCCGCATCCTTCCAGAGAGGAAGAGAGGCTCCACCGTCTGGACCCAAAACGTGCGCTCTCTTTCTATATTGACCGCACAAAACACTTCCGGGTGGATGACCAGCTCTTTGTTGGCTACGTGGGCGCCAAAAAGGTCGGGGCGGTGCACAAGAGGACCATCTCCCGCTGGGTTACCTTGTGCATCAAGACCTGCTATTCTTTGGCTAAAAAGGAGCCTCCTGTTGGGCTGCGTGCCCATTCCACCAGGGCAACGGCTGCTACCACGGCCTTGGGCCGCGGTGTTCCGCTGCCGGTTATCTGTCAGGCAGCTACGTGGGCCTCGCTGCACACGTTTACAAAGCATTACTGCCTTGACAGTCAGGTCCGGAGGGACGGCTTCTTTGGCCGTTCTGTCCTCCAGGACTTCCTTGTCTGATCTTTGTTCGCAGACCCACCACCGGGGTTGGTATTGCTGGGGTATCTATTCTAAGGTAAGGAATCTGTCACTAACGTGTCTCTTTCAGATGCACAAGTTACTAACTTGTGTAACGATATATCTGTAAGAGACAGTAGTTAGTGACAGATTCCTTACCGCCCACCCATCCTCCCCGTTCTGCGAACTGATTTCTAGGGTTAAGGACATCCCTTTCAGGGCCCTAGTATTTTTCAGACACCTATGTCAGCTTCTTGCATGGCTCTGCGTTCCTGGCGCGGAAAGTCGTGTACAGAACTGACGTCAGCGCAGAGGCGGCGCCTAAGTACTGCCCGCGACGTCATCCGGCGATCACGACGCCGACGACGGACGCGGAGCCGCACGACGCCGCCTACCGACGCGCAAGGGTACTGCTACGCAAAAACTTTCCGGATCCAGCCTGACGCCTGGGGATATTATAAGGTAAGGAATCTGTCACTAACTACTGTCTCTTACAGATATATCGTTACACAAGTTAGTAACTTGTGCATCTGAAAGAGACACGTTAGTGATAGATTCCTTACCTTAGAATATCCCCAGGCGTCAGGCTGATCCGGAAAGTTTTGCGTAGCAGTACCCTTGCGCGTCGGTAGGCGGCGTCGTGCGGCTCCGCGTCCGTCGTCGGCGTCGTGATCGCCGGGATGACGTCGCGGGCAGTACTTAGGCGCCGCCCTGCGCGCTGACGTCAGTTCTTCTTTTTCCGCGCCAGTAAGCGCAGATCCGGGAAGAGCAGTGCCCTGGTCAATTTTTGACCATACTTTTTGGTGATTTTTCACTGTGTTTTTCCAGCCTTCAGGTGTCGTAGGGATGCCCGGCTTCAAGCGATGCGGCGCCTGTGCGCGGATGATGTCCGTCACCGACCCGCATTGGGAGTGTCTCTTCTGCCTCGGCCGAGGCCACGACACCGAGTCTTGTCCCGAATGCCAGGCCCTCAACCCGAAGGCTTTGCGAGAGCGGTCTCGAAAGCTCCTCGAGGCCCGGCATTCGGCTCCGCGGAAGCCCCGGTCGCGTGAGAGGTCCAGGGGTCGCTCGCGGAGTGCACACCGGTCGTCGGCGTCGAAGTCTTCTTCGTCCGGTAAGTCTCGACACAAGAAGTCCAAGAAGCATCGTCGCTCTCGGACTTCGCCTCGCCGGTCTCGCGACTCGGCTGAGGCCCCTCCCGGCACCGTCCCCGCCCCCGCGGCCCCGGACTTGCCTGTGGAGTCGCCCCCGTCATACCCGCCCTTCCCGGGTTCGGGGGCGGATCCGGCCAAGGTACAGGAGTTCCTGTCGGCCATGGCCCGCCTCTTCGGGCCTTCAGGCCCCTCCGGTGCGCCTTCGGGCCCCGCGGGCCCTGATGGGGTTGATCCGGCGTCGCCGGCGGCTCCGGCCCCGGCGTCGCCCGAGCCTCCAGCCTCGATCCCGGCTCCGGCTCCGGCCCCGATCCCGGCTCCACAACCCCCATCGACGCCGGTCGACCTCACGACACCTCCGCCGGCGCCGATGTCTCCGGTGCCGTTCTCGACGCCGCCCTGGGCTCCGGGCGGCGTCGTCCCCCAGTTCCTTCCGGCTCCGGACTTGGACCCGGAGCGGCGTCGCTCGACGCCGGCTCCGGCGCCGATGGGACCTTGGGTCCCAAATGTCCCTCCTCCTCCTTATTTTGAACCAGAGGAGGACCAGGAGGACTGGGAGGGGTCTGATGACCCTCTGACACGCAACTGTCAGTATGATGAGGACTGGACAGAGAGTCTAGGGGAGGCCAGTGGTCTGGATACTTCTCCTGACACTGGCATGCTGTCTCCTCCCGTGGCTACGGAGGAGGGGCCAATTTTGGTACGGTGTTGCGTAGGGCTGCTGGGGCCTTACGTCTCCAGCTCCCTACTTTGACGGTCAAGCCTAACATCTTGACAGAGGTGCTTCAGCCGGCAGCCTCCTCTGCGGAGACTGTGCTGCCGTTTAACGACGCCCTCACGGACGTTCTTTTGGGCGCCTGGTCCAAGCCCAACACAGGGGCTCCTGTGGATCGGAACGTGTCACGACGCCATCGCCCCGCTCCGGGCGACCCCCTGTTTCTTTCTGTCCACCCCACTCCTGAGAGCTTGGTTGTCCAAGCCTCCGCTTCCCAAACCGCCTTCCCTACCGCTCCTCCGGATAGGGAATCCAAACGCCTGGATCAGTTTGGGAAGAAAGGTTTTTCTTCCTCCAGTGCTGGCTTGCGGTCCGTTAACACCGCTTGTCTTTTGGGCCGATATACCCACTCTCTGTGGGATTCGGTGGCGGATGTTTTGCCCCAGTGCCCTGAGGAGGTCCAGGCACTGCTTTCCCGCGCCATTGCGGAAGGAAGGGATGCGGCCAAATACACTATCCGTTGTGGCCTTGACACCGCCGACTCGCTGGGCAGGTCGATTGCAACGACGGTGGCGCTCCGACGCCACGCCTGGCTAAGAACCACTGGTTTTTCAGGGGATGTCCAGAATACTCTCATGGACATGCCCTTTGATGGAGTCGGTCTTTTTGGGTCCAAAGCAGACCATGCGTTGGAGCGCTTTAAGGACTCACGGGCTACTGCCAAGTCCCTGGGCCTTTCTGCTACACGCCCTCCGCTGCCTTCTGCTTTTCGCCCCTATCGTGGCCACGGTAGGGGCGCCCCTTCACGTCAGCAGCCCAGCCACCGGCCCGCGCAGCAGGCGTCTTCGCGTGGCCGAGGACGTGGATTCCGCCGTGGCGGATCGGGCAACCAGCGTGCGGGTCAGGCCACCACCTCCAACCCGTCCGCGGCCTCCAAGCCCTCCTAGTCCCTCCTTTCAGGTGCACGGCACGCCAGTAGGGGCAGGGTCCGCCATCACCTTCCCCACTGGCGCACCATCACCTCGGACAGGTGGGTCTTGGACATTGTCCGAAGGGGCTACTCCCTCCCCTTCGAGACCACCCCCCAGCCATGCCACCTCAATTCCACCGCATGTCAGGGGATCACTTGGTGCTTCTACAGAAGGAAGTCACGGCCCTCTTGACCAAGAGGGCCATCGAGCATGTTCCGACCCCAGAAGTAGGGCGTGGTTGCTACTCCCACTACTTTCTGGTGCCCAAAAAGGACAAGGAGGACATGCGTCCTATCTTGGACCTCCGGAACGTCAATCGCTTCCTCCGGAAGGAGAAGTTCAAGATGCTCACCCTAGCTCAGGTCTTGACTGCCCTCGACCCTGGAGACTGGTTGGTAGCGTTGGACTTGCAGGACGCGTATTTCCACATCCCCGTCCTGCCGGCCCACCGGCGTTACCTTCGGTTCACGGTAGGCCCCGAGCATTTTCAGTTCACCGTGCTCCCCTTTGGCCTTACCAGTGCCCCTCGGGTGTTCACGAAAGTGATGGCGGTGGTCGCAGCTCATCTGCGCCGGGCAGGGGTTTCAGTCTTCCCCTACCTCGACGACTGGCTGCTGAAGGCGGGCTCGTCCCAGGCAGTCGTCTCCCACCTCCAGACTACGGCCGAACTCCTGCACTCGCTGGGGTTCTCCATCAATGTGCCGAAGTCGCATCTAATTCCTTCTCCACAGCTCCTTTTCATCGGAGCAGTTCTGGACACGACGCAGTTTCGGGCCTATCCTCCCGAACGGCGAGTCCGGGATATTCAGGCTATGATTCCGATCTTTCGGCCTTTATCCTGGGTTTCGGTACGGATGACCCTGAGGCTGCTGGGCCTCATGGCCTCCTGCATCCTGCTGGTCAATCATGCCAGATGGCATATGCGGGCTCTGCAGTGGGACCTGAAGTTCCAGTGGGCGCAGCACCAGGGCAACCTGTCCGATCACGTCCAGATCTCGGAGGGGACTGCAAAACAGTTGCAGTGGTGGCTCTCGAACCGGCAATGGGTCATGGGCAGATCCCTCTCCCTTCCCCAGCCAGAGCATACAGTTGTGACGGACGCGTCCCTTCTGGGATGGGGCGGTCACATGGGAGAGGCGGAGATCAGAGGCCTCTGGTCTCCGGCGGAGTCCCGGCTCCATATCAACCTTCTGGAGCTCCGGGCGATCCGGCTTGCACTCAAGGCATTCCTTCCCTCTGTCAAAGGGAAGGTAGTGCAGGTGTTCACAGACAACACCACCGCCATGTGGTACTGCAACAAACAGGGCGGGGTGGGGTCTTGGACCCTTTGTCAGGAGGCTCTGCGCCTCTGGACATGGCTGGAACATCAGGGCATGTTCCTGATGGTTCAACACCTGGCAGGTTCTCTGAACGCCAGGGCGGACGAACTCAGCCGCAGGTGCATGATGGATCACGAATGGCGTCTTCACTCGGAAGTGGCGCAAGGACTCTTTCTACAGTGGGGAGAGCCTTGGTTAGATCTATTCGCCACCGAAGAGAACGCGCAATGTCATCGGTTCTGCGCGTTGGAATTTCCAAGGCGGCACTCGCTCGGCGACGCTTTTCGTCGCGAGTGGAGTTGCGGTCTGTTGTACGCCTTTCCGCCTATACCACTTCTACCCAGAGTGTTGAAGAAGATTCGGCACGACCGGGCCCAAGTCATTCTTGTGGCTCCGGACTGGGCTCGAAGAGTTTGGTATCCCGAGCTACTCAATATGAGCATAGATCCCCCGATCCGTCTGCCTCTTCGGGAGGATCTTCTGTCGCAGCAGCAGGGGACGGTCCTCCACCCGAACCTGTCCAGTCTACACCTGCTTGCGTGGAGATTGAGCGGCGGCAGTTGATTCCTTTCGACTTGCCTCCCGAAGTTTGTGATGTGATTCTGGCAGCCAGGCGTCCCTCCACTAAGGTGGTATACGCCTGCAGGTGGAACAAATTTGTGGCATGGTGCACAGCAAAGGCTGTGGATCCCCTTTCTGCCCCTCTTTCTGAGGTCCTTCTGTTCCTTCTCTCTCTGGCCCAACAGGGTTCTGCCCTGGGTACCATCAAGGGTTATCTTTGTGCTATC
The DNA here is from genome assembly GCA_963921515.1 of Calotriton arnoldi. Taxonomy (NCBI): domain Eukaryota; kingdom Metazoa; phylum Chordata; class Amphibia; order Caudata; family Salamandridae; genus Calotriton; species Calotriton arnoldi. Next base: position 3,542,603 of record CAWUFW010000063.1, read on the forward strand.
TCGGCCTTCCTCAGGCTCCCTGATCAGCCCTCCCTTTTCAAGTCCCCTGTTGTTAACAGGTTCTTAAAAGGCATTACTCACCTCTTCCCTCCTGTTCCGTTTGTAATGCCTCAGTGGGACTTGAACTTGGTTCTTACCTTTTTAATGTGCGCTCCCTTTGAGCCTCTGCATAACTGTCCTCTTCGTCTTCTGACTCTAAAGGCAGCCTTTCTGGTGGCCATCACCTCCGCTCGGCGGGTGAGTGAGCTCCAGGCTCTTTCTTGCAAACCTCCCTTTCTGTCTGTTCATCCAGACAAGGTTGTTCTTCGGACGCGTCCGTCCTTCTTGCCAAAGGTGGTTACTGCTTTCCACATTGGGCAGACCATCACTTTGCCCACCTTCTTTCCGCCTCCGCATCCTTCCAGAGAGGAAGAGAGGCTCCACCGTCTGGACCCAAAACGTGCGCTCTCCTTCTATATCGACCGCACGAAACACTTCCGGGTGGATGACCAGCTCTTTGTTGGCTACGTGGGCGCCAAAAGGTCGGGCGGTGCACAAGAGGACCATCTCCCGCTGGGTTACCTTGTGCATCAAGACCTGCTATTCTTTGGCTAAGAAGGAGCCTCCTGTTGGGCTGCGTGCCCATTCCACCAGGGCAACGGCTGCTACCACGGCCTTGGGCCGCGGTGTTCCGCTGCCGGTTATCTGTCAGGCAGCTACGTGGGCCTCGCTGCACACGTTTACTAAGCATTACTGCCTTGACAGTCAGGTCCGGAGGGACGGCTTCTTTGGCCGTTCTGTCCTCCAGGACTTCCTTGTCTGATCTTTGTTCGCAGACCCACCACCGGGGTTGGTATTGCTGGGGTATCTATTCTAAGGTAAGGAATCTATCACTAACGTGTCTCTTTCAGATGCACAAGTTACTAACTTGTGTAACGATATATCTGTAAGAGACAGTAGTTAGTGATAGATTCCTTACCGCCCCACCCATCCTCCCCGTTCTGCGAACTAATTTCTAGGAGTTAAGGACATCCCTTTCAGGGCCCTAGTATTTTTCAGACACCTGTGTCAGCTTCTTGCATGGCTCTGCGTTCCTGGCGCGGAAAGTCGTGTACAGAACTGACGTCAGCGCGCAGGGGCGGCGCCTAAGTACTGCCCGCGACGTCATCCCGGCGATCACGACGCCGACGACGGACGCGGAGCCGCACGACGCCGCCTACCGACGCGCAAGGGTACTGCTACGCAAAACTTTCCGGATCCAGCCTGACGCCTGGGGATATTCTAAGGTAAGGAATCTATCACTAACTACTGTCTCTTACAGATATATCGTTACACAAGTTAGTAACTTGTGCGTTGCTTCTAGAGGTGGGAGATTGGATGGTGTCTCTCGACTAGCAGTCACTTATTTTCATATACTGATTCTACAGTTAACAGGTAGTATCTGCATTTTGTGTTGGGCTCTATCCACTACCAATTCAGAGCCCTCATGTTTGAATTAACATTGGCACCACAAGTCTTTGCCAAGGTGATGTTTGTGGTTGCAGTACATGTTCTCAGGTTGGGGCTATCTGTATTCCCGGGGGAGTTGCCAGAAAATTAAAGACACCCCCCCCCCTTGAAACATACCTCTAATCATACCGTGCATGCAAAGCGAGCAAACCTGACCTTCCTCAGAAGAGTGCCTTTCACCCATCTATCCAGTTATCCATCCATAAAACTTTCCATCTGTTCATCCATCTCTCTGTACTTCCCTTACGCTTTCCATTCATCCAGCAATTGAAATTCTATGTTACTGCTCCAATTCCTGGGACAACCAGTGTCAAATGGTGCATTGTAGAACATGCAGGGCCCATCCTTCCACTTGTCCTTTAACCCATCCATCCTTTCACTTTTTTTCCAACTGTTTATTCTTACATCTGTTTACCGGTTCACCGATCGAGCCATTCACTTCCATTCATCAGTTCACTCTTTCATCTATCAATCCTTTCATCCTTCCGTTTATCGATTCATTCTTTCAACTTACTTTCCCCTTTTTTCCAAATTTCCGGTCATTAGTACCTTCTGTTCACCCTCCTTCCTCCTCCTATTCCTTTTTTTCTCTCATCCTTACTTGTTCTGTCTTACCCCCTCTCTCTATCTTTCTCCTTATTTTCATTATTTCTCTTTCTCCGTCCACCTCACTGTGCATACCATTCCAGGCTTACAGCCCTCTTTCATTGCATTTCCCGCAGTGTTTTTATTTGCAGCTTCTCCTTCAATGAAAATCTGCTGACAGAAGAGGCCCATAAACAACTAGTAACCAGTTCAGCAGACCATCGGGCCCACTGGCAGCCTCCGGTTAAGCTGCTGGAATGGGGGCTCCCTACGCCACAGTGTATTCCCTCATCTTGACACACCTAGCGCTGGGCGTTGGCTTTGCTGTTCAACTTGGGGATCTCAATCAACCTGTCCAAGTCACACCTGGAACCGTGTCGGTGGCTCTGAGGGCGATGGACACAACCTTTCTCAAGGCTTTCTTGCCTTTCCAGATGATTCAAGACCTTCAGATTATGATTATGATGTTTGAATCAGGGGCTCTTGTGATGAAATCTGAGAATGCAATTTTAAATCTGCATCCCTCTTAATGCTTAAAGATTTTACTTAAGTTTGAGACTCAGAATGATCACCTAGAGATGGCGGCCAATTGATTGAATGGCATCAGGAAGGATCATTTCCAAGTAAAAGAATCTTAGTTTTTTCCCAGCTTGTCTTCCAGCTTTTTTACATTGATAAGGTATTGATTGGGTGAGATTGTTTGCAGAGCAAGAAGAACCACACAAGTGAAAAATTAGTTGTGTATCATCTGCATATGAGTAGACATAACCATATTTCCTGATGAGAGAGCCTAACATAGACATTGAACAATGCCTCCACCAGCAGAGTTTACCTCGGATCCTTCCCCACAGCCCCACCAGACAGGGAGTCATTGAGGATTGCGGAATTTAGCATGTGAATAGTCTCCTCTGCTAGCCTCACCTTTAGGTTAGTCAAACTCCAGCTTCTTGCTGAAATGCATTATGGGACTCAGTTGCTGAATTTCAACTAGAATTTCCAGAGGAATTCAGAGCCAGTTTGAGGAGGTGGGGCAGAACGGTGGTGTAGTCACATGCTGAGGAATATGGTGTTGTCTTCTTGAAGCTCCGCTCTGGGTTGCCTTGAAGTGATGGTATACTGAGCCCTCAGACCAAATGTCAGGTTGCTTCTATCACAGAAGAATGAACAATTAAAGGACCTGGCCACGTCAGCCTCAGAAGTGTGGGAGAGCTGAGCTGAAACCTATACCTTAACAGATGCGCATTACATTGACCTTTCTCAATTCCATAAGCGCAGTGGGGCTCAGAGATACTAACCATGTGGGTGGTTGCTGCAGCTGAAGAGAGTGATTCGAAATGATCAGCTGCTGGTGAGCATTGGTGGAAGGCTCGGTGGGGGAGCAAGGAACAGTCCATATAGAAAGAGGAATGGTCGCCTTCCAAATATCACAGCAGCCATCTTGGATTGAGCATCTGTCGAATGGGATCTACTTTCTGTTGATGCAAACGTCTGCAGCAATCACATTTTGTCAATTGACCCACACAATGGTGATGGAGTCTGGCAGAACCTGGAGACATAACCTGTTCTTTGGTAGATAGGACTCTGGTGACACTCCCCTATTTGGGTGTTTACATGACTCCGGAAATGCCCGTGAAGTGTGTGGACCGGTGAGCTGAGGTTGCTGGTAATGTTTGAGATGAACTGTCCACCACCTGTATGGGAGGAGGAAAACCTTTGGATTTTGTGTTAGTCTTCACTGCACAGACCGGATGCGTTTTGCCTCAAGTGAGACCTTATTAGCCACAGCACAGTACGTTAGAGATAAGTACATTGTTACCTTTGGTTGTGTGTGGCCAATAACGTGGCTAGAGTTGAATTTCTCATATTTTCAGTTAATGGTTGTCTTCACCACTATGTAGATTGACACTGACTCAACCAAACTATCCCGGGGCTTTGGCTGTAACTTGTGAGACAGGAGTGGATTGATACCACCTAGAGAGGTAGCAATGCCTGCTGGATTGGAATACCACAGGATTTTGTGTTTCTGTCCACATGTTAAAACCGGCCAGATAGCTTTTGTTTACAGAAGCTGTGAAGTGGAACCCTCCCGATCACCCCCCAAAAAATTTGAAGAAATGGTGCAAGACACTGCACTCAAGACACTCCTGAAAGAACAGATGGCACTGAGGACACTGGTTTCATTAATTGAGAAAACACCTCAAAAATGTCCTCCAAGCTCCTTTCCATAAGGCCGTATTTACCAAGTTCAACTCGAGATTTTTGGGCACGAAAGACTGACTTGCTGGTGTGAAGCAGAAACCAGCAAATGCAATTGATTGACAACAGCACTAGTCCATGTGAGATAAACTTGGATTCTCTGGCATTCTGGAAACATTGGAAATGGATAATGGCCTTTATGCTCTGTTTTATCCCAGAACTTACAAAACTAGCCTTTAATCTACCCATTAGACCTGGAGAGAACCCATAGGATCAGGGTCTGCTATAACAATGGGAGAGATATATCAAGGCAAGGGATTGTATGTTTCCTGATGCACCAGCAGGCACAAGCTATACTCCTGGTAGCTACACAGTGGCTTAAAACACAAAATACATGCTTCTAAGGATTTATCACATAAGACCGTGTTGAAGATTAAAAGATAGTTAGCCTTGTGACCTCGGCTGAAGAAATTGGATATTTCATATGGTTTACTTAGCCCCATGGTAATGTTGATCACCAAAGATGGCCACACTAAGGAATTTGACAACCTGGGCCAATTGGAGGAACTCCTGGATACTTGGGACATGAAGAACGTGGATATGTCAGTCATTGGCCAAGCCTGTTCCCTCACAGTGGCATTCAAGGACCCTGGAAAGCAGACTTCTGCAGGAGAAATGGAAAGACTGGACTGAGGAACCACGAACTGGGCGTCAGGTCACAAGTACAAAGAAGCAGGCCGCAGCAGGACTAATAGAGACAAATCAAGCTCACGGCTGAAGATACCTCCGCAACGGCTTTGCGTTGTTGCTGGCTTATAAGCTTTTGTTTCAGCTTTACTGTGTTGGGTCGGTAGGTAACGGGTTACAAGACTTAGAGGTAATTCTGATTTAGTCAAATGCACATGTGTGTGATTACCACCTCCTCTGTTTTAGTTAGACAGGGCTTAACTCTGTTTGGCAGGAGTCGCATCACTGGATAGCCTTTTAAGGTTACTGAGTTAGACAGATTTTGTTTAGTATAAAGAGAGCACTCTTACTCTGTAAATGCCTGTAGCTTAATCAGCAGTTACCGAGAATCATTCTTTTCCAAAAATATAAGGATTTATGGTCATGGAGGGGAACTGTTGATTTGACTAGATCATATTTAGTACCGCCGCTAAGAGGGTGGGCCTTGTTCCTGGGTGGCCACTTACTCGCCTGACTACAGCACTAGTATGCGAGTACAAGCTAGCAGCATCTCTGGCTAGCTTTTTAGCCTACAAAGGTTGTATACCTTGCTGCCCCGCATTGCTACATTTGTAGGATCTGAAAGAGACACGTTAGTGACAGATTCCTTACCTTAGAATATCCCCAGGCGTCAGGCTGGATCCGGAAAGTTTTTTGCGTAGCAGTACCCTTGCGCGTCGGTAGGCGGCGTCGTGCGGCTCCGCGTCCGTCGTCGGCGTCGTGATCGCCGGGATGACGTCGCGGGCAGTACTTAGGCGCCGCCCCTGCGCGCTGACGTCAGTTCTTCTTTTTCCGCGCCAGTAAGCGCAGATCCGGGAAGAGCAGTGCCCTAGTCACTTTTTGACTATCTTTTTTGGTGAATTTTTTCACTGTTTCTTCAACGAGTCTTCACGACTCCTAAGGTGTCGTAGGGATGCCCGGCTTTAAGCCCTGCGAGGAATGTGGTTGCATGATGTCGATCACAGACCCGCATCTGGAGTGTCTCTTCTGTCTCGGCCGAGACCACGACACGAAGTCGTGTCCTGACTGCCGGAAACTTCATCCTAAGGCTTTGCGAGAGCGGTCTCGAAAGCTCCTCGAAGTCCGGCATTCGGCTCCGCGCCGCACCAAGCCCCGGTCCCGGGAGAGGTCGAGGGCCGGACGCGGAGTCCCCGCCGTTCGTCGGAATCAAAGTCTTCGCGCTCCTCCGGTAAGTCGAAGCACAAGAAGTCTAAGCGGCGTCATCGCTCTAAGACTTCGCCTCGCCGGTCTCGCGACTCGGCTGAGGTCCCTGTCGGCACCGTCCCCGCCCCTGCGGCCCCGGACGTGCCTGTCGAGTTACCCCCGCAGTACCCGCCCTACCCGGGCTCGGGGCGACTCCGGCCGATATACAGGAATTCCTGTCGGCCATGGCCCGCCTCTTCGGGCCTCAAGGTCCCTCCGGTGCGCCTTCGGGCCCCGCGGGCCGTGATGGGGTTGCTCCGGCGTCGCCGTCGACTCCGGTCCCGGCGTCGCCTGTCCCACCAGCCTTCGTCCCGGCCTCGGCTCCGGCCCCGGCCTCGACCCCGGCTCCGGTGGTGCCGCAACCCCATCGACGCCGGTTGACCTAACCACGCCTCCGCCGGCGCCGATGTCCCCGGTGCCGTTTCCGACGCCGTCCGGGGCTCCGGGCGGCGTCGTTCCCCGGTTCTCTCCGGGTCCGGACATGGAGCCGGACCGGCGTCGCCCGACGCCGTTTCCGGCGCCGATGAGACCTTGGGTCCCTGATGTCCCTCCTCCTCCATATTTTCAACCTGAGGAGGACCAGGAGAGCTGGGAGGGGTCTGAGGACCCTCTCACACAACAGTGCGAGTTTGACCCGGACTGGGTTGAGGAACTTGGGGATGCCAGTGGTCTGGATACCTCCCTGACTCTGGCATGCTGTCTCCTCCCGTGGCAACGGAGGAGGGGGCTAATTTTGCAACGGTGTTGCGTGAGAGCTGCTGGAGCCTTGAATCTCCAGTTGCCTACAGTGGCCGTCAGGTCTAACATCCTGACTGAAGTGCTTCAGCCGGCGGCCTCCTCTTCGGAGACTGTGCTGCCGTTCAACGATGCACTGACTGACGTTCTTTGGGTGCCTGGTCCAAACCCACCACAGGGGCTCCTGTGGATAGGAACGTGGCCCGACGCCATCGCCCTGCTCCGGGCGACCCCCTGTTTCTCTCCCAACACCCCACCCCTGAGAGCTTGGTTGTCCAAGCCTCTGCCTCCCAAACCGCCTTCCCTACCGCCCCTCCGGATAGGGAATCCAAGCGCCTGGATCACTTTGGGAAGAAGGCTTTCTCTTCCTCCAGTGCTGGCTTGGTCTGTTAATACCGCTTGCCTCTTGGGCCGATACACCCACTCCCTGTGGGATTCGGTGGCAACTGTTTTGCCGCAGTGTTCTGAGGAGGTCCAGACACTGCTTACCCGCGCCATTGCGGAAGGGCGTGATGCGGCTAAATATACCATCCGCTGTGGCCTTGATACCGCCGACTCGCTGGGCAGATCGCTTGCAACGACGGTGGCGCTGCGTCGCCACGCCTGGCTGAGAACCACTGGTTTTCAGGGGATGTCCAGAATACACTCATGGACATGCCCTTTGATGGAGTCGGTCTTTTTGGTTCGAAGGCAGACCATGCGCTGGAGCGTTTCAAGGACTCACGGGCTACTGCTAAGTCCCTGGGCCTTGCTGTTGTGCGCCCTCCGCTCACGTCTGCTTTTCGCCCCTTTCGTGGCCACGGAAGGGGCGCCCAGTCACGTCCACAGCCCGGCCAACGGCCCGCGCAGCAAGCGCCTCGCGTGGCCGAGGGCGTGGATACCGCCGTGGCGGTTCGGGCAACTCAGCGTGCGGGTCAGGCCACCACCTCCAACCCGTCCGCGGCCTCCAAGACCTCCTAGTCCCTCCTTTCAGGTGCACAGTACGCCAGTCGAGGGCAGGGTCCGCCATCACCTTCACCACTGGCGTCCCATCACCTCGGACAGGTGGGTCTTGGACATTGTCCGAAGGGCTACTCCCTCCCCTTCGAGACCACCCCCAGCCATGCCACCTCAATTCCACCGCATGTCAGGGGATCACTTGGTGCTTCTACAGAAGGAAGTCACAGCCCTCTTGGCCAAGAGGGCCATCGAGCATGTTCCGACCCCAGAAGTAGGGCGTGGTTGCTACTCCCACTACTTTCTGGTGCCCAAAAAGGACAAGGAGGACATGCGTCCTATCTTGGACCTCCGGAACGTCAATCGCTTCCTCCGGAAGGAGAAGTTCAAGATGCTCACCCTAGCTCAGGTCTTGACTGCCCTCGACCCCGGAGACTGGTTGGTAGCGTTGGACTTGCAGGACGCCTATTTCCACATCCCCGTCCTGCCGGCCCACCGGCGTTACCTTCGGTTCACGGTAGGCCTCGAGCATTTTCAGTTCACCGTGCTCCCCTTTGGCCTTACCAGTGCCCCTCGGGTGTTCACGAAAGTGATGGCGGTGGTCGCAGCTCATCTGCGCCGGGCAGGGGTTTCAGTCTTCCCCTACCTCGACGACTGGCTGCTGAAGGCGGGCTCGTCCCAGGCAGTCGTCTCCCACCTCCAGACTACGGCCGAACTCCTGCACTCGCTGGGGTTCTCCATCAATGTGCCAAAGTCGCATCTGATTCCTTCTCCACAGCTCCTTTTCATCGGAGCAGTTCTGGACACGACGCAGTTTCGGGCCTATCCTCCCGAACGGCGAGTCCGGGATATTCAGGCTATGATTCCGATCTTTCAGCCTTTATCCTGGGTTTCGGTACGGATGACCCTGAGGCTGCTGGGCCTCATGGCCTCCTGCATCCTGCTGGTCAATCATGCCAGATGGCATATGCGGGCTCTGCAGTGGGACCTGAAGTTCCAGTGGGCGCAGCACCAGGGCAACCTGTCCGATCACATCCAGATCTCGGAGGGGACTGCAAGACAGTTGCAGTGGTGGCTCTCGAACCGGCAATGGGTCATGGGCAGATCCCTCTCCCTTCCCCAGCCAGAGCACACAGTTGTGACGGACGCGTCCCTTCTGGGATGGGGCGGTCACATGGGAGAGGCGGAGATCAGAGGCCTCTGGTCTCCGGCGGAGTCCCGGCTCCATATCAACTTTCTGGAGCTCCGGGCAATCCGGCTTGCACTCAAGGCATTCCTTCCCTCTGTCAAAGGGACGGTAGTGCAGGTGTTCACCGACAACACCACCGCCATGTGGTACTGCAACAAACAGGGCGGGGTGGGGTCGTGGACCCTTTGTCAGGAGGCTCTGCGCCTCTGGACATGGCTGGAACATCAGGGCATGTTCCTGATGGTTCAACACCTGGCAGGTTCCCTGAACGCCAGGGCGGACGAACTCAGCCGCAGGTGCATGATGGATCACGAATGGCGTCTTCACTCGGAAGTGGCGCAAGGACTCTTTCTACAGTGGGGAGAGCCTTGGTTAGATCTATTCGCCACCGAAGAGAACGCGCAATGTCATCAGTTTTGCGCGTTGGAATTTCCAAGGCGGCACTCGCTCGGCGACGCTTTCGTCACGAGTGGAGTTGCGGTCTATTGTACGCCTTTCCTCCTATACCACTTCTACCCAGAGTGTTGAAGAAGATTCGGCACGACCGGGCCCAAGTCATTCTTGTGGCTCCGGACTGGGCTCGAAGAGTTTGGTATCCCGAGCTACTCAGTATGAGCGTAGATCCCCCGATCCGTCTGCCTCTTCGGGAGGATCTTCTGTCGCAGCAGCAGGGGACGGTCCTCCACCCGAACCTGTCCAGTCTACACCTGCTTGCGTGGAGATTGAGCAGCGGCAGTTGATTCCTTTCGACTTGCCTCCCGAAGTTTGTGATGTGATTCTGGCAGCCAGGCGTCCCTCCACTAAGGTGGTATACGCCTGCAGGTGGAACAAATTTGTGGCATGGTGCACAGCAAAGGCTGTGAACCCCCTTTCTGCCCCTCTTTCTGAGGTCCTTCTGTTCCTTCTTTCTCTGGCCCAACAGGGTTCTGCCCTGGGTACCATCAAGGGTTATCTCTGTGCTATCTCGGCCTTCCTCAGGCTCCCTGATCAGCCCTCCCTTTTCAAGTCCCCTGTTGTTAACAGGTTCTTAAAAGGCATTACACACCTCTTTCCTCCTGTTCCATTTGTGATGCCTCAGTGGGACTTGAACTTGGTTCTTACCTTTTAATGTGCGCTCCCTTTGAGCCTCTGCATAACTGTCCTCTTCGTCTTCTGACTCTAAAGACAGCCTTTCTGGTGGCCATCACCTCCGCTCGGCGGGTGAGTGAGCTGCAGGCTTTATCTTGCAAACCTCCCTTTCTGTCTGTTCATCCAGACAAGGTTGTTCTTCGGACGCGTCCGTCCTTCTTGCCAAAGGTGGTTACTGCCTTTCACATTGGGCAGACCATCACTTTGCCTACCTTCTTTCCGCCTCCGCATCCTTCCAGAGAGGAAGAGAGGCTCCACCGTCTGGACCCAAAACGTGCGCTCTCCTTCTATATCGACCGCACAAAACACTTCCGGGTGGATGACCAGCTCTTTGTTGGCTACGTGGGCGCCAAAAAGGTCGGGCGGTGCACAAGCGAACCATCTCCCGCTGGGTTACCTTGTGCATCAAGACCTGCTATTCTTTGGCTAAGAAGGAGCCTCCTGTTGGGCTGCGTGCCCATTCCACCAGGGCAACGGCTGCTACCACGGCCTTGGGCCGCGGTGTTCCGCTGCCCGTTATTTGTCAGGCAGCTACGTGGGCCTCGCTGCACACGTTTACAAAGCATTACTGCCTTGACAGTCAGGTCCGGAGGGACGGCTTCTTTGGCCGTTCTGTCCTCCAGGACTTCCTTGTCTGATCTTTGTTCGCAGACCCACCACCGGGGTTGGTATTGCTGGGGTATCTATTCTAAGGTAAGGAATCTGTCACTAACGTGTCTCTTTCAGATGCACAAGTTACTAACTTGTGTAACGATATATCTGTAAGAGACAGTAGTTAGTGACAGATTCCTACCGCCCACCCATCCTCCCCGTTCTGCGAACTGATTTCTAGGGTTAAGGACATCCCTTTCAGGGCCCTAGTATTTTTCAGACACCTATGTCAGCTTCTTGCATGGCTCTGCGTTCCTGGCGCGGAAAGTCGTGTACAGAACTGACGTCAGCGCGCAGGGGCGGCGTCTAAGTACTGCCCGCGACGTCATCCCGGCGATCACGACGCCGACGACGGACGCGGAGCCGCACGACGCCGCCTACCGACGCGCAAGGGTACTGCTACGCAAAAAACTTTCCGGATCCAGCCTGACGCCTGGGGATATTCTAAGGTAAGGAATCTGTCACTAACTACTGTCTCTTACAGATATATCGTTACACAAGTTAGTAACTTGTGCATTAGGATCAGTTGAATCCCCTACTAGAGATCCATTGTTGGATCTAACGCTCACATCTCTTCACACTGACAGTGTTTTCATTCCTTGCACCTCATAGGGTACACTTCCATATTAGTGGGGGCCGGTTGAGTCTACACGTATCAAAGTTCACCAACACCAGACTTCACTTTCCCCTCCCACCAAAGACTTCTCTGGCTTTGACCACTCTCAGCTTAGTATGACTACAATCTGGTTGTAGTTTTACTTGATGTAATCAGATTAACGTATAATACTGCAAGGAAGAAAATGCTTTCATACCTTCATCACTTATACCACGATATTGTCCTGATATAGGATACATCTGACCCCAGAGAAATGTGAGAAATTCAGGAGAGATGGAGGTGGGAGGGTATATCATGCATGCAAAGGTGCATCGACAGGAGAAAGGCTACACACCAAGCTGTACCTTAAACGGGGCACCCGTTTTCGTTAGGAAAGGACTGCCACTCAGGGTGATGCAGTCATTCACAGAAATGGATGGACACTAGGTGTTCCTTCGGGCCTCTATCCAGCAGTAAGTGATGGCGCTGAGCTCGATCTATGCTTCAGTTGGGGAACGGGGGTCTTTTTAAGGCGGGTTGTATCACATTACAAAGCTGGCAATTACCACACATTTTTTACAATGCATGCCTTTTCCACGCATATTCCTTTACCACGCAGTTAAATATAAATAAAGTAAGTGTTATTTATTTATATATATATATATAATATAAACCCCCCAAACCCACAACTTTTAATTACCCTTACCACTCAATACCCTTACCCACCCTAAAAATACCCTTACCACCCAATACCCTTACCCACTGCTAAACCGTAAAATATCCTTATCACCCTTTATCCCTACCCACCTCTAAACCCTAAAAACACCCTTAGCACCCGATTCCCCTACCCACCCCATAACTCTAAAAATACCCTTACCATCCAATTTCCTTACCCACCCCTAAAATCACCCTTACCACCCAATACCCCACCCGAAACCCTAAAAACACCATTACCACGCAATATCCTTACCCACCTTTAAACCCTAAAATCACCCTTACCACCCAATGCCCTTATCCACCCCAAACCCTATAATCACCCTTACCACCCATTGCCCTTACCCACCCTAAACCCTAAAAACACTGTTACCACCCAATACCCTTACCCATCCCTAAACCCTAAAATACCCTTACTACCATATACCCCTACCCATCCCTGAACCCTAAAATACCTTTGCCACCTTACATCCCCACCCATCCCAAAACCTCTACCCATCCTTAAACCTAAACCCCTAAATGTGTGTGTGTGTGTGTGTGTGTGTGTGTGTGTGTGTGTATATATATATATATATCTCCTACTGGTGGTCGCCAACTAATGGGGCGGTCAGGTCAGCTCCTGCGTTGAAAGTTTCGGGGTGATTCGTCAAGCGGGGGCCGAGAAAAAGGAGGGTCCCAAAGCGCATTTTCTCCATGTTAATTTCCATAGGAAACTTTAGACACGGCTACAGCCCGAACTGCTGAACGGAATTGCACCAAATTTGGCAAAAAGGTAGCTCTTGGTCTAGAAAGTTTTTAGTTAAATGGTGTAAATCCGTTCAGTTGTAAACATTTCTCAGATATCTATATATATCTCAAGCCTGCGATCTGATTGGCTACCAACAGTTCCAACCAGGAAGTGTTGGCAGCCATCTTGTGACTCGGTCGAACCGAGTCACAAGAAAAAAGGATAAAAAACAAGAAAAGGGGGCAGGGTAAAAACACCCTGACCCCCTAGGCCTGCTCAGGGGGTCCCACAGGGACCCCCAGGGCCAGAAAAAGCATTTTTTAAAAATTTTCGGCAGGAGTCGCATTGGGTGCACAAATCCCGCCAATTTTTTAAACGAAGCACGGTCTCCTGCGATTCATTTTCTTTAAGCCTCTGGGTGGGCCAGGTCCTGGGGGCAATCATGAAAATACATGCGGAGGACCGCCATCTCCCCGGGGCTATGTTCTTTAAATGCGGGGGCCACGCGCCCCCGCAACTCTGGGGACCGCCACCTCCCCGGGGCTTTATATTTTTAAAGAAATTAGTTGGGGGGCACCTGCCCCTCTCACACAGCCCCGTGGACCGCCACCTCCCCGGGGCTATCTTTAAAAATGAAGTGTGGGTGGGCTTGAGCCCCCACACAGCCCAGGGACCACCACCTCCCGAGGCACAAATTAAGTAAATGCGGGGGTCCGTTGCAGACCCCTGGCCCCGGGTACCTCCACCTACCTGGGGCTACACAGAAGATGGGAGGGGGGCCGCGCGGCCCCCCTCCAGGATCCCTACATGGCCCTGGGGACCGCCATCCCTCAGGGCCGGCTCCATCCATGTCCCGGAGTGCCCACCCCCGGGACATTACAGTTCGCTATGTCTTGGCGGGAGCCGGCAGGGAGGCTGACATGGTCAGTGAGATCACTGATGACATCACTGATGACATCAGTGGTGATATCAGTGACATCAGTGATGACATCATCCACAGCATCTCTGACACACCCACTCACCACCTATAGAATCATTTATACACTCACTGCCACTCCTACACAACCATTCACAGAGCCATACCAGTACTTACACACCCACTCACTGATTCATTGATCTATACAACATCCACTCTCTCACCCATACTGCCACTCATAGACCTCAGTGATGTCACTGACCATGTCATGAGTGATGTAATATATGAGGTCATAAGCAGTACATTGCGGGGCACGAGTTATAGTTACCTCTGCTAACTATAACGGCTGAATTTCCCTGGTTTTGTACGAGTGAAATGTCAGACTAACTATAACGTCCCTCTCACCTTTGTTTATTTCTGTGAATATCTAAGGTTTTTTAAATGCTAATCTCTAATTATAACGTCCCTGAAACCTGTGGTTTTTTCAGTATATATATATATATCTATATATATATATTCACTGAAAAAAACAAGGGTTACAGGGACGTTATAGTTAGACTCAGATTTCCCTCGTACAAAACCAGTGCAATTCAGCAGTTATAGTTACCTGAGCTAACTATAACTTACACCCCCCAAAATGCACTGCTTATGACCTCACATAATTCATCACTCATGACATGGTCAGTGCGGCCCCCCCTCCTTTCTTTGGATTTGTCCCGGGGAGGTAGCGGCCCCCCGGGGCTGCGGGGGGGAGGGTCCACGCAGCCCCCGCATTCTTTAAACAAAAAGCCCCGGGGAGATGGCGGTCCCCGGGGCTGTGGGGGGGCGGTCCCCGGGGCTGTGGGGGGGGCCGCGGTGGTGGCAGCACCCGTAGCTGCGGGGCGCCAGCGCAGCCCACCGCATTCTTTAAACAAAAAGCCTAGGGGAGGTGGCGGTCCTTAGGGCTGCGGGGGTGGGGGTCAGAGAGGCCCCCCCATTTAACAATTAAAGAAGCCCGGGGAGTTGGTGGTCCCGGGGCATGGTGGGTGCCATTCAGGCACCCCCTGCATAATTCAAATCAAAAACCCCGGGAGGTGGTGGTCTCCAGGGTTTGTAAAAAAAAAAATTGTGGGACTCTGCTTCAAGCCGAGTCCCAAGATGGCGGCAAACACTTCCTGGTTGAAGTGTTGGCAGACAAAACAAATTTCAGTAGTTTCTGCGAGTCCACTGCAAGGACTCGTGTTCCCAGGTTTCTATATTTTTTAAACTTAAATATCTCTTTAACTACTGAACGGAATACACCAAATTACAAAAGGCACGCTTTCTGGACCAACACTTAGCTTTCTCCCAAATTTGGTGGAATTCCGTTCAGCAGTTCGGGCTGTAGTAGTGTTCAAAAAATGAAAAATCCCCATTGACATAACATGGGGAAAACGTGTTTTGGGACCCCCTTTTTTCTCGGCCCTCGCTTGATGGTTAACCCTGAAACTTTCAACACAGTCGCTGATCCAAAAATGGGATGTTTTAAAAAAAAATTCATGAAGATTCATCAAGCGGCGCCAAAGTTATTGGCAAAACAAAAAACGCTTTTCCGATGGAAGCTTTGTTCCTAACTATAACTACCTACTGGCTATTCCCAGTAGGTAATCTGTATAAATACACACACACAAACATTTATACTTACCTTAAATAGACTTACCGTGCATGGTAAAGATTTGTGTGGTAAAAGCTGTGTGGTAAAGGCACTGTGTGCTAATTCCTTTGGTGTAAAGGCTGTTTCCCTTTTTAGTGCAACACGTAGGATCCTTATCCTCCTGCCCACTGCTATAGTGCTAATTGAAGGAGATTGGAACTTAGTACTCCATCCCCTTCTGGATAAATCGGTCTGCCCAACTGTACAATGTACCGGAGACAGGCACTTACTGAGAGAACTTATGGATAACCATTCCCTCCTAAATCCCTGGCGTTGACCCATTAGGTGGAAAGGGACTACACCTTCACCTCATGCGCGCATGGCACAAGAACTCGCATTGACTACTTTCTTGTGATGTCCCCTCTGATAGCCATATTATCAACACTGATATTTCCCTGAGTAGTACTTTTGGATCATGACATCATACATATCGGCATTGCCTTAGGCTTAATTAAGCCTCACTTAGGGCAATGATGCATCTGAAAGAAACACATAGTGATAGATTCCTTACGTTAGAATATCCCCAGGCGTCAGACTGGATCCGGAAAGTTTTCGTCAGCAGTACCCCTGCACGTCGGTAGGGGCGTCGTGCGGCTCCGCGTCCGTCGTTGGCGTCGTGGTTGCCGAGATGACGTCGCGGGTGCTACTTAGACACCGCCCACGCGCGCTGACGTCAGTTCTTTATTTTTCCGCGCCAGCAAGCGCAGATCCAGAGAGAGCGGTACCCCTAGTCTTTTTTGACTGTTTTTTTAGATCTTTTTCTCACCCTTTTCGAGTCGATACGACTCCTGGTGCGGTTAGGGATGCCCGGGTTTAAGTCTTGCGAGGACTGTCATCGGATGATGTCGGTGACGGACCCGCACCGCGTGTGTCTCTTCTGCCTGGGGCGCGACCACGACCCAAAGTCATGCCCCGACTGCCGGTCCATGGCGCCGAAGTCTTTGCGGGAGCGGTCCCGAAAACTGCTTGAAGCCCGGCAGTCGGCTCCGCGCCGTGAGAGGTCCCGGTCCCGCGGGAGGTCGAGGGACCGTGCGGGGAGTCATCATCGGCGATCGTCGGGATCGAAGTCTTCGCACTCGGGGTCAGGTAAGGCGAAGCACAAGAAGTCGAAGAAACTTCATCGTTCTCCGACTTCCCCTCGCCGGTCGCGCGACGCGGCTGAGGGTACGGGTGGTGCCACCCCCCGCTGCTTCTGCGGAGTCCATGGAGTCGTCGCCCGACTACCCGCCTTCCCGGGGTCGTCTGCGACTCCGGCCCAGATACAGGCCTTCCTGTCGGCCATGGCTCGCCTCTTTGGACCGTCGGGTCCCGCCGGTGCGCCTTCGGGCCCTGCGGTCCCGCATGGGTGTCCTCGCGTATCCTCGCCGGCGGCTCCGGCCCCGGTGTCGCTGTCGGCTCCGGCGCCGCAGGACACCCTTGGATCCAGGCCTGGATCCCGGTCGACGCCGGTTGACCTTGTTACGCCTCCACCGACGTCGACTCCACCGGCACCGATCCTGACGCCGCCCGCTCCTCGGGACGACGTCGACCTCAGATTCAGCCCGAAGTGGACGCGGCGTCGGACCGGCGTCGATCGATGCCGTTCTCGACGCCGTTTGAGGATTTCTATCCCCATGTCCCTACTCCTTATTTTAGGCCTGTAGAACAGCCTGAGGAGCAAGGGGAGGACTGGGAGGGGTCGGACGACCCTCTCGCTGCATCCTGCGAGTCTGAACAGGACTGGGCTGAGGAATTGGGGGACTCCAGTGGTCTGGATACCTCACCAGACCTTGGCATGCTGTCTCCTCCTACCGTGGCTACGGAGGAGGAAGCCAGTTATGCAGTGGTGTTGCGTAGGGCGGCGGAGGCCCTACACCTCCAGCTCCCTACTGTGGCCGTCAGGACTAACCTCCTGACAGAGGTGCTTCAGCCAGCAGCTACTTCTGTGGAGCCGCTGCTGCCCTTCAATGAAGCCCTTTCGGACGTTCTTTTGGGCACTTGGTCCAGGCCCACCACAGGGGCTCCTGTGGATAGGAACGTGGCCCGACGCCATCGCCCGGCTCCGGGTGACCCCATTTTCCTCTCCCAACACCCCACTCCCGAGAGCTTGGTTGTCCAAGCCTCTGCTTCCCCAACCGCCTTCCCTTCCGCCCCACCAGATAGGGAATCCAAGAAGCTGGATCAGTTTGGGAAGAAGATTTTCTCTTCCACCAGCTCTGCGCTGCGGTCCGTGAACACCGCATGCCTCTTGGGCCGTTATTTCCCACTCTCTGTGGGATACGGTGGCGAACGTGCTGCCCCAGTGTCCGGAGGAGGCCCGGCCTGCTCTCGCCCAGGCTGTTGCAGAGGGGAGAGAAGCAGCAAAGTTCATGATCCGCTGTGGTCTAGACACCGCCGACTCACTGGGCAGATCCATTGTAACGACGGTGGCGGTTCGCCGTCACGCCTGGTTGAGAACCACTGGATTTTTGGGGGATGTCCAAAACACCCTTATGGACATGCCCTTTGATGGCCGTCGCCTCGACAAAGCGGACAGCGCGTTGGAGAGGTTTAAGGACTCACGGGCTACGGCCAAGTCCTTGGGACTCTCGGCAGTCCGCCCTCCCCCGCCTTCCGCTTTTCGCTCCTTTCGTGGCACACGAAGGGGCGCCCCGCAGCGTTCGCAACAGAGCCACAGGCCGGCGCAGCAATCATCCCAGCGCGACCGCGGACGTGGGTTCCGCCGTGGCGGACAAAGGGGCCAGCGGGCGGGTCAGTCCACCACCACCCCTGCCATCACTGCCTCCAAACCTTCCTAGTCAAAACTTTCAGGCCCATCAAACGCCAGTGGGCGGCAGGCTCCGCCATCACCTCTCCCACTGGCGCACCATCACTTCGGACAGGTGGGTTTTAGAGATAGTCCGGAGGGGCTACTCCCTCCCCTTCGAGACTACCCCCCCAGCCATGCCACCTCAATCCCACCGCATGTCGGGGGATCACTTGGTGCTTCTTCAGCAGGAAGTTGCGGCCCTCTTGGCCAAGGGGGCCATCGAGCGCGTTCCGACGCACGAAGTAGGTCGTGGTTGTTATTCCCATACTTTGTGGTGCCCAAGAAGGACAAAGACCTTCGTCCTATCTTAGACCTCCGGAACGTCAATCGCTTCCTCCGCAAAGAGAAGTTCAAGATGCTCACTCTAGCTCAGGTCTTGTCTGCTCTCGACCCACAAGACTGGATGGTGGCGCTGGACTTGCAGGACACCTATTTCCACATCCCCGTCCTGCCAGCCCACCGGCGTTACCTACGGTTCACGGTAGGCCACGAGCACTTTCAGTTTACCGTGCTCCCCTTTGGCCTTACCAACGCCCCTCGGGTGTTCACCAAGGTGATGGCGGTGGTCGCAGCTCATCTGCGCAGATCAGGGGTCTCAGTCTTCCCCTATCTCGACGATTGGTTGTTGAAGGCGGGCTCGCCCCAGACAGTCATCTCCCACCTCCAGCGTAGTCTGACCTCCTGCACTTGCTGGGGTTCTCCATCAATGTGCCGAAGTCACACCTGATTCCCTCCCAGAAGCTCCTCTTTATCGGAGCGGTTCTGGACACAGCGCAGTTTCGGGTCTATCCTCCCGAACAGCGAGTCCGGGATATTCGGGCTCTGATTCTCATCTTTCAGCCCTTGTCCCGGGTTTCGGTCAGAGTGACTCTGAGGCTGCTGGGCCTCATGGCCTCCTGCATCCTGCTGGTCAATCATGCCAGGTGGCATATGCGGGCTCTGCAGTGAGACCTGAAGTTCCAGTGGGCGCAGCATCAGGGAAACTTGTCCGATCACGTCCAGATCTCGGAGCGCACTACACGACAATTGCAGTGGTGGCTCACGAACCGGCATTGGGTCGACGGCAGATCCCTCTCCCTTCCCCAACCGGGGTTCACAGTGGTGACGGATGCGTCCCTCCTGGGATGGGGCGGCCACATGGGGGAGGCGGAGATCAGAGGCCTCTGGTCTCCGGCGGAGTCCCGGCTCCATATCAACCTTTTGGAGCTGCGGGCGATCAGGCTTGCACTAAAGGCATTCCTTCCCTCTGTCAAGGGGAGAGTAGTGCAGGTGTTCACAGACAACACCACCGCCATGTGGTACTGCAACAAACAAGGCGGGGTGGGGTCGTAGACCCTCTGTCAGGAGGCTCTGCGTCTCTGGACGTGGCTGGAACATCAGGGCATGTCCCTGGTGGTTCAACACCTGGCAGGTTCTCTGAACACCAGGGCGGACGAACTCAGCCGCAGGTGCATGCTCGATCACGAATGGCGTCTTCACTCGGAGGTGGCGCAAGGTCTCTTTCAGCAGTGGGGAGAGCCTTGGTTAGATCTATTCGCCACCGAAGAGAATGCGCAATGTCATCAGTTCTGCGTGTTGGAATTTCCAAGGCGGCACTCGCTCGGCGACGCTTTTCGTCGCGAGTGGAGTTGCGGTCTGTTGTACGCCTTTCCGCCTATACCACTTCTGCCCAGAGTGCTGAAGAAGATCAGGCGCGACCGGGCCCAAGTCATTCTTGTGGCTCCGGACTGGGCTCGAAGAGTATGGTATCCCAAGCTACTCAGTATGAGCATCAATCCCCGATCCTACTGCCTCTTCGGGAGGATCTTCTGTCGCAGCAGCAGGGGACGGCCTCCACCCGAACCTGTCCAGCCTCCACCTCTTTGCGTGGAGATTGAACGGCGGCAGTTGATTCCCTTCGACTTGCCTCCTGAAGTTTGTGACATTATTCTGGCAGCCAGGCGTCCCTCTACTAAAGTGGTATACACCTGCAGGTGGAACAAATTTGTGGCATGGTACACAGCAAAGGCTGTGGATCCCCTTTCTGCCCCTCTTTCTGAAGTTCTACTGTTTCTTCTTTCTTTGGCCCAGCAGGGCTCTGCTCTGGGCACTATCAAGGGCTACCTTTCTGCTATTTCGGCCTTTCTCAGGCTCCCTGATCAGCCCTCTCTTTTCAAGTCCCCTGTTGTAAATAGGTTTCTTAAAGGCAATACACACCTTTTTCCTCCTATTCCTTTCGTGATGCCTCAGTGGGACTTGAATCTGGTTCTG
Source organism: Calotriton arnoldi (assembly GCA_963921515.1). Lineage (NCBI taxonomy): Eukaryota > Metazoa > Chordata > Amphibia > Caudata > Salamandridae > Calotriton > Calotriton arnoldi. Next base: position 3,563,102 of record CAWUFW010000063.1, read on the forward strand.
ACGTACTTGATGTGCGCTCCTTTTGAGCCCCTTCACAACTGTCCTCTTCGTCTTGTAACGTTAAAGACTGCCTTCCTGGTGGCCATCACTTCCGCCAGGCGAGTGAGTGAGCTCCAGGCTCTTTCCTGTAAGCCTCCTTTCCTTTCAGTCCATCCGGACAAGGTTGTGCTCAGGCCCCGTCCTTCCTTTTTGCCAAAAGTGGTTACGGCCTTTCACATTGGGCAAACTATTACCTTGCCACCTTTTTTCCGCCTCCTCATCCTTCCAGAGAGGAAGAGAGGCTCCACTGTCTGGACCCAAAACGTGCGCTTTCTTTTTATCTCAACCGCACACAGCAGTTCCCTGGTGGATGACCAGCTTTTTGTTGGCTACGTTGGCACCAAGAAAGGTCGGGCGGTCCATAAGAGAACCATCTCCCGCTGGGTTGTCTTATGTATCAAAGCCTGTTACTCTTTGGCTAAAAAGAACCTCCGGTGGGGCTTCGTGCTCATTCCACCAGAGCTACTGCAGCCACTACTGCATTGGGACGTGGTGTCCCCTGCAAGACATCTGTCAGGCAGCCACGTGGGCCTCGCTGCACACGTTTACCAAACATTATTGCCTGGACAGCCAAGTCCGGAGAGACGGCTTCTTTGGCCGTTCTGTTCTTCGTGACTTTCTGGTGTGATCTTGGTTCGCAGACCCACCACCGGGGTTGGTATTGCTGGGGTATCTATTCTAAGGTAAGGAATCTATCACTATGTGTTTCTTTCAGATGCACAAGTTTCTTACCTTCGGTAACGATATATCTGTAAGAAACATTAGTAGTGATAGATTCCTTACTGCCCCAACCATCCTCCCGTTCTGCGAACTGATTTCTAGGGTTAAGGTCATCCCTTTCAGGGCCCTAGTTTCAATGCACCAGTGGTCAGTATCTTGCATGGCTCTGCGTTCCTGGCACGGAAAGTCGTGTACAGAACTGACGTCAGCGCGCGTGGGCGGCGTCTAAGTAGCGCCTGCGACGTCATCTCGCGACCACGACGCCGACGACAGACGCGGAGCCGCACGATGCCCCTACCGACGCGCATGGGTACTGCTGACGAAAACTTTCCGGATCCAGTCTGACGCCTGGGGATATTCTAAGGTAAGGAATCCATCACTACTAATGTTTCTTACAGATATATCGTTACCGAAGGTAAGTAACTTGTGCTTTAACACCTCACGGATTAAACTCCCAAGGGATAAAGAGAGCTTAAAGGGCATGCGTTGTACTTAGCAAAAAATGAGTCTTCCGAGTCCTCCCCTCTTATACTTTGGGAAGGGGGTTAGACGAATATACGAGGTGAGATAATGAGATTCTGCACAGCACAGGCAGAAAACAGAGGCTACTGGGAAGATAGGAGGTAGAAATCTTAATGATGCAATATAAATACTGCACACATGCCTGAGGTGTTAAAAACACTTCTGAAGGCCAAATATGACCTCAGTGGAGTTTACGCTTCCAGAGTGGAAAATTCTCTTTACTGCCTAAAGCTAATATGAATGGGGGTGAGAAGGGGGCTGTCTACTGTCCCTCCTTTTGCGACAGCAGGAGGCTAACCATATTATCACAGTGATCAAAAACATAATTGGCAGCTAATCACACATCTTTTAGACATACTTTCAGTCTTTCATTCATTCTGTAAGGTTTGATTATTCATCCTAATGTCAGGGGACTCTAGTTGCTGAAGAGCAATTCCTATCCTATCAGACCTGTAATGCCTATGCTATGCTACTGGCTGACTTTTATGAAATAAGTAAAAACCAAATGGTCCTCTTCCTATTTAAGGTGCTTTAAAAAATACAAAATAGGATGGCCACCTTGCCTGAGATTAATAAATCTAGAATTTCTCTGATCCTTAATCTGGGTAAGCATCCTTTGGAGTGTGCACGTTATAGACCTCTCTGACTCATCAACATCGATATCAAGATATTGACAAAAATACTAGCCAATAGACTGAAAGTTGTTTTACCGTGTTTCATACACCATGACTAGGTAAGATTTGTTAAGTACCACTCTTTGACATCCCATCTGAGATCACGGACCTGTGTTCTTTGTCATGTGTGTGATGATCTGGATAAAGAGGCAGTGGTCTCTCTAGATGCCGAAAAGGCATTTGATTGGATAGAATGAGGCTACTTGTTCTGGGTCCTAGCACGTATGGGATCTGAAAGAAACACATAGTGATAGATTCCTTACCTTAGAATAACCCCAGGCGTCAGACTGGATCCGGAAAGTTTTCGTCAGCAGTACCCCTGCGCGTCGGTAGGGGCGTTGTGCGGCTCCGCGTCCGTTGTTGGCGTCGTGGACACCGAGATGACGTCGCGGGCGCTACTTAGACGCCGCCCACGCGCGCTGACGTCAGTTCTTTCTTTTTCCACGCCAGCAAGCGCACATCCGGAGAGAGCGGTACCCCTAGTCTTTTTTGACTAAGTTTTTTTAGATCTTTTTCTCACCCTTTTCGAGTCGATACGACTCCTGGTGCAGTTAGGGATGCCCGGGTTTAAGTCTTGCGAGGACTGTCATCGGATGATGTCGGTGTCGGACCCCCACCGTGTGTGTCTCTTCTGCCTGGGGCGCGACCACGACCCCAAGTCGTGCCCCGACTGCCGGTCCATGGCGCCAAAGTCTTTGCGGGAGCGGTCCCGAAAGCTGCTTGAAGCCCGGCAGTCGGCTCCGCGCCGTGAGAGGTCCCGGTCTCGAGGGACCGTGCGCGGAGTCATCATCGGTGATCGTCGGGATCGAAGTCTTCGCACTCGGGGTCAGGTAAGGCGAAGCACAAGAAGTCGAAGAAACGTCATCGTTCTCCGACTTCCCCTCGCCGGTCGCGCAACTCGGCTGAGGGTACGGGTGGTGCCACCCCCGCGGCTCTGGCGGAGTCCATGGAGTCGTCGCCCGACTACCCGCCCTTCCCGGGATCGTCGGCGACTCCGGCCCAGATACAGGACTTCCTGTCGGCCATGGCTCGCCTCTTTGGGCCGTCGGGTCCCGCCGGTGTGCCTTCGGGCCCCGCGGTCCCGCATGGGTGTCCTCGCGTTTCCTCGCCAGCGGCTCCGGCATCGCTGTCGGCTCCGGCGCCGCAGGACACCCTTAGATCCAGGCCTGGATCCCGGTCGACGCCGGTTGGCCTTGTTACGCCTCCACGGACGTCGACTCCACCGGCACCGATCCTGACGCCGCCCGCTCCTCGGGACGACATCGACCTCAGATTCAGCCCCGAAGTGGACGCGGCATCGGACCGGCGTCGATCGATGCCGTTCTAGACGCCGTTTGTGGATTTCTATCCCCATGTCCCTACTCCTTATTTTAGGCCTGTAGAACAGCCTGGGAGCAAGGGGAGGACTGGGAGGGGTCGGACGACCCTCTCGCTGCAGCCTGCGAGTCTGCACAGGACTGGGCTGAGGAATGGGGACGCCAGTGGTCTGGATACCTCACCAGACCTTGGCATGCTGTCTCCTCCTACCGTGGCTACGGAGGAGGGAGCCAGTTATGCAGTGGTGTTGCATAGGGCGGCAGAGGCCCTACACCTCCAGCTCCCTTCTGTGGCCGTCGGGACAAACCTCCTGACAGAGGTGCTTCAGCCAGCAGCTACTTCTGCGGAGCCGCTGCTGCCCTTCAATGAAGCCCTTTCGGACGTTCTTTTGGGCACTTGGTCCAGGCCCACCACAGGGGCTCCTGTGGATAGGAACGTGGCCCAACGCCATCGCCCGGCTCCGGGTGACCCCATTTTCCTCTCCCAACACCCCACTCCCGAGAGCTTGGTTGTCCAAGCCTCTGCTTCCCCAACCGCCTTCCCTTCCGCACCACCGGATAGGGAATCCAAGAAGCTGGATCAGTTTGGGAAGAAGATTTTCTCTTCCACCAGCTCTGCGCTGCGGTCCGTGAACACCGCATGCCTCTTGGGCCGTTATTCCCACTCTCTGTGGGATACGGTGGCGACCGTGCTGCCCCAGTTTCCGGAGGAGGCCCGGCCTGCTCTCGCCCAGGCTGTTGCAGAGGGGAGAGACGCAGCAAAGTTCATGATCCGTTGTGGTCTAGACACCGCCGACTCACTGGGCAGATCCATTGCAACGACGGTGGCGGTTCGCCGTCACGCCTGGTTGAGAACCACTGGATTTTCGGGGGATGTCCAAAACACCCTTATGGACATGCCCTTTGATGGCCGTCGCCTCTTCGGCGACAAAGTGGACAGCGCGTTGGAGAGGTTTAAGGACTCACGGGCTACGGCCAAGTCCTTGGGACTGTCGGCATTCCGCCCTCCTCCGCCTTTCTGCTTTTCGCTCCTTTCGTGGCACAGGAAGGGGTGCCCCACAGCGTTCGCAACAGAGCCACAGGCCGGCGCAGCAATCATCCCAGCGCGGACGCGGGTTCCGCCGTGGCGGAGAAGCGGCCAGCGGGCGGGTCAGTCCACCACCACCCCTGCTACCACTGCCTCCAAACCTTCCTAGTCTGAACTTTCAGGCCCATCAAACGCCAGTGGGCGGCAGGCTCCGCCATCACCTCCCCCACTGGTGCACCATCACTTCGGACAGGTGGGTTTTAGAGATAGTCCGGAGGGGCTACTGCCTCCCTTCGAGACTACCCCCAGCCATGCCACCTCAATACCACCGCATGTCGGGGGATCACTTGGTGCTTCTTCAGCAGGAAGTTGCGGCCCTCTTGGCCAAGAGGGCCATCGAGCGCGTTCCGATGCACGAAGTAGGTCGTGGTTGTTATTCCCACTACTTTGTGGTGCTCAAGAAGGACAAAGGCCTGCGTCCTATCTTAGACCTCCGGAACGTCAATCGCTTCCTCCGCAAAAAGAAGTTCAAGATGCTCACTCTAGCTTAGGTCTTGTCTGCGCTCGACCCACAAGACTGGATGGTGGCGCTGGACTTGCAGGACGCCTATTTCCACATCCCCGTCCTGCCAGCCCACCGGCGTTATCTACGGTTCACGGTAGGCCACGAGCACTTTCAGTTTACCGTGCTCCCCTTTGGCCTTACCAGCGCCCTCGGGTGTTCACCAAGGTGATGGCGGTGGTCGCAGCTCATCTGCGCAGTTCAGGGGTCTCAGTCTTCCCTATCTTGGCGATTGATTGTTGAAGGCGGGCTCGCCCCAGACAGTCGTCTCCCACCTCCAGACTACGGCCGACCTCCTGCACTTAGTGGGGTTCTCCATCAATGTTCCGAAGTCGCACCTGATTCCCTCCCAGAAGCTCCTCTTTATCGGAGCGGTTCTGGACACGAGCGCAGTTTTGGGTCTATCCTCCCAAACAGCGAGTCCGGGATATTCGGGCTCTGATTCCCATCTTTCAGCCCTTGTCCCGTGTTTCGGTCAGAGTGACTCTGAGGCTGCTGGGCCTCATGGCCTCCTGCATCCTGCTGGTCAATCATGCCAGGTGGCATATGCGGGCTCTGCAGTGGGACCTGAAGTTCCAGTGTGCGCAGCATCAGGAAACCTGTCCGATCACGTCCAGATCTCGGAGGGCACTGCACGACAATTGCAGTGGTGGCTCACAACCGGCATTGCGTCGACGGCAGATCCCTCTCCCTTCCCCAACCGGAGTTCACAGTGGTGACGGATGCGTCCCTCCTGGGATGGGGCGGCCACATGGGAGAGGCGGAGATCAGAGGCCTCTGGTCTCCGGCGGAGTCCCGGCTCCATATCAACGTTTTGGAGCTGCGGGCGATCAGGCTTTCACTAAAGGCATTCCTTCCCTCTGTCAAGGGGAGAGTAGTGCAGGTGTTCACAGACAACACCACCGCCATGTGGTACTGCAACAAACAAGGCGGGGTGGGGTCGTGGACCCTCTGTCAGGAGGCTCTGCGTCTTTGGACATGGCTGGAACATCAGGGCATGTCCCTGGTGGTTCGACACCTGGCAGGTTCTCTGAACGCCACAGCGGACGAACTCAGCCGCAGGTGCATGCTCGATCACGAATGGCGTCTTCACTCGGAGGTGGCGCAGGGTCTCTTTCAGCAGTGGGGAGAGCCTTGGTTAGATCTATTCGCCACCGAAGAGAACGCGCAATGTCATCAGTTCTGCGCGTTGGAATTTCCAAGGCGGCACTCGCTCGGCGACGCTTTCGTCGCGAGTGGAGTTGCGGTCTGTTGTATGCCTTTCCGCCTATACCACTTCTGCCCAGAGTGCTGAAGAAGATCAGGCGCGACCGGGCCCAAGTCATTCTTGTGGCTCCGGACTGGGCTCGAAGAGTATGGTATCCCGAGCTACTCAGTATGAGCATCGATCCCCGATCCGACTGCCTCTTCGGGAGGATCGTCTGTCGCAGCAGCAGGGGACGGTCCTCCACCCGAACCTGTCCAGCCTCCACCTCTTTGCGTGGAGATTGAGCGGCGGCAGTTGATTCCCTTCGACTTGCCTCCGAAGTTTGTGACGTTATTCTGGCAGCCAGGCGTCCCTCTACTAAAGTGGTATACGCCTGCAGGTGGAACAAATTTGTGGCATGGTGCACAGCAAAGGCTGTGGATCCCCTTTCTGCCCCTCTTTCTGAAGTTCTACTGTTTCTTCTTTCTTTGGCCCAGCAAGGCTCTGCTCTGGGCACTATCAAGGGCTACCTTTCTGCTATTTCGGCCTTTCTCAGGCTCCCTGATCAGCCCTCTCTTTTCAAGTCCCCTGTTGTAAATAGGTTTCTTAAAGGCATTACACAACTTTTTCCTCCTACTCCTTTCGTGATGCCTCAGTGGGACTTGAATTTGGTTCTGACGTTGAATTTGGTTTTGAGCCCCTTCACAACTGTCCTCTTCGTCTTTTAACGTTAAAGACTGCCTTCCTGGTGGCCATCACTTCCGCCAGACGAGTGAGTGAGCTCCAGGCTCTTTCCTGTAAGCCTCCTTTCCTTTCAGTCCATCCGGACAAGGTTGTGCTCAGGCCCCGTCCTTCCTTTTTGCCAAAAGTGATTACGGCCTTTCACATTGGGCAAACTATTACCTTGCCCACTTTTTTTCCGCCTCTGCATCCTTCCAGAGAGGAAGAGAGGCTCCACCGTCTGGACCCAAAACGTGCGCTTTCTTTTTATCTCAACCGCACACAGCAGTTCCGGGTGGATGACCAGCTTTTTGTTGGCTACGTTGGCACCAAGAAAGGTCGGGCGGTCCATAAGAGAACCATCTCCCGCTGGGTTGTCTTATGTATCAAAGCCTGTTACTCTTTGGCTAAAAAGAACCTCCGGTGGGGCTGCGTGCTCGTTCCACCAGAGCTACTGCAGCTACTAGTGCATTGGGATGTGGTGTCCCCCTGCAAGACATCTGTCAGGCAGCCACGTGGGCCTCGCTGCACACGTTTACCAAACATTATTGCCTGGACAGCCAAGTCCGGAGAGAGCGGCTTCTTTGGCCGTTCTGTTCTCCGTGACTTTCTTGTGTGATCTTAGTTCGCAGACCCACCACCGGGGTTGGTATTGCTGGGGTATCTATTCTAAGGTAAGGAATCTATCACTATGTGTTTCTTTCAGATGCACAAGTTACTTACCTTCGGTAACGATATATCTGTAAGAAACATTAGTAGTGATAGATTCCTTACCGCCCCACCCATCCTCCCCGTTCTGAGAACTGACTTCTAGGGTTAAGGATTTCCTTTCAGGGCCCTAGTTTCAATGCACCAGTGGTCAGTATCTTGCATGGCTCTGCGTTCCTGGCGCGGAAAGTCGTGTACAGAACTGACGTCAGCGCGCGTGGGCGGCGTCTAAGTAGCGCCCGCGACGTTATCTCGGCGACCACGACGCCAACGACGGACGCGGAGCCGCACGACGCCCCTACCGACGCGCAGCGGTACTGCTGACGAAAACTTTCCGGATCCAGTCTGACGCCTGGGGTTATTCTAAGGTAAGTAATCTATCACTACTAATGTTTCTTACAGATATATTGTTACCGAAGGTAAGTAACTTGTGCAACTGGTACAAGATTTTTACATAAGGTAAAATAGCTTTACTTGAACCCCATGGCAGGAGTGACCTGCAGTGTCTCAGCCTTTTAAAATCAGAAGGGGCACAAGACAAGGCTGGCCTCTGTCTCCACTGCTTTTTGTTTTGGCCAGTGACCCTCTGCCGGTTGCCATTAGATATGGGCATAAAAGCAATACTTACCGAGCAAGGAAACACAAACCCCTCCTGTACACATCTAGATGACGTTATCGGATCCTTTAAACACAATCACGCATCTTACGCCTCTCATTTAGAGGTTTATTGAATTTGCCAGATACGGTATCAATTAGACGAAAAGGAATGCCTTGCCACTCACCCGACCATGACTGCACCATTCCTAGGCATGCACCCTTTTAGATGGATAGTGTCTAGTTTGAAATATCTAGGGATTCTTCTAAATATGGGCCAAGATTATATGGTAGAATAGAAGCTAGGTCTCCTGATAGATAGAATAAAACAAGATCTATCGAGGTGGTAAGCTTTTAATTTGTCTGTGTGGGGAGGACCCAAGTAGTAAAAATTAATGTTGTGTCTCGCCTTGATTATGTTTTTCAATGCTATCCCTTAAGGTCCCTCAAAGAATGTGAGAGGAGCTCTCTATGATGGTGAAATTATTTGTCTGGCGTGGGAAGAAACCAAGACTGACAATGGAGAAACTCTATAAGGCCACAGATCTTGGGGGCCTGAAGCTGCTACAGTTTGAAACGTATTGGCTCTCCTTTCAAGTGGTGCAGATAGGTTTCTTTTTCCATGACACATTAGAGAAGCCAAAATGGGTTTAATTAGGAGATGTGTTTAAGCGGAGCGGTGGAGGGCTTCGATCGCTTTATATGACAGATAAGACACCTTGTAAACAATCATCCTGGGTGGCCTGAGGCGTCAAGATGGCGGTCGCACTCTAAGAGTGCTCCGGACCCCCTCCGTCATCCGCCTGGCCTCCGCCCGTTTTCAGCTGCAACTCACCTCTTCAGCCTAACTGCTGGGTTCCCCCGAAATCTTTATGCCGCTTTGATCCCCCTTGCAAGCGGAACGGACTCCTTGACGCAGTGGGCCGCCTTCTTCTCCCCCGGCCCTGCAGTGAAAATGGCGGCTTTGGAGGCACTTCGCGCCTAGGCCGGGCGCCTTCCTGGATGACACCGACGCTCTGACCGTGCAGCGGGTGGAGCCTGCCTGTGCCCGCCGCCGAGCCCGCGCCGCGGACACCTCCTCCTGCAGGGGTTCCTCCGGCGCTGGGTGCGGGGTGAGGCGGCTGCGGGGGACGACCCCGCTGCGGTTGGAGGCCCGCTATCCCTCGGCTGTCGGTCGGGCAGCGGTGTTCCTGTTTGGCTGTCTCAGCTGCCCCCACCTGTGGCCTGCGGGGCCTGTGATCCTTCTCTTGCGGACCCGCCCGACTTCTTCCTGCCGCACTGGACCGGTGCACGAAGCTGCGGCCGGTGGGGACGCTCGGACCTTCAGCCCCAACATCGGCCTGACGGTGAGTGGGGGGGATCGGCCACTGTGTCGGGTGGCGGTCGGGGTGAGGAGGTTGGTGTTCTGGCCCCCCCCTTTCTCCTTCTACGTGGACCTCATGAGGTGCTGTCCTGCGGGCCTTGCTGGACCTTCCCCGCGTCAGCTGCCCCGCTCCGTCTCCCCAGCTAGAGCGGATTGGCGGGGGGGCGACGGCCCTCCTGAATGCAGGGGCTTCCCGGGGGCGTCCTGCCCGCAGTGATGGCCCGGGTCGCTGGCTGCCCTAGACGGTGAAGATCGAGTCGGGTGGTGGGCGAACGGAGACGTCGGTGCTCCCGCTCCCCCCTCTCACGCCACACCTTTCATTAGGGGGCACCTCGCTGAGTCCGCCGGCCGGGGGCTGCATCGGCTTGGCCCGGCCCCCTCGCTCAGCTGCTTCTCTCCATCTCCCGCGGCTGCACCGGGAGGGACGTGGGGGTGAGGGCCTCCCTCCTGCCGCTGGACAATCCGGCCCTGGGTCACCTGGGCTCCCTTGGTGGCCGTGGAGGGGCCTGCCTTCTGCTGGTTGCTGCACCCGCCGGGGACCTTGGGTCCGCTGGATCTGGTGTGTGGGGTGACACGGAGCCCTACTGTTGTGACATCGCTCTGCCCCCCATACTGGGCGGCCTGTGCGGGAGCGGATTCCACCGTGGGCACTGGCTACCTGGGGCCCGCCGCTTCGGACTGCTCTCTTGGAGGTGAGGCCACCTCTGCCGGCCCCCGGGGCTGGAGGACTGTCGTGGTGGGTGCCTGATCTGGACTGGCCATCCTACGTTGGGGCGCTCTGCCTGGTGGAGCTAAGGCGGAGATCACATCTCACCCCCATTGGGTCTGTCTCGGGCGCCCGGGCCTGAGTATTGACGGCCTGGGTGCCGGGGGGCCCCCACTTGTCTCTCTGCGGATCCGCTGCTCGCCCGGCCGGGCGGGCGCGAAGCACACTTCGAGCGGCGATGGGCAGAACTCGCCCGTACAGAATCCTGCTCCCCCAACCCGAACCAAAATGGACCAGTTTACTACGTCGGACCGAGACTCGGGCGGCGGACCGCCCAACACGCAGGGCACCACAGGGGGAGATCTCTCCACCATTCTTCAGGCAATAAGCACATCACAGGCCTCAGTAGAGAATAAGATCGGCGAGGTGAGGGTGGATGTGGCTCTCATTCGCCAGGACCTGCGCAATGCCACGGCACGCATCACGGAGGCGGAATCCCGTATCTCCACGGCGGAGGATGACATCGGCCAACTTAAGACCCAGGTGGCCCGTCTCCAGACCCAGACCTCGGAACTCCACCGAAGGGCTGAGGATGCGGAGAACAGGTCGCGAAGAAACAACCTGCGTCTTCTGGGATTTCCCGAGGGAGTGGAGCAAGGTCACGCTGACACGTTCGTAGAAGCTTGGGTACGATCCTGGATGCCCAAAGACGCCCTGTCGCCCTGGTTTGCCGTTGAACGAGCCCACCGCTCCTTGGCTCCCAAACCTCCGCCAGGGGCCCCTGCCCGACCCATAATCCTGAGGGTCCTTAATTTCCGGGATAGGGATGCCATCCTGGGGGCGGCCAGGGCACAAGGACCTCTACACTATCAAAACGGCAGGATCATGGTCTTTCCCGACTACACCAGGGAGGTGCAGGCCCAGCGCCGGTCCTACGATGAGGTCAAGCAGAAGCTTCGTGCCATGGGTCTCCGCTATGGTCTCCTCTTCCCGGCCCGGCTCAAGGTCATCTTTCAAAATAGGACACTTTTCTTCGATAGCCCCCAGGCGGCATGGATCTGGCTCACGGAGGAACGGCCCCTCTTGCCCCGGCGGGCTCCTTCCCCCACCCAGAGGGCTCCCCAGCAACCACGCCCGACCCTCCCTAAGTCCCAGAGGCGTCGGACAAGGTCCCGTAAGAAAAATGACCATCGTGGGAGACATCCCGATCGCCGGGCGCAGCATTCCGACATCCTTCACCCTCAGCCTCAGCCCGGAGATCTGCCTCTCCCAGCCCGACCACCTCGTTGATCGACTTGAGTGATCTCCCAAGGCCGTCGGCCAACCTGCGTCACGCCGTCTCAGACTCTGATCTGTCTAGGAGCCCTGCGCTCCGAGGAACCGGGGAAGCCGAAGATACTTGAACGATGGCACACAGCGAGAACTCTTCATCCCATTTCCTAGAGGCGCCTGCAGTGTGACTGCCTTTGCAATCCCCGCGAGGGGGAGCTCCGATATCGATGAAACCCTGAGATACACGAAATATTTCCTCCTTCACTCCCTGGACTTAACTGCATTCCTTGTTACTTATTTGTCCCACGTATTCTTGCAGCTGTTGACGAATCTTTATCCGATCAAATGGAGGGGGTCCATCTCCGCCGCGTTCATGTTCCGCTAATCGTTTTAGCTTAGCAACTAGTCTCATTGGGGGTTTTTAAATTTGTTAACTTGTTTTTCCTTTTCAGGGCGACAGATGCTTCATATTCAGAAGTGTAGGGTTGGGGGCGAAGGGGAGGGGAGGCCGTTGTCTCCTGTTAGTTTGTTGTTTTTAGCCGCCTACGGGCCGCTGTTCTCTGTTCTCGTTGGTAGCTACGCATCTATGTATGTCACTGATAATGACACACGACTCATCACATGGCACACCCGTTGCCCAAGAGCCCCAATTAGGGGACTTCGTTTCCACTGGGACTCAGCGCTGCCTGCGCCTGCGTCCTGTCTTCCCCGCGCTACCCACCTTCATGGCGTCCACCTTACATAGGGCCCTCCACATTATCTCCTGGAATGTCAACGGCCTACTGGACCGTATAAAACGCACTGCTGTCCTTCGTAGTGCGCACCGACACGCGCCAGATATCCTGTTCCTGCAGGAGACCCACCTTCTGGGCTCACAATGTAACTTCCTTGCCCGGTATGGGTTTGATAGGGTCTGGCACTCTGGGTTTCGCGGGGCTCCCGGGGGTGGCCATACTACTTCGGAAGGGGCTGCCTTTCACCCTGGCACGGGCCGAAGCAGACACGCAGGGCCGTTATGTGGCCCTGACGGGTATGATCGAGGACACCCCTTAATCTCCTGTGTACATACATTCCCCCCGCCATTATGGCCCCTGCCCTCCGCCGCCTCACACTGGTGCTTTCCTCCTTCCCACAGGGTCTGACGGTGGTAGGGGCGACTTCAACGCCGTCCTGCAGCCCTCACGGGACACAACAGGCACTCCATCGGCTTCCCGCCTCACCTCTGCAAAACGTCTATCTGACTGGCCCTCGGCCCTGGGTCTCTGCGATGCCTGGAGGGTGTGGAATCCCCGCAAGGCACAATACACCCACACCTCAGCGGCTCACCACACCCACTCTCGTATCGATCTGTTCCTGTTATCTGCTGTGGACTGTCAGTTGATGTCCGGGGCCACAGTCTTGCCCAGGGGTATTTCGGACCACTCCCCCATCTCCCTTCGTCTCGGACACCCTACTAGCGGTGCCCGAGCGACATGGCGAATGAATGCCTGGTTCCTGCAGGATGCGGATCTGGTTGGGTCCCTCGGGCAGGAACTGAGGCAATACTTTTCGATCAACACGGGTTCGGTCTCATCGACGGGCACGCTGTGGGAGGCTGGCAAGGCCGTGGTGCGGGGGATGGCAAGGGGTCTAGTCCACGCGAGACGCCAGGAACAATCCAACCGCCTCACACAGCTGGAGGCCCAGGCGGCACAGCTGGAAGAGGCTCAGGATACTAATGATAGCGATGTCTCTGCCCGACAGCTTACATTGATCCGGGAAGAAATTCGCCAGATCTCGCTGGAGTCCGCTAAAATGCTTTGGCGCTCCTCGGTGGCACGCGTGTACGGCTGGGGTGACAAAAATGGCAAGCTTCTCTACAACCTGGTGTCCTACCCCAAAACCAATCGCATCATTCCCGAGATTCGGGACGGGACCGGGGCCCACCATACTACCTCCCAGGACATTGCCCGGACGTTCGCGGGCTATTATGCAACCCTCTACACGGCTCATCCCCCTCAGACTTCTCTGGCGACCTTGCTGGCCGAGACCGGGACTCAGCTGCCATGCCTTTCCCAGATGGACTCAGAGACCCTAGATCGGCCTTTCACGCCGGAGGAGATACATGGGGCCATCTCACTGTTGCACCCTGGCAAAACGCCCGGGCCTGACGGATACCCCCAAGAGTATTATGCGGCCTACCGGGACACGTTGGTCCCACACATAGTGGATCTGTTTAACCACGTAATTGAAGTGGGATCCTTCCCGCCTGAGACTGATGTAGCCACTATCGTAGTCCTCCCAAAGACACAGCCGCCCTCCCTTGCTTGCACGGACTATCGTCCCATCTCCCTTATCAACACGGAAGTCAAAATCTTCGCCACAGTGGTGGCCCAACGGCTCCGCCCACACTTGCAAGAACTGGTGCAGCCAGATCAATGCGGCTTCATGCCTGCCCGGGGACCCGGCATTGCATACGCCGTCTCCAGCTTGCCTTGGCGCATCGCCATCTCCTCACCCCTTATCTAGCATTGCTCTTCATAGACTTTGAAAAAGCATTTGACATGGTAGATTGGGGCTACCTTGAGGACGTGCTGGAGAGGATGGGCTTCGGCCTCCCGTTCCGACGCCTCATCCGAGTCCTCTACTCTACTCCCAAGGCGAGGGTCCTCATCAATGGCGTGGTCTCGGAGGCGTTCCCTATCCAAAGGGGTACTCGCCAGGGCTGCCCGCTCTCGCCGCTTTTATTTGCACTAGCAATGGAACCCCTGGCCTCCCTCATCCGCCAGGATCCTCTCATCCGCGGCTGGGCCTGGGACCGGACCCAGGTTGACAAGATTGCACTATATGCCGACGACGTCCTCCTTTTCCTGGCAGATCCGGAGAGCTCCGGCCCACGATGTCTGGACGCCCTTTCTGCCTTCGAGCGGGTTTCTGGCCTCCGGCTCAACCCGGCGAAGTCCACCCTCGTTCCCTACACTCATCCCAGGCATGCTTCGACTGGCAAGCGACCATCCCCTACGGAGGCAATCATTCAAATACCTCGGGGTGTGGGTGGCCCTCCTCCCGGAGCTCGAGTGGGCCCTGAATATCACGCCACTGGTCTCCAGGGCCAAGGCAGACCTCAGGAGATGGCAAACCCTTCCTCTCAACCCCCTTGGTAGGAGTGCCCTCTTCAAAATGATGGTCCTCCCCCGCTTCCTGTACATCTTACAAAATGTGCCCACTCACCTCCCGGGCAGCTGGTTTTGGGAATTGGATGGTGTTCTCACCCGATTCTTGTGGGGAGGGGGGAGACCGCGCATGTCCTTAGCACATTGCCGCATACCCCCCTACGATGGGGGAATGGGGGTGACCAATTTACACCTCTACTACCTGGCCACGAGGCTCATTGTGATCCACGACTGGTTCGCGGGCGGCTGGTCCGACCCGGCGTACCGAGTGGAGCTCCGGTCGATGGACTTTGCTCAGATCCAGGCATGCCTGTATGGGAGCCCCGTACCACAGACCCTTCCCCCCCGTCACCAGAACGGTGCTCATGGCATGGCGAACCGCCCTACGCCACGTAAAGTGGGACCGGAAACTCACCGGGCAGACACCTCTTTGGAGTGGGGCATGGCTGGGCGAGGTCTCGTCCCTCCAGAACTTCCGTAAATGGGACCACGTCGGGATTTCGCTATTGGGAGACATCTGGGTGGGGGATCATATCAGATCGTTTGCAGAACTACAACACCGTCATTCCCTTCACTCCTCCCAATTTTACAAGTACTTACAGTTAAGGCATGCCCTCCGGGCCCACATTCCATCACCCACCTCGATCCCCGAATTCAGTCCCCTGGAAGCTCAGGTGATGATGGGGAGCTTGGGCGGAGGGGGAGTGTCACGGATCTATCGCTCCTTGGTGAACAACGGCCCCGCGTCCCTAGACCTGCTTCGTGCCCGCTGGGAGGGCTGGGTGGGCCCCCTGGAGGACGCGGATTGGAGGGACGCCCTTATGGCACCTAGGACCCTGACTACCTCCTCCAAGTTGCATCTAGTCCAACTTTATTATCTCCACGCGGCATACCTCACCCCAGCACGCTTGTACAGCGCCCACCTGAGGCCCTCCCCGTCCTGCCCACGTTGCAACCACGCTCCAGCTGATTTTTTCCACATGGTGTGGCAATGTCCCGCTCTAGCGCAGTTCTGGGCGGGGGTGGAAAGTGAACTTATACAAGCCTTAGGGTGGGATGTCCCTCATGATCCGCTACGCCTGATCCTGGGGGTGTTCGACGGCCTCAATGGATCCCGGGCTGATAAGCGCTTCTTGGGAACGGCAGTGGCAGTGGCGAAGCGCGATATTGCTGCACTCTGGTCTCAAGCCAAGCCACCCACCATGCGGAAATGGAGGCGAGGTGTGGACTGGTGTGGCACCCAAGAGGAACACCTCTTCGAGGCCCGTGGTTGCCCCGAACTCTTCGGCAAAATATGGGGCAAATGGTTTAACTTGCAGCCAGATTAAAGGGTTCAAACGGGTTATGTCTATGAATTTTATGTGGGCCGATGATCAGTCCGCAAATGCAATTTGAGTCTGTGTCGTTTTTAAACATACTGTATTTGAATAACGTGTCTGATTTGCTACCAATGTACTTTCGTTCCTTGGAAAATCTAATAAAAATTGATTATCAAAAAAAAAACAATCATCCTGTATTTTTTTTCTTTTTTGTCCTCATTTATAGATAAGTGAGAGGTTTATAGGCAAACCATAGGTTTATTCTCGGATCCCCTGGGTGAGATAACGATACCGTCTTAGTTGATCAGGGGATCTGACGAAACCGGCTGCCGTGATCCTATAGGAAAGGTATGCGCACAATGCCATATCTCTTCCCAAATCTCACTTATAACATAATCATTGGACCTTATAGGTTTTTTTAAAATGTATTTACAGGATATTTTATGATCAAATCATTAAATTATTAACCCAATTATCTCAGACCCACCACATTCTAATTCTTTTCCTTGAAGAACTCGCAAGATCCAGTCTATGAATGCGTTTCACCGAGGAAACCCAGTCTAGTAACGTTGGAGGTTGAGGGAAATCCATTTTATGCAGATTTCCCTCCTTTCAAGCAACATTAACAAAAATAAAAGAGAGGTTTGTAGGTTGGAAAGATTATAGTTTAAGCTCTCTCCGGAAAACCCCCAAAAATAACCAAAATCAGGCTTACCTTAATTTCTTGCCCCAACATCTCAGTAAGAGTCTTGCCCACATTATACCAGAAACCCTGGATAGAAGGACACTGCCAGAACATATGTAGATCGTCTGCGTCATCAGAAGCGCACTTCGGGCAGACCTTCTGCCAATCTCCTCCCATTTTCGAAAGTTTCTTTGGGGTCCAATATGCCCTATGGAGTGTGAACATATGGTTTCTCTTAAGATAGGCAGCTTTAACCACATTCCATAAAGTGCGCATCGATACTTGCCATAGATATGTTACGTTGGTCAAAGACCGGTCTTTTCTCCAGGGTTCTTCCATTGGTAGTAGTGGTGGCTCCCCTTAACCAAGAGCCAATACCATTTGGAGACCTCTTTACGTTGATGAGGGGGTCTCCGTAGGATGATTTCATGATCTTCATTTATTTCTCCCTCTTTATCTTGTTTGGCAGCCCAGCTGGATAACTGATAGAACTTAAATCTTGAGAGTCTTTGATGAGTAGAATTGGAAAGTACTTCCCATGGAAGAAGATTGTTCTCTTGTAAAAGTTTGCCCCAATTCAGAATACCTTCTTCCAATAATGGAATTGACAAGCTATCTTTTAGACAAGTTGGAGTCCCTGGGGAATTCCAAATAGGGGCCCCTGAACTATAATATGGAATTTTTAGAATCTTCCTTATATAATACCAGACTTCACAAGCAGATCTTAACACCTTGAGTTTAATTTTTGGAAATATTTGGGGTGTCCAAACTTGAACAAACAACCATCACCACCCTGAGGAGTATTTTTGGCCATTGCTTGGAACATTGGGGAGAAACAAGAAGCATTAAACAGGAGAGTCCGTACATTCTTTAATTGGAAGGCATAACAATAAAATCGAAGGTCAGGACCGGCAATGCCTCCCTCCAACTTCGCACACCGCAGCTTCCTCCATGAAATCCTAACCCCTTTGTTAGACCAAAGAAAGCTATTTATAAGACCTTGGAGGTCTTTCAGAGAGGAAAGATTAAAATGTAGAGGAATCGAATAAAAAATAAAAGTGAACTTTGGCAGAATAGACATTTTGATCAAATTAGATCGGCCTAGTATATGCATTGGAAGACCACCCCAAGATCTTAATAATGTGGTCATCTCTTTCTTTTTAGAATCAAGGTTTACTTGTTCTAACTCAGAGATCTTATGTGAGATTTGTATTCCTAAATATCGAATTTGCTGTTTGGTTGTCACATTGCTAGGTGGTGTTTTTCATGTCATGACTTCTGTTTTTTGGGCGTTAATCAAGTAACCAGAGACCCTCCCGAAGTTTATCAAGATTTCCTCTAGACACGGCAGAATAGCAGGGGAGTCCCTAGAAAACACCATTAAGTCGTCCGCATATAAGGCGACTTTCTTTTCCCACCCTTCCCACTCAAAGGGAGCAAAAGTATAGCTAGCCCTAATACTACAGGCTAAGGGCTCTATATAAAGATCAAACAACAGGGGGGAAAGGGGGCACCCCTGTCTCGTCCCCCTCTCTATCCTAATTGATTTCGAGAGATTACCATTAACTATGAGTCTAGCAGTAGGGGTTTTATGAATGTTACTGATTGCTCTGACAAAGTGATCCCCTAGTCCGAACTTTCGACTCATATAGGTTAAGAAAGGCCAATTTACCCTATCGAATACCTTTGCGGCATCGAAAGCAAAGATCGTAAGAGGTAAATTATTAGTGGAAGCAATAGCAATCGCACCAATCAATTCATGAGTTAAGTCATGAAGTTGACGACCCTTAATGAACCCCTTCTGGTCAGGGTGAATCAGAGAGCTCATTACCGGGTTCAACCTCCCTGCTAGAATTTGCGCAAAGATTTTATAGTCGCAATTCAGCAGGGAGATAGGCCTACATGACTCACATTTTCTTGGGTCTTTATTTGGTTTTAGAAACAGAGACAGCAGCCTCATCCCAAGACTTGGGGTTTACACGGCTGTCTGAAAAGATCCCATCCAGTAAAGTGACAAGTATAGGGGCGATCTCTTCTATCAAAGCTATATAAAATTTGTTAGGGATACCATCAGTGCCCGCTGCCCGACCCCTTTTTAGGTGTTTCATTACAGACTTGAGTTCTATCAGAGAGATATTCTGATTTAGCAGGCTGGTCTGATTTTCTGCAAGAGATGGTAATGACATATCCTCAATATATTTTTTAATTTGGGATTCTGAGACTACTAGGTCTTCTGTATATAAGTCCCGAAAAAAAACTTCAAAAGCCTGTTCTATTTTGGAGTTATCTGAAGAGACCTTACCGAATCAGACAAAATTACTTCTTTAATTAAATTCCTGGTCTGATTATCCGAGATTTCCAGGCAAGGAGTTACCCACATCCTTCACCGCATTCGTAATTGGCTAAATTACTCGCTTCCCACTTTTTCCTAGTGATGTCATCTAGATGGTCTATTAGCAGTTGTCATTTAGCTAAAACCTCTCTACTCTCCTCGCTGCCTGAGTTCGTATCCATGTGGGTTTTACTTTCATTCCTTGCTCTGGAGATATCGTCTTCCAATTTCTGAATCGTCCTTCTACCCTCCTTGAATTTCTTGGCTGCCAGGCTTATTACACAACCTCTTATAAAGGCTGTGTAAGCGTCCCAGATTACATGCAATGCAGCAGAGTCTTTATTAGATTCAAAGAACGACACTGTTTTTTCCTTCAATCGCAATATTATTAGGGGTCTAAAAGTAGAGTTCTATCAAAGGTCCACCTTTTAGTTGACACATCTCTAGGCATTTGTAGCTCTAAGACTACAGCCGAATGGTCAGAGAGGTGCTCCGGGACATGAGTTACAGATATTGTGCGATTAAAAAATCTTATATCTGCCAGGAAGAAATCTATCC
Source organism: Calotriton arnoldi (assembly GCA_963921515.1). Lineage (NCBI taxonomy): Eukaryota > Metazoa > Chordata > Amphibia > Caudata > Salamandridae > Calotriton > Calotriton arnoldi. The sequence continues at coordinate 3,582,557 of CAWUFW010000063.1, forward strand.
GAGAAAAGTGCCCATGTTTTTTGTTGTGAAATGTAAAATACAAAGGGCCACCCGATCCCTTATACTTCTTCCTCCAGATATCTATCAGGCCTAAGTCCTTCATCAGAACTTTAACAAAGGAACCCATCTTTGTAGAGACCACCCTGCCCTCATTAGATCTATCCAGGACAGGATTTAAGAGAATATTAAAATCGCCCCCCATAATAATGGGAAAGTTAAATTGTATCAAATGACTATATATAGTGTTCAGAGGTCCCTCATCGTCTATATTCGGCCCATAGTAGCCTACAAGGGTAGACCATTCATTTTGGATTTTAATATCACCAATGATCCATCACCCCTTGGGATCTGCCTTGATATCACTTAGAGTTGCTTTAGCTGAGTATTTAATAATCAAGGCCACCCCTTTAGTATAACAAGTTTGTGGGGTATGGATAGAAAATTCCATCCATCTCTGCTTGACCCGAATCAATTCCCATTCATCGAGGGTTAAGTGGGTTTCCTGGAGAATGACTATATCATACTGTGATTTACTTAGATATTGAAGAATTCTCCCCTGCCTACTCAGAACCCTAAGGCCATTACCGTTCCATGTTAGTATTTTAACAGAAGCTAGGGAAGAGATTGAAGTTATACCTAAGCGACCATGCAAACATTGTCATAGACAGACCAATCCGGTTTTGTGCCCATACGGAACACAGCACTGAATATCCGTCGGGTACATAATGTGTTAGCACGACAGCAAGGTGTGGAGGAGGACGCGGTGATTGTCTTTGGATGCCTCCCTGGCATTCGATTCTATAGAATGGCCCTATCTTTTTGAAGTACTAGCTCGCTTTGGATTTGGCCCAAAGTTTATGGCCTGGGTTCGATTGCTCTACACCGAGCTCCGCAGCCAGGTGCAGGTGAATAATCGAACGTCGAGGAGTTCATGTTGCGCAGAGGGACCAGACAGGGTTGGCCCTTGTCCCCCCTGCTCTTCGCCCTTGTTCTCGAACCCCTAGCGTCGTGGGTGAGACAGGATGTAGCTCTTAGAGGCCTCAAATGGGAGGAAGACACCGAGGACAGAATATCACTATACGCTGATGATATCCTGATTTATCTAGCTTCCCCTATGCCTCGATCCATAGACTATTAAATATCTTCACAAACTTTGGCAAGTACTCCGGCTATGCCATTAACTGGGCAAAATCAGTGCTTTTTGTTCTCCTTGGCCCTACACCTAGGCTACCCAGAGGGTGTAACGTTGAAGTGACTAGGGAAGGTTTCCGATACCTGGGGATATTTATCACTCCAAACTCAAAAACTTTCATGACAAGAACCTCATAGCCCCCTACATAGATTTAGGGAGGATGTCAAACACTGGAGGTCGCTGCCATTATCGTTGCTAGGTCGTGCGGCCCTGTTTAAAATGCTAGCATTGCCACGGTTCCTCTACCTACTTCAAAATTGCCCATATTCTGTCCCTGACTCATATTTTAAAAGTGTTGAGGCGGAGGTTCGGACGTTGTTGTGGGACGGTGGGACGCAGCGAATTGTCCTAGCAAAATTGACGAAGGGGTGGTATGACGGTGGCATCGCACTTCCTGATATACGTCTTTATTATTGGGCATCACAACTGGTAGCGATTAATCACTGGCTGTACAGTCCCCCGACGAACCCGGCATACCGACTAGAGCGGTATCAGACTGGACGAGAGGGATACCTGGGAGCCCTATACACCAGACCCCGCAAGGGGAGATACCTAGGACCGATGGCTCACACGACCTCCGTTTGGCACTCAGCTACCAAACGCCTGGGCTGGAAGGGAAAACTGACAAAAGCAACGTCTCTACGGTCCTCTCAACAGCTAGGACTACTGTGCTATCAGGCGGGGTTTGATAGGTGGGATACCATAGGAATCTCTACTGTTGGGGATCTCCTACAAAAGGGGAAGGTACTTACCTTTAAAGATCTACAAGCTAAGTATGACCTGGCACCTAAGGAGGTTTTTCGATACCTACAAATTCGCCACGCACTTAATACAGCTCTCGTAGATCTGACGACTATACCGGACGCGTCCCCCCCTGGAGGATCGACTCCTGTCGGAGCCTCTCCTGACCAAGGCCATTTCCCTTACATACCGTAAGCTATGCAATAACATACCAGACCCCTTCCTTACCCTCAGGGACAAATGGCAGGCAGACTTGGGACAAATCGAAGATGAGGACTGGCAAACCGCCCTGATGTCCTCAAGAGAGGCAGCTATTAACCATCGCTTTCGACTGATCCAACTGAAGGTTTTACATCGAACATACCTCACTGGGGCTACCTTGGCTAAGATAGGGACCAGGCAGGACGCACTTTGCCTGCGCGGCTGTAACCAAATAGCCACATTTTATCACATAATATGGGATTGCCCTCTGATTCAACACATATGGGAAAGGGCCACAAGTAAGATGCAGGATGCGCTAGGGAAACAACTCGCTCTAACACCCTCACTGGGGATTCTGAACATCTGGGAGGCAACCGATCTCACGGACACAGAGCAGCAATTCACCACTCTGGGATACACGTTGGTTAAAAGAGCCATTGCTATGAAATGGGGGGCAGCAGACCGGCCATTGCTAATAGGATGGGTGGCGGAAATGGACAGATGCATGGTAGCCGAAAAGGAGGTCTACAAATCTAGAGGCTGCCCTAAAAAGTGTGACAAAAAATGGGGTACTTGGATTGCCTATCGGGGGGAACTGTGCATCTCGCCAACAGTGGAACTAGAAATGTCACAAAGAAGGGCCACTGTTCTGTAATGTCTGATTGTAATACTGTACATACTACTGCTTATTTCCAAAATGTGCAAGAAGATATATTGCAGTGAATATGCAAGTGACGATTGTTAAGTTATCAATAAAAAAAAAAAAAAAAAATTGTCATAGACAGCCAGCAAAATAGTTGCTCTAAAACCACTCTATATTTATTTACAATATCATGTACGTTATACCAATGAGGACTTTTTTATTTTCTTTTTCCCTATTATGCCCCCACCCGGTGAAACACAAAAGTAACTTCCTGTAACTGTGCCCCCCACTTCCCAAGGGAACCCTCCCAAAGACTAATCTGGGCTTGATAATAACCACCCAGTAAAGCTTGCCCTCCACCCCCTCCGGAAATACATACTCAAAAAGAGAGAAACAATAAGTTTTCCCTGGGCCTTAATTTGCTCTATAAAGGGCCCACCTCCTTAGGCTCTCTGAAATTATACATTTTGTTCTTCCACATTACTTTCAGAAGAGCGGGGAACTTCAATTGCACTGTTGCACCTAAAGATCTCAGTGTTGGAATAATCTTCCCCAGTTCCCATTGTCTGTCTTGTGTTATTCTAGAGAGATCTGATCTAATCCTAAACGACCAATATCCCTTAGTAAAAGAACCAGCTTTAAGTGCAATGGATAAGACGCGTTCCTTCAAAAGGAAGGTTTTAAAATTAACCAAAATTCTTCTAGGGGTTTTCCTATTTGGATTTTTTGAGAAAGGATCTCTATGAATTCTCTGAATGTCAGATTCGAGGTCTAAAGGGTCAATGGTTGGCATAAACTCTTTCAACAGATCTATAAAAGAGCTCTTGATGTTTTCACCCTCCACCTTCTCTGGTACATTGAGAACTTTAATGTTGTTACGTCTACTATTGTTCTCAAGGGCTTCTATTTTATCCAGCATAGATTTCTCTCCAGCTTTTAATGTTTGAATCTCGGCCCCGTTGTTCTCAACTTCCTTATTTAGGGCCTCAACGGAGGCTTCCATCAAACAAATCCTTTCCGTCATAGCCAAAATTTTAACCTCTAATGCTTCACAAGTGTCCTGGATTTTAGCCTGGTTCTTTTCTGATATGGCAAACTTATTCTTAATCTCCGAGGATAATCCCTCTAACATCCTCATCAGATCAGATTGATCGGGCGCTATTAGGGCTATTAGAGCACATGGGGGCATTGAGAGACTATCGCAAGGACTCATCCGGGAATCCAACGGGGTCCGTATCTCAGTCCCCCAGGACCTGGTACCTATTTGCGGTTGGGAGATCAGAATAAGTCACCTGTTCGGCCAGCGCATTGTCACATATAGGATCCACCCTTGTTTCAGGCATTTTTTCCGAAAGAGACACAGCATGGGAGGAAGACTCTGCCATCTCCGATCGTGGTATATTTTTTTGATGAATTTTTTGGTGTACCTTTAAAGTATGATCTGAGGGACGGAGTTATTCTCAGTTGAGATACTTCTTTCAGCTGTCGTGTAGAAGGAGATAGGGTTTTTTCAAGGCTAGGAGAGATCTTCTTACTCACAGTTTTCCTACCAGATGTTTTTTGGCACAGCTCTACTAGGCCCCAAAACTAAAGGAGCAGAAATGGCGCTGCTCATAGACTTAGAAGAATCAAATATTTTAATCCTTAAAGCATATCTGCTCGTGGCCTGGCCCCTTTCACATTTGCTATACTGGTGGATCCCGTAGACACGGCAGCAAGGCCAGTGGCTTCCACTGTAGGTAGAACACAAGAGACCTCCAGCCTCTCTTGATCGTTTTGCCCTACCACTGTCTTCAGGGAGATCTGCTGAGGTAGAATCAATTCTCTAGTGGGCACTCCTTTAGTGCGTCTGGGGCTCATGTAGGGGATGGGGAAAGAAACAACTTGGGTAGCCAGCAAATATTGTTTAGTAAAGTCAGCAGTTACATCACCCCTCAGGAATCCATATAGGGGAGAAGAGAGACCCTTATTGCAGGGAACCTCCTTTTCCAATTTGCACACCGTCAGACCAGTCAAGTTGATTAATTGGGTAGCTTGTCAGCAGCAAGCTCTGCCCGGAGTGCCCCGTAAGGAAATCCTGGACGCCCGTCTTTCAGCAGCTACGCTGCCGGCCACCTGAAACAGCCGACCCCCCGCAAAACACGGGAGCGGCTCCTGCAGTCCACGGGCCAGGCTGTCACTTAGGAAGAACCAACAAAGGATAAACCAACAAAGGGAATGCCTCAAACTCCTCAAGCTAGGAGGACAGAAGTGATTTTCTAATCAAAGCTATCCCTTTTAGGTCTGGGTTCTAACTGCAGTTATCTAACACACCTAATGCTAACAGATTACACACAGTGGATATGGATCTACCACTTTCAATCACTGATTACTTCTGCTGACTTAACACTTCTACTGACTTAACACTTTGTCAGTTATTTTTGGGAGTCGGCCAAGTGAGAAAATAATTTCTCACCTACACTGCTAGTACTGCTAGCAACTTATGTGGAAAAAAAAACCCTCACGGGACACAGCACTGGGGCACCGGGAACAATGGGGACAGCGGAGCAAACAGCAGACAGGCTGGAAAGCAAGACGCAAAACGCCTCACCAGAGACCCCGCAGGAGCCGGTACAAAGTCTCTGCCCGTTCCGATTAAATCTGGGATCACCAGGGGCAAAGAAAACAGTGAGAAAAAAACAACAGGCAGGCAAAAAGAAAAACGCCTCACCAGGAACCCCTGCAAGATGCCAGCATGCCGGCACAGAGTCTCCGCCGGTTCTGATGGAGACTGGAACACCAGGGGCAGCGAGGACAGCAGAACAAACAACCGGTACGCAGAAAGGTGATACGCCTTACCAGAACTCCAGCATGCCGGCAAACAGTCTCCGCCCAATCCGATCCGATCTAGGAAGAAAGCCTCGCCCCCGCAGCGTCCTCACTGGAGCCGGCGCCGAAATGCCGAAGGAAACGCTAAGGAAACGCCCAAAAAAAAAAACAATAGACGGCAACAGGACCAGACAAGGGGTATGAACCTCTTTAAAAATAACATTATTTAGCCGGCCCAGGGGTGCCTCAAACAAAGTACATTACATGTATGCAATCCGGAGGAGCGTGAAAGAAGCCTACGGCAGGACTAACCCGCCGCCATGTTCCTGACCTGGCCAGGATTTGTTAATCTGACACTGTTAACAATCATCCTGTATTGCATTTTATGTTGTATGCTTGGCAAAAAGCACCCTACTTTATGGGAAAAGATAGTAAAATACATATGAGAGAGCCACTTTTGGGTAATGGGGAGATAAGGACTGAGGCAAGAGAGTCTGTATGGTCCAACTTTGCTGCAAGGGGTGTGAAGACCATTCCTCAGTGGTAGCAAACTGAAAACATTTGTGGGGCCAAGTCTGATTTTGGGTTACTTCTGTCTCACTTTTGGTGCAATTGTCAATTGTCTCATTATGTCAGTACTTTGATAGGACCCCAGCTGATTTATTTACAAGAATCAAGGGTTCTGAAAAACCTACTGACCTGACGAAAGTTACAAAGGAGTAGTTTCAGGATTCTGTAGAATCATGATATGGGACGTGGCAACTGGGTTTTAATCCTGGTATTTCCTAGTGCCAAAGAAGGGCGAAGGCCTTCTCCCTAGTTTAGATTTTGACTCCTCCACTCCTTCCCACTAATTCAAGATGCTCACACTGGCCCAGGTTCTCTCTGCCCTGGATCCAGGAGACTTGATGGTGATGTTGAACCTGCAGAATGCATATGCTTGAGGCATGTGTGGCTGTAGAAACACATGCTGTGCATACTTCTGCCATCTAGTCTTGGGCCCGGATATGTGCAAGTTGGTTTTCTGCAAAGAAGTCTTTCGAATCACAAGGTTTGGCGTATCCTTCTCTTGCTAGTAGTGCGCATGGGCATCAACTCCACCATTAGATTGCTTTCTTTCTGCCGTCGGGTTCAGACGGGTGCTCCCATGCTGTGTTGTAGACCTTCATTGGTACTCTTTTCGGTTCCCATGGCTAACTTCTAACCATCGGTTTTGTTTTCGATCGCGTATCCCATTTTCCTTCCATTCCGGGTCGACGACTCCAGCTGTGCCTGGGAGATCTCGGATTCGATCTCGGTCCCTCATGGGGCCTCGCCCTTCAGGGCTATCTTTCTAAGGACTTCCGATTGGTTCCATACCATGTCACGAGGATGATGGAAGGAACACCTTTTAGATATTGTCCTCTGTGCCACTCAAAATATTCACAGACAGATCTTCATCAGGTCTGTAACCATAGCCTTTCGCCTGAGCATAACAAGCTTGCTTGCGACACTTGCCACTCCATCAGATCGAGGAAGACCCTCTGTGACTGTCGGGCCCGACACTTGGAGATGTCACAGAGGAAGGGCAAAGATCAGGTGGACTTCTTCGGCACTGAAGAGTTTAAAAACATCACACCAAAGCGTCTGCAGCCGACGAGGAGGCATACTCACCAGAGGACAGCCCCAGCTCCGACCTGGAGATCGAAGACCTTGCAGCAGCTCAATAGGTTATGAGTACAGACCCTTTCCTTCATTGATACAGCTCGCAGGCCGAACAGGCATCCACAAAAGGCCACATAGCCACCCACGAACACCAGCAGCAGGGCAATTGGGCTGCCACTGCCCTCGGGTCATGGTCGGCACCGACCATCTACTTCGGCCACAACGCCAAGCTCTGGCTTGGCACCAAAAAGACACTCCAAGCCAGCCGGCTCGGCACCACCACTGACCAGCTTGGCATTGAATAAACCGTTGGAGCTGAAACCATCAGTTACGAAAACGCCGCCGGTCCCGAAGCCTTCAATGCCGAAGTCGAGTACCACCACAGTCAGCGACGAAACAATCGAGTCACTCTTCCATCAGCTCCAAGAGGATATTGAAGCTCGACAGAGACACAAAATCCATCCTCACAAGGGCCAAATTATTGCCCACCCACCTGGAATTGCCATACAGCCATCAAAAAGTCTGCTTTCTTTCCAAGAGGCCTTGGATTGTGCCCCGGCTCTTAATCAAAGAAAAAGGACAGACATGGCCACCAGTCTACTACCTGCTCCTCCATCACCAACACAGGCCATGCAGGACTACCCTTCCTCTCACCCCTCTCATGGAGACTCTTTTTCCTACACTCCACAGGGGTCACCACTTCCATACACCAAGGACATAGAGAGGGGGAGACAGATTTCCTTCAAACATTTCTTTACTGATGTAGAGAATGTGAGTTGCATGACTTTTGCATTGCCTATGGCCCTTCTAGTCCAAGGGCTCACTTACCCTTTGGGTGTTAAATACTATTATCTGTCTGTTGTCAGATGTCTTCTGACAGGGTATTATCCTGTTCCACTTGAGGCTTTTGTTTTTCTGTGCCTGCGTGGTTGTTGCTTATTTACATTGGCTGTGGTCAGTACTGCGATTTTTATAGAGAGCCATGCTCTTTTTCATTCAGTTCCTACATATGTCTGGTCTGTGGTGAATTTCGACCAGCTGGTTCTCTTTGAGAGCTTTTGTTGGATTAGTTTGCAGACCCTCCTCCGGGTGGGTATAGCTATGGTATTTAATTAAAAAGGTAAGGAATCTGCGGCTAGATGTCTTTATCAGAAGAAAAAAAATGTTACTTACCTTCGGTAACGTGTTATCTGGTAGAGAGACAGTCTAGCCGCAGATTCCTTAACGCCCTGCCCATTCTCCCGCTCTGTGAACGTTCTATAGTGTAAGGGTTATACCCTTTTCAGTACTTGTTTTATATACCAGTGATCACTGTTTCACGTAATTGTGTGATTCAACGGACCGTTTGGTCTTACTTCTTACATCTTGACCTGGTATTACCATACCCTTCATTTCCAGTTGCTTCGTCTCACCATTGGGTCTTTCCATATGGGCCTTGTCTGGGTATTATCATAACATTTATTTCTATTTTCTAATTATGTCTTTAAGAATATATTTTTCTTTTTCGGCACACTGTTTCCACAGCCAGTTTCTATAGTGGCTGCACATTTTAGCGCAGAAGGTTTCACGGAAGGAACTGACGTCCGCTTGCCGGAGGGGACTTATATGACCCCACTAACGTCACAACCAGAGTCGACGTCATCACAGAGTCATAAGGCGCCGTCCTCCGGCGCGCAGAGGGACTGCTAAAAAAATTCCAGATCCAGTCTGACGCCTGCGGAGAATTCAAAAGTTAAGAATCTGCAGCTAGACTGTGTCTCTACCAGATAATATGTTACCGAAGGTAAGTAACCTGTTCGCTAGCGCAGTATGAGGAAATGTGGTACGTCAGAACCAGTTGCAGTTGAACAGCCGAATGCTTAACTGTTTCATATACTATTGGGTGATGAGGAATAAATCTTAGCCTTGTCAGTCCTGCAAAGTATGACACATCAGGTGATAGACTAATGCTTTTCAGTGTGGTGCTCCGCATCACCGCACTGAAATGCATTGTCACGCATTATAGGCATAGCGCCACAGCTGTCACTCAAGCCGTTAGTGCTGCCTAAAAGTGTTAAAATGCAGTGGCAGCCGCAGCATGCACTGCTCCCGTATCATGCTTGCGACTCGCTCTGCTGGCTGAGTTATTAGTAGCAGAAACACTGACTTATGTGCAGTCAGGGGATCGAACTTCACGTCCTGCTGCGAGTTAACTTGTGGGAGGTGCGTCAAATAATCGTGGCTCAGCTTCTCAGTCTGAGGTGCAGTAAATATTTGTGCCCCAGCGGCACCGCCCGCTGAGAATTAAATTGCAAAGACAGGTAGACTGGAGTGACTGTTGCAGCAGCTGTGGCCAGGAAAGTCACTGGACTTGACAGGCCTGGCCCAGAGGACTCACTGAGGAGGCAGGTGGCAAACAATAATTGCTGCAGTGGCTCGAGGCCTGTTGCCTGAGCCTACCTCGCATAGCAGAGTTTCTGCAAGAGTTACTGCTAGAGAAGTAAGTGAGAGAGTGGTGCAATGCAGCCACCCGACTGTGTGTGTGTATGATTGATTAATTCCTTCAGGCAGTGTGCGATTGGCAGCTGCCTGCAGTCAGTGTGTGTCCCGGTCGTGTACAGAACTCGCTGTCGCTCACAGAAGTTCTGTAGTGTCCTGACATGCCTGCATGTTCCGGTATTGATAATTTATTTGTCATATATTTACCATATTTGAAAGTGTTCTGTTTTTTATTCCACCTCTTTAAATGTAGAGCACAAAGCGAACATATAAAGGATTACTTGTCACACCTGAACCATTACTGCTTACCACTCCCTGGCCACCTCAATGTCCAGAAGCATTTAGTTTATCCTAGAATGCGTGTACTAGTTTAGCATGCACAGTGGAACCTGTGGGGCACAAATAGACGGGGTCCCTCTGCAAAGATAGAACACTTGTTGCATGATTTACATTTGGGGGTCCACTGACACTGCTTATCACTGTACTCGGAAGATGCATGGCTCCTCCAGCTTCCAGGCAACAGTACAGTCATTCACAGTAGAGCACATCAGTTTTCCATCCAATAACCGAGATCTTATCTGTAAATCAACTGAGCTGGCCAGGCAGTCTGGCTATATTTACTTCCTGCAATAGCCATCTGAAGTGCCTCACATTTGCGTTTCCATTTCAGCTTTTGTCCATCTCTCTCGCCTCCAATGTCACCAATACCCCTTTTTCTATCTTTTTCACTCTCTCCTCCTTTTGTCTACCTCCTCCGCTCTCACCCCTCTCCCTACTCCCATTGTCTCCCTTCTTCCCTCTCTCTCCCTCTTGTTTCTCTTCTCCCTTCTCATCCCTCTCCCTCCACCTTTTACAAACGTATACATACTACATACATAGTCTGCAGTGAATGGCATGTGATGTCTTAATGAACACCCTGTAATCTACAGCATGTTCAAAACAGGACAGTATGGTATGCACTGTCACTGTCCCTGTGACTTTAGTGCTAAAAGAATGCGAATAGCTAACAGGCTGACACCCGTGGCCGGGCTGTGACCAGGCATTTGTTTCTGTCCCCTCCTTTACGTTTGCGATTTATTTCTCAAAACCGCCGGGGGTAATTTAAAACAGTTTGCTGACAGTCACACGCTGTCGGCTATGTTGTATGGGAGATTACTGAGCCGGCCTCAGCCTGTGAGGATAATGCAAAATGGTGCTGGACAGCCTGGGTGCACGCGCGAGTCTGCTGAGACTGTGGAACACTTAGGCCTCTGAGATGCCTCCCTGTGTAACTTGTTCATGTTGGGCCCTCACACATCCTTCCTGTTGGCCCGGGTCACACGTGCACAGAGAGACCATTTCTGCTGCTGTGTAACTTGTTCATGTTGGGCCCTCACACATCCTTCCTGTTGGCCCGGGTCACACGTGCACAGAGAGACCATTTCTGGTGCTTTGCAGCAGTTTTAAGATGTTCTCGTTGCTCAAATGGGTATAATTTCTGATATTTATATGTTTCCCGCATCTTCATTGCTTGATTTTGCGTGGGGGAAAGTGTCACTCATAGTCCTTGAAATGTCACTCGTAATTAAACTGAAATTATGAAAATGTCACACATAGCAATCCGAAACCTTGGCAGCTATGCCTTGTTTTACAACATAGGCTGGTAAAATGTGAAATTTATTTTTAAGCAAAGCAGCACTCAACTTAAAAATACTAAAATACGATAGTGCTAAAAGCGCATTCGTGCTGGTAAGAATGTCAATGGTTTTTAGGTAGAATTAGTTTTAAGGCTAATATTAATATTAAATGTATCGCAGCAGTGGGGCAATGCGCCATCGTTGTCTAATTTGCATTTTCACTCATCCAAACCTGCTTAGCAAGTGTCTTTCATGCCTGCCTTTTTTGTACTTTAAAGGTCTCAAGACATACAGAAAGCCCCCGCGGGTGGGTGTGCACAGCGGGGTTTGGCATTTTTTCGCTGCCAGTGTTTGTTCTAAAGGCAGGCTGAAAGACGTTTGCTCCCCACTCCATGGCAGGGCGCTGGGCTATGATGACTGATCCTGCTGACGGTGGCGCTGTGACGCAGTAATGACTAAGTCCTGAACTCCAAGTCCTGGGGACACTACGTCACAGGAAGTTGTTTCTCAGCAGAAAGAGGCTCGACGTCCTGGCGATAGTGAATTTGTTTTAGGCCAAAAACGGAGTTCCTTTCACCTTAGGCTGATTTTTTATCGTATTTTATATAAACAATGGCCCTGCGTGAATGGCGGTATCGTAGGTCACTTAAAGTGCTTTTAAAATGTCAGCCGGATGCGAAGCCCTGCAGGAAGCCACAGCTCGTGACTTTCAGTATTGGAAAAAGGCACTTGAATTAAACACCTCTCCCTAAGTATCTGTTTTTTCTAACAGGAATTAATACCGCATTTCGTTTCCATGTACTATTTTGTTGTCTGGTGTAGCTGGGGAGCATTCCGTGAAACGGGTGATATTGCTGCATGTTTAGAAACAAGCAGGCGCCAGAGCTCCTGCTTAGCATTTACTGTCACCTCAGTGAATTTGTGTCAGCCAAGTTAATGCCTCTCTCTATTTTTTTGTCGTAGGTGGTAGATGCCAACAAGTGCTTTGAAAAGCAATCACATTCAGCTTTATCTCTTCAGCTGGCAGCTTACTACTACAGCCTGCAGATCTATGCTCACTTGGCTCCCTGCTTCAAGGACAAATGCCATCCTCTCTACAGGGTGCGTGCTCAGTCTTTACTTACAAAAGTGCACAACAGACAGTTTTCCAAAAGTTCTGCAGTGTAATTAGATTTTCGTATTGCTGTGGGTTCGCCATTTACTCTTAATGATGCACACAACGTGATAATTGCAAGGTAACGTCTTCATTCTTGCATTTTCTCCAAAGATGGATATCTTGGGCATAATGCAAATGCTAGACGTCCTTATGGCCTCTAGTTGAATTTCAACCAAATGAATTAGATGCTTCCTTGGTGGCCACATATCAAATGAGTTCTCTGTGCATCTTATCAATGGACAGGTGTCTGCATTACTAAAACATCACTCTATTCATTGCTGATTGGTATCCTCCTCTAGGAGACCAAGGAGAGAGCATGTTTCATTCAGTGTCTGCTTTCCTATTGATTTAGTTCCCATGGGAGAAGATTTGAGGTAATAGGTTGCTGTCTGTAGATAAACGGTGCCTTACATTTTCATTGCTGTCCTTTTGCTTTATTTTACAAGGACAAGATATCAGCCAAGTTTGTGTTAACACAAGCATTCTTAAAAATCAACTCCAATTAACTTTAAAGACGACCTGCCTCTTGCTTTCAGAATAGTATTTTTCTGCTATTGATTTTGCAAGAAATGCTGTCAGAGTATTTGAATTGGTCTGGAGGTAGATTGTTCGATATTGGGGATAGATGAGGTATATTTTTCCATTATTTAACTACACACATTGCTGTTTGTTGTCCAACCAATATAAAACTCAATACAAATTGAGTCATTTGTTGTTAAAATTGATTTTTATAAAAACTGCAAAAGAAAAACTAGGTAGCTCTATTTTTAAGATGTCAACACAACTTATGTGATCACCAGAAAAATAGCTTTAAGAAGCAGTATTGAGAGAGGGGCTTAAAGTCTTCCCACATGTCTGATCCTTCTCTTTTTGAGCCTTTGATTGTTGAGAAGGTGTGTGCTTCGGCTGGAAGACTGCTTGCATCGCACACGTGTGCTTTATGTGGAGGATAAAGCCCGGCACAGTATGCCTGTGATGGTTACAGGTGACAAGCCAATAATCAAGGCTATGAAATGTTATTACGAAGACAGTAGGTCTGCCTTAATTATTGTGAAAATGCATTTGTTGAAGGAAGTGTTTGTTTTTGGAACTGCGCACCGATTGGCTGCCGCTTGTCATAGTGGAGTGGAGTTGCGCCGGCCGTGTTTGGAGGGGGCTGGCGGCTTGCAGTTTGTGGTTTTCGGCTTGCGGCTAACGACAGTTTAGAGAGCGAAAGCGACCTGTTGCTTCTGAATTCAACACTCACCTGTATTCAGCGTCGCGGTCCAGTGAAGATTCCTGTTCCGGTGGCTCCAGTCCTCAGTTCCTCTGCGCGTCTTTCGGTCCAGCGCTCTCTGCATTCCGGTGCTGCAACTCGATCTCCAACTTCCTGAAAAAGAGAAAAGAGGCTCGTTAAGCAGTCAACGAACAATACAAGGCCAAGCTTGGTAACATTTGAAATGCAATCCTTGCCTTCTACAATAACCCGGTAAGAGTTGGTTACCGATTCTTTTAAAAGACTTGCATTTAAGGAATAATTTCATCACGAACTAAAAAGGAAAAGAGTATTAAAGACTCTAAGAACATTTGTATTTGATTTACAAACGCTAAGAAAATGCATAAGGCACTCTGAACAATTAGCACATAGAAGTCACGAGGTCCTCTCATAAATGGTAGCAATTGGCAGTACAAGCAGCATGCATGCATAGGATAGGAGCTGAGGAGCAGAGGTGCTGGAGCTGGGGCTGGGTCAGAGGAATAGAGGAATAGAGGAACAGAGGTGCCATATTGCCTCTTTGCCTCATCTGCTCATTTGCTCTTTAACACCACTGTGACTGCTCCTGGTCTGCTGCAGACGTCAATACTGTTGATATTGCGGATACTGTGGATAATGCGAAATTAAAAAGAAGTTAAGAAGTAGACCAATAGGCACACCTATTGAGTGCTTCTGCGAGTTTCAGCAGCCACAAGGCTGTGAGAGTGTGTCCAGAGTGTGTCCAGAGGACGCGGAGGAGGCTCAGTAAAGATTCAAGCGTTTACTTTGAGCCCCTGCTGGTGTTTTGGAGCACAAGATAGTAAAGATTTGGGTTGTAGTGGCTACAGTATGCGCTCAGGCAGAGAAAGAGCCTCTGGTATTACTACTACAAGAAGGACAAGAAAAATTCAAGCATTAAAAGCGCCAAAAACAAAGGCAAACGCAGTAGGAGGGAATCAATCCCTAATTTCTCCTATTGCAAGAATGTTTGAAAAATCAACAAAAACTCCGTATAAATTTGATTTTATGAAGAATCCACTGGAGGCAATTATGTCTATGCAAACTGCAGTAGAAGCAAGCAATCTGCAAACACCGATTAAACCAGATAATATAAGTGAACAAAATTCTGGTCAAGACTCAGACGGACAAACACAGATGAAGTGTATGTATCATTTAGAAACAGAAAAAGTGGTAAAAGCAAACACAACAAATGGTCATGTCACAGATCTTGAAATGCGAAGTGTAGCCTCAGCAACTCAAAGGTTACTGAGTGATCTGGATATACCTGAAAGATCATTGGATATGTTGACTGTCAGTAACCCGCCACCTTTGGAGGTAAATGTGATAATCGAGAAAGTCAAATGGGAAGCTGGCACAGAAACTAACACAATATTACCAATAGCAAACCAAGAAACTCAAGAATCATTCAGAGCAGGAATATTACCATGCATAGCGAACAGTGACGTCCGTGTAGACACTGATGGGGATATTGATCCTAACAAAAGATCTGACAAAGATAATAGTACAACGTATTACCTTAAAATGGATGAACTGGATGCAAATAAAGGAGAACATAGAAAAAATAAAGAGGAAATACAGTTATGTAGTACACCGAGTGATAGAGCTATTTTTAATAATAAAACATTGTGAGGGGCCGAGTGGAATACCACACTCTGCGCCGCACCAGAGCCTGGAAACCAAGGGTTAATCCCGCCTGCCTCTCCTCGCCCACAGGGACGTCACGGACAGCTGGGGACTGCTGACCAATCCGGACACGGAGAGGCGGGGACACACCCTCTAAAGGCAGGCCCGGAGGAACAGGAAGGGGCGCTGCTATCGTGCCGGGAGGAAAGGCAGGAGACGGAGAACGCCGCACAGGAAGAGCCGTATCGGAAGCAGAGCCTGGAGGAAGACGGGAAGGACGTCGCAGAGAGCCCCTTCACGCAAGACCCCGACGGAGACGGAGAACCTGACTCCTGGACGGAGGAGTGGTGGACACCCCCGGAGGACGCTGGAGAGCCGCCGCAGCTCAGGAGAGCTGTGGCTGAGGCGGTACGTGACTTGGGAGGGAGTGCAGGGAGGGAATAAGAGGGAGGGTATTCTGGAGTTTAAAGATAAGGGTTCACCTAGTGTTTTCACTGCGTGCGTTTGCGTGTGTGTGCCCCTCACTGTCTCCTACACCCACCCCGCTCCCTCACGGTCTCTTTCAACCTTATTGAAGGAATGAGATTGCCTCCTCACGAGTGAATGCTGCCTAGGTGCTGACCAAGTGCGACCGGTCCAGCACGCCTTAGGTGGCTTTACGCCCTTTGCACGAGGGAGGATTGTATAGACTGCCCTGACACCCTTCTTATCTATATCACTGTGGACCGTCCTCCTCTCTACCTAAAGTTTCGTCCTTAAGGGGCTCCTCTAATACGGTGAAGGGACCTGTCTAGCCAGAATAGTGCCAAGACAGGGTTGCTAATCGCCTCTCTCCTCTTTCTTTTGGTGCTCATCTCCCCTGCGAGCCTTCTGGGACACCCCCTCCGCAACAAGAGAACACCTAGAAAACCCCGGACCGACACTCCAGCCATCGCCCGGAGAGGAAAAGACCCACAACCCATCTGCACTGACTGTTTACTGTTTTGCTGGTGTTATATCCTCCAATAAATCAACAACATTGAGCCTGTAGTTCGGCCTCCTCGCTTCTTCTTCCGCCCATCCCTCTCACAAACATCTAATTGTACTTCAAAAAAATTACAAGGAAAACAATTGTACAATGAAGGGGGGACCGAGAATGTAACTCAATGTGATTATACTGGTCAAAAAAATCTGAGTAATCGACAACATCATAATTCCACACCGCCTGCTACAAGCAACCAGGAACTTGGGTAAATTTGGGATATTTTCTATCGTACATCCACTATGACAATAGAAGCTTTGACATTCCAATCAAGTAAAATGGAGATTCAAGTGGATTTACTTAACGTGATGGCAAGTGCAGTAATGGGCATATATCAGAAATTAGCTGAGTTGAACAGTCTGATAAAAAGAGCACAAACGCAGGCCTCTACTACAATCACGGATTGTACATGTGCCCCAATAATAAATAAATTAATAACATTACCAGAGGCAATGACTACAATTCTAGAAGACGTAAGAATAAGTCTGCAAAATGGGAGAAATAAGAAAGTAGGCAAAAACTGGAAAGTTAATGACGTCAATCAAAAAAATGAGGCTAACCATCAACGTGACTCTGACCAGGGTTTTTTACCTAGGGAAATGCCCAATACAGGCAATTCAATTGTATTAACAGAACAGAACCAGCAACAAGAAGGTATGATTTCTGATGAGGCAAAGAAACCGGTCATTTTGAGTAAAAAAGATATTGTGAAAGAACCATCAATAAGTGAATTTGAACCCCTTCCAACCAGTGAGATGAAGCCAACTAAGAAAAAACAGGTACAGCAGCAAAAAGTTCAAATGTAGCCCAATATTGGCAATAATGGATAGTAGAAGAACGGAAGCTGACGAGAGTCAACAACATGATATAAGAAATTCAGAAAGTTTACATGATGAAGGAGCTTATATTAATGGGGAGGTAAGGGAAGAGCCATCCCCAAAGTTTTATTTATCGATAAAGCATAAGAAAAAACTGCGTAAAGCAAGGAATAAAGCAAAATCCAGCTTGGTAATAACAACACAAGCTCTAGAAGGCCAGTCCGACGCTTTCAGAAATGACGATCCTAACCAAATCGAAGGCTCTAAGGGAAAACAAGATAAAGAATCACAGGTGGACAGGAGCTCTCTAACTAACGAAAGTAGTAAAAGTATTTTGCCTTATTTAATAAAGGCACCAGGGAAAATTATCCTAAAGAAGAGAGAAATGATATACAAAAACAAAAAGGCATAGATAGCTTATCATCAACTAGTGAAATAAGCCCTTATGATCCAGAAGGAGATGGGAAAGAGGGAGGTTTGTTAGGACCTTATGGGGTATCGGACAAGACTGCATCGGATCAAAACGGAAAGGAAAAATTAGCAAAATCAAAGATCACCCCCAATAAGGTTAAAATCGAAGGAGGAGCAGTGTGAGAAAAAAGAAAGACACCTCCTACAAACAATACAAAGGACAATACAGGTACACGTGGAAAGTAAGGATAACATAAACATTTCAACCATAAACGAGAAGAACATGAAGGGAAGAAAGGATGAAGATGTAAAACAAAATCAACCTATATTTCAAAGAACAATTCAGGCTCAATATAATTTAGTGCACAGTGTACGTGAAAAGATGGAACCTGCTAAGAACGTAAGTAGAATTGAAAAAACTAATGTCGCGAGGAATGAGCATATGGATGGTCAACTAGTCAATACAACACTAGGACCAATTCAGAGTGAATACAGCATAAATCTTAATAACCCTCATGTTTCCCAAAGGCAAAAAAACACAACTTATGAAGGTATAAGGCGACATGACAAAGAGCTTCGGCAGACTTCAAATTATGACCTCCTACCGACTATAGATCTGGGAAGTCTAAAAACAACAATACATGACAAACCGCAATTGATTTTGATTCCTGTATACTCTTCAAGAGGCAGCAATGATATCCTAAATAGAGGAAATATCCTCCACCTCTTTAAATCTATTTGCTCACTTGAAAAAGTTTCAAGTGAAAATATTGAAGCAATCGAATTTTTTACAACGCCAGATAGTAACCAGGAAAAGACCCTGATAACATTGGACAATTTACTTGTAGCTGAACTAATTTCAAATGTAAAGGATGTTTTCTCTAGTTGGGGAATAAAAATCAATAGGCCACAGCCTGCGGTGTATCCGAAACCATTTGCTACACCTCTATCCTTGAATCGCTACCAACAAAATTAAGTAAATTCACAGGTTCATTCGGTGTTAAAAAATGCAATTGGAAAAACAGACTCATTGCTCAAACTACCATTGGATCTAGTAGAAATTGAAAAGCAAACTAAAGTAAATGAAAAATGGATTGGTATGGCTCTCCATGGCAGTAAAGCACAATGGCAGAATACAAAAGTAAAATTAATACCTAAAATAAATAAAGATGAAACTTTAAAATTGTGTTCATGGAATATTAATGACCTACACAAAAAAATAAACAATGCTTATTTAACCCCAATGACTAGTTATTGTCATGTTATATTGCTACAGGAAACTTGGTCTGTCAATCCTGTGATACTTGAAGGATACAAAGGATATTTCATGCCAGCAATTAAACAAAGTAAATGGGGGCGCCCCAGTGGGGGTTTAGCCACATTTGTTGCTCTAGAATTAAGAGTGGAACACGAGCTAATTGATACTAATAATTCTAACTTATTGATAGTAAAGTTGCGATATATGGAAAATAATCTCTCAAAAAACCTGTTTATAATAAACGTATATATACAACCTACAGCTACTGCGAGAATCGATATGACTAATACCCTGATTGCATTTTTATCTAAGCTAATGATGAATGACCCTTTCTCAGAGTACATTATCACAGGGGATTTCAATTAAAATTTGTTTGTACCTTACATGAGAGATGAGTTAATCCAAGAACTAGATTATCTCTGGGCAATTCCGCAACAATACCTTCCAACAGTTCCTAACGTCTTTCAAAGCAAATTGAGCTTAACCTTTGTCAAAGATGTGGAAGCACTGGGCTTAAGAATCCTAAATGGGAGGTTACCCCAAGACTCCCCACCGGCATGGACATTCCAATCACAGGATCATAAATCACGAATTGACTATACAATGGTATCCTTGAATATCTTTATTAATATGATCTCTTTTTCAATTGTAAAAATATCTGAGAGTGATCACGGGCAACAAATACTTATTAGCAACTTGATCTTCAACAAGCATACTGAATATGAAACATTGCCAGGACAGACGGGTTCAGTAAACTACAGGAAACTAATTTGGAAGGAGCACAGCAAAGATGTGACTAACATCATGGCCCTTAAATTGGTGGAAACTTCTTTGAAAATAACACCTTAACTGCGATTGACCAATGGGTGGATTTTATACACAAACTTGTTAATACCTTTAAGCAAAAACGTTCAAAAACAACCGGTGCAAGCAGAAAGTGGGAAGAAATTTACGTTAACCTTAACAACGAGAATTATGAAAAGATCGCGTAATCATTTAAGGAGACAGATAAAAAAGAATCCAAGAAATATCGACTTGTGTTTAAAATTAAAAGGGGTCAATCGCAACTTGCAGAAGTTATTGTGGGATGAAAGGAATAAAAAAAACATGATCTGTGGGCTAAAGAACTCTTTTGTAGTAAAAAATCAAACTCCAGAGAATTCTGGACATTAATAAATGGTTTAGTGCGACCAAACAGAACAGCTGTAACATCTTCCTTAACAGAGAATGAATGTATCAGGTTCCTGTCTATACATCTTAATCCTTGTGGGGATAAAACGGAGTTGAAAGTTAGGGCCAATATGATTGAACTAACAAAGAATGACATGATACAAGAAATTGATATAACGAGCAAACAAATATGTAAGTTAATCCAGAAACAAAAAAATGGTGTGCCTGGCCCGAACGGTATCCCGTTTGCGCTTTATAAGAATGATCCCAGTCTCTGGTCAGGTTACCTGATGAAGGTTTTCAAGGAGATTGTAAAGTCAACATCGATACCTGAAACTTGGAAGGGATCATTGATAGCTCCTATTTACAAAAAAGGAGATTGGTCTCTGCCGGAAAACTACTGACTCATTACGCTCCAGGATACTGATGCAAAATTATTTGCAGGTGTACTGTTATCTAACTTAACTGATTGGGTAAGAGAAAAGCAGATAATCCCTCCGAACCAAACTGGATTTACACAAGGCTTGGGTACCACAACAAATATCCTTGTACTATCAGTCTTAATGGACAAATACATTACAAAGAAACAACCACTATACTTATGCTTTGTAGATTTTAAGTCGGCTTTCGACTGTGTGCATAGAGATCTTTTATGGCAGAAGTTAATTGATCAAGGTATACCCCTCTCCCTTTTAAAATTAATTCAACTTCTTTACACTGACACATGGGTCAGGGTCCGGATGGGTGATGGACAAACAGTATCAGAAAAAATACCAACAGCGTCAGGTTTGAAACAAGGATGTGTTCTGGCCCCACTGCTTTTTAACTTATTTTTAGCTGATCTTACGCAAGCCTTAGATGAGGTGAATGCTTGTCCACCTAAATTAGGATATCAAACCTGCTATATGCAGATGATGTTATCCTACTTAGTCAAACGAGGGTTGGACTACAACGCCTGCTAAATAAGATCTCTAACTACTCTAAAGAAAATAGAATGGTGATCAACGAAACAAAGACAAAAATTATGGAGGTTAATAAATACTCAAGGTCAAAACATAAGTATAAATAGATTTTGGACAACTCACAATTAGAACAAGTGAGTACATATAGATACTTAGGAGTACTATTTGATGATCGAGGATCATTTCAACCACATAAGATTGATATTCAACAGAGAGCAAAAATATTACTAGCGGCTTTCAGAATTATACAGAAATCCATAGGATGCCAGAGTTATGGACCGTTGTTGAAAGTAATATCAGCAAAACTTTTGCCAACTCTGACATATGGAAGTGAAGCATTGTGTGGAAAAGATTCGCTCATAATCAACAATTCAGTTAGGAACATCTATAAAGCCCTCTTTTTAATTCCACATAATGCATCACCCGCGCAGATACGAATGGAATTTGGGTTGTCTAATCAGGTATTTGCGCGGAAAGGCCAATTTATTAAAGTCTGGAAAAGGATAAAAACGGATACTACAAATCAATTGTCCAAATTACTGTGGCAGGAAATAAACTTAAACTGGAAAGCCCAGGCGTGGAAATATCTATCTACATCATTAGAAGAATATTCAGTAAACTCGGTCTGGGAAATGCTGATTACTGCGAACTCATTTAAAAAAGTTATCAATAGTACAACTAAGCATCTATCATTGCTCTTGGATAAAGAGACCTTCTCAAAAAGAAAGCATGCGTGGCCTCTTATGAATGGATATACCAAGGTAAAAGTGCAATCGTATCTCGAAATTCCTTTGTCTGTTAAGTATAAGCAAATATTCATAAATGCTCGCTTTGGAGTGTTCCCGGGCGCATGTCATCTAATGCCATGGTTGCGCACAGAGGCACCAACGACTTGTAACTTATGCAAACTTGGTGAAGAGAACATCATGCACCTCCTCTGTATTTGTCCTGAACTGAAGGTTGAGAGAGTATCCATTCTTAAAAGACATTTTAATGTTCGTGGAATAAGGAGCTGTAGGCAAGCTCTGATAAGATGCCTTATACTGACGATATAATTTTAACTTCAGCTTTTGTAAAGTTCTTAACGCAACTGAGAATTAAGTTAGAACATCATAAGCTAAAAGAAAGTAATGTAGGATGTACATAATATGTAAATAGTATAATGAACTTGATGCCCAAATGTTTTTATAATCAATTTTTATAATTGGATTTTATATCAAGAATTACTGCATATATATTGTAAGGTTTTAATTAATCAAACAATAAACTTTCATTCATTCATTCATTTGTTGAAGGCAATAGGCCTATAATCGAAGGGAGTTATTTCACTATGCTAAAGCCTCTAGACAAGTATTTCAGTTCATTTAATCTCACAGAACAGCTCAGTAGGCAAGAGTTTGGTGTTGGTTATCCCACTTGATAAACCAGTGGGTTAGAAGATTAGCGCTATTATGAGCCTTGTTAACATTTTATATTGATCTGTTACTGCAATTGTGTTCATATTTGAAAGTTTGATTGTATATGTGATGGTTGCCTAGTGGGCAGACTTATGCTCAATACAGTAGGTTTGAAATCATAAAGGTGACAAGTCATTCATAAAGTCCATAAGCCTCCTTGGTTCATTGGGGGAAAGTTATGTCAAATGCCATAGGTCTGATCTGTTTATTATGAAAAGTTACGACAAAAGCAGCAGGCGTGACATTTTATTTTGAAAAACATGTGAAAACCACTAGGTTTTTTAATAGTTTATACTGTATATTCAAGTAATCAAGAGAGGGACAAGGAGCTGTTTGAGAGTGTCCAGCACCCACGCTCCTAGGGTCACTCTAACAAGAAAGAGGGGTGCAGTTCCCTTGGGGTGGGGAGGAGGGAATCTGGGGAGGAAAAGAGCGCTCGTGGATGGATCAGGAGAAATGATCAAAAGGACCCGGCGGGGGGAATCCCGGTGAGCAGATCTGAATGCCCTCCCGCCCAGAAGAGTGTCAGGCTTCATCATAGGGTGCTGCTCGTAGAGCTGGCGCTGCAGTGCTCGACGGGCCCCTCAGTATGAGCTCTTAAGCAGAGATCTTTTGATCTAGCCGTATGGTGAATTCAAGTGAGAGGATATATGTGTAGGGTGGTGCTCAGGTGATTAAAAGAGTCTAAGGGAGACCGAGGAAGGATTTAATATGATGATCCCCTTGACATAGTAAAAACAGTAGCGCTATCTGTCGCAGTAATGTACTGAGATAGCTAAAGGGTCAACATGTTTCATGCCTAGGTGCCAGGAGGGTCGGTGGCATTTCTTCAGGACCAAGTAACTGTACCTACCCTGCTACAGATTGGAACCAAGAGATACTTGCAGGTGTCCTAGCCAGAACAGTTCACCTGCACAGGCTGCGGTGCAGGAAGGAGGATCCAACCAGTGAAAGGGGAGAGATGGTGAGACAGCCATCAGAATACTGCTTTTAGGTGCAGTAAGTGCCCGAGGTGGCTGTTTAGCGCTCACTGCATAGTGTACAAAGACGTAAAACATACACATACCGATAAAAACGTCCATCTATGGTATATGACACATGTGAGATAATAAAAACACTTGAAAAGCAGTAATGTGCGATGAGCATGCCAAAACTGCATTTGTGAAAACACCCTTTATATTAGATGGCTTTTTAAACAGGGTAATATAACATCAAGCTAAGGGAAAAAAGTCACCCTTCAGTAGAGAGAAAGATACCCCCTAAGGAAGGCAGAGGTGCGCGCCTTGCTGCGGGAAACCAACTGATATGAAACAATATTAAATAGTACGTGAAATGCCCAGGTTAATAGGATGGAGAAACGTATAGCCAGGGTGACAGGTTTTGAATTTACTCACATGAACCACTTGGTCTGTTTGGTGGGACCTACCCTCCTCTTCCGACTCGTAGGTAGGGAGTGAGATCTGTAGGTTGTGTTTATAAAGCGTTTGGAAGAATCCCAAATTGGCCACCCGGTGGGTATAACCCTGTGCAGGTGCGGGCACCCCAATTGCTATCAGCTGCTTAGTTAAGGATGGCCAAGCGGACAAGAAGTGTCCAGATGGATGTGCTGAGATTGGAGCGTTCGCCAGTGGCGGCCATCTTGGTACAGGGTGCGAGCGCGAGGCCCACACTCGCTTTTCAAGTATGCACTGGAACTCCTCACACCTCATCCATTCCTTTGGGGTGTAGAGAACATAAAACATACACAAGCCTCAAGACAGTGGTCCCGAGGGCCTCTCCCATACTATGAGTATTAATAAAGTTGCAAACAGAAGGTGAAGAAGTGTGGTTGCTCCTTGGCGGCCATCTTATGAGTGGTAGGATGATGTTTAGAAGGGGCAATAAGTGGTCAGATGGACATGCTGAAAGTAGAGCATGCGGCAGTGGCGGCCATCTTTGAACGGGGGCGAGCAGGAGAACAGCACTCGCCGTGTGAGTAGTACTATAACTCCTCGCACCGAAGGAATTGCCCATAGGGGAGGTTGTAACGGAGCGCCTTAGGATGGTGACTCTCATAAAGGGGAAGCTGTTGCAGTCCATCTTCTTTTTGTTGTAGTTGGCAACCTCCCATTGTCGAGTTGGATTTTCAGATCGAAAAACTGAATTTCTTTGCTAGAAACGGTCTTGGTAAACCTCAGATAGAGATTGAGGGAGCTGATTCTGTCAAAAGAGGCCTCGCAGGTATCTAGATTGCCTTTCCAAAAGATGATGATTTTATATTGGCTTTGTAGGGGTTGTTCTGGATTGGATACCTGCAAGTATCATTTGGGGAGAGGAGTTGGCCTAACGGCTAGGGCGGTCGACCTCGAATCTGGGGAACTGGGTTCGAGTCTCGGCAATGACGCTGAACATCCTGTGATATCTGGGCAAATCACTTAATCTCTCCGTGCCTAAACAAAAAAATGAATGTGTCCTCATATAATGCAACTGGTGCTATGTAAAGCGCTCTGATACCCGATTCAGGTCAAGTTCGCGCTATATAAAACTCTGTAAAATAAAAATAAATAAAAATTTGGTTCCAATCCATAGTAGGGTAGGTACAGTTACCTGGTCCTGAAGAAATGCCACTTACCCTCCTGGCACCTAGGCGGGCTTTAAGTGGGATGAGAAAACTGGGGGGGGGGGGGGTTCTCTCAAAGGGGCGTGGCCTATACAATTAAGTATAATGAAAGGGTTGGAGGAGCACTCCACTTGTTCCTAATTAAACGGGAAAAAATTGGTGCTACAGCACTACACTTGCTGTCAGCCCAAGTGTACGTCAATGAGAAACTGTTACAAGTTGGTCAACTTGCTGGTGCTGTGCACTGTTCACTAGGTTCTAAAACCCAAATCTCTCTTAAGCAATTCCAAATCTTAAATTCGAAATAAATTTAAACCATGTGTTTTCAAATAAACTTCATTTTAACACATATATGTATCACGGGTATATTCAATGCATCAACATATTCATTATATAATCATAATTAATGATGCACTTTGCACAAAAACAATGTGATTACATTTGTTTAAATACATGAACCATAGAGACAATCATTCTTGTGTGTGCCCGATGCATTTCGGGACATTGTAGTCCCTTCCTCAGGGGCCAACCTATAAAGAAAGAATACTTTAAGAATACTTCACTCGTAACATAAAATGATCACACGTAGGCAACATTACCCAGTACACCACAATTTCATAGTAAGTTCAGCTTATGGAACATATGATCTACAAGTACGATCATGCAAGTTTCGTTGTATAAGTTCTAACGTGAAATATTAATATAGTGATGTCCTGTGACTGACTCTAATCACTAAACTTCGCTCTTCAATAAATTAAGTAGAGGTGCGTATTCACCCTTGTGAGTGCTTAACCAAAAAAAGAAAACAGAAAACCAGAACCCAATGATAAAACACCACCTGTTTCCATAGTAATGACTGTTACCTCAGTAAAATGAATTGTCTATCACGATATATGAAGACAAATTACCCTATATTGAAAACAAGATAAATATGAAAAATCAATCCTCCGTATCTACCAAGGGACCAATAATTAACCAAACTGAAACAATGCTCACCTGAACTCAGAATAAGTTCTAATCAAAGCACCATAGTCGATAAATTGTACTGTGAAAGAAACCAACAGAGCATGGATGTGATAAGGCTATGAGAATGAGCAAACGATCAAGGCTAATATGGGAATTGGTGAACTGCACTTACCGTGTTGTACGAAGCCTGTATGGATACCTCCCCCCAGTCGCGACGAAATGCAAACAAACCTAAAAAACAGACCTCTCTTAGTCTAGGTAAAAAAGAGAGCGCATGCCACTGCAAAATCATACGGGAAGATCCCATACTTACTCAAAGTTCAGCGGAACTATCTTCCATGGTGGATTCTGTCAGTTGTCTTGTTGACGAGCGTAGCGGTTACCGGAAATTAAATGGAAAGATCCATAATCATAGAAATAGGACTGTATTAGAAGAGGACGGTCGCCATCTTACCACTGTGAACTCTAATGATAATTCGTAAACGAAAAGACAAACACATCCCTGCGTACTGGCAACTAGTAAATCTCAGTGACAACTCAACTGATAAGAATGTCCCGTAAATCCGGAATGATGAGAAAATAATTCATCTGGCCAACATGGGCTAAACAAGTGCCTTTGTGATCTCTAAATTGCAATAAATAAAAGATGGATAATACTGAAAAATATATACTAATAAAAAGTATCAAAGTGATACTAACTTCAGAAAAATGGATGCTGATAAGTGATGAAATCCCTAATCTTAAATTTGAAAAAACGATCGCCGTCTAGACGCGATGGAAACCGAAAAGCACTATCCAATGTTTTGACTACTGATGGTTCACAATCATGCTACAACGAATAAGAATATCCCTTAGATGTGGGATGATGGAATAAAAATACATATATCTGCATAGTAAATGGGCTGAAGAAGTGCTCTTACAATATCGAACAATCAATGAGTAAATGATTATAATGAATTTGATGTATAAATATATCTGTATCATAGTGAATCTGGCTATAGAAAAAGTCTATTAGGTTTAAAGACGTGCCTTGCGTTGTTCATATGAAACCAGATACTTATAATAACCACAAGAGTCCTAAAAAATAAAAAAAGAAGGAAAAGCAAAAAATCAATGTGTTGTGCTTATCCCACCACCATTTAGAACTGTCACAACGACCATGATCCATTCCTAAATAGTTACTTTGTAGTCATACTATTTGGACACCCCCAGCATCTCTGCTGACTCTTGTAGATAGGTGTGCCAGTAGAATATTTATAAGAAACAACTCATGTCCAAGCGATCATTAAGACCTGATGGTATCATCGTGCCAAGACTTTTTATCCAAAAAACTTCTCTGCATAGCAGAGTTTTAGTGATGTCCATCCCTGGTCGTGGTATTACTCTCTCAACTACCTGAAATCTGAGCTGTGATATATTGTGTTTGGATTCCTCCGGATGGAGAGCTAAACTTGATGTTGTGCTTTTAGTTCTGATTTTACTTTTGTGCTCTGTGATTCGCACTTTAAGTTTCCGCTCGGTCTTGCCGATGTAGGCTTTTCCACATGGACACTTGATGCAATAGACAACATTATTGGTATTGTAATCACTCGTGTGATGTAATCGTATTTTTTTACCTGTTGATGGATGAGTTAATGAATTCCCTAATATCACATTGCTGCAATGAATGCAGTTGTTACATTTCATGGTGCCCCGCTTATTAGTTTGGGTAACAGGTTGCATGGTAGATGATAGTATCGTCCGTAAGTTCTTGCCCTTCGTATATGCAAACATTGATTTTTTTCTGAAGATCTCGTTGAAATCTTTTTCATTCTCCAGTAGTTCCCATCTATGATTAATAATCCTTTTGATTGCTTGTGAGGAGGTTGAGAATTTGGATACAAATACTATGCTGCTTTGTTGAGGTTTATCTCCATTAGTTTTTGTGTACTGACAGTGGTATCTGAACATATTCTTCTTATCCTGATAAACTGTGAATGCGGCAGGTTCCTAATAAGGCTCTTTGGATGGAAACTTCATGCCTCAACACTGGTCCAATATCATAAAGCTTAACGAATTCCACGTGGACTACGTCTATCAATTAAACCAATGTTGTTTCGTTTTCATCTCAACCCTATTTTCATGGATAAATGGTATTCCATTCTCAATAAGTGTTCGTTGGACCTAATACTCTTAATAATAGAGGAATTATCCAAAACCATTCGGGACTTGAGGAAGAACTTTTTACCCTCAAAAGTGAACTAGAATTAAGGATGGAAAATAACGCCTGGAATTTACAACTAGAAGTGTTAAACCAGAAATTGGATAAGTATAGTAAAGAATTACAGGAAGGTAAAATACGCAAGTATAAGTGGGACACGATAGACTACAAACTCAACAAAGTTTATACATGGGCCGAGATCTATGCCCGTAGGAGATTTGATCAAAAAAGACAAACAACATCATCAGATGAAAGTCTGGTTTCGGATAAGGAAGCATCTACAAGTAGAATATCGGCTCAAACTGTGATGACTCAATTACAAACCACTGGACCAACAACTGAACCAGGTACATCATCACACACTTCTCTTCGCACACCTTTTTTATCACAGGCCCCGGATCACGGCCCACCGCCGGCCCCAGGAGGCCGGAACGCACAATCGCTACTCGAAAAACCAGGAGAGGACAAGGAAAAAACAGGAAAATCGCTACGAAGTTGAAAGACAGTGGTTTAGTGATCAACATTTCATCCATTGAGTTGACCCAACAACAACTAAGCACTTTAAGCAGAGGGATGACATTCGTTCCCACCAATACAACTACATTATTGGATGTAGAAGCCGAATTCTACAGATTCATGAGAACACTAAGATTAAAACATTTTTTCACCAATATCGTGATTCCTGATGAAAATGCAGAGAAAGCCACAACTAAATTCAAACCGAAAAGTACTTTCCAACCACCAGTATCACATAAAATGTTAGATACTTTTGAAATTTTGGTAGAAAAAGATTTGAAAGATTTGAATTACAAAGGCCATCGAGGAAACAATCTAACTACACAAGACCAACAGGCTATAAAAAGCTTAACTAACAATCCAGAGATGACATTGCAACCAGCAGATAAGGGAGGAGCCATAGTTGTCATGGATACCTCATTTTACCTTATGAAGGTGAACGCACACGTCAGTGATGACAACACATATCTTCAACTTACTTATGATCCTACAATTGAACTACAAGACATATTGGGGCAGTTATTAGATCAGGCATTGGACCATAATTGGATCAGTGAACAGACCAAATCATTTCTCACGTCTTCTAACCCTCGACGACCTAAACTATACATGATCCCGCAAATACACAAGGATGCTAATGATCCTCCATTCCGTCCAATAGTCTCAGGGTGTGGGTCAATATATGACCCCCTAGGGAAGTTTTTGGACTACTACTTACAGCAATTTGTACAGGGATGGAAGTCTTACATCAAAGACACTACCCATTTTTTACAAAAACTGGATTCGATCGTATTGGATAACCGTGAAACATCAATTCTTTGTACTATTGATGTAGCTGCACTTTATACATCTATATCCCATGAGGCCGGTTTAGAAGCAGTAGAATGGGCCTTATTACAAATGGACAACATCGATGTGAACAAGATTTTTATTTTGCAACTGTTGAAGTTTTGTTTATATCATAGTTACTTTGAGTGGCAAGGTCAGTATTTTGCTCAGCTGACGGGAACCTCAATGGGTTTTTCAGGAGCCCCAGTGTATGCAAATACATTTATGGCGTAATTTGAACAAGATAACATCATGTCAAACCATAACTGGTGGAGCAAAGTCAAGCTGTATTGTCGATACATAGACGACATCTTTATCATTTGGACGGACACCAAAGAAGAACTAGAATCCATGATTGACATCCTTAACACGGTCAATCCATACAATTCACACATAACATTGCTACACATAGTATTCATTTTTTGGATGTACTGGTGTGTAAATCCGGTTCAAAAAATCACTTTGACACCCAGGTCTATAGTAAACCCACTGACAGGAATAATGCTCTGGCTTACACAAGTTTCCATCCAAAGAGCCTTATTAGGAACCTGCCGTATTCACAGTTTATCAGGATAAGAAGAATATGTTCAGATACCACTGTCAGTACACAAAAACTAATGGAATACAAAGAACGGTACAGTGAACGAGGGTATCCAGAGGAAGTATTACAAGATTGCCTTAGTCGAGGACAGATCAAAAAACGTGAAGAGTTGCTAACTAAACCAGATAAACCTCAACAAAGCAGCATAGTATTTGTATCCAAATTCTCAACCTCCTCACAAGCAATCAAAAGTATTATTAATCATAGATGGGAACTACTGGAGAATGAAAAAGATTTCAACGAGATCTTCAGAAAAAAATCAATGTTTGCATATACGAAGGGCAAGAACTTACGGACGATACTATCATCTACCATGCAACCTGTTACCCAAACTAATAAGCGGGGCACCATGAAATGTAACAACTACATTCATTGCAGCAATGTGATATTAGGGAATTCATTAACTCATCCATCAACAGGTAAAAAAATACGATTACATCACACGAGTGATTGCAATACCAATAATGTTGTCTATTGCATCAAGTGTCCATGTGGAAAAGCCTACATCGGCAAGACCGAGCGGAAACTTAAAGTGCGAATCACAGAGCACAAAAGTAAAATCAGAACTAAATGCACAACATCAAGTTTAGCTCTCCATTGGGAGGAATCCAAACACAATATATCACAGCTCAGATTTCAGGTAGTTGAGAGAGTAATACCACGACCAGGGATGGACAGCACTAAAACTAAAACTCTGCTCCGCAGAGAAGTTTTTGGGATAAAAAGTCTTGGCACGATGATACCATCAGGTCTTAATGATCGCTTGGACATGAGTTGTTTCTTATAAATATTCTACTGGCACACCTATCTACAAGAGTCAGCAGAGATGTTGGGGGTGATCAAATAGTATGACTACAAAG
The DNA here is from genome assembly GCA_963921515.1 of Calotriton arnoldi. Lineage (NCBI taxonomy): Eukaryota > Metazoa > Chordata > Amphibia > Caudata > Salamandridae > Calotriton > Calotriton arnoldi. Next base: position 3,613,581 of record CAWUFW010000063.1, read on the forward strand.
TAACTATTTAGGAATGGATCATGGTCGTTGTGACAGTTCTATATGGTGGTGGGATAAGCACAACACACTGGGATTTTTTTTTGTTGCTTTTCCTTCTTTTTTTATTTTTTAGGACTCTTGTGGTTATTATAAGTATCTGGTTTCACATGAACAACGCAAGGCACGTCTTTATACCTAATAGACTTTTTCTATAGCCAGATTCACTATGATACAGATATATTTATACATCGAATTCATTATAATCATTTACTCATTGATTGTTCGATATTGTAAGAGCACTTCTTCAGCCCATTTACTATGCAGATATATGTATTTGTATTCCATCATCCCACATCTACGGGATATTCTTATTCGTTTTAGCATGATTGTGAACCATCAGTAGTCAAAACATTGGATAGTGCTTTTCGGTTTCCATCGCGTCTAGACGGCGATCGTTTTTTCTAATTTAAGATTAGGGATTTCATCACTTATCAGCATCCATTTTTCTGAAGTTAGTATCACTTTGATACTTTTTATTAGTATATATTTTTCAGTATTATCCATATTTTATTTATTGCAATTTAGATATCACAAAGGTGCTTGTTTAGCCCATGTTGGCCAGATGAATTATTTTCTCATCATTCCGGATTTACGGTACATTCTTATCAGTTGAGTTGTCACTGAGATTTACTAGTTGCCAGTACGCAGGGATGTGTTTGTCTTTTCGTTTACGAATTATCATTAGAGTTCACAGTGGTAAGATGGCGACCGTCCTCTTCTAATACAGTCCTATTTCTATGATTATGGACCTTTCCATTTAATTTCCGGTAACCGCTACGCTCGTCAACAAGACAACCGACAGAATCCACCATGGAAGATAGTTCCGCTGAACTTTGAGTAAGTATGGGATCTTCCCGTATGATTTTGCAGTGGCATGCGCTCTCTTTTTTACCCAGACTAAGAGATATCTGTTTTTTAGGTTCGTTTGCATTTCGTCGCGACTGGGGGGAGGTATCCACAGAGGCTTCGTCCAACGCGGTAAGCGCAGTTCACCAACTCCCATATTGGCCTCGATCGTTTGTTCATTCTCATAGCCTTATCACATCCATGCTCTGTTGGTTTCTTTCACAGTACAATTTATCGACTATGGTGCTTTGATTAGAACTTATTCTGAGTTCAGGTGAGCATTGTTTCAGTTTGGTTAATTATTGGTCCCTTGGTAGATACGGAGGATTGATTTTTCATATTTATCTTGTTTTCAATATAGGGTAATTTATCTTCATATATCGTGATAGACAATTCATTTTACGAGGTAACAGTCACTGTCATTACTATGGAAACAGGTGGTGTTTTATCATTGGGTTCTGGTTTTCTGTTTTCTTTTCTTTTTTTTGGTTAAGCACTCACAAGGGTGAATACGCATCTCTACTTAATTTATTGAAGAGTGAAGTTTAGTGATTAGAGTCAGTCACAGGACATCACTATATTAATATTTCACGTTAGAACTTATACAACGAAACTTGCATGATCGTACTTGTAGATCATATGTTCCATAAGCTGAACTTGTGAGGGTATTCAGATCTCATCACCGGGATTCCCCCTAGGTCCTTATGTTAATTTCTCCAGATCCATCCACGAGGTCTCTTTTACTCCCCCCGGCTTTCCTCTCCTTCCTCCCCTAAGGGAACTGTCCCCCTCTTTCTTGTTAGATTATACTGTATATTCTACACACTATACCTCTCCAAGATGGTCACTCACTACTAGTTGAATTTTTTACTTTACCTTTTTATTGCAAGCGTGTACCTGACACGTTTTTCTATTTTATTTCCTACTTGAATTCTTTCATTTTATCTTGCATTTGGCTGTTGAGTTTGTTGTGTGCTGTACTGTGAATTTGTGGGCGGGCAAGTACATGTATGAGTCATTGGGTGTATGAATGAATGCATATATGCAAGAACGAGTGACAGAGTTCATGCATGTTGAGGTATGGCATGCCTAAATTCCCTAATGCTGTAGAGTCACTTTCAGTTATAAGGCAGTCGCTTTTGCAATGCCAGTGTTTGTTTTGTTTTCCACGACTTGTTTGCTAAAGACTAGCTTAGTCATATTTTCTTTTTCACATGGTTTCTTTCATCGCTCAGAAGTATGCCATATTTATTGAACTTGTTCAGTACCATTAGCAAAATCTTATTTTAGCATCAAGAAATATGCAAGTAGATGGGGGCGTGGCTTGGCCGAGGGAGATGGCGGACGCGTGAGCATAGAGCTCCGCATCAGCCCGTCGATTCTCCTCGGAAATCGCACAGCCGGGGCAGCTTTGAAAATCTCCAGCACCCTTTGGGTGGTCGGAGCCCCGAGGAGTGTGTCCGGAGCAATTCTATCGGCCGCTGGTGCTGAGAACCGGGAGCTGTAATTAGCGCTGGGGCATGGACGGAGGTGGCTGTACAAAATGGCGGCGAAGGCGGCTTCCGAAATAATCACGGCCCGGCCCGGTTCTTGACGAGGACACTCAGAGTTCAACAGAGGCTGCTCCTGGGGACCGCTGAGTGCTGCGCCGGCGGGGGAGGCGAAATCCAGCGCGGCCGCTGGCTGTAATATTGAAGCTGCGACCGAAATTGAGCCCTGGCCTGAGAGGAGAACACTGGGCGGGCCAGCACCTCACTCGAGCGAGTGGCACTGACGGCGAACAGAGTAGAGCGCCTGAGAGGTACCAGGCGAGACAGTGGACTTGTGGAGTTTGCCTGTGACCGGTAGGCCCCCTGGGGTTGAAAACGCAAGCTGTTGGTGTCTACGCGTAGCAGAGTCCCCGAGGCCGACGCTCGCAGTGAAGCACGGCGCACGGTGGGCCCTGCAGGGCGCGGTGGGCTGCTGGGGCGGGCCCGAGTGCCCAGAGGCTGTGCTGAAACTTCACTGGCCCTTAACAGGTGTGGCAGCATATTTGGAAGCGGGCTTCGGCGGGACCCCGGGAGCGGCCGCATGAGGCAGACCCGCGGCGAAAGCAGGTGCCCCCGGACCATCGAGGGGCGGTGTCCGACACCGGGGCTTGCTGGTGATAGTGGTTGTTACTCCTGGAAAGGACCTGGGCCTTAAATTTACAGTGAGAGCTGGACATGAGGACGCTGTGAGTGGCCCCACAACTGTAGTGCCCTTTGCATACACAGGCCAAGTCTACGAGGTAGCTGCCCTAATTGCTCTGACTGATAACCCCCCGAGGAGGGGAGTGGCAGTAATCTCGCCAGTGAGTTGCCCTGGAGCGCTGGATGGCGGTATTTGGCTGGGGGACTGCGGGAGAGCCCACCTGTTACAGAGGTTCATGTGGTGAGAGGTACTGAAACCCACTTAATGTAGGGCACCTGCGTACTGCGGGCTACCGCCTAAGAAGCAGTGTGTGGCGATTTGAAGGACGCGTAGCGGAGACAGGACTGATCTCGCTTGGAGTTCCCACGCCATCATGGGGAAACCCAGGAGCCGCCAGACCGGGGCCCCCCAGGACCCAGAAGATAGTGCCCACGAACAGCCACAGACCACTCCGAAGGACCCAGTGCAGCAGCAGCTTCATAAGATACTGCAGGCCATAGCGGACACGAAGGCTACCCTCCATCAGGACATTAGTACTGTAGCGGCTGGGCTTGGTCTGTTGCGCGAAGAACATAAGAAACTCTCGGAGAGGGTTAAGAATACTGAGGCCAGCGTTGCAGAACTGACACCGGCACAGAAGGCTATCGAGCAGCAGATGGGGCCCTCACAAACAGAGTAAGCATGTTGGAGCGCAGAGCTGAGGACGCGGAAGGACGCAATCGAAGAAATAATGTCAGGGTCGTGGGCTTGCCGAAGGAACGGAGGGGGGCGATATGGTGTCCTATTTGGAAGCCTGGTTCAGGAACGTAGTGGCCCCAGAGGGCCTATCTGCCTTTTACACTCTGGAGCGAGCCCATAGAGTCCCTGCTAAGCCCCTGGCCCTGGGGAGGCCCCCGAGATCTGTGGTGGCCCGCCTGCTGCACTTCCGAGATAGGGACTTGCTCCTGCAAAGAGCGAGAGCTGGGGGCCCCTTCACTGTGGATAACAGCAGGGTTACCCTATTTCCGGTTTACACATTGGAGGTACAGAGGAAGCAGGCCTCCTATGTGGAGGTCAAGAAAGCATTAACAGACGAGGGCCTCCAGTACTCTCTGATGTTTCCGGCCCGCCTGCGCATTATTCTGGAGAGGAACACTCATTATTTTGATTCTCCTAGTGATTCCTGGGATTGGCTAGATGTTACAAGGGCGGAACGCCACGAGATGGACAAATTGGAACTGCCGCGCGGAGAACTACTGACCCCGTGAAACGACGACCCCGCAGGAGGGCACCGAAGAAACCGTCGTTATCCCAAACGGAGAGAGAAAGGGCCGAGGCTCTACAAGCAGTGGCGGTGCTGGCGCAGGGTCGGAGTCCCACTCCAGAAGCAGAGGCCGGTTCTTCCAGACAAAAAGCGGACAATGAAACGGACACGTCCCACAGTGACAGCGTGAAGATGCCAGTAGTGACACCTAATACTGCAGACGATATTATCTGAACGTGCATGGTAAGCTAGAATGGCTTAGATGTTCAGAGGGGAGCTGGACTCATAATGACTGTTATAGTCCCGGGACTAACTTTCCTCATATGAGGCTGATGCGCCAAGATTAGTATAAGCACCTCGAGACAGTGGCGCTCCCTTACACCTCTGTAACTCACAGAGGGATTTGTGTTTATTAACATAGTTTGGATGGGAGCTAGTTTGATAGAAACTGTCCTGGGGAGGGGAGTTGGGGGTTCTGGTTCTTTAAGGGGTTTGTTAGGGCCAGGCATGTCACTAGGGAAGGTCCTGCAGGGCGCTGTTAGAATCACAGCAATGGGTGCTACCAATGACCTAAAATGTATTTCTTGGAACGTGCGGGGAATGCATTCAATGTGGAGGCGTCATAAAATCCATGCCTATTTAGTCCGTAGAGGGGTTGATTGCACTACTTCAGGAGACTCACTTGCAAGCGCAGGAAGGAGTGGCTTTACAGCGTAGATGGCGTGGCCAAGTGTTTTATAATGCATATTCAGCGTTCGCCCGGGGGGTACTAATTTGGGTGCGGCGGGTGTGCCCTTTCACTGTACAAACCAGATTATAGACTCGGACGGTCGATACATGGTGGTTACTGGGAAATTAGATGGTCGGGACATAGTCTTGGGGAATGTATACGCTCCCAACACGGAGCAGCCAGCCTTTTTCTCACAGCTGTCCTGGAAATTAGCGCCCTTTCTTACAGGATCAGTATTAATTGGGGGGGATTTTAATTGCATCTCTGATGTGATACTAGATCGCTCCCATCCCCGCTTCCTAACGCACCCACTCATAAAATAGCGGAATCAAGGCGCACTTGGCAGGAACAATGGGGGCTGGTGGATACCTGGAGGGTTCATCACCCGGAGGACCGGGACTATTCTTTTTTCTCTGCTTTGCATGATCTCCACGTTTGCCTTGATGCGTTTTTGTGTTCCCCGGACGTGCATGCTGGAGTGCAGAGTAGTGAATACCTCACCAGAACATTATCAGATCATAACCCCATTTTGATTCGAATGCAGTGGGCTCGTGCGCGGGCTAAGATGCCTACATGGCGGCTACGCCCTGAAGCATTAGAAGACCAAGTCTTTCGTGAAGCAGTGAGCTCCGAAATAACCCAATACTTTCAAGACAATGATGGCACAGCGTCATCTTCATTGGTGGAGTGGGATGCCTTTAAAACGGTCATCAGGGGTCGCTGCATCTCAGGAGTAGTGGGGTTGCGTAAAGTGCTTTTAAGGGAGGTACAGGAAGCAGACCAGCGCCTGCGGGAGGTGGAGCGGGATCGCCCTAGGAGGCCGGATAAACAAGGGGAGCTCTTGGAAGCAAAAGAGGCGGTGGCGACGCAAGTAGAGCGATTACGTTGTTTTGATTATAAAGCATACACTACACGCGCACATGTGGAAAGAGACAAATCTGGGGCTTTCTTGGCGTGGCTAGCCAGCCCGAATCGAAGAGACGAGTGGCATTACTTAAAATAGTTGCCCTCCTGAGACTTTTGTATTTTTTTGGGACCTTGCCGATTTGGATCCCAGCGCGATTTTTTAAACAACTTAAGACCATGGTTACGGGATTCCTGTGGGGTGTCGGTAGACGGCGAGTAGCGTTGACTGTTTTGATGCGTTCACGATCAGAGGGGGGGTGGACAGTACCTGATTTCGAGGCTTATTATTTAGCAGCCCAATTACAATGGCTCACACAAAGCATAGCAGTGCGGAACTGAAGAAGTGAGGGACAGAGCCCCAGGGCTGAAAGTACTCTCCCAAATTGTGCTGAACCTCCCGGTCCCCACCAATGACCTCTCAGGGGACCTCAAAACAGCAAGGCAATGTTGGAAAAGGAGCTTGAAAAGGGCGAAGATTGAAGTTCCATATGCGCCTGACTTCCCACTATCCATGTGTGGGGTGTTACTGCATGGGGGTCTCTAGATGGGTTTGGAAAGTTGGAAAGAGAAAGGTCTGACTACTATCGGAGCCCTATATGATGATGGCACTATGCTTCCCTTTAACGATTTGCAGGAGCGATTTGACCTGCTGGGAGGTGACTTTTTATTACATGCTGCTCTTACTGCGGCTATCCGTAAACATTGGAGGGAGGGCCTCACAGAACCGACAACGGCATTAGGATGTCAATACATAGTAACGGCGGCAGGAACGTTTAAGGCGGTTACATGCCTGTATAGACGTATGACGCAGGAGACGCTGTTGCCCCTGACTGTGCTGCGACACAAATGGGAGGACGATGTGGGAGTGGAGATCCCGGACAAGGCCTGGGCTGATATCGTGGAAAGAGCATGGAAGAGCACTAGGAACGCCCGCTTTCAGTTGGTGCACTTTTACATATTACACAGAGCCTACCTTACCCCTGCAAAAATTCATAAATACTTTGATACTAGCACAGATGAGTGTCCACGCTGCCGCGGGGAGGGAGCGGACTTTCGACACATGTTCTGGGGGTGCCCACAATTAACTATATACTGGACTGAAGTAGTGACTTTACTAAATGAAATCACTGACAGGGACTTGGAAACGGCTATAGGTCCGTGTATGTTGCATTGGTTTCCCCACACGGCTAAAAATAAGATCACTAGCAAATTCTTAGACATGGGCCTCTTATTGGCTAAGCGGGAAATCACTATGCATTGGAAAGCACAGAGGGGCCCCAACATAGCCAGATGGAAGAAAGAATTCATTAAATGGGCAGAATGTGACGGAATAGTTAGAATGCAGTTAGCGAAGAGAGCGAGAACTGAGAGGGCACTAGATGCGGCTAAAGCATGGAGACATTAGTGGTGCTCCTAAAGAACCCAGACAGTGACAGCGAGGAAGACCCTGAGGTTGCTGCTCCTGAAGTGGAGGATTAGGTAGATTCCCCTTGAGCTCGTTCTGCTACGGAGACCTTAGAAACAATAGGCAGCGTGACTTTGGTGAATTACCCATTGCACTATTCCCTTTGCAACACTAGCGAAGATACCATACAACAGACCCACACAGCAGCCTATAAGAAGAGTTGAGAGTGACATGTCTGGGGGGAGGGAAGGGTGGGGGGTAGCACTGGGAGATTAGGTTAGAGTTAAGATTTGAAATACGACTGAAACGTGCCGTACGATTGTAATACATTGTGAGATTTGTTCTTTTTATCTTCTTCTTCTAGAGTTGGAGGGCGGGAGGGAGGGGCAATATCATGCACAGAATGCTTAACATAACTGTGTCTGTACTGATTGTATCATTGTTACCCCCTTTTGCATGTTGATTGCTCCGGAACTTAACACAGTGTATGTTTCTGCAGGCCTGCAAACCTCAATAAACTTTGTTAAAAAAAAATATGCATGTATGTATATACTGGTATTTTATATATCACAAACTTAGCTAGGAAGAGGAGCACTGCTCTTGACGGTGTGGGGGGAAAGGGGGTTGGAAGGGTTTGGTAGCCAATATTAGATCATGTATATCAAGTGAGTATCACACAAACACAATTGATTTGTTACATTTGTTTAGGCACAAGGAGATTAAGTGATTTGTACTGAATCACACAATGCTGAGCCTAGTGCAGAGTGCAAGATTTGAACCTGGGTCTCAAGGTTCTGAGGTCGGCACCTCTGGCCACTAGGCCATATCTCCTCCATATCTATTGTGTTGCTCTTGTACAGATCTATAGTGAGTTACTGAATGTTTCATATTGATCAGTCGAAGGTCAAATGTGTTTGTTTCCTAATCCTGATCATGGTAGACATTATGTTTTGACTTTTTCTCTAGCAGTATTGAGAGCATGCAGTCATACTGTCCTTAAGATCTTATATGTTTCCCGATTGTGCCTTCAAATATTGGTGTATTGATTTATTACACTTGTTGCAGTTCACCTTTTAAAAATGTGTTTTCCTGTGAAAGAGTCTAGAGGGCCAGATGTAAGACTGTTTTTTGCGGTCGCAAACAGGAAATCGGCCCATTTCCGACAGCAAAATAGGTCTGCCCTATGTACAAACCCTATTTTGGTAACCTATTATCGACTCGCAAAATAGGGTTTGCGACTCGCTTTTAGGAAGGGGCGTGCCAAGGACATCCCTTCCTACTAGCGAGTCATACTTCAATGTACAAATGTTTTGTGAACGCAATTGCGGTCGCAAAAGACTCACAGTTTACCACCCATTTCAAAAGGGTGGTAAGCCACTCGCAAACGGGAAGGGGTCCCCAGGGACCCCTTCCCCTTTGTGACTAGCAGTGAAAATATTTTTTAAGAGCAAGCAGTGGTCCCACAGACCACTGCCTACTCCTAAAAAATGAAACAGAAACGTTTCATTTTTCTTTTTTAAAAGCATCCCGCATTCCTGTAAGGAAAACGGTCTGCATTTAATAAAATAAAATGCTTTATTTACAAAGGAGTCGCAGACATGGTGGTCTGCTGACCCCAGCAGGCTACCATCCCTGGGAGTGCTAGCCATTCCCAATGGAGTCGCAAATTGCACCTGCCTCATGAATATTAATGAGGCAGGCAATTTGCGACCCCATTAAGAATCGCAAACAGTGTCTGAGAAACTGTTGTAAATTCCAGTTTACGAGTCGCAAAACAAAGCAATTTGCGAGTCGCAAATTGGAAGGGTCTTACATCTGGCCCCAAGGGTCAAGGTAATTGTATTGGTAAGCCTTTATGCACTGACAGACTCTGGTTATCGTTTTTCGATCATGGCTGGGCTGTGTACTGACTGTGCATCCAGGTTCATATAATTGTATATCATATGAAAAATACCTTCTTCAGGGCTCACACCTTTAAGAAATATCTCATGCTACCTGAAAAGTTGAGGCCTCAAGTTCATGTTTTCAAACATATAGGGGGTACTGAACTTTGTAAGTGCTGTGGAGATGCATGCTGGTGCATCTGCTAGATTGCAAATGAGATTTAGGTTTTAACAAGGGTTAACTGAACTCTAACAACATCTGGATTAATCTATTCATAGACAGAAATGTACCAAAGTCTAGCTACAGCAGATTTTCTTCTCTGTTTCAAACTGCAGTCGAGTTTAAAACCTGCAGGAAGCAATGGCAGACTGAAAACAGAGTATAAGACAATTGAAAGCTTCTCAAAATGTAAATAATGTATTGTCCAGGCAAAGAAACATAAACTAATTATGTTAGTATTGACTAATTTAATATTAGATTGAGCATAATATAGGGTAAATGACTGTTAAGAAAATGGAGTCCCTGCAAAAGTTCTAATGACCAAATGATAAAGAGATCTTAGTGAACCTCAGAAATGGATAAGGATGATAAGTCAGTAAGCTGGTGTGGGCAGACATTGAGCTCCTGGAAATTAGTTGTTGGTTCAAGTAAACATTGCTTCAAGTGGCACATTGGTGGTGTTTGGAACAATTGAAACAACCTTAGATCAACTTGGATGGATTGATTTCCTAATAAAATATGTTGGTGCTGACAGCGACCAAAGCAGACATGAATTTTCCAAGCGTCTTAGAAAATACTCGCATACTTCGGATGGATGCTGGTTTGAGTGGTGTTCGGCCGGAGAGGACTCCACGTCGTATGGTGTAATTTACCACTTTGCGATCTTTGGCAAGGTGAAAGCTAGACATCTGGGGAGTTGCCCTCTGCCCCTTCAATTAAGGATTTTCGGAAGGGAGCGCATGCTATTATTTCATCTAAAAAACCGACTTCGACATAGTACACCTTTCGTTCCCCGTGCCTTACCTATGGCCCGATTGAAGTAAGGCTATAGATGCCAATTGGAGGTTTCCTTTTTGCCCCTGTCCTGATGAGGCCCAGACGAAACGGGCTGAAACGCGTCGACTTTACAGATTAGAGAAGCCCTTACAAATTTGATTTGAATTAAAAGGAATTGTACAGCATCACTTAATATAGAAAGGGGTATAGATATATAATTCCCTTGGTTGGTGCTGGCTCAAGGGCTATCCCTTTAATACGGGTTGCGAACCATACTTGTTGAAAAAATTGTTTGTCTTTCGCATCCCTATAAGAAATCAGGGTAACAAGGACTCTTTCCTTTTTTGTATAGAATGTGTGTGATGGTTTATGTATTTTGAATTCTTATGTATATATTTCATGTATCACTTTATTTAATGTATGTGTAGATATTCCATGTGTTATCGCATCTAGACAAATATTCATATAGAAACAAACATTTGGATCACGTACCGGTGTGTGTGTTTTTTCAACAAGATAAATTTTCGAGGATATTAATTTCCACATGAGGGATTCATTTAATTTTCCTTCAGATATAAAATTACTCGTTGATCTATTCCGCCGCATCAATTTTTGTTTTGTTGTTGTTTGAGTGGTGTGTCAGAAGCAAACTTCGGATTGACTCTATGAAATGATTTGGTAAAGTTCTTCTTTAAATGTAGATTTTGATTGGTTCTTTCTTGTCCTGGAGTATAAATCCTGATCATGCAATGATGTGTGTTCAGCTTGAACAATGTAGATAAAGTGTGGTCAAATTTATTTATATGTGTTGATGGTTTGTATGGAAGAATCAACATTTTTTTTCTGTTAATACCTTCTGGCTCAGCTTCTTCAAGACACCTTGACGAGACCGCTCCCCACACCAGAACTGATGATTCTGGCTTTACCATACCAATTTGTGAACTGTATTTGAAATATTAAACAAGTCTGGTGTCTAAAATAGTTATTTTAGCTGCCAATCTTGCATTTCTTAAGAATCAAAAATGGTTTTGCACTGATTTGAGAAAAAGCAAACCTTGTTGATTCTGGGGCATAGTGACTGAGCACAGTCATTTCCATGGGATTAGGCCGGGGCTAGGGTGCATTGCATGGCCTAGAGCCATCATATACCCCCATAGCTTGTTGTGCACAACCAAATGCCATGTATTGGGGGCATTGGACTGACCATATACTTTGCCTAACCAGAAACCCAGACTTAAACACTTGTAGGTTTCCTCTGATACATGAAGGAACCAATGTGGAGGCATTAGAAAGGCTCCAGTTGCCATTTAGGAAGGGTAAAACAAAAGGTAGAATTTGCAGAGTGATGAAGAAGAGACAGAAAACCCAAGTAGGGGAGAAAGGTAGGAAGCTAAAAAGAGTGTAGGAAGGGAGCACTGCGATGTAGATGGTGAACTTAGTATTTGGAGGCAAATGGAATGAAAGTAGGTAGAGAAGGTGAGGGTAACAATGAGAGGAAAGTGAAACAAACACATGCAAAGCCAATAGGTTTGCCTTGAATATGCTACTGCATACAGGCTGCAAGTGCGTGTGCCAGTGTTTCCATGGGTTTGCACTTTTAAGCCAGACCTTTTTGCTTTGCCAATATACCTAATGTTTGTAAAGTTTAGAAAGAACAATGGAGGTTGTCATAGATAACTTTCACTTGCCTCGTCCTTTTTCCGCCCAAAACCAAACTACAACATTGTATTGTTGGGCAATATCACCTAAGGGCAGACTCCCTCAATTGGCTTTCCCTCCTACTTGTGACACATGGCCTGGTCCACACCGCCCTTTGGAACTGATTCTTTCTTCACTTTCTCTTAGAGTCAAATTCGAGGAAATACAGAAAAGATCTGACGGCCATTCTCTTCAAACAGATATTCAGACTAGTCTACCTTGTCCCTCCACTTTTTTTTGTCATAGGATATTACACTATACTCTTCCTTTCTCTCTTAGAGCACAAATAAGCAGTCTTTTGGTAGTGTGAACACTGTACAAAAACTAAATTAATTACATTTCCATGGTATGCTATGTCAATACCTGTATGCACCTTAAAATATACATTCAACATTCTGCAATTACTGTTCTCATTTGACAATAACATATATCCACTGCACACGTCCGCGAACAGGGCCCCATTTGTCTGCTAGTAGGAGAGCGCGAGGACATATAATTCAAACTAACTCTGCCAAAGCTAGAATGGTGGGTATGCTGGGCTGGGAGGGGCTTGTCTGTTAAAAAATAATAATTTAATGGGTGAAAAATTGCATACCTCTCATAGAATTGCACATGTTGTTGCTCATGAAAGTAAAACACTTACTAGACAGTACTGCCACGCGTGCTGGCTTGGGGCTGTTTGCACTGACAGATGTTTTAAAAAGCCGCCAGTGACATTGTAAGAGAGCAAGCTGCCCTATTTGGAGCAAAGAAAATGGGCCTCCATGCTTCTCGGTTGGGCAGTAAAAAACAGCCAAATACAGGTGCAGTGTTCCCCTTATGACCCCGGCGCCACTGCATCTAGTGCAGCAGTGATAGCTACGTCTCTGAGAGCTGCAGCATAGCATGACATAGCAGTATGCAGTTGATACCGACACTACTCCTCACAAACGCCCCCCCTCGTTTACCCTTGGCTTTGGAAATCCGTGTGGCAGCTGGAAGGGGGTTTGCATTCAGGGATAATATCTGAAAGAGACACGTTAGTGATAGATTCCTTACCTTAGAATATCCCCAGGCGTCAGGCTGGATCCGGAAAGTTTTGCGTAGCAGTACCCTTGCGCGTCGGTAGGCGGCGTCGTGCGGCTCCGCGTCCGTCGTCGGCGTCGTGATCGCCGGGATGACGTCGCGGGCAGCACTTAGGCGCCGCCCCTGCGCGCTGACGTCAGTTCTTCTTTTCCGCGCCAGCAAGCGCAGATCCGGGAAGAGCAGTGCCCTGGTCAATTTTTGACCATACTTTTTGGTGATTTTTTCACTGGTTTTTCCAACTTTAAGGTGTCGTAGGGATGCCCGGCTTCAAGCGATGCGGCGCCTGTGCGCGGATGATGTCCGTCACCGACCCGCATTGGGAGTGTCTCTTCTGCCTCGGCCGAGGCCACGACACCGAGTCTTGTCCCGAATGCCAGGCCCTCAACCCGAAAGCTTTGCGAGAGCGGTCTCGAAAGCTCCTCGAGGCCCGGCATTCGGCTCCGCGGAAGCCCCGGTCGCGTGAGAGGTCCAGGGGTCGCTCGCGGAGTGCACACCGGTCGTCGACTTCTTCGTCCGGTAAGTCTAAGCACAAGAAGTCCAAGAAGCATCGTCGCTCTCGGACTTCGCCTCGCCGGTCTCGCGACTCGGCTGAGGCCCCTCCCGGCACCGTCCCCGCCCCGCGGCCCCGGACTTGCCTGTGGAGTCGCCCCCGTCATACCCGCCCTTCCCGGGTTCGGGGGCGGATCCGGCCAAGGTACAGGAGTTCCTGTCGGCCATGGCCCGCCTCTTCGGGCCTTCAGGCCCTCCGGTGCGCCTTCGGGCCCCGCGGGCCCTGATGGGGTTGCTCCGGCGTCGCCGGCGGCTCCGGCCCCGGCGTCGCCCGAGCCTCCGGCCTCGATCCCGGCTCCGGCTTCGGCCCCGGCCTCGATCCCGGCTCCACAACCCCCATCGACGCCGGTCGACCTCACGACACCTCCGCCGGCGCCCGATGTCTCCGGTGCCGTTCTCGACGCCGCCCTGGGCTCCGGGCGGCGTCGTCCCCAGTTCCTTCCGGCTCCGGACATGGACCCGGAGCGACGTCGCTCGACGCCGGCTCCGGCGCCGATGGGACCTTGGGTCCCAAATGTCCCTCCTCCTCCTTATTTTGAACCAGAGGAGGACCAGGAGGACTGGGAGGGGTCTGATGACCCTCTGACACGCAACTGTCAGTATGATGAGGACTGGACAGAGAGTCTAGGGAGGCCAGTGGTCTGGATACTTCTCCTGACACTGGCATGCTGTCTCCTCCCGTGGCTACGGAGGAGGGGGCCAATTTTGGTACGGTGTTGCGTAGGGCTGCTGGGGCCTTACGTCTCCAGCTCCCTACTTTGACGGTCAAGCCTAACATCTTGACAGAGGTGCTTCAGCCGGCAGCCTCCTCTGCGGAGACTGTGCTGCCGTTTAACGACGCCCTCACTGACGTTCTTTTGGGCGCCTGGTCCAAGCCCAACACAGGGGCTCCTGTGGATCGGAACGTGTCACGACGCCATCGCCCCGCTCCGGGCGACCCCCTGTTTCTTTCTGTCCACCCCACTCCTGAGAGCTTGGTTGTCCAAGCCTCCGCTTCCCAAACCGCCTTCCCTACCGCTCCTCCGGATAGGGAATCCAAACGCCTGGATCAGTTTGGGAAGAAAGGTTTTTCTTCCTCCAGTGCTGGCTTGCGGTCCGTTAACACCGCTTGTCTTTTGGGCCGATATACCCACTCCTGTGGGATTCGGTGGCGGATGTTTTGCCCCAGTGCCCTGAGGAGGTCCAGGCACTGCTTTCCCGCGCCATTGCGGAAGGAAGGGATGCGGCCAAATACACTATCCGTTGTGGCCTTGACACCGCCGACTCGCTGGGCAGGTCGATTGCAACGACGGTGGCGCTCCGGCGCCACGCCTGGCTGAGAACCACTGGTTTTTCAGGGGATGTCCAGAATACTCTCATGGACATGCCCTTTGATGGAGTCGGTCTTTTGGGTCCAAAGCAGACCATGCGTTGGAGCGCTTTAAGGACTCACGGGCTACTGCAAAGTCCCTGGGCCTTTCTGCTACACGCCCTCCGCTACCTTCTGCTTTTCGCCCCTATCGTGGCCACGGTAGGGGCGCCCTTCACGTCAGCAGCCCAGCCACCGGCCCGCGCAGCAGGCGTCTTCGCGTGGCCGAGGACGTGGATTCCGCCGTGGCGGATCGGGCAACCAGCATGCGGGTCAGGCCACCACCTCCAACCCGTCCGCGGCCTCCAAGCCCTCCTAGTCCCTCCTTTCAGGTGCACGGCACGCCAGTAGGGGGCAGGGTCCGCCATCACCTTCCCCACTGGCGCACCATCACCTCGGACAGGTGGGTCTTGGACATTGTCCGAAGGGGCTACTCCCTCCCCTTCGAGACCACCCCCCAGCCATGCCACCTCAATTCCACCGCATGTCAGGGGATCACTTGGTGCTTCTACGGAAGGAAGTCACGGCCCTCTTGACCAAGAGGGCCATCGAGCATGTTCCGACCCCAGAAGTAGGGCGTGGTTGCTACTCCCACTACTTTCTGGTGCCCAAAAGGACAAGGAGGACATGCGTCCTATCTTGGACCTCCGGAACGTCAATCGCTTCCTCCGGAAGGAGAAGTTCAAGATGCTCACCCTAGCTCAGGTCTTGACTGCCCTCGACCCTGGAGACTGGTTGGTAGCGTTGGACTTGCAGGACGCGTATTTCCACATCCCCGTCCTGCCGGCCCACCGGCGTTACCTTCGGTTCACGGTAGGCCCCGAGCATTTTCAGTTCACCGTGCTCCCCTTTGGCCTTACAAGTGCCCCTCGGGTGTTCACGAAAGTGATGGCGGTGGTCGCAGCTCATCTGCGCCGGGCAGGGGTTTCAGTCTTCCCCTACCTCGACGACTGGCTGCTGAAGGCGGGCTCGTCCCAGGCAGTCGTCTCCCACCTCCAGACCACGGCCGAACTCCTGCACTCGCTGGGGTTCTCCATCAATGTGCCGAAGTCGCATCTAATTCCTTCTCCACAGCTCCTTTTCATCGGAGCAGTTCTGGACACGACGCAGTTTCGGGCCTATCCTCCCGAACGGCGAGTCCGGGATATTCAGGCTATGATTCCGATCTTTCGGCCTTTATCCTGGGTTTCGTGCACGGATGACCCTGAGGCTGCTGGGCCTCATGGCCTCCTGCATCCTGCTGGTCAATCATGCCAGATGGCATATGCGGGCTCTGCAGTGGGACCTGAAGTTCCAGTGGGCGCAGCACCAGGGCAACCTGTCCGATCACGTCCAGATCTCGGAGGGGACTGCAAAACAGTTGCAGTGGTGGCTCTCGAACCGGCAATGGGTCATGGGCAGATCCCTCTCCCTTCCCCAGCCAGAGCATACAGTTGTGACGGACGCGTCCCTTCTGGGATGGGGCGGTCACATGGGAGAGGCGGAGATCAGAGGCCTCTGGTCTCCGGCGGAGTCCCGGCTCCATATCAACATTCTGGAGCTCCGGGCGATCCGGCTTGCACTCAAGGCATTCCTTCCCTCTGTCAAAGGGAAGGTAGTGCAGGTGTTCACAGACAACACCACCGCCATGTGGTACTGCAACAAACAGGGCGGGGTGGGGTCTTGGACCCTTTGTCAGGAGGCTCTGCGCCTCTGGACATGGCTGGAACATCAGGGCATGTTCCTGATGGTTCAACACCTGGCAGGTTCTCTGAACGCCAGGGCGGACGAACTCAGCCGCAGGTGCATGATGGATCACGAATGGCGTCTTCACTCGGAAGTGGCGCAAGGACTCTTTCTACAGTGGGGAGAGCCTTGGTTAGATCTATTCGCCACCGAAGAGAACGCGCAATGTCATCAGTTCTGCGCGTTGGAATTTCCAAGGCGGCACTCGCTCGGCGACGCTTTTCGTCGCGAGTGGAGTTGCGGTCTGTTGTACGCCTTTCCGCCTATACCACTTCTACCCAGAGTGTTGAAGAAAATTCGGCACGACCGGGCCCAAGTCATTCTTGTGGCTCCGGACTGGGCTCGAAGAGTTTGGTATCCCGAGCTACTCAATATGAGCATAGATCCCCGATCCGTCTGCCTCTTCGGGAGGATCTTCTGTCGCAGCAGCAGGGGACGGTCCTCCACCCGAACCTGTCCAGTCTACACCTGCTTGCGTGGAGATTGAGCGGCGGCAGTTGATTCCTTTCGACTTGCCTCCCGAAGTTTGTGATGTGATTCTGGCAGCCAGGCGTCCCTCCACTAAGGTGGTATACGCCTGCAGGTGGAACAAATTTGTGGCATGGTGCACAGCAAAGGCTGTGAATCCCTTTCTGCCCCTCTTTCTGAGGTCCTTCTGTTCCTTCTCTCTCTGGCCCAACAGGGTTCTGCCCTGGGTACCATCAAGGGTTATCTTTGTGCTATCTCGGCCTTCCTCAGGCTCCCTGATCAGCCCTCCCTTTTCAAGTCCCCTGTTGTTAACAGGTTCTTAAAAGGCATTACTCACCTCTTCCCTCCTGTTCCGTTTGTAATGCCTCAGTGGGACTTGAACTTGGTTCTTACCTTTTTAATGTGCGCTCCCTTTGAGCCTCTGCATAACTGTCCTCTTCGTCTTCTGACTCTGAAGACTGCCTTTCTGGTGGCCATCACCTCCGCTCGGCGGGTGAGTGAGCTCCAGGCTCTATCTTGCAAACCTCCCTTTCTGTCTGTTCATCCAGACAAGGTTGTTCTTCGGACGCGTCCGTCCTTCTTGCCAAAGGTGGTTACTGCTTTCCACATTGGGCAGACCATCACTTTGCCCACCTTCTTTCCGCCTCCGCATCCTTCCAGAGAGGAAGAGAGGCTCCACCGTCTGGACCCAAAACGTGCGCTCTCCTTCTATATCGACCGCACAAAACACTTCCGGGTGGATGACCAGCTCTTTGTTGGCTACGTGGGCGCCAAAAAGGTCGGGCGGTGCACAAGAGGACCGTCTCCCGCTGGGTTACCTTGTGCATCAAGACCTGCTATTCTTTGGCCAAGAAGGAGCCTCCTGTTGGGCTGCGTGCCCATTCCACCAGGGCAACGGCTGCTACCACGGCCTTGGGCCGCGGTGTTCCGCTGCCGGTTATCTGTCAGGCAGCTACGTGGGCCTCGCTGCACACGTTTACTAAGCATTACTGCCTTGACAGTCAGGTCCGGAGGGACGGCTTCTTGGCCGTTCTGTCCTCCAGGACTTCCTTGTCTGATCTTTGTTCGCAGACCCACCACCGGGGTTGGTATTGCTGGGGTATCTATTCTAAGGTAAGGAATCTATCACTAACGTGTCTCTTTCAGATGCACAAGTTACTAACTTGTGTAACGATATATCTGTAAGAGACAGTAGTTAGTGACAGATTCCTACCGCCCACCCATCCTCCCCGTTCTGCGAACTGATTTCTAGGGTTAAGGACATCCCTTTCAGGGCCCTAGTATTTTTCAGACACCTGTGTCAGCTTCTTGCATGGCTCTGCGTTCCTGGCGCGGAAAGTCGTGTACAGAACTGACGTCAGCGCGCAGGGCGGCGCCTAAGTGCTGCCCGCGACGTCATCCCGGCGATCACGACGCCGACGACGGACGCGGAGCCGCACGACGCCGCCTACCGACGCGCAAAGGGTACTGCTACGCAAAACTTTTCCGGATCCAGCCTGACGCCTGGGGATATTCTAAGGTAAGGAATCTATCACTAACTACTGTCTCTTACAGATATATCGTTACACAAGTTAGTAACTTGTGCATTAGCCTCTCTCCTAGCTTTGGTGGAGGGGTGATGGCAGTTCTTGTATTGTGGGATATTGTAGTCTTGCATTGCTTATACTGGGCTGACTGTCATATGTCAGTTATGGTGGTGGTGGTACTGGTAGTGTGGTACAGGTGCTGGTGGTAACGGTGGTGCTACTGCTTTTACTGGTGATGTGGTCTAGGTGATAATAGTGATGGTGCTGGTATTGCCCTTACTGGTGGTACTGTTACTTGTGATGGTAGTAGTGTGTTGCAGTAGTCATGGAGATACTGGTGGTGGCAATGGTTGTGGTGGTGCTGGTGGTGGCCATTGCATGTGGTGGAACTAGTGATGGTGGTACTCATAGTGATGGTGATGCTACTGGTAGTGGTGGTGCTGCTGATGCTGATGGTTGTGGTACTGGTGGTAGTTGCACTAGTATTTATGGTGCTACTGGTGGTGTTAGTACTGTACTGGTGATAATTGTGCTACTAGTGGTTATGCAGATGGTGGTATTGATGGTACAGGGGCTGATAGTGGTACTATTGCTACTGATAACACAGATATAGGTACAACTGCCTGGAGTCTGACAGACACGCTAAATAACCCCCTTTGGCACTGGGACACCCTGGTCTGCACTCTGAGAACATGGAGAAGTGAGACGAATGGGGGGAGTGTATCTGCCTGACTCTATGCTGTTGTACGGTACAAATTTAGACCTCTTCCTCACCACTGTAGAGGATGGCTGCTCGCAGTGCCTCTCTGCTTGGGCAGGGCAAACAAATACAGTTTTTCTGAAACCTCTTCGCATGTGTAAAGTTTTCTTTTGAACTTTCATGTCAATGAAATCAGAGGTGGCTGATGCTGAGAAGGCTCAGTCTCAAGCCCGTTTCTTTGCTTTATATTAGAAAAACACACAAGAGTTTTACTATAGTCTTGGAGAACTGGTTTTCTCTACAGTTTTGATTTATGACACTTCCCGACTGGAGATGGCAGAGAAATGCACCAATGTGCTCTTTCTTTCTTAGTTTTCAAGAAATACCTTACAAATGCCTTTTTTCTTGTGGATACTCAGTGCTTAATTTGTGCCGCTGCTTGGCACCGTCACTCACATGTATTTATTGGAATCCACTACATTCTGGCGCTGTGTGTGTATTTTTTTTTAGCAGAGGTGATTAATGGAATAATTAACCAATTAATATATCTTAAAAACAAGATAAAACTATAACTTAAACCTACAGTTTAAAGTGACGTGGATAGCATCCGCTGCAGTGGACTCATATGAAATACCTCTAGCACTTAATCCACCCCCCCCCCCAACTAATTAAACACTGTGGATAATCCTAACTGCAGATCCAACACGTTTCAAAATAACCCCAGGTGCTAAACTGAATCCAGATTTTCAAAGCAATTGCTAATGCATGCTGGTAGGTGTTGCTGTCGGAGTCTGTGAGGCTTAGCACCGCCGTGGAAGTCACAATGCAGAGCTGCACTAAGTGGTTACCCCTGCACACCTACATCAGTTCTTTTATTTTTGAGCCCTTCGTTGTGGATCTATAGCTACACTGCCTGCTTCATCAGTTCTACTGATGCCAGAAGGACCTAAGACTGTGAGTAGGGAAAATACCCCACCCGACAAAATATGATGGGTTTGAAACCATGCAATGACTGCAGAAAGCAAATGTTGGTCACAGATGTGAATGACGTTTTCATGTGGTGCATTGATTCCAGTCCTGATTCTCAGGCAGGTGACAAGTGCGCCCTGATGTATCTGAAGGTGATCAGGGAACAAGAAGCAAAACTCTGTTGTGGAACACAAGAAGAGGACATACTTAAACCAACGTTCCCAGTCAATGTTCCCTCTAATTTTTTTCCTCTGTGTGCGGCAGTGTAGGGTCTCTGTGCGCTGCAGCCATGGCTATGTGCGCCAGGAACCAGACTGCCCTTGTGCGCAGCGCCAAATATCACTCCAAACTTTTGCTTAAAATAACTGAAAAGACGGTGCATTTCCACACATACAACCCACGTTAAGGGGCTTAAGGCAGATTTGCACCAATGTGGCGCATTTCCATAAGCATAGATATCAAAGAATGTGGCCCTATCATGTTTATGCTGAAAAAAGCTTTTACATTTTTTTCCAGACGATCCATGATCAAATTTTACAAGAATATCGCAAAATTAAAAAGGTGAGTAGTAAAGATTTACTAAAGGCATGTGGGCTTTTGTTTAAGTATTCATGTTAATCATAGCTCGTGAAGGGGCTGTGATTAACATGAATACTTAAACAAAAGGCCACAATTGCTCGCGCAGCCGCGCTTTACAGCCCTGCCAAGTGTCACACATCTTGCGTTACACTAACACATTTTAAGTCACATTACCGCATGTAAAAAGATTGTCACGCAAATCAGCTTACTAAAAAGCTGAGTGTATTACCTGTTATAATGCTTTGTAGAGTCGAATATTTTGTGAGGTTGTAGGCGGCGCACAGCAGTCAATGCGAGTGCTGTTATGCTTTGCTGGGACCGGGCTGGCTATTGGACTGTCTTTTGTTGGTGTTGCGTAGCGCCGGCTGACCTGGCTACCTCCCCCGGCACCAAAAGGTCAGTAGTAGTGCACACATGCGTGCAGCCATGTGGCCTGCAAGCACAACGCAGCTAAAGGAAGAAGTTCAGCAGGTGCGTCGTGTGGACAGACAGGGACTGAAAGGCTCCAGTCGGCGCAGGCAGGATATTTTCAATTTCAAATTCCTGTTGCAGCCAGCCTGGGCCACCTAGAATTGCTGCTGCCGGAATTAAATTAAAGGAAAAGGAGTGTCCTCCTCGGCACGTGCTGCCTTCCCATGCTTGTGTGTGGGGGTGGTGTTCGCTGGGGGCTGTGTCCAGTCACGATGAGAGGAGGTACGTATTCCATGTTTGATTTCTGATCACTTTTTTAGATTAAGTGCCAAAATTTAGCGCTATAATGCAGTGCGCAACATCACTTGTAAATTCTGCCTAAATAAAGAGACATTCGAGATTAAAATTGTCGATCCTGCATTGTTTTATTACAGCTTGTGCTAAAATGGGATTCTGGTTTAAACAAAGCAGTCGATGACGGAGATTCTCCTAAAGGATCAGAACATGTATTCCCAGTTAGCACCATCGCTTCCCGTTACAGGGCCTAAAGGAGCTGTAATTACCTACTTATAGTTATTAGAAAGTGAGATCTGGTCGACTGAGATCCGAGGTTGTTCTGGTATGCAGATATAAAAAAAGTTGAACACTAGAAGAAATACAGCATGCATGGGGCAAAATAAGCTGTGAGGTAGTGTACAATTCTCCCTAATTAATCTGGTCCAAACAGGTAGAGTAATGCTTAACTGTGAATGCACTAGACATTGAAACAGATGTAGAAAATCCTGACCCTGCTCTGAAATAAAAAACAGTCCTGCCAAGTATCACGCATCAGACGTGACACTAAAGCATTTCAGTGTGGTGCTCCGCATCACCGCACTGAAATGCGTTGTCACGCATAATGCATAGTGGCAGTCTCAGGTGTACATGATGGCTGCAAACGTGAGTGTGGCAGCTGGCTGCAGGCACTGCCTGTGGTCTGCCTGTGCCGGCGCGCTGCTTCCGTGTTCTTGAGGCAGTGATCCCATCTAAGCTATGGCCTGCCAGTCCCAGGCTCTCTGCTACAATATATCACCTGCGGCCACGGTGCCGCGCGGCTCTGAGTCAGCCTGCCTGACGTCAAGTCCGTTGCCCAATGAATAGCTAGGGCTCCGCAGGGGTATGTCACATCCTGCTGGCTCCGAGAGCGGGGAGTTTATTGTTCAGAAAGGCGCCAAGGCGGCCGTAAATAATTATGGGGCAGGCAGCGCTGTTGCTCGCACATGATGGCCTGGCCACACTGTGTTGTAGGCCATTATAATCAAGGCCGCCGCAGCATTCACTTAAAATTACCGAGCTGGCCGCAGAGAGAATTGTGCAGTGACGGGTACGGAGCCATGACTGACCGTCACTGTCAGGTCCAGGTCTCCGTGAGGACAGCAGCAGCCTGGACCGAAGTATAAGGCAGATTGCCGTGGGGGTAGCTCACTTGTGGCATGAGCACCCAGCAGCCTTGTTGCAGTGCAAGTCACCGTCCGGCGACATGCCAATCACGCTTCCGGCTGAAATTGCCGAGCCGACCAACGGAACAAGCCTGGGGTCCGAGTCAAGTAGACAGTAGAGTCAACAACAAGTAAGTAGAACACCCTCCCCATGTGACAGTACACAGTGCGTCAGAGATGTGTTAAATTTGGCAGCGCTGCCTGCAGTTGGAGTGGGAGGCTGCAGTGCTCACGAGACCTGACTGTCGTTTGTGAGTGTTGTAACTCACTGTCATGGATGATGTTGTGTTGGGGCCTCTCTCACTGGCGATGGAAGGTACACTGCACTCCGTGACCGTCACCCCGCCGCGAATTGCTGAGGAAGGGAGTGACTTTGCAGCGGCCTGGACTGGACCAATTGCTGTGGCTTGCGGCCTCACAACTGAGTGCGCCCGAGTGTGTTAATTAAATTTGCTTTTTAGTGGCAGCACGCGATCAGCTGCTGCAGTGCCAGTCGTATTAATAGCTGAAGTTCTTCTACCCTGTGCTATTTTTTATACTCTTTTGGACTGAGGTAAAAACCGGTCAGACCTGAAATAGCTCACGGAAAACACATCTTGGTATCTGGTGAGATAGTCACTCTTAGAAAACATGTTTCCCTGTAGCCCCTTTGAAACAATTTCAAGCATACAGTACCCCAGAAGCGGCTCTAGAAAGATGAGCGTTTCAGAAATAATAATCCCTAAGCGAGGGTGGGTGTTTGTTTTTACACAGCATCTAATACGGGCAGGCACCTGTTTCCAAGCAATCCTATTTTGTGGGTAACGGAGCTGAGTACATGAAGATCGGGTGATTTGACAAGGATCACACAATATTGCTAAGTGGAGAGACAGACCGTGACTCACGGAGGTTTCCAGATTCTGTGCAGGACAATTTATTTTTGGGGCAAGATCTTAGAGCTTTTTATTGCTCAAATACGTGTAATTTCATATATTTACATGTTTCCCTAGTCTTTGATACTTGATTTTGCGCACGAGAAAGTGTCACTCATATTCCTTGAAATGTCACTCATAATTGCACTGAAATTATGAAAATGTCACACCTAGCTATCTGAAACCTTGGCAGCTATGAAAAACATGCTGTTCCTTCAAAGCTAGGTTTAAAGATTCACAATCTACATTCAAATGGGTGCAATTTCTGATGTTTCCTTCGTCTTCATTGCTCGATTTTGCTCCTGAGAATGTGTCACTCATAGTCATTGAATGTCACTCATAATTTCACTGAAATTATGAAAATGTCACATAGGCAACCTGAAACCTTGGCAGCTATGGCTTTACTAACAAAGAGTAGAGCAAGTTTAAAAACACAGTGTGTACTTTCTGAAAGTACACGCTGTGTTTTAAACTTGCTCTACTCTTTGTTAGTAAGCGTGGCTGCGAGAGAGATTGTGGGCTTTTGTTTAAGTATTCATGTTAATCACAGCTCGTGAAGGAGCTGTGATTAACATGAATACTTAAACAAAAGCCCACAATCTGCCCCGCACCGCAAAATACAATACAGCAAGTGCCCCAAGCCAGCCTTACCTGCACTCCTGGCTCACGCTGGCAAAACCGCAGGAAGTGCCTGTTGCCGCGCCGCTCGCTTTTTAAAGCGGCGGCGCGAACTCTCTCGCTGGATGTCCTGCGTGTGTGCGCGCTCCACTCACGGGAGTGCGCGCTCACGGGAAGAGAGGTGCGCGCGCGCGCGCACCTTATTGGGAACAGTGTTCCCAGTCCTTCTCAAAGTCGCTGACCCTTTACCGCTCCAAATGAGGGGCCGCTCTCGCTCCAGATATCGTCCTAAATTGAAGTCCTCCAGTTTGTCTTCATCTACGTCCACAAGAAGGCCAAGTGGGAATCTTCCCCCTTTTGCCATTCCAGACCAGTCTAGAAGCAGCTAAGTTGGCACTCCAAGGACCTGCCTCGTTAATCGTATTCCTGCATGAGTCCATTCGAGGCAGGTCACTGTGCGATCTGTGTTTCCCAGGTTGTCATCGACCTTATAGTAGCCAGAGCCCTTTAAAGGGGGTCATGCTGCAAATCTTCAATGCAATGCTGGCTCCCTCTGACGCGTATTTGGGCCACCATTTGCTCTTATTCCAGCAGGCCCCTCCTACTCATGACTGACCATGCTGGACCTTTTTCTGGTTCCTTGCTTGTGTCAGCCCATTGTTTCACTCTGGCCCTGGGGACGAAGCTGGTCCCGCCACGCCACATGAGTACTGACCCCGACTCCAGCGACACCCTGCTGAATCTGGTCCTGATGCTCTGACCTCAGCTGATGTCAGCCCACACCAGACCTACACTGCCCTACTTGATCATCAAAGCACAGCCCCTAACCTTAGAAAGTGATTTGCAGCCTCTTCCTCAAAAACAGTACTATAGAATGCTGGAGGCTCTTTTCGTCTCCTATTCAGTCGTAGTTCAGGAACACACCAGGTGAAGATGATGATAATGAGGAGGCAGACAACTTGCTCCCCACTCATTAAAATGATGCTGGATTGCACATGGGCTTACAGAATGCTATTTCTGGAGTTAGAATCTTCATCAGACTTAACCACAGAAGAAAGTGCTTTTGTGGTGGCTGTCCTCCGGGTAGAAAATGTCTTGATTTGCTGTTGCCTACCAGTGAAACAAAGACTAATTTGTCGATAGGATACTTGCAGCCCAGGCTTGTCTCATCTGAGCCCTTTCTGCCTTTCAGCTGGCTGCTTCCTCACCCTACGCATGCTCCGCAAGATCTTATTTATACTTTATAAAATACTTGATTGATTGATTGAATGAATGAGGCTTTAGCACACATATTGATGGCTGCTTGGAAAAAGCCATGTTAAATGTTCCCATTCAGTCACTCACTGGCTAGATGACACTGTCTCCTGGTGGCCCAGGTTTTTTTACACAACATCCAGCTCCAGAAAGCCACCAATCAAACTGAACATCTTCTCTTCGGCTCTGCCAGATAGGAAGTCAAAGCACATAGACACTTTCAGCAGGAGAGTATTTTCATCTGCCATTGTAGCTCTACGATCTCTGAACATGATCTGACGATTGGGCCGATATACCCACACCCTTTAAGCCATGGACAGTGATGTCTTGCGGGCTGTCCTTGAGGAATTCACGACAACCTTTGCCCAAACGATTTAGGACAGACAAGACTGTCAAATATCTTCTGTAGATTGCCTTCGACACAACAAAATGTGTGTGTGCTGAGCCACGTGCACCAGGCATCATGCCTGGATGTGTTAATAGAATTTCAGGCGATATCCATACATAACCTTTGATTGATCCGGGTTCTTTTGGGAAATAGCCAACTCGACACTACAATGTTTCAAAGACAGCCATGTTGCTGCCCGCTCCTTAGCTTGCTTTCAAAAGACCGTCGGTTTCAATGGCAGTACAGAAAGTTTAGAGGGTACTCATGGGGTCTGGCCTATTGACGGCAGCAGCCATTGCAGCCAGTTCAGTAGCTGGATCAAACTTTGTGCAGCTCAAAAGGATATGGTGGCGGCTGAGACTATAGACACCACCAAGGACAGCATTCTAACACCTCCTCTTCTCCCACCACAACAGCTACAATTCCTCTCTGATTCCTCCTTTCTGGACCACACTGCCAGTAAGGGTTTGATTTCTTCTACCTGCCTTGGAATCCGTAACTATGGATGGGTGGGTGGTAAAAGGTTATGCCTTGCATTCATTTCATCCCCTCCCGTTGAATTCTACTCATGCCTACCCAGGTTTTGGCAGCACATGATGGCATCCTTCTACAGGAAGTTCAAGTTGCTTCTGGCCAAAGAGCCCATTGAGAAGGTACCAGACTCAGAGATGAGTTAAAATTGTTACTCTAGCTACTTCCTGTTGCCCTCAATGGACAGTGGATGTTAGATCGCCACCCCCTGAATGCCTTCTTACTGAAGGATATAGTAAAAATGCTCTCTCTGGCCCAGGTTCTTGCCACAGAAGACCCCAGAGATTCATTGTTATCCTTGGACTTGCAGGACACATACTTTCATTAACTCATCCTGCAGTCCCAGAGATGCTACATTCGGTTTATGGTGGTGTTGCGGCATTACCAATTTGCCACACTGCTCTTCAGATTCATCTCTGTGCCTCTGGTGTATTAAAAAGTGATAACAGCCCTTTTTTGCTAGGTGGAGATACTTGTATATCTGAAAGAGACACGTTAGTGACAGATTCCTTACCTTAGAATATCCCCAGGCGTCAGGCTGGATCCGGAAAGTTTTTGCGTAGCAGTACCCTTGCGCGTCAGTAGGCGGCGTCGTGCGGCTCCGCGTCCGTCGTCGGCGTCGTGATCGCCGGGATGACGTCGCGGGCAGTACTTAGACGCCGCCCCTGCGCACTGACGTCAGTTCTTCTTTTTCCGCGCCAGTAAGCGCAGATCCGGGAAGAGCAGTGCCCTACTCAATTTTTGACTAAATTTTTGGTGATTTTTTCACTGTTTCTTTTCGAGTCTTCTCGACTCCTAGGTGTCGGTAGGGATGCCCGGCTTCAAGCCATGCGACGCCTGTGGTCGAATGATGTTGATCACAGACCCGCACTTAGAGTGTCTCTACTGTCTCGGCCGAGACCACGACACGAAGTCGTGCCCTGACTGCCGGGCCTTACACCCGAAGGCTTTGCGAGAGCGGTCTCAAAAGCTCCTCGAGGTCCAGCAGTCGGCTCCGCGCCGCACCAAGCCCCGGTCCCGTGAGAGGTCGAGGGGCCGGTCGCGGAGCCCCCGCCGGTCGTCGGAGTCCAAGTCTTCGCACTCCTCGGGTAAGTCGAAGCACAAGAAGTCTAAAAAGCACCATCGCTCTAAGACTTCGCCTCGCCGGTCTCGCGACTCGGCTGAGGCCCCTGTCGGCACCGTCCCCGTGGCTCCGGATGTGCCTGTGGCGCCGCCCCCGCATTACCCGTCCTTCCCGGGTTCGGGGGCGACTCCGGCCGAGATACAGGAATTCCTGTCGGCCATGGCCCGCCTCTTCGGGCCTCAAGGTCCCTCCGGTGCGCCTTCGGGCCCCGTGGGCCCTGATGGGGTTGCTCCGGCGTCGCCGACGACTCCGGTACCGGCATTGCCGGTCCCGCCAGCCTTGATCCCGGCCCCGGCCCCGGCCTCGATCCCGCTCCGGTGGTACCGCAACCCCGATCGACGCCGGTTGACCTAACCACCCCTCCGCCGGCGCCGATGTCCCCGGTGCCGTTCCCGAAGCCGCCCGGGGCTCCGGGCGGCGTCGTTCCCTGGTTCTCTCTGGTTCCGGACATGGAGCCGGACCGACGTCGTTCGACGCCGGCTCCGGCGCCGATGAGACCTTGGGTCCCAGATGTCCCTCCTCCTCCATATTTTACACCAGAGGAGGACCAGGAGAGCTGGGAGGGGTCGGAAGACCCTCTCACACAGCAGTGTGAGTATGATCAGGACTGGGCAGAGGAACTTGGGGATGCCAGTGGTCTAGACACTTCCCCTGACACTGGCATGCTGTCTCCTCTCGTGGCTACAGTGTTGCGTAGAGCAGCTGGAGCCTTGCACCTCCAATTGCCTACTGTGGCTGTCAGGACTAATCTCCTGATGGAAGTGCTTCAGCCGGCAGCTTCCTCCACGGAGACTGTGCTGCCGTTTAATGATGCACTGTCTGACGTTCTTTGGGCACCTGGCCAAGCCCACCACAGGGGCTCCTGTGGATAGGAACGTGGCCCGACGCCATCGCCTCTGCTCCGGGCGACCCCTTGTTTCTCTCTCAACATCCCACCCCCGAGGGCTTGGTTGTCCAAGCCTCTGCCTCCCAAACCGCCTTCCCTACCGCCCCTCCGAATAGGGAATCCAAACGCCTGGACCAGTTTGGGAAGAAGGCTTTTTCTTCCTCCAGTGCTGGCTTGTGGTCCGTCAACACCGCTTGCCTTTTGGGCCGATATACCCACTCCCTGTGGGATTCGGTGGCGACTGTTTTGCTCCAGTGTTCTGAGGAGGTCCAGACACTGCTTACCCGCACCATTGCGGAAGGTAGGGATGCGGCAAAGTACACCATACGTTGTGGCCTTGATACCGCCGACTCGCTGGGCAGATCGCTTGCAACGACGGTGGCGCAGTGTCGCCACGCCTGGCTGAGAACAACTGGTTTCTCGGGTGATGTCCAGAATACACTCATGGACATGCCCTTTGATGGAGTTGGTCTTTTTGGTTCCAAAGCAGACCATGCGCTGGAGCGTTTTAAGGACTCACGGGCTACTGCCAAGTACCTGGGCCTTTCTGTTGTGCGCCCTCCGCTAACCTCTGCTTTTCGCCCCTTTCGTGGCCACGGAAGGGGCGCCCAGTCACGTCCGCTGCCCAGCCACCGGCCCGCGCAGCAAGCGTCTTCGCGTGGCCAAGGACGTGGCTACCGCCGTGGCGGTTCGGGCAACCAGCGTGCGGGTAAGGCCACCAACTCCGCCCCGTCCGCGGCCTCCAAGCCCTCCTAGTCCCTCCTTTCAGGTGCACAGCACGCCAGTAGGGGGCAGGGTCCGCCATCACCTTCACCACTGGCATGCTATCACCTCGGACAGGTGGGTCTTGGACATTGTCCGAAGGGGCTACTCCCTCCCCTTCGAGACCACCCCCCCAGCCATGCCACCTCAATTCCACCGCATGTCAGGGGATCACTTGGTGCTTCTGCAGAAGGAAGTCTCGGCCCTCTTGGCCAAGAGGGCCATCGAGCATGTTCCGACTCCCAGAAGTAGGACGTGGTTGCTACTCCCACTACTTTCTGGTGCCCAAAAGGACAAGGAGGACATGCGTCCTATCTTGGACCTCCGGAACGTCAATCGCTTCCTCCGGAAGGAGAAGTTCAAGATGCTCACCCTAGCTCAGGTCTTGACTGCCCTCGACCCTGGAGACTGGTTGGTAGCGTTGGACTTGCAGGACGCTTATTTTCACATCCTCGTCCTACCGGCCCACCGGCGTTACCTTCGGTTCACGGTAGGCCTCGAGCATTTTCAGTTCACCGTGCTCCCCTTTGGCCTTACAAGTGCTCCTCGGGTGTTCACGAAAGTGATGGCGGTGGTCGCAGCTCATCTGCGCCGGGCAGGGGTTCCAGTCTTCCCTACCTCGACGACTGGCTGCTGAAGGCGGGCTCGTCCCAGGCAGTCGTCTCCCACCTCCAGACTACGGCCGAACTCCTGCACTCGCTGGGGTTCTCCATCAATGTGCCGAAGTCGCATCTGATTCCTTCTCCACAGCTCCTTTTCATCGGAGCAGTTCTGGACACGACGCAGTTTCGGGCCTATCCTCCCGAACGGCGAGTCCGGGATATTCAGGCTATGATTCCGATCTTTCAGCCTTTATCCTGGGTTTCGGCACGGATGACCCTGAGGCTGCTGGGCCTCATGGCCTCCTGCATCTTGCTGGTCGATCATGCCAGATGGCATATGCGGGCTCTGCAGTGGGACCTGAAGTTCCAGTGGGCGCAGCACCAGGGCAACCTGTCCGATCACGTCCAGATCTCGGAGGGGACTGCAAAACAGTTGCAGTGGTGGCTCTCGAACCGGAAATGGGTCATGGGCAGATCCCTCTCCCTTCCCCAGCCAGAGCACACAGTTGTGATGGACGCGTCCCTTCTGGGATGGGGCGGTCACATGGGAGAGGCGGAGATCAGAGGCCTCTGGTCTCCGGCGGAGTCCCGGCTCCATATCAACCTTCTGGAGCTCCGGGCGATCCGACTTGCACTCAAGGCATTCCTTCCCTCTGTCAAAGGGAAGGTAGTGCAGGTGTTCACAGACAACACCACCGCCATGTGGTACTGCAACAAACAAGGCGGCGTGGGGTCGTGGACCCTATGTCAGGAGGCTCTGCGCCTCTGGACATGGCTGGAACATCAGGGCATTTTCCTGATGGTTCAACACCTGGCAGGTTCCCTGAACGCCAGGGCGGACGAACTCAGCCGCAGGTGCATGATGGATCACGAATGGCGTCTTCACTCGGAAGTGGCGCAAGGACTCTTTCTACAGTGGGGAGAGCCTTGGTTAGATCTATTCGCCACCGAAGAGAACGCGCAATGTCATCAGTTCTGCGCGTTGGAATTTCCAAGGCAGCACTCGCTCGGCGACGCTTTCGTCGCGAGTGGAGTTGCGGTCTGTTGTACGCTTTCCGCCTATACCACTTCTACCCAGAGTGTTGAAGAAGATTCGGCGCGACCGGGCCCAAGTCATCCTTGTGGCTCCGGACTGGGCTCGAAGAGTTTGGTATCCCGAGCTACTCAGTATGAGCGTCGATCCCCCGATCCGTCTGCCTCTTCGGGAGGATCTTCTGTCGCAGCAGCAGGGGAGGGTCCTCCACCCAAACCTGTCCAGCCTCCACCTGCTTGCGTGGAGATTGAGCGGCGGCACTTGATTCCTTTCGACTTGCCTCCCGAAGTTTGTGATGTGATTCTGGCAGCCAGGCGTCCCTCCACTAAGGTGGTATACGCCTGCAGGTGGAACAAGTTTGTGGCATGGTGCACAGCAAAGGCTGTGAATCCCCTTTCTGCCCCTCTTTCTGAGGTTCTTCTGTTCCTTCTTTCCCTGGCCCAACAGGGTTCTGCCCTGGGTACCATCAAGGGCTATCTTTGTGCCATCTCGGCCTTCCTCAGGCTTCCTGATTAGCCCTCCCTTTTCAAGTCCCCTGTTGTTAACAGGTTTCTAAAAGGCATTACACACCTCTTCCCTCCTGTTCCGTTTGTGATGCCTCAGTGGGACTTGAACTTGGTTCTTACCTTTCTTATGTGCGCTCCCTTTGAGCCTCTACATAACTGTCCTCTTCGTCTTCTGACTCTGAAGACAGTCTTTCTGGTGGCCATCACCTCCGCTCGGCGGGTGAGTGAGCTCCAGGCTCTATCATGCAAACCTCCCTTTCTGTCTGTCCATCCAGACAAGGTTGTTCTTAGGACGCGTCCGTCCTTCTTGCCAAAGGTGGTTACTGCCTTCCACATAGGGCAGACCATCACTTTGCCCACCTTCTTTCCGCCTCCGCATCCTTCCAGAGAGGAAGAGAGGCTCCACCGTCTGGACCCAAAACGTGCGCTTTCCTTTTATATCAACCGCACACAACACTTCCGGGTGGATGACCAGCTCTTTGTTGGCTACGTGGGAGCCAAAAAAGGTCGGGCGGTGCACAAGAGAACCATCTCCCGCTGGGTAACCTTGTGTATCAAAGCCTGCTATTCTTTGGCTAAGAAGGAGCCTCCTGTTTGGCTGCGTGCCCATTCCACCAGGGCAACGGCTGCTACCACGGCATTAGGCCGCGGTGTTCCGCTGCAGGATATATGTCAGGCAGCTACGTGGGCCTCGCTGCACACGTTTACCAAGCATTACTGCCTTGACAGCCAGGTCCGGAGGGACGGCTTCTTTGGCCGTTCTGTCCTCCGGGACTTCCTTGTCTGATCTTTGTTCGCAGACCCACCACCGGGGTTGGTATTGCTGGGGTATCTATTCTAAGGTAAGGAATCTGTCACTAACGTGTCTCTTTCAGATGCACAAGTTACTAACTTGTGTAACGATATATCTGTAAGAGACAGTAGTTAGTGACAGATTCCTACCGCCCACCCATCCTCCCCGTTCTGCGAACTGATTTCTAGGGTTAAGGACATCCCTTTCAGGGCCCTAGTATTTTTCAGACACCTATGTCAGCTTCTTGCATGGCTCTGCGTTCCTGGCGCGGAAAGTCGTGTACAGAACTGACATCAGCGCGCAGGGGCGGCGTCTAAGTACTGCCCGCGACGTCATCCCGGCGATCACGACGCCGACGACGGGCGCGGAGCCGCACAACGCCGCCTACCGACGCGCAGGGGTACTGCTACGCAAAACTTTCCGGATCCAGCCTGACGCCTGGGGATATTCTAAGGTAAGGAATCTGTCACTAACTACTGTCTCTTACAGATATATCGTTACACAAGTTAGTAACTTGTGCGTTACTCATCCAACGACTGTTGTATATTCAAATGTAACTGTAGGTGAACTAATGTTTTCTGAGAAAGAATGCACATGGTGTACTCATTGTGATAGTGCAGCGTGACTAATTACTCTGTGAATTCCTGATAGCATCTTTGTCTTACTGTATTGGAAAGGTAAAGATACAAGTTGATCTAGTCTGTTGCGTGTTTGGTCTTTCATTAATCAAATCTATATATGCATACCCTTATCTTTTAATTACTTCTCTGCACCTACACAATTCTTGAGCTTGGCTGTAGAATGATCTGATATTGCACATGGTGGTGGAGAGTAAGAAAATGAACCGTCTGCCTCAAGGTTTACATGATGCATCTCTTGCAAAATGAGTATAGATACTGTATGCAG
Source organism: Calotriton arnoldi (assembly GCA_963921515.1). Lineage (NCBI taxonomy): Eukaryota > Metazoa > Chordata > Amphibia > Caudata > Salamandridae > Calotriton > Calotriton arnoldi. Next base: position 3,646,631 of record CAWUFW010000063.1, read on the forward strand.
CATTTTTAAGCTTTACCTTCAATTATTTGTTGATTCAGTTACATTGTACTCCTTATGTTTAATACTCACAGCCATATCACATCATAATCCCAAAAATATGAAATAAAGTTAATTGGAAATCACAGTTTTATTAGAATAGTTGGTTGCAGTTTAATGTAGAATTACATGAATATATTAATACATCATAGAAATTAAACAATGAACACATTCAGCGACATTGGTAAAATACTTTTAGAACATGTAAAGAGAACTTAACATTTCTCTAGTAATTCTATTAGAAACTAAGGCATAATGTGCATTAGTTTCCCTCAGTTTGCATAGTCAATGAATGTTATACTTATCACTGATAATGATGTTTTGCTTTAATTGGTACTTTGAAAACTCTGTGCTGTTTAGATGGCCTTGCTTTGCTGTAGCTTTTATGCCCAAATCTCAGTAATTGCACCCGGAATAAATTGTCGCTTTAGTCACTAAGTCATGAAGCCAAGGATAATTTTAGCTATGTCAAATCTTAGTATTATTTATTGATTACATCATCAACCTTGATCATTATTAATATAGGCCAAGTCTCAGTAATGGTACCATGGCCGCTAGATTAAGTATAAATTGCTGGTCCTGGTATGCCATTGAGGAAATCAGTTATGCTACTCAATTTGCTACTGACGTCTGCTGAACTCGAAAGAATATCAGTTATGCCACAAGTTTCTCAAGATGCCATGAAGGTTCTCCGTAGTGGAGGATGGCATGGTTAAAGATTGCACAAATAGAGAAGAAATATTTGGAACATTACTTCTGATGGACACTGCTTTCTTCCATCTGCACTTTCGTCATCTTTGGAGTATACCACAGTAATAAAATAAAAAAACAAGTTTCAGGGTGAAACTTAGGATACAGGAGCACTGGGAGGTGTCACACTATTGCCAAATGATAGCATGGGGATAGCAAGCACATCAACTCACTGCATAAAGTAACATAACGTGTTTTTGTAAAATGCACCTTCCCCAGACGGTATCTTGGTGCTAAAATAGCAGATGTTTAATGTTACCCCACTCAGTGGTACTTGTTTTATCTACCTCGAAAGGATAAGGTCAAATACAGATCTCTGCTGTGGATGCTTTAGTCTACAGGGCCACCAAACCCAATATGCACCCAATACTGCACTCACCGCATCCCTTTAGTTGCTAGTATTTTCCCACTCAGTAGTAATGAGAAGATGTAAAAATCAAGAGGAGAGGTGGGCAGGCAATAAAGAATCTGCAATAGGAACAGAGTATCTAGCTGAACCAATGTTGCAGAAAGTACATACCTTTTTTCTCTATTACCTCTACAAATTCTGAAGTATTTGAAAGATTACCTAGCAAGGCCTAACTAATTTGGGCTAGATACCTTTTTTAAAGATAAAGGCAATGCTACCCACACATTTACAGAATTACAATCCTCCAAACAAGGGTGGTGTCTGTAGCATAACAAAAATATTTTACAGGGGGCATGGCCAACCAAGATGGCAGAGAGGACGTAGTTCGTCTCGGCTCTGCTGCCACCAACCGGAAAAGCGGGGAGACTCAGCACTGCTAGACCGCTAATGCCGATGTAAAGTGCAGTGCTGGAATCAGGGGAACATAGGCAACATCCACAGCCAATTTGGGGCGATACAACGCCTCGTTGCAGCTCGAAGCAGCCGGGGCCCGCAAAGCAAGTAGATGTCGTGCCGAGGGGGGAGGGCCAGTGGATGATGTACGAGCTGCACGGCGGCAAGGTGTGAGGCGGCGCAGTTGAATGCCGGTTCAGACCCCCACAGTAACGAAAAGGAAACGGCCTGGTAGCAGAGGTCCGGTGAAGCCCCGGGGACGAGAAACCCTGCACGGCCGCACGGAGAGACTCGCCTGTGGAACACCGGCGATCCGGATGACGCGGAGGAGGGACTTCTAATTGCCGCCGGCGATTCCAGGTGAGTCAGTGCATATATCCAGGCACCACGCACTGGGAGGTCTGCGCGAAGGGAGTTTGAGGCCTGCCCGCGGGTATCCGTTAAGGAGGAAGAAGCACACACGCGGGCCGCCTGACCTCAAAATGGTGGCTGGCGGGACCACGAGCAGTTTCCTATAAGAAAACGCCCGAGAGAGGACACTGTGCAGGGTGGACCGGGCACCAGGGGGAAGCCACATCCATTGACTAAGGTAGCTCCAGAGAGGGGAAGACAGCAAGACTCCCCTACACCACCACATAATTGCACTTCAATACCTGACCCTCAATGAAGGTATAGAAGCCTGAAGTAACACTCCAGATCAAACACGCCAAGTCTCTCCACCGGACACCTGCCTCACAAGTGCTATGGGGGAGGTCCCCCGCAGCTAGTATATACAGCCATAACGAGGGACAAGAGTAATAGCGCCGCAGAAATCCTTGTCTAACAGAGGCGTACATTCACTAAGGCACCAGCCGTCCTGGCCTTCCCCCCTCAACAAAACAGACCAAGAGACAACACTAATATCGGTTCCCTATGCCACCAAAGAAGACCAAACATAACAGAGTGTCCATCTACTTTGGCTCCACAGAAGCGACTCATAATTGTCAACCAACGAGAGGAGAACAGAGCATGTCACTGACAAAAGAAGACTTCCTGGCCTCTCTGTGCGATTTTAAAAAGGAACTGCGTGAAGAACTAAAAACGGACGTTACCACATTCATTGAGATGCTCAAAACAGATCTTAACGACAAACTGCTCACGGTGAGGCAGGATGTTGACTCCATTGGAAGCAGGCTTCTAGACCTGGAAAGCAAGATACAGGTGCTCGAGCACGGCTCCGAACAGCTGAAGAATACGACACAAACTCTGAAAATACAACTGCAATTGGCCATAATCAAAACGGAAGATGTGGAAAACAGATCCCGAAGGGACAACATTCGAATCTGACACCTGGAAGAAGCGGCGGAGAGACCAGACCTAGAAGCATTCGTGATAGGACTATTCAATGAAGTCCTGGTCCCCAATGCACCGAAGGTCAAAATAGACAGAGTGCGTAGGGTTGGAAAGCTGCCCGTGGGAGATAATCAAAGGCCAAGGGACATATTAGTCAAGTTGCACTCCTTTAAAGTGAAAGAGGCCATATTGCAAGCATCTAAGAAAACCGACAAAGTGGCATTTCAGGGATTTTCCTGTACTCTATTCCAGGACATCTCTCCAGCCACACTGACACAACGACAACAGTTCCGCCCAGTTACTGACAAATAGCACCAAGGACAATGTAAGATACAGATGGACATTTCCCTTCGGTCTGGCATTTGAACATCGCAATAGAACACATCACTGCACGGAGCAAGAGGAAGCCATGAATATCCTAGGCCTAGAGACAATGGCGAATGGTCAAGCCACAGACATACCCGAATCAGCGAGAACTGGAGCAAGAGGAAACACTGACACCTCACCATGACTCACTTAAAGAACAAAGCAAACACAAAGAGATGTTGGACGGAGCACTGAAACTTTTCAGACACTCACACCCACTCACAGATCTGGGTTGAATCCATCATTGTTCTTTAACTCACTTCGCCACCTCAGTTCAGACCCAGCTATATGCAAATCAGTCTTGACCCTGTGCCTCATGGGAACAGTCCAGCCCGTGTCAAACAAGGGGAGGGACTGGTGGGGCTGTTTTACGGGGTCCAGCGTACATGCCCAGGTACTCTAAACTAAGAAGAGTACGCAGTTCCCCAAGAGGGATGGACTTACAGGAGTGGAGGCCACAGGAGGGGAGTCCTCCTATATGGAACTAGAGTCCTCACACACCCAGCAAGCTAGGTGTCATGCTTCATCATATGGACTCGCTCCTCGTCAGGTCGGCGGTGCAATACCCGACGGGCACCCATAAAGGGGCTCTTTAGCGGAGATCTTCAGTTCCTGCCGTATGGTGCTGTGGGTGTGAGGGCCCTGGAGGTAAGTGTAGATGTGAGTAAGTGGTTAAAAAGGTTGGATAATCCAAAAGGTGAATTTAATGGGATGGTCATCCACCTTATTAAAAATACAGAAGAGCGGCTGCTCGCTGGCTTGATGATCCAGAGGAGCAATGCTCAGCTCTAAAAAGTGGTCGACATGTTTCACGCAATATGATAAAAATATGATACTGTGCATTTCTTCAGGACCTATAGGCACTATCTACACGAGGTGGTAAGGTGGAGGAGTTCCTACCTACCACTGTTCTGTTCTGCTCTGGTTCCTCAGCCCGGCGCAGGGGGTAGTTTTCCAGCTGGCGTCCTCAAGAGGACAGGACACCATCCATTAAGGTGTCAAGGACTGAGGGTACCACAGGAGCCAGCGCTATCACCTAGTTAGGTCACAACTAGATTTGGCGGGACTACGTGCCCGCACATAGGAACAGTGGTAGGTAGGAACTCCTCCACCTTACCACCTCGTGTAGATAGTGCCTATAGGTCCTGAAGAAATGCACAGTATCATATTTTGATCATATTGCGTGAAACATGTCGACCACTTTTTAGAGCTGAGCATTCCTCCTCTGGATCATCAAGCCAGCGAGCAGCCGCTCTTCTGTATTTTTAATAAGGTGGATGACCATCCCATTAAATTCACCTTTTGGATTATCCAACCTATTTAACCACTTACTCACATCTACACTTAGCTCTAGGGCCCTCACACCCACAGCACCATACGGCAGGAACTGAAGATCTCCGCTAAAGAGCCCCTTTATGGGTGCCCGTCGGGTATTGCACCGCCGACCTGACGAGGAGCGAGTCCATATGATGAAGCATGACACCTAGCTTGCTGGGTGTGTGAGGACTCTAGTTCCGTCTAGGAGGACTCCCCTCTTGTGGCCTCCACTCCTGTAAGTCCATCCCTCTTGGAGAACTGCGTACTCTTCTTAGTTTAACAGTCCAGCCCGAACTGCGAAGCCAGGTCTTCCCTGAACCGGAAACAAGCATCCTGGGCCCGGTTTCGGGGTAACACCCTCTTCAGCCAGGCTAACTTGAATCCACTGTCAAGGTGAGCAAGGGCCCCACGTCTGGGCATACGCTGCCAACTTAGGGCGAACAAAGCAAACGCAAGGAGATGATGGACGGAGCGCAGAAACTTTTCAGACACTCACCCCCAGTCACAGATCTGGGTTGGATCCATCATCGTTCTTTAGCTCACTTTGCCACCTCAGTTCAGACCCAGCTAAATGCAAATCAGTCTTGACCCTGTGCCTCATGGGAACAGTCCAGCCTGAACTGCCAAGCCAGGTCTTCCCTGAACCGGAAACAAGCATCCTGGGCCTGGTTTCGGGGTAACACCCCTCTTCAGCCAGGCTAGCTTGAATCCAGTGGCAAAGTGTGTTTGCTCACTTAAAGACCACCCAAACAGCAGAGAAGAAGGTAAAACAACAGCCACAGTTAAAGATAACACCTCGCAAATGCATCTCCTAAAGGGGACAAAGAACAAGAGCTTTGCATTAGCGCCCAAATACTCACGGATGTGGAGCACCTACGAGGCGGTAACATCCTTTCTACCCAAGCGCAGGTTGTTCACAACAGAGTGACGCAGCTTATTCACTCTAAATAGACTGTAGAGCGGCAACTAAAATGCGCTGATCTCAAGAATTACGATAGCTGAGTCTCAACCCGTGTCACAAAAGAGAAATTGAAGCCAAGGCAGCGACGATGTATCTTCCGCCCCATATGACATCAATGAACAATCGTTTACGGTTCACACTGGGACCAGTTGTTCCGGAAGGTTTGAAACTGGGGATTGGGGGGGGGGGGTGCTTTCTTCTTCTTTTTTTCTTTAGGTACTCTTCGGATAGAAAGACTCAGATATCAATGTAGATACAAAGGGACAAGCTGAGAGGCGTTGCGGGGGGGGCGGCGTCGGGGGGGAGATGGGGAGAGGGGAAATACACTAAGTATTAGCCATAAAGTGGGTACAGCAGAGGCTCAATTCAGGCTCTAAGGTGGAATGTATGAGGGTTAAATGCTCCGGCTAAACGCCACAAAATTTGGAAATACCTATTAGATGATCACTCCGATATAGTCGCCCTACAAGAGACACATCTCAATCGATCAGAGGTTCATAGGCTAGAGCATAAAAGTTATCCCCTAATATTCCAATCATCCAACCCCACCAAACACAATGGGTTCGCACTACTATTCCACTCGTCACTGAAATTTCTACCAGAAGGCTCCAAAACGGACAAAGAGGATAGAATAGTGATGGTGAAGGGACGTCTGCGGGGGGAAATGTGCACTATGGCATCAATTTACGCTCCAAATACTAACCAACTAACTTTCATAACGAAGACACTAACAATGTTGGGAGACTTTGCAGAAGGGGAGGTACTTCTCATGGGAAACTTCAATCTTACCTGGCATTCGGGGATGGACAGCACACACCCTCATAGAGTCCAGACAGGCAGCTTCTCAACAACGGTCAAAAATGCAATAAAGGAATTGGGTTTAATTGACATATGGAGAGAGCTTCACCCAACAGAAAGAGATTACACTTTTTTCTCACATATTCATCGCACTTACTCGAGGTTCGACTACATCTTCATGAGCCGGACACTAAAGTGAGATATACACACCACCTTCATTAAATCTATCATTATTTCAGACCATGCACCGGTAATATGCTCCTTTGAATAGCGAGAATGCACCCCCAAATATGCACGCTGGTTTTTCCCACAGGCGCTACTGCGCGACAGACTCGCACAGGATGACCTCCGCAAAACCATAAACTAATTCTTTCAACTAAACCACCCCCAAGACACAACTCCATCTAATAACTGGGATGCTTTCAAAGCAGTCCTGAGGGGACATTGTATTGCAGCAAAAACGGAGTTAAACAGGCAAAGGACCCTGGAACGTCGCTCCCTAGAAGCAGAGCTCCAGGCCCTCGAGAAGGCGCACAAGACAGCGCCCAGCCTAACCCTCCAACGCAAAGTCACCACAGCCAAGGGCAAATTAAAAGCAATCTATGCAAACCGGGCCGAATTGACGATACTTAAGCTAAAACAAATATCATACACACAAGTTAAGAAGGTAGGACGAAATTGGCGCGTCAGCTCAGAGTTAAGAAGGACAAAGAATATAATAGTGACATACAGAACTCAATGGGAATTGTAGAAACCACAGAGCACCGAAAAGCAGAAGTTTGGGGGGAATTTACCAATCCCTATACAAGGCAGAACAAGTAGACCCACATTCTCAGACAAGATACCTCAACAAAGTAGATCTACCTAAACTAATGCCTGAACAAAATGAAAGGCTGGCAGAACCCATCAGTGAGGAAGAGGTAAGGCTAGCAATAGGCTCCTTAAAACTTTTTAAATCCCCAGGTGCGGACGGGCTGACGGCACGCTTCTACAAAGCATTTAGTACAGAACTGACACCTCACATATCAGAATTATTTAATCACAACGCCGCTGTAGGGAAGGTGATGCTCTCAATGAATGAAGCACTTACGATAGTAATCCCCAAAATGGGGAAAGACCAGCAGTTGTGTAGCCCCTACCGCCCCTTAGCCCTTCTTAACCTGGACGCTAAACTGTCCTCGAAAATAATAGCGGCGCGCCTTGAAGACTTAATGCCCGAGCTAATTCATCCTGATCAATCGGGGTTCATAAAGGGGCTACAAACACAAAATAACGTTAGACAAGTTGTCCACCTCATCGAAAAAACGATTAAAAGAGGAATACCTGCAGTTCTACTAGGTTTAGACGCGGAAAAAGCGTTTGATCCAGTTGATTGGACATTTCTATTTCCAACACTCAGACGCTTTGGTTTTAGCGAAACATTTATCACCATGATCCGAGCAAATTATGCCTCGCCAAGCTCAAGAGTCCTTGTAAATAGCGCTTGTGCGAAACCATTTTGATTGGAAAGGGGGACGAGACAGGGGTGCCCGCTCTCGCCGCTTCTTTTCGCCTTAAGTATCGAATCCCTAACAGCAGCAATAAGAGCCAATCAGGTGATCAAAGGGATAACCTTCGGGATGGAAGAACACAAAATCTCCTTATTCGCAGACGATATCTTACTCACAGACCCACAGGCCTCCCTGACGACCCTCCAAAACAAATTACGTCTCTTCGAAAGAGTGGCAGGCTTTCGTATTAATCTCTCCAAATAGTTTTTTTAATCTAACTCTCCCGGAGGGTGAGATGGAGATACTCTCTCGCTCCTCACCCTTTCAATGGGCAAAGAAAAACCTCACATATCTAGGTATCAAACTGACACCAAAACTCTCCCAATTATTCCAGGCCAACTACCCGCCATTGTTACAATCTTTAACTTCAGATCTAAAGAGATGGGCCCCACTATATCTTTCCTGGTTGGGCAGAATCCACGCAATCAAAATGGTAGTGCTGCCCCGATTCCTCCACCTGTTCCAAAGTCTACCTATTGAACTAGAAACAGGCTATCTGGATAAACTGAAAACTAGCCTCAATAAGTTCATATGGCAAAATAAACGGGCGCGAATTCCTTTTAAGCTTCTCCGGCGACTCAGAACGGAGGGAGGACTAGGTCTCCCAGACTTGAACATATATTACAAGGCACGCAGCTAAGGGTCATTATAGAGTGGTCACAAAGGGAATCTGACAAGCACTGGCTACACATGGACAGGGCAATCGCGGGCAGAGTCATATGCGATTTACCCAAAACAGACTGTCCCGCCAATGCCTATATTAGTACTCCAACTAGAACAGTCCTAAAGGTCTGGGACGAGGTGCTCAAGAAATAACCATGGACAACGTTCCCCTCTCCCTTTACTCCGATTCACTATAATCCAGCGCTCCCATCAGGACTGCACCCTGGACCATTTGACGTCTGAAGGGAGGGGGGCTGTTTGACTCTATCGCATCTATTTCATAATAATGATATACTCGCCTTCTAACACTACCAGCGAGACTTTAACTTAACAAAAAGGAATTTTTTCACTTCCAACAACTGACACTGGGCACTGCAGCCAGAGACGAGAGAAGCTAGCACAAGGGATCTCACCTCACTAGAAACTTTCATGAAGAGGTCCCAAGGCACCAAGGGCATTATCTCTTTCCTATACACTCTGCTACTACGCACAATACCCGGCCAACCACGGCGACATATGGCCTTATGGGAATGAACTCTGGGTCATGATATCTCAGACTATAACTGGCAAGCACTCTGGAGGGATATACATAAACATAATCACTCCCTTAGTCTCAGAGAGGCACATTACAAAATATTATACGACTGGTACCTAGACCCCACGAAACTGAAAAAATGCTATCCAGATACATCAGATCTGTGCTGGAGGGGCTGTGGGTTATTAGGCGACTTCCATCACATTTGGTGGGACTGCCCGAACATTCGCCCGTTCTGGTCAGAAATACTAGCCCAAATAAAATTTGTCCTGGGCTATCTCATACCAGACACAGTATCCTTTTCGCTATTGGGGCTTAGGAAAGAATCCTTAAAGTACCAGACAAAGGCGGATAAAGGTATTATGTGGCTATGTCTGGGGGCAGCGAAAACGGCGGCGGCAGCAGCCTGGAAGAAGCCAGAGGCACCATCCATCACCCAATGGCACGCACGCCTCTGGCAAGCACTTACTTATGGAACGGTTGAGCGATATCTTTAGGGATGATTTTAAAAACTTTGAACATACCTGGGGGGCCCTAACCAGTTATCTTTCGAGGGGTCTACCGCTGTTGGCATGCCCATCAAGAACAATGGCACTACACCTCTTTCAATTCTAACAGGTCTCTCCCGAGACAACTGAGATGTCAGGAACCTACCTCTGGCCTCAGTCTTCCCCCCACACGCGCACACCTGTAGATAACACTACGCAGCCTCAGATATTCTGATTGAGTACCTTACCCCGTTAATTTCTATTTTCTTTCCTACCTATTTAGTTAAGCGTTGGGAAGGGAGGGATGGGGAGTGGAGGGGGAGGGGAGAGGGTGGTTTTTCATACCTGTTAAAAGTTGCAACTGTAAGTGATATGTGGACCAAGGCCAGTGCCACTATGTATGAAACTGTATCAGGAGATAGCATTCCATGTTTTATGGCTGGTCCTAATGTCGTGCCTGTATGGTATAAAAGTTTTGTAAATTGCAATAAAAAGAACTATGACCAAAAAAATATATTTTACAGAATTTGTGGGAGAAGACTAAGTAGTCACCTAGCAGATTTTTCTTAAGAATGGAGTAATAGGCCTCTTTGCCCATTGCAGAATGTGTAATTATTCCTTTATATGGTGTGCTGTTGACTGCCTAATGGCACTCCTTAATGCAGATCTTCATCCACTGTAAAATTGTGTTTTTGATTAAACCTTGGCATTAGCGAAACTTCCATAGGCAACCATTCATCTTGGGCTTGTCAGAATTTGAAATTTAGTGACAAAAGCCCTTTTCTGTGCTAGCCTAATCATCCTCTTTTGCTTTGGATAAATGTGGAAGCGGAAAGGTATCTAGGAATAGAATAGAATTGTTAAGGTAGAATTCCATCAACATGTATTTGACCATCTGTTTAAGGTTTTACCTGCTTTCTCCTTGAGGAAGGCGATGACCGAGGTTGATCGGGATACACTCAAATATGGGCGAAGCAGGACAGCACATTGCAATACAAAAATTAGAGAAAACAAGGGGGAGACAGTTAAAAAATCTAACATGAGCAAACCAAGGGACAGTACAAAACAAACATGAGAACCGCAAAAGCGGAGTGTGAACTGGTGCAACAGATGGGAACCTTATAACACAAGAAAGTTGATAGGCAAATTGTTCATAGTTGACTCTTCCTTTATGGCCCCAGAACCACTCCCACACTACCTCTTTGTTGATCTGTGTCTTCTGGCTCCCACTCCTAACCTGTGCCTCAGCCACCAGAGGCCCACCCTCTACCTCTTCCACTTTATTGCTGCTGATCTCCTTTTCCAACTACAGTGCTTGTCTGGTAACTCACTAACAACACTTGTAGCCGGAGCCAGCAGAGTCTGGCATGATAGTGAGCAAATACTTTCGGGCCCATTTCAAGTGCAGCTGAAGTGATCTAACATGACTTCTCACTTGAAATCTACATACAGTTACAAACTTACATCTACGAAATCAAAATCAAAAACCTACAGTAATGTATTAATTAATTTGTGCTGTGGTCGCTTGTGGTCTCCACCGGCACTTATTTGTGCCCCTCATGGCTTTTCATGTCAAACAGCAGGTGGCATCCCAAGTGAAGGAAGAAACTCTGGCTTGTCTGTCCTGTCTTTACCACATATGCCAAGGCATATACATCAGCCTCCTAGTGTGGCTTTTTTATAATGTGGTTGCACAACCCCAAAGACTACTTGATATTTCATGAACGTCTTCCTTAATGTTGTAATATTAGTGTGATAAGTTCTGTCTTATGATGATGATGTACTCAGTTGTGAATATACTGCTCGTAACTCACTACACCACTATTGGTCCAAAAACTCACCACACCACTATTGGTCCAAACAAATCTACTGGGATGGGGTGGGCCATGATGTGCAGTTCTGTCAATTTCCAGGACTAGCCTGGGCATCATCACTTAGATATTGCATAGTGCTGCAGTCTGCTGCTAACCTGCTCTGCTGCCGTGTTGGCTAGGCCGCTGTAGTAGTGCCACGTTATGCTGTCCCCTGGTTGCACCGTGTTGCCCCCTGCTGTCCCATACTTCAGTGCCAGCCAGAGCCAATCTGCTGTTGCATGACTGCTTCATTCTCTGCCCATAGCTATGCTGCTGCTGGTTGCCGGTACTGTTTGACTCTATTTTACGACTAACATACTGAAACTTCCAAAGGCAGGGAAGGACATGAGCCACTGGCCTGAGTGGTGAGCCTCCCTACCCCTACTGTCAGCCTCTGTACTGGTTTGGCCATCTACCTGCGATTCTTCAACCCCAGTAACCATGACAATAAACTTCTTGCTGTGTCGAAAGCGCTAATACTGCCCTGATATTCAGCCTGTGTCTCTATACGTGAGGAGTCCAGATGGTAGACTCCCTGGCAGGAGTAGGTGGTGATGTGGAAGAAAGATGCTGGGACTTGTTCTTGCAAAACAATTGATGGACGGAATGCTGAACAATGCAAACATTCACCCCCAGTCACAAGGATCTGGGTTTAATCCATCATCCTTTTGCTCACCACGCCACCCCAGTTTGGACCCAGCCATATGCAAATCAGTCTTGACCCTGTTCCTTATGGGAACAGTACCAAAAAACAAGTTGTCCCTTGATTCACTCAATCAACACGAACACCCTATGAATAGTGGAGTTCTCAATTCATAAAAAGCACATAGATAAACTTTAAAAAACTTTTTTTTCTCAAAATCCCTGAAACACTCAAACAATGATCCCACTATAACATAGAGTGCAAAAAGGTCAATTTATATCTTTAGTACATGTAAATATTATTAAAACACAATTTATATAATAAAACACCTATAATAAAATACAATGCATCAGTTCAACATAAATTAAAAACAATATAATTCATCAAGTCAGGACATAACATAACATCTTATAACACTTTTAGCACAGAGAACCCTAAAAATAGGGAAAAGAACAATGATAGACAGTGTACTTTGTCTTTTAGCTCAACAATTCCCTAGGAATAATTTTTAGCAAGACTAGCCTGGATACATGTACTCTATTTTGTATCTACAGGTCCAACTTGTCCTCGGAATAATGTACAGAAATGTGTCGACGCGTTTCGATGGGTATCTGATTATTCCATCTTTATGAAGACAGTCATTACGTTCACTTTTCTTTGTGGTATATTTGATTGTTATACCCTGAATGAAAGAGAGTTGATGTTTGCACTTATTCTTATACTTCTTTTGCAGATTCGAAGAATGGTCTATTAATGGACCCCTTCTTAACTTGACTTGAATAATCCCCGTTTCCCAACTGCCGTATATTCTTGAACGGTTCAATCCGGAACCCCAGATTTCTAGTTCTGTGTCCAAAAATTCACATATGTAGTCCAAGGTAGAGGGGCTTAGGTACATACACCTCCTCACCTACCGATGCGCTTACTGTTGTGACCACAAGAACTCCTCAGGATCTGGGCGATGCTCAAAGGGGTCCACCTCTTGACATCCCCAACTCTGACAGAAAAGACACAGAGTATTGAGGCGATCAAGCGAGGGATAGGAATTAGGGTAGGAGCAGCGGGGAAAGGGAGACCTGTAACAAATTTATTTATTTATTTATTTGAAGGTTTTATATAGCGCTAGCTCCACCCGAGGGTATCAGAGCGCTTTACATCAGCAATGGCAATAAACAAGAAAGCAGCAATAGCAATGTACAAAACAAATTCTGCAGATGAACAGACAAAAATAGAAGGAACCATTTAGAGTACATAGTGAGAAGGGTGCATATAAGATAAACAAAACACCATTTGAAAGAACAAGAGTGTCATTATAGATAGCACTTTTACAGTGTGCCAAGGAGGACTCATGGGACATCGTGAGGGTGAGGGGGAATATAATGAGGGGAAGGAGGGTGAGGAGGGTATGAGGAGGGGTGTGAGCGGGTGTGAGGGGTAGGCGGGGTTGCCTAAGGCAGGAGGAGGGAAAATAGTCAGAAAGGAGAAAAGGAGTTAATTTCCCCAATATTTAGTGAGGAGGTGTATTTTAAGGTTTCTTTTGAAGTTGGCATAGGAGGGGTTGCATCGGAGGTCTTTGGGGAGGGCGTTCCAGATGGTTGGGGCCTTGCCAGAGAAGGAGCGGGATTGTGAGGCGCTTTTTTGAGTAGAGGGGGAATGAGAAGAAGAGTGTTGGTGCTTCTCAGCGTTCGGGCGCAGCCAGCTTTTTGAGTTTAGTTGAAAGGTAGGTTGGAGTCTTCTGATAGAGGGCTTTGTGTGTAATACAGGCAATTTTATAGGAGGATCTACCTTCGATGGGCAGCCATTTGAGGGTCTTGAGGGCAGGTGAGATGTGGTCATAACGTTTACAGTTTGTTGTAAGTCTGGCTGCGAGGTTGAGGACGGATTTGATGGGGGCAAGGTGGATTTTGGGAGTACCAGAGAGAAGGGCATTTCCGTAGTCGATTTTGGATAGGACAAGAGATTGGGTAATTACTTTGAAGTCTTCCGCTGGAATAAAGGGTTTGATTTTTTGAGATGTCGGAGTGTAAAAGTGCACTTTTTGCTGAATTTATAACATGGGAGTTTAGTGTAAGATTATTGTTGATGGTGATGCCGAGTGATTTGACAGATTCGGCGAGGGAGAGAGGGCAGTTAAGGGCATTAAGGTCAGCGATCCATGTTTGAATGGGGAGAGGGTTGTTTTTGGGCGAGAAGAGGATGATCTCAGTTTTGTTAGGGTTAAGTTTAAGATGGTTGTTGTGGAACCAGGTTTGGATCTTGGTTAGTGCTGTGTTGAGGTGCAGGATGTCGGAATGGGATTTTATTTTATAGTACAGTTGGGTGTCATCAGCGTACAGGTGATAGTTGATTTTGGCTTGTTTAAGTATTAGGGTGAGGGGTTCCATAAAGAGGTTAAAAGGGCAGGAGAGAGGATGGATACTTGCGGGACACCTAGGGAGACAGATGTTGGGCTAGAGAGGCAGTTTTGAATTTTAATTTGTTGGGTTCTATGTTGGAAGTAGGAGGTGAACCAGTTGAGGACAGTTCCATTAAGGCCAAAGCGATCTTTGGAGTGTATTGAGTAGGGTTGGGTGGTAGACTGTGTCAAATGCAGCGGTGAGGTCAAGAAGGATGAGTAGGTAGGTCTCACCCTTGTCCAGGGCAAGGTGTATGTCATCGACTATGTTGAGCAGTGCAGTTTCAGTGCTGCAACCTTTGCGGAAGCCAGATTGCAGGGGGTCTAGAAGGTTGAATGTGTCAATGTGTTTGTCCAGTTGTAGTAGGGCGCACTTTTCTAGGGCTTTAGAGAGGAGGGGGAGGTTGGAGATAGGGCGGAGATTGTTAGGGTCGTTGGGGTCAGCCTTGGGATTTTTGGGAATGGGAGTGATTTGTCCGAGTTTGAGGGAGGTGGGAAAATTCCCTGCTGAGAGGGAGGTGTTAATGATGTTGGTCCAGTATGGGACAATGATGTGTTTGAGATCTTGGACGAGTGTGGAAGGGAGAGGGTCTTTAGTGTGGGAGGACGGTTTGAGTTTGGATAGGATGTTGAAGACTTCCCGTTCAGAAACTGAGTGGAAATTATGCCATGAGGCGTTATTTTTAAGCGGTGTGAAAGTAAGGGGGGTTCAGGAGGGGTATGTGAGGGGAGGAGGAGTGAGGGAGACGGGGGTGTTTTTAAGGGAGTGGAGGATATGGTGGAGTATCCAGGGGATGTTGAGGGGTGAGCGAGGGTTGAGTATCAAGGAAAGCACGGTCGATTTTGGCAATTTTTTCCGTGAAAAAGTTGGCAATTTCTTCACATTTGTTAGTGGAGGCTACCGGGTTGAGGGTGCAGGGGAGGTTTGGTTTCTAATAATGTTGAACAGTTCTCTAGGTCTGTTTTTGGCCCGTGAGAGTTGTAGACGAAAGAAGGATGCTTTTTCGGAAAATATGTGTTTTTTGTAAGAGGATCTTGCAATTCTAAGGAGAGCAAGATGGGATGGGGAAGGGTGTTGTCTCCATGTTCTTTCTGCCAATCTAAGTGAGCGTCTTTCATTATTAAGGTCTAGGGTAAACCATGATTTGGAGGGGGCATTTTGTAGCGTTTTACTTTTCAGAGGGGCGAGCTGGTCTAAAACCTATAAAACACAAGATTAATATGACTCTTTTTACAACACTGTCTACTCTCATAGAGTCTCACTAGTGGAAACCAATACCTGTCCAAGACTCCCACCACTGCGATGAACGTCCTCTACTCTCAGTGAGATACCTTCTCTCAAAAGGAGGACAAACTACCTATAAATGAAACAAAATAATTAATACTCCACTCACCACCTCCAATCCGTAGAATATACGGAACCATAAACCTCATGAAATTATAAGACAAAACCATAAAGTAGCGGACAGGAAAGAACAAAAGATAATTGTCTCGGCAGGGACTGCAGAGACTGGGACTTAAAGGTCTGCACAGAAAGATGCTTCCACTTCCATTTCCCAAGTGTAATCCTGAATGCGGAAAGCTTGCGCAAATGTCTCGTAAAAGTACATGATCCCCAGAATGTCTCAATATAGTCAAGGAACAAACCGAGAATACAAACAAGGCCCAGCCACAGATTCCCTCTGAAATAGCAGCTTTCAGGGTAAAGCCCGCAGACTCACTTAACCGATTTCCTCAGTGAAACCGGCTCCTCCAGAAGCCGACAGGAATCACCAATCATAACTCCCCTCTGCGACCGCAGAAAGGGACGGAACCCGGAACACTCCCGCTCCTCCGGGCGGTCCGTCAACAGTGAGATAGAGCCCTGAGCGGACCCAGCTCAAGGACTCTAGGAAGAAGCAGCTCCGAGCCCGGACTGCACCAAAACCAGCGTGCGCGCTCCCAAGACACGCGAATAATGTTCCATTCGCAGAGCAGCCGCCCTGCAACGAATCCACAGTTGCTCACATGAATTACGCACAACGCTCCACGCGCTGGCCGTAATTTAACTAGGCGTGGTCCCTCCCAAAAGGACGGCCTTCTGGGAGATGTAGTTCAGCTATCCTTTCGCCAACTCCACACGTAAGGCAGGCGCTACCTGTCACGGCCTGACAGTACGCCCACCTCCCAAGCGCCTCCTAGATCCAGGCTTGCCGGGATTGCGAACATGGAAGAGCCGAACCGCCCGAGGGGCGTGCACATTGGCTCATGGTTCCCAGGAATCATCTTCTGAAGGAAACCCCTTCCAGGCAATCAGATACCACAGCCGTCCCCTCCGATACCTGGAGTCCAGAATGCGTTGTACCTCGTATTCAATTTGTCCATCCGCTACCACCGGAGGCACCGCTCTGCGTTTGGCGCACATAGCTGGCTTCAATAGACTACAGTGAAACACCGGGTGGATCCTCAGAGAAGCTGGCAGCTTCAGTCTGTACGCCACTGGGTTGATTCTGCGGAGAACGGTATACGGGCCGATGAACCGGGGATGGAATATGCTGCGCATCCGAAAACGGATGTTCCTGGTAGAGAGCCATACCCGATCTCCTGGCTGATACGTAGGCCCCTCTTGCCTATGCCGATCTTCCCACTTCTTGTAGGACTGTTTGGCCCGGTCCAAGTTGGTTCGGATCTTGCTGTGTATTTTTCGGAGAGCCATCATTTGTGCCATAACCGTAGGGTGATTCATAACCTCGCAGGGTATAGCCAGAGGCAGGGTGTTAGCATGGAACCCCGTGTTGGCCCTGAATGGGGTTTCCTTAATGGAGCTATGCCAGGCATTGTTATACGACAGTTCGGACAGCCATAGTAAGGACACCCAGGATTCGGTTGCCTCTTTGGAATAGCATTGCAGGTACTTCTTTAGAGTCTGATTCAGGCGCTCTGTTTGTCCATCGGTTTGAGGATGGAAGCTAGTTGACAGCGCTGCCTCCACGTGAAGTGCTTTGCACCACATACTCCAGAACCTAGCAATGAACTGAGGTCCTCTGTCTGACACGATGACTTTTGGGAGCCCATGCAAGCGAACCACGTGAGACAGTAGCAATTGAGCTGTTTGACCTGCAGTAGGAAGGTTCTTGCAAGGGATAAAATGACCCATCTTAGTGAGACTGTCTATGACAACGAGAATTGCATCATATTCCTGATCCAATGGTAATCCTAGGACAAAGTCTATACTGATCGTTTGCCATGGCTGTGATGGTGTGGGCAAAGGCATCAGTTTCCCCTTGGCCTTGGCTTGTTCCCCTTTTGCACGAGCACGTCTCGCTTTGTGATACCCATTGCACGACATCCTTCGCCATTCTTTCCCATGAAAAATGACGTTGGATTAGGTGTAAGGTCTTCTTATGACCTGGGTGACCGGCCAGCACCACGTCATGACACCAGTTGAAGGCCTGCAATCGCAGTGCGTGAGTAGGTAAGTACAACTTGTTGTTGTACAATGGCACTCCGTGTTTGAGGGTTCGAAGATTGCTTTGTTCTGCCCATCGTTGCCACCGATCCAGGGATTGATGTTTGGTGACATGTTCAATTAATTGTTCCACGGTTACAACACATAGTATTCTGTCGGGACTAACAATTGCCTCAGTGTGTTCTTGCCGTGGCTTAGCACTCTCTCCTTGTCTGGACAACGAGTCCGCCCTCTTGTTCTCTGACCCTGGCCGGAATGTGATTATAAAGTCGTATTCTGCGAAGAACAACATCCACTGCATCTGTCTTTGTGAGAGGTGTCGGGCGGTTTTCATAAACTGGAGATTTCTGTGGTCAGTGTACACTGTAATCGGATGTTGCGCTCCCCACAAGTATTGTCTCCATTCCTGGAAGGCCTTCTTGATGGCCAAAAGCACTTTTTCGGCCAATGTATAGTTGGTTTCCGCGGCGTTCAGTTTTCGAGACAAAAAGGCCACCGGATGCAGTTGTCCTGTATGTTTATCCCATTGGGACAACACCGTTCCTATCGCTACGTCCGACGCATCGGCTTCAACTACGAAAGGTATGTCGGTGTGCGGATGTCGCAGGATTGGTGCAGTACAAAAGGCAGTTTTCAAATGGGTAAAAGCCTCCATGGCTTCCGCATTCCAAAGAAAAGGCGTTCCTTTTCTTAACAAACGGGTGACAGGGGAGACCAACTGAGAAAAGTGAGAGATGAATCTCCGATAGTAATTGGAGAAGCCCAGGAAACACTGTACATCTCTCACACTCATGGGAACAGGCCACTCCTGAACCGCCTTTACTTTCCTCTCCGCTATACTGAAACCCTGGGGACTCAAAATGACTCCCAAAAACTCAACTTCTGTCACGCTAAACTCACACTTACTGAGCTTACAAAATAGGCTATGTTCTTGCAACCTTTTGAGTATCAGTGTCACATGAGTCGCATGTTTTTTCTGGGAGGACGAATAGATCAGTTTGTCATCTATATATACGATGACAAACCGATCTACATATTCCTTGAGCACGTCGTTGAGAAAATACTGGAATGCCGCCGGGGCATTGCATAACCCGAACGGCATAACCAAGTATTCATACAACCCATAACGCGTTTTGAACGCCGTTTTCCACTCATCCCCTTCGCGTATCCGAACCAAGTGGTAGGCCCCTCTGAGATCAAGCCTGCTGTAGACGCAGGCCTCCCTCACCTGATCCAGCAACACGGGGATGAGTGGAAGCGGGTACCGATTTCTCACCGTGTTTTTGTTCAACAGGCGGTAATCGATACACGTCCTCAGCTCACCGTTCGCCTTTGCCGTAAAGAAAAGAGGAGAGGCTGCTGGCGAACGAGAGGGTCTGATGAAGCCAATGTCTACGAAATGATCCAAGTACTCACGCAGATATTTGGTCTCGGGTTCGGACAAAGCATAGACTCTGCAGGACGGAATGGTGGCTCCTGCAACCAAGTCTATGCGACAGTCGTAGTCGCGGTGCGGGGGTAACACCTCTGCCTTGGCTTCACAGAACACCTCACTGTATAATGCATACTCTGGGGGAAGTTCTGTCTCTTTCTCGGCTGCAGTGGCGACATAGTATGTCTGTGCCAGAGCCAAGGTTTGAGAACAGGTGTTTCTCATGCATTGTGCTCTACACTCCTCTGATTGAAAACATATGGTCTTCAACCTCCAATCAATGGTAGGGTTGTGTTGCCATAACCATGGCATGCCCAGTATGACCTCATATTGTGGTGCCTCAATGATATTCAGTGCTAGATCCTCTACATGATCTAGGGGGTCACCCTTCAACACCAGTTCCACCATTTCGGTGTGTTCCGTAATGGGGCCTGACTTCAACGGAGTACCGTCCACTGCCAACACCTTTTCAGGCTTCTCACTGGGTACTCTTTGCAATCCCAGTCGCTGAACCAACCCACAATCGATAAAGTTCCCTGTGGCCCCGGAATCTATCATAGCCCATACCTGGTGTCGTTGTTGACCTGTCATAAGGATCATGGACAACACTATGTGTGATTCTTTGCTTTTCACCTCTGCGATTGCTAGTGAAGGTATTTTTAATTCCCTCTCTTGCCTTTCCTCTATGGGTGTAAGTATCTCAGTAGCGTCTCCGTTCCCTGAGAACCGCACCTCCACCACTGCTACCTTTTTCCCCGAATAGTAGGCATTCCTTTTCTTGGGCTTAAGGGTGCAGTCCCTCACGTAGTGGTCTTTCTTTCCACAGTACATGCAGAGACCCTGAGCTCTGCGGTTCTCTCTCTCAGTTTTAGATAAAGGAGGCCTGATAGCTCCCACATCCATGGGTTCAGATCCTAATTCTTGTGGGGTATGTGATGATCGGCTGTCATGCTCCCACCCGCCTAACGGCCTCTCTCCTCTTTTCCGCTCCGCACCCCTTTCAGCTATCCTATGGTCTAACCTCAAAGTGAGGTTGATTAAATCAGTGCATGTGGTGGTTGTGGGTCTATTTGCGCTAGCACATCCTTCATATCACCCCTTAGTCCCTGGTAATACAGCGACATCCTTTTCTCCTCTGGCCAGGCGGTTTCGGCCACCAGTCGGTTAAAAGCGGTCATGTAGGTTATCAGGTCTCTCTTCCCCTGTCTAAGCTCTAATAGCTCTCTGTCCGCGCTAAACGTGGTAGCCCTGCGATCAAACACCCTCTCGAATTCCCTACGAAAGGCCGTCCAATCAGTAAGCAATGAATCGTCATTCCTAACCAAAGGCACCGCCCAGTTGGCAGCATCTCCAGTTCGATACGAGATGGCAAAAGCTACCCTTGACAAGTTATTAGGAAAGGAAGCCGGTTTACGGGAGAAGTGTCGGGCTATCTGGGTCAGGAATGTTTGTATCTTCAACGGATCGCCGGAATACCTCTCCGGGCTAGCCAAAGGAATGGGAGGAGGTACAGTCACCTGAATCTGGGGGTTAGTTGTTGAGGCATCAAAGGGGTTCCTAGACTGTCTGTCCATTCTCTCTCTAAGTGCTGCTATTTCGGCTCTAGAAGTAACCAGCTCTTGTTGTACTGCTACCAGGGCCTGTAGCACGTCGTCTAAGGACGCCATCTTTGCGAATGGCCCAGACCGGGAGGAGAGTAATTCGTGGGTGCGTAATTCTGTCGTGACCACAAGAACTCCTCAGGATCTGGGCGATGCTCAAAGGGGTCCACCTCTTGACATCCCCAACTCTGACAGAATAGACACAGAGTATTGAGGCGATCAAACGAGGGATAGGAATTAGGGTAGGAGTAGCGGGGAAAGGGAGACCTGTAACAAATAAAACACAAGATTAATATGACTCTTTTTACACCACTGTCTACTCTCATGGAGTCTCACTAGTGGAAACCAATACCTGTCCAAGACTCCCACCGCTGCGATGAACGTCCTCTACTCTCAGTGAGATACCTACTCTCAAAAGGAGGACAAACTACCTATAAATGAAACAAAATAATTAATACTCCACTCACCACCTCCAATCCGTAGAATATACGGAACCATAAACCTCATACATACCCTTTCTTTCATTCCCATGAAATTATAAGACAAAACCATAAAGTAGCGGACAGGAAAGAACAAAAGATAATTGTCTCGGCGGGGACTGCAGAGACTGGGACTTAAAGGTCTGCACAGAAAGATGCTTCCACTTCCATTTCCCAAGTGTAATCCTGAATGCGGAAAGCTTGCACAAATGTCTCGTAAAAGTACATGATCCCCAGAATGTCTCAATATAGTCAAGGAACAAACCGAGAATACAAACACGGCCCAGCCACAGATTCCCTCTGAAATAGCAGCTTTCAGGGTAAAGCCCGCAGACTCACTTAACCGATTTCCTCAGTGAAACCGGCTCCTCCAGAAGCCGACAGGAATCACCAATCATAACTCCCCTCTGCGGCCGCAGAAAGGGACGGAACCCAGAACACTCCCGCTCCTCCGGGCGGTCCGTCAACAGCGAGATAGAGCCCTGAGCGGACCCAGCTCAAGGACTCTAGGAAGAAGCAGCTCCGAGCCCGGACTGCACCAAAACCAGCGTGCGCGCTCCCAAGACACGCAAATAATGTTCCATTCGCAGAGCAGCCACCCTGCAACGAATCCACAAGAATTACGCACAACGCTCCGCACGTTGGCCGTAATTTAACTAGGCGTGGTCCCTCCCAGAAGGACGGCCTTCTGGGAGATGTAGTTCAGCTATCCTTTCGCCAACTCCACACGTAAGGCAGGCGCTACCTGTCACGGCCTGACAGTTACGTCGCACTTATTCGCTCATGGATTCCCCGTCCTACTTCCTCCTTTTGGAAAATGTGAATGTGAATCACATTTTCCGAAAGGAGGAAGTAGGACGGGGAATCCATGAGCGAATAAGTGCGACGTAAGCGCATCGGTGGGTGAGGAGGTGAATGTACCTAAGCCCCTCTACCTTGGACTACATATGTGAATTTTTGGACACAGAACTAGAAATCTGGGGTTCCGGATTGAACCGTTCAAGAATATACGGCAGTTGGGAAACGGGGATTATTCAAGTCAAGTTAAGAAGGGGTCCATTAATAGACCATTCTTCGAATCTGCAAAAGAAGTATAAGAATAAATGCAAACATCAACTCTCTTTCATTCAGGGTATAACAATCAAATATACCACAAAGAAAAGTGAACGTAATGACTGTCTTGATAAAGATGGAATAATCAGATACCCATCGAAACGCGTCGACGCATTTCTGTACATTATCCCGAGGACAAGTTGGACCTGTAGATACAAAATAGAGTACATGTATCCAGGCTAGTCTTGCTAAAAATTATTCCTAGGGAATTGTTGAGCTAAAAGACAAAGTACACTGTCTATCATTGTTCTTTTCCCTATTTTTAGGTTTCTCTGTGGTAAAAGTGTTATAAGATGTTATGTTATGTCCTGACTTGATGAATTATATTGTTTTTAATTTATGTTGAACTGATGCATTGTATTTTATTATAAGTGTTTTATTATATAAATTGTGTTTTAATAATATTTACATGTACTAAAGAAATAAATTGACCTTTTTGCACTGTATGTTATAGTGGGATCATTGTTTGAGTGTTTCAGGGATTTTGAGTAAAACATTTTTTTTAAAGTTTATCTATGTGCTTTTTATGAATTGAGAACTCCACTATTCATAGGGTGTTCGTGTTGATTGAGTGAATCAAGGGACAACTTGTTTTTTGGTACTGATAGTACTCCACTCCCTTGGTTGCTGACAAGGGGTCTCTCTCTGTTTAAATACCTTATGGGAACAGTCCAGCCCGAACTGCCAAGCCAGGTCTTCCCTAGACCGGAAACAAGCATCCTGGGACCGGTTTCGGGGCATCACCCCTCATCAGCCAAGTTAGCTTGAATCCAGTGGCGCAGTGAGCACGGGACCCATGTCGGGGCATACCCTTCCCACTTAGGGCAACAATTGCAAAACTGGCTGGCTGATGAGGTTGTTTTACCCCGAAACCGGTCCCAGGATGCTTGTTTCCGGTCCAGGGAAGGCCTTTGGAAACAGTGATGTTGGGCTGGACCATCACCAACTGACCCTGAAGAGAGGGAACAAAGCCTGAGTGCTGTCAAAGACTGGATGCTGAGAAGATCTGTTTAAGTATCCTTCATTGTGCCACCCTGCATCAAATAATGTATGTGAAAGATGACAAGTATCTTCTTTAGAGAGTCACAGTTAGTAAGACACCCACACAGGAGAAAAAATCTTTTGCCAATCTTATAATTCTTGATTGAAGATGAGACTAGCACAGGGGAATTCAGCACAGCACCAAATGGCAAATGACTTCAGGAAGGAGAAAAGAGGCAGACTATGCCAAGAGAAGAATCCAGAAGAAGCCAACACTACCCATTACGAGCAAAAATCAGAAAGAAAAATAGAAGCAAGGTGTGAAGATTGTGAAGAAAATCACAGAATGAAATGCAGTGTGACACATATTCCTCTTTTAAAGCCTCCTTAATAATTGCTTTAAGCAAGAACTGACATCAATGGAAAAGACTCTACAACATTTTGGATTGGGAAACTCGGACATTCTCCAGTGGACAGACCACTATCTCCGAAAGGGCAATTTTTAAGGTTTATTTCCATCCCTTTCCATTAGCTGTTCATTCAACTATGAAAGAGACGACCAAGTTTGAGATGCTACACGCTGTGCAGAATTCTGAAGTCACTCCGCCAGCCTTCATGCTCTGCACTCCACACAATTCTTGGAGAAACCCTCCGGGTCATTGTGAGTGCTGAAGTACCGAAACAACCTATTCAATGAAAGCACCTTCAGTGGTCTGAGCATGAATTCGTTGTGCTGATGGGTAGTGCGAGCAATGCTTCTTCTCCACCCAGGCGGTCTCTGGTAAGCTCTGACTACTGTTCTGTGCACAGATCCAAGTACAGTTGTAACAAAAGCAAAGAGAATGGAAGTCATTTCTTTCCTATTTTAAGACCTGTGCAAGCCCTTTCTTGACCCATGACCCTAGTTTGAGAAGGCCACCAGCATTGCTCACCAATCATGTCCAGAAGCATCCCATCCATTGTGAGGATGACAGGCTTCAGAATAACCAACAGTAATATCTCTCAACATGTTCCTCAGTACACCCACCCTTTAAATGCCCAGCTAATTGACATGAGTAGAAGTGTCCATAAGGAAAATAACTTGATTCCAATGGTGCATATTGTGTTGAGAGAACAGGCTTAGATGGACCCTTTCCTAAAGAATCTCAAAAATCAATGCAGCCTGAAAGAAAGTACACCACATCACTAGAAGCGCGCTACAAACAGAACCAAGAGAAGTGGAAGGGAGGGACAAACGCCTGCTTTGTACCCTTGAACTCACAACTGGTCCCGTAGAAGCCGCAGGAGAGGGCCCAATTTTACTGCACTGGCAGGAACAACATAACAAAATTCCTTTGGAACAGGGGGAGGAGGAACTTCAGCCCACTGATGAGAAAGCCATTTTGACATAGTATGTCATACATCCTGGAAGTAGCAGTCTGGGCCAGACTGGCAGATCTTGTATGACTCATTCCATCTTCTAAATATGGGCGTAAAGCAAACTCCTCATCGTGAGAAATTCCCACCAGAGGAGCCAAGATATTGGTGAAGATATATGGGGCAGACTTGAAGCCAAAAGGAAGGCCTTTGAATTGAAAGTGAAGCACTCCCCAACAACAAACCAAAGATACTGGTAATGGCTAAGATGAAAGGGTAAACGGGTAAGCATCCATGTGGTTCACTGAGTTCATAAATTCCCTCACGAGCACCAGTGGGGTGATGCATTGCAAGGTGTCCATCTTCAAATTAATTGTTAACAGATTGACCTGCTGTATGATGATGATCATCTGGAAGCCCTCTGTGCTCTTCTCGATATGAAAAACCTGAGAGTAAGCATGCATATCCCTCTCCAAAAGAGGGACCGGACAGACCACCCTGCTGTCCAGGAGTTCCTGCAGACTCTTCTTCCCTGAGGCCAGTTGGTGACTGGAAAATTGGAAGCATGTGGGGAGAATTCTAACCTGTTCCCCCATGTGTATCACCTTGATCACCCTGTTATTAAGGCAGCCCATCACCCAGTAAGGCTTGAAGAACACTTCCTAGTAAAAGCAAGGGTCTGGAGTAGACTGTGTAGTGTAGTTCCTATTTCCCTAATAGGCTCTGCGCATTGGAATAATATAACCTATAGGTTTGACATAGGACTAAGGTCGGTATGTCCCTATTGATTATATTAAACTTAATTACCTGTGCCAGCTAGCTCAGAGGCCACCAGAAACTCCTTGAGAACAAGAAGGGAGTAGTTTCTGGCAACCGAAAAACATGACAACTTTGTTTCCCTTTAGAAGCAGAACATGTCTCAGAATCGTGGAAACAATAGATAACAGTTTCACTCATTCAATCGTGCATGCTTAGTCTCTGCAGAGTTACACAGAAAGGAAAGACGGGCGTTTCAATAAAAGGGTTTTATTGAACAGTCTTGTTTCTCGTGTAAGAGATATGTGCTGTTATGATCACAAGACAGTATGCAAGATAAATAATGTACAGCGTAAGCAGTAGAAATAAATAATACTGCGCTAGCATTATCTTTTAGCATAAATTCACGTACATAAATAACATGAGCTAAGAATGCGGGTACTCATTCGATGCGTCTCTATGCTAGTTCTACCCCAGTGTACCTAAACTAGTCTAGGTGTAGGGAAGAGTAGAAGTAGGTGGAGTATTCTCTAGTATGGTAGACTAAGAGTATGTTAAGTCTAGTATGCCAAGAGTCTCTCTAGGATCTAGTCAGCTCCATACCTTGAGAATGAGAGAGGTGGGAATCTCCTGCCGGATCTTGGAACTCTAACACCCCGCGAAGGGAGTCAGAACACTGGAAGCTGGATTCGTCTGCGTGCAGGAATGACAGCGTCTTCTCAGTGCGTCAGGCCGGGATACAGGCTCCTCTGAAGTCGAGGTCTCCTCCAACTTGCTTGGGCAAGGGAAGGTATATTTATACCTGGTAGGTGTCGAGGAATGTTAGCATTGACGTGAAGTCGGACATAGGAAGACATCAGGAATGAACCCTTAAGGTATAACGGTTCATACATAATAGATGAGTTCTTGGAGAAATCAATAGTCCTGTGCTAGGGGAAATCCCGAAGCTTAAGGGTCTGGTTTCTAAGAACTCGTTGTGACGTTAGGGTGGACGGATGTCGGTGACCATGCCTGTATTTGGAGTGCACGGTTAATGCCTAAATAAGGACAGGGATTCTATGCCTATATAAGGGCAAGGTGAATTGTGCCTATATAAGGACATGATTCAGGAAAACCTATATACGAACCCCTAAAGCGGAATACAACACCCACTCCATCTTCGAGTGAACGATAATACTAAATGCTAAACATTTTAAATGCTAAACATAAAATTGAGTATCAAATATTACTAAAAACATTTCTAAAAGCATTTTTAAAAGAAGCTTAAAAACTGTTGAAATGCCATAGGTACTGTACATTTAAAGCAGTGTTTTCATTCTAAGCATATAATGGAAGTGGAATGCAACGTGAATGAAACAGTAATATATACATATGATGAAATGGTCGATAAGTTTTTACAATCAAAGCCATTTGTATATCATGGAAGTAAAGGAAATTGTAGACAAGTAAGGTGACAATGTGTCCCTGGAAGTATTCAAAGAAGTCTGTTTTATAAGGCTAGTTCTACTGTAAGCAGATTGTTCATTTGCCATGTCATTTCAAAAATTTTAAAAAGAAAAAGTTCAATTCTGGGAAAAGTTCCAAGTTTGAAAAATATGAAGGCCAAATTTCATTGATGCCCTGGTACACTGTGAGCCGAATCAAAGTCAGTGTATGGGTCTGGCGTAAACATTAGATCATCTATTTCCGTAGCCAAAATATCATCCACCGAAGTCGGTGACATTTGGAACACCTCGTTCAGAATGTTAATTGCACAGAGATGAGAAACATCGCCTTCAGCAGAAGATGCAACGTTTGCGTCCGTTGTTACCTGTGTGCCCGTTGATCCATCTCGTACCTCAGCAGCAGACGGAAGCGTCTGTGAGATCTCAATGAATGCCGCCATCAGGATTGGAAGCCGCTGGGGACAACACACAGCATGGGACGTTATCGGGTCCAGCAGAGTATCGATATCCGTTGGCATGACTGATGGGAGTGTTAGACAGGTGTCTAGCACGCATTCTTCACCGCAAAACAGGCAGCGTAGAACAGGTAAGATGCAATCTTGCCAGATTGGTCTGAATGACAGGAACCACGTTGTATTAAGTTCCCGTAGACGAGGCATGCCCAAAAGCTGTACTATTCGCTCACGGCATTTCCGTTCAAGGAGGGCTCTCTCCACATCGCTCGGAGTGATGTTGGCGAAGAGGCTTGCCATAGCGTAGTAGGAGGAATAGAAACAGAATTCCTGCAACAAGTGCTAGAATTAACGGCACACCACCAAACACCGAATGTGCGAAGTTTGGGATGATTCCGAGGACAGCCTGGAAAGGTGCTAATAGTCCAGAACCGATGGTCTTAAATACATGTACAATTCCGCTTGTATCAGACATGTTAAAGATACGTCCTATCATTACTACGAAATGTATAGGGCAGTTTGTACTAATTAAAGCTTGTATCTCAGCCGAAGTCCTTGCAACTTGTAGATCATTGGTTTCTTTGGCCGAGGTCAAAGGCACTGATTGTTGTATAAGCATGGCTTTCATTCTGCTTAAAGTATCAAATCGTATAAAAGAGACATTCAACGAAGGCCACAAAGGCGACTCCCTGACTGTGTCTATTGGGGCAAACAATACTTGCATATACAGCAAGTGACCCTGGAGTTGACCGTTACTAGATATGGGATGCCTGGCAACATGCCACAGCAACTCTGATCATTCAACATGAGGTAACTCCCATTAGAAAGTTGTCCAAATGTTGGATTAATCACAGCTGCTGGTGTACCCTGCTGGTGGCAGGACAAGTTTGCCACAGAACCATTACAAGCCCCGTGTAAAGAAATGTCCTGACAAATCAGTGAACCGCTTAGTGCACTTTCACAGTGTGTACCGCTTAGAAACACTTCACGATCCCCACTCCAACATCTATAGGTGTAAGGTAAATTCCAGGATGTCTTAATGTATTCTTTACCCAACCTTTCATATTTGCCTGCTTGCATCTGTTTAAGGCAATACTGAAACTGGAAAGTAGTCACAGGTAGACTAATTTTGCCATGAATAAGCCATTCCGTAGCTGGTTTTTCTGCCACTGTGAATGGTAACTTTTCAAGTTTTTCAATGCTCAGTACTGTATACTTTGCTCCCCTTTGTGCCAATTCGATCTGTTTATCAGTTAGATTGTATTCTGCAAACAGAGCCGACGTGTTGATAAAACGCCAAGGCACATAGCCCGCACGCAAAGATTGCAGCGTCCAGCTTAATAACATAATAGAACGTAACTGAGACTGGCCTTGCTGTAACATGGCTAAATCTTGTTCCAGTATGTCGATAGCAGAGGATACAATACTGTCCAATGAATAAATTATGGAGGACAAAGTTGTTAACCCATTGTCGACCACAGAGAGAGTTTTCTCCAAATTAATACGATCAAGTTCACGTATTCGTTCTGCGGCCTCCATCTGTGACACCTTCCATGCTTCATTATAAGCAGCATAAATGCCGGCATATATGAAACGTTTTTGACGCGAGTTTCTTCGTCCAAGCAAGAATTCCCTAAGGTCTGCGTCTTCTTTAAGTAAAGATAAGTGTTATTTCACATCCTTAAGTGTAGATTTTTGCAGCCAATCGAGGCATAATTTTCCTACACTGTATGTTGTTACTACCCCCGGATGCTGTCTTTGGACGTATCTTGGGTCTGGCCTGTGAATAGAAAACCCCTGTGTTTTATTCAGGAATCTGTCTTGACAGTTGTTTGTGTCTGTGGGCCAGATCAACCATTTTCTCCAATCAGGATTTGTAGAAATCGCTGTGACCAGTTGATCACTTGTTACATTGGTGTAGACAGGTGTATTTGGACGAACTGTGACTTGTGTTTCAAGAGGGATGAGTTCCATAGCATTGTTGCTCAGTCCTTCATCTGTTACTGCTGAATTCTCGATGGTTATCAGTCTTTCAGTCTGAACCTCTTGGATAGTAGCGAGAGGAGTGTGTTTGCTACTAGGTTGGAGTCCACGAGGCCTACTATTTAGTATTGGCCACATACTGTGGTTTGATGAGGTCGATGGACACAAATCTTTTCTCCTTTCTTCCAGCAAGGGGCGGCAGAAGTACTGTTCTTGTTCCGTGTACGGCTCGGACAGGTACTGGTGTTCTGTATGAAGGTCCAAATTCCTTCTTGTCCGCAATCTTTTCTCTGACCAGATCCCCAACTTTTGGAATCCAGACAGGCCTTGCTGGGACCGCCGGTTTTTCCCCAGTGGTGGTTGGCTGCAGGAGTACGTTGCTTTGTTTCGTTCTTAATTCGTTTAAGTCCTGTAAAACAGCCAAACGATCTTTGATATCAAAGGGTTTATTTTCCACCACTGTGCCACTGCTTTCCAGATCAGGCACCCACATTCTTGTCCCAAATAGGACCTCATATGGAGTGACCCCCCCTAGAGAACTTCTTGGCAAGTTGTTTAATGAGCGTTGGACCCCATAAAGATGTCTGACCCACCCATCACCCGAACCTAATACCCTAGCTGTTATAGACTGCTTTATGTCCTGGTTTTTCCTTTCCACAACAGAATTTCCCTCAGGATGAAACGGAGAGGAGTACCGCAATGCAACGCCCAGACTGGCCATGGCGTCTTTGTAAGCCCGAGAGCTAAACGCAGGGCCCTGGTCAGAATGTAGCGTGCCTATTGCGTATGTGCCAATAAAGACTCGCAAATCTTTTATAACAGTTCGAGCGTCAGCCGAGCGCTGAGGCCATATCCATAGGAACCTAGAGCAAGAATCCAGTGCGACTATGATATATTTATAGTTACCATCCCTCTGCAAGGGACCGCAGTGGTCCAGGTAAACACAAGCTAATGGTTTGTCTGAAATTAACAGGGGTGTCTGCGCAGGACGTTTCACTGTGGAGACTTTCATCTGTTGGCAAATTTCACATTCCAGAAAATAGTTCTTGGTCTGCTTCCTAATGCCAGGCCACCAAAATCTTCTGTTAGTAAAGATACTGTTGCAGAAATGCCTGCATGGGCAGAGGCTATCCCTTTGTGTGCTGCTAGGATTAGTCCTAATCTGCGTTCCTTGTTTGGAATTACCCTATCCCCCAATCCAGGGATTCGAGCAAAAGGAACGTTGCTCGCATCAATTACATATGAGTACTTGAGTGGAAACTTTTTTGGTAACGCTGCACCACTGCCTTTGCTCGTAGCATTGACAGCCAATATTATCTCACTGTCTATTTTCGTTTTCGAACGAGTGATTGCAGCTATGGAAGCCGTCTGAACAGCCCGCTTTGCGGCTTCGTCAGCCAATGAATTCCCTGCAACGTGAACGCCATCACGTTGATGACTCAGTGTATGGATCACGTGAGCCTTTGGTAGTTCGCTTTTCAACTGAACTACTTGTTCCCAAAGCGTTTTATGCTTTATTGTGCCACCTTTTGCATCTTTGAACCCGTTTTCAAGCCAAGTTTGTATATATTCATTATACGACTGAACACAGTAGAAAGAATCGCACACTATTAGTGTGGGGAATTTCTCGATCTGTACTTTCAAGTGCCAGTTTGAATGCTTGTATTTCAGCTCGCTGAGCTGTGCAATCTCCTAGAAACTGGGTTTTTGTGACCATAGGTCTGAATTTGCCATCGTGCATGCGACCTTTAACGATTGCGCACGCTGCACTGTAAGCTTGCTTACTCCCTGTTGCGGGTTGTGCGGATCAGTCAGTGTAAATTATGAATTCGTACTGATCGAGAGGCAGAATCTCAGTAGGCAGAGGACATTCATGTTCATATTGCAGGAACGCTTGTGTTTTTAAATCAGGATCAAAAACATATTCAACATCTGTTGCAGCAAGAGAATTAACCCATTCTATCCATCTAGGATGTAATGCTTTAGCATTTGGAATGCTCGCTTTTGTTACCGCCTCTAAGGCCGGTACTAGGGTTACGACAATAATGCGTTTCCCTTGGGCTAGAGCTCTTTCTTTTGCTACAGCGGTTTGAACTGCTGTCAGAATTTTTTCTGTTGAAGTGAAGCGCATTTCTGCTTGTGTATACAAGTGTGATTTGTATGCAATTGGTACTTTTTCACCCTCATTAAATGTTAAGTAGGTGAATCCGCATTGACCCGAAATTATTCGGATCACTAAATTGCGTTGACTTACGCGTGTTTGTAAGTGATTTGTTGCTAACATGTTAGCTTGGATTGAACGCAAGATTTCTGTGTGTTCTTGTGTCCAATTTTTGATTGAAAAATCAGGTTTGATTAGTGCGTAGAGAGGTTTTACCCTTTCTGCGTAATTTAGAATGTAAGTTCTTCCAAAATTTAGGAAACCCAGGATGGATTGTACATTTTTCAGCGTCTTTGGAGGTTGGAGCAGCGCACACCTTTCTAAAAAGTTAGCTGCCAAGCTCTTGCCTTCACTTGGAAGCTCATATCCTAGAAACAGGACACTGAGATGGGCAATTCTGGACTTGTTGAATTTGTAGCCCTCAGAGGCGAAGCCCAGTATAATGGTGCTCACCCTGTTCAAGTGTTTGTCCAGGTCATCGTCTGTCAGATAGATGTCATCGACATAGGACAATGCCTCATTGTCATAAATTTGTAGTAACTCCGTTACCCTCGCTGAGAATAACCCCGGGCTGTTCTTGAACCCTTGTGGGAGTCGACAAAATTGACGCTGGGTCCCCATTATTGAGAAAGCTGTTAAGTACCTGCTTCCAGGTGCTATATTTTGACAAAAGAAACCATTTGAGATATCCAATGTGGTTTTGTATTTTTTACGCACAATGTTATTCATTAATGCTGTGCTATGTGCATTTTGCACTGCAAATGTTTTAGAACAAGTGTTTAAGTGTCTGTAATCCAAAACTAGACGATATGTAATGTCTGGTTTGGAGACAGGAAACAAAGGATTGTTCATTGAAGAGGTGCATGTTTCAATCACCCCCTGGTATTCCCCTACCAGGTATTCCCTAAGATCTCCCTGACCTGTTTTTTAGCTTCTTGCTTTATTGGATACTGCCTCTGTGCAGTTGGTTCATTTTTCAGATGTATTTTATGATGAGGTGAGTCCTCATCCCATCCTACATGATTTTTGTATAATGCTGGGGCCTGGGCAACTGCCCATTTCCTGGCATAAGTGTATTTTAGGTGTATTGGAATATGGTTAGAGAAGGCAGGCATAATAATGTCCTCGCCATGTGGGCACTCCCTGACAAATTGTGGTGGCCAGACTTTTTCTGCTAGAAGTATGTCATAGCCCCTTGAAAGTTTTTCCCAAAAAGTGCTTTCACCTGTCTAGGTATGTCTCCCTCCATCCGGAGTGTTATTTCATATAACTTTTGTGGAGTACTAACCCTGGTGTCTACAGTCTCAACTGTAATGTACTCATTCAAGTCCACTATCTCCAGAAGTTCCTTCAGGTTCTGGCGAGCTATTGTGACTTCTGCTGCACTGTCCAGCATTGTCTGAGCCCATTCTCCGTTCTTGAGTTGTGTTCTCAGTATCCTCGGCATGTCTGACCTTCAGACCTGCTACCTTCTTCTTTGAGAATTGAGGTTTTGATTTGTTTTTCGGAACTTGTTTGTCGTCTTTCGATTTCACGCGTTCTTCTCTATGTTCTGACCGTCCTCTTCTTTCCGATGTCTGTGACGAGATCTGAAAGGTACGAGAGGAACGTGTATCAGTATCTTGATACCTGTCAGGCTTTTTCAAATTATCCCTATTCCTGAGGTTATACCTCCTTTCAGAGGGCTCCTTTTGAGGAGACCTACCTCGGGATTGAGAACGTTTCTCTGAATTATTTTGATTAGTCTCCCACTTCTTTTTAGAAGATGTAGGAGTTTGTTTAATAGAGTCCTTCTCAGGACTTTCAGATAGTTTCGGCTTCACTGGTCTTCCACCCAAACTATCTCTGCCTAATTCTGCATATGATTGTTCTATTATTCTGGGTAGCTCAGTTTGATGTTCTGTAACATCGAATTCCCTTAATCGTTGGCGGATCGCCACTGCTGCTGCCTCCCCTTTAATATTAGATAATATTATTGTTGAGACCTGGACGAAATTTTTCAGTAATTTCATACCTATATTTAGAGCAGGCTCTGCCCCGTATTCGTTTTGAATTTGTTTCAGGACATCAGGTATTACTGCAATTGATGGAATACCATGTGTTTTAGTATAGATGGCAGCAAAGACTGAGCCCCAAGTGGTACAGTCTTCCAGTTGTGGTGTGATCCCCATCGGTAAACAGATGGTTAGGATTCTGTGTTTCTCATACGGGCTAGTATTTGGAAATACTGCTTTGATTTGAGTAATTTTTTGAGCTATCCAAAATGGAACTTGCTCACGTTTTGTGGGCATTTTTCCCATGACTGCGTATAGAGTCTGTGGTGTAATTTTTAGTGTATTCCCCTGTTGAGTTTGATTTGGAAGTGTCAATGGTGGTTGGACTGTGAAAGTCCGCATGACATATTGGACTAATTGTCTGTAGATTTTTATTAACTCTGTAAGTTGAGTAAGTAATTCCTCATCTGACATTATATCCAGTTCAGGATGAGGAGTGTAGCCGGCTAGAATCGGCCATGTTGCTCCTGGTCTACCTAGTGGACCGAGCCTGGTAATGTTTCTGTGATGTTTTAGGGCGCCTTTAACCCAGAGCTGATGCTCCTGGTATGTTAGTGGAATTTCAATATCCTCGAAAGGAATATATTCCTCTGGTGGTTCATCTTCTTTGTAGAAGTGAAACAGTCTTGTTACTGAATTTGATTCAGGAAATATGACCCATGAATAGAATACCTCTGTCTGAAAGGATTCGTGTGCCTCTATCACGAAAACTGCTCTACCTCCTCTCGGTGGTAGGCCGTGTTTTATAAGTTTTAGAGTGATGGCTCTTCTTAAGTTTGGATTGATGTCTATGACACCCTCCTCAGGTTCATTTAAACCTGTAAAGTTAAAAACTGCTAAGGCTGGGTCAGCCGCAGCTCCACCGTTTCCGGTGTTATTGTCCCCGTTTATGGACATTTTTTGTTTTTTTTAAAATGTAGAACAAGTTTCAAGGAAACAAAAGATAAGGTGCACAATATTTTGGAACACTGTATCCTTCAACGTTGAACAAACCAAACAACTAATATATAGGGTGCTTCCCTATTTAGTTATGGCGGATATTTAACCCTACCCACTCCGGACGTCTTATGGAGTATGTGAGTAGGGGTCTCTGAGAAAAGCACGAATGAGTTACTCAGTATCTAGCGTTAAATTACTGCCTTACCAAACTCTTGGGCGCCATGTAGTGTAGTTCCTATTTCCCTAATAGGCTCTGCGCATTGGAATAATATAACCTATAGGTTTGACATAGGACTAAGGTCGGTATGTCCCTATCGATTATATTAAACTTAATTACCTGTGCCAGCTAGCTCAGAGGCCACTAGAAACTCCTTGAGAACAAGAAGGGAGTAGTTTCTGGCAACCGAAAAACATGACAACTTTGTTTCCCTTTCGAAGCGGAACATGTCTCAGAATCGTGGAAACAATAGATAACAGTTTCACTCATTCAATCGTGCATGCTTAGTCTCTGCAGAGTTACACAGAAAGGAAAGACGGGCGTTTCAATAAAAGGGTTTTATTGAACAGTCTTGTTTCTCGTGTAAGAGATATGTGCTGTTATGATCACAAGACAGTATGCAAGATAAATAATGTACAGCGTAAGCAGTAGAAATAAATAATACTGCGCTAGCATTGTCTTTTAGCATAAATTCACGTACATAAATAACATGAGCTAAGAATGCGGGTACTCATTTGATCCGTCTCTATGCTAGTTCTACCGCAGTGTACCTAAACTAGTCTAGGTGTAGGGAAGAGTAGAAGTAGGTGGAGTATTCTCTAGTATGGTAGACTAAGAGTATGTTAAGTCTAGTATGCCAAGAGTCTCTCTAGGATCTAGTCAGCTCCATACCTTGAGAATGAGAGAGGTGGGAATCTCCTGCTGGATCTTGGAACTCTAACACCCCGCGAAGGGAGTCAGAACACTGGAAGCTGGATTCGTCTGCGTGCAGGAATGACAGCGTCTTCTCAGTGCGTCAGGCCGGGATACGGGCTCCTCTGAAGTCGAGGTCTCCTCTAACTTGCTTGGGCAAGGGCAGGTATATTTATACCTGGTAGTTGTCGAGGAATGTTAGCATTGACGTGAAGTCGGACATAGGAAGATGTCAGGAATGAACCCTTAAGGTATAACGGTTCATACATAATAGATGAGTTCTTGGAGAAATCAATAGTCCTGTGCTAGGGGAAATCCCGAAGCTTAAGGGTCTGGTTTCTAAGAACTCGTTGTGACGTTGGGTGGACGGATGTCGGTGACCATGCCTGTATTTGGAGTGCACGGTTAATGCCTAAATAAGGACAGGGATTCTATGCCTATATAAGGGCAAGGTGAATTGTGCCTATATAAGGACATGATTCAGGAAAACCTATATACGGACCCCTAAAGCGGAGTACAACAACTGGACCACTCTGGAGACTTGGAAGAACATAGTGGTGCTTATTCACACCCTTTTTGCATGACTGTTGCTTGAAATTGGAGCAGGACCTGCCAGACCAATCACCATATGAAGAGACTGCATCCCTTCTATAGAATAAAAAAAATCCTTTGACAAGGACGAAACTAGAGGGAAGGCTTTTTCTTGGCCAGGAAACGAAGCATGTGCTTATGGACCTTAAATTCTCTTGCCTAATGGTGTGACATGCCAGCCTGAAAAACTTTGGAACCTTGAAAGGAAATTTCATAATGGCAGCCTTTTGGAATTTCAGTCTTCTAGTCACAGGCTCACATCTTGCAGCGACCCATCACTGAAGCACTTGCTGCCAACGTGGGAGCGTAAAGCCCATCTAAGGGGATGTAGGACAGGAACTATGCTTGAACCTCCATCATTTCCACGAGTTCCATGCATTCAGTACCACCAAACCACAGAGAATTTACGGCAATCTTACACTGGGGATTGAGATGTTTAGTTGGCATAGGTACCTGCTTTCAGACTGTGGTTGAGGCCAGTGTAGGTCCGCGAAAGGCAGCATACACATATGTAGAAGCATACTCCATGGCCATGTATGCATGCTCTTCCAAAATCGGCTAAGAGGGGGTCCACCCTAACTGTGTGCTGAAAGTCAGTGTTAGCCCCTTCCAGAGGGAGAGAGAGGAAGACAGGTTATTAATT
The DNA here is from genome assembly GCA_963921515.1 of Calotriton arnoldi. Classification (NCBI taxonomy): domain Eukaryota; kingdom Metazoa; phylum Chordata; class Amphibia; order Caudata; family Salamandridae; genus Calotriton; species Calotriton arnoldi. The sequence continues at coordinate 3,683,464 of CAWUFW010000063.1, forward strand.
TTAAGATGGCAGTTTTATCCAAATTTCACCATTCATGAAAGCTCTTAACTGATGAGTGCATAGGACGTTTACCTGTCAGAGGCTTATTAAATTGGTGAAAATGATCCCTACTGGGGCTGGGCTGAGAATAAGGAAAAGGAAGTCCTAAGGTAATATGTTGATAGGCAAAGAGCAAGCAGTTCCTCCTGCTATGAGGAAGAAGAGCCATAAAAAGAGAAACAGTCAGAATATATAGGGAGAAATACGTAGGATATCACTTTTTATTCCTTTTCCCACAACACCTTTCCTCTACAAATTCAGCAATTCTCCTTCATTAATTCTTTCGGTTCATCCCTGGAAAGAGAACTGGTAAACATCTCCCTACATTCGCCTTTTTTCTACTCAAAACAGCAGCACACAAGCAGGAAAGAAACCAAGTACTATCAAGGAGAACCGCCAATCAGCGCCACACAGGAACCAAATGGAAAAAGGCTTGTCCACAGAAGAACCCACTCAGTCATAAGAGGAGACTGGCTGCCCAATCCAGTATGCCACTCAGTGACGTCATTGTGCACCCCTTTAGCGAGGGGGCTACGGTCATCAACTGGCCCTAATGTTGTGCTTGTGAGCCAGATCCTAATCAAAACCAAGGCTCAGAGGAAGCCAACACCTCCAAAAATCACAGAAGGTGCACCTGTCTCCACTCAGCAGCCATTGAGAAGAGATAAGGCCTTATCCTAATGGTGCAAGCAACCCCACAGTGCCACTTTAAATGTACCACAGCCACCCCCAAAAATATAAACAAGAAGCCAGCAAGAATGGCCCCTCACAGTAGCAGGGTCCATGTAGCCCTCCAAATTCAGTATTTGATGATCCTTGCTCAGCACCAGACCTCGAAAACCCAATATAATAAACAGGAAGGCCTCTGATGGGAGTCTGTCACAGACTGACATAAGTTGGGGTTAGCGTGCCCTCTGGTTATAGTTCCTGGAGAGTACAGAGCCTCTCTCAGTGAGCACCCAGGACATAGTTTTTCTTTAGGTGGGGAGCAGGGTGAATCTCTGGGAAGTGCATAGAGACTGGCACAAGGAACTAGGTGAGGAGGTAATGTGGCACGACCCTGGTTGGTATTGGGGAGCATCAGGGTACAGCATCCGATGTTTGAGGTGTAATGTAGATTGTGACCATGGTACCTTTATGTGCTGTCACTTATAAAGATTATGGTAGAGTTTTGATGTACCCACGTTACAAATTATTGGTTTTTTAATATAGTCTGTAACTTGCATTTCAGAGGGACAGCAGCCTGCACAAAAATATAGCATCCATCATAAACTCTAACTATTTTGATGGTGTTGCAACCGTGGGCAAGCGCTGCGAAGGTACGGAAAATGTATATGAGAGATGAAAGTTACGGTCTGGTCCGCAAGAGAAAATTTTATTCCATTCAGCCTAACGCGATTTAGAGCCAAGTCTTTCTCCACTGACAACTTGGTCGTGCTTTCCATGATCATTGAGAAATGCTCCTTTAAAAAACAACTGCTGTACACCTGTTTCGTGGATGTCTCTAAGCCTTTGACCATGTAAACAGAAATCATCTTTGGAGAAAGTTGGCTGGCTGGAATATCCCTACAAACTTGCTACATGCCATCCAACAATTATAGTCTAATAACTGGGCAAAGGCCAAACTTGGCCTGAACCTAGCCATGTTGTCAAAACTATCAATCAAGAGGGGCCTGAAGCAAGGGTGTGTCCTTGCTCCAATGCTTGTCAACCTTTTTATCTCCGAAATAATCTCACAGCTAGATGCAGCCAAATCTCATCCACTGAGGCTGGGGAACTGCCAGGTGTCTTCATTGCAAAACGCAGATGATGCAGTAGTCATGAATCTGACTGGAATAGGACTGAAGAGGTTATTAAACAAACTTCACACCTATTGCATTGAAAACAAAATGGCTGTCAACCTTGCAAAAACTCAGGTTGTGGTGTTTGGAAGGAAGATTTTAAAAAAAGGAAGCTGGTACTTGGGTGGATTCCTCGTTTCTAGAAGTAAAAGCTACAATTACCTCCGGTTCTGGCTGCAAGACTGTTTGTCTTATCATCTACATCTAAATTCAGTAGAGCCAATAATCGCTTCTTTGATTGCAGCGTTTCAGTCCCTACAACATAAATTGCAAAGCCCAATGTGGTCTCCTCTTCTTACAGTTATAAAGACCAAGTTTATTCCAACAATCAGCTCTGGAACAGAAGCCTTCCGGGGAAAGTTCGGGCCCTTTCTCACCACTGCACAAGGCAAGGTTTTCCGCCTCCTCCTTCATCTCCCTCAAAATGCTTCTCCATCTCAAATCCGTTTGGAATTTAGCCTAATCGATCAAGAATTAGCACAAAACAGCTTCATACTCAAGTAAATGTCCTTATTAAGAGTCTCAGACCATGCAACGTTGCGCTTCCTGATATGGAAAGAAATACAAACCGGCTTTCTGGAAAAAACAAACAGTTCGGCGCAGGCGTTCGAGTTGGACATGACTGACGTAAAAGCAAAACAGCTATGGGAACACACCCCACCTCGTAATTCTTTCAAAAGAGCCTAAAATGAACAAATAAAGAGCATTTCATGGAAAAGGGATAAACTAAATTTTAGCAAATGAAGCCATGCATGGATGTCTAGCAACTCTTATAAACAGCCCTATCGGCAGACTTACTTAACAGTCCTACTCAAAAGCTTTTATAAAATTAAACTGCTTCATCTATGCTTTGGGCTGTGTTAAACGATTGACTGCCTGTCTAAATAGTCATGAAACCTTCTACCTCTTAGTGCAGACATTGCCACCAACAGGATGAAAGTTTGACTCACATCTTATTAATATGTCCTATGCTACTCACTGAACGCAAGGTTCTGTTGCAGAACATTTTCAACCAGCTTGGCATTAGATCGTGCCGACATGCATTAATGACTCCGTAACCTGAAGGGCGAAACTCCCAAGTGATTGCATCTTTCATAACATTTATTATAAAAGCAAATGGGTTTCTGACCGCTGACTGGTCGACGGTCTCTCTGCACTCAGTATAACTAATAATTTGAGCTGTCAATACGGGTTGGTCATGGTGCAACACCTGGTGGCCTACCGCCCTCGGCACCCCGTGACCTCCACGGATCATGCTAGAAACCTCGGCATCATACTCGACTCCTCCCTCTCCATGAACCGTCAGGTCAACGCCGTCGCCTCCAGCTGCTTCAACACCCTCTGCAAGACCTTCAAATGGATCCCCCTCGAGTCAAGGAAGACAGTAACCCACGCACTCATCACCAGCAGGCTGGACTACGGAAACGCCCTCTACGCCGGCATAAACAAGTCTCTACTCCGCAAGCTCCAGACGATTCAAAACACCGCCGCCAGACTAGTCCTCGGTATCCCTCGACACGAGCACATCAGCCAACACCTACGAAAGCTCCACTGGCTCCCCGTCGAGAAGAGAGTCACCTTCAAGATACTCATCTACGCCTACAAATGCCTGCACAACACCGGGCCCTAATACCTCAACGACAGAATCACCCTCCACGTACCCAAAAGGAACCTCCGATCCGCCCACCTCGTCCTCGCCAAAACCCCACGCTTCCACAGAACCAAAGCAGGGGGAGGATCCTTCTCCCACATCGCGGCTAAGACCTGGAATGAGTTTCCGATCGACATCAGACGTGCCCCGTCCCTTAACACCTTCAGGAAGGCTCGCAAGACCTGGCTCTTCGGTTGAACGGAACTGCTGAACCTCTCCCCCCAGCGCCTTGAGACCCTCACGGGTGAGTAGCGCTCTTACAATTCCCCTGATTGATTGATTGAATGGTTGGTTGATCATAATCTATGAATCCACCCTTCCTTGGGTGCGGTCTGCACTAATATCTCTGCATCTTAGCCAAGGAAAAAAGGGAGAGAGAACTTATGGTTGTGGCGATACCACCGGCATTACGGTTACCTTTATTTTCGCACTTTACAGCGCGGTTTGCACCAACACCTTTGCACTTTAGTCTCGAAGGGACAAGGAGGCACCTGCTTAACAAGATGACTGAAGCAGCGTTAGCCATCCCTTCTCCAGGACTATTTTTCTTTTGCACTTTACAGCGCGGTCTGTACCAACACCCCTGCATTCTAGTACGGAAAACCCGGAACGACAGCATTAGGCCCCGGAGTTGCATTCATAACAGGACCGTTAAGCAGCAGAAGTCTGGCCCGTGCTTTCTTTTTGGCTCCACTCGGCCCTTATGCTACATTTTGTTTGTAAAAGCCCTTGGCCTATGCTGCCGCTATTTTCATCATGTCTATTTTAATCACGCCTTTTAATCACCTTAACATTTTATCCTGGCACTGTGTTGAAAATGTTTATGGGTTTAATTAATTGAAATAAACATGCTGTGACTTTGTCAGATCCAGCGAAATGTTTCCAGGATCTGAAAGGAGCCCACACACGTTTCAAAACTCGTTGGGTTGATTTGCTTTCCTCCAAAATAACTGAGTGGCGATTCTGGTAACAAGAAAAAAAATGTTTGTATATAGGTTTTGTTTGAATGAGGAAAATATGAAAGGTGACGGGTTACGCGCCTTGTGTGAAGGAAATATGCCCGTACCTGTATTTCTAGCCTGTTTTGATCCTCTCTTTCCGGTTTGCACTTTCCGAGATTTAGCGCCCAGACACCTCAGGAAAACCTGTATTTTCTAACTGTGTGGGGTTCTTTTTATTGCAAACTAACTTGCATTTGGCGCGGCATCTGGTAAGTGCTCCTCCGGTTCACGTACATACTTTACGTTGGAATCTGTCAAGCTTGTTTGCTGATAGACAGCCATTTATTTGTGACGTCAGTGTGGTAGTTCATTGCTTAGTGTTAACCAGGAAGTGAAGCTTCCGAGTGTTTGGGGCACTTGGCGGTGATCTAACATCACTCATTGCTTCCGGGCAAAGCAGCAGCTCAGACAGGCTGACAATCCGAGAGCCAAGGCATCTGACAAAGCTTTAAATCAGGATTTTAGTTCATGCTCGAATAAGAGTTGAAGTAAATCCTGGTCGTCCGACATCTGCAGCATTAACCATCTCCAAGCCACCAGAGCTGTTTCGGATTAAAGATCGTTTAAGAGGGATTTTGTATTTATTCTCTCCCTCTGGCTACTCATTTCTCCCAGTTGCTCTCTCTCGTAGTTGAAAGCATTTTTAAAAGAACTTAATTACTGAGCAGCGTTTGCGTGCATGATGGGGCTTATTGTGGAGATTGTCTTTTTTTCACTCTGACTTTTAATTTCCATCTTGTTAATGGGTGGGAACTCAAGCTGTTCCAAGGACGGTTTCAGGCAAGATTAAAGAGAATTAATATATCACTGCTTATATGTGCAGCGGTTTCAAATCGGATTACAAAAGTATATGAAAAAAATAGAAATAAGACTATGACTGCAATTCCATCAGCGGGTATTGCAGTGATCAGAAGTCCAAAAGTGATCCTTTTATTCACTCCTACGGAATATAAGCACCAGTTGTGCTCGTCCAAGCGATGCATGAGCCTGTGAGTGCTCTAGTAATACACGTCACTCAAATACTGACGCTTGCGTACTTAATACGTAAGCGTGGCCAACCTGCAGCCTACAAACGGGGATACAATTAGCATGATCATAGTGTAAGAAATTGAGCTACTAGTTGCGAAGGATGCGAGTCCTTCACAAGTGATAAGTCAGCAAATTTCCCTTTAGTGGAAACCAAGATACCCATAGTAGCTGTTGACTCTCTTAGGGTAGTGAAGTGGAGCACTCCAAGGCCTACTCAGGGGAGGTGGTGTCGGCTAGCAACAGCCACTCGCTGGTGTGCAACAACAACACTTAATAAATTATTGTCTACCCAGTGCTTTTTCTTTTCTAAAAAGGAAAAGTGTGTTTATTATATACACAGAACTAAATGCTATACATTAAAGTACATATATGCACAGGCAAGTAGATGGAAATACATTTGCAGACACCCTTATATCACGTTACACCCCTACTGGGTCCTGAACCCTACCCCCCACAATACTTCTACCTATACTAGATACAATCTCACAATATGACAGGTTGTCGTTGTCAGTAAGGCAGGCCTACTGCCTTTGTCAGGGTGTCAGCACATCAGTAAAAGCAGCACCATGTTATAATTCATCATTGTTACAAGATTGAAATCAAACAAGACAGCGCCAATATTCAATACATGTTCTAACTCGCCATTGAAGTCGATGGGGATAGTACCAACTTTCAATACTGTTCTTTATAATGTCAAATCCTGCACTTTTAACCATCAACGTTGTTAGTAAAGAGATTGAATTGAATAACGTGTACTGGAGTCTTATATCTACATTTACAGTGCTGCTACTGCATCTTTTGGACCAATTAACAGAGGTCCCCGCGCACCTGAGCTCAGGAGTGATCAGCTCCAGCTCCAGGATACTTAAAAACATGGGCAGCCTCCCACCAGGTCAGACATCCAATCCCCTGGGAGACTTAGGGAAAGTTTTGTAGAAACATTCCTGGGGGACTGCTGCACTTCCAGCAGCCCCCCACAACACTCAGATAACGTTAGTTCTTCTTGGGGTACCACAAGAAAGCCAATATGCAAATCTGGCCTTCCTCCTTTGTTTCTGTGGGCTTGGGCTTTCCCCAGTCCAAGTGCAATGTGAGGAGTTAATTAGCTGTTGCAGATATCCTCTCCACCCCATCCTTTCCCAGGAACGGGGTCAGGCACTGTTAATGGATCAGTAGTGTGGGAAGGCCTTTGAGCCTCCTGTTGGGCAGCAGAGTAATTAACTTAGCCCACTGGGGGTGAGGGGAGAGGGGGGCTAAAGGCCTGGAATATGATTATGGCTGATTCAAAAATATGAAAATCCTTAAAATTATATAGTAAGTGTAGGTATGATGAAATATTCTATGGACCGGACCCTGTAGGCCTAAGAGGAGCAAAACTGTACTTTGGTGTAGATTTCACCTATAATGTGTAATTCAATTTAGCACCATAGACTTTCACTAAGCACTACAGACCTCTATTTTGAATGCCTCCTCACATAATAAGGCTTACCCCAGGTCAGTACCAATCCGTAAAGGGTCCCTTTTGCAACGGACCTCCTGTGCGCAGATACTTAGCGCTGCAAGACAGTAGTTTCATACGAGCAGCCTGAACATGTGTGCTCACTTGTTAACATGTAACGAGCCCAGAGTATCTTACCCTAGATGCACAACAGTGGCCTCACCTTGAAAGTCAGACACTGCCAGTTATTACTGTCAGTCTATTTCCATAGAATTTACAATGAATGAGACTCCGTTGCTGAGACTCGCCCTCAGCAAAAGTCCAAAAAACAGATAAAAGCAAAAAATCCAGGGGGGTTAAATGGGCAGAACCTATTTCCTACAAGTAGCACATGCTATCATTCACACCATTGTATCATAAGGCACCAGTGACATAAAGTGTGATCATCTATAGAAAGTACAGTGCACTGGGCAAGTTATGTACTACTGACTTCCCAAACCAGAGAAAATATGGAGAAGCTCTTTGGTCAACCTCCTATTCACATAAAACACCAAACTATAAATCAAGTCAGTTTTACTTTCACAGTAACTTACACAAACCACTTCTAAACTAAAAACCACACAAACTCTACTAACCATATTCAACAAAGCATCAACAAACAACATTCAATCACAAACAATCATTCTTCCGGGTTAAGCAAGCACAGCATTGCCATAAAAATGGTACCCTTGATACATCTATTTGTTTTCTCTGAAAATACTAATTGTTCTGCATTTTGAGCTCCGGAGTTTCCTCCTCTGAGATCCTGGGAGACATGATCTGAAAGAGACACGTTAGTGATAGATTCCTTACCTTCGAATATCCCCAGGCGTCAGACTGGATCCGGAAAGTTTTCGTCAGCAGTACCCCTGCGCGTCGGTAGGCGTCGTCGTGCGGCTCCGCGTACGTCGCTGGCGTCGTAGTCGCCGAGATGACGTTGTCGGAGCTACTTAGACGCGCCTACGCGCGCTGACGTCAGTTCTTTCTTTTTCCGCGCCAGCAAGCGCAGATCCGAGAGAGAGCTGTACTCCTAGTTAATATTTTAACTTGGTTTCTGAGACTTGTTTCTCTTGTTTTGTCGGGGTACTCGACTTCTGGTGCAGTAAGGATGCCCGGGTTTAAGTCCTGTAGGGACTGCCGTCGGACCATGTCGGTGGCGGACCCGCATGACGTGTGTCTCTTCTGCTTGGAGGCACGCCCATGACCCCGAGACGTGCCCCGATTGTCCGGGCCATGGCGCCGAAGGCTTTGCGGGAGCGTTCCCGAAAGTTGTTGGAGGCCCGGCAATCGGTTCCGCGCCACTCAAGGTCCGGCTCCCGTGGGAGGTCGAGGTACAGGTCGCGGAGCCGACACCATCGTTCGTCGGAATCGGGGACAGGTAAGTCAAAGCGCCATAAAGTCGAAGCGCGCGTCGCTCTTCGTCTACCCCTCACCGGTCGCGGAGCAGCGATGGAGGGGCGGGCGGTCACTCCCCCGATGCTCCGGTGGAGCCTCCGTTGTTGCCTGCGGCCTACCCGCCTTTCCCGGGGCCGTACGCGACTCCGGAAGAAATACAGGTATTCCTGTCGGCCATGGGCCGTTTATTTGCCCCATAGGGTCCCTCCGGAGCGCCTTAGGGCCCCGTGGACCCGTTGGGTGGTTCTGCCCCCGTGCCGCCACCTTTGGCCCCGGCTACGCCGGCAAGATACCCTGTGGCGCCGTTGGCTCCGGCCTCGGTGCCGCTTCCGGCGTCGGGGCCGACGCCGGACACGACGCCGTTGCCTATGGGCCCGGACTACGTCGAGCCTGGATTGGTCTATTATCCCCAAATTCCTATTCCAGGAGGGGAATTTATTCCCTTTCCCCAGGCCCCTCGTCCTTACCAGCCTCTTAAACAGACGGTGGGCGAAGGGGAGTTCTGGGAGGGGTCTGAGGACCCCCTCGCAGCTCAGTGTGAGGATGAGCTGGAATGGGAGGGCGATGTGGAGGTACAGGTGATATGGATTTCTCTCCGCACCCTGGTACACTGTCCCCTTCTTCCGTAGCTCCGGAGGGGTCCTTTTCTGTGGTGTTGCGTAGGGCGGCTGAGGCTCTTAACCTCGAGCTCCCATCCGTGCCTATCAGGACCAATCTCCTGACTGAAGTGCTGCAGCCGGCGGCCTCCTCGGCGGAGCCGCTACTGCCCTTTAATGACGCGCTTACAGACATTCTGTTAAGCACCTGGACCAAGCCTAACACGGGGATTCCTGTGGATAGGAGTGTGGCACGACGCCATCGCCCGGCCCCGGGCGACCCTAGTTTTCTCACGCAACACCCAACGCCTGAGAGTCTGGTTGTCCAGGCCTCTGCCTCTCCGAGCGCATTCCCTTCCACACCTCCGGACAAGCAATCCAAAAAACGTGAGCAGTTTGGGAAAAAGATTTTCACCTCTGCCAGTTCCGGTTTGCGAGCTGTGAATACTGCATGCCTGTTGGGCCGCTATTCCCACTCTGTGTTGGACACAGTGGCACAGGTGCTGCCTCAGTGTCCGGTGGAAGCTCGGCGGTGCTCTCCCAAGCCATTACCGAGGGGAGAGATGCTGCGAAATTCACTATTTGCTGTGGCCTTGACACCGCCGACTCCCTCGGCAGAGCAATTTCCACAACAGTGGCGCTGCGCCGTTACGCCTGGCTCAGAACAACTGGCTTCTCAGGGGATGTCCAGAACACTTTGTTGGACATGCCTTTTGATGGCACACGCCTCTTTGGTGACAAAGCGGACAGCACATTGGAACGCTTTAAAGACTCCCGGGCTACGGCCCAGTCCTTGGGTCTTGCCACCACACGCACTCCCTTGGGGTCTCCCTTTCGTTCCTTTCGAGGTCAAGGTCGAGGCGCACAAACGCGTTCCTTTCAGAGCCACCGGCCTGCGCAGCAACAGTCTCAGCGCAGCCGCGGTCGGGGGGCCCGCCGAAGTGGGTCACGAGGCCAGCGGGCGGGTCAGTCCACCACCGCCCCTGCCACCACTGCCTCAAAACCTTCCTAGTCCGGTGTTTCAGGCCCACCAAACACCAGTGGGCGGCAGGATTTGCCATCACGTCCCCCACTGGCGCACCATCACTTCGGACAGGTGGGTTCTGCAGATAATCCGAAGGGGCTACTCCCTCCCCTTCGAGACTACCCCTCCAGCCATGCCGCCTCAGTACCACTGCATGTCGGGGGATCACTTGGCACTTCTCCAGCAGGAAGTTGCGGCCCTCTTGGCCAAGGGGGCCATCGAGCACGTTCCGACGCCAAAAGTAGGTTGTGGTTGTTACTCCCACTACTTCCTAGTTCCAAAGAAAGACAAGGGCCTGCGTCCTATCTTAGACCTCCGGAACGTCAATCGCTTCCTCCGGAAGGAGAAGTTCAAAATGCTCACGCTTGCTCAGGTCTTGTCTGCCCTAGACCCGCAAGACTGGATGGTAGCGTTAGACTTGCAGGATGCTTATTTTCATATCCCCATCCTGCCGGCCCACCGGCGTTACCTGCGGTTCACGGTTGGCCACGAGCACTTTCAGTTAACCGTGCTACCTTTCGGCCTTACCAGCGCCCCTCGGGTGTTCACGAAAGTGATGGCGGTGGTCGCAGCTCATCTGCGCAGATCAGGGGTCTCAGTCTTCCCCTATCTCGACGACTGGTTGTTCAAGGCGGGATCGCCCCAAGCAGTCGTCTCCCACCTCCAGACTACGGCCGACCTCCTGCATTTGCTGGGGTTCTCCACCAACGTACCGAAGTCGCATCTGATTCCCTCTCAGAAGCTCCTCTTCATCGGAGCGGTTCCGGACACGGCGCAATTTCGTGTTTATCCTCCCGAACAGCGAGTCCGGGACATTCGGGCTATGATTCCGATCTTTCAGCCCCGGTCCTGGGTTTCGGTCAGGAAGACACTGAGACTGCTGGGCCTCATGGCCTCCTGCATCCTGCTGATCAATCATGCCAGATGGCATATGCGGGCTCTGCAGTGGGGCCTGAAGTTCCAATGGACGCAGCATCAGGGAAATCTGTCCGACTACGTCCAGATCTCGGAGGGCACTGCACAGGACTTGCAGTGGTGGCTCACGGACCAGCGTTGGGTCAGCGGCAGATCCCTCTCCCTTCCCCAACTGGAGCACACAGTGGTGACGGATGCGTCCCTCCTGGGATGGGGCGGCCACATGGGAGAGGCGGAGATCAGAGGCCTCTGGTCTCCGGCGGAGTCCAAGCTCCATATCAATCTTTTGGAGCTCAGGGCGATCCTACTTGCACTGAAAGCATTCCTTCCCTCTGTCAAGGGGAGGGTAGTGCAGGTGTTCACAGACAACACCACCGCCATGTGGTACTGCAACAAGCAAGGCGGGGTGGGGTCGTGGACCCCTATGTCAGGAGGCTCTGCGCCTCTGGACGTGGCTGGAACGCCAGGCGTTATCCTGGTGGTTCAACACTTGGCAGGTTCTTTGAACGCCAGGGCGGACGAACTCAGCCGCCGGTGCATGATGGATCACGAATGGCGTTTTCACTCGGAGGTGGCACAAGGTCTCTTTCAGCAGTGGGGAGAACCTTGGTTAGATCTATTCGCCACCGAAGAGAACGCGCAATGTCAGCAGTTCTGCGCGTTGGAGTTTCCAAGGCGGCACTCGCTCGGAGACGCTTTTCGTCGCGAGTGGAGTTGCGGTCTGTTGAACGCCTCTCCGCCTATACCACTTCTACCCAGAGTGCTGAAGAAGATCAGACGCGACCGGGCCCAAGTCATTCTTGTGGCGCCGTACTGGGCTCGAAGAGTTTGGTATCCCGATCTACTCAGTATGAGCGTGGATCTCCCGATCCGACTGCCTCTTCGGGAGGATCTTCTGTCGCAGCAACAGGGGACGGTCCTCCACCCGAACCTGTCCAGCCTCCACCTCCTTGCGTGGAGATTGAGCGGCAACAGTTGATTCCATTTGACTTGCCTCCTGAAGTCTGTAATGTAATTCTGGCAGCCAGGCGTCCCTCAACTAAAACTGTATACGCCTGCCGGTGGAAAAAATTTGTGGCATGGTGCACAGCGAAGCTGTAGATCCCCTTTCTGCCCCTCTTTCTGAGGTCCTGTTGTTCCTTCTCTCTTTGGCCCAGCAGGGCTCTGCTCTGGGCACTATTAAGGGCTACCTTTCTGCTCTTTCAGCCTTTCTCAGGCTGCCTGATCAGCCCTCTCTTTTCAAGTCCCCTGTTGTCAATAGATTTCTCAAAGGCATTTCTCACCTTTTCCCTCCTATTCCTTTTGTGATGCCTCAGTGGGACTTGAACCTGGGACTTGAACCTGGTTCTCACATACTTAATGTGCGCTCCCTTTGAGCCTCTTCATAACTGTCCTTTACGGTTATTAACTTTGAAAACTGTCTTCCTGGTGGCCATCACCTCCGCTAGGCGTGTGAGTGAGCTTCAGGCTCTTTCATGTAAACCTCCTTTCCTGGCGATTCATCCGGACAAGGTTGTGCTTCGACCACGTCCCTCCTTTCTACCAAAAGTAGTCATTGACTTTCATATCGGGCAAACGGTCACTCTGCCCACTTTCTTTCCGCCTCCGCACCCTGGAAGAGAGGCTCCACCGTCTGGACCCAAAACGTGCGCTTTCATTCTATCTCAACCGCACACAACAGTTCCGGGTGGACGACCAGCTCTTTGTTGGCTACGTGGGCGCCAAGAAAGGCCGAGCTGTACACAAGCGGACTATCTCCCGATGGGTTGTGTTGTGTATTAAAGCCTGTTACTCTCTGGCTAAAAAGGAACCTCCGGTAGGGCTGCGCGCCCATTCTACCAGGGCGACAGCGGCTACTACAGCATTCGGACGCGGTGTCCCCCTGCAAGACATCTGTCAAGCAGCCACGTGGGCCTCGCTGCATACTTTCACTAAGCACTATTGCCTTGACAGTCAAGTCCGGAGAGACGGCTTCTTTGGCCGGTCGGTTCTCCGTGACATTCTGGTGTGATTTCACTTCGCAGACCCACCACCGGGGTTGGTATTGCTTGGGTATGTATTCTAGGGTAAGGAATCTATCACTAACGTGTCTCTTTCAGATGCACAAGTTACTTACTTGTGTAACGATATTTCTGTAAGAGACATTAGTTAGTGATAGATTCCTTACCGCCCACCCATCCTCCCCGTTCTGCGAACTGTTCTCTAGGGTTCAGGTACTCCCTTTCAGGGCCCTAGTTCTATTGCACCAGTAGTCGGTCTCTGGCATGGCTCTGCGTTCCTGGCGCGGAAAGTCGTGTACAGAACTGACGTCAGCGCGCGTGGGGACGTCTAAGTAGCTCAGACGACGTCATCTCGGCGACTACGACGCCAGCGACGTACGCGGAGCTGCAAGACGACGCCTACCGACGCGCAGGGGTACTGCTGAAGAAAACTTTCCGGATCCAGTCTGACGCCTGGGGATATTCTAAGGTAAGGAATCTATCACTAACTAATGTCTCTTACAGATATATCGTTACACAAGTAAGTAACTTGTGCTTCTTGGTCTCTGGCCTCCTATGCGTGTGACCACCTCTGCTGCTGATCCTCAAGAAAGTCAGGTGGGACCAAATGCAGCTGATCCTGGTGGGCCGAAATTAGGCCTGGAAGGTCTGGTATTCCACATTCCTAAGCTAAAACTAAGCATCTGCCCACCACTTCTGCTTCCTCATCTGGAAGGCCAACTGTCTCAGAAGCAAGACGGCACCTGTACCACCACAAAGTACACATCTGCATGTGTGCTGATTGAGTGAAATCAACATAGTTGCTTTGAGCTACCATATGAGGTGGTTGATGTTACTTTGTCAGCTCATCAAACTTCCACTAAATTAATTTATTCAAGCTGCTAGTCCAGGTGTGCTGCCTGGTGTGGGGAAATACAAGTTGATCTTCAATAGGCTACATACATTGTGTGATACTTTTGTGTTTTTGTTTGTGCTATGTTTGGCCCAGCAAGGCTTTGTTGTGAACTCTGTTAAGAGTTATGTATTGTTTGTTTTGGCTTTGTATGATCAGCCCTCATTATTCAAATCACATGTTGTGATGCTCTTCCTTATATGGCTTTCATATATATTTCTCTCTGCCCCTTTTATTAAGCCGCAGTTGGACATCAATTTGGTGCTAACATTCTTGATGTGTGCCCCTTCTAAACCTCTTCACAGTTGTACTCTGAGACTCTTAAATCTATAGATTGTGTTCCTCGTTTCCATCACTTCTGTGAATTGCATGCCTTTTCAGTTCAGCCTCTGAATGCCACCTTTTTATCTGACAAACTGGTGCTTAAGATGTGTGCACCCTTTCTTCCAAAAGTGGTGTCCCTTTTCCATGTGTGTTAGTCCACCACCCTTGCTATGTTCTTTTCTTCACCACATCATCGATGGCCAATGACAGATGCAAGGTGTCATCTGACTTTCTATAAGCAGCATGCTTCACGAATCACAAAAGGTTATTTGTCAGAGCAGTGCAGCTGGCACACAGGGCTAGAGTGTTGTATTGTGTTTCTGAGTTATTTGGGGACTTCCTACTGAAGTATCTGCAGGTGAGGTCAAGGATGTTGAGCGTGACTTGGGTATCAGCTGGCAGGAAGCCCATATAGTTCGAGAGATACAATCTAAGTGCTTTTGATCTACATAATTATTAAAAAATCCTTTAATTCGGCAAGATGAGTCACCTTACAAGGCATTATGGACTAGAAAAATATTCTGGGACACCTATCTTAGTAATACTAAGTTTAATATATTTCAGGCAGTTGATTTCTAAAGAATTTTCCAGGACCAAACAGTCACTCAGAATTTGCCTATGGAAATGAGCTTCAGGATTTTTCCAGATTTTAAGCCAAAGTAACAATGGCTGCAGTTTTAAGTAATCTTCCAAATTAGTTAAGCCCTATTTTTCATGACAAAATAAGGCAGGAGGCGATTGTGGAACACCCAGAAGCCTTCTTAAAAATGTGTTCTCGATTGTTTGGAGGGGTTTACTATTGGAATGACCCCAAACACCAGCACCAAACGAAACAATAGACATTTACTTTTGAAAATATACAACAGTTCTATTGGCTTACACCCTTGTCTTTTAGAAAATCAAAAAACAGCATAAAGTAACCGTTGAAATTGAAGAGCTCTGATATTCAACAGAAATTTCCAATTAAAATTAACATCCACAGGGACTCCAACATATGTAAAATGTGGAGTTTTTAAAATGTCAGTACTCCCTCAAAAGATATCTTTGTTTTGGCTAACTTTGGCCACATTTCATTATAAATGATTTCGTCCAATTTGTCTTAAGTCCCAAGTTTCCCATAAAACTATTAAACACATCAAGTGAAATTTGGAGTCCATTAGCAGTTCTGGCTATGAGTACTACATCATCTGCATAGAGTAAGAGAGGGACATATCGGGAGGCAAACTTCGGCAAGTTCCTCCCCACACCACACAGATGAGCCTCCTTTTATCGACTCCTGGGGCTTTATCTGTTCCGGCAGCGTTCGGGTAGGTCCACTGACGATCTTGCGGTGAGAGCACAACACTTTAATTACCAGGTGTCTTTTCCTGCCGGGAGTCGATGGTGTGAGTTACCAACCTAACTAGGGTTGGCTCACCAGCTTACAGGTACCACATTTAGGGTGCTGCTTGTGGTCTATCACTGTTATTTAACCAGACAACCACAACTAGTGTAGATAGACTGTTTCTATGTCCTGATGAATTGCTGTCAAATTGTATGACAGTATGGCAAGAAACATGTCGACCACAATGTAGAGCGCGGTATCCTGACACATCATATCCGGAGTACACCACATATATTTTTTAATCAGGTTGGAAGCCATACTCATTAAAATTGTTTTGGTTGGACTTCCAATTCCTGTTTTAATCCTTGCATGGTCTAGTGACCCACACATCTACACCTTTAGGTCCCTCACACCCACGGCACCAAACGGCATGGAATAAAAGATCTCCGCCAAAGAGCCCCTCATAGGGTGCCCTTCAGGTATTGCAGCGCCGACCTGACGAGGAGCATGCCCTATGATGAAGCATGACACTCAGCTGGCTGGGTGTGTGAGGGCCCTAATTCCGAAAGGAGGAATCCCCTTTTCCTCCCGCCACTAAGTGAGGACTTTCTCACACTGAGCCAACCGCTTTCCCCTTGCCTGTCAGGAACTGCATACCTATTCTGTTTGGCTTTATCTGAAGAACCACATTTGATGGCAAGAGTAATATCCGCTACTTCAATTGTTTGGTTTAAAGCAATGGCAGCATTCAAGTCATAGGGCGCCACAATATCTGCCCGAATACCAATAGACTGGGCATCTGCAGAGTCAATTCCGTCAGCCGACCCTCCCAGCCCAGGTATTTGGTGGCTTCTCTCCACGCCCTTACCACCGACTGCGTATGGGCAGGCAGGCAGGGTGCGCTCCAACTTTCGTCGAGGGGCTAGCCTTTCTTGTGAAATTTTATGGAACATTTGAATCCTTGCTGGCTCCATGCTTGCTCAAATTGTATAGTTCCTTATTCTTATCCAACGCTATATTCCCATTGATTGGGGAAGCACTATGCGTTGTGGTCTT
Source organism: Calotriton arnoldi (assembly GCA_963921515.1). NCBI lineage: Eukaryota > Metazoa > Chordata > Amphibia > Caudata > Salamandridae > Calotriton > Calotriton arnoldi. The sequence goes on from CAWUFW010000063.1 coordinate 3,700,028, forward strand.
TCAGACTGCTTGGGACCCACTAGACATTTAGCCTTATTGCTCCCTATCAATGCTGAATTTGGATCACAAGGTGTTAGCAAAGATCCTAGCAACTAGTATTCTGAGTGTACTGCTGTCACTGATTTACCCAGATCAGAATGGCTTTATCCCTGAGCCACCTGTGTCACCTAACCTATGTCACCTAACCTGTGTCACCTAACCTATGATGGTTGTTCCATATTATAGATGTTCTGTCGAATGGATATTAAGCACCTCCTTTGGCTAAACTGGACAATAAGAATTCCTTGATATACTAGGCTTTGACTACCTCAGTGCAGTCTTGTCAGGCACGACTATTGGGCCAAAGATGATATAATGGATCAAATTGCTGTATGCAGGTCCGACTGCATGGGTGCAAACTAGACAGATATTCCTGGCTGGCTGGTTAAGTGAGGCACTTGACAGGGCAGCCTATTGTCACCCTTGCTGTTTGTCCTGGCCGTGGAGACTTTGATATGAAATGTGCAACGAGGGAATGGGAGATGGGGACTGAAGGGACTTAGTACGCCTTATGTTATTTCATTGAATGCAGACAACGTCCTTTCACATTTATACAATCCGTAGCATGAATTGGCTCAAACGATCCAACTATTTGATACATTTGGCCTGTGTAGGCAAGTGCCCTTTTTTGCATGGTTACCACCCACTTTTTGCTTGACATCTGATGCAACCTAACTTGATGTGCCCTGGGTCACTGCCAGTCATGTTCCCAGGGCCTGTGGAGGTCAGCATACCAAAAATAACCCTATGATGATGCTGTCACGTTACGAATAGGCGGAGAACCAAGATATACCGCCTGTCCACCTACGTACGTGTATGAGGGTTTTTATGAAAGGTACCAGCCACCCATGACCCTGGTCACACAGGTACAAGTGGTCCATTCCCTTTTGATCTTTGTACTTGACAGGGCAGCCTATTGTTACCCTTGCTGTTTGTCCTGGCCGTGGAGACTTTGGTATGAAATGTGCAACGAGGGAATGGGAGATGGGGACTGAAGGGACTTAGTACGCCCCTGTGTTATTTCATTGAATGCAGACAACGTCCTTTCACATTTATGCAATCCGTAGCATGAATTGGCTCAAACTATCCAACTATTTGATACATTTGGCCTGTGTAGGCAAGTGCCCTTTTTTGCATGGTTACCACCCACTTTTTGCTTGACATCTGATGCAACCTAACTTGATGTGCCCTGGGTCACTGCCAGTCATGTTCCCAGGGCCTGTGTTCTTTCTCAAAACTGTACTTTTGTACCCACAATTGGCACATCTCTGGACACAGGTTAGCCCCTTGTAAAAGGTACCATGTGTACCAAGGGCACTGTGACCAGGGAAGGCCTCTAAGGGCTGCAGCACCTATTGTGCCACCCTTAGAGGCCCTGTACCTTAACTTCCACACACTGCCATTGCAGGCTGTGTGTTCTGGTGCAGAGGAAAGTGAAGAGTCGACATGGCACACATCCTTGTGTGCCATGCCTGCAATCCACTGCCTGAGGCCTAGGTAAGTCACCTATCTTGCAGGGTGCACTAGCCCCCACGTAAGGGTATAGGGGCATGAGACCTGTACCCCAACAGTGTCTAAATCCATTCTTAGACATTGTAAGTGTAGTAAAGCCATGAAGAGTATATGGTCTGGGAGCTGGTCATTACGAACTCCACAGCTCCATAATGGCTTTGCTAAAACCTGGGAAATTTGGTAGCAAACTTCTCAGCACACTAAACCCACACTGATGCCAGTGTGGGATTTAATGTAAAAAGCACTCAGCGGGCATCTTAGAGAGGCCCCCTGAAAAACGACCAGAGCTGGTGTGGTTCCTGAATGGCTACCTGCCATTTGCCACCACCAGACAGGTTTCTGGACCCCTGGGTTGAGAGCCTCCGCTCTCTGGGTCCAGAAACAAAGGCCATCCTGGCCAGAGGTGTCATGCCTCCTACCCCAGGATGGGCTGGATCCATGAAAGGGAAGGTTTGAAGGCCTGCTTCCTTTGTAAGCTGTCCCTACCTTTTGCTGCCCCCAGCAACTGACTCCCACCGGTTCTGCTCCCCACTTTGGGCGGGAGAATCGTTGGGAAAACCAAGCTGGGAGGAGAGGTGTGCTCACCTTTGCCAACCCCACCTCTCAGGTAGGGGAGGCGAGGTGAAGCACACATCTCATTCCCCTCCATCTTGAAGATGAGGGGACCCAACCAATTAGGAAGAGGCTCATGCCCCCCTCCCACTTGAGGGTAGCATAATAGGGGGTGTACCCACCCCAAGGAAGGGACCAATTGGTCCCGACCTGCACACCCCTGTTAATGCCCCTAAATCTATTATTTAGGGGCGACCCTGAACCTTGCCTCCTCAGGTTCGAGGAAGAAAGAGGGAGGATCGAAGAGCCGTGATGACACAGGAAGGAGAGGACACTTATTGCTTTGGCCCCAGACCTACCAGCCTGTCCCGACTTTAACCTGCCAACAGGGAAAACCCCGGCGAATCCAGCAGTCAGCAACCCCCAGAGCCCGGAGTACCTGCCTGCACTCATCTAACAGCCTGTCTCCCGCGAGCACCGGATTTGCTCAAACCAAGACTCACCTACGGAATCTGGATCCAGGAGGTCTCCCCAGCGATCCAGACCTGGAATCTTGTGATCCCCGACCTCCCTCAAGTCGACACCTGCAGCCTCAACCTGAAGGGTCCCCCCGACCACGGCCGGAGCTGGTAAAGAAACCAGACACCAAAAGTCACCCTTATACCCAAGGCCCCACGGCCTTAGGTAGCCCAACCGACGGTATCCAGGCATCCCCCCAAGAACCCAACTTACCTCTCCAGCCGGTGGTCACCTCCAGGAAGTCTCCCTGCCCGAGCCTCCAGCAACTTTGCAGAACCGAAGGTCTCTGTTGGAAATCACAGGGTCCCCGACGTCTTCTTGGCACCCAGCAACCGGCCTCCCTTGTGCCGCTGGTGGTGCATCTCCTGTGCTGACTGTTGGCCCCTGCAGTGCTGACCTTAACCCCAGGAGCTTTGCTCCCACATCCAAGTGGCCTGCTCGCAAGCAGCCACTAATCGACGCCCCCCCTTAGACTCATTAGCTTACATTGGGCCCCTGCACCCGGGTGCCCCAGTGCCACTGGTGGTGCAACTTGAGTTCCTACCTAGACCTTGGGGAACCTTAGTCCTAACCCCCAAAACTCCCACTCGTGAGTCGAATACTTAACTGTGAAACCGATAACCATTTTTCTCCCATAGGGACCAATGTTATGTTTTTGCCCCTAAAAATGTTCTGTGTTGAACTGATGTTTGTATGGAGAAAAAGTAACTGCACTGCAAATCTTTAAAAGTCTTACTCGCCGTGTATTGTGAGTTCCCTGGCGTGGTATCTAGGCATACCACCCCGAGTAGTCGATGTAATCTAAAAGTAATCAAAAAGTATGCCAAAAGTAATTACTGTGCGATTTAAACTGCTTTTTGAATCAATACCAACCTGTAGTGATTGCAAATTCAACCACAACTGCATTTCCTTGTGAAGTCTTGCATTTGAGAGTATACTTTACTTACCTTTACCAAGTCATGCTTGGTTCTAAAAATAAAACATAAGTATTCCTTTTTTATACTTAACTAATTGGTCTGGATTCAGTCTCTGAGTGTGTGCCATCAGTCTTGTTTGAGTGAATACAATAAATGCTTAATACACCCTCTGGATAAGCCTAACTGCTCGCCCACACTACCGCAAAGAGAGCTCTTAGTACTTATCTAATTTAGCCTCTGTTATACCTCTGGGGACTCCCTGGACTCTGTGCACACTTCACCTTACTTTGGTATGGTATATACAAAGCCAGCTTCCTACAGCCAGTCCTCTGGTTTAAGAGTGAATTGGAGCAAATTGTGCCTGTTCCCCTGGGGACCAAGCATTGATGGATCCCACTGTCTGCCCGGTGATATACATCTGCAATAGGCAACAACTATGTTTAAATATATTGGGGTCAGAGTTAATCGCTTGGAAAGGGACATCTTCAAATGTGAGCTGTGGTGGGGCTGCTGGGTGTTGGCGTCCTCCTGGTGTTGCTTTGTGTTCTCTGTGATAGGATGGTGTGACATCGAGCTTCATGCATTCTGACTCCTAGAATGCTATTAAGTCAGAGAGAATAGTGGGAGAGAACCTTGAGGAGGGAACAGCAGTTGCTGATGAAGCGCGGTTAGATGGGGTGTTAAGAATGAAGCTGTTCCTACATGTACCTCCAGTCTTGTCGTGTCTGGTCTGAACATCACAGATGGGTGGCACTGTTTAACATGATAATGTTTCCACTACTTCTCGTGTTTTTTGGAAACCTTATTCTGGTGTTACCCTTGAGCTTTTTCAAGGCGAAATGTATTGCTGGACCTGGCGTGGAGTGGTCAAAAGCATCTTTCTCAGTGGGCTGATGTTTCCTTTTGCTAAAGGTGGTTTGTGGTTCCTGAACTTTGAATACTGTTATCTTGCAGCCCAGCTGTAATGGGCTTCTCGATGGATGACCAAGACTAGAAGTAGCAAAGCGAAGTATGCATAGCGAGCCCAGGCTCCAGTATCCATTCTCCGGTGAGTTTAAAGCTCCCTGGCCTTCTGTGCACAGCATGCCACTGCTGGAGATGATGCCTGGCTCTTACAGGGTTCCTAGAGTGGGTTGAGGGCAACAGTTACGCAGTGGTCTAGGGTAGGGGTGACTACTATTGTCGGCCTGTACGACTAGCACTCGTCTCATGTTTACAGACCTTGAAATTGCGAATTCCCTTCCGGCAATTTATTACCTAAAATCACCTGCTGCTTGTATTCCACAGCACCTGGAGTTGAGAGCATTGATCGTCGGGAAATTAGATTAGGACAAACAATATCGACGTTAGGCAGTGAGAGAAAACCGGTAACACAATGTTTACGTTCTTCTCAGGTGCACTAATGATGCCCACGTGTATGATTTCAGAGCTCGATGTGAGAGTGATGTGGGTACAGAAATTTCAGATGATGACCTGGATCGAGCAAAGAGACGCTGTGAGCTTCTGGGAATGCTAATTTCAATTTTTAGCAGTTAAAACACCTGAGCCCAAAGCGCCTTAGTAGCATGCACGCTGCAGTTTCTAGCAGGTGCCACAGTCTATAGTTGTATGTCATTCATAAGTACTCTGAACCCTTGAAACTGGCTCACCTAAGCACTCTTAAAACGTGGCAACTATGCAGTCTGTATTTCATGTCGGATAGTGTCCTTCCATTTCTAGTGCTTTGCAATAGTTTTTAGATCTTCATAGAGTTTCTTGTTGCTGGAATGGCTGTAATTTCTGATATTTATATGTTTCCCGCGTCTTCATTACTCTATTTTTGCTCGTGAGAAAGTGTCACTCATAGTCATTGAATGTCACTCATAATTACACAAAAAATGTGAAAATGTCACACTTAAGCAATCTGAAACCTTCGCAGCAATGCACAGATGTGATATCGAGCAATACTGGCCTTAGCCAGGGGCGGACTGGGAGCCGTAACTGGCCCTGGCAAACTGCTCGGCCTGCCCCCTGGGGGTGCGACCGAGCTGTTTCCTAGTGCCGGTTTCGGCGGATTTTGTTACAGGGGGCCGATATTTCCGGCTCCCGGTAACAAAAACGGCCCTCAAGGGCCCAAAACCGGCCCCCAACCTCGCGGCCCACCGGAGAAACGCCCGGTGTCCGCTATGACCCATTAGATTTGGCCCCTCTGGGATTAGAATCGTTTTGGAAGAGGGTGACGCAGTTGCTCTCGTGAGTGGCAGGCAGGCCATTTTAACCGGTATTTGTTTACTGAGCATCATGGCCAGGCCCAAGAAATTAACAGCTGCTTAGTTATTGGCCTTGCATTAGTGGTCTCTGCATGAAAGATTGTTATGGCTTGGAAATCTGCGCTGCTCCGAGTGCTGGGCGCTGGAGATCTGATGTCATCAGCTCTGAGGAGGCTGGAGGCAGAGGGCTCGGGGCGCGAGCGCTGGAAGAGGCAGCAGACACGTGACTCTTGGTTAGGAGGCACTATTGCTAGCGTTGACAAGCCGCTCGAGCTCAACCAGCTTCACGTGGAGCTCGGAAGTATATGGACATCCTGGTGGGCCAGATTCCGGTGGATCTTTGAGAGTGGGAGGCGGAGAGAATATTATGTGCATGGGGCACGGGACCCTGTATGCAGTGGGGGAGGGTGCACACTGCTGGTATCTCAGCGCAGGTGTCCCATTTTATTCTGGTAAATGCAGTTCCTGGTATTTTCAGTAAATCACAAGTAGATGTTCACCGTCAGCGGGTACAGCCAGTGCTGGTGCTTCTGTGCATTCCTGGACACGTGTTTCCGGGAGATTATAAGGTGTGCTTGAAATGCTGCTTGTATTTCATCACGTCAGCACCACTTCAAAATGCACAGATGCATCACCAGACTTGCCTGATCACTCCAAGGGGAGCTTTAACAGTGAAGGGGGGCGGGACGGGACCACACTGATGGCTTGTCAGCACAAACAAGCCATTCTACAGGCCAATTGTTTCCTCACCTGCATGGGGCCATAACCCTATGCAAATAAAGGACTGCCACCATGACATTGTGCCAGCACGATCTGTATTACAGAAGGGGTTGCACAAGCACTCACAGCCTCTTAAGCAATTTCAAAGTGCCCTGGGGGACCAGAAAGCAGATGCACACTACTGTTGCGTCCCAGGCACACTTACTGTTATACAGCCCCTAACATTAAATCTTTAGTTGAATTATAGGACTACAATAAGCTACAGTATGGAAGCTCTGCATTGGATGAGACGAGTTTTGTTTTTGCTGCCTTGTATATGTAGTAAACACAAGAATTGACATGCTACTGAGTGAAAATGAAGTGTCGGGATCGAAAAGATATCTAATCATGCACTGCTGCATTGCTACTTAAGTTTTGCTACTTACATTTTACCGCCCTTAAAAGGCCATTTCACGAGTAGATTGAGCTGCCTCAGCCATAATTCAACTAAATTGACTTCTTTTCTGGCAATCTCCACTTCTTTCGACTTGAAAAGAAGTCAGATTAGTTGATCTTGTGGCACCAATCCCACAGGAAGCAAGGTAGGCCTCCCACTTGATAGACTGAGTCTTGTGGCCTGCGAGACTTGCTGTTCAGTACAGCTCCGAATGTTGCCCACACTTTGTCACACCACATTTTAGATAGACCGAGACTCCTGTGTACTTTTCACCCTCCTCAACTAATATGAAAGTCGTCAAAAAGGTCACGTGGTGTGGCCAGCGACGGCTCCTCCGAATTGGCAGAGGAGCGCCGCCCCACTGCAGGCTTGGAGCCAACAATTGAAAAATAAAATTATGTTCTAGCAATGTTTTATTTTTCATTTGCTGGATCTGAGCCAGCTTGTGCAGGAAGGTGCGGGGCCTGGGGAGGAGAAGTGCTATGTGCACTACCTAAGTGCGCATATGTGTTTGGCCTGCCGTCTCAAGCCGACCAAAACACACATGCCCACTTTGGATTTCTCCAGCCCGGCTGCATTGAATAGACCCCCACAGACTCCCTGGTCTGAGCGAAACGTCTCAGACGGGAAACAGCCTTTACAACGAAGGCTGAACAACGACAATGTGTTTACAATGAATGTTTTTACAACTATTTTTTTAACAACAAGTTTGCCTTTACCACGGATGCCTTTACAACGAATTTCGTTGTAAATGCATTAAAGGTAAAGACATACTCGTAGTAAAAAAAATGACATTTAAATGTAAGTATTTTGGTGAGTATTAAAGGTAAGTATTACGTGTAATATATATATATATATATATATATATATATATATATATATATAAATATTTATATATATTTCAAGAATAATTATAGGGTTTAGGGTGGGTGTGGCATTTGGGTGGGAAGGGTATTTTTAGGGTTTAGGGTGGGTGTTTGGGTGGCAAGAATATTTTTAGAGTTTAGGGTAGGTATAGATTTTTGGTTGGCAAGGGTATTTTTAGGGTTTAGGGTGGTTGTGGGTTTTTGGGTGGCAAGAGTATTTTTAGAGTTTAGAGTAGGTATGGATTTTTGGGTGGCAAGGGTATGTTAGGGTTTAAGGTGGTGTGTTTTTTTGGGTGGCAAGGGTAAATTTAAGGTTTAGGGCGGGTATGGATTTTTGGGTGGCAGGGGCAATTTTAGGGTGGGTATGGGTTTTTATGTGGCAAGGGTATTTTTCAAGTTTTGGGTGGGTATGGGTTTTGGGTGGCAAGGGTAATTGTAGGGTTTAGGTTGGGTAGGGTTTTCTAGGTGGCAAGGGACATTTTAGGATTTAGGGGGTAAGGGTTTTTGGGTGGCAAGGGTATTTTCAGGGTGGGTATGGGTATTTGTGCGTTACTGGTATTTTTAGGGCTTAGTGTGGGTTTGGGATTTTGGGTGGCAGGGGTATTTTTAGGGTTTAGGGTGGGTACGGGACTTTGGGTGGCAAGGAAATTTTCAGGGATTAGGGTGGGTATTGGTTTTTGGATGGTAATGGTAATTTTAGGGTTTAGGGTGGATATGGGTATTTGGGTGGCAAGAGTATTTTTCGGGGTAGGCATGGGTTTTTGGGAGGCAAGAGTAATTTTAGGGTTAAGGGTAGGTTGCGTTATTGGGATTGTAAGGACATTTTTAGGATTTGGGGTGGGTATACGTTTTTGGGTGGAAAGGGAATTTTTAGGGTTTAGGGTGGGTGTAGGTTTATGGGTGGAAAGGGAATTTATAGCATTAAGAGTGAGTGTAGGGGTGTGTGTGTGTGTATATATATATATATATAGTGTTAATACTTACCAATATTAATTTTACAACGCATATGTCTTTAGCATGCATGCCTTTACCATGAAATGTAAGTATTTTACAGGTACATGCAACAAACCTAATATATATATATATATACATATATATATATATATATATATATTTATACTTACCTGTAAAATAGATACATTATTGGGGTAAAGGCAATCGTGCTAAAGGCATAGTCATTGTAAAAAACAGTTGTTGTTAAAACTTTCGTGGTTTGGACCAAGTCGTTGTTTAGGCATCGTTGTTATGTTATGTTACTAAGACTTATAGAGCGCTACAGCTGCCCTGGCAAAAGGGCGTCCCGGCGCAGACCCCAAGAAAAACTGACACATGCAGATGAAACAGACAAAGGACTATGGTGCAGGAAAAAGGTGAGTCTTGATGGCCTTCCTGAATTCTAAGTAGTTACTGAGGCCACGGATATGCACAGGAAGTGTGTTCCAAAGGATGGCCGCTCTACTGCGAAAAGAGCGACCACCAGCACAAACTCTTCGTGTCCGAGGGACCACCACCAGGTGCTGACCCTGTGAGCGGAGATGTCGTGAGGGGACATATGGCATAAGGAGATTAGCCAGAATAGTGGGGGTGGTCAGTTTCAAGGCCTTGAAGGAGATACATAGGGCTTTAAATTCAATTCGCCTGGCCACGGGCAACCAGTGAAGATGACAGATGGCCTCGGACACCGGACAAGACCTGCGCAAACCTAAAAGGGTTCTTGCTGCCATGTTCTGTGCCCTTTGCAGCCTCAGAACCTCCGCCTTATTGGACCCCAGATATAAAGAGCAGGCATAATCTAGTCTAGACAATACAGATGCCTGAATGATAACCTGACGCGTGGGTGCATCAAAGAAGCCCAACAGGGGTCTAAGCCCCCGTAGAAGTCCAAAACAGGTCCCTGCCACCTTTTTGGTTTGGACTCGAAAGTTGAGGGATGAGTCCAGCCATACCCCCAGATTTTTCACTACCTGCTTGGGGGGAGGGGCCTTGCCAAGGCTAGCTGGCCACCAGAGTTCACTCCACTGACCATGGTCCTTTCCCACTAACAATACCTCCGACTTGCTAGCATTCAGCTGGAAACAGTTGGCGGTCATCCACCCGGCAACCGCCGCAAGGTCGCCCTGAAACTTAAGGGCGTCCCGCTCGGTGTTATTTGAGAGTGCCACCACCAACTGTGTATCGTCAGCGTAGGAGACCATGGTCAGACCCCTGCTCATGGCTACTGTAGCCAGAGGTTGAACATAGATATTAAATAGCAGGGAGCTAAGGGAGGAGCCCTGTGGCACCCCTTGTTTGATAGAGTGTTCGCCTGAGGCAAACGGGGGGGCTGTTACCATGAATGACCTCTCATGGAGGAAAGAGGCAAGCCACTCCAGGGCCGAGCCCGTAATTCCCACTTCCTCCAGGCGTCTCAGCAGTATGGCGTGAGACACAGTGTCAAACGCGGCACTTAGATCCAATAGGATCAGTGCCGGCGTTCGACTCAGCGTCCAGTGCTGACCAGAGATGTTCTGTCACGGCCAGGAGAGCAGACTCCGTGCTGTGACCTGGTCGAAAGCCGTTCTGGGAGGGATCCAGTGTGTTATTCGTGGTCAGAAAGTCCGACAGGAGGAGTTCACATATGCCTCCGTGATCTTTGCCGCCTAAGGAGCAAAGAAATAGGGCGGTAGTTCTCTGGTTTAGCCGGATCGAGCGCAGGAGGTTTTTAAGCAGGGAATCACCTTAGCCTGTTTCCATGCCCTGGGCACGGTAGCCATGGCAAGGGACCTGTTTATCACCTGACTCAGGGAGGGTAAGATTGTAGGAAGTACTTTCCTGAATTGGTCTGGTTTAAGCGGATCTGCAGGGGATCCTGACTTAATCTTACTGCACAGTGCTAGCAACTGGTCGACCGGGATTGACGGAAAGGCATCTAGAGTATTAGCCTTTTGACAACCCCGTGCCGCCTGCACGTTACTATGTGCAGTCAGAAAGGACCTGTAAATGTCATCCACCTTTTTAACAAAAAAGGTGGCAAGGTCCTCACACTGCTCATTGGATTTAATAGTCGACCCATCGGTGGTCTGCCGGGATTGCAGGCTGGAGAGTATTGAGAAAATGCTCTTAGATGGATTATCACTCTCGCGGTTGTAATTGGCGTAAAATGCCGCTCGTGCCAAATGAATGTTAAGACAGTAGTTGTTCCAGAGGTCGTTGTTCCATCATACAACCATCTCAGACAAATCCCCGTGCTGCTCTCACATGAGAGCAGCGTAGGGATTGCATAGGGAGTCCGTGATGCTGCCCCAGTGCATGCTAGGACCAGGAAGGACGAGGCGCGATGCGGGTGGCAACTCCAGGTAAATTAATTTTTTTATTTTTTATTATTAACCCCCCCCGCGCTCCCCCTCCTGGGCTCTCCTGCACCTCCACCCGCCTCACCACCTCTTCATTGTGGCGGCCGCCACTGGGTGTGGCTTCTGCAAGATTCATCATAAGTTTCAAGTCAATTCATATTTAAGTTGCTTGACTGTATTTGCCCTCCCACCCTCGAAACAGCAAGGATTCATTTTAGTGGCCTGTTAAAAGTATTCCTGTGACAGAATCCTCTCACAGTTACATTTGAACACTTTTCCAGTGTTTTCTTTATTTTTTTCTTTATTTCTTTCGGAGCTTTGAATAGCACGTGAAAAAAACGAGACGCAGCCAGATGCATAGGGAGAACCCAGATCTCGCATTATTCGGTTCCTTCTATAATTCCCTCTGGATTCGTTTGAAAGCCTGTCTGAGAATTTCATGTTTCAAGACTTTCCTGCACTGAAAATAATTGGCTTTTAGTCGGAGGCGGGGGATAATGTTGTTGCATAAGTTCGGGCCCTGAACACCTAAGGATGTTTTGCTGTATGTAAGTCTCCTTAAGGTGTCATTGATCAGCTGTGCTGCTGACGAGCACGTTTGCTACTGGAGTGATTCGCAATAGAAGATTTTGAAGACCACCAGCTTTGTGCAATATGCATAGTCTTGAACTTGATCCTTAAGGGCTGGCTTACTTTGGAACAGTTTTCATAGGGAGAGGAATGCTAATAATTGTGTATTATTTACAGTCTGCTTTAAAGAGATTTTGAGAGGCCAGTGTAGACTATGCTATAGGAGTCACGTGACGTTCGACCTTACATTTTACGGTGACCAGATGGCTTTGTGCCCTCCAAACGTTTTGGTCCTGGGTTTACTTTTAAAACATCACTGTTATCAGTTATATTGTTCTAATTGAGTTAATTGAAAATAATTCTAGACTACAGGGTCTAGAATGCTCTGATTAGTTAAATGAAAGCCCAGTACTGTAAACATGATGGTATGATATTGTGAAGGCTTCTTGCCCCCCCCCTGTCATAGTTGGGGAAACTCCATAACCCTCAGTGTCTACTAACACTTTTATTTGCTACAACATTAACCTTAACTTGAAAACTCTGAAATTGTATTTGCTAAGAGCAAAGGACCCCAGAATATTGACCAGACTCCTAGCTACAGAGGGCATGCCCCTTGAGGTCAAACATCTGGTGCCTCTATTGCCTGTTGGCCAGGTTCTTTAGTGACAGACAGGTAGCTATACTGATACCTAAGGTACAACTAACCATGGGTCTCGAGCCTAGCTCCATTTGGAATATCTCCACAGTATCAGGTAAAAGTATGACTGGTATGCACATTATAATATACGCACCTTAGCTTCTGGATTAGATGAGGTATCTACAGTTATGCTGAGGAAGGTAATTAGTTGTGACTTTAGTAGCGGCTGTAGTTTGTTTTGGGTTAGTACTATAATACCTGTACACAAATAGGACCTAGATGAGAAAAAAGAAGTGTACAATCCTTGTTAGCTCAATAGTCACCCCAGCATTGCAAATAACATGATTAGATGTGGCAGTTTGTCTTTGGTTCTACCACCCTGTGGCAATAAAGATATCCTGCTTCCATTTCCACAGAGTCCATTTCCTGCGTTCCCTTCCTCCCCTGTTCCACTGCTTTCCCACTCATATCACTGCACATGTATGGTGCATGGGTTAAGCCCATTCAGTTTTGACTCATTTTTTCTGCTACGAAATTAAATCTTTGAGTCAGTGTTCCATCTCACCAGTCTCCTATTTGTGCTTGTTCGACCTTTTCACGAATGTGGTTAATGAAGAAACATGGTACCTGAATATTGTAAGCAAAATGTTGTTTTACAACAATATTGTGTCCTAAATATTGTTTACAAAAATATTGCACCATTTGTGTGAATAATAGATACTCTATGCCGAATAGGACAATGTTTTTGTAAACCATATTTAGGACATTATGTTTATGTTATTCAATAGTGTTGCCAATGATACAAGTAAGAACATGGATTTGAATTTTTATTTGGCATGGGCAGTTGCCCACCTCAAGGAATAATGACACTAACTTTTCTGGGCGAACCCTGAAGTCACTAAATCAGTCTGAGCTCAACACCCTAGTAGCTATGGCACAGAGCAGACAGGCTTCACTTAGGGCAATGTGTAAAGTATTTATGAATTACCAAAACAGTAATAAATTCAAAATGCCAGATAATAAAAATCCCAAACTGAATTAGAAAAATCGAGTTAAATTTTAATCAACAAAATGACAATAAAAGAACCAAAATCCAATAAGAGGAACTGAAGACATGATTTAAAAAAAAATGTAAGTAAAAATAATGCCAAATAGTGTTGCGCTGTGGTTCAGCCTGCGACGCTGCCTTCTTTACTGCGGGGGGCCGAGGTGCAGCCCGAGACGCCTCCCTCACGGGCACATCGCCGTTCTACGCAGCAGCCCACTGTTTTGGCGTCACAGGTGCATTTCGCTACACTTACTTCTTTTCTGTGTCGGGCATGCCCCAGTTCTACGCGGCGGCCTGTTGTAGGGTTTTTGCCATTTTAGGAATGCCACAGCTCCAGTCTTGGAACTGCGCTTCCAGTACAAATGCTCTGCTGGGGCCCTGATACTCCTACCTTGTGCTTGGGGAGCAATATTACAAACTTGCTGATATCCATTCTTCTACATCTTCTTGCCTTTCATCTTCCCATGATTCCACAATCTTGTTCCCTGAAGGCTTTGGGAGGGGTTTTGTTGCACCATTCTAAGATGGCGGCCTTTCTTATCCTTTTCACTATTTTTTCCCTCTCCAAGATGGCGACTGCTTACTTCCTGTTGCATCACTTCCTGTCTATGGGTATAAAGGGGCCAAATCTTTACTTTCCTTGCGTTGCAAAATTCTTTGCTCCTGCTAGTCTGTCCTCGTTCCTGTTGGTGCATTCTACGCCTGTCTGGTGTATTTTCGCTTCCTGTTGGCGGTTCTTGTTTATTTTTTTTATTATTAGGATTTGTATGGCGCAATCGAATCATCCCCGGGGGGATCTCTCGGCGCCGGAGTTGCAGACAGCAGATTGAAGATTGCTGGTTAATAACAGAACAACCAAGTTTTAAGCAGCTTCTTGAACTGTCTGAAATTAGAACAGGCTCGTATGTCATCTGGCAGTCTGTTCCAATGGACGGGGGCAAGGTATGAGAAGGAGCGGCCGCCCACTCTGGCTCTCCTGATTCTAAGGGGGCAGAGCAGCTATCGGTTGCTCGATCTCAGTTGGCGTGCGGGGATATATGGTTTTAGTTTCTTCATTAGATAGACTGGACCCATCCCCTGGAATGATTTAAACACCAGGCACAAGAGCTTGTTTAGAATACTTGAAGCCTTATGCTCTTGCCTGGAGTTCCTGTCATCAGATCCATTCTCTTTGCTGGTATCCTCTGGCCTTTTTCTTTGCCTTCTCCTTTCACCTCCTTTCCATTCCTGGAGTCTCCGCCTGCAACAAGAGGTTTTTCCCTTCTGGTTTTTTCCTCTTTGGAACTCCTTCTGGAAGGCACAGTCTGCTCTGGTGTTACATTGTCAGCAGCACTGTGGCTACTGGAAAGGGTAGCCCTTACTTCAGACAGACCAGAACCTTCTAGAACCGAAGTCGGGAACCATCCCAGCGCACCAAAGTTGGTAAGAGAAGTTATGATCGTGACAAATAGCACTAAACTCCAGTAATAGTCTATAGAAGTGGTAAATAGAGACGTAGGTACGATTCCAGGGTGAACGCGATGTAGCACAGTTCGGATACACCAATTAGCTTCATCCCGGGAAAGATTTTACCTTCTTACTTTGTGTTTTTATGGTGCTCAAAATCCTCAAGCTGGGCAAGCCAGACGGTCAGTCCTTCAGGGTTCTCAGGTCACATACAGCTGGTAACTTTGTCTTCTCTCTTCTGAGGTCTTGAAAGTGTTCTGAGGAGGCTGCCACATTTATGGTTGGCACCAGCTAGTGGGAGGGATTGACTCCTCCCTAACAAATGGGGAAAACGTTCCCAGGGACAAACCAACCCACTTGTGGAGCAGTTTCTGTTTGCCTTACTGTAAACAATCCCACAGTTCACCTTACTCCTTAAATTCAATATGGATATGGGTGGCCAGGGAAATCCTTCTTTGTTGCCACTCAAAACCAGGTCTGGAAGTAGCTCCCCTCCCACTGAGTTTGGTATCGGCTTGGTGGGTGGGGGGGATACAGAGGGTTGCCTTCTCTAGGTTTCATCTTACATTCCCTTGTGAAAGGACAAACACCTTTACAAGTCAATGAAATTCCTGGGTCCAACCTAACTAGTATTCCTGCAAGGGAAAGAAAAACTTCTACCCACACCCAGGCCATTTCTTTTGGTCTGGGAGAAGTTGTTACGCCTCATTAAGGTCAAGCACTGGCACACCAGCTGTGGAGGTTCAGGCAGGTAAAAGGTAACTTTCTAAAAGTTACTTTTCCTAAATATTTATTACAAATCTGACTTCTAAATATTTACATTAGTCTTTGAATGACTTTTGTAGACTTATCAAAGTTACAGATTAAAATGTATAACTTATACTTTGACATTTTCTTGGATTCAGCTACAGTCCTGCCAGTAACACATATAGGTTATAGGACCTAGCCACTGGAGGAACATGGTTATATTAATTTTGCACATGTTCCACTTTTAAATAACAGGTACCCTATGTTGTGGGTAAGGCTGTGTCCTTAAGGGTAACTTATTTATATTTAAAAGCAGGGTTTCTCGCCTAGCAAAAATGGTCATTTTGACAAGTCGGTACAGCAGGTTTTAGGCTGCTGCATTCAGGCTACATAGGGTAGGCCTGAAGCCATGTTTTTTCTGTCACTGTAGTGAATGGTACAATCAGTGCTGCAGTCCACAAATGACATTTACCTTTCCGTGTTATTGGTGTACTTCCGCACCATATAGTATGTATGGCCTGATTCAAAGATAAATATGCCAATTAGGGTTAAGCCAAATTTGACGTTTAAAAGGGGAGCACATGGACTTTCCTCCTGTTTAGCAGGGTAAAGTGCACAGAGTTCCAAATCCACCAAAACTTGGGGGGGAAACCATGCAAAAGATTGTCCTATGCTACAATATATACATGTTTGTTTTTGGCAGTTTTTTACAGTGCAAATTTGGCCCAAGAGCATTAGAACGCTTTACAATAGAACAAGACTACGTTACACTTTTGTCCCATTTTAGACACAGGGAGAATAAGTGATTTGCTGGTAATTGGAAAATGTTGTAGCCAAGGTTTAATTCCTAAAAATGGTATGGGGCGCCCACAAAAAAAAGAAAAAGGATAACTTCATTATTTACATGTCCATGGGAACAGGGGCAAAGGAAAACCTAGTATCAACAAGCGTTGGTAATGCATCGGTTTCGCCTATGTAATGAATAAAGAGCCGTTTTCATCATTCATCGTCTGGGAGAAGGAAAGAACTCCCTGACAGATAATACGGGAGTGGAGAGGATGTGGCGCAGCAGCCACAGCTGCTGACTCGAGAGCTGGGGATCCTGGTTCGAGTCTCTGCTGCGCCGCGCAACATCCTGTGATTCTATGTAAATCTCTCCGGCTGATAAATTGTTATAGAAATATGCTGCAAGAGTAAAAGGCAAAACTTTATAAAAATATAGTTCCACCAAAATGGTTGTTAACTATTTTGGCAGCGGGAAACTGATAAGAGAAGCAGACAAGGAAAAGCATTGGTAAATGCAGGAAAATATGCTACAGCAATAGAAGTGGAGGGAACCAATGAGAAGCCAGGAAAGAGAGGAGGCGGGATGTAAGTCCCTTTTAAGTTTATATTAAAACAATAGAGCTCTCAAGCAAGCGATGTGCAGGCGAAACCTAAAAAGTAATCCCTTGTGGCCAAATGAATGAATCACTGCCTGGACAGACACTAAGATATGCACTTAATTAATTTCTTTTACTATCGAATTTCTTAAAAATGTGTTAATCATAACATACAAAAATAGCATCAATTACTTTTTCTTAAATTCTCAACATCTGAAAGAAACACATAGTGATAGATTCCTTACCTTAGAATGTCCCCAGACGTCAGACTGGATCCAGAAAGTTTTCGTCAGCAGTACCCCTGCGCGTCGGTAGGGGCGTCGTGCGGCTCCGCGTCCGTCGTTGGCATCGTGGTCGCCGAGATGACGTCGCGGGCGCTACTTGGACGCCGCCCACGCGCGCTGACGTCAGTTCTTTCTTTTTCCGCGCCAGCAATCGCAGATCCGGAGAGAGCGGTACCCCTAGTCTTTTTTGACTACGTTTTTTGAGATCTTTTTCTCACTCTTTTTCAAGTCGATACGACTCCTGGTGCAGTTAGGGATGCCCGGGTTTAAATCCTGCGAGGACTGTCACCGCATGATGTCGGTGACGGACCCGCACCGCGTGTGTCTCTTCTGCCTGGGGCGCGACCACGACCCCAAGTCGTGCCCCGACTGCCGGTCCATGGCGCCGAAGTCTTTGCGGGAGCGGTCCCGAAAGCTGCTAGAAGCCCGGCAGTCGGCTCCGCGCCGTGAGAGGTCCCGGTCCAGAGGGAGGTCGAGGGACCCTGCGCGGAGTCATCATCGACGATCGTCGGGATCCAAGTCTTCGCACTCGGGGTCAGGTAAGACGAAGCACAAGAAGTCGAAGAAACGTCATTGTTCTTCGACTTCCCCTCGCCGGTCGCGTGACGCGGCTGAGGGTATGGGTGGTGCCACCCCCGCGGCTCCGGCGCAGTCCATGGAGTCGCCGCCTGACTACCCGCCCTTCCCGGGGTCGTCAGCGACTCCGGCCCAGATACAGGACTTCCTGTCGGCCATGGCTCGCCTCTTTGGGCCGTCGGGTCCCGCCGGTGTGCCTTCGGGCCCCGCGGTCCCGCATGGGTGTCCTCGCATTTCCTCGCCGGCGGCTGCTGCCCCGGCGTTGCTGTCGGCTCCGGCCCCGGCGCCGCAGGACACCCTCAGATCCAGGCCTGAATCCCGGTCGATGCCGGTTGACCTTGTTACGCCTCCACCGACGTCGACTCCAACGGCACCGATCCTGACGCCGCCCGCTCCTCGGGACGACGTCGACCTCAGCTTCAGCCCCGAGGTGGACGCAGCGTCGGTCCGGCGTCGGTCGATGCCGTTCTCGACGCAGTTTGGGGATTTCTATCCCCATGTCCCTGCTCCTTATACTTTTAGGCCTGTTGAACAGCCTGAGGAGCAAGGGGAGGACTGGGAGGGGTCTGAGGACCCTCTTGCTGTAGCATGCGAGTCTGAACAGGACTGGGCTGAGGACTTGGGGGACGCCAGTGGTCTGGATACTTCACCAGACCTTGGCATGCTGTCTCCTCCTACCGTGGCTACGGAGGAGGGAGCCAGTTATGCAGTGGTGTTGCGTAGGGCGGCGGAGGCCCTACACCTCCAGCTCCCTACTGTGGCCGTCAGGACTAACCTCCTGACAGAGGTGCTTCAGCCAGCAGCTACTTCTGCGGAGCCGCTGCTTCCCTTTAATGAAGCCCTTTCGGACGTTCTTTTGGGCACTTGGTCCAGGCCCATCACAGGGGCTCCTGTGGATAGGAACGTGGCCCGACGCCATCGCCCGGCTCCGGGTGACCCCATTTTCCTCTCCCAACACCCCACTCCCGAGAGCTTGGTTGTCCAAGCCTCTGCTTCCCCAACCGCCTTCCCTTCCGCACCACCGGATAGGGAATCCAAGAAGCTGGATCAGTTCGGGAAGAAGATTTTCTCTTCCACCAGCTCTGCGCCGCGGTCCGTGAACACCGCATGCCTCTTGGGCCGTTATTCCCACTGCCTGTGGGATACGGTGGCGAACGTGCTGTCTCAGTGTCCGGAGGAGGCCCGGCCTGCTCTCGCCCAGGCTGTTGCAGAGGGGAGAGACGCAGCCAAGTTCATGATCTGTTGTGGTCTAGACACCGCCGACTCACTGGGCAGATCTATTGCAACGACGGTGGCGGTTCGCCGCCACGCCTGGTTGAGAACCACTGGATTTTCAGGGGATGTCCAAAACACCCTTATGGACATGCCCTTTGATGGCAGTCGCCTCTTCGGCGACAAGGCGGACAGCGCGTTGGAGCGGTGTAAGGACTCACGGGCTACGGCCTAGTCCTTGGGACTCTCGGCAGTCCGCCCTCCTCCGCCTTCCGCTTTTCGCTCCTTTCGTGGCACAGGAAGGGGGGCCCCGCAGCGTTCGCAACAGAGCCACAGGCCGGCGCAACAGTCATCCCAGCGTGGCTGCGGACGCGGTTTCTGCCGTGGCGGACAAAGGGGCCAGCAGGCGGGTCAGACCACCACCACCACCCCCGCCACCTCTGCCTCCAAACCTTCCTAGTCCGAACTTTCAGGCCCATCAAACGCCAGTGGGCGGCAGGCTCCGCCATCACCTCCCCCACTGGCGCACCATCACTTCGGACAGGTGGGTTTTAGAGATAGTCCGGAGGGGCTACTCCCTCCCCTTCGAGACTACCCCCCCAGCCACGTCACCTCAATACCACCGCATGTCGGGGGATCACTTGGTGCTTCTTCAGCAGGAAGTTGCGGCCCTCTTGGCCAAGGGGGCCATTGAGCGCGTTCCGACGCCCGAAGTAGGTCATGGTTGTTATTCCCACTACTTCGTGGTGCCCAAGAAGGACAAAGGCCTGCGTCCTATCTTAGATCTCTGGAACGTCAATCGCTTCCTCCGCAAAGAGAAGTTCAAGATGCTCACTCTTGCTCAGGTCTTGTCTGCTCTCGACCCACAAGACTGGATGGTGGCGCTGGACTTGAAGGACGCCTATTTCCACATCCCCGTCCTGCCAGCCCACAGGCGTTACCTACGGTTCATGGTAGGTCACGAGCACTTTCAGTTCACCGTGCTCCCCTTTGGCCTTACCAGCGCCCCTCGGGTGTTCACCAAGGTGATGGCGGTGGTCGCAGCTCATCTGCGCAGATCAGGGGTCTCAGTCTTCCCCTATCTCGACGACTGGTTGTTGAAGACGGGCTCGCCCCAGACAGTCGTCTCCCACCTCCAGACTACGGCCGACCTCCTGCATTTGCTGGGGTTCTCCATCAATGTGCCGAAGTCGCACCTGATTCCCTCCCAGAAGCTCCTCTTTATCGGAGCGGTTCTGGACACGGCGTAGTTTCGAGTCTATCCTCCCGAACAGCGAGTCCGGGACATTCGGGCTCTGATTCCCATCTTTCAGCCCTTGTCCTGGGTTTCGGTCAAAGTGACTCTGAGGCTGCTGGGCCTCATGGCCTCCTGCATCCTGCTGGTCAATCATGCCAGGTGGCATATGCGGGCTCTGCAGTGGGACCTGAAGTTCCAGTGGGCGCAGCATCAAGGAAACCTGTCCGATCACGTCCAGATCTCGGAGGGCACTGCACAACAATTGCAGTGGTGGCTCACGAACCGGCATTGGGTCGACGGCAGATCCCGCTCCCTTCCCCAACCGGAATTCACAGTGGTGACAGATGCGTCCCTCCTGGGATGGGGCGGCCACATGGGAGAGGCTGAGATCAGAGGCCTCTGGTCTCCGGCGGAGTCCCGGCTCCATATCAACCTTTTGGAGCTGCGGGCGATCAGGCTTGCACTGAAGGCATTCCTTCCCTCTGTCAAGGGGAGAGTAGTGCAGGTGTTCACAGACAACACCACCTCCATGTGGTACTGCAACAAACAAGGCGGGGTGGGGTTGTGGACCCTCTGTCAGGAGGCTCTGCGTCTCTGGACATTGCTGGAACATCAGGGCATGTCCCTGGTGGTTCAACATCTGGCAGATTCTCTGAACGCCAGGGCGGACGAACTCAGCCGCAGGTGCATGCTCGATCACGAATGGCGTCTTCACTCGGAGGTGGCGCAAGGTCTCTTTCAGCAGTGGGGAGAGCCTTGGTTAGATCTATTCGCCACCGAAGAGAACGCGCAATGTCAGTTCTGCGCGTTGGAATTTCCAAGGCGGCATTCGCTCGCGACGCTTTTCGTCGCGAGTGGAGTTGCGGTCTGTTGTACGCCTTTCCGCCTATACCACTTCTGCCGAGAGTGCTGAAGAAGATCAGGCGCGACCGGGCCCAAGTCATTCTTGTGGCTCCGGACTGGGCTCGAAGAGTATGGTATCCCGAGCTACTCAGTATGAGCGTGGATCCCCCGATCAGACTGCCTCTTCGGGAGGATCTTCTGTCGCAGCAGCAGGGGACGGTCCTCCACCCGAACCTGTCCAGCCTCCACCTCTTTGCGTGGAGATTGAGCGGCGGCAGTTGATTCCCTTCGACTTGCCTCCTGAAGTTTGTGACGTTATTCTGGCAGCCAGGCGTCCCTCTACTAAAGTGGTATACGCCTGCAGGTGGAACAAATTTGTGGCATGGTGCACAGCAAAGGCTGTGGATCCCCTTTCTGCCCCTCTTTCTGAGGTTCTACTGTTCCTTCTTTCTTTGGCCCAGCAGGGTTCTGCTCTGGGCACTATCAAGGGCTACCTTTCTGCTATTTCGGCCTTTCTCAGGCTCCCTGATCAGCCCTCTCTTTTCAAGTCCCCTGTTGTAAATAGGTTTCTTAAAGGCATTACTCACCTTTTTCCTCCTATTCCTTTCGTGATGCCTCAGTGGGACTTGAATCTGGTTCTGACGTACTTGATGTGCGCTCCCTTTGAGCCACTTCAGAACTGTCCTTTTCGTTTTTTGACGTTAAAGACTGTCTTCCTGGTGGCCATCACTTCCGCCAGGCGGGTGAGTGAGCTCCAGGCTCTTTCCTGTAAGCCTCCTTTCCTTTCAGTCCATCCGGACAAGGTTGTGCTCAGCCCCGTCCTTCCTTTTTGCCAAAAGTGGTTACGGCCTTTCACATTGGGCAGACTATTACCTTTTCCACCTTTTTTCTGCCTCCGCATCCTTCCAGAGAGGAAGAGCGGCTCCACCGTCTGGACCCAAAACGTGCGCTTTCTTTTTATTTTAACCGCACACAGCAGTTCCGGGTGGATGACCAGCTTTTTGTTGGCACCAAGAAAGGTCGGGCGGTCCATAAGAGAACCATCTCCCGCTGGGTTGTCTTGTGTATCAAAGCCTGATACTCTTTGGCTAAAATGGAACCTCCGGTGGGGCTGCGTGCTCATTCCACCAGAGCTACTGCAGCCACTCCTGCATTGGGACGTGGTGTCCCCCTGCAAGACATATGTCAGGCAGCCACGTGGGTCTCGCTGCACACCTTTACCAAACAGTACTGCGTGGACAGCCAAGTCCGGAGAGACGGCTTCTTTGGCCGTTCTGTTCTCCGTGACTTTCTGGTGTGATCTTTGTTCGCAGACCCACCACCGGGGTTGGTATTGCTGGGTTATCTATTCTAAGGTAAGGAATCTATCACTATGTGTTTCTTTCAGATGCACAAGTTACTTACCTTCGGTAACGATATATCTGTAAGAAACATTAGTAGTGATAGATTCCTTACCGCCCCACCCATCCTCCCCGTTCTGCGAACTAATTTCTAGTGTTAAGGTCATCCCTTTCAGGGCCCTAGTTTCAATGCACCAGTGGTCAGTATCTTGCAAGGCTCTGCGTTCCTGGCGCGGAAAGTTGTGTACAGAAATGACGTCAGCACGCGTGGGCGGCGTCCAAGTAGGGCCCGCGACGTCGTCTCGGCGACCACGACGCCAACGACGGACGCGGAGCCGCACGACGCCCCTACCGACGCGCAGGGGTACTGCTGACGAAAACATTCTGGATCCAGTCTGACGCCTGGGGATATTCTAAGGTAAGGAATCTATCACTACTAATGTTTCTTACAGATATATCGTTACCGAAGGTAAGTAACTTGTGCATTACTGCTATGACGATTTGTTTTTTATATCAATGTATTTAATAACAGTTTTTTGTCTTTGAAAATGTGGTCTGTTTGAGATGTTTGGACTGTGAGAGCTATCAATGAACTAGCTGCAGTAATGTAAGGATTTTAAGAAAAGTAATTGATGAGGCTATTTTTGTATGTTATGATTAACACATTTTTAAGAGAATCAATAATAAAAGAAATTAAGTGAAATCTTAGTTTCTGACCACATTCTGATTGATCAGTGTGGCCAAGGGGGATGATTTTTTGTGTGGTGATAGCCAAAGTTTAGACCTTGGTCTCAATGGCCCAAGATTAAGTGCTCTAGCCCATAGGCCACATCTCTACCCCTAAATTCTGCCACAGAACCGAGTGAAGCATACTGCTGCAGTGTTTATTATGTTGGGTCAATAAAGCATATCACACATAAGAACCTGTTTATTCGAAACCCGCATAGCATCTATACTTCTGTCTGCACCACAGGATTTTTTTTTTTTTTAAAGGCAGTTGCTGCAGTACATAAATACACTATAAACACTGAAGAGCTGTCTGCCTCAGATGAGTAGTGCAGTGTAGATAGCCAGACTTAAAGAAGTGTTATGTCAACAAAAGGGATTATTTGTGGGCAATTAATGATCTGCAAATGTAGCTGCAATTAATTCTGGCGATGGCTCTACTCGTTTGTTTTTGCTTTCAGTTGTCGGCAAGATAATTACAAGCCTGCCTAGAAATTTCGAGCATGCAGTAAGTTTAAAAAGCTCTCCACATTTTCCATTAATTTTGCTAGATAAGAAATAGCAGGGGGCTGTACCTGGGAAGAGTTAGGGATTGGTTTGCTGGGCCTGGCTAGAATTAATGAATGGTCCTTGGGAGTGAGTTTATGACCTGGTCTGGCTTTGCAGCATGCATCACAAACAGAATCTCTCCAATGCTGCGTAGCTGTCATTACCAACTTTGGACAAATACTGACCTGCAATCTTGGCGCTAATGTACCTTAAATTAGGGGTCTAAGAAGTATTGATCTTCAAGTCAACTTGACTTAGTGGAGGCCATGTTCGCATCAGTCTCTGGGAGCGTTGGCAGGAAGGTGCCTTTCTAAGATCAGTTGGGGCCCGGTAAGCCGGTTATCGTTCTTGTAATCCCTTAAGCACTGCTGGAATTCTCTTTAAACACTGCTAAAAATACGCTTTGGGGGGCACGAGGGGGACTGTTTCAAGAATTTTAGCATCTGCACTTTGTTTTAAATATATCACTGTTTGCACTGACTGTATTTTAATTTTGAATAGTGCTTGCCAGGTAATGGCGGCTGACTAGCGCCACTCTTCTCAGTTACTCAACACCTCCTCCCGCTCTAGTGGTTGAGCGTGGGCGGAGCGTTTCTTCCAATCCCCTATCCTCCAGATCCTCATTTAAACAGTATGCAAGCACAGATGCGCGCAGCGGGCGTGCCGTCTGCACTCCAAAGGCAAGCCCGTCTGAGCCGTCCACGTCCATTCCTCAGCCAGCGCCAGCCTCCCTGCCCACTTAACTTCAGAAAATCCGCTCTCCTCTGACTACTTAAAAAGCTTCAAAGATAAAGTATCTCACTGCGGTCATATATGGGAACCCACCCTCATAGAGTGCCCATTGTCCTGTTTTTCCTGCAAAGGCAAGTTTGGTCTTCCCTTAGAGCCGTCCTTTGCTGCCACCCCCACCTCCATTTCTAGCCTGGCGTCCCTCTCTAGTGGGCTTATTAACACTTGCTCTCTTAGTAAATATGTGCAAGAAGTTAATGTTTTAATCATTGATCTGCACCTTGACTTCCTATTTCTTCACTGAATCATGGCTCAAACCTTTGTGCAATCCTGACTTGGCCTCAACCCTGCCCCAGGGTACACTATCCTTAGATGGTACAGAACTGAAGGCCGCAGAGGTGGCTTAGCCATCATTTTCCGCGATGTTTTCAATGCAGCACATTCGACATAAACTCTCTCAAAGGTCCAGAAAGTCTAGGTTTATACTTCAAGGTCATCCCTTCGCTATCCTTTGCTGGCTGCCTACTGCCCACAGGGCCCGGGTCCCACATTTCTGGCCACTCTTGGAGAGGCCTTAGCTCCTTTTCTACTCCATTACGCTAACTTCACCACAGTGGGTGATTTCAGCTATCACTTCGAGGTAAACAATAACTCTGAAGTATCAAATCTCAGAAATACCCTAAACATAATTGGCCTCACTCCGCTTGAGTTCGCTCCCACCCACATAGCAGGGCATACCCTGGACAGGGTATGCACCATTCACCCCCAACTAGTACTTGAAGATCCTATCCATTTATGGTCTGATCACAGCTTAGTCCCCTTCAGACTTCCGATCAACACCCATAATTCCTCCACTCCCAGTATTAATACAGGCCCCCCCACCTGCGCAAATGGGGCAAGATGATGAAGAACCCCAATCTCACCACCCAGCTCTCTACTACCTCCACAGGAAGACTATCCAGTGACCTTAACTCATTCAACAATTGGATTATGAACACAGCCAACAATTAAGCACCCCCAGTTCGACCCTGTAAACGCAGGTCACCTCCCTCTACACCCTTGTTCTCCCCTACCATAGCAGAACAGAAGCTGCACTGCAAACAGCTTGAACGCAAATGGCACCAGGCTTACAAACCCTGTGACCTGTTCCGCTACAAGACTGCCCAGAAATCCTACCATAATCTGATCAAGGCAACCAAGAAAGCTTATTTTACCGCCCAAATTGAGGAGGTGCACCATGACCCAAAAATAATATTCAAAATCTTTTCTACAACCCAAAGCCCTCTCCAGGAAAACTCCCCCCTCTCAAGCCTTCTATGATCAGTTCTCAGCCTTCTTTGAGGAGAATATTCGGACCATGCAACTTGTCTTCTGAACCTCCAGCCCCATAGCCAACCAATGCTCATATAACCCATCCAACCTCATAACTGCAATGCTGGACGCTTTCCAGGAAATCTCAGTCTCACAATTTCGCCAAGCCATTCTGTCCTGCAAGTCTGGCTCTCCCAATGACCAATGTCCACCTACCATTCTCCACATAGCCATCGATACAGTCAACCCCTTAATTAATAAGATTCTCAACAAATCTTTATCTATGGCTGAAGTTCCCACAGCTTGGAAACTGGCAGTCGTTAAACCCCTACAAAAAAAGCCCCTTGCAGACCCCACCGCCCTATCAAACCTCCGGCCCATCTCCCCACTCCTTGCATTGACCAAAATACTGGAAAGAATGGGAAATGGTCAACTCATTTCATTTTTGGAAAACTCCAATTCATTACACCCTCGACAATCTGTGTTCAGGCCCAAACACTCAACTGAGTCAGCCCTACTAGAAGTATCTGATAGAGACATCTAGCCGCAGATTCCTTAACTTTGGATTCTCCCCAGGTGCCAGACTGTATCCGGAAATTTTTCAGCAGTACCTCAGCACGCCGGGGGACGGCGTTGTACGGCTCCGTGGTGACGTCGTCTCTGGATATGACGTCAGTGGAGCTATATAAGGCCCATACGGCACGCGGACGTCAGTTTCTTCTTTTCAGCGCTGCATCTTGGATCCGGAGAATCGGTTTCTTGGGCCTTCTGTGTTTTTGAACTACTTCGACACCTTTTTGCGCCTGGGAACAGTGTGCCTATGCCTTCGGGTTTTAAGACGTGCAAGACCTGTACTCGACAGATGTCGGCTACGGATCCACATTCAATCTGTATATGGTGCTTAGGAGAGCACCACGACTCCGAGGAGTGCGACGCCTGTAAGAGGCTGAAGCCTAAGTCTTTGTGGGAAAGGTGAATGAAGTTGCTGACGGCACAGCTCTACTGATCGGAGCCTAAGCGACATAGATCTCCTTCCCGCTCTGAAGTTCCTGCGCAGGGCTGTTCAAGGAGCGTTTCCATGGGTGTCTCTCATCCAAGTCGCGTAAACCCCATCAGAAGGGATCGAGGTCACGAAAGTCTTTTGCCTCATGAAGTTGTGACGTCGTTGCTGGTTCCTCCTGTTCCTTACTGGAGGATGTAGCGCAGGAGTTGACCCCGGATCTCCCTTCTTATCCTGAAGCCGGGGCGACTATGACCCAGATGCAGGCATATTTTCATGCTCTGCAATCCTTCTTTGGGTCAACACCTCCCCCTGGTGCGCCTTCGGGCCCCAAAGAGGTTGAAGGGACTCTGATCGGGAGCATGCTGGCGGGTTCCCCCTCGGCGCCGGTCGAGGACCTTGACTCTGTACCTGAAGGTGTAGCTTCCTGTTGTGACGTCGGTGGCGTCGGATGAGGTGGCCACAAAGCCGCCACAACGCCGGTCGATGCCGGAGACACCATTCATGGTGCACGTCGATACAACACCGCCCTGACATCGATCAGCGCTGGAGATGCCGCTTATAGCCACTGCAGTTCCTGCACCTTCTCCTTTACAAATTGAGGATGAGGCTGGTTATGTTGCTATTTCTCCAGTATTGCAAGACTCTGCAGACAGTGGCCTCAGTTAGGAGGTTCTTTGGCGACATTTGGTGGAGATAGTAGTCTGCAACCACCTCCTAACTATGATCTGCTTTCTCTTCCACGAATGGCGACGGAGGCTAGTGCAGCTTTCGCTGAGGCTATTAAGAGAGCTGCTGGAATACTAAAATTGCAGCTTCTGTCGGTGACTTTGTCATCTGATCCATTATTGGATCTGCTTCATCAGGGTGGCACAGGTCTTCAACCTTTATTACCATATGGAGAGTCGCTGTACAACATTCTCCTGGGTACTTGGGCAAGGCCGATGTCGGGTATCTCTGTTGATCGTGCCATTTCGCATCTTCATTCTCCTGCTCCGGGCTACCCTGCTTGTCTTTCTCGACACCCTACTGCCAAAGGATTTGTTGTGCAAACTGCTACAGCTTCGCCAAGTTTGGAGGTTTCTCCTTTGCTTCCGCCAGGTAGAGCGTCTAGGTGGTTGGAGATGTGTGGCCGGAATATCTTTGCGCCGACTAGTGTGAACTTGAGGTCGTTGAACACATCTTGTGTCTTAGGAAGGGCTTCCTATACTTTTTGGGACTCTGTCAACCAACTGCTTCCTTCCCATCCTGAAGGGGTCAGGGCTGAACTCTGTCAGCTTGTGCAGGATGGCCATGAGATGGCAAAGTTTAATATTAAATCAGCGATGGACACAACAGGTTCTATTGGCAGAGATATGGCTCGATCAATTGCTCTCCGTAGACACCCTTGGTTGCGTGAGTCGAGGTTTCCTGATAATATTCGGGAGAGTTTGAAAGACTTGCCATTTGATGGAGCCTGTTTATTTGACAGCCATGCTGATTCTGCAGTACAACGCCTCAGTGCTGGCCATTTGTCATTTGACCTTATCTGAAAGAGACTATTAGTTATGGATTCCTCACCTTAGAATTACCCCCCAGGCGTCAGACTGGAGCCAGAGAATTTTTTCTTCAGCAGTACCCCTGTGCGTCTGTATGTGGCGTCGGTCGACTCCACGTTCGTCGTTGGCGTCGTGACCGCTGAAATGACGTCGCGGGATCTACTTAGACGCCGCCCCTGCGCGCTGACGTCAGTTTTTTCTTTATCTGAAAGAAACAATGAGTTATAGATTCCTTACCTTAGAATTACCCCCAGGCGTCAGACTGGATCCGGAAAGTTTTTCATCAGCAGTCCCCGTGCGCGTCGGAAGGTGGCGTCGGTCGACTCCGCGTTCGTGGTTGGCGTAGTGGTCGCCGGGATGACGTTGTGGTAGCTACATAGACGCCGCCCTCGCGCGCTGACGTCAGTTCTTTCTTTTTCCGCGCCAGCAAGCGCAGATCCAGAGAGCGGTACCAACTGATGTCAGTGACTGATCCGCACCGCGTGTGCCTCTTCTGCCTGGAGAGCGACCACGACCCCAAGTCGTGCTCCGACTGCATGACCATGAATCCGAAGTCTTTGCTGGAGCGGTCCCGAAAGTTTCTCGAGGCCCGGCAGTCGGCTCCGCGCCGCTTGAGGTCCCGGTCGCGTTGGTGGTCGAGGGACCAGTCGCGGAGCCACCATCATTCTTCTTCTAAGTCTTCGCACTCGGGGTCAGGTAAGTCGAAGCACAAGAAGAAGTCGAAGAAGCATCGTCGCTCTTCGACTTCTCCCCGTCTGTCGGCCGACGCGACGAGGGATACGGGTGGTGCCCCTCCCGCGGCTCCGCATGCGGAGCCCGAAGGGTCGACTCCGGGTTTCCCCCCCTTTCCGGGACCTGGAGCGACCCCTGCCCAGCTTCGTCAATGTTATGAAGCGATGCACGCCATCTTTGGGCAGCCCGACTCCGCCGGTGCGCCTTCGGGCCCGCGGACTCGGCTGGGGGCCCTTGGCCTTCGAAGCCGGCGGCTCCGGCCTCTGCACCACAGGGTCCATTTGGATCCAGGCCTGGATCCGGATCGGCGCAGGTCGACCTTGTTACACCTCCACCGGTGCCGCTTCCACCAGCACCACGTCCGCAGCCGGCGTCGGCTGTGTCCCCAGCCGACGTCGACCCCGGCCTCCACCTCGAGGTAGATACCGAGCTGGCGTTGACCGACGCCTGATCCGGCGCCGACGGGTACTTTTGTGCCCCTGTTCTACCCTGGGTCTTTGAGACCAGATTGGCAGCCAGAGGAGGGTGAGGAGGACTGTGAGGGGTCTGGAGACCCTTTAACTGATCAGTTCGGTTATGCACCGGACTGGAGAGAGGAACTGGGGGAAGCCAGTGGTCTGGATACCTCACCAGACCTTGGCATGTTGTCTCCTCCTACCGTGGCTACAGAGTAGGGAGCGTCCTTTGCAGTGGTGTTGTGTAGGGCGGCCGAGGCTCTCCACCTCGAGCTGCCTACGGTGGCAGTCAGGACTAACCTCCTGACAGAGGTGCTTCAACCGGCTGCGAGCTCTTCGGAGCCCCTGCTGCCGTTTAATGAAGCCCTGACCGACATCCTTTTGGGCACCTGGTCCAGGCCCAACACAGGGGCTCCTGTGGATAGGATGGTTGCACGACGCCACCGCCCAGCCCCGGGCGATCCCACTTTCCTCTCCCAACACCCCACCCCTGAGAGCTTGGTGGTCCAAGCCTCCACATCTAAAGGCCCATTCCCTAACGCACCACCTGATAGGGAATCCAAAAAGCTGGACCATCTTGGGAAGAAGATGTTTTCTTCCTCCAGCTTGGGACTGCGGTCGGTAAACACCGCATGTCTGTTGGGCCAGTACACCCACTCCGTGTGGGATACTGTTGCTAAAAGTGCTGCCTCAGTGCCCGGAGGAGGCCCGGGCCGTACTCTCTCGGGCAGTTGCAGAAGGGAGAGACGCAGCGACGTTTACCATCCGCTGTAGGCTGGATACCGCCGACTCACTAGGCAGGACGATTTCCATGTCGGTAGCCCTTCAACGCTATGCCTGGTTGTGGTCGACTGGTTTTTCAGGAGATGTCCAGTCCCTGCTTATGGACATGCCCTTTGATGGCTGTCGCCTATTCGGTGACAAGGCAGACAACGCGCTGGAGCGCTTTAAGGACTCTTGGGCTACGGCCAGGTCCTTGGGCCTCTCCACCACCCTCCCTGCGCAGTCTGCTTTTCGCCCCTTTCATGGCTACGGAAGGGGTGCCCTGCCACGTTCCGCCCAGAGCCACAGGCCTGCGCAAGCTGTCCAGCCTCTGTGTGGCCAGGGAAGTGGGACCCACCGTCGTGGGTCTGGGGGCCAGCAGGCGGGCCAGTCCACCAGCGCCCCCTCTGCAGCAGCCTCCGAGCCCTCCTAGTCCGACATTTCAGGGCCACCATTCGCCAGTGGGCGGCAGGATTCGCCATCACCTCCCCCACTGGCTCAACATCACGTCGGACAGGTGGGTTTTGCAGATAGTCCGAAGGGACTACTCCCTCCCCTTTGAGACTACCCCTCCATCCATGCCACCTCAATCCCATCGCATGTCGGAGGATCACTTGGCCCTTCTCCACCAGGAAATTACAGCTCTTTTGGCCAAGGGAGCCATCGAGCGAGTTCCTGCCCCAGAAGTAGGTTGTGGCTGTTATTCCCACTACTTTCTGGTGCCCAAGAAGGACAAGGGCCTGTGTCCTATCTTTGATCTCAGGAACTTCAATCCCTTCCTCCGGAAGGAGATGTTCAAAATGTTGACATTGGCTCAGGTCCTGTCTGCCCTCGACCCTGGAGACTGGATGGTAGCGTTGGACTTGCAGGACGCTTATTTTCACATCCCCGTCCTGCCGGCCCACAGGCGTTACCTACGGTTCACGGTAGGCCACAAGCACTTTCAGTTTACCATGCTCCCCTTTGGCTTTGCCAGCACCCCTTGGGTGTTCACGAAAGTGATGGCGGTGGTCGCAGCTCATCTGCGTAGATCAGGGGTTCCAGTCTTCCCCTATCTCGACGACTGGCTGTTGAAGGCGGGCTCGCCCCAGGCGGTCGTCTCCCATCTCCAGACAACGGACGACCTCCTACATTCACTGGGGTTTACCATCAATGTGCTGAAGTCACACCTGATTCCCTCTCAGAAGCTCCTTTTCATCGGAGCAGTTCTGAACACAGCACATTTTCGGGCTTATGCTCCCGAGCAGCGAGTCCGGGATATTCGGGCTATGATTCCGATCTTTCAGCCTCTATCCCAGGTTTCGGTCAGACTGACCCTGAGGCTACTGGGCCTCATGGCCTCCTGCATCCTGCTGGTGGACTATGCCAGGTGGCATATGCGGGCTCTGCAGTGGGACTTGAAGTTCCAGTGGGCACAACATAAGGGAAATCTTTCCGATTGCGTCCAGATCTCAGAGGGCACTGCACACCAACTGCAGTGGTGGCCAACGAACCAGCATTGGGTCAGCAGCAGATCCCTCTCCCTTTCCCAACCAGAGTTCACAGTGGTGACAGATGCATCACTTCTGGGATGGGGCGACCACATGGGCGAGCCGGAGACCAGAGGCATCTGGTCTCCGGCGGAGTCCGGTCTCCACACCAATCTTCTGGAGCTCGGGCGATCCGTCTTGCACTTAAGGCATTCCTTCCTTCTGTCAAAGGGAGAGTAGTGCAGGTGTTCATGGACAACACCACCGCCATGTGGTACTGCAACAAACAGGGCGGGGTGGAGTCGTGGACCATATGTCAGGAGGCACTTCATCTCTGGAAGTGGCTGGAACATCAGGGCATGTCCCTGGTGGTTCAACACCTGGCAGGTTCTCTGAACGTCAGGGCGGATGAACTCATCCGCCTGTGCATGATGGATCACGAATGGCGTCTTCACTCTGAGGTGGTGCAAGGTCTCTTTCAGCGGTGGGGAGAGCCTTGGTTAGATCTATTCGCCACCAAAGAGAACGCGGAATGTCAGCAGTTCTGCGCGATGGAATTTCCAAGGCGGCACTCGCTAGGCGGCGCGTTTCGTCGCGAGTGGAGTTGCGGTCTTCTAAACGCCTTTCTGCCTATACCACTTCTGCCCAGAGTGCTGAAGAAGATCAAGCGCGACCAGGCCCAAGTCATTCATGTGGCCCCGGACTGGGCACGAAGAGTCTGCTATCCCGAGCTACTGCACATGACCATCAATCCTCCAATCAGACTGCCCCTTCTGGAGGATCTTCTGTCGCAGCAGCAGGGGACGGTCCTCCACCCGAACCTGTTCAGCCTTCACCTCCTTGCGTGGAGATTGAGCGGCGACAGTTGACAGCTTTCGACCTTCCTCCTGAAGTCTGTAACGTTATCTTGGCAGCCAGGCATCCCTCCACCAAAACTGTATAAGCCCGTAGATGGAACAAGTTTGTGGCATGGTGCACAGCAATGGCTGTGGATCCCCTTTCTGCCCCCTTTCAGAGGTTCTCCTCTTCATCCTTTCTTTGGCCCACTCTAAAAGGTTATCTTTCCGCCATTTCGGCCTTTCTTCGGCTTCCTGATCAGCCTTCTCTTTTGAAGTCCCCTATTGTAAATCGCTTCCTTAAGGGCATTACTCACTTGTTTCCTCCTATTCCTTTCGTAAAGCCCCAGTGGGACTTGAACCTGGTTCTGACCTACCTTATGTGCACTCCTTTCGAGCCGCTACATAACTGTCCTCTCAGACTCTTGACACTCGAAACTGACTTTTTGGTTGCCATCACCTCTGCTCGCAGGGTGAGTGAGCTTCAGGCCCTTTCTTCCAAACTTCCTTTCCTGGCTGTTCATCTGGACAAGGTTGTTCTTCGCACTAGGCCTTATTTCCTTCCCAAAGTAGTTACTTCCTTCCACATAGGGCAGACCATCACTTTGCCCGCCTTCTTCCTGTCCCCTCATCCTTCTAAAGAGGAGGAGAGGCTCCACCGTCTGGATCCAAAACGTGTGCTTTCAT
Organism: Calotriton arnoldi; assembly: GCA_963921515.1. Taxonomy (NCBI): domain Eukaryota; kingdom Metazoa; phylum Chordata; class Amphibia; order Caudata; family Salamandridae; genus Calotriton; species Calotriton arnoldi. The sequence continues at coordinate 3,733,286 of CAWUFW010000063.1, forward strand.
TCTATCTGGATCGCACAAAACAATTTCGGGTGGATGACCAGCTCTTTGTTGGCTATGTGGGTGCCAAGAAAGGCCGGGCCGTGCAAAAGCGGACCATCTCTCGATGGATCATTCTTTGCATCAAAATCTGCTATTCCTTAGCGAAGAAGGAACCTCCAGTGGGGCTGCGCAACCATTCCACCAGGGCGACGGCAGCCACTACTGCTTTGGGACGTGGTGACCCTCTTCATGAGATCTGCCAGGCAGCCACGTGGGCTTCATTGCACACGTTCACCAAACATTACTGCCTGGACAGCCAAGTCCGGAGAGGCGGCTTCTTTGGCCGTTCAGTTCTCCAGGACTTTCTGGTGTGAACTTAGTTCGCAGACCCACCTCTGCGGTTGGTATTGCTGGGATATCTATTCTAAGGTGAGGAATCCATAACTAATAGTCTCTTTCAGATGAACAAGTTACTTACCTTCGGTAACGATATATCTGTAAGAGACATATATTAGTTATGGATTCCTCACCGCCCCACCCATCCTCCCCGTTCTGCGAACTGACTTCTAGGGTAAGGGACTTCCTTTCAGGGCCCTAGTTTTGTGCACCAGTGGTCAGTGTCTTGCATGGCTCTGCTCTTCTGGCGTGGAATGTCGTGTAAAGAACTGACGTCAGTGCGCAGGGGCGGCGTCTAAGTAGATACCGCGACGTCATTCCGGCGATCACGACGAACGCAGAGTTGACCGACGCCACCTTACCGACGTTCAGGGGTACTGCTGAAGAAAAAATTCTTTGGATCCAGTCTGACGCCTAGGGGGTAATTCTAAGGTGAGGAATCCATAACTAATGTATGTCTCTTACAGATATATCGTTACCGAAGGTAAGTAACTTGTTCATCAGGTCTTTTGTTTATTTCTTATGTATCCACTGCTGTGGTTCTTATGTTTAAGGATTATCTCCTCCCTCTGCTATGTCTCGTAGTGTTGAAGTGTTAAGCACTACTTTTTGCATATAATGAGAAAATTTGTCTCCGGATTTGACTTTTATAATATCTGGATGATATTTACAGCTGTGTAGCTGGTTTATTCTTTCATTTTACTCTGATGAAGAGCCTAGTTTCAAGAGGTTCTACCCCTTATTGGGTATGTGACTTACTCTACGTGGAGCATTGGTTTCTGTTGTATAGCTCTTCAGAAATACTACTTTTGTCGTCTATTTCTATACTATAGATCTCTATGATATACAGTTTAGTCCTTCTTGAACTTCGTTTTATGTTCTCTAAAGGACTATGGTAGTGAGCTAATAACCGCTCTTTTCCTCTTGTGATACCCTCACGAGGGTTCTGTTTCATTTACATGCTTCTATGGTTTTTCTTAACCAGTATATTCAGTGCAGTTTGTTTTCTCTTCTTGAGCGGACTACGTATTTATTATGAGTGCTTCAATTCTTTGAAGAGATTGAGCAAGTTGGAGCGTTGCTCTAGTTCAGAGTTTATACTTTGCATTCTTTTAGATGCTATTTGCTTGTGAGTTCTTCCTTTAGGGTAAAGGAACAGTATCTAGTGTAGACATGAATATTTCATCAAATGCAGGCAATCCCTATTCCTGCTCCAATTTGTGGTGCGGTAAATTGGCAGCCAAAGGTTTGTGATGCAAGGGTTGGTCCAACTTGTCTCAAGACCTATGTTTATTTGGTTGGCAATCATCCATGAAAGTCTTGGAGACTATTTTATAATTGGCTTTTCTTTTTCCTATATGTTCTTGATATATGTGGTTCTGTCTGGGCCACATTTCCTGTCGTCTGGAGAGGATGTACTTGTTACTTTCACCATTTCCCATCTCGTGAGGAATCATGACTTGTTTCTTGTGGTGTCAATTCTTTAGGCTACAATTTGACAGACAGCATTTTCTTATAGCAAGTCACCTACGGTGTTGTATTGGTGACGTAAAACCCCCTTTTCTCTCTGGGTTGTGTATTTTTGCAGAACCTCTCGTTTCCGAGTAGTTTCTTGATATAAGGTGTATACATGATAAAATGTGCTGCTTATATTTTCTTGTATCACAGGTGTCGTATGTACCTGTTGTTGACAAGGATTTATTTTATAAGATATTTGGAACTGCACTTTTAGGTGTGTTACCTTTTTCAATATTATTGAAAAGCGCTTTTGGAACTGGTTTCTCAGTTCTAGATAGTTCTTATGTATGCAGAGTATACATGAGTGCATTATATGTGTTACACCTATTTGTCTTTAAAAAAAAAAAAAGGGGGAAAGGTTTAAATCAAAGATGCGGTTGATTTTCTTTTCTCGCTTGCCTTGGTGTTTGAGCTTATTCAGGGCTCGAAATTGTGTTCAGGCAGTCAGACTATGGCACTGAAGGTCGTACGAAGGCAAGCTTTAAACGTTCTTGCGTTCTGGCAGTAGTTATTGGCCAGTGAAATTCTGTGAATTGCTGGGTCAGTCGTCGAAGTATCTGGTGACAAGGTATTGTCGTTCATTTTTCCCTTGGGGAAATGAGTTCTGAAAGTCCTGTTTTGGGATTTTATCAGGACAGTTCTTTCTCTGATTCTTGATTGCTATGAACAATGCAGATTATATGAATTTTATCATGCATTTGACCCTTTTTTGTCATCAAGTTTTCTTGCCCTTTTTGGGGACAGGGGTTAATGTCTGTCTTCTGACAGATGGTTCTTCAGGGGTTTTCATCCCTTTTCCTTCAAGGGCTGATTCTCTCGGACCTGTAAGGTTGTTTTTATTTAAATGTTCTGTGACAGTGATCATAGATTCTATTAAGAGCCAAGCTCTTGTTCTGCTATTCCTACATACATCTGAAAGAGACACGTTAGTGACAGATTCCTTACCTTAGAATATCCCCAGGTGTCAGGCTGGATCCGTAAAGTTTTGCATAGCAGTACCCCTGCGCGTCGGTAGGCGGCGTTGTGCGGCTCCGCGTCCGTCGTCGGCGTTGTGATCGCCGGGATGACGTCGCGGCCAGTACTAAGACGCCGCCCATGCGCGCTGGCGTCAGTTCTTTTTTTTTCCGCGCCAGTAAGCGCAGATCCGGATTGAGCAGTGCCCCAGTCATTTTTTTGACTGAATATTTTTGAGACTTTTTGTCCAAGTTTTTCGAGTCGTTTCGACTCCAAAGGTGTCAGTAGGGATGCCCGGCTTCAAGCCATGCGAGGTCTGTAATCGCATGATGTCGATTACGGATCCGCACCGTGAGTGTCTCTTCTGCCTGGGGCGCGGCCACGACCCCCAGTCGTGCCCCGAGTGTCGGTCCCTCGCTCCGAAGGCTTTGCGAGAGCGGTCTCGAAAGCTCCTCGAGGCCCGGCACTCGTCGTCATTCGTCAGGGTCAAAGTCTTCGTCCTGAGGTAAGGCGAAGCACAAGAGGTCTAAGAAGCGTCGCTCTAAGACCTCCCCTCACCGGTCTCGCGACCCGGCCGAGGGTCCAGACGGTGCCGCCCCCGCGGCTCAGGGGGTGCCCGCACAGCCGACGCCGGCCTACCCGCCTGCTCCGGGTCCGACGTCGACTCCGGCCGAGATACAGGAGTTCCTGTCGGCCATGGCCCGCCTCTTCGGGCCTAAGGGTTCCCCCGGTGCGCCTTCGGGCCCCGCGGGCCCCAGTGGGAGTCCTCCCTCGGCACCACCGGCGGCTCCGGCCCCGGTGTCTCCGGCGGCTCCGGCGCCGCAGGACCCCCTCGGATACAGGCGTGGATCCCGGTCGACGCCAGTTGACCTAACGACACCTCCACCGGCGCCGACCTCACCGGTACCGTTCATGGCGCCGTCCGAGGCCCCGGACGGCGCCGTCCCCAAGTTCTCCCCGGCACCGGACACGGAGCCGGATCGACGTCGCTCGACGCCGATTCCGACGCCGATGGAACCTTTTGTTCCTTGTGTCCCTCCTCCTTACTTTTCACCTGTTTTGGAGGACGAGGAGGATTGGGAGGGGTCGGAAGACCCTCTCACAGCTCAATGTGAGCCTTATCAGGACTGGGCTGAGGAACTGGGGGATGCCAGTGGTCTGGACACCTCTACTGACCTTGGCATGCTGTCTCCTCCTTCCGTGGCTATGGAGGAGGGAGCAAGTTATGCAACGGTGTTGCGTAGGGCGACTGAGGCCCTGCGCCTTGAGCTCCCTACGGTGGCTGTCAGGACTAACCTCCTGACGGAAGTGCTTCAGCCGGCGGCTACCTCTTCGGAGCCACTGCCGTTCAACGATGCACTTTCGGACGTTCTTTTGGGCACCTGGTCCAGGCCCACCACTGGGGCTCCTGTGGACAGGAACGTAGCCCGATGCCATCGCCCGGCCCCGAGCGACCCTCTGTTTCTCTCTCAACAACCCCACCCCCGAGAGCTTGGTTGTCCAAGCCTCTGCCTCCCAGAGCGCCTTCCCTACCGCTCCGCCGGATAGGGAATCAAAAAAACTGGACCAATTTGGGAAGAAGGTTTTTTCTTCCTCCAGTGCTGGCTTGCGGTCCGTGAACACCGCTTGCCTTTTGGGCCGTTACTCCCACTCTCTGTGGGATTCGGTGGCGCAAGTGCTGCCCAAGAGTCCTGAGGAGGTCCAGGCACTTCTCTCCCGTGCTGTTGCGGAAGGGAGAGACGCAGCGATGTTCACCATCAGATGTGGCCTAGATACCGCTGACTCGCTAGGCAGATCGCTTGCTACGGCAGTGGCGCTTCGCCGTCACGCCTGGCTGAGGACCACTGGTTTCTCGGGCGATGTCCAAAACACTCTTATGGACATGCCCTTTGATGGTATCCGCCTTTTTGGCAATAAGGCAGACAACGCGCTTGAGCGCTTTAAGGACTCGCGGGCTACGGCCAAGTCCTTGGGCCTCTCCGCCGTGCGCCCTCCGCAGCAGTCTGCTTTTCGCCCCTTTCGTGGCCACGGAAGGGGCGCCCAGTCACGTCCACTGCCCAGCCACCGGCCCGCGCAGCAAACGCCTTCGCGCGGTCGAGGACGTGGCTCCCGCCGAGGCGGGTCGGGTAACCAGCGAGCGGGTCAGGCCACCACCTCCGCGGCCTCCAAACCCTCCTAGTCCGTCCTTTCCAGTCCACAGCACGCCAGTGGGGGGCAGGGTCCGCCATCACCTTCCCCACTGGCGCACCATCACATCGGACAGGTGGGTTTTGGACATTGTCCGAAGGGGCCACTCCCTCCCCTTCAAGACTGCCCCTCCAGCCATGCCACCTCAGCACCACCGCATGTCGGGGGACCATTTGGCACTTCTTCGACAGGAAGTTGCGGCCGTCTTGGCCAAGGGGGCCATTGAGCGCGTTCCGACCCCAGAAGTAGGGCGTGGTTGTTATTCCCACTACTTTCTGGTGCCCAAAAAGGACAAGGAGGACATGCGTCCTATCTTGGACCCCAGGAACGTCAATCGCTTCCTCCGGAAGGAGAAGTTCAAGATGCTCACCCTAGCTCAGGTCTTGACTGCCCTCGACCCTGGAGACTGGATGGTAGCGTTGGACTTGCAGGACGCATATTTTCACATCCCCGTCCTGCCGGCCCACCGGCGTTACCTGCGGTTCACGGTAGGCCTCGAGCACTTTCAGTTCACCGTGCTTCCCTTTGGCCTTACCAGCGCCCCTCGGGTGTTAACGAAAGTGATGGCGGTGGTCGCAGCTCATCTGCGCTGGTCAGGGGTTCCAGTCTTCCCCTACCTCGACGACTGGTTGTTGAAGGCGGGCTCGTCCCAGGCAGTCGTCTCCCACCTCCAGACTACGGCCGGACTCCTGCACTCGCTGGGGTTCTCCATCAATGTGCCGAAGTCGCACCTGGTTCCTTCTCCACAGCTCCGTTTCATCTGAGCTATTCTGGACACAACGCAGTTTCGGGCCTATCCTCCCGAACGGCGAGTCCAGGATATTCGGGCTATGATTCCGATCTTTCAGCCTCTATCCTGGGTTTCGGGACGGATGACCCTGAGGCTGCTGGGCCTCATGGCCTCCTGCATCCTGCTGGTCGATCATGCCAGATGGCATATGCGGGCTCTGCACTGGGACCTGAAGTTCCAGTGGGCGCAGCATCAGGGGAACCTGTCCGATTACGTCCAGATCTCGGAGGGAACTGCACAACAGTTGCAGTAGTGGCTCTCGAACCGGCAATGGGTCATGGGCAGATCCCTCTCCCTTCCCCAGCCAGAGCACACAGTTGAGACGGATGCGTCCCTTCTGGGATGGGGCGGTCACATGGGAGAGGCGGAGATCAGAGGCCTCTGGTCTCCGGCGGAGTCCCGGCTCCATATCAACCTTCTGGAGCTCCGGGCGATCCGACTTGCACTGAAGGCATTCCTTCCCTCTGTCAAGGGGAAGGTAGTGCAGGTGTTCACAGACAACACCACCGCCATGTGGTACTGCAACAAACAAGGCGGGGTGGGGTAGTGGACCCTTTGTCAGGAGGCTCTGCATCTCTGGACATGGCTGCAACATCAGGGCATATTCCTGATGGTTCAACACCTGGCAGGTTCCCTGAACGCCAGGGCGGACGAACTCAGCCGCAGGTGCATGATGGATCACGAATGGCGTCTTCACTCGGAGGTGGCGCAAGGACTCTTTCTACAGTGGGGAGAGCCTTGGTTAGATCTATTCGCCACCGAAGAGAACGCGCAATGTCAGCAATTATGCGCGTTGGAATTTCCAAGGCGGCACTCGCTCGGTGACGCTTTTCGTCGCGAGTGGAGTTGCGGTCTGTTGTACGCCTTTCCGCCTATACCACTACTACCCAGAGTGTTGAAGAAGATTCGGCGCGACCGGGCCCAAGTCATTCTTGTGGCTCCGGACTGGGCTCAAAGAGTTTTGTATCCCGAGCTACTCAGTATGAGCATCGATCCCCCGATCCGTCTGCCTCTTCGTGAGGATCTTCTGTCGCAGCAGCAGTGGACGGTCCTCCACCCGAACCTGTCCAGTCTCCACCTCCTTGCATGGAGATTGAGCGGCGGCAGTTGATTCCTTTCGACTTGCCTCCCGAAGTTTGTGATGTGATTCTGGCAGCCAGGCGTCCCTCCACTAAGGTGGTATACACCTGCAGGTGGAACAAGTTTGTGGCATGGTGCACAGCAAAGGCTGTGAATCCCCTTTCTGCCCCTCTTTCTGAGGTTCTACTGTTCCTTCTTTCTCTGGCCCAACAGGGTTCTGCCCTGGATACCATCAAGGGCTACCTTTGTGCAATCTCGGCCTTCCTCAGGCTTCCTGATCAGCCCTCCCTTTTCAAGTCCCCTGTTGTTAACAGGTTTCTTAAAGGCATTACACACTTTTTCCCTCCTGTTCCGTTTGTGATGCCTTAGTGGGACTTGAACTTGGTTCTTACCTTTTTAATGTGCGCTCCCTTTGAGCCTCTTCATAACTGTCCTCTTCTCACTCTGAAGACAGCCTTTCTGGTGGCTATCAACTCCGCTCGGCGGGTGAGTGAGCTCCAGGCTCTTTCTTGCAAACTCCCCTTTCTGTCTGTCCATCCAGACAAGGTTGTTTTTAGGACGCGTCCGTCCTTCTTGCCAAAGGTGGTTACTGCCTTCCACATTGGGCAGACCATCACTTTGCCCACCTTCTTTCCGCCTCCGCATCCTTCCAGAAAGGAAGAGAGGCTCCACCGTCTGGACCCAAAACGTGCGATTTCTTTCTATCTGAACCGCACACAACAGTTCCGGGTGGACGACCAGCTCTTTGTTGGCTACGTGGGCGCCAAAAAGGTCGGGCGGTACACAAGCGGACCATCTCCCGCTGGGTTGTCTTGTGTATCAAAGCCTGCTATTCTTTGGCTAAGAAGGAGCCCCTGTTGGGCTACGTGCCCATTCCACCAGGGCGACAGCCGCCACCACGGCTTTGGGACGTGGTGTCCCATTGCAGGACATTTGTCAGGCAGCTACGTGGGCCTCGCTGCACACGTTTACCAAGCATTACTGCCTTGACAGCCAAGTCCGGAGTGACGGCTTTTTTGGCCGCTCTGTTCTCCGAGACTTCCTCGTCTGATCTTTGTTCGCAGACCCACCACTGAGGTTGGTATTGCTGGGAGTATCTATTCTAAGGTAAGGAATCTGTCACTAACGTCTCTCTTTCAGATGCACAAGTTACTAACTTGTGTAACGATATATCTGTAAGAGACAGTAGTTAGTGACAGATTCCTTACCGCCTCACCCATCCTCCCCGTTCTGCGAACTGATTTCTAGGGTTAAGGTCATCCCTTTTAGGGCCCTAGTTTTCAGACACCAGTGTCAGTTTCTTGCATGGCTCTGCGTTTCTGGCGCGGAAAGTCGTGTACAGAACTGACACCAGCGCGCATGGGCGGCGTCTAAGTACTGGCCGCGACGTCATCCCGGCGATCACGACGCCGACGACGGGCGCGGAGCCGCACGACGCCGCCTACCGACGCGCAGGGGTACTGCTACGCAAAACTTTCCGGATCCAGCCTGACGCCTGGGGATATTCTAAGGTAAGGAATCTGTCACTAACTACTGTCTCTTACAGATATATCGTTACACAAGTTAGTAACTTGTGCATTTGGTCGGGTGTTAGTTTTGACCGGCTAGTTCTCTTTGAGAACTTTTGTAGGATTAGTTTGCAGACCCTCCTCCAGTGGGGTATAGCTATGGTATTTAATTCAAAGTTAAGGAATCTGTGGCAGATGTCTTTATCAGATGTAAAAGTTACGTACCTTCGGTAGCGCTATATCTGGTAGAGACACAGTCTAGCCGCAGATTCCTTAACGCCCTGCCCATCCTCCCCGCTCTGCTAATGACCTTTGGGGTAAAACTTATACCCTTTCAGTACTGGGTTTATATACCAGTGATCACATTCTCAATCTATGTTGGGGCTAGACAAACCGTTTGGCCTGGCCACTTAGTTTTTGTTTAGATGTTGCAACACAATCCATTTCCAAATGTGTGTGGTTGGTAGAGTGGGGGTCGGTTTTCTATTTCACTCTGGATGACACACCAGTGAGCAGTGTTAATTTATTTGTTCTTTCTATGAAAGTCTTCTTGGTGTTTTCATACCTTGACATTGGTACTGTCAATATATCACGTAATGGTGTGGTTCAACAAACAGCCTCGTTTTGTTGTAGGTTGTGTTTGGCTATTGCCATACCGTTCATTACCATTGATGAATGGTCTATAGAGTGTATGGTCTCTTACATCATATGGAGGTTATTCACCAGGGCGCCATGTAGCCATGTGTTTCGTTGATTTTTATTGGAGGTTTCTTTAAAATCCATGCCTGGTATTAACATACCATTTGATGTTTCTTCTTTAATAATGTTTCAAAGATTTTTGATCTTTTTTGGCACACTGTTTCCGCAACCAGTTTCTGTAGTGGCTCCGCGTTCTGGCGCGGAAGGTTTCACAGAAGAAACTGACGTCCTTGCCCGGAGGGGACTTATATGGCTCCACTGACGTCCTTTCCGGAGACGACGTCACTACAGAGCCGTACGACACCGTCCCCCGGTGCGCAGAGGTACTACTGAAAAATTTCCGGATCCAGTCTGGCGCCTGGGGAGAATTCAAAGTTAAGGAATCTGCAGCTAGACTGTCTCTACCAGATATAGCGTTACCGAAGGTAAGTAACTTTTACTTCCAAGACAATTAAAATTACCCTACACACTGGCAACAATGCAGTGCTGATATGGCTTGATCTCTCCGCAGCGTTTGACACCAACTCCATATTCCTTCAACGGGTCCAAGAATGCGGCATCTCCCATAAGGCTCTGGCCTTGATCAAATCTTTCCTGACTGACAGGAGACAAACGGTAGCCCTAGGAGAATTTTCATCAGCAGAATGACCAGTGACTCTAGGGGTCCCTCAGGGCTCATCCCTTAGCCCAGGACTGTTTAATATCAGTATGGCTCCCCTTATTTCTCTGAATAGCTACCGTGTCCTATGCTGATGATACACAGCTTACTCTTTTCCTTGGCAAAGGCTCTTTCCGTTCCCAACAAAATTTCCAAAATTGTTTCCCAAACGTCATCTTGCATATGCAAAACAATCACCTTAAATGCAACACGGATAAAACCAAAATCCTGCAATTCGGCAAGTCAAACCTGTCCTCCCTGATCCAGTGGTGGCCCACCTCCGTGCCCCTGCTCCCTGCCACATTGGAAGTCGCAAATAATCTAGGGGTCAAATTCGACTGCGCCCTCTCCTTCCACCCACAATCTCTGGCAGTAGCCAGAATGTGCTTCAAGCTTATTAAACCCCTAACTTTGTTTCTTTGGTTTTCTTACTTTGGCCGCCAGGAAAACAGTACCTTCACTCTAATCGCCTCAAGACTTGACTATCGCAATAGTCTTTACGCAGGATCATCCAAGCAGCTACTTCATAAGCTCCAGATGGTACAGCATGCCTCTGCTAGATTGGTACTAAAACTCCCCAGACGGAGCTCAGCCTCCTCAGCTCTAAAAAAAAAAAAACTACACTGGCTGCCAATCCATAAGAGGATACTATTTAAGATCCTCCTACTGGTTTTCAGAACTTTTAATTCCACCGGCCCCAAATACATTGCCCGTTTCAGCCGCTACAAGAAGCAGAGGGTGCTGAGATCATCCATTGTTAATCTTTTAAAGCTCCCACCCTTTAGACTTAAAACCAGAAGTGGAAAGTCCTTCACGGTACTAGGTCCCAAAGCCTGGAACCAACTCCCAAGCTCTCTCCAGTTCATGGACACTGAAGCCATATTCAAAAGAATCTGAAGACCTGGCTGTTTCTGGCCTCAGACTTTCTTCTACTTCTTAATCTAGTCCTTCTGTCTGACCTCCTGCTCTCTCTCTCACAATACCTGCACTCTGGATTTATGTGGGATCTAATCTCAGCACCAGGATACTTGTGTGCGAGTGACAGTGTGCGCTATAAGTTCCTCATTCATTGAGCAAAGTGCACTGTGGGAAAACTCAGCTTATTGAAGCAACTGAAATTGAAATATTGAGACTTTGGCATTGAATGAGCCAAGCATGTGTTGAATGTCTTACACATTCAATTTCCATTATTCCTCGATTACGGATGCTTTTGCAGTAGTGACGTATATTCTATTAAGAAACTTTTATTTTTAAATGAAGGCACCTTAGGATTTTGTTGTTGCTTTTTTCTTTTTTAATAGACGTACGCCCCTTTTTCAGCACTGATAAGAACATCACTTTATTTTTGATAATATTTTAGACATGTTTGCCTAACAGTAGCGATGGGTCGGTACTTCCATGCAAGATTTGAAGGATATTCATATGAAGTACAATTAAACATAATTAATATAAATTAGGATCCTTTTCCTAGTCAATTCTCAATTTGTATTAACAAAGGACAGACATGCCTGATTAAGGTCCTTCAGCTGACTACGATTGTCCAACATAGAAGCTGATTCCATCACCTGGAAGGCAATTCTAAAGCCAAGTTATTATTTGCACGTTGGATGAATGAATTAATAAATGAAGAATATTTATAAAACTATCTGTTATCCTAGCAGGGTGTTGTGGCACTGTGGGAAATAGTGGGGTTCATGAAGAAAGGTTGACTATCAGACCTCATTTTTGGGGGGGGGGCAGACCAGACAGGCGCTACTGGGCCTCAACTGTGCAGGCTGAGGTTCTTTGCCACCTATGTACTATGGCTCTGCAGACAGGGCAAAGTACAACCCTTTCCGCACCTAACTCTCAGGGTAGCAAGCAGTCACAGGCTTTTCAGGGCGGTAGTGTGGAGTGCCCGAGCTCAGCACTCAACAACCAACCAAAAGACACAATAACTTCAATGTCCATCCCAGAGCTTGTCTTTTAAGAAAAAGGAAGTGAGTTTAATCACTTGGCAGTACTAAATGCTCCAAAATCCAACTCAATATACATCAGTGACCCTGGGTATGATCTTCCCTTGTTATGCTGCAGCTACTGAGTTACCCTGGTAATCCCTCACAGGTGGATTCTTTATGATTGAGCCCTTATTTCACGATCAGGTAAAAGCATGAGTCAGATGCAAGTATAGTCTTTAGTTTTCCCCACAAGTGAAATGCACACTCAGTTCACCATTTCTCTCAGTTCTTACTCACTTTTTGTGCAGTTGATTGGCAGAACTCTTACCTCACTCCTTTCAAGTGGGTCCAGCAGTCCATACGCGCTTCCGTAAGTGAAAATGATAGTGAGACCCTCTGCAGTAGAGGTCTCTCTCGGATACTTAAAGTCTCTTGACATCTTTCAGTTCCCCAGGGATATGCGATGCCTCTCTCCTCCTGAACAGTCTGTTCTCCTGCAGTGCGAGATACAGTTGAGATAATGTCACCTCGCCACTGGAAGACAGACTGTCAGGGGCGGAGCTTGCCTGAGCCCAAGATGGCCGCGTAAAGCAAGTGCTCCGCATTGCCATCTCACAATCCGACATTAATCCGACATCTGTGCTGCGCGTACTGGTCCGAAATGCTACCCTGAGGAAGAGGACCGGACGCATTATGGAACTAACTGTTTGCTGACCCCCATGGCAGAGTGGAGGCGCGTCTGCTGAGAGCTGCGGAGAGTGACCGGACTGGACTTGCTGGCGTGGCAGAGGCCTGGGGGCGGGCGGCTTTCCCTGAGCAGAGTGGTTACGGACTGCGGAGCCCTGCGGACGTCTGCTGGAAAGGCCATCACTGGGGGAGAGCAGTTGCCCGGTGGGGCGACCTGCCCAACGGTATCTGTGATAGAGCGGCTATCGGGAGCTACGCAAGAGGCCTCGTTCTGCCTCACGTACGGAGCGGAGGCTCCGAGGTGAGCAGCGCTCCCTGTGACGAGCGATTAAGGACTGCGGAGCCCCAGGGCCGATAGACTGTAAAGAAATCCCTGGCGTAGTGCTGTGCACTGTAAGTAAATATCGAGTGAAGACCTCCAAAGCCGGCGCGACTCGGGAAATCAGCAGCGCAAGCGAAGCAGGCGCACTATAATAAGCCGGGCCTGACGGGGCGAGCTACGCATCTCCGTCTGCGCTGGGGTATCGAGAAGGCAGCGGATGGCGAAAGCAGCTGAATGTGCTCACCTCTATCCGGACGACGCCTGCGGTGGTGAGAGCGGGCACTATGGCAAGTTGAGCAGCGGCTCTGTGGCGCGAACGGACGGCGGAGAGAGGCCCCTGTCACACGCAGTGAGTAGCACCTAAATCGCCTAGACCAGACCAGGCTGGGAGGCAGAAGAGCAGGGGGAACCAGTTTGTGCGACGCCACCAGTACTTGTAAGAGGAGCAGACAACAGGGCACACGCTGTGAGGCGAACAATATTGCAAGCAATCCTCAGGCCCCCAGATGGTAACTAAACGGTGAAGTCTGCTGGAGCCAGCACGGCACGGCAGGGATATAAAAGGGGAATAATAGAGGCATACCTGTCTGAGCACCCAGATTAACACGTCAGATGAAACCCAGAGACAGAAATACTGCACGAAGCGAACGCCACAGTCTACATAGACACCCACTAGCCCCGTGTGGTGAGAACCAGAGAGATCAGAGCAACAAGCATCACGCCGACGGTTTACAAGCGTAGCAAGTGTACAGACGCACCAGACGATCAAGCAACTAGGTGCGTAACGAAGCGGCGAACATGGGCAAGGTGGATAACACCCAGCCTAAAATCAACTTTGAACAGCAAAAACAGAGGTCGAAAGAATCGGAACCTGAGCAAGCTGCGCAAGCAGAATTGGAGGAGCCAGCGGAAGAAGATATACGCACAATCCTCGCAGCCGTACAAAAGAGCCTTGCCACCATCGATAGCAAAATAGATTCATTGGCGTATCGGATGGATCGCATGACGGAGCGTCTCGATAAGCAAGCTGAGCGTATTGATATGACGGAGAGGAGGGTGACGGAAGTCGAAGAAGCCCAAACAGAGCTGGACTCGGAACAAAGACGGATGGGGAAGGCGCTGAGCAACCTGGTTGATAAGGCTGAAGACTTGGAAGCTCGGTCACGTAGGAGTAATCTACGAATCACAGGCCTCCCGGAATCCACCAGCATGGGAAGCATGGAAATATATGTGGAAGAGCTTCTGGTGTCGCTACTAGGCCGGGAGACTTTCTCTCCAATGTTTGTAGTGGAGCATACCCATCGATCGCTCGGCCCGAGACCACCACCGGGAGCCCCGCCGCGACCCATAATCGCCAAATTGTTGAACTATAGAGACCGAGACGCCGCATTGAGAGTGGCTAGAAAGAAGCGAAGTCTCCAGCATGAGGGAGCCGCAATCTCTCTCTACCCTGACTTCACCCTGCGGGTGCAAGAAGCGAGAAAACAGTTTGGGCCCCTGAAGAGACAATTTAGAGAACAGAAACTAGACTATGCAATGCTTTACCCAGCGCGCCTTAGAGTGAATAGACAGGGGAAATCTAGGATATTCACGGACCCCAAGCTGCTGCAGAAAGCCCTTAAAGAATGGTCAAAGGGGGACACAAGACAAAATGGCTCAGGAGCTGGCGAAGGTGCATGTGGAGGTAGCCTGGAGGAGCAGGATTGAGTGGCTTCGGAGCTCTAAGGCTACTAAGGTCCGAGATTTCATTGATGGGGGACATACGCCTGACTTTCGTTCGGCAGAGTCGGAGTGGGGGGGGGGGGAATTAATTGTTTAGTCAGAATAACACATTCAGGTAACCACTGACTATGAGGGGGGCGCCTTTCAGAACTCATAACACGGTTCTTTGTAGCCAAACTATCCAAACCCCACTGGCTGGAAGTACTATAGTCAGGTCAGCAGATATGATGCCCAGATGTACGAGATATGCGAGATGGTAAATAGCGGATGACTAGTCTATAAGAGAGTAGTTAAGGAGGGGCAGGCAACATCCGCCCACGAGTGTGACACACAACACGGCGGAATGCCGGAACGGTTTATACATGGACACAGCAGTATGTGATCCACATAATGTATACTTGGTGAAGGGGGGGAGAAACTCGTCTGTGCACAGTTGGGGAGTGCACAGCGTGGGAGGGACCAACGTTTCGATTTATTGTTAGATTTTGTTGCAGGATTGCGTAAACCATGCACGCGTAGTTTAGCAGACACCAAAGGAGAGCTTAATGCTGATATTCTTCTGATATCACACCAGATTGATGACACATATAAAACAAGATGCAGTCCCAGTATGGTAATGTGAAAATGTTGACATGGAATGTTCGTGGCCTCAACGACTATAGGAAAATGCGGAAAGTATTTCATTACCTTAACCGACACGGGATAGATATAGCACTCCTGCAGGAGACGCATTTGCCCACTAACAGTAAAATGTTGGCAAGCAGATGTTTATGGGGCAAACTTCATATAGCGGGATTCACTTCACATGCCAGGGGAGTTATTACATGGGTTAGCCCGAAATCGGGGATGGCACTGGAGACGCTGGAAACTGACTTGGAGGGAAGATTCGTCATTTCTCGGTGCCATGGGAGGGGGCTTGATTTAGTCATAGTGAATATATGGGCCCAATTACGACAACCCACGGTTTTATCTAGACTTAATGGGGGAAATGAGTAGATATGACGCCGAAGCTCAGCTTTGGGGAGGAGATTTTAACTGTGTGTTGGATTCGACTCTTGACAGATCAGGAGGCCTGACCCGATGTCCCTCTGCTGCTGCCAGAGCTATCCTTGACACCACCTTACAGCAAGATCTGTGTGATGTGTGGACGGTAAGGTCTTGTGGGCAGGGGGGATACACCCATTACTCAGCATATCACGACTTACACACCAGAATTGACTACTGGCTCTCTTCACGGGCGCTATATAAGCAGATCCGCTCTTGTGAGATTCACCCACGTACATATTCAGACCACTCTCCGATACAACTTGTAATTGACTGCCCGGTAAAGGCGATTTCCCCTTTCATCTGGAGGTTCCCACCTTACTCGCTGCTGGACGCTGTCTTTAAGACAGAGATAGCGGAGGCCATAGACAGTTTCTTTGACATAAATATAGGATCGGTTGAAAAATGTGTGACAGTATGGGATACATTTAAGGTGTACATACGGGGGATAGCGATGACCAAGCACTCAGGAGTCCTTCGGGCCCTTAGAAAGAGGTTAGCAGACTTGGAAGACCGACTGAAAATGCTAGAGCGTGATCTGGCAGCGGGAGCGGATAGCGGTGCTGAGGAGGAACTCAAATTAGTGCTACAGGACTATCATGACACGGCGGACTCAGAAGTCAAACACTTAGGGAAATATGCTACTGCCCGTTCTTATGGCGAGGGAGAAAGACCGGGCTCGGTTCTCGCCTCATTATTAAAGAATAGAAGAGAAAGGACGGTGGTGACGGAAATATATTCTGAGGAAGGTGAGACGCTCACAGATACTACTGAGATAGCTAATAGATTTCGACAATATTACTCAACGCTATACAGTACTAAGGCAAAGGCAAGTGACTCAGAAATCCTGGACTACCTGGAATATATTAAGCTACCATGGCTGACAGACGAGTACAGAGATTATCTAATGCGACCGCTAGACGCTGACGAAATCAAGGCAGCGTTGGCAGGTTTAAGGACAGGGAGCGCCCCAGGGATAGATGGACTGACTGTATCATTTTACAAGGAGTTCACGGACCTACTGACACCGCATTTAATAACTTTATTTGAGTGAATGAGCGCCGACGGACGAATGCCCTCCTCGATGAGGGAAGCCCTGATAGTGACCATACTGAAACCTGATAAACCCCCTGCTGAGTGCTCCTCATATCGTCCGCTCTCCTTGCTAAACGTAGACACTAAGATATACGCCAAAATCTTAGCAAACCGTCTGGCCCCTTTAATTTCGAGGCTAGTGGCGCCAGGGCAAGCAGGTTTCGTCCCAGGGCGTAACCTGACATACAATTTGAGAACGTTTTTTGGGGCCATACAACATACCAGGCAGGAAATTAAAACAGTTACGTTTTTTTTTTAGATATGGAAAAAGCATTTGACTCAGTGGAATGGGTCTTTATGAAGCAAGTACTACTAAGGATGGGACTGGGTGAAATGTTTTTACAGATGATAGGAGTCTTGTATAACTCCCCTTCAGCTAGAATCAGATTTGGCGATCAGGTCACTTCCCCCATTGCGATATCTAGAGGCACACGTCAGGGATGCCCACTCTCGCCGTTGCTGTATGCTTTGGTCGCTGAACCACTAGCCTGCGCTCTACGTGAATACCACAGCCAGAAGGGCATTCGCTTCCCTGGGTATAACTTAATCATTTCCACATATGCGGGTGATACATTATTGTATATACGAGACCCAGAGGAAAACCTGTCGCCTGTACTCCGCGAGGTGGTTAAATATGGGGAGCTGTCGGGACTTAAGGTTAATTGGTCTAAATCCATTATATTCCCACTTACCCCAGCAGCGCAGCCCTTTCAACCTGATTACCCCCTACAGTGGACTACTGAACCAGTACGATACTTGGGAGTAAAAATACATACGGATTCGGAGGTAGTCTTCCGAGAAAACTATGGGAGGGCAGTAAGTAAGTTAGAAGACGACATAGCACGTTGGAATCGCCTGCCCTTGTCTCAAGCGGGACGTGTGTCACTCATGAAGATGGTTATTCTGCCTAGATTCCTGTTCCTGTTTACAAATATCCCAATGGTCCTCCCAAAATCCTTTTTTAAAGCACTGACATCGCTCTTAGTTAACTTGGCATGGGCAGGAAAACACGCAAGGGTCTGTTGGGGTATACTTACATTGCCGTACAGCATGGGTGGACTTGGCGCTCCAGACTTGGACCTATGTTACAGGGCGGCACAAAGTTCCCATGCCCATTATTGGATACACGAGACACCAGGGCTTCCCCATATACAAATTGAAAAGATGGTAGCAGCCCCCCACCCATTGCCAACACTCCTGTTTAAACCCCCCTCCCGCTGTACCCGAGTGCTGGACTCTGTAAACGCAGTGGTACATGCCTGGCAGCAACTGCTTAATCTACAGGCGGGGGCTCTGCTGTACTTCCCATTGACGCCATTAGCTTGGTGCCATTGGCTACCGCTATGCGGTGAAAAAGGAGTTATACACGCGCTGGAGTAGGTGAACATTATAACAATAGAGGATGTATTCCTAGACGGCACAGTAAGAGAGTGGTCGGAAGTAGAAATGGGTGAACAGCAGAGCACACTACTCACAAGATTCCATTATCACAGGATGAGACTAGCACTGAAAGACATTCTAGGAAAAGACTTAACAGAACCGCCCGACGTGACTGCCCTCACACATATTAAGTCAGACACACCCGTTAAAATAGTTTCCCGTATATACAAGATCATGCAAGATTACTGGAAAAATCAATACACCAAAGCCAGACTAGAATGGCAAGTGGACTTAGGGGTGACTTTGGATGAATATATGTGGAAGTATTGTTGTGAAAACACAAAGCGGATCTCCTTAAACGGGAGACACCGGTTAATCCACTTTAAATTCCTAAACAGGGTCTACTACACACCGGAACGTCTGCATAGATACGGGCTCCGGGAAACAGCTGACTGTGAACGCTATAGAGCTAGTCCAGCAGGGTTTTTTCATTTAGCCTGGCTGTGCCCAGGAATTGCTCATTTCTGGGAGTTGGTATTCAAAACACTAGGAGATATTACATCCCTGACACTCGCTTCTAACCCTCAGTTAACGCTATTAGGGTATTCTAAAAACCTGCCAAATACAGTGAGACGTTTAGTAGATATGGGGCTACTCCTAGCCAGACGCAGAGTAGCTATTAGTTGGGCCCGAGTTCCAACTCCCACAATGGCGGGCTGGTCCAGCGACATGGTGTACTGTAATACGCAGACGAAACTTGACAGTGAATTACTTCCACCTCGGAGCAGGCCCAAAAACGTTTGGGGGCTATATCAGAGCTACACTACCACAAGAGCAACAGACAACACCACTGCAGATAGCCCTAGTGCAGGTGCGACCCTGGGGCCAGAGGTTACGCAAGGTAACGGACCCATTGCAAATACTATCTGATAAGATTGTCACACCTAGCGCAGAACGCTGAGGCCGCCAAATGGGATTTACAACCTGGTATTATTTTACTAGACATTTCTTTTTGCCCAATTGTGCTGCGAGACTAAAAATGCAGTGTCATAGATGGATTAATTTGCCTCCACAGAGTTAAGGATGTGAATGCTTACTATATGAGACAGACAACAAACAATGTACCCCATGATGTCTTTCTTTTCTTTTCTCCTTGCTAAAAGGAACGCATGTATTTTTGTATGTTAATAAAAGTCAATAAAAAAAAAAAGAAGACAGACAGACTGTCAGGCAGACTCCAGTCCTAGTTATGTTGATTTGTATAGTGCACTAATCACCCAAGAGGGTATCCAGGCGCTTGGTTAGTGTTTGGTCCCCAAGCTGCTTATACGAGGATCCAGGTCTCCAGCTCTTGCGGAAATCAAGAAGTGAGAAGGAAGCTCTAATGTGTTGAATGGAGGTTGTTTCATGTCTTGGGTGCGATGTAGAAGAATAAGCGACCTCTAGTTTTGCTTTTATGGATGCGGGGAGGTTATGCGAGTGAGAGTGAGGCAGAACATAGGTGTCTGGTGGGTTGGTGAAAGTGTATGCGGCTGTTCAGGTATTCTGGTCTTGTATTGTGTAGGGCTTTGTATGTGTGTGTGAAAAGTTTGAATTGGCTGCGCTTGTAAATGGAGGGTAGTTGCACCTTTATGCACCTTTTCCAGACAGCGGATGTGGATCCACTGTCTCAAAGTTCAAAACCGGTTTGGGGTGGTACGCTTTGAAATGCCATTAGCAGGTGGCTTTACAGGTACAGCTTTTGTGCTTAGTGAAGCTTCTCACAGCAGGTAGCACAGGTGTTGTCTCCAAACTAGAGAATCCACAACGTAGGGAAAATGAGGTTTCTGCATCTGGCTGTCATCAGGCAAAGTGAAGTAGTTAATCGGGGACAGACAGAGGAAGGCCTGCCCTTTAAACTTACTCACCTCAGACAACTGAACTGCATCATCTAAGACTAATCAGCAGCCCCTTGCTAACAAAAGGCCTCATCAAATTTCCAAAGGTTGCCCTGCCTTCATCCTCCTCACTTCTGTGTCTGAATCTCCTCCCTTCAGCCGCAGGAATGCAGGCAGTACATGTCCATTATTTATAAGTACAGTCCCCACCCTCTATCTTGTGCTATGTCAGGTCAGGGGCATCCAAGATAGATTCCACTAGCTTCAGTTCTCAGACATTGGGGCACGCATACGCTAATTATTATATATACACTAAACACAGTACACGCTTAAAAAATATATTTATATACTAAACGCACTACACACATAGCACGCTCACCATATGTGCCTGGGTTGTTAGTACAAGGTTCTGGTTATACACATACTAGAGGAACTTTACATGATTGGCACCAGTAGACCACACTCCCAGTGTTAATAGTGAAACCAGCTCGGATTACACTATTGATCCTTCCAAAACATGGTATGCTGCCACAATGCCACCACTGCTTTATGCACTATTCCTAGTACAGGAACAATAGCTCTCTGCCCAACATGAGGGCATGCTTGGTGTGCCCTCCAGCAGGGGCGGTTCCTCCGCTATGGCGGAGGAGCGTCACCCCACTGCTTTTAAGCAGTGCACTGCAAAGTAAAGGAGACATAAAATGATAATAACTTTGTCATTATCATTTAATGTTTCCTGCTGCTTTGCGGGCAGGCGAGTGGGCGGGCTGCTTTGCTCTCGGAGCAGGGCAGGGAAGGAGTGGTTTGCCCACTCCTAAGTGCGCAATGACTGTTTGGTCGGCCCTCTCGGGCCGCCCAAACCAGTCATGCGCACTTTCCCCGTTCTCCATGCAAGCTGCATTACAGCCTGCTTAGAGAACAAGCCCAGGCCCTCATTCCCTGGTGGTTCGTCAAACCAGGACGCTCAAAACCAATCACATCGCTGCAGTCGGGGACAGGCCTCTGCGCACATGCTTCCATTAGAGTAATGCCAGGGTAAATTAAAAGTCAGGTCACCATGTATGCATGCAGTAGGACACTAAGTGTAGAGGAACACGTCTGCATACTATGTAAGGGACATTCTCGTCCCAGCATGAACTCTCTGGTAAAAACCATGTTTTTTTTGAGATTAGCTAAATGATTAAAACACTGTGGAGTTGACCCAGGAGATGGTTCCCGTGCCTTACCACAAGATAGCAGAAGGAGCTTCCACCCATGCATGTGCGGATGACGTTAGAGACATGCATGAGATTAGCAGAGGCTGATTGAAGCATTCTGAAAGGCTGATAGTGGAAGAGATGCAATTGAAGGTAGGAAGTGCCTTGCTTGCGGAAGGCACAGTGACAGATTCAGAGAGCCTTGAACACCCCTTTCCTGGCTACTGGTAACCATTGTAAGATAGTAAGGTGCTGAGAGATCGAAGAGGGTGCTGGAAGACCAAGTATATGATAGGCCGCCCATATTTAAAGGAGCTCTGACCTCTATGTTTGATAAACAGGTAGTCCTATATAAAGAGAATTACAGTAGCCCAGGCCTGAGAGGATAATTGCCTGCACAACAGTCTGTCAACAGGCTATAGGGAGCAGGGGAATCACATTTCTCAAAGATAGAAACATGTTACTGTCACCCTATTAACCTGTGCTGTGAATGAGAGACACGCTGTATATAAATGGTTCGTAAGTGCCAATCGTCAGCAGGAGCCAGCCTTAACAGGAGATTAGCAAGCCACCTGGACGGCAACCACTTTTTGGGCCCATCTCGTTTAGGCTTCAGACCAAATTATAGCACCAAAACAGTCCTCATTGCCACAATTGATGCCATCCAGACCATCACGGACCTATACGACACTGCAGCCCTCATCCTTCTCGAACTTTCCACAGCTTTTGATTCCATCTCCCACCTGATCCTCATCCAATGCCTCCACCAGTCAGGAATTTGTGAAACAGCCCTTCAGTGGATCTGTTCTTTCCTCACAGGATGCACACAGAAATTTAACCAGCCTACCTCTTACACACCCGAACCCACCAAGCTCATCTGCGAAGTCATCCTGCAGTGCCACTATCTTCAATATCTACATAGCCCCATTCGCCAACATTGTGCAAACATTTGGAAGCAACATAATCTCCTACACCTGCGACACACAACTCACCCTCTCCAAGGTCACCTCCAGCACCCAAGCAAAGTTCATTGAGTGCATGTCAGAAGTCACCCTCTGGATGAAATCCAGCTGCCCGAAACTCAACTCAGACAAGGTGGCGGTAGTACTCTTCAGAAAGGACCCAACTCTATGCTCCTCAGCCTCGTGGCCATCTGAAAGTGGTGCCACTCCAGCTCCATCCAGTCAAGCCAGGAACCTGAGAATTGTGGTCGACCATAAACTATCAAGGGCCAGCCAAGTCAACTTGGTCCCTTCTTCCTCCTTTCACATCCTCAGGATCCTCAGGCATATCTTCAGGGGGCTTCCTCGTTAAACCAGCCAAAAAGTCACCCCACACTCTCATCACCAGCTCACTGGAGTAAGGAAACACTTTACTTCGGAATCTCTGCCCAACTCACCAAGCGCCTCCAGATTATTCAAAATACAGCAGGCAAAGTCACACTCAACCTCCTGTCACTTACCCACATCTCCTTCCACCTCAGAGACCTCCACTGAGTCCCCATACACAAATGAGTATTGTTCAAATTACTCGCACACACATTCAAAGTACTACACAATTTAGGCCCCATGTACCTTATGTGAGAAGTTGGCCTGGTATATGCTGTCCACTAATTGAAGTGGGCACCTTGCACCAGTCCAAACAACCCTTATGGTGATTAGGTCAAAGATAACCTTTATTGAAAGCTATCCTAGTTGTAGCTATGGAGAGCAGCCTTCAGGCTAAGTCTTGAAGGAATGTTAAGCACCTTGTTTTACCAGAATGTAACCTTATAGTATTGGTTAAATGAAAGGAAACCACACAGTAGTTATAAAAATATGTATTTATTATATATAACACTCTCTAGTATCCTCTACACGAGGATAGAACACAAATCAAGTAATACAGTTGCAAAGAATCAAATGTAAGTAGCACAATACACAGTGGGCGCCCAGGGGAGATCAAACCATATACTAAATAAGTGGTATAAGAACCACGACTCGGGACTAGACCTAGTCTAGAAGGTGTAGAATCGCTGGGACCCCAAGGAACCACCCAAGGTGAGTGAATAGGGACCCCACGGAGGACGGGTGCAGTGTGGGAACACGACTGCGTGCTCCGTACAACTCAATGGGAAAGTCGCGGTTGGAAAATCACAGATTAAGGACCCTTCCCAGCAGATTACGAAGACAGCCCTTGGAACTTAAGGGTTTGGAGAGCCACCCCACCCGTGGATGCCTTTGTACCAGAGTTACTTATCCCAGAGGAGCCGGGTGCATAGGTGCGAAGTGGCGTCGGAAACCCTCGTCGTTTTCTATGGATGTCGACAAAGAAATGCTGCTGCAGGAAGAACGAAAAGTGTCCGGTGGAATCCAAATGTGGATTCTAGTTGAGAAGAACCTGAAAGCAGAGGGGACAGAGTCTGGGTCACTTTGGAGTGACCAGGGGCTCGGTAGACGAATGCCCACCGATGTTGGGTGCTTCAGGTGTGTTGACTGTGAGCTTGACTCTTCAGCTGCGAGGACCTGGAGACGTCTAGGACGACCAGGAGCCGGAGGCGAGCTGTCCCACGAAGGATGTCGAGTGCTGAGGGGTCGGTGTCCGGCTGGAACACCAATCAAGACTTGGCAACGGCAACAACGTAGAAGGTCAAGTTCAGTGTCGATCTGGCCCAGCAAGGACCAGGAGACTCACCACAGCAAGGGGTGTCAGGGCAGGCCTGGAGCAACCAGGGGAGCCCAAATAAAGCAAAGTTGACCCTCAAGTGGACCCACAGGCCGAAGGCACAGGAGTCGCGAGGGGACCTCAGGCGGTTTCACAGGATACCAGCTAGCAGGGCACAGAGGGGGAGGATGCCGGAGTCCTTTTCAGGAAAGATGCGCTGGGGTTAGGGCTACAAATGGCCCAATGCACGGAAGTGTTGCACGACAACAAGCATGTGCAGCTGCAAATAAACGCGGTGCACAGGGGTACAGGTATTCGGTCACCACGAGGGATATCCGCCTCAAACTCAGTGAGAGGGCAGCTCAACCTCGGAGACCTTCAGAAACCCACCTCCTGTGTTGCTGGAGCAGTCGGAGTCCGCAGGAGCTCAGGGTCAGCAAACCGGTCAGATGCGTTACGGTGCCTGCGTTTGCAGGGGAGTGACTCCTTCACTCAAGAGAGATTCGTCTGTTGTCTTGGAGGTCCACAGGGTCCTGCACGGAGCCTGTATGGATCACAGACAGTGGCGAGACTGGGGATGGCAAGGGAAGACGAAGTCGAGCCCAAGGGAGGTCCAGCGAAGTCCAGCGTGTCCAGACGGTCGAAGTGTAGTGGTATCTTCTTGCAGAATCTTGTCCACGTAAATCTAATATCCTGTAGCCAGGTAACCCATTTTATACCCACAGGAAAGGGTTGGACAGATTCTAGGGACCCTCCTAGGGGAGGGACAGGACAGGGGGGTGGCTACACCCATGTCCTTTGTCCAGTTTCGCGCCAGAGCAGGAGCGGATGGCTCCGAGAACTGGTTTGAACTGGACTATGCACAGGGACACCAAGTGCGCCCCTCGTGCAGACTTTCTGGAACTGAGACAGTGCACCCACCCAGCCCCAATACACTAAATCCTGTCTGGGAGGTGGTAACACCTCCCTGTGACAGGATGCCTATTGTGCTGCCTTCCCCTGCTCGAGCTTGGCTCAGCAGTGGGAGGGCAGACTCGTGTCTGTGGCTGGCAGCATCCATTTTGTGCTGTTAGGCTCGAGAAAGTTGGTACCGGTAGACTTAGGTACCCCCAGAACCTCGGTTCTGAGGGGAGGAATCATACCTCCCACACCAGTTACTGGTGTGGGGGTATGATTCCAAGGTGTTTGACACCAAACACGACATACTTCGTTGCAGTCGTTTTCAAGATAGTATTTACTGCGAGGTTATAATGCACCTCTACCTATATGTCTGGTAGTATCATGTACAGCCCGGGAGAATGGACTCCGAAGATTGCAGAGGGGCTCTGCTCATGCAGGAGTACCCTCTCACGCAAAACCCAGCACCCTGCCTTCAGGATTGTTAAGGCCTGCTATAGGGGTGACATAAGGTTTTACGTGTAGTGATATATATAGATATAGTGAACCTAAATCTTAAGTAAGTGGTGCAATCACCAACTTACACAGGCTGCTGTAGCAGACCTAGAGTTCCATTTTGCATGGCCTCTCATGGGTGGCATAATACATGCTTCAGCCCAGGGGAGGCCTCTGGGGTACCTATGCCCTGGGTACATGGGTACCATATACTAGGGACTTATAAGGGTACCCCAGTATCCAATCTGGAGTGTACCAAAGTACTTTACACAACCAATTTAGGGAGAAAGCAGATAGACTGGGGTCCTGATTAGCAGGATCCCAGTCAGACTAGTCAAAAACCAGCAAAACACCAGGAAAAAAATGGGGGTAACCATGCAGTCAGATCCTACCTTCCTACACCTGAGCAGTTGCGTTAGTTTCCACACCCCAACCAAACACCTCCGCTCCTCAAATCTTCTGCTTGCCGCTGTTCCTCCTCATCCGAAGAGCCACAGCCGATGGCCAAGCCTTCTCGTACCTGGCTCCTAAAACCTAAATGCACTCCCCCCTCACATTACGGCCGCCATCTGAATTCCAAAATTTAGTAAGAAACTGAAAACATGGCTCTTCACATAGGACCCATAAGGGCAGCAACCCCCCCTTCTTATCAGCACCAGGATACCCTCCAGAGTGAAATGCGCTCTTTTATAAGGTAAGGTAACATAACACCTCCACAGGTGGCAAACCATCACATTGGACAGATGGGTACTACAATTATACAACATGGCTACTCCCTGCCCGCCCTTTGCACACCTCGAAATATGCCACCTACACCACAACATCTTCGGGAAGGTCCACTTGTCCATTGTCTGACAAGAAGTTCAAGTTCTATTGCAGAAGGAAGTTATAGAGAGGGTGCTGGCATCAGGACTAGTTGGTACTCCTGTTACTTTCTGGTGCCAAAGAAGGACTTACAAATGTGTCCTATTCTATACTGCTGCCCACTGAACTTCTGCCTCAGAAAAGACAAGTTCAAGATGCACACTCTGGCCCAAGTACTGTCTGCCCTGGATCCAGGTGACTGCATGGTGGCATTGGATCTTCAGGATGCCTATTTGTATGTCCCACAGACCACCACAGACGCTACCTGAGGTTCCAAGTTGGCCACAAACATAAATTCTCAGTGCTCCCCTTTGGCCATACCAGTATCCCTCGGATGATCATAAAAGTGATGTTGGTGGACACTGCCCATGTTCGGAGGTTGGGAATACCTGTCTCCCCCCTACCTCGATGAGTGGTTGCTGAAGGTGAGTTTGCCTCAAACTGTCGTGGACCACCTCCAGACTCGGCCAATGACTTGACATCGCTGGGATTTTCCATCAGTTTGAGAAATCACACCTGACTCCTTCACAAACTATCCCTTTCATTGAAGTCATTATGGACACGGTGTTATTTTGAGCCTTCCTCCTACCTCAACAAGTCCAGGATATTTTGGCTATGATCCTAATGTTTCAAACTTTGACCTGGGTCTCAGTGAGAGCGGCTCTGTGGCTTCTGGGCATCTTTGCCTCATGCATCCTGCTGGTGGACAAAGCCAGGTAGCACATGCTGTCTCTGAAGTGGGATCTAAAGTCATAGAGGGCTAAGCACAAAGGGATCCTCTCTGATTCGATCTAGATGTCAGAGGAGACTGCAAAGCATCTGCAGTAATGACTGCTGGACCGCAATTGGACAGGTAGCAGACCCCTCTCCCTATCCCACTCAGAGCTGACAGTCATGATGGATGCATCATTGTTGGGTTAGTGAGGCCACCAAGGAGAGGTGGAAATGAGAGGAGTCTGGTGTCTGGCATAGACCCGCCTCCACATCACTGTATTGGAGTTGCAGGTGAGTCGCTTGGCTCTGAAAGCCTGCCTCCTGTTCATCAAGGGGGAATGGGTACGGGTTCTCACAGGCAACACCACTGTCATGTTGTGCTCCAACAAGCAGGGCAGAGTGAGGTTGTGGGTCCTGCATCAGGAGGTTATGCCCCTCTGGAACTGGCTGAGTTTTTAGAGCATTTCCGTGGTCCTACACCACCTGGCATGATCTCTAAACGCCAGAGCGGACAAACTCAGTCTGCGTTGCCTAGTGGATCACGAATAAAATATACAAACAAGTGATGGATGGGATGCTTGAATTATTCTCACCCACTGATAATTATTAGTGGCTGAGATTGACTCAAGCATCCCATTCATCACCTTTTTGGATACTTTAGTGGATCATGAATAGCAGCTGCACTCAGAGGTGGCACATACCATCTTTTTACAATGCGGAGAACCCTGGCTCTATCTTTTGCCATCCTCAAGATTGTGCAGTATTCAAACTTTTACATGTTGGAGTTCCCTAGACAGTTCTCTTTCGAAGACGCCTTTTGCCTGTATTGGAGCTTGGGACTCCTATACGCCTTCCCCCCTGACCTCTCCTGCCTAAATTTCTGAAGAAGATCAGGAATGGCCAGGCTCAAATCAGCTTAGTGTTTCCGGATTGAGGCAGGAGAGTGTGGTACCCAGAACATCTGGCCATGAGCATATGTCCTCAGTTTCGGCTGCTCTTTGGGAGGACCTACTGTCGCAACAGCAAGGCAGAGTCTTGCACCCGTGCCTGTACAACTTGCACCTCCATGCTTTGTGATTTAGTCGTGACAGTTGACTGACTTCGATCTCCCTCCCAAAGTGGTGAATGTGAAGTTGGCAGTCAGGTCTCACTCTACTAACACTCTCTTTTGGAGGACCTACTGTCTCAACAGCAAGCCAGAAACTTGCACCCAAGCTTGTACAACTTGCACCTCCATGCTTGGTGATTGAGGGGCGACAGTTGACTGCCTTTTTTTATCTCCCTCCCAAAGTGGTGAATGTGATTTTGGCAGCCAGATCTCACTCTACTAAGAACCTCTAAGTGGGACGCTGGGAAAATTTGTGTTATTTGATATTGCTCATGGCACATCCAACACTTACAGGCCCAGTTATTGGATGCTCTTCTTTTCTCCCTGCAGCTAGTCCAGCAAGACCTTGCTTCGACAATGAGGAAAGGTTATTTTGTTGGCCTTATCCGCTTTTAAATGATTGCCTGATCAGCCATCTCTGTTTAAATCACCTTTTGTGAATGGTTTATTTGAAAGGGCTGACCCATTTGTTCCCACCTAAACTCTTTGTGATGCCCCAGTGGGACCGCAATCTGGTTCTCCCATTCTTGATGTGCATCCTATTTGAGCCAATGAACAGTTGTCCTCTAAGGTTGCTCAGGTTAAAAACAGTGTTCCTCATTGCGATTACGTTTGCTCATTCCATGAGTGAGCACTTTCTGTGCAGCAACCGTACAGATCCTTTTTCCAGACAAGTTAGTGCTAAAGACAAAGACAGCATTCTTCCCAAAATTTGTAACGCTGTTCCATATTGGGTAGTCCAATGTCCTGCTGACATTCTTTTCTCCTCCTCATCCATCCAAAGAGAAAGAGAGACTCCATTGCCTACACCCGTAGAGAGCTCTGAGCTTCTACATCAGTTGCACCAAGGATCACCGGGTGGACGATCAGCTCTTTGTGGGTTTCTCTGGGGTGAAGAAGGGAAAAGCAATATAGAAACAGACCATCTCCAGATGGATTGTTTTCTTTGTACAAAGATCTGCTATGGACTTGCCAAGAAACAGCCTCTTGAAGGCCTGTGGGCTCATTGCACTAAAATCACAGCTTCTACCACTGCCCTGCACACAGAGTGCCGGTTTAGATCTATGCCGGGCTGCAACGTTTGTGTCAGTTGACACGTTCACAATGTATTACTGCCTGGATAGCCAGGGGTGGCAGGAGGGGCACTTAGCCTGTTCAGTTGTGCGGGGTTTCCTGGTCTGAGAGTTCCAGACCCACCACCTAGGGAGGTTTTCCCTTGGTATCTATTCACAAGGTGCTGAATCTGCGGTTAGAAGTATCCATTAGAAGAACAAGTTACTTACCTTCAGTAACACTCTTTCTAGTGGATACCCATCTAATTGCAGATTCCTCACTAACCTACCGCCCTCCACATTCTGTGGAATGGACTGCTTTGATCTATACTAAAAAGATTGCAATTAGCGACCTTCACACTGGTATAATCTGATTACCAAGGGCTATGCGTCCGACGGTGCGGTCAGGTTTCAGAAAGCAACTGATGTCGATGCACGGTGTGGCGGTTATATTGTGGCCCCAAGTTCACTTTCTGGGCTAGACGGCTCTGATACGGAGATGCACAACGCCGCCTACAGGCACATGAGGGAATTAATGAGAAAAATCTCTGGATCCAGTCTTGTGCCTGGGGTCATTCACCAGGTTAGGAATCTGCGGTTAGGTAGAGTATCCAGCAGAAAGAGCATTAGCAAAGGTAAGCAACTTGTTCTTAATTTCCCACCTTCAGATCCACCTCTTAGGTCTCACTGGATTTATGGACATTAAGTTCTTTGGAGGTTCCGCACAAATCGGACTTCAATGCTAAGCACCATTTCATGCACATTTAAAAGCCGTAAATAGAGGTAAAGCATATACTTCCACTCCAATTATTTTTCCAGATCGTTGTGGAAGAAGTCGTCCACCTTTATTTTGAACTGTGGTAAAATGTATCCTGCTCCACACTTCCATGACTATCCTGGTCGCAACAAAAAGGGTGTCCTCCACTTTGTGTGGCCTTAGAAATGGTTTGTTTTTCACATTTTGTCTTTTTTTCGTATAACCTCTGGCCTTGATAGGAAGTAACAGAAATAGGAAAACATATTGTGCAAATTAAATTATTCACCCCTCACAATTTTAAGGAATTTCAGATGGAAAGCAAGTTCTGTGTATGTGTGAATGTAGTATCCTATTTTAATCAGACCTGCTTCCATGATGTCAAAAATTAAACGAAAGCCCGAACATAAATGTAATTGCTTCCCACACCATGGGTGAAACGTCGCCCTCGGGGACTGAGGGCTGCGCTTTATACGACACAGAGATAGGATGGAGGTCAAACGCTCTCGCATCCATCACCTCACACCTCGGCAGTCATTTTTATTTCTTTTCCAATCTCCTTTAGCTTTATAACACGACGAAATTTATAGCAAGATCTGTAAACGCGATAAAACACTGCTCTAAAAAGGGAATCCTGCTGAGCTGGCATTTGGAAAAAAACAAGTTTCTTCTTAACAACAAAAGGAAAAAGAAATAGACCGAGGAGGCGTGCGTGTTTGTGTTTATTAGAGTCAGTTGTCGTGTCTCGGCTTTATACAAAGCTAATTTAACAGGTTGTGATACTTGTCACAGAGGTGTTTCGCATTCATCCACTACAGGTGTAAGTTAAATTCGTAAGATTTTTCCAGCCTGTGTTTCTTCGCTTCCCTTAGGACTAAAAGAAGACTGTGCGAAACACTTGTATTATTCATTGTTCAGTTGCCCTGTTCAAAAGCGGACTATTTTTCTGATCTTTACCGATGCGGGAACACTTCATATTTCGAAGTGCATTATCTTCCCAAATGCTGTATGTGTTTTATAGAACGTGGCAGAGTGTCAGAGCTTTCTACAGATTGAATGTGCCATGGTGTTAAGCTTTCCACTTATCGACCCGAACCTCATAGACTGAGGCACACTGCAGTGTCAGTTCTTTGTAGTAAGGAGTTGTCTGGAGATGTTTAGCGTAGGAGTGTTGCATTTTATTTAGGTTGATGCATTACCTTATGAACCCATTTCTGCAGTGTGCTGCTGCTATTAAAAGCAACAAGAACTGCACAAAGAGACGTGCTACAGCTCAGCACTTGCATCTTGTAGTGTTATTTTATTTTCGACTTCAGCGTATGATTCTGTTGGAAGGTTGTAGACCGTGTCGCCCCCGAAAAGCTTACCATACATGTTGGAGTTGCTTGGTCAATCAAGTATGTGTGTAGCGGTATTTGTATAGGGTGCACATAACAGGGGTAAAAGCTTCCTTGGTTACGTGGACAAGTTAGGTGTTGCTTATGAATCCCCTTCCAATGCTACCGGATTTGGCGCCTATCTGGCACAGGTAAGTACAAAGATAAAATAATATTTGTTTTGTTATGACTGTATTTTCAAAGTGTAACTTTAGAATCAGATTCCTGATCTAAGTGCCAACCATTTATAGATGAAGTGCGGACACATTGAACATGGTGTCTGCGCATCAGTTCCTCTGTGGCAGTAGCTCCTCTTAAGGCACCATGATCGCCGCCTAATCTGGATCACAGTTTTAAATATGATGGGCTGTTTTCAGCATCCTTCCGTGCCACTGGTAGAACAGGGGTACAGCCTACCAGTCTCTAAAGGAAGGCCTATTACTTCAGCCATTATTCCTAAACTCTTTAGTAAGGCGAGACCTCGTTATATACTTCTCACTGAACCCATTAGTAAGGCAGTGAAGACTAAGAAGTTTTCTTTAATGGAACAGGCTCTCCCTGCCACGGTGTACGAGATGGAGTGAGTAAACTTGGTAACTTTTCAGAAGTTGCAGTACGAGGAGAGTGTGACTGTAGGAGAGTTGGCTCAAATAGGCAGAATGGATGTTTTTGCCTTTGAGCTACCTTTGCTCCATTAATGATTATGTCCAGTGTTATCGTATGTTTTAAAGATGTGTTTATTTGGAAGGGTCTTTCACCACCTTGTCTTTTTAGTGTCAGATGAACGCTATTTATGCATGATCTGTTTCTGACCACTAAGTTGTTTGGTGCCGTAATTTCAGACAATGTAATACATTGTCAGTACAGCACATCTCCTATAATGCATGCATCAGACTGATTCAGTGCAAGCCTATGGCAGTCATAGGACTCTATGTAAAACACATTCTAATTAGATGTCTCTTTCAGAATACACGTCCTAAGAGGAGAAAGGTGGTCATGAGCAAGCTGAATCTCACATCGTTCACAGATGATTTTTTAGAGCCAAGTCTGGACCTGATTTAGAAAAACTGTAGGCAAAACTTTGACCAGTCTGGAGATTTAACTTCTCATCCAATATGAAGAAAACTGTTTTTTAGAGTCTTGGTCTGAGTTTCTTGGTGATCTATTCCAACTGTAGATTTTTTGGTACCTGCCTATCGCCCCCCTATGTATACCAAGAGAGAGTTATGTTTTTCAGCACAGTGAAATGAAGGCACAGTGCTCATGAGGTGCCATTCACCTCTGGTTGGTACCAAGCCATCAACTTGCTGGCACTTCTCTGTGAGTTTGAGGCCTCTTTGTGTTTTAGCTCGTGTATTGGTCCCTTCGTGGTATTATAAAATTCTTAGTATCACACACAATAGTTCATATGAGGCCAGACACAAATCATACATTCCCCATTAGCCAAACTGCACATCCGTGCCAGACAGTAGTCACTACTGCTATGAACTCAAAATAAAAATAATTTCAAGACCGTTCCCTCTTTTATCCCTCCACTATTCCTTTTCAATCCAAATAACAGACTAACATGTCCACTACTCAAACGAATTTCATGTTGCCCTATACTAATCCCCCACTAATCCTGTTTGGGTTCCGGAGTAGAATGCTACTCACGAAAAAGCGCTTCAACACCTCATCAGGGGTAGCAAGTACTATATAAATGAAAACCTTTTCCCTCTTCTATCCCTCCACTATCCTTCTCAATCCAAATATTAGACTAACATAGCCACTGCTCAAATTACTTTCATATTTCGCTATACTAGTTCACCACTAATCCTTTATGGGTTCTGGAGTAGCGTACTACTCGCCGAAAAAGAACTTCAACACCTCATCAGGGGTAGCAAGCGCTATATAAATGAAAACCTTTTCCCTCTTCTATCCCTCCACTATCCTTCTCAATCCAAATATTAGACTAACATATCCACCACTCAAATTACTTTTATATGTCACTATCCAAATTCACCACTCTTCCTTTATGGGTTCCGGAGTAGTGTGCTACTCGCCGAAAAAGCGCTTCGACGCCGCGTCAGGGGAAGTAAGAGCTATATAAATGTAATTACAATGCAATACAACGGAGTGATGAAAAATGGGCAATGCTCAGGCTCCCATTGTTGGTTGTTTACAGGGAGGCAGAACAGGACTGTTCCTTTGGTGTGTGTGGCCTGGAGGGAGATCGTAGCCCGAGAAGGCCTGCCTACAGGTATTTTCTCTCTTTCACATTTTCTCCTGATAGTGTCCTTGCTCCTGATGTGATGCTGCCCCCTTGAGATGGCTAGTTTTTTGGCCAGGTATATTTGGATATCATTTATGAGATCCTTCTAGATAAGGTAGAAAGTCATCAAGATGATGCAGCCCTTGATGGTGAGCCAGTGTTAATCCTTCACAGTGATGCATTTGTTTTCTGGATTTTTCTCCAGAACACCACCTGCAAATAGGTTTCCTAGACCCTCTAGCACTAGGGACTTTGTCAATGTGCTAACCCAAGAAAGAAAGCCAATTGTATTGCAACTACCCTGCAACCCAATGAGCAATATTTATGTGAGATGCCTTTCAGGTAATAAACAATTCTATGAGATATAACAGGGTTAATTAGTGGAATTCAAACCCTTTTTCATTATGGGAATGCATACTCAAGAATACTAAGAAACCAGGGAAAGTTTTAAAGATTTATCTTTAAAATCCTATCCTAGTCCATACAATATGAATAGTAATTATTATGAAAACAAACAATACAGTTGGAACGAGATTCACCAAAAGTGTGAATAGCAAATAAGATTGTAACTTATTGGTAAAATCATAAGTCTTTCTTTATATTAATATTTACAATGCCACCCTCTCTGTTTCATTAAATGAACTAATCTTAGCACCAATGAAAGGGCCTGAATCATGTTTTGGAGATGGTTCAATCCCTTACACCCTGTCTGAACAATAGAGCCCGTGTTCACTAAAACAGCAGTGTCTGCTATTGTGTTCTGCACCAGCAGGCAGACTGATAAACCTACTGAGTGAAAGCTAAATTTGCCTCCCGATTGTCTTCAGCAAAGGAAGCAGACATGGTTCTGTATGGCCTCTGCCTCAAATTTCTGGTATGAAGTTTGCCTCTTTCTCTTCACACTCTGTTATTAGCTTATGAAACATATCTGGTCATTGTTGAACCTTTCAGAATAAACAATTAGTAGCAAAAGTCTTGGCATTCTTTCATTTATTTACATTCTGTTGATTCCTAAAACTGAATTCTGGGAGTAAATGATTCACATTTTTAAGGGAGGAGAGCTGGTAGCGTGATGTCTTGTTTTTCTTGGCAAAAAGCACACAATAAGAAGGGGGGGAGAGGATAGCTCCCTACTCCAGCCTCCCCGATGTTTTTCTTTGCGACATACTCTTTTGAAAAAGAGAGCTGTGTCGAGGGGGAATCCAATGGATTTTTGCATTGTTGGTCAGTTTAGTAGTGAAGCTATTTAGGTTCTTGTGGGAAGGCCAGACTTAGAACTGAAGTTGGTTACAGCTGTTGGTGCACAGGAGAAACTCTGCTTTTATTAGGTTGATATTAAGGTAGGTACTTGACACCCATTTCTGAGTTTCTGAAATCCACATCTGTAGTGGAAGAGCCTTTATAATTTGAAGAGGCTGGATTAGTCTTGCACAGCACTGTGGATAGGTTTGCACATTATCAGTTTTAGCCCAATTTAGGGATGGACACACACCCACACAGAAACACGCCCACACCCCCGAAAGAGATTATGAAAAGTAATGCAGGTGGTGAAGGAGGGGGTCCCTGGTGACAAGCCTCAGGAACAGGGTGGAAATGGCCTGGGCTGGAAATATTCTAGATACCCATAGATGGCTCCAAACAGCCCACAGTGGGAGGCACATGTATGGACTGGGTCTCAAGATTGAGTGCCAGATTCCTTCACTGGGCTCGAATCAGCCCAAAAATGGAGATGCACTGACTGGCAGCATTGAGTCCTTTCAGAACAAAAAGTTCTTCAAGGAGATCATTTCATATTCTCTTGTTTTGGGCTCATTGTATCCCTCTGAGTCCTGATGATGATCCTGCGTTTTTTATTGGAATCGAAACGCCGTCAACTTTAAAAACACAGACCCTATATAATTGTTGAGAACTTGCTGTAACGGGCCATGCTGTTCATGTGTTTGTTGATACACTAGTTGATCACAATTTATTACTTGGGTGTATCACCTGCAAAGAGAGCACCAAGCACGTCTATTTTGCACCAATATTCACTGCGCTGCGATGTATCTTGAAATTGTTTTTCATAAACTCCTTTGAATAAATTTTATAGGCCATTTGGTTCAATGCATCTAAAATATTGTTACCCGGGACCAGTTTGTGGGTGTTTTAAAAAAATATTTTTGGGTTTTCTGATCATATTCAGACAACAATACTGCTCATGACCTTTGGTCATACGCAGCGAGGAGTTGGCCCAGGGCACCCCGTGAGTGGCAAACCCCCCACTTCACACAGCCTTCAGCAGTGCGCAGCCATGCATTGGCCCTGTGCCCAATCAACTGCAAGCTGCCAATTACCACTGTGCATGTTCTTTGTCCTGCACAGTGCCTGTTGACCACAGTGTCTGCTGCCTCTGCCACTCCTTCCTGCCCTCTCTTGTCCGTGTGTTGCCCCAGACCTTCTACCCTGTCCTCCATGGTCCATGTGTTGCCCCTGCCCTTGTCCTCCCTGGTCAGTATGCTGCTTCTGCCTCCTCCCGCCTACCCTCCATTGCCTGTGCGCTGTCCCTTCCCAATGCCATCCATTATCTGTGGGCTGTCCCTGCCCGTCCCTCCTGCCTGCCTTCTGTGGTCATCTTGCTGCCACTGTCCCCTCCCTCGTACCCTCCATAGTCCATTGTGCTGACCATACCTTTCCTGCCTGCCCTGCACGGTCAGCTTGCTGCCCCTGCCCACTTGCCCTCCATTGTCAGCTTGCCACCCTAACCCCTCCAGCCTACCCTCTGCTGTTCATTGTGCTGCATCTGCCCTGCCAACCTACCCTACACGGTCAGCTTGCATCCCAGGCCCTGTCTCCTCCCCTCCATTGTCCTTATGGTCCTTCAGCCCTTCCTGTCCTCCCTGTGTTGTACATGTGGTTCTGAAATACCCATAATTCCGCCTCCCCCACCCCCCAACCCTGCACTGTCTGTGTGCTCCCCAGCATCTCGCCGGCCGGTTGTTTTGTTTTAATGAGTTCATCAATACTGAAGCAATCATTCTTTTTTTTAATTACAAGAAATTATCAAAAGAAGGGCTTCACGGGTTGCTGAAGTGCCTGCGCCCAGAATATTTTTTCATCTATTTTTAACTTCAGGAAGTGGGAAGGCCGAGTCCCAAAGTTCTGCAATCGCTTCCACAACATTTTGTTTCTTATTGAAGTCAGTCAGTCAAATCCCTCATTATCACGGTGTGCATATAGACACTATGGTGCTGAAAAGGCCTAAGAGAGAAAATATTCCCTAGGCCAATCAAAAGCCCCATTTTTTAAAATTACCTTACTGGAGGACTTACTTGGTACCAACCATCCAGATATGCCTATTTTTTAACCCCTTGAAGCCCACCCTGAGCATCACCTTAAAGGCAAATTATCAAAAACAGCTGAATGGATTTACGCCAAATCACAAAAAGCACGCTTAAGGAGTGAAGTTGTAACTTTATGCCAAATTTGGTGTAATTTCTTTCAGTCATTTTTAGGTTGAGCCTCGACAGCGCTTGCGCTGTCTGCGAGACCTGTTGTATTGTATTTTATGGGTATTAAAAATGTAAGTGGTTTTGATTGGCTGTTGCCTGTGCCATTAAGAAATGCAGCCTTTTTATTGGTGCAGTTTTGCAAGTGTCCCTCCCTTGTGTGCTTGTGGTTATTTCACTTAGTGAACATGTTGTTTGGCCATCACACTGAGTAGCATGTGATGGCCCCTTCTTTATCTTTTCCTTCTGTTTACGGGGACATCTGGTAACAATTATCCCGATCACAGCGTGTGATGGACCCTTCCTCTTGTATTCAATCCTCCGCTAGTTTCATGTTTTAGTGGCTCCAGACGGCTTTGGTTTCACAATCGCTTTACTGTAACTTGTTTTATTTGTATAAGTGTTTTCCCTGGCTTAGCGCTGTGCTGGCTTCACGGACGCCAAGGCTCCTCCCCCTGCTCTCGCAGGCTCCCCTGCAGCTCGCTCACTCTCCTTGTGCTGCAGCTGCCTGCCGTGTCCTATTTCACCAACCCGTTCTCACTGAAAGGAGGCATAGTTTGGCGTGTGTACTGGCAGCCCCGCTTGTGCTGGAGTGCGGTTTTGGAGCAGGGTGGCAATACCGCTTACATCAGTGTGCAGAATCAGAGTAGGGAGGGGTAATATATTCGTATTACTTGTTGTATACTTTATTTTGTAATCCTAAATATGAAAAATATATTGCTTGAGTTGAAAATGGCGCCCGCTTGTGACAAATGTCCGACCATAGTGATGACAAGCCGGAACAAGATGCTCTTTGTAGTCCGTCTTCTTTCATGGAGCTCCTTTTATCTGCTGCTTCATGTCCGCCCTGGAGAAGCAGCTACAGAGCAGGTGTTCTAACCATTTGCACTCCTGCAAACTACGGAACACCGGCAGCCGCTCAGGAGCAAAGCCTGCGTTATGCTGGCTGGTATTCTCCCGCCACAGTGGTTACAATGGGTTGAAAGTGCAGACACGCACTAGGTCGTCCGTGTCGGTCTGCGGCGGCCGGCCACCACCAGGCTGGCTCTAGACGCTGCAAAAAGTGTAAGTGCCCACCCAGACTAGCCCCTGATGTATCATTCGAAAGTTGGTGGTCCTAATTAAGTTGCTTGTTTGTGTTTGTTTTGAGGTTGGGGGTGGAGGGGTTGGAGGTGCGCCTGGTGCTGCTGCGATGTGCTCAGCACTGCCCATAACTCAGATGAGGAAGAAGCCTATGCTGGTCGGGTCTCCTCCTTCTCCTCTTGCTCCTGTCTGCGCTGGATGAAAAATACATCTGACTGCTGTTTACTGGTCAGGCTTTTTGAGACAGTCGCCCTCCTCCACCCTAGTGCCCCCTAGGATGTAGTGCCAGGTGGAACCCCGACTCTTCCTTCACACCTAGCCCTGTCTGGGCTCCAGAGTACTGCAAGAGGGGCACAGCGCACTATGTCAGGATGGAGCTGCTCAGGACTTTGGCATCTCCTCTCTTAGCTGTGTGCACCTCCCGCAAGGCTTCCAGGCTCCTGAGTGGTGAGTTTTTATTTCAATTCATTTATTGATGGTAGTATTTTCAGAATCATCATTTAGCCCCTACAGCACAAAGCAGCATTGAACACTGGCTGCATAACAGGGCAAAGCTCATGAAGTAAGTAGATGCTGTAGCACCCAGGATAATGTGCTGCATGGCTAAACACTTATAAGGTCCCAAAGGCGAGACCTATTGGCTATGCCAATGCTTGTTTATTTAGCTGCAACAAACGTTTCCTATGGTAGCGTGGGAAATCAGTGTTTGGGACCGACCCCCTTTTTCTCGCACCTACTTGACGAATTGGTCAAACAACGCCCAAGTTATTAGCAAAACAAAAACTCTCTTCCTATAGAAACTTTGAGATATATATATATATGATTGGCTCAAATGGGTAAAATCACTGAAATTTCCCAATTATGGACACACGCGCCATAACTCGTGTCCACCATGTTGTTCACCTGCTAACTGTTTTAGTGTATCTGTTTCATTGGAAAATAGGTGATTTATGCCTGACGGGTACAGTGAGTTATGGCGTACCTTGCGTGCGTTCATAACAGTGACTGATGAGCATCACTGTTTTTATGTGTTTGAGCCAGAAACATGACTCAGTTTTTAACTGTGTTTTTATTAGTGAATTTAATTGTTTTTTTACGATGTTCTTAATTTCAAACCCCGACGGCACACAGCAGTTGGCCATGCACAGCGGGGTTGGGTTCAGGTCCTGCCCAGTGCCATGCTTTTTTCCCAATCTGAATGACTGCCCAACCCC
This sequence comes from Calotriton arnoldi, assembly GCA_963921515.1. Lineage (NCBI taxonomy): Eukaryota > Metazoa > Chordata > Amphibia > Caudata > Salamandridae > Calotriton > Calotriton arnoldi. The sequence goes on from CAWUFW010000063.1 coordinate 3,772,251, forward strand.
ACTGTGCATCACCTTTGGCACACGACCAAGCCCTAACACAAACACATTGCTGGCAGTCAAGCCCTGCTTTGCACGGAGTTTGGCTGTACACAGCAATTTTAGGTGGAGGGCCTGGCCATGGGCTGCCGTCTCCAGCAAAGTCTTTGGCTATGCACAGCAGAGTTTGGTCGCAGGGCCTGGCCTGCGCCAGGCCCTGCTCCCAACCTAGAGTGAGCAGTACACAGCGGTGGTCGGGCTCACTTCTGCCTGCCAGGTAAAGCCAGACACTCATTTTAGTGTTGTTTTTTGGCACTGCCTCATACAGACTCACACATCAGGGACAAAATGACAGACAAATCTAGCACCTAATATGGCTGCTAGTGAGCTTGGTGCCGACTCCCAAGTTCCAAGATGGCAGGAAAAAAATCTCTGCCCTAACCCAGCCAATCACATAATGCAAAAGAACAAAAATGTAATTGACGGCTTTTACAAGTTGTGACTCCAGGTTAAAATGGCAGAGGTATGCAAAATTGTTAATCCTTTCACGGCCACTGAGAAATCTTTTTAAACACGTACCTCTCAAAAAACTACTGCAACAGATTTACACCAAACTTAAACTTCGATATGAGAAGAATTTCCTCTGGGAGCTAAAATTGGAAATCACTTGTTAGATCTTCACGAAACTTGGCATGCTTACCTATGTAGATTGCCAAGTCTCGTGCAGATCCATCTGTAAGGTCACATCTTACGAAGCTATTACGGAGTGACTTGTGAGAACTTGCTAATCAACATCTAGGTGTGTTCTATGCCTATAGCAGTAGTTTCTCATTTCTGTTGGATACTACTGCTTACTTTATTCAACTCATTTAAATTTGTTTTTTCCTAAGTTATCCTTAGGTTCCAAATAGTGGATCTGAAAGAGACACGTTAGTGATAGATTCCTTACCTTAGAATATCCCCAGGCGTCAGGCTGGATCCGGAAAGTTTTGCGTAGCAGTACCCTTGCGCGTCGGTAGGCGGCGTCGTGCGGCTCCGCGTCCGTCGTCGGCGTCGTGATCGCCGGGATGACGTCGCGGGCAGTACTTAGGCGCCGCCCCTGCGCGCTGGCGTCAGTTCTTCTTTTTCCGCGCCAGTAAGCGCAGATCCGGGAAGAGCAGTGCCCTGGTCAATTTTTGACCATACTTTTTGGTGATTTTTCACTGTGTTTTCCAGCCTTCAGGTGTCGTAGGGATGCCCGGCTTCAAGCGATGCGGCGCCTGTGCGCGGATGATGTCCGTCACCGACCCGCATTGGGAGTGTCTCTTCTGCCTCGGCCGAGGCCACGACACCGAGTCTTGTCCCGAATGCCAGGCCCTCAACCCGAAGGCTTTGCGAGAGCGGTCTCGAAAGCTCCTCGAGGCCCGGCATTCGGCTCCGCGGAAGCCCCGGTCGCGTGAGAGGTCCAGGGGTCGCTCGCGGAGTGCACACCGGTCGTCGGCGTCGAAGTCTTCTTCGTCCGGTAAGTCTCGACACAAGAAGTCCAAGAAGCATCGTCGCTCTCGGACTTCGCCTCGCCCGATCTCGCGACTCGGCTGAGGCCCCTCCCGGCACCGTCCCCGCCCCGCGGCCCCGGACTTGCCTGTGGAGTCGCCCCCGTCATACCCGCCCTTCCCGGGTTCGGGGGCGGATCCGGCCAAGGTACAGGAGTTCCTGTCGGCCATGGCCCGCCTCTTCGGGCCTTCAGGCCCCTCCGGTGCGCCTTCGGGCCCCGCGGGCCACAGTGGGGTTGATCCGGCGTCGCCGGCGGCTCCGGCCCGGCGTCGCCCGAGCCTCCAGCCTCGATCCCGGCTCCGGCTCCGGCCCCGGCCTCGATCCCGGCTCCACAACCCCCATCGACGCCGGTCGACCTCACGACACCTCCGCCGGCGCCGATGTCTCCGGTGCCGTTCTCGACGCCGCCCTGGGCTCCGGGCGGCGTCGTCCCCAGTTCCTTCCGGCTCCGGACTTGGACCCGGAGCGGCGTCGCTCGACGCCGGCTCCGGCGCCGATGGGACCTTGGGTCCCAAATGTCCCTCCTCCTCCTTATTTTGAACCAGAGGAGGACCAGGAGGACTGGGAGGGGTCTGATGACCCTCTGACACGCAACTGTCAGTATGATGAGGACTGGACAGAGAGTCTAGGGGAGGCCAGTGGTCTGGATACTTCTCCTGACACTGGCATGCTGTCTCCTCCCGTGGCTACGGAGGAGGGGGCCAATTTTGGTGCGGTGTTGCGTAGGGCTGCTGGGGCCTTACGTCTCCAGCTCCCTACTTTGACGGTCAAGCCTAACATCTTGACAGAGGTGCTTCAGCCGGCAGCCTCCTCTGCGGAGACTGTGCTGCCGTTTAACGACGCCCTCACGGACGTTCTTTTGGGCGCCTGGTCCAAGCCCAACACAGGGGCTCCTGTGGATCGGAACGTGTCACGACGCCATCGCCCCGCTCCGGGCGACCCCCTGTTTCTTTCTGTCCACCCCACTCCTGAGAGCTTGGTTGTCCAAGCCTCCGCTTCCCAAACCGCCTTCCCTACCGCTCCTCCGGATAGGGAATCCAAACGCCTGGATCAGTTTGGGAAGAAAGGTTTTCTTCCTCCAGTGCTGGCTTGCGGTCCGTTAACACCGCTTGTCTTTTGGGCCGATATACCCACTCTCTGTGGGATTCGGTGGCGGATGTTTTGCCCCAGTGCCCTGAGGAGGTCCAGGCACTGCTTTCCCGCGCCATTGCGGAAGGAAGGGATGCGGCCAAATACACTATCCGTTGTGGCCTTGACACCGCCGACTCGCTGGGCAGGTCGATTGCAACGACGGTGGCGCTCCGACGCCACGCCTGGCTAAGAACCACTGGTTTTCAGGGGATGTCCAGAATACTCTCATGGACATGCCCTTTGATGGAGTCGGTCTTTTTGGGTCCAAAGCAGACCATGCGTTGGAGCGCTTTAAGGACTCACGGGCTACTGCCAAGTCCCTGGGCCTTTCTGCTACACGCCCTCCGCTGCCTTCTGCTTTTCGCCCCTATCGTGGCCACGGTAGGGCGCCCCTTCACGTCAGCAGCCCAGCCACCGGCCCGCGCAGCAGGCGTCTTCGCGTGGCCGAGGGCGTGGATTCCGCCGTGGCGGATCGGGCAACCAGCGTGCGGGTCAGGCCACCACCTCCAACCCGTCCGCGGCCTCCAAGCCCTCCTAGTCCCTCCTTTCAGGTGCACGGCACGCCAGTAGGGGCAGGGTCCGCCATCACCTTCCCCACTGGCGCACCATCACCTCGGACAGGTGGGTCTTGGACATTGTCCGAAGGGGCTACTCCCTCCCCTTCGAGACCACCCCCCAGCCATGCCACCTCAATTCCACCGCATGTCAGGGGATCACTTGGTGCTTCTACAGAAGGAAGTCACGGCCCTCTTGACCAAGAGGGCCATCGAGCATGTTCCGACCCCAGAAGTAGGGCGTGGTTGCTACTCCCACTACTTTCTGGTGCCCAAAAAGGACAAGGAGGACATGCGTCCTATCTTGGACCTCCGGAACGTCAATCGCTTCCTCCGGAAGGAGAAGTTCAAGATGCTCACCCTAGCTCAGGTCTTGACTGCCCTCGACCCTGGAGACTGGTTGGTAGCGTTGGACTTGCAGGACGCGTATTTCCACATCCCCGTCCTGCCGGCCCACCGGCGTTACCTTCGGTTCACGGTAGGCCCCGAGCATTTTCAGTTCACCGTGCTCCCCTTTGGCCTTACCAGTGCCCCTCGGGTGTTCACGAAAGTGATGGCGGTGGTCGCAGCTCATCTGCGCCGGGCAGGGGTTTCAGTCTTCCCCTACCTCGACGACTGGCTGCTGAAGGCGGGCTCGTCCCAGGCAGTCGTCTCCCACCTCCAGACTACGGCCGAACTCCTGCACTCGCTGGGGTTCTCCATCAATGTGCCGAAGTCGCATCTAATTCCTTCTCCACAGCTCCTTTTCATCGGAGCAGTTCTGGACACGACGCAGTTTCGGGCCTATCCTCCCGAACGGCGAGTCCGGGATATTCAGGCTATGATTCCGATCTTTCGGCCTTTATCCTGGGTTTCGGTACGGATGACCCTGAGGCTGCTGGGCCTCATGGCCTCCTGCATCCTGCTGGTCAATCATGCCAGATGGCATATGCGGGCTCTGCAGTGGGACCTGAAGTTCCAGTGGGCGCAGCACCAGGGCAACCTGTCCGATCACGTCCAGATCTCGGAGGGGACTGCAAAACAGTTGCAGTGGTGGCTCTCGAACCGGCAATGGGTCATGGGCAGATCCCTCTCCCTTCCCCAGCCAGAGCATACAGTTGTGACGGACGCGTCCCTTCTGGGATGGGGCGGTCACATGGGAGAGGCGGAGATCAGAGGCCTCTGGTCTCCGGCGGAGTCCGGCTCCATATCAACCTTCTGGAGCTCCGGGCGATCCGGCTTGCACTCAAGGCATTCCTTCCCTCTGTCAAAGGGAAGGTAGTGCAGGTGTTCACAGACAACACCACCGCCATGTGGTACTGCAACAAACAGGGCGGGGTGGGGTCTTGGACCCTTTGTCAGGAGGCTCTGCGCCTCTGGACATGGCTGGAACATCAGGGCATGTTCCTGATGGTTCAACACCTGGCAGGTTCTCTGAACGCCAGGAGCGGACGAACTCAGCCGCAGGTGCATGATGGATCACGAATGGCGTCTTCACTCGGAAGTGGCGCAAGGACTCTTTCTACAGTGGGGAGAGCCTTGGTTAGATCTATTCGCCACCGAAGAGAACGCGCAATGTCATCAGTTCTGCGCGTTGGAATTTCCAAGGCGGCACTCGCTCGGCGGCAGCTTTTCGTCGCGAGTGGAGTTGCGGTCTGTTGTACGCCTTTCCGCCTATACCACTTCTACCCAGAGTGTTGAAGAAGATTCGGCACGACCGGGCCCAAGTCATTCTTGTGGCTCCGGACTGGGCTCGAAGAGTTTGGTATCCCGAGCTACTCAATATGAGCATAGATCCCCGATCCGTCTGCCTCTTCGGGAGGATCTTCTGTCGCAGCAGCAGGGGACGGTCCTCCACCCGAACCTGTCCAGTCTACACCTGCTTGCGTGGAGATTGAGCGGCGGCAGTTGATTCCTTTCGACTTGCCTCCCGAAGTTTGTGATGTGATTCTGGCAGCCAGGCGTCCCTCCACTAAGGTGGTATACGCCTGCAGGTGGAACAAATTTGTGGCATGGTGCACAGCAAAGGCTGTGGATCCCCTTTCTGCCCCTCTTTCTGAGGTCCTTCTGTTCCTTCTCTCTCTGGCCCAACAGGGTTCTGCCCTGGGTACCATCAAGGGTTATCTTTGTGCTATCTCGGCCTTCCTCAGGCTCCCTGATCAGCCCTCCCTTTTCAAGTCCCCTGTTGTTAACAGGTTCTTAAAAGGCATTACTCACCTCTTCCCTCCTGTTCCGTTTGTAATGCCTCAGTGGGACTTGAACTTGGTTCTTACCTTTTTAATGTGCGCTCCCTTTGAGCCTCTGCATAACTGTCCTCTTCGTCTTCTGACTCTAAAGGCAGCCTTTCTGGTGGCCATCACCTCCGCTCGGCGGGTGAGTGAGCTCCAGGCTCTTTCTTGCAAACCTCCCTTTCTGTCTGTTCATCCAGACAAGGTTGTTCTTCGGACGCGTCCGTCCTTCTTGCCAAAGGTGGTTACTGCTTTCCACATTGGGCAGACCATCACTTTGCCCACCTTCTTTCCGCCTCCGCATCCTTCCAGAGAGGAAGAGAGGCTCCACCGTCTGGACCCAAAACGTGCGCTCTCCTTCTATATCGACCGCACGAAACACTTCCGGGTGGATGACCAGCTCTTTGTTGGCTACGTGGGCGCCAAAAAGGTCGGGCGGTGCACAAGAGGACCATCTCCCGCTGGGTTACCTTGTGCATCAAGACCTGCTATTCTTTGGCTAAGAAGGAGCCTCCTGTTGGGCTGCGTGCCCATTCCACCAGGGCAACGGCTGCTACCACGGCCTTGGGCCGCGGTGTTCCGCTGCCGGTTATCTGTCAGGCAGCTACGTGGGCCTCGCTGCACACGTTTACTAAGCATTACTGCCTTGACAGTCAGGTCCGGAGGGACGGCTTCTTTGGCCGTTCTGTCCTCCAGGACTTCCTTGTCTGATCTTTGTTCGCAGACCCACCACCGGGGTTGGTATTGCTGGGGTATCTATTCTAAGGTAAGGAATCTATCACTAACGTGTCTCTTTCAGATGCACAAGTTACTAACTTGTGTAACGATATATCTGTAAGAGACAGTAGTTAGTGATAGATTCCTACCGCCCACCATCCTCCCGTTCTGCGAACTGATTTCTAGGGTTAAGGACATCCCTTTCAGGGCCCTAGTATTTTCAGACACCTGTGTCAGCTTCTTGCATGGCTCTGCGTTCCTGGCGCGGAAAGTCGTGTACAGAACTGACGTCAGCGCGCAGGGCGGCGCCTAAGTACTGCCCGCGACGTCATCCCGGCGATCACGACGCCGGACGACGGACGCGGAGCCGCACGACGCCGCCTACCGGCCGCGCAAGGGTACTGCTACGCAAAACTTTCCGGATCCAGCCTGACGCCTGGGGATATTCTAAGGTAAGGAATCTATCACTAACTACTGTCTCTTACAGATATATCGTTACACAAGTTAGTAACTTGTGCTTTTAGCTGCTACTAATGCTTTTAGGCATTATCTGATGTAACAAAATTCAGTGCTTTGGCCATCCCATCACCGATGAGGGCTTCAAATATTTTCTTGTTCTAATGTGTTTTGTTGTTTTTGACATAGTTTCACAAAGATTCACGTCAGTTGTAAAACATTTCTCATGTCCGTGATGTCAACATTTTGCTTGGCTGCTTGGACTGAACCCTGCAGGAAGAGATGTGTATGCAAGATTCAGTGTATACCATTTCAAAATGATGAAGGAATAATGTGTAATACCCAACGTTTGGCTTTGGAAATGCTTGGTTTGTTCTTTTATGGTATATGCAAAACCTTATCGTTGGGGAGGCAGCCGGGCCATCAGAAGTCTGAAAAGAACATTGGCTAAAATCAAAATATTTTTTGGGCTTAAATAAAGCACACATTATCATAGTAGTCGCTGACCCTGAAGGAGACTACTTTGCGTGGATGTGCTCCTTGTGAGAATGCAGAATGCTGTAACTCACAGTGAAATTAGCCAATGGCTGAAGTGTGCTAACCCACTGCCACTGTATACGTGCTGCAGTGACTGGATGAAAAATGTGAATTATACAACAGTCTAATGGATGAAGCCTGGCTGAAAACCTCTGTAAGTCACTGTGTTATACCCATAATTGTAGTAAAAGCAAAAGGTCTTGGCTAATCCCAGACCTAAAAAAGCCAAGTGGTCGAGCTTTGGCTGCCAGGCATTTGCCTTTGCTAGTACGTTTGGTAATATTTTTGTAAAACGTTTGCAGAGACAGATAGTGTTGCAAAGACAAATAGTTAGAGAGGCTGGCAAAGGCAGCTAGGTAGAGAGGGTTGTATAGATTGTGTTGCAAAGATAGATAGTGTTGCAAAGACAGGTAGATAGTGTTGCAAAGACAGAGAGGATTGTACAGATAAATGGTGTTGCAAAAACAGATAGATACAGAGTGTTGCATAGATAGTGTTGCATAGGTAGGTAGACAGTGTTGCAAAGACAGATGCATAGTTTTAAAATGACAGATAGACACAGAGGGTTGTATAGACCGATAGATGCAGATGGTTGTATAGACCGCTGGATACAGAGGGTTGTATAGACAGATAGCTTAAAGGGTTTTATAGATAGATTTGTATAGACTGATTGATATAGAGGCTTGTATAGACAGATATTTAGAGAGAGATAGACAGACAAGCTTGTATAGACTTATAGGCAGAGAGGGTTTGAATAGGCATAGATAGCGAAGGTTATACAGACAGATAGAGAGGGCTGTATTGACAGACAGAATGGCAAATATAGACATAGTTGGAAAGATAGAGTTGCATAGATAGATAGTGCTGCATAGATAGAAAGATAGATAGATAGATAGAAAGATAGATAGATAGATAGATAAATAGATAGATAGATAAATAGATAGATAGATAGAACAGGAGAGTGGAATAAACAGGAGAGCTAACAATAGTTATGCTAAAAAAAAGTAATATAATAATTAAATGCCTATATAACCAATACATACAAGAGCACTGAAAGGACACCAGAAAGCCATTCAAGCAGAACATATAGACTACATTGGTTAACAAATATAACTGCAGTCCTCAATAAAATACATACCATCATGATATAAAAGATTGCAGTTAATAAGGCGTGCGGACGCATTTCTTTTTTCTATTTATTGATTTAGGAAGCAATCGGGCACCCGCGCTTTAGCTTAAGATGTTCAAAGCTAAAGCGCGGGTGCCGCCATTGCTACAAAGTTAACAAATCTAAAACAAATGGCGGCTGCACGCTTGTTTTTTTCTATTTATTTGCTTTTGTTACAATCGCAGACCCCACGCTTTAGTTTAAAACATCTTAAGCTAAAGCGCGGGTGCCGTGATTGTAACAAAAGTAAAGAAATAGAAAAAAAAGGTGTGACAAAAGGCTCCAGTTAGTCGCTTGAGTCCTCGCCTCCACTTCATGTTTTAAAGCTCTCGTGTGATTTTACCAACATGTAGGTAAAGCTTGGCTCCTCCGAAGAAAACCTGTGTTCAATTTAGAAATAGTGTGTTATGCTAGCAGTAAGTTTATGGTGTATATCTGCCATTACTAGGCATTGCGAAGACTGGGCAATAGTGTGCATTACGGGAGCATTGTAGCTGCTGGACGTGTATTATTTCATAAATGCAGAGACTGGAAAAATGTGTGCCTCACTGTGGTAATTAAGCATATTGTATGCGTATATTTATTATATCTATTGTGCTTGGCTTCTACTATAGATTATGGGACCTTCTGCAGAAAGAACAAAGCATACTTTTGCCGTACGGCTGCCATTGTTTAAGATTAAGGGTATGCTGTGCTACTTAGAGTTGGGTGAGCCGCCCAGAAAAAAAGCAACGCGCAGCCGCTTATGTTGCGGATTAGAAGGCGTGCCACGCTGCTTAAAAAATGAATACTGAAAAAATAGAGGCTCGAGCCGCACGGCCGCCATTGTTTAAGATTGAGGGCGTGCCGCGCTACTTAAAAAAAAAAAAATAGAGTTTGGCGAGCCACGCACAAGAAAAGAAAGGCGTGGTCACCATTGTTAAAGATGATGGGTCGTGGGCAGCATTACCTTGCAGTTAAACCGCAGGCTGGGTTGCACAAGTAGGAGATTGTGTCCTGCCTGCAACAGCAGCTAGAAGTCATTACTAAAATAGTGCTCTGAGGCTGTAATTAAAACATCTAGAGTAACAACACATGTAACAGGGGCAGTCCTCATAGGAGGTTACAACAAGAGAAAAGTTGGTACTAAGGAGGGACTACTAAGCCTATTGACCAATGAAAAGCCACCATTTACAAAAGACAATAGCAGGAGCCAATTAAAAAGATGGGCGGAAAATGGACGCAGCTTAATGTCCATATCCTGAATACAGAAGAGACAGCGCAAGCGTTGCCTAGGTGAGACCTAAAAAATGACAACTTAATGAAGAATAGTTTCAACTAGACACAATTTGATTTCCTGTGAAATAGCAGCAGTCAGAAAAACAGGACACTTCAAAAAGAATTTACAACACAGTGCAAGGCCTGCGGGTGGCAGCTGTTTGGTCCACATTGTACAATGTTACTTTCAGACTGTGCCCATTGAAGTCTGACACTGGGGAGTGTACCAGACATTCACGCTTCTTTTCTTCAGGCTAAGTGGAATTTTGCCGTTAGCCTGGCAGTTAAGGTGACTGTCAGCCACTACTTCAGCATGTATAAATTAGATTATCGTCTTTCGTCCAGTTGAAGTTTCGATATTTTTTTACCTTTAGCGGCCAGAGTATTTGAGAGAGTTCTGCTGTATAGGTTCTAGCAGAAAACGGTAAAACTTATTTTCAAGTTCCTGATATTTATGCATGATGTAGTGCATGCTTCAGTGGTAGGCAAGTGGAGATAAAAGGTCCTGTTTTGCAAAGTTTCGTCTATGAATAATAATAAGTTCTTGTTACTTCATATTTAATCCCATCATAGCACTTTAAATGACCCACTACCTATCTTTGCTACGTCATTCGTATTGTGCAAGCATGATTTCATTATTAATTTAAATGTAATTTTCTTTAGGCTGACCCAAAGGATCTCATTAAAATGGTCACAAAGCATGTTTCCGAGTACGCCAATGCCGATTGGCCAGAAGAGCTTGTTGCCTTAATTGAACAGCTGCATTACTACAACGAGCAGCTGATGGACTTTACGCAAGCGCAAATCCTACAGTGCCTCGGGAAAGGAGTGGACGTGCGCAGGTTTGCAGCCGACAGCCAGTATAAAAGGGAGACCATCCTCGGCCTTGCAGAGTAAGTCGCCAGTCCATTGGACTGGAGTTAATCATGTCAAGCTCCTAGTGGCAAGCAATGTTTTCAGTAGCCAAAGACTAAAGTGTACAACTGCTGACACCGGGCTCACGTTGGGCCAATCCTGACTTTTTATACTACTGCGCTTGGGGTTCTGGGTTTTGTAGTATTGCTTTAACACTTCTCTTATGGGCCCAAAAGCGCAATCCAGTTTCGCTGACTGAAAATTGGGACTGAATAAAAGGTTATATTCATGACTACTAGGCAAGGTGGATACTGGAGGGTCAAGGTGACCTCAGACACATTCATTCTGCTGAACATGGTATCTGTTTTGTGAGGGTGCTCTTCGGGTGGGCGCAAGGGGACAGCACCTTCTGAACCAGGTATTGAATGGCTCAGATAAACATGCACTGAATTTTGATTGCTGCGCGATGTTTATCAGCTGCCTTATTATATTTTAAGTTGGTGGTGCTTCCATAACATGTTTACATCTGTAGTTTATGTATGGCATAAAATGAGTTGCATAAAATGTAATAATACGTATTGGTATTGAATATACTGCTGTAGTAGGTACTCATAGGGATCTTTCTAGATGTGAAAGTATTGCTTGCATTGCATACAGTGGGGCGATGGCAGTGTTGTCGAAATGTAATCATCGGTACTGGGAAGGGATTCAGTGTCGCACTGCTTCACGGTCGCTGGTAAAGGGGTCTGTGCAAGCACTTGGTTTGCTTTTTGCAAGGAGGCAAGTATATGCCACGTTTTTAAAAAGCCTCATTCCTGTGGAGCAGAGTTTGTGTTTGTTTCCACAGGTCTACATCCACAGATTGGATAGTGTCAAACAAATCCTCCGCCTGCTATATTCCATAACCACATGCAAAACGAGGTTGAGTTATTACTATCGCCATCCTTTATTTATGTTGGATGCATCTCTGCTTCCCTTGTATATGCCCCTTATGTAATAACCGACTCTGAATATCATGCCTGCCTGTCTTAAAGATTCTTATATCATTACTTCTCACATCGCATAACCTCCTCTAATTTTCACACCTAAGTCACTGATGTACTGCAAATAAACTCAAATGCACGGGATAGTTTTCTTCAGGAAGCAGGACTAACCCCCAATAACCAATGTACTGACCGGTAACTCCGGGCTAGCAGGTGGCCTGGTACTCACGGTAAAGCGCTTCAACACCTCGTCAGGGGTAGTAAGTGCTATAGAAAAGCAATTTCAATACATGGGGCCACGCAGGAGCGATAGCAGTCCCCCGTCAGTTGAGCACATATGTCTTTTTTGCAGCCGGTATTTTAAATTGGCATTCCCTGCTGAAGCTTGTTCTTGTCATCTGCAGTGTCCATGGTCACTCTGAAAAATTCGACAAATATGTTTGAGAGTAGCAAACCGAAAACTGTGACTGCTTCGAATAAAAACAGTGTCTTTGCATCTTGTGTTTACTGAACAGAATATGAATATTTGGTCTGCCAAGAAGACGTTTAGTGTGGTCAATATGTCTTCTGTTGCAACGTGCAGAAAAATAATAACTGTCCTTCAGACAGAGCTTATTCCCTGTTTGCAGTGTATTAGCACAGGAGTTTTTGCCGTAAGAGGTATACATTGGCTTTCTGTGGCTCGTTTAATCTTATGCAGGAAGGCTGTCTGCTAATTGGATGGCATTTTGTGCCACTGGAGGACTGTGATTAGGTAGAGTGCCCGAACTTCCAGGATGGAGACCATTTGAATAAAAATATATTAAAAGACACCAGTGCGCACTCTTTTTTTCACCCATTAAAAAAAAGTCTACTCGCACATCCTTCCCTCATTTGAACTCAGATCTGTTTCTGCACTGGTTAATTAGACACCACATTTCTTTTGTGCAATTCTCAAGGGTACTTTACTGTGTCATGGTCTGATATCTGTTTGATTCAATATTAAGACACGTTCATTAGTAGGAGCATCGTGCCATTTTTTTTATCTCGAGAATTGTGACCATTAGATTCTAATGAATACTTTCTTCCCCCTGAGCCGCCTTCTTTTGAAATATGCCCAATTGGACAGAAGAGTTTCATATTCCAGAAAGAGCAACTGAATGTTCCATATATATTGGCGGTGGGGGTTTCCCAAGATGTTGGATTTTTCTTGCTGCAATATGGATATCCCAATGGATGCTCGGGTGGAGGACCCTCATTTTAGAAATCCTTCTTTTGAAGGAGCAGAAAGAGGAAGAAAGTCACATTCTGGGCCACCTTGTACCATATTGTACATGCTGTAGAGGCCTTTATGAATGGGAGGTCTTCAGTCTGGCTATTAATATGGAAAAAGTGGCTGAGTGTGTTGGAATAACACGAGAGACCCCTGCATAGCACCAAGAAACTGTATTGCTTTTCTTTGAAGCACCCTGTGTAGTTTCCTTTGCCCTGACGGTGTCCCACGTTTGGTATTATCTCACAGCATCATCAATTTATTTATTACGTAGGTTCCTTCTCTTCCTAACACTTCTAGATTCATCCAGCTAGTTCGATTAAATTGATTCTGTTTTTTTTAAATTAGTTTTTGACATATGTGTTCAACTTTATTAGATCCATCTCCACCCCACTCGCGCATCAGACATTTTGCAGGCAGGCTGGCTAACCAGTTTACCACACTTTCCTCTGCAGTTTCATCATTCTAGTATTGCAATGAATTAATAGTGCTCCCCCTTGCCTTACACAAGACATCGCCCCTGATAACCCAAATTCTCCCTTTAAAACCAGACTACCCCCAAATCTCCTGTGCCTCCCCAAAATTCATATATTTTCCTTGATATGCCAGCACAGGAACACCATCCCAAAAAGGGCTGTTATCACCATTAGCAAATTCAAAACAGAACTATAAAACCTCCCACTCCATGGTTTGTTCCTTTAGAGTTTACTAAGAGAGGTCGCAGCCTATTAGACTCAGAGGACCTTGGACATGCCCACATGCGCACCGTGAAAGCAGGAGCATAACATCAGCCCCTGCGGTGCGGGGGGGGGGGCCCGAGCTTTAGGGGGCCCCTTCCAGCAAAGGCAGCAGGCCCCTGGCTTGAGAGCTTCTGATTGGGTCGGGGGGCTGTCCATGTACTTCGCATGGGGGCCTCCTCAAGTTTTGTTACACCACTGAATGAAAGGTGGTGCTGCAGCAGGATTCACTTGAAACTTCGGTGCACCCATGATTTATTTAGAAGGAAACCGTTTTTTGAGGGCCTACCGCTGCAGTATCCAAGATGGTGGATACTCAAACCGCAAAGCCAGCTTGAGGGGTGCATCCTGTCTATACCGCAGCAGTGCCCGAGGTGATCCAAGGACCACTCATAGGAGAAGGAGAGAGCCAATTTAACCAGGACCCACTTTTATGTTAGGATCTGATCGGCCCAGCAAAGTACAAGTCCCTGCTGGTAGAGGATTCCTGCGGTTGAAGCCACCATGTATTAACTGCAGGCTAAGTATCCAGTTGTTGGTGGGGAAACAAATTAAAGAAGATAAACATTACTTTTTTGCCCAGCATTCGAGGAGGAGTAAGGGTTCAGAGATAGATGACATCAGAGATGAGCCCACAAGCACGTACCTGAATGGACAGACAGAAATGATGGGAGCATTAGAAAGCATCATGAAGAAACTGGAGGGGGTTGAGAAATCTGTTTTGGTAACGGATTCCAGGATAGAAAAGGTGGAGGGTCAGATATTGAATACACAGTATGGTGGCTTTATTGGGAAAACGCGGTGCAAGTCGAAGGAGCCCTGACTACTGCATCCTCAGAGCTTCAGGAGTTGGCAACATTTCAACAGAGGTCAATTAAAACTATGTAGTGACTTGAAGGAAAATATGATGTCTTTGATAATGCTAGGAGAGCCGGCTGGCAGGTGCGGGACTCTGCTGCCATAGTGCCAAATGTGGACTCTACAGAAGGACTGCAGGCTTTTTTCTCCAACCACCTGATTCCCTCCTGAGCACACTTGCTCCTTACTAGTGAAGCGAGCTTACCACCTGCCTCCGAAATCTGTTTCCGTACACATCCCCTCTGGTGGTATTGTCATAGTGGTATTTGTAGTTTTGAAGTGTCTTGAGCCAGTTTTAACTGGGAGCAACCTTGAAATGAAAGCTCCATTACAATACCAGGATTCTCCTATTTTTGAATGTAAACGCTCAAACACAGAAGAGGAAGCAGAGCGCAATCTTGATGAGAAATACTAGATCCTCCTGCCATTGGGAGTTTCTGTCACATTATAGTATCAAGCAACAGTGAAGGTACAACACTGAGACAAACTATTTCTATTCACCCACCTTGAGGGCACAAATTAATTTATGGAGCGACTGAAGTGTCCTATTTTGACTGATAGCTCAAGGTCTTTGGAGGGAAGAAAGCCAGCAAGGGCCTGTAGATGGATCGTGACTTGATTGAATACGATGTGCATGGGAGAAGCGATAGAGCTATATAATGTCTTTTATTGTAACGGCAATTTGACCTCTCTTTGTGTTATCCTCTGAGCCCCTTTCCCTTCTTTTCCGTCCCATCCCAGTAACCCATCCCATTTCACGTATTACACCATTCATGGAAAAATATTGTTCTTATTTGTGTTCTACATAAGTGAATCTACAGGATAATTTAGGTTTGCGCAGGATGATTTCAGAAGACTGCCAGCATTTTGGGGCGTTTGGTAATGGGTATGTGAGCTGATACGTATTTTAGGGCTGATCCTATTTGTTTCTGCTCCCCAGTATTTGACATGTCGGTGTAATCGTCTTATAATAGCACTCAAAATACTTTCCTCCAAATTTTACTTCTGATCAATTTTCTGAGTGCCATTTGATGTGATCTCCAGACAGCATTTTTGTTTGTGGTGCCAAACAAATATTTAAAGTTTACATTTCGCACTCATTCCTCACTATAATGCTGCTACAAAGAATGTCCTTAAACTGCATTACCTCCCTCTACGGTCGGCATGACTGCACCTCTGTCCTGCGGCAGAGCAAGGATCTTGATAATGTTCATGATGCACTGGCTTGGTGCCAGTCTTGCTATCATCCTCTCATGTTTGTCCTGGATAAAAAATTCAGAGTTTAGTACTGGGTCAACAGTTAAACTGATTGGTATGAATATCTGGTTTGATTTATAACAGAGCAAGAGAGGAACAATTTACATTACTCATGTTGACAAGATTCAATTTTATTTTTAAATAATATTTTACTTTGACACTAAAGGCACAGAGAAATTAAGTGTGTTGCCAGCAGTCATACAGTGAATGAATGAATGAATGAATATTTTTTTTTATTGTATCAATTAACAAAAATTGTTACAAAAATTCCAATAAAATCTCAGGAAAACTTGCCTATTTCGTATGAATGCATGCCTAGTTATATATTCACTAAATAAAATATATATATATATTTTTTTTGTGTGCTATGCTTAAAACAGGATAAACCAATAAAATAGTATAGGACCATTGAAACAGTTCAATACTAATGGATCCTTCCTATTATATAGTGGTTTTGTGCAAATCTAGTGGACCACAACTTAGAAGTGCGTTCATCATGAGATTAAAGGTATTAGCATATGCGATACCAAAGCTAAATGGGCGGCACAGTACCAATTCAATAAAATACACAGTATGCAGTCCTAGGTAAAACACAAGTACTTCCTACATGATAAATTCATTTAAAACAATTAAGATCTATACTTCATTTCTTAAGAGTTCCTCAACCTTGTGTACAAACTTAGCGAACCGTGCCAAGTCCATTGGAATTACCAAATTAAAAGGAGTTTCATGGCTTCAGCGCAAGTCCTCACTCCATGTTTCAAAAGAGAGGTTTCAATAAAGTACATCGTACAAGTAATAAACGTTGACATGTGCAAATTATATGGACCAGAGATTCCTCATATTGATGACAAAGTCTGCAAGTTGATATTTCCGCTAAGGTATTCCAGCGCCTATTAATATCCTTAATGGGCAGAACCATAAGTCTTGCTATGAAGATTTGCTTCAAAATTGATTTATTTAACAGGCGTCAAGATATGGCTGCCATGATTGATCTTCATAAGAGCTTGCAAGTATCCTAATATTACTACTGGAGGCATTCAATTCCTTCATATCGTCTTCTTTTGATAAAAATCTTACTTGTTTTTTCAATATGGATTTTAGGATACCAGGCTGATGAATGAAGTCCGTTAATTTAGACTTATCAGGCGCAATTCGGAGCAAGCTGTGTGCAGGCCTTTGCTCCATGAGTTGTTTCCTTCCATAAAGATAAACTTTAAAATTGCCTTCATTGTGTGCGGAGGTGCAGCGCACACCCAGCGATAAAACCGAACCATGGAAGCCCAGTGCTCGTAGCTCTGTCTATTCAGTCCGAATTCCAATCGCACCAGAAAGTTTCGGGCATAGGCGGGGATCTGAAATATACGCTTAAATGCACGACAGTTGAGCTGCTCCATAGTGTTTGTAAAAGCCGCTGGAAATGCTATCTGGCCATAAGTGATTGATGGTAACATTTTGGCGTTTATGGCCTTTCTGATTGGTTTCGTTGATGGGCTACATAGCTTGGAATGCAGTTTGCACAGGGCAAACGTCACTGCTTTAGCTTTTGTTTCCACGGCCGCAATTTGCGCTGTTGGCTTCCCATTGCTCATCAGCCATACACCCAGGTAGTTGTATTTGGTCACTGTTAGTATGTTTAAATTACCCAATCTCCATTGTTGTTTGGGTTTGTTGGCATATTTTCCAAATATAACTACCTTTGTCTTTCCTGCATTTGCTTGAAGTTCATTATTGTTGTTGTAGGTGTTTAAAGCATCTAATAATCTTTGCATGCCCACTTTGGTGTGATCTAATAGCACCATGTCGTCTGCGTACTGGACTAGAGGTAATCTGTTTGAGCCTATTTTAAGGGGTAAGAGATTCGCTTTAAATATCTTTTTTCCGAGGTCTGCCGTATAGAAGTTGAAGAGCAAAGGGGCCAATACACAGCCTTGCTTTAGCCCTCTAACTGTAGGAATCTTTCTAGTGGCGGAATTCATCGTGATTTTTACCCGTACCCACGTTCCAGTGTAAAGGCTGACTATTGCTTTCAGCAGGCTCGCCGGAATCCCCCAGTCTTGCAGTTTGCGCCACAACAGACTCCGATTTACACCATCAAAAGCCGCAGTATAGTCCACGAAATACGCGAAGAGGGGAAGCGCCTTTTTCTGCATGGACTGTTCTATCAGATATGAAAGAGCTAAAATGTTGTCCGTGGTGGATGCTCCTGGTCTGAATCCTGATTGATACACAGGTAAGATTTCATTTTCGTTAGCCCAGTCCTGCAAGTCCTGTAAAAGAAGGCTGGCATAGCCTTTTGCCTCGATATCCAGGAGGGCAATGAGCCTATAATTCGCAGGGTCCCCGTGATCTCCCTTTTTGTGGATGGGTTGCAGTATAGAGCCTTTCCAACTCTCCGGAACTGTGGTGTTCATCAGACAATACTGGTAGAGTGGTGTGAGTACCGGTCCCCAAAAGTCGCAGTCTTCTTTGAAGAGATGGCCTGGTAGGCCATTGGGGCCAGGTGCCCCATCTTTTCTTATATTTTTAAGATTGCCCTCACACGGTTTTCTGTGATCAATGGCTCAAACGTCTCCTCGGGGTTGCCGTCACACGGTTTCCCAAGAACAATGGCTCAGACGTACCCTCAAAGCTTGCCAATCTGCCCTCACTCCGGGGCCCGAGTGTGTCTTCTGTTAGTGCTGGATGTTTATCAGGTGAGCCAGCTGATATAGGGAGCTTTTGCAGACCAGATGTTGATAAATTAGGGGCTCCATGGTATAATTTGGTTACGTGCGTTATCCATATGTCGCTAGCAACCACATTCCGTCGGTCGTATCCGCACCCTGAAAGCCGGTTGATATATGACCAGAACTCCGCTTGTTTGCTTGGAGTCAGCAAAGTAAAAACGTGGAGCCATTCTGCGTCTTGTAGTTTTCTTTTATGATCCCATATATTTCTTCTGTGCAATTTCCTGGCTAGCAGGAGATTCTGGTATGTTTCCTTTTTTCCCTCTTGCTTATGGGTGCGTGTAGCTGTTCTAAATTGCCTCTTACTTTGTTCTATTTTTATGCTCTGTGTTTGTTTTTTGCAAGGGCTTATTCTGGTCATACAGTGTCTGATAAAGTGCGAAAGCTGGGATTGCAACCCCAGCTCTCCAGGTTCTAAGGTCAGCAATTTACCAACTGGATCACTTAGCCTAATAGGCTGTAGCAAGTACTATAGGATGTGAGTACACATTGTCTTATCAAAGAAGTAGAATAGATGTTCTGACTAAGCTTGTCCTTAAGAAACAGTATTTATTAGTCCCATGAGCTGTTTAATAGGATCTTGATATAGGTATGATATCAAAGGCCAGCAGAAATTTTGGAGAGCTGCCCAAGGCTAATCTGTTTACAGTGATTTTCTTTAAAAAAAAAAAAAAAAAAAAAATCTTGCTTCAAAACCTTTTGTAGTTTTAATAATGTTTTTATGTAGAACATCAAAAGAGCATGGTGCAAGCTGCAGTGCATACCAGCACCGCTGACCCCATTCCCAGACTGTAGAGCATTAAGGTTCAAATATAACCCATCCCCATATTGTAGAAAATGAAGGCAAAGGTAACCTCTCCTTGTTCCCTTGCTCATCCATGGCAAATGAAGCCTTTAGGAAAGCAACTGCTAATAAACCATGGGTGTATTGATAAATGTAGAGAAAACAGTATTATACTGATAGATATTTAATTATTTGCTGAAATAATGATGCTGAAATACAAGGCTTTTTTGACTGATACTTTTACCTGCAGGTTCCACACCTGTTGAGCAATCCCCAGGCACCAGACTGAATCCAGAAACTTGTCCATAGCATTCACGCACTGGTAAAGGGTACTGGCTTAACTCTGCCCCAGAAGCAGCGCCACAGTACACTGTTGCCATAAAGCACCCTTTCCGGCCCATCAACATCAGTACATATTTTTCCACACCACTCACTGTGGATCCATCTCCTCCTGTTTTCAAAGTGCTTTTTAGAAAACAGTTCTCACAAATTCTTTAGAGCGCAGTGCTTAGGATTATCACCCCTAAAAGGTCATTTTCAAGGTCTGTCGCAATTATGACTGGCAGATGTAGATCCCACACAAGGTTGCTTGTGGTTTTATTGCATGACTTGAGTGCATGCGAGCTGCATCGCAGCAAGAACCCAAAGGCCATTGAGGAACAATGAGGCAAAACTTTTCATGGCCCTTGCCTGTGGCAAACTTCAGGCTCCATATTGGTCGCCACCAAGATCATCATCCAGATCCTCTCCTTCATTGAAATTCTCAGGGAAATAGAGGCGAAACAGAAGAAGACGAGCCATGTGGACTCTGCAACACTGGTCACAGTCAAAGGAAACGCCACCTCGACGTTCACCTCTTCTTTTGGAATCATCCTCTGAGTCACAAGTGGTGGCAATCACTCCTTTCTTGGAGCCTTTGCTGATACCGGTGCCTGATCTAGGGCTTCTACCAGATCCTCAATCATCGCTACCTTACCCAGTGCCACCTACAGCCTACTCAGAGTTCCAGGCACTGGGAGTTGATACAGTCTTTGTTTCTGTTGAAGGAGATTTGTAGGCGGGAAACAGTACCCCTGACACACCTTTGGGCCCCAGGGGGCCAATTGGAGCTCCTTTCAGGTTACCATTGGTGGGTTCTCGCCCTACACAGTGCTGCCCCTCCATTCCTTATGGAATGCTTCTAGTGTCACTTGGAATCATTCTGATGCCAAAGCCCTTGCCAGTTGACCTCTCACTCATGCCCCCAGTGCCGATGCCAGTACTGCCCTTGATGCAGACTCCGGTGCTTCCAAAGTCGGTGCCACCAGATTCTCCTCTGGAGGAGCTCCTATCAAAATCTAGGTATGTCCTCTAGAGTTCTATAAGGGAAGCTCAAAGGATAATACAAGGGGAAACTTTAGGAATGAACAACAAGATACTTGCTGCTAACATTATTGGCACACTATTCATGACCTATTGGCTTTTTGGCTCTTATTCTGAAGTTATTCTGATGCCTGACAACATACAACATGATACTGACAAGAACAGCGAGGCAGTCAACTTGCTCCCTTCCCCTTCATCTGACACAGCAGATTGCTTAGATCTGCAAAACACAAGTGGGTTGTACACGTCTCCTGAGATGTCTCCTGAGAATAAGGGCAGGCGGTTAGCACTCTGATCTCTAATGCAGCATGTTTGGGAGATATACCAACGCCTTGCAGGATAAATCTCAGCTAGTAATACAATATCTTTCAGACCTCCTCAAGGAACATTTTGCGGTGTTGGTTGGTGATGGGTGTCGGACGCTTCTAGACAGGTTATTAAAGCCAGTCTGTACACAGCCAATTCAGTGCCGGAGCTATGGGCTTCTCCATGGCATTTAGAAAACATGCCTGGCTCAGATCGACTGTTAATGGACATGCCATTTGATGTGGCAGGAATCTTTGGAAACAAAGGTGATGCTGTACTTGGAGGATTTCAAGGCGGGCAGAGCAATGGCTCGCTCCTTAATTTTTCAGTGTCAGACTACAGCCAATTCCTTAAATCTTGATTCTTTTCCAGGGGTTTTATTTTTCACCAATGTCAGCTCTCCCAGGCTTTCCAGCAGCAGTTCCAGCTTCTCAGACAGTACAGAGCCAAAGGTTGTCAGATAACGCAGCGCTCTCTTTCTGCCTTGACCCCCTTCGCACCACTTAGAAATCCTTGTTTGATTCTTCTTAAAGGAGTTTGTGTGGCCTGTGAGAGGACCGGGTATCCTCCTTTCCACAGAAATTAAAGGCGATAACATCAAACCAGTGGGTCCTTCAGATTGTAGAAAGGAGGTACACCTTACCCTTCCAGCAGACCCCTTCCCAGATACCTTCCCCTCAGTTCCTTCAGTCAGATGATCATCTACGAATCCTGCAGCAGAAGGTGACAGCCCTGCTGCAGAAGGGAGTTCAGTAGCTGATTCTAGAGCACGCAGTTGAGCAGGGTTGCTACTCTTGGTACTTCCTGGTACCCAAGAAGGATGGCAATCCACGTCTGATCCTAGACCCTCAGACTCTTGGACTTTTACCTCCCCAAAGAAAAGTTCAAGATGCTCTCCCTGTCTCAGTTTCTTCTGGCACTGGAAATGGAAGACTGAGTGGCGTCCTTCGACTTGCAGGGCGCCTATTTTCATATGCTGATCTTGAAGTTGCACAGGGAGGTACCTGCCGTTCGTGGCAGGGTTCACTCATTCCCAGTTTGCAGTCCCCCCTGTTCAGATTGACATCATCACCTTGAGTCTTCACAAAGGTGATGGCAGTGGTCCTGGCCTATCTAAAGAGGATGAGGATCTTGGTATTCCTGTACTTGGACGACTGGTTTCTCAAAGCTAGTTGGCCGCAGATTATGTTGTTTCCTATGCAGGTGACAGCATCTCTGCTGTTCGACTTGAGCTTTTTCATCGTTGTGCCAAGTCTCATCTAGAGCCTTCTAGGTGCCTCTTCGTCATTAGAGCAATACTACTCACAACATCTATCTAAGCTTTCTATCCTTGTCAGAGGATACAAAACATTTGGAATATGATTCTGATGTTTTGAGAGGTGGCTCCAGTTCTAGACCTGAAGGTTCTATGCCTGGTTTGTCTTCTGGCTTCCTGCATCCTCCTAGTCACATACATATGCTGGCACATAAGTGCTTTTTAGTGTTACTTACACAGGCAGCGGTTCCAACATGGGGGAGAGCTGTCGGACACAAGTGGGATCTCCTGGGATACTGAAGCAGATCTAAGCTGGTTGTAAATGGAGGAGAATATGTCTGTAGGATGTCCTTCTGCCCCCCCTTCCCGACACACACACCAGTCGTGTCTATAGTAGTGACGGATGCATCCACCCTCGGGTGCTCCTCTGGAGAAGCAGGAGATGAAAGGCTTCTTGTCTTCAGAAGAGCAGGTATTGCACATTTACCTACTCAAAGTGAAGGCTATTCAGCTGGTGCTCAAGGCCTACCTCCCTTCTCTGCAAGGTCAGTCTATCCAGAACTAGATGGACAATACCACCGTAATGTGGTATATCAACAAGCAAGGAGGAATGAGGTCTCACGGTCTCTGTTGAGAAGCGCTGAGGTTCTGGGTGTCAATGTACCAGTATGATATGTGACTAGTTGCCAACCATATGGCCAGCACTTAATAAGCAGCAGTCTCAGTATTGTCTTCCTGACCACAAATGACGTCTCTATCCGGAGGTGGTTTAACACGCCTTTTCCCTGTGGGGTACCACTCAGGTGGATCTCTGCCACACAAAACAGTGCTCATTGTCAGCAGTTTTGACTCCCTCAGTGTCTGTTGCAGAGAGCTTTGGCTCATGCATTCCGGTTGAGGTTGAACTTTTCAGTTCACTATACATCTCCTCCCATACCCTTGATTCCTGTGGTTCTGAGAAGGATTCGCCAAGGCTGGGCCCATATCATCTTCATTGGCCCGGTCGGCCTCAGAAGGATGTAGTATGAAGACCTTCTGCACTTCTCCATCTGTCTCTGAGGGAGCATCTCCTCTCTCAGTCAGAGGAGCAGGTAATGCACCCAAGCCTCCAGCTTTATGTCTGAAGATTGAGCAGGGGCAACTGAGTCCTTTACACCTGCCACTGTAGATAGTAGTCATAATATTGACATCTTGTTGCCCGTCTACCAGAATGGTCTACTCTGGAAAGTGTAAAAGTTTTGTCACCTGAAATCTGGAACATAACATGGATCCCTTGAAGGCACACATTTCGGAAGTCCTTTGTTTTGTATTCTCGCATCTATCATGATTAGGTTTTAGAAGGGACAGACACATTTGTTTCCGCCAACCTCATTTATAATGTGAAAATGGACTTTGAACTTGTGTTAACCTTTTTGATCTGTTCTTCTTTTGAGTCCCTCCAAATTGCCAGTTGAAATTGCTAATGTTAAAACAGTTTTTCTTTCATCTATTACCTCAGTGAGTTGCAGGCACTGAACGTCCGTCTGCCCTACACATGCTTCTTCCCTGATAAGGGGTTCCTCAGGACGTAAGCAGCCTGGGTGTCCCCTTTCCATCTCGGTTAGTCCATTACCCACCCCACTTTCTACCCTCCACCTCATCCCACTAAGGAGGAGGAGAGATTACACTGGCTAGATGCCTTTTCGCATGCTTCTTACTACAGGTTTTCCTCTTTTGATCAGTTCTTCAGACCCACTGCCTGGAAAGGGTACTGCTTTGGAATCTGATCAGCAGATGAGGAATCTGCAGGTAGAAGTATCCATCCATACATTCATCAGAAGAAAAATGTATTTACCTTCAGTAACTATCTTTCTAGTAAATACTCTACATACTGATTCCTCACCGATCCCTCACAACCTTTCCATTCAGAAGGATAGTGTTGGACTTGGCCCTTCCTGCAGGATCATCCCCAAACTTTTCTGCCTTCACCTTCCTGTTTTCTGAACCTGTGTTTTTTGGCCTTTAGGACTCTGCACACTTTACCACTGCTAACCAGTGCTAAAGTGCTAGTGCTTTCTCAAAACATGGTAGAATTGGCTTATACCCAGTTGGCATATTTAATTTACTTGGAAGTCCCTAGTAAAGTGCCACTACTGTTCCCGGGGCCTATAAATTAAATGCTACTAGTGGGCATGCAGCACTTATTGTGCCACCCACTTAAGTAGCTCTTTAAACATGTCTAAGGTCTGCATTGCAGCCTTTGGGTGCACTTTTAAACTATCATTTCGACCTGGCAAAATAAACCTTACGCCAGACCCAAACCTTCCTTTTTAATACATATGTCACCCCTAGGGTAGGCCTTGGCCAGCCCAGAGGACAGGTGCAGTGTATTTAAAACGGTAGACACTTACTTTTAAGTTTTACATGTCCTGGTATTGAAAACTGTTACATTCATTTTTCACTACTGCAAGGCCCACCTCTACCATAGGATAACTTTGTAGTTACATTATTCCATTTAATAAGCTGTAAACATCCAAATGAGAAAAGGTAACCAGTTCATGTTTGATGTCTTTAGAACTGTAATGAAAAATCCTCTCATGGTGAAGATGAATTTTAAATTACAATTTTAAGAATGCCACTTTTAGAAAGTTGTCATTTTCAGGCCTGAGCTGTTTAGTTGCTGTTGGTTGTCTCTTTGGTCACAGGGCTGGGTGTAGCTGACAGTTGGGCTTTGTGTATTCCCCCGAGACAGACACACACAATAGAGAGTTTAGTTGTGCCTGGGTCGGCCATTACTAGCCGGAAGGGAGGGCAGAGCTGGGCCTAGCCCTACTTACACTTGAATAGGCGGTGCCCTCCCTCCACACAAAGGACTCCATACTCCCTGTAGTTAGTCTGGAGCCATGGCAGGGGAGGCAGAAAACCTGTGCACTTCAAAGGGAAATCTCTACCCACTGGCATCTTGAAGGTACTTGAAAAGTCACTCCTGACTCCTTCATGGAGGCTTACATTCATTGGAGCCGTTCTGGATACATGCGGTTTTGAGCCTTCTCTCTGGATCAATGAGTTCAGGACATGATTCTGATGTTTCAGCTGTGGTAGTGGGATTCAGCGATAGTGGCTGTGAGATTTATCTGCATAATGGCCTCCTGCATCCTACTGGTAGACTATATCAGAAGGCACATGAAGGATGTTTTGACCTTTGACTTGGGTCTCAGTGAGAGTGGCTCGGAGTCTTTGTGGTCTCTTGCCATCCTGCATCCTGCTAGTGGACCTATGTGGACTCTGATGTGGGATCTGAAGTCTTAGAGGATTCAGCAGCAGGGAAACCTCTCTGATTCAATCCAGGTGTCAGAGGAGACTGCAAAGGATCTGCAGTGACGGCAACTTGACCGCAATTGAACCAACTGTAAAAACCTCTCCCTACCCCCACCCAGAGCTGACTGCAATGACAGACATATCGCTGTTCGGTTGGGGAGGTCATCTGGGAGAGGTGAAGATCAGAGGACTCCGGTCCACAGAGGAGATCCACCTCCTCGTCATACTGTTGGATTTGGCGGCCATTTGCTTGGCGCAGGTCGTTTCTAGCAATGATGAGAGTCCTGGCTAGAGTTCTTTGCCACTGCTGAGAATGCACTGTGTCAACACTTTTGTGTGTTGGAGTTCCCAAGAAGACTCTCTCTAAGACGCATTCTGTTTAGAATAAAGCACCAGACTCCTCTATGGTTCGTGTCGCTGCCTCTCCTGCCCTGAATTCTAAAGAAGATTAGGAATGACGAGGCCCAAGTTGTCTTATTTGCTCTAGATTGGGCCAGGAGAATGTGGTACCTAGAAATTCTGGGCATTAGCATCTGTCCTCTGATCAGGCGGATGCTTTGGGAGGAACTTCTGTCAAGTTGCAGGGCAGGATCTTGCACCCAGGAATGCATAATCTACACCATCGTGCATGGAGATTGAGCAGTGATAATTGACTACCCTTGATCTCTCTCCTGAAGTAGTTGATGTTATTCTAGCAGTCATACGTCCATCTATGAAATCTGTTTAAGCTAGAAGGTGGGACAAGTTTGCGGCTTGGTTTAATTCCTACCACATAGACCCATTACAAGCAAAGTTACCAGATGTTTTGCTTCTTGTGCTGTCTTTATCCCAAGAAGGACTTGCCATGGGCAGAGTTAAAGGTAACTGGTCGGCCTTTTCGCATTTAACGGACCAATCATCCTTGTTTATATCACCTGTTGTGATGCATTTCCTTAATAGTCCGGTCCATATGCTCACTCTCAAACCTTTTGTAATGCGACAGGTGGATGTTAATTTGGTCTTCACTTTCCTGTTGAGTTCTCCATTTGAGCTGATGCACAGCTGTCCTTTGTGTTTGCTGACTCTTAAAATGGTCTTCCTCATAGCGATATCCTCAGCTCGTCACAGGAGTGAGTTAGAAGCTCTGTCCGTTCACCCATCATGAACTACTTTTTTTCTGGAAAAACTGGTGTTGCGGACTAGAGAGGCTTTTTTGCTGAACGTTTTTGATCCCTTTCATGGCGAATAATTAATCACCCTTCTGGTTTTCATTGGTCTGCCTCACCCCTCGAAAGAGGAGGCATGAGACACCACCGCTTGAACCCCAAAAGAGCTTTGAGCTTTAACATGATCGTACCAGCGACCATCAAAGGAGGATCAGACCTTTGTGGGGTTGACTGGAGCAAACCATTGCAGAAAAGGATCAAATCAAGGTGGGTAGTCCTCTCTATAACGACCTGCTACACGTTGTCCAAGAAGCAGCCCCCACAAGTTCTGAAAGCTCATTCGACCAGAGCTGATGCTGCTACCACTTTGCTGGTACGCTGAGTGCCTGTTCTGGACATCTGCCAGGTTGCAATGTGGGCATCACTCCATACGTTGATGTAGCACTACTGCCTCGATAGCCAGG
Source organism: Calotriton arnoldi (assembly GCA_963921515.1). Lineage (NCBI taxonomy): Eukaryota > Metazoa > Chordata > Amphibia > Caudata > Salamandridae > Calotriton > Calotriton arnoldi. The sequence continues at coordinate 3,799,071 of CAWUFW010000063.1, forward strand.
TCCAGCATGAAGAGCACTTTGCCCATTCAGTCCTGCAGGATTTTTTGGCTTGAGCCATTGCACAGATCCACCACCTGGGTAGGTACTTCTTTGGTATCAGTTCACAAGGTGAGGAATCTGCAGTTAGAAGTATCCATCGAAAGAACAAGTTTTCTTAGTAAATTGCCTTCGATAATGCTCTTTTTGGTGGATACTCTTGTCCAACAGCAGATTCTTTGTAGGCCTCCTTACTTCCCGTTCTGTGGAATGGAAATTTTTCAACATAAAAAAGACTCCAGGTTAGAGATTTGCGCACTGTTATATCTGATCACTTAATAAGCTTTGCATCCCACTTCTTGGACAGTCAAGAAAGAAAGTGCCGTCAGCTTGTAGAAGTTGTAGATATATGTTGCTCCAGCATAACTTCCTGGGCGGGATGAAGCTGACGTGGAGCCCCATAACATCACCTACCAGCGCCCTGGAGCAATGCTAAGAAAAATCTCCGGATCCAGTCTGGCTCCTGAGGGATTCACAAGATCAATAATCTGCTGTTAGATAGATTATCCATCAGAAAGTGTTTCCGAAGGTAAGTAGCTTGTTCATTTTCAATAAAAGATTGGACATGGAAGTATTCAAGCATGATATCCATAGAGGTGTATACAAAATAGCCCCACTAACTAAAAGAATTTAAAATATTAGTGCAGTTTTGTTAGACATAATATAGTGGTCACAGTGACCTTAGAAGGAAACAAACTCCCATATTTTGTAGCTTCATAATATAATATAACATGATAGAGGTGTAAAGTATCTTATATGTGGTGCCATGATGAAATGCACTCCAGAAACAGTGGTAGAACAAATATAGCTTGAGGTCTGTACATTTTGGACATACTGGGTAGATAACATGCGTCAAGAAAACAATGTCAGGACAATGTTGTCCACAGAAAGTTGTACTTAAATATTTTCTAGATACAATGCCAGTATGCATAGGTTTGCTGCGGTAATCGTGATTGTAGTTTCTCAAGGTTCATTCGTATGCAAATATAAGTCTTTCTCTTTATGTTCATTTTTTTTCTCTAGTGATTCCCTATCTTCGGGGCTAGGGTTGAAAGTGGAATTGTTGTTTATAATTCTCGGGAGTCGTTTATTGTAGTTGTAGCTGTGGGTGTGTATAGGTGTTCAAAATGATCTGCAAATCTCTCTGCTATCTCCTGGGGTCTTTCAGGGTTTCACCCTCCTCTTTGGTCAGTTTGGGAACCCATTGGTGGGCTTGTTTGCGTTTCTCTAGCCAGGCTAGGAGTTTGCCTGCACTATCACCCATTTCGTAAATTTTGTGAAGTGTTGTCTTATGTGTAGCCCTGGTTTTCTCTGTCACCCATAGATTATACTAGAGTTGTTTCATGTCTAGGGAGTGTTTGGACAATGCATCTGGGGAGTCTACGGTCTGTGCCTCCATCTATCTTTTTGTTCTTTTTTTGCAATTTAATATAGCACAAACTTGTTCACAGATCATTACAGTGCTTAGAAACAGTCTGGTTACAAAGTAGAACCAAAAAAATACACATAGATGCTGGCAAATTATGTAGCAGGCACAATGACTTCCTGTGGATGAAGCAGATATCCACTACTGATAATATGCAGACCAGTAGCGCAAGAACAGAACAAATCACCATAATAAACATGGTGTGTCTGGAATGAACAATGAAGTAGAACTTTTTCAAAGCTGATGAATAAGGCCTACAATGAAAATTGTTCCTAACTCTCGTGTAGGAAAGTTTCATTTCTATTAAGGACACAGAGGCGAGGATTATGCTTTACTCTCTGCGCTTTATTAACATAGCAGCCTTATTTAAAACAACTTTATTTTAACTTTACATTTGAAGGCGAAAAATGAATAGTCCCATGAATCACTGGGAACATTGTCCAAAACACAACCAATCACAATGCAACATCACAGGTGTATACCATCATAAAGACCTAGTACTTACTCCTTTACTCGCTGGGTGGGATAATCCTTAATAGAATTGAAACTTTCCTACACGATATATAGGAACAATTTTCATTCTATGTCAGGACCGGAGGTGAGGATTATGCTAGTTCAAACCTTGCTCACCACCAAATGAGCCATATCCAGCACCAGCTTGAAGTAAAATCTCTTTAACGTCGAATCTGAGGACCAATCAGCAGTGTTCATAATGACCTCCAATTTCGCTCCTAGGGAGAAAGCCTTAGACGCCATAGCTCCCCTGGAAGAATGCGCCCCAAAAGCAGACAGGTCAATGCCGGCCTCCTGCATAATACATCGCACTCACCGTGCAATCGTGGGAGAGGAGACCGCTGTGTTTGGCTTTTTTAAAGCGATAAGGAGTTGTCTCTCACCCGGGGGCCGAAACTCTTCTCACATTTCTTCGTATGCCTTTAGGCACTGCATCACACACAACTTCGGGGAGTCTGGGAAGGCTGGATACTTAATAGTTCTGGTGTTGGACTTACTACATTTTATATCAGGGGCCCGAACATCTGATACCCTCCTGCAGGAAACTAAGCATAGCAACATTGCCAGTTTGGTGGAAAGTTCTTTGCGAGACAGGAACCTGTTTGGTTGCCAGGAAAGATATAAATTGAGAACCTGATTAACATCCCAAAGTGCCGAATATCTCAGCGAAAGTGGATGGGACAGTCTAATTCCCCGCAGTAGTCTGCATACAAACTGGTGTTCTCCTACCAGAGCCCCATCCACCGGAATGTGCCCAGCAGAGGTAGCAAAACGGAAGGTGTTGATGGAACAGTATGCCAAACCTTCCGTGTCCAATTCCGCTAAAAAATTCAAAACTGTACTACATCCACGACCGCGGCATCCAAACGTCGTTGCAGACACCAACTTGTCCATCGGGTCCAAGCTGACTTGTATCTCTTGACGGTACTGTCTGCCAGGCTTTGGATAGGAGTTCTTCAAAAGAAACAATTGATGGACGGAATGCTAACATTCACCCCCAGTCACAAGGATCTGGGTTAAATCCATCATTCTTTTGCTCACCACACCACCCCAGTTTGGACCCAACCATATGCAAATCAGTCTTGACCCTGTTCCTTGTGGGAACAGTCCAGCCCGAACTGCCAAGCCAGGTCCTCCCTGGACCGGAAACAAGCATCCTGGGACCGGTTTCAGGGCATCACCCTTCATCAGCCAGGCTAGATTGAATCCAGTGGTGTAGTGAGCACAGGACCCACGTCTGGGCATACCCTTCCCACTTAGGGCGACATATGCAAAAGAAACAATTGATGGACGGAATGCTGGACAATGCAAACATTCACCCCCAGTCACAAGGATCTGGGTTACATCCATCATTCTTTTGCTCACCACAGGAGTTCTTCAGCCTGGTGCGAAAGGCCCGGGACTCACCATCGTCTCCGATAATCTGCCAAGCCATGAGGGTTAGAGAACCCCCAGCACTAACTGATGGAGAACTCGGTCTAGATTGAGAAGTAGGTGAGGAAAGTGGGGGAGTTGGATTGGAGAATCCCAAGAAAGTTCTAGAAGAATTAGAAACCAGACTTGGGACCTCCAGATCAATGTGATCACAACACTTTCCGCCCTCTGTCGTCTGATCTGGGCAGAGGCTCGTGTGATCATAGCGAACGGGGGAAAGACATAGCACTTCTCTGGGGCCCAATCCTGCAGGAACGCATCCGTTGCGGCCACCAGAGTATCTGGTCTCCAGCTGAAGAACCGGGGTCATTGATGGTCCAACTGGGATGCAAACAGGGCCACTGAAAATAGGACCCATCTCTCTTGCAATTGTGCAAACACTTGTGGGTCTAGCTTCCATAGGCTGGAATGCCTTACATGCCGGTAGTGCCAGTCCCAAACTTGATTGTCCTGACCCAGTAGGTATTCCGCCGTCACTGAGACGTGGTGGTCCAGGCAATATTGCCAAAAGTTGGGCGCTAGGTCGGAGACGACCTTGGAACGTAGGCCCCCGAGATGGTTAATGTACCTGACGCCGGACACATTGTCCATTTTGAGAAGCACACATGATTGGGCTCTGTCCTTCGCCCAACATCGGACCGCGAAGGACCCGGCCAAAAGTTACAAACAGTCGATGTGTAATGATTGTTCCTGAGGAGACCACGTGCCCCCTGTCGAGAACTCACAAGAGCGAGCGCCCCATCCGGACCTGCTGCCGTCTGACTCTATGACAAGGTCCGGGGCTGATCCGAAGATCGCTCTTCCATTCCATGCCTCCATGTGAGAGAGCCACCATCAAATTTGGGAGTAAGTCAGGCTTTTGCGCAGGTGCGCTGCTTTGTGCCGTTGTAGAGCTCAGTAATGTAAAGGGCCGTGGAAATGGCTTGGATCAGGAGGACAGGAGTCCTACTAGCCAGGCAATATGTCATAAGGAAGTGCGCAGTTTGGCCAAAGTACATCGTAATTCATGTTTTATTTGTGTAATCTTCTGGGCCGGTAAGCTGAAGGTGGAGGTCGTGGAATTGATTGTGAACCCCCAAAAGGTTGCTGTCTGAGAAGGATTCCAAGAGGGATTTCCCCTCGTTCACCACAAAGCTCAAGCTTTTTAGGAGGTTTATCTCAGTTTGTAAGTGGAGCAACAGCTGGTGAGGACACTGGGCCATGAGGAGCATGTGGTCCAGATAAACAGTGAGATAAATACCCTGTGCTCGAAGGTGCTCCACCACCGGTTTGAGGTCCTTTGCAAAGTACCAAGGAGCGGAGGACAATCCGAAGGGAAGGCGTGAAAACTTGAAAGCCTGTTAGTGCCAAATGAACTGAAGGAACCACCGGTGTGGAGGATTAATGGGAATCACCAGATAGGTGTCCTTGAGGTCGAGGCGCACCATCCAGTCTGACGGTCGCAGGACATCTTGCAGGAGGTGAATACCCTCCAACTTGAAATGCCGGTATACCAGCCATTCGTTGAAGTCCCGTAAGTTTATTACGGGGCGTTGCCCCCCATCAGCTTTGTCCACCAGAAAGATGTTGCTGACAAAACCGTGGAGATGAATGGTCATTAACCAAATCGCCTGCTTGGCCAACAAGTATTGGATTTCTGCGTCTATCAAGACTGCGTCCGCCGTAGAGCAGTGCATTGGACGCGGTCTGGAAACCTGAAAAGTGGTACCATAGAATTCTATTTGTAAACCCTGAATTGTTTGAAGGACCCAAGCGTCGCCCGTCAATCCCTGCCATGCGGGGGTAAAACAGGCCAATCTTTTCCCCCACCTGAACCCCTAATGATGGGTGAACACTCACCGGAATTGGTACTGTTGGCTTGTCCTCTGGAACTACGGCCACAAATCCGCTGACCCTTGGTGGGGTAGAAGTTTGCGAAGCAGAATTTGTCATGGTAACCATAGCCTCGCCTGGAGCCTTGCCCTCTGGGATAGGGTTGGGAAGCAAAGCTGCTGGCCGAGCGGCCCCTACCAGGGCCAGCCCCATGGAAAGCCCGGGAAACACCTTCTTTATTGATGTTTGGGCTTTGTCTAGGGAAGTAACATGTTCACGAACTTCCTGAGTTCTTTGATAAAAGGATCTCCGAAGAGTCCACCCTGGGCCACAGCACCTTCCTGTGAGACAGCAAGATCCCCAAATTTTAGGTCAACTTTGATCAGTGTTGATCATCTGCGCTCCGTAGACAGAGCACAGTAGGCGTTACCCAAAAAGATAAACGCCCTCTGTGCCCAGCCTGGCAGAGCCTCAGGGGAAATCATGGCGCCCGAAACCTTAGCGTCTTCCGCCATATCTAGGATTTTGGTCACAGAACATATAGCGTCCAAGAGCTTGTCCTGGCAAGATCGCCAAGACCTGTCTATCCCCTTTTTAGGATCCTTAGTAAACTTGGCCAAGAATGTGGCCATCTTGGGGTCTGTGTCGGGGGTTTGCGCTACCTTACCCTCTAAAGAGGGCCTGGGGCATTCTGCTCTCAGGCACTACGCGCCTCTTTCTCCAAAGGCCTGTGTAGGCGATTGGCCACATGTTGTGCCACTTTGTTGCATGGGACCCACTCCGCCGATCGTGGATGCAGAATCTGGTTAGGGTCTAACCTATCTGATTGCCTCGCCCCTGCTCCAACCTCGTTGGCAGGGGGAGATGGTCACCAGGGTCTGGAGGGCCCTGCCTCCTCGTCGGATGGATCATCATCCTGCATCTCTGGGGATAGCGGGCTGGAGTCTGCTGCTGGGGTTCTGGGGTGGTGGGGGTATTGCAGGGAGACTCTGCGCCATAAAGTGGTGTTTTAGTCGTTCAAAGGCATCCAGGTCAATACCTTCCTCCTTCGGTCATTTCGCCGGTATTGAGTCGGCCTCTACAGGGGCAGGAAGGGGTGGGTCAGGCGCAGCTGGCGCAGTCTGGAGTCTCTTGGCACTCTCGCGTGCAGTGAGTTGAGCAAGGCGCTTTTCCATTGGGCCCATAGCTTCAGCTACCGCTCTGTAAATAGAGGCATCCACAGCCTGGGAGAAATCGTCATATAAAGGGAGGTAATTTAAAGGGTCCTCATACCCATCCTCTGAGGCCTCCATGGGTATAACAGGAGCTGCACTTAATTAAGGCACAGTATCTTAGAAAAAAATATTCTGTGACATGCTACTAACGCAGCACACCCCACAGGCAGGGAGTATGGACAGACTGGTGGCTGCAGTTTAGGGACTGGGGATACAGTCAAACATTTATTTATGGGCAGAGCCACACTAAAAGTTGGGTCTGAGCCCTAGGAACACTCCCCCCTTGGTGCTAAAGGTATGGAAGGGGTAAATGCCTCGCAGTGTGTTCCCTGAGGTGACCTGGTTGGCCACCGTAATTAATACAGACCCCTGGGGGCGTCAAAACAAACAGGCAATACCGACCCAACTCAGGTGTCAAGCTAGGCATATGGTACAGACCCCGCGAATGGGGCTTCTCTCTCCAGGCTGGGTGGTTACTCTGCTCTCGAAGCTGACGGGAATCGTGCATCGCGTAGGCAGAACCCTCAGTGCCAGAGCACCACATGACGGCGGAGGACCGCACCTAGGCGCAGCACCAAGTATATCGGCCACGGAGGAGCAGGTGAAACGCTCCAGCAGCCGGATCCAGTTCAGCGATGTGCGATACACACACAAACTACAACATGGAATTTAAGCAAGTACACGCGCACAGAAGCACTAGAGACAAAAATTATGTGACATATCTGAGGGCCGCTAGCAGCGAAGAAAGAGGGAGATCAGAGCAGAGAGAGGACTATTACAGGCTCAACTGCAGCCTGAATGGCTATCTTATGGACTACAGTTGCATTGCGATTGGTTGTGTTTTGTGCTACGTTCCCAGTGATTCATGGGACTATTAGTTTTTTGCCTTCAAATGGAAAGTTAAAATAAAGTTGTTTTAAATAAGGCTGCTATGTTAATAAAGCGGAGAGAGTAAGGTATAATCATCGCCTCCGGTCCTGACATAGAATTATTAGTTAGCAAAGCGAAAACAGCACTAAGTAAGAGCAGGTTTTGGGAGGTGGGTTGAGGTAGAGTGAAAAACTGATAGGTGTCAGGGACAGGATTTCAGGAAAATGAAACCTCTGCACATTTAAGGAGAGGCATCCAGACTAATGGCCAACTGTTATAAATCCATCTTAAACCCACACAAGGGGGAGACTCAGTGGCAACACAAAGTCCAACCCCACAGCTTCAAATACCTGGGTGTTCATGTCACAACCAACCAAATCCTCTGTCGGATGCACAATATCACTCCACAAATCACAAGATGATGCAAGGACCTTCAAAAATGTAATGCTTTGGTGATCAAGCTGACGGGTAGCGTGGCCCTGTTCAAAGTGATAGCACTACCCAGGCTGCTATGTACCCTACCAAATTTTCCATACAAGAACTCTCAGCGGTTTTTCAGGGTGATCTGAGACTTGACACGTGCTTTCCTCTGGAGAAATCCAGCTCCCTGAGTGACATTTAACAAATGCACTGAACTAGTATGTGATGGAAGATTGGGTATGGGAGACCTATACCTTTACTGTCTTGTGTCCCACACAGTTGTAGTCACTGATTGGTTATACGGAAATAGGGAAGACCGGTTGTATGACAGAGGGATGCATGGCTAAACCACATGTGCCTTTTCAACGCTGCCCCAACAACGAATGCGTCTGAACAACACATTCCTTTACCGTGCAATTTCGTGGTAAAGGCATGATGGGTAAAGGGATGTGAGGTAAAGATCACACCCCATCGCCCCTGCCCTGAGCCCTAAAAACTACCCTGACCCCACCCTCCCGTCAAGCCCTAAAAACTAACCTGAGCTCTAAGCACTCCCCAGACCTCCCTCCTGAGCCCTAAACACTACCCGAGCCCTAAACACTACCAAACTCCCTCTGAGCCCTAAACACTGCCCGACCCCCCTGAGCCCTAAACACTACCCGACACCCCCGAGCCCTAAACACTACCCGACACCCCCCTTGAGCCCTAAACACCACCCAACCCCACCAGCCCTAAACACTACCCTGACCCACCCAAGCCCTAAAAACTACCCCGATCCCCCCTCTGAACCCCAAACACAACCCTGACCCACTCGAGCCCTAAACACTACTCCAACCCCTCCCTGAGCCCTAAACACTACCCCACCCCGAGCCCTAACACTACCCCGACCCCACTATGAGCCCTAAAAACTTCCCAGACCATCTCTTAGCCCTAAAAACTACCCGACCCTTAAAGACTACCCTCTAACCCTTAATAACTACCCTTTACCCGCCAAAACCCGGCCCCAGCGTCACTTACCAGAATATGTCCTCTCTTGATCCTGCCTCTTCCTGTGCCCACCCATCCCAGCATCTAGACTGCGCACTGCCTTAACCACACATGTGTGGAAACGGCATGCGTGGCTCAGCCAGTGTTATAAAAGCCGTTTCCCGGGAAGACCTGCTGTCCCATCTCGAACCGGTCTTAACAAACATGACCTCCTCAGCCACTTATAGAGTGCCCCAATTCCCAACTCACTCTCCCTAATTCAAAGGCTACTCTGAACTTGTTGGCACATGGTGCTAAAACATATGGAAAGTGTGTTACCAAAGATAAGTAGCTCGTTCATTCTCAATAAAATATTGGACATGGCAGTATGCAAGCATCATATCTATAGACGTGTATACACAATAGCCTCACTAACTACAAGAATTAACAATATTAGTGAAGTTTTGTTAGACATAATATAGTGGTCACAGTGACCTTAGACGGAAAGAAACTCCCATGTTTTGTAGCTTCATTACTTCATAATATAATGTAACATGGTAGAGGAGTAGAATATGTCTTATATGTCGTGCCACGATGAAATGTACTCCTGAACCAGTGGTAGAACAAATGTAGCTTGAGGTCAATACATTTTGGACATACTGAATAGATCAAATGTGTCAAGTAAACAATGTCAGGACAATGTTGTCCACAGAAAGTTGTACTTAAATACAGATGTCCTAGATACAATGCCAATATGCATAGGTTTGCTGCTGTAATCTTAATGGTGCTTTTTCAAGGTGAATTTGTATGTAAATGTAAGTCTTTCTCTTTTTGTTCATTTTTGCAATTTAATATAGCACAAACATGTTCACAGATAATTACAGTGCTTAGAAACAGTCTGGTTACAAAGTAGAACCAAAAAAATACACATAGATGCTGACATAAATTATTTAGCAGGCACATTGACTTCCTGTGGATGAAGCAGATATCCGCCACTGATAATATGCAGACCAGTAACTCAAGAACAGAACAAATCACCAGGATAAACACGGCGTTCCTGGAATGATCAATGAAGTAGAACTTTTTCAAAGCTGGAGAATAAGGCATACAATTATTAGTTAGCTAAGCAAAAACAGCAGTAAGTAAGAGCAGGTTTCAGGAGAGGGATTAAGGTAGAGTAAAAAACTGGTAGGTGTCAGGGACAGGCTAAGAGGAAAATGAAAACCCTGCACATTAAAGGAGAGGCATCCAGCCTTATGGCCAACTGTTATAAATCCATCTTAGACCCACACAAGGGAGAGACTCAGTGGCAGCACAAAGTCCAACCCCACAGCTTCAAATACCTGGGTGTTCATGTCACAACCAGCCCAATCCTCTGTTGGATGCAGAATATCACTCCACAAATCACAAGACGATGCAAGGACCTTTTAAAATGGAATGATTCGCCGATCAAGCTGACTGGTAGCGTGGCCCTGTTCAAAGTGATAGCACTACCCAGGCTGCTATGTACCTTACCAAATTTTCCATACAAGAACTCTCAGCAGTTTTTCAGGGGGATCTGAGACTTGACACGTGCTTTCCTCTGGATAAATACAGCTCCCTGAGTGACATTTAACAAATGCACTGAAGTAGTACGTGATGGAATATTGGGTATAGCAGACCTATACCTTTACTATCTTGTGTCTCCCACAGTGGTATTCAATGATTGGTTATTCGGAAATAGGGAAGATCTGCTGTCCCACCTCGAACCAGTCTTAACAAACATGACCTCCTCAGCCTCTATAGTGACTTTTTGGGAGAAATCAGTCAACAATTCAAATCATATTTTAGGCTCCCTCCTGACCATATTAAAGTTCCTGACACAGGATAAAAGGGTATCATTGGGTAAAACTACCTCACCCCCTCCAACCCCAAATAGAGAACGTGGGAGGAGATCTTTTGCTGTCTCTCCAGAACTGGTTGTTGAACATTGTGGATTCAAGTAAGGTTCCCTCATCTAACTCTTAAGTCAGGGACTCCGGGTCACAAGCTGGTTCTCCGCATTGTTGGAAAAGGAATTAAGAACCCGCCATATTGAAGGAGAATGAGCAGATTTTCTTTTTGAGATTTGTCCATGGCACCAGTAACTTTGCAATCTTCTCCCCCTAGTAAGACCCCCTAGTAAGAGTAAAATGAGTAATATCTTCCCAGTTTTTCAGAATAAAGAACTCCCTGTGCCTCCAAAATCCATGATGAAGAAAACTCTGAACAGTAAAGGAGGAAGCGAAAACAAAAGACAAGAGCAGGAACAAACAACGTAGTATCTGCAAAAACGCATTTAAAAACTTTGCTTCGATTTAAATGCCATTCTTGGTGTGGAAGTGGAGAAAGAAGATATTATTTCAAGGTTGGAAAGGGTGGTAGTTTCCTCTGTACAACAGACTTCCGTTCATTACTCATGCCATCAGGCTGGGAATATTCTGGCCTCCCCAAATGCTGTTCCTCCACCAGTTGTCCCCTCTATCTCCCCCAATCCACAGGCTAAGATATGTTCCTTCTTTGAGGGACAATGTAATTCATAGCTGGGAAAAAGTGGGGACTAATACCTTGTGTAATGTATTAATGTGCTTCTTTTGTTGGAATGTATTTCTATCTTTGAGCAAGAAATCTTTTTGCATAAAGCATGTTATTGGGTAGCTGTGCTAACATTGATAAACTGCGGATGTTCAAAGTAGTGATATCTGCCTCTTGCAAAGCGAGTACTCCTCGGCAAATAGCAGGGCCAAAGTAATTTTTATTCAAAAATGGTATCGAATTTAATCCTACTAAATAGTGACAAGTTACACAGTTGAGGCATTGTTGTAATCTCCTTCAGGAGGAGAAGGGTAGCAGAGTCTCCTCTGCAAAAACCTTGGGCGATGCAATTTGCCCTTTTTACCCTATTGTAAAAGGAGGAGGTATGGGGTGTCCTGCCTATGAGGACACCTAGTAATTTCATAGAAAGCAAAGGGTGAAGATGGTTCCTTGGCAGTTACCTGCTGTTCCAGGTCTGAGCTGGAAAATACATCTGCTCTTGAAGGTAGGGAGGAGAGGTGGGAGCGGAAGGGGTAATTTGTGTATCTTTCTAACTCTGAATAAAACCTTTCCTAATAAAACTAAGATCACTACAACATCACAACAATATGGCCATCAACTGGCTTCCTAGTGTTAGCAACACAGCATTGTCTATAGTGGTCCACATATCCTCCTGCAGTTCATCACCCCTTCCACTGGTTGAGCTGGGATACTGCAGCCTAACTTCTTCCATATAAACAGCTGTCACCCTGACGGGTCCCCTTTTTTTAGCTTCTGTGGGGATCTAGTAATTGCAGTCCTAATTCACAAATAGTACCCGGCATGGTATATTGAAATTTGATCAGCCAATTCACTTAGATTTCTGTCACTATTTACAGTTATATGTTGATATTCGTAAGCACCCAGTGCAGGGTGTATCCTAGGCTAGTTTCACAAATGAAGCATTGGGGCATGCTGACTCGAGTCAATTTTCTTTACAACTGTTCACAGTGACAGATAATTTGGTAGCATTTTCTTTTTAAGATGATTAAAGTCACGTCTAGGCATTTAAAATTAATAATAATTTCTTTCACTTATGTTTCAGTTAATTTGTGTTCTCGCCCTTTAGGTTCCATTTTATTTGTCTCTTCCCCACTTTGCTAAATTTCCTTTTGAAATCCTTTCAGCTGAGAGGTCACATTAAGAATTCTGTAAGTTGAGTTTCCGTCTCCAGCTGCAAGGTTATTTCCCAGTTCATTTTTTTCCTTTTTCCTATATGGGTTCATTTTTAAATCTGACCCAGAGTCCCGTAAGTATTAATCTGATTGTTGATACTAAATGAGGTTTTAATGTTGCCCTATTCCAAAATCTAAGGAAATGCACATTTTTATCTAATGCATGTTGATGATGTAGGACTAGGCACACATCCCACCATTGAATGATCTTGTTTTAAAGAACAATTTTAATATTGTAACCTTCCCGTCGCATTTTATAGAAACCTGCTGTATGATTGCTTCTGGGTTTGAATGTTCTTTAATATGCAAATCTGGCTTTATAAACACCACCACCACTTTATTGTAAGTTCCTATATGGTTAGTTCAATAAGTTAATTGTTGTCTTGTGATGGGCTGCCCTGATGATAATGTTCAATACAAAATCATTTATCAATTGCATCAAAATTCTGTGAGGTTCTTAAATGCTCACCGGGCCTTTGTTGACACCAAAATATAACTGTTATACCTCTCTCAATATATCCTCTACCTCCACTCTCTGACTCATCCCAAACCCCATTCTGCTACTATGATTCCCAAAATAACCCTTTCTAGGCTCTACCCTCCGCATCAGCTCAAACTTCTTTTACTATTCAGATCTTCCAAACAAGCCTTTCTAAACCCTTCCCTCATGTATCCCTCCTAGACTCATCCGATATCTCATCTTTCTCCGTAACCCACTTCTAGAGACTCTTCCCCCTCCACCTCTTCTTTACTCATCCCAAACCTCCTACTCTATTATCCCCAAATAAACACTTTCGAGACCCTTCCCTCTTCTATCCCTCCACTGTCCTTTTCCATCCAACTAACAGACTCACATGTCCACTGCTCAAATTAATTTCATATTTCCCTGTACTAATTCACCACTATTTCTTTTTGGGTTTCGGAGTAGCGTGCTACTTGAGGAAAAGCACTTCGAGCCTCGTCAAGGGTAGTAAGTGCTATATAAATGCAATTACAATTTAGCAGTGTGGATATATACACAAATCAGTGCCAGCAAGAAGTGTGGTATATGACCTGCAAAACAGTAAAACATAATCCCCAACTCCCCTCCGAGGGTAAGCGCTAGAATGGTGATTACCCATACGGCAAACCAGTACATCCATGATGTGGGAACTCTAATAGCGGAGTCTCATGGAGGTCTCCAGCCAAAAAAAAGTTGCCTATTTGGGGGAGGGGGGCCAGTAATGAGAGCCAACCCCTAAACACGAGGTATGTAGTGAAAAGGGAAAGGAAAAACTCAGAGCAAACACACCTCCAGCTTGTTCAGCCCATGACAACAACGTGTAGTAAAGGATGCAATATGTACCAGTGTCTTAGGAAATGAAGGTGACCTGAAGGGGACAGAGGATTGGGGGGAACCAACACATATGACCACATAAACACATTTCTGCCATATCATGAGTTTAGCCTAGCAGGTCCGCAGTCTGTGGAGTAACATCCGGCAGGGCCGTCAAGGGGGTGCTATACTGCAAAGCAGCAGAATCTGTGTCTGTCTGCGAGTCATCAGTGAGCCACAATGCAGAGGGAGAGCACCGCTCCGAGGCCAAGTGTGTCACAGCCGTCAGTGTCTGCTGCTGCTGTTCACACACCTGAACCAGGGAGGGAGCCCCTCCATACGCAGCTTGGTTCCATCTCTGAGTTGATGCCGTCTCCATTGGCTCCCCCTATCTGCGGCAGGCGTGGTGGGGTGGACGGAGCGGAGTATTCATAACGGTGGCACTCCACCCAGTCCCAGGCATCAGCAGGTTCCTTGAAGAAATAACTTTTCTGGTTAGCTGTCACTTTGAGCTTCGCTGGAAACATTAGGGAGTAGGTAAATCCCACCTGTCTCAGTCTCTTCTTGACCCGTAAGAAGGACGCTCTCCGACGTTGCACCATTAGTGTATAATCCTGGAACAGGTAAATGCGTGCATTGTCATATTGCAGTGGACCAGGATCGTTTCCTTGTCCCTGAAATTCATGAGGCGGATCACGACCGGTCTAGAAGATGAACCCAGTGGGGGCCGGCACGCTGGAACTCTGTGAGCACGCTCCACTTGATAGTGAGCCGAAAGCGACGCCGGGGCTATCACTTTCACAAGCCAGTTTTCAAAGTAAGACACTGGGTCGCACCCCTCTGCTTGTTCGGGGAACCTATGCCCTGTTTTCCAGATCCCTGACCTTGGTCATCAATGATTAGACTTGGCTCTCCAGTTTTGTAACCACAGGTGCAGGTTCTCAAGCACATCCTCTGTCTGGGTGACCCTCCCTGACAGCTTTTTATGGCCATCCCGGAGTAGGCCCACCTCTATTGCCACAGCATCGATTCTGGTGCGCAGATCCTGGCTGCTGTCTCCTATGGCTGCCAAAATTGTTTCAAACTTGTCCATAGGGGGGGGACTCATCCTCTCCGCTTCCGGGGTTTGTGCTCTCGGTCGACCCAATGATTGGGTCCGGGGGCCTCCACATCTCCCTGTGGCACCTTATCGGTGGGGCCCACCTCACCTCTCCGCAGAACAAGGAGTAGAGAGTGAAGAGCGAGGGACTGACAGTCCGGTCAACAGAGCACCCCCCTAGCTGTATTGCGTCACAGTAGTCCTATATTCGAGAAGGGCGTGGGGGTGGTATAGGTGAACACTGGCGGCAGACCTGCCTCACCTCCCCCCGAAAACAGATGGTCAACGACAGGGAGTAGTGCACGATCAGTCTGGGGCCCCCCACCCCCAAAGTGTAGGACTTGCAGATAAAAACTTCACACAGGCTGCTTCGGGTCTCAGCGCGCTGAAGTCTCTCCTGCCACCAGCGCCACACAACAGTGAGGAAGCCGAGTCAGTACTCGCTCGAAGTAAATATTTGTCCCACAGGTGGGGGAGGTCCAATGGCGGCCTGGAATCAGGGCAAGGAAGGGGCCAGATGCAGGCTTCCTCTGCGGCAATGCCCAGCCCCGCTGTCATCTATATTAGGGACCTCCAATCCAGCACGGAGGCCCATCGCGATCTCCTGGTTCTTGCCAGCCAGCTACTCGTGGCCAACGTCCCAACACATGTCCTCACTATCCCATCTCCACAGGTGAGGGCGGTGGCAGGGGACCTCTGCCAACCCCTGCAGGCAAGCACGAGGGCCAGCGACGTCATCCCCGGTCGCACTCCAGCGGCGAATCTCGCTGTCCCCAGTGGCCGACTACTCCACCAGTGCGGCCCACAGCCCCTCCGTCCTTGCATGACCTCCGCACGGGTAAAGTTTCCAGCGGGGGCCCGTCGGCACAAAGCGGGGTGGTAAATGGTGGGGCGTCCTCTAAAATATGACCACTGCAGCCCCCATCAGCCGATCCGGGTCACATCCGGGCTTTGCAGGCCCCTCTGGCCAGGCCCTGCACAGCGTGCTGGCCACCCTCGAGTTGCGGGAGAAGTCAGGAGCATTCATTCAAACCCCTAGGCTCTGTGCGCCTCACCGGTCAAACCGCAGTGGTGGTGTGATGTCCATTACCAGATAGATGGTACCAGATTGTGGGCCCCGGCACGGACCCGGCTCAAAAAGCTTTTGTCATCTTGCCGCTGTTGGCCACACCCCCCAGCAGACCTAGACTTCTTAATTCAGCATCCAACCCCTGAAATCTGGTGATACAGTCATCCACCATAAGAGTGAACCCTAACACCTTTACACCCAGTCCCCTTGACATGAAGTCAAAACAGGTAGATACATTTTGCAGACATATGTACTCCTCAGCCAGCCTTGCCTTGAGGTCGAATAACGCAAGGTGTTTACTAGTTTGCAACGCCTATGCACTATGGGGAATGGTGGGCCAGATATTTCTTGCGGTCTCAGAAGACTTACGTGCTTGCTTAGCCCAAACTGTTCAAGATGGTTGAGATGCGACCAAATTCTTTCATCCGCTCTGGCCTGGACACTATAGATTGTCTGGATAGAGCTATGGGAACCAGAGTGGTAGTATGTCGCTGTGCCTGGATGAGGTCCACTGGCTCTCTCAGAGATGTCCCAGCATCCTTGATGAGCATACCTTTCAAAAGCTCTCGCCTGTTTGCTGAGAATGTGGACTCGGCCGTAGAGCTTCTTTAATGAGAGTGTAGCCATGACATGTCTTCTGGGCCTTTCAACTCCAGTCAGGCAATACCGTCAAC
Organism: Calotriton arnoldi; assembly: GCA_963921515.1. NCBI lineage: Eukaryota > Metazoa > Chordata > Amphibia > Caudata > Salamandridae > Calotriton > Calotriton arnoldi. The sequence goes on from CAWUFW010000063.1 coordinate 3,815,686, forward strand.
AATTTCACCTTTTTCGGGGATGTGTCGGGGGCGTGGCGTATCAGTAATGTCAGACTCCACTGGCTGCACAACAAGCCTTCTGGCACCTTTAAGTTCAGGGCCGTGGGCCCAACAGACAACAACTAGGCCACCAGGGGCAGCGCATATCTCAAATCTTTAACACCTCTGACCACAACCTCCAACCCTCTTTAGTGCACCCTTACTAGCCCACAGCCATCCAGTAGGAGGCAGGATAAGCCATTTCCTGCAGGGTTGGCAACACATTGCATCCGATAAATGGGTCCTGCAGATTGTCTAATGGGGCTATACCCTACCACTGTTTTTTGACCCACTGCACCTACCCCCCACATCAGACCACTTCTTGCCAGATTGTCAAATGGGGCTATACCCTTCCACTATTTTTCAACCCCTTCACCTGCCACCTACATCAGACCACTTCTCGTAGGACCATATAACTGTTTTATGCCAGGAAGTATAGGCTGTTTTGGCCAAAGGAGCCATAAATAGGTTTGCCAGCCACAGAAGTATGGACTGGATGCTATTCCCGCTACTTTCTTGTGCCCGAGTAGGACAGACGCCTCCGTCATATCTTAGACCTCTCAACGCCTTCCTGTACAAGGACATATTCAAACTGCTCACCCTGGCCTATGTTCTATCTAACCTGGAAGTTGGCATTGGACTTTCAGGATGCTTATTTTCATGTCCCCATCCTTTAGGCACACAGTCACTACCTGTGGTCCAAGTTGGGCCACAAGCACTTTGTTTGCCATGCTCACTTTTGGTCTCACCAGTGCTCTTCTGGTGCTTACCAAGGTGATGGTCGCTGCCCATCTTCGGAGGACCACTTTTCCCCTAGCTCGATCGCTGGCAGTTGAAGGCAGGCTCATCACATTTAGTCGCAGAGCACCTCTAGACGACAACAAACCTCTGGACATCATTGGGGTTCTTAGTCAACCTGCCATAGCCACACCTGATTCCTTCACAGAGGCTCCCTTTCATCAGAGCTATCCTGGATACGTTGCACCTTTGAGCCTATCTATCAGACTAACTACTTTAGGACAGTCTAGCTACGATCCAGATGTTTCAGCCTTTGTCCTGGGTCTCAGTGAGATCTATAAATCAGTTTAATTAAAAATGAACTTGCATATAGAATCAAGATGGCCTCCGAGCTGGAGCTGGTCAAAGAGGCTCCCAGGGTTGGGATAATTATTTCTTAAAATATCCTGCTGCATACCCTGCCATCGACGAACCGCTATCTACCTGAGTACCATTGAGTTGGGTAACAATAAAACATCTGTTATTCAGCGCCAGGACACCTACGGGTAATCTTGCGCTTTACAAATACACCTGTTATGTTATGTTATGTTACCTGTGCTACAAGTAAGGCGTACCAGATGACATCTTTCCGGCAAAGCTGGTTCCCACACATTGATTCGGGAAAGTTGGGATTTCACGTGAGGGCCTCCTCATCACGTCTGCCGCAGCCCGGGAAAGCCCCCTCACCTTTTGGGCCCGGATAAACAGGTATTTTCGCTGTAGCTGGAGTGTCGCAATTCCTCTGAGGCATCCGCCTCGGTTGCGTGTACCACCTTGGTCACGTTGCGCGATAGTGCCCTGGCCCGCCTCTACTGCCTGGACGTCCTGATCTCTTGCGGCCTGAGGTCGCGTACATTGCCTATCTGGGAACTCTGCTCCCTCTCCTTCACCAGTGCGCCCTGTCCCATTCGGCTGACCTTGACTGCCTCTGCACTGTGTAAAACGGAAGGACAAAACAGCTTAGTGCCGCCACTTATATAGCATTGCTGGAGTGGACCAGGTCCCGGTGAGCCAGCACTCCATTTTTGGTGGGCCCACGCCAGCCTCAAGATGGCGGCTGGCTTTTAACTCAAAATCAGCAACAATTAGGAAATCTGCCGAGTCTGTCATTAAAGAAGGACTTAATTGCTAACTCTGGGCTACACTGCAATGAAAGAAGGACTCAATTGCTACACTGTCATGAAAGAAGGACTACATTTCTAACTCTGGGCTACACTGTAATGATAGAAGGACTCTGCAGTCCTCAAACTAGTAAAACAGACAAAGGTCTCTCTGAATGGTAGACAGTAAAGGAGGGCTTAACCATTGGCGGCCATCTTACAGTGGTTTTCGTTCCTACTATCTCCTATGAATCGCTGCCCTTCCTGCGAGATGGTGCATGTGCCCTGCACCAATACCTGAGCTCCATGAGTTACGAGCCTAAAATAACAGACCATCCTCATGCAACCTACACTGTTAATTTTATTTATTTTTTCTCTTGAATCATAATGACAGATAGGAGGCGATAACCTGGTTCTTCACCTCATAAAGATGTCTATATTCCTACCTGCACGCAAGCAACCTCGCTGTGCACTTTCCCACCATGGCACTAACTAATGTTTACTCTAAGGCTAACCTATTATCGCAAGTAGGGCGGAACGCTTCTTAAGATCATCTACCCTCCAAACTTCTCTAAGAAAGCTGCAAAAAGTTTCAAACATAATCTACTCAAAAGGTTCCCTGAAACACTAGTATTGGACACCTATTTCTGCGAGTCTAAGGGGATGGTGATTAATGACCTCATCTTCTTCAGTAACAGAAGAGCACAATGGAGAAATGTCATAACCTCTATGTTTCATTCTAAACCAATGAAGAAAACTCCTCATGGTTTCTGGGTAATCTTAATACCCTCACCGGACCTCAATGCAGAGCTTACCATATCCCTGTATAGCAACAGAATTATCCTCATTCAAGCATCTGACAGAAACCTCACTCAGTTTGACAATGTCTTTAAGAGGATTATAAACACCCTGGATATTATTGAGAAGGTTAGTCCACCGAATCAAAGCCCTCCCACAGATATGATGCAGCCTGTCACATCGTCCAACTATACTGCAGCATTTGCCGCTCCCCTTTATCATCAGATCTCGGTCACACAACCCTCTGAAAACTACGAGCTTAACAATGATGAAGATCCTGGATCTACTTTATCCAACATTATCTGTCGGAACACCAATTTAGGGGATTTACCCGCCCCCTCTACGTTCATGAGTCAGAATCTCATAGAGCCCCCGACTGACGTTCGTACATCGAATAATAGGGGAAACTGCAGCTCTAAACAACCCCCTAACTCGCCCCCACGTAGTTCGCACCCCACCCCAGTACCCCCAGTGTCCGCTTCCTCTCAATTTAACTATCAGACAATGACAGCTAACAGGTTAATTCTTCCTACCCATCACCCATGCACCTCCCCCAGTACACCTTCCTTGAGCCCGCAATGGCACAGTCACATTTCCGCATGCCTCCCCGTCCATGAAGTCTTCCAACTCCCCCCCTACCCCCCCACCACTGTTAGTGAGGGGTCGCTTCTACTTTCCACTTCTAGTCAGACCTCCGTAGAAGATAAGTTGGCTGACCTCAAGCAGGATCTCCAACTAGTTAAAGATAGCCTGCAGAACCTATTACTCTTTTCAGTGAAGATGGAAATGTTTTTGATGATTAAATCAATCCCGGAGACTAATTTTCCCAGCACTCCTGCTACAGGCAAGCATTGCATGAGAATACCTGTGTCCAGGAAAAACCAGCTCATTTCTCTTGGGAAAACTCTACCCTATCCGAATTACCACTCTAGACCCCAAAGGGCCACAAACCATCTGTCCGAGGATGTCATCCACTCCCTACTTCTGTTTTACAATGGCCCTAGCAGTGTCTCTCAACCCTCGGCACACAATATTCTTCCTATACCTTCCAACCTGTTCAGAGAAAACACTGTCAAGCACAGATCCATGACCAGGAACAACCTAGTCCATGTACCCACATCACACCTAGAAACGGTGCAAACTATATCACACATCAAATCGATGCTACTTAATTTCAGGTCAGCATACAAACATGCTGCTGATATTGCCGACCTTATTCTTACACATGACCTTGACATCATGATATTAACGGAAACATGGCTCAACGACTCCTCCTCGCCAATTTTGGACATCTTTTTTTTTATTTTTATTTTTTTATTGCATACTTCTCAGGTTACACTACCAATTGCCTACAACCCTGAGGCCGGCGGCTTATCTGTCTGGGTGAAAGTACACAGCTTTATTTGCCAACAACCCGGAGGGCAGGCAGCGGATTTCGACCAGTATGCATCCTCGTTTTGATAACAAACTGCAACGCAAACATTTACATCTAAACATTAGAACCGACTTAAACCTTTAACCCACCCTCTCCCCTCTGCCATTCTATCCGATCAAGAGGCAAGCCCCTTCAGAACCTGTCAATCAATCTGCCATGTCGTTTACACTCTACAAGTCTTTGCATAAGCAACAGTTTACATCCCATTTAGTCGGTGCACAGTGGCAAGTCCATGTCCCACCTCCAATCATATTGCCATTGGTGTCCGACCAGATAGATCCCTCCGCCGCCCCTCCTATCCTAGTCCCTCTGGAGGTCCGCTCCACCCAAGCGCAACCAATTAGCAAATGGTTCCCATATGTCAGATGGTCTGGATCTACTTGGCATTAGTTCCCAGAAGACAGACAATTGATCCTTGCAATACGCAACAGCCCTGACCCATTCAGCTATCGCAGGAGGGTTCTGTTTCTTCCAGTGTATGGCCACCTGCCTTTTCGCTAGCAGCAGCATCATGGCCGTGAGTTTGCGGTGTTTTTTCGGAATTTCTTGTACATACCCTAACAGCGCCATCATCGGCGTTGCTGGTAGTGAGGCATTTATCATATGTCCCATGTGCCTAAAGACGTCTGCCCAATATTGCGCTATAGTTCCGCAATCCCAAGCCAGGTGAGTGAACGTGGCATTCTGAGCTCCGCATCTCCAAAACCTCGCATCTGGGTGCAGGCCCATGCGATGCAACTGTGACGGTGTGCGATATAATCTATGCAGGAAATTAAAGTGGATAAGCCGTAATCTATAATTCGGTGAGAGATATTTCAGCTGAGAGCAGCACAACTGCCATTGTTTGTCAGTAATTATTAAATCTGCATCTGTTTCCCATTCCGCTTTGGAGGTAACATAAGTGATTGGGGATTCCCCCTGTGTGATGCTGTAGATGCGTGTGATAAGTTTTCGGGGTGATGAGTTCGATAAGATATTCTCCAGCGCAGGCAAGGTAGGCGGCGCGCTTGGAAACTCTTTATATCTGGATCTGCATGCTGCTCTGCACTGGTAATATAAGAGCATATCTGACGCGGTGGGCGTCTGTGGATCGCACATCTGCGTTAGTGTTAGAAATTCACCATCCGGAAATAGGTTGCTCCCCTTCTCTAGTTTGTGTGATTTCGCCCTCATTGTAATTGCCTTGTCTAGCAGGGGGCTCAGTAGGGGGTTACCTCCTATGGGCATAGATGGTGCATAAAGCACTTCCTGTCGTGCCCTCTTCGCAATTCCTTTCCACGCCCATCTTACCGCCTCCACTGTGTCTATTTCCTGGTGTGGGCGTTTATACGGTTTATATATCGCCGTTTTAAGCGGGAGTGGTGCGATTCTGTCTATTTCTATCGCCACGTGAGGTTGGAATGGTGTAGGGTGGTGCCAAAAATGTAGGAACTGCGCTTGTGCACTGTAGGCATACAGCTCGAAGTCTGGAGCGCCCAACCCACCCTGTGTGAATGGCAACGTCAATATTTTCCATGAGACCCGGGGTTGCTTACCCGCCCACACTAGTTCCAATATGTTTGAACGTAGCCGTTTAAAAAAATGAACGTTCAACGGCATTGGAATGTTCACAAATAGGTATAGTAATTTGGGCAGTATTACCATTTTTGTAATAGCTATGCGCCCTGTCAAAGATAAAGGCAGTCCTTTCCATCTTGGTATCTTGCTCTCCAGCCAGTCCATTGTCCTACCATAGTTGGCCGTCCATATTTCTTGCAAAGATCTACTTATTCGGATACCTAGATATCTCGTCTCCCCTTCTGCCCATTGTATCGGAAATTCTGAGTCAAACGGGACTGTGGTGTCAGTGAGTGGTAGCATCACAGATTTTTTCCAGTTAATCTGGATCCCGGTCAGTCCGCCATACCGTATCAGTTCCCTCATCACTGTTTCAAAGTTGTCCCTAGGGTTTGTCAGGTATATAGTCATGTCATCTGCATACATCGATATCAAAAGTCCCCTGGACGTGAATCCAATGCTTTTCTGTGTATGGTATTGCCGGAGCCTGGCCCAAGCGGCTCTGTGGCTATAGCAAACAATAATGGCGACAGTGGGCAGCCCTGTCTTGTCCCTCTAGTAATGTTAAAGGGTTCCGATATCTGCCCATTTATCTTAACCCTCGCTGTCGGGTTCGCATATAGTATTTGGATCTGTCTGATGAATATGGGGCTAAGACCCAGGCGTGTCAATAAGGTAAAGAGAAACTTCCATTCCAGTGAATCAAACGCTTTCGTGGCGTCCAAAAGTGCCGCTGTGGCCTGCACATGGGGGGCCAGGTAATGGAGTATGCCAAATATCGTCCTCAGGTTGTGGGCAGTGGAGCGGCCTTGTACGAATCCTGACTGGTCTGGCAAAGCTATCTGCGGTATCATGGGCTGCAGTCTATTCGCTATTAACTTGGCGTATATTTTGGCGTCCAAGTTTATCAAGGATAACGGACGGTAAGAGTCCGGGTCGGTCGGATCTTTGTCCGGCTTCAATATGGTGATTATAGTGGCCTCACGAAGCGTCGGAGGGAGTATACCAGTTTCCATTGCTTCCAGGTATACCTGTAGTAATTTGGGGGCTAGGATGTCAGCATATTCTTTATAAAATGCTGCCGTTAAGCCGTCCGCCCCTGGGGCTTTGTCTGTTGGCATACTATTTTTACTTGCTTAACGTCCTCTGTCGTAATTGGCAACTCCATGTACTCACGGGCGCCATTGTTAAACCAGGCCAGTGCTATATCATCTAGATACTCAACTATGTCCTCCTGCGACGGGTCCGTTTGAGAGGTATATAGTCGTTTATAAAACAGGGACATTACACTCAGTATGTCGGGTGGTGTTCTAACTATGTCCCCATTATCCGTATGTAATTCAGTTATGTAAGTCGACCCTCTAGGTGTGCTAAGTAATCCTGCTAGTGTTTTTCCCGGTCTCTCACTCTCCCCGTATCGCCTCGCCTGAGCATGCTTATTCAAATATGCCGTCTCCCTCTCTGCTTCGTTTTGGAATTCTGTTAGTTGAGACCTTATCTTTGCTGTGATCTCAGGGGACGGGCCAAGTAGTTGCGACTGTTCCAGCTCTCTTATTTCTCGCTCTAGCCTGCCAAGTGTATTGCGTATATCTTTTAGGACGCCCATTTTAAGTGCTATGCAATCACCTCTCGTGACCGCCTTGAAGGCTTCCCAAAGCGTGCCCGGCGAGTCCACCGTGCCCTCATTTAGCGTGAAGTATTCTGTGATCTTGTTACGCAGCTCTTCGCGAAAAACCAGGTCCAACAGGGCGCTAGATGGGAATCTCCAGGCAAACGGCTGGACATATGCAGGAGGTATGCACAGTCGTATCTGGGCCGGCGCATGATCTGAGAAAGTACGGGGATGGTGTGTGGCCTCTGTCAGCCAGGTGTGGAGGTCCTTAGAGACCAACCAAAAGTCCAGGCGTGACCACGCATTCCGATGGTGTGTAACACAAGTGCCTGCTCTGACTGATGGGTGTATGGCCCTCCACGAATCTATTAACTGAAGATCCTCTATAATGTCATGTAGCATTGCTGCTGCCTTTGGGTGATGTGCCCGGGATGAACCCTGTCTGTCTGTCTGTGTCGACAGGACTACGTTAAAATCTCCTCCCCACAGAACCGCAGTGTGCCCCAATGCTTGTATCTTCTGCCATATGTGTTGAAAAAATTCCGGACTATCTGGGTTCGAGCCATAGATGTTAACCAGTGCTACCGGGGTGTGACACAGCTCTCCCTGCAATATTATGTATCTACCCTCTCTGTCTACGACCGTGTTGTGTGTTCGCCAGTGTAGTCCCCTGCGCATAAGTATCGCCACTCCCCTGGAATAATTGGAATAGCCAGCCTCCACTACCACCTCCCATCTTTTGTTCTTAAGCATTCCCACTGATGTGCTTGTCAGATGTGTTTCCTGTAGAAAACATATATCCACCATATGCCTTGTGAGATAAGAGTGGATCAGTCTCGTCTTTCTGCGATCATTGAGGCCTCTTACCTTCCACGTAAGGCATGTTAGTGAGTTCGTGTTAGTTTTGTGACATATCTATTCGTAGAGATCTAAGCCGGTCGCACACCGGTTGTGAGGATGTGCACCGCTGGGTTTCGTCAGCGTATGCGGATGCAACCGAGCGCCATCTCCCTGCAAGTAGGAGGATATCGCAATATATGGCAGACCCCCATCGTGCGTGCAGAGTTGTACATTTTGTGGCAGTTCTGAAATACTAAAAAGTGCAACTGTCCCCCCCCAACCACACCAACCCCCCAATCAGGTTGTGTAACCCCCCCACCCTTAACCCAGAACAATAAACAATCTAAAATTAGTAGCCAACAGAGGGGAATCATCCCATGGGGCACGTGAGGTTGCCGGCAAACTCCCCTGCACTTGTGGCAGGGTGGCCGAGCTTTAAACACCACGCTCAAACACTCAGGAACCTCCCAACAATAACTGACTGCATATTTGTCAGGGATTCTATCAAAGTGCATAAAGCAACACAGCCCCTCCACGTGAGAGCAGAGCTCCTATCTTACCAGTTATCTTCAGTACTTAGAGCCACAACACCCCAAGTGCTCTGCACCGCTTAGCGGCATGTATTCTAGTCTCTGTTGTTTCAATCGTTGTCGCTGAGTCTGTCCTCTATCTGTCCATCACTCGAGGCCTTCTGCTGCTTGTGTTCCTTCGCCATTTGTTTCGCATATGCCAGTGCTGCCTTAGCGTCTGTGAAAAAGGTTGGCTTGCCATGTCCCTGTATACGCAGCTTGGCCGGGTATATCAGCGCATATTTGGTCCCAAGTTGTTGAAATATTTTCTTTGCAGGGATAAATTCTCTACGGGCAGCTTGTACTTGCAGTGTAAAGTCAGGGTACATCGCAATGTTGTGCCCTTGATATTGAATGGCGCCCTTTTCTCTAGCTAGGCGGAGTATCGTATCTCGGTCCCTGTAGTTGAGTACTCTCGCCAGTATCGGCCTCGCCGGCGCTCCCGGCCGTGGTCTGGGGCCCAGGGACCTGTGCGCTCTTTCAATAAGGAACATTTGGGACAGGTCAGATCCGAATAGGTCTCTCATCATAGTTTCTACATATTGCTCCATATTTTGAATGTTCGTTGTTTCAGCAATTCCCGTTATCCGTATGTTATTCCTTCTCGATCTCGCTTCCAAATCCTCGTTCTTTTGTTGTATTACAGCCAGCACTTTGTCCATGCCTCTCATTTTCTTCTCCATTTCGGTCTGTCCCTCCTCAGTCTCCGTCACTCTCGTCTCCAGTACGCTCATACGTCCCTCTTGCTTGTCCATCCGTTGAGTGATTCTATCCATACGTTCCGCAAGCGTATCCATTTTGTAATCTATGCCTTGAAGGCTGGCTTTCAGTTCTTGGAACATCGATCGGATGTCATCTTCTGGCGGCTGACTAGCGGCTGCATCCTCCGCAGGGTCCCGACAGCCCGTGTCATTATCAGCCGGTTTGTTGGACTTTGTCAAAATTGATCCTATGTTGTCTCGTGTCCGGCTTCCCCATGCTCGTGGAGTATTGGCTGGTGCCGTGCAGTTGGCGCACTTGCTAAGTGTATTCCAGGCCAGCAGTCCTAGGAGCGCACGGCACGATCTATCTCCGTAGTCCTCAAAGTTTTCTTTTCGCTAGTGTATCTCCGCCACCACCTCGCCGGAGCAGCCTGACCCCCTCGTTCTTCCTCACAGCACCTGCAGGTAGGGTCGTCCCGCGCGCTGCACCCGTCTCACACACCTTCGCCGATGTCCCGTAGGGTCAGCCCGGCCACAGTGCCATAGTTCTACCTACTGTAGCAGTCCAATGTGTCTGTGCGATCGTCGCGTTGCCCAGGGCGCCCCACTTCCAGCAGTAACAGCTGAAGATGTTCTTTCCACCTTCGTGTCGTCCTGGGCCAGCGGGTCCATCCGCAGCCTCAAGCGATTCCTCCCAGGTCCGCAGGATTATTGCCGAGGTCCTGCCTCGGAATTTGCAGACATTAGGGCCCAGTCAGCGGGCCAGCACTCAGCGCTCCAGTGAGGTCTGCCCCCGTCACCACAGAGTTCTCTGTCGTGGCTGATATGTACACCTGTGCCCGTTACAGTGTTATATCGAGCGGCACCAATAGCTCCGCAGGCGCTTCCCAGCTGGGCCTCCCACTCGGTTCTTGTGCAGCGAAGCGGCCGCAATTCTCACCGCGCACTCTGTGCGCCTCCGCTTATGACTTTGCTCCGCAACCGCCTGCGCCCTCACTCACCACGTACCCGTATATTCCAGGAAAGCACGCAGCTGGCCCGGTTCCCATCCGCCGCACTACTCACGATCCGGGTCTCCTGGTCATGGCAGCGCGCCGGTCACTTCACCAGGCAGCGTTGTCGCCACTCAAAATGGCGGTCCCGTCAATAGTGCGCGCTCCGTTTGCCCTCCGTAGGAGCAGGACAATCGCACTCCTCTGTTCCAGCGTAGGCCCCCCGGGTGCAGGGATGCAGACGTCCCCAGCTCACCACCAGCGACGGGTCCTCTCGGTAGCGGCCTCAGGCCCCGTCTACAGTCCGGGCCTCCGGGCGAGCCCGCCGGCGGGGTCAGGGCTCAGCCGCCTCCAATCTCGGGCAAGCGCGGCGCGATCTTCAGCCACCCTCAGGGCCCCCACTGCAGCGGCGGCACGTCGCGCTTCCTTTTCTGTGGCCATCTCAGCCACCCGGGAGGGCAGCCTACCAGCTCATCTAGTCGTGCCTTCTGCTCTCGGCCTGCGCCGGTCCCCGCCGCGGGGCTAGCGGCCACGCGAGGTCCCGGCTGCAGCAGTCACGTAGGCCCTTCGCCGGCTCAGGCCTTCCATCAACGATTTTCCCGGTCTCCGCGGGGTCACAGCCGTCAGACCAGCACCGATGCAGCTAGTTTCGGTCCCCGTTTCTTTCGCCGTGTGCGGTTCTCAGCATTAGACGTTTTGTTCGGATTTTTGCCGGATTTATTAGCTCGGCCGGCGGAGTCGCGTTAACTTGCGGCCATTTCGCTGCACAGCGAAGCCACGCCCCCAATTTTGGACATCTTAGTGCCTCCCAAATATGACATCATCAGGCTGGATAGACCTGTTAAAATGGGTGGCGGTATTGCATACATTTATCGCTCCAGTCTCACTCTGAGACTTTTTACAAACAGTGCCGATGTCCTCTCACGAACACCTGAGTGTTGAAATCTGGAACAACAATAAGATTGTCTGTTTGCTCCACATGATCTACCATCCTCCTGGAGACAATCTTTTCTTCATCGAACAAATAATGGAAATCATAGCTTCTAACTCAGACCTACCCGTTAACCATATCTTCCTTGGGGATTTCAGTCTGCACTGGAACAATACAACTGAGCCCTCCCTGTGTACCTTCAAGGCTTTCCTCGTAGACCTTAACCTCACCCAGGTTTGCAATGAACCCACCCACAACAAGGGTTCCACTCTCGATTTAATCATAGCCAAGGATAACCTGATACAATTGGAAAGCATCTCACCGTGTGACTGGTCGGATCACTACATAATCTCCTTTCGCATTCTTGAAAAGGTAATGTCTAGACAAGGTCAACCGCATAAGAACAAACCGTGGTCTAGAAATCTAAATGACATTCAAGCAATGGACCTAACCTCTCTTAGCAACAACCTACTCCCTCCAACCCCTAACATGACCAATTTAGATGACCTCACTGAACACTATATACAGACCATGACTAATATACTCGACACGGTTGCTTTGAAGCAACTCAAGAGGATTCTGGTCAAACAGTCCAAACCCTGGTTCAATGGCTCCCTCATTGAGGAGCGTCTCAAACTAAGGCTCTCGGAAAGATTATGGAGAAACTCTCCATCCGTAACCAACCTCAAACAGTTGAGGAGAGCTAGAAGTTCTTACAATAAACATATCCGTAGCATGAAAGCTGAACACTTTAGATCTCAACTAGACAATGCTACAAACAGACCTAAAAAGCTTTTCAGATTCATAAAACAACAAGCTAACCATCCAACCGACCTTCAATCTGCTCCCAAGATCTCTCCCTAGTGAAGAGGTCTTCTCCGCACATTTTATCGAAAAGTTTAGAAAGATCGAATTAGAACTCCAACATGCATCACATAATAGGCTTCATCGGGCTCAGTCCATTACATCGACCTGCCTAACCTCAGAGAGTGCTCTGTCCTACAGTGGAATAGGCCTTACTCCAAATAATAACGCAACATGGAACAATTTCAGACAGCCTGACGATGCTGAGCTTCGAAGAATCATATTGTCACTAAAACCCTCTAATCGTTTCCATGATCCTTTGCCGGCTAAACTCTTCAAAGACTTTAGATCCGCCATCCTCCCTCTCTGGTCCGTGATTATCCATGAATCGCTCGTACAGGGTAGGATTCCTGATTGCCTAAAGATAGGTCAAGTCACTCCCATTCCAAAAAAGCCCAATGTAGACTTATCTGATCCCAACAATTTCCACCCAATTTCCAACATTATGACTCTAGCTAAACTTCTTGAGAAATGCGTACACCTACAACTCTGCAATCACATCGAAGACTTTCAGCTGCTTGACCAATACCAATCTGGTTTTAGAGGGCGACGTAGTACTGAGACATTGTTGATGACGCCTTGAGTCTACTCGACCAAAATGTGCCATGTCTACTTATCCTTCTTGATCTCTCCTCAGCGTTTGACACGGTCAAACACGAAAACCTGATTGATATTCTGGAAAAAAGGATGGGGTTATCGGGCCCAGTCTTAAATTGGTTTAACTCATTCCTACAGAACAGAACGCAAAGAATAAAAGTGAACCGTTCCCTCGCTAAGAGTACACCAGTTTCAATTGGAGTGCCCCAAGGTTCCACACTCTCTCCAACAGTCTTCAACTTTTTCATGGAACCCCTCACTGAAATCCTGAAATGTTCAAACATACAATACCACATGTACGCTGATGATAAGCAACTTTATATAAAAATGGCCTCTCTGGAAGACATCAAAACGCTGAACTCTGTTCTTTTGAACACTCAACAATGGCTAACTCACGATCACCTTTTGCTTAATACTCTCAAGACTGAATTCCTCCTGATCGCCCCGCCCACCCACTCCATACCCATTCAAGACTGGCTCAAACATCTTACGGCCCTCAACTGCAATCCTCGTGGTGGATTCCACTAGATCCTTAGGCATCACGCTAGACAAACACCTCAATATGCAAGAACATATCAGCGCAACAACTAGGGGAGCCAACTACCATCTCAACATGCTTAGGAAAATCAAGCCGTTCCTACCTCCTGTGGACCTGCAACTTGCCCCCTAGTGCAAGTTGCTTCCTAGTGATCTCCCGTGTGGAATATGGAATTGTGACCTTGGCTGAGCTGCCCAAAGCTAGTCTGACCCCCCTAAGGGCCACTCTGAACTCTGCTGCCAGACTTGTCACGGGCTCGCATAAACATGATCACATCACACCTGACTTAATTCAGCTCAACTGGCTATCGCTCGATGATCGGATTAGGTTCAAGATTGCTTGCCTGACACACAAAGCGCTCCACCATAATACTCCCTCTTACTTGGCAAATAAACTCGAACTCTCTGGTATGTATCAGTCCCTAAGAAACTCCAGCACTCTTCTGCTGAAACCACATAAATTCAAAAAGAAAAGAACATACAACCGCGCCTTCCCAGGTCTGGCCCCAATGTTTTGGATCTCTCTTCCTCCTGATATCCGTTCGAACCCTTCGACCACCTCTTTCAAAATACATGTCAAAGAACTTCTCTTGAATAACCAGCTGGAACAATCCTCCTGAGGTCATGTTCGCGCTTTATAAAACTTTTCAAATAAATAAATTGCGCAGCAGTGTTGATTATTTGAGACAATACTGTTGAATGATGGTTTGATTCACTGCCGAGTAGTGGTCTTTTTCACTTTCTCCTTCTGCCGTCCCTTAGATGTCTACTATTTATTTCCCCTTGTTTCTATATCCTTTTGCTGCAGTCCACAATCATGTTACGGTTGATGCTTATTTCACATTCTCCTTCCACGTTTCTTCTCTTGCTCAGTTGTGACATTTCCATTGCATTTAATGATATACATGTCATGCGATTAAAAAAACGGAGTACATTGAGGATAATATAGAGCGTTTTGCTTAGTCGTGAATTAAGGGATGACCCAAGCTTCTATGCATCGGCATGGTGAAAGGTGAATGGGAAAGGATTCGCTTTATAGTTTTGGTACTGGGGGTCATTAGAGCTGAAATTTCCTAATTGGATGAGGTGCTCCCTAAAGAGGTCAATTTTCAACTCAGTTCTGAAGTAGAGGATTGATATGCTCAAGCCAAGATGTAGTTATATGTTGCTCCAGATTCTGGGGCATAGTTTCTTCTCTACTCCTTTGTACATGGTTTGCTTTCTAGGCTGGTCATGTGGTGCCCGCATCGTTTACACTAAAATTATGAGTTTTTCTGCCTGATAGGTTAGTGTACAATGTGTTGCTGCCTTGTATTTGATTGAGCAGATCTTGAAGGTGATACGTGCCTGGGTGAGGCAGCCGTTGCAGCTGAGTCAGAGTATTGTTGTTTGATTTTACGTTCTTAGTCCTTTGAGTTTGGCAGCTTTATGCAGGATGTTAATCATTGGAAGGATAGGACTAGAAGCCAGTAAGCAAGGTGCTGTGTCCATCTTGGTGAAATAGCACCAGGGCTTGGGCAGTGACTCTGAAGGCTACCCTGCGAAGGTACGTTTTCATCAGGGCAGGAGTAATAGCTGGTGTGAGGCTGTTCAGGTTTTCCTGGCAATGCGGGTTTTGAGAGGGGGGTTACTGATTCCCACTGGTTTTGCGCTTGTAGTTTTTGGGCAGAAAGACCCACTAAATTCATCTTAGGGAACTAGTCTTGAATTCATGCATGTCTGTAGCTCTGTTTGAAGGATAAAATCTGAAAGAAACAGTTAGTTATAGATTCCTTACCTTAGAATTACCCCCAGGCGTCGGACTGGATCCAGAAAGTTTTTCGTCAGCAGTACCCCGTACCGTCGGAAGGTGGTGTCGGTTAACTCCGTGTTCGTCGTCGGCGCGTGGTCGCCGGGATGACGTCGCGGTAGCCACATAGACGCCGCCCTTGCGTGCTGACGTCAGTTCTTTCTTTTTCCGCTCCAGCAAGCGCAGATCCGGAGAGAGCGGTACCCCCAGTCATTTTTTGACTGAGCATTTCCTCGACTTTTGTCGACTTCGTTGTTTTTGAGTCCATCGACTCCTGGTGTACGAGGGATGCCCGGCTTTAAGGCTTGCGGTTCCTGTAACCGACTGATGTCAGTGACGGATCCGCACCGCGTGTGCCTCTACTGCCTGGAGCGCGACCACGACCCCAAGTTGTGCTCCGACTGCCGTACCATGGCCCCGAAGTCTTTGCGGGAGCGGTCCCGAAAGCTACTCGAGGCCCGGCAGTCGGCTCCGCGTCGCTCGAGGTCCCGGTCGCATAGGAGGTCGAGGGACCGGTCGCGGAGCCAACACCATTCTTCCTCTAAGTCTTCGCACTCAGGGTCAGGTAAGTCGAAGCACAAAAAGAAGTCGAAGAAGCATCGTCGCTCTTCGACTTCTCCCCAGCCGACGCGACGAAGGATACGGGTGGTGGCCCTCCCGCGGCTCCGCGTGCGGAGCCCGTAGGGTCGGCTCCGGGTTTCCCCCCCTTCCCGGGACCGGGAGCGACCCCTGCCCAGCTTTGTCAGTTCTACGAAGCGATGCACGCCATCTTTGGGCAGCCCGACTCCACCGGCACTCCTTTAGGCCCCGCAGACTCGGCTGGGGGCCCTGGGCCTTCGGCTGCTTCGGCCTCGGCGCCGCTGGGTCCCCCTGGATCCAGGCCTGGATCCGGATCGGCGCAGGTCGACCTTGTTTCGCCTCCCCCGGCGCCGATTCCACCGGCACCACGTCCGCCACCGGCATCGGCTGTGTCCCCAGTCGACCCCGGCCTCTACCTCGAGGTAGACACGGAGTCGGACCAGTGTCGACTGACACCGGATCTGACGCCGACGGGTACTTTTGTGCCCCTGTTCTACCCTGGCTCTTTGAGACCAGATTGGCAGCCAGAGGAGGATGAGGAGTACTGGGAGGGGTCTGGGGACCCTTTAACCGACCAGTTGGTGTATGAACAGGACTGGAGAGAGGAACTGGGGGAAGCCAGTGGTCTGGATACCTCCCCAGACCTTGGCATGTTGTCTCCTCCTACCGTGGCTACGAAGGAGGGAGCGTCATAGGCAGTGGTGTTGCGTAGGGCGGCCGAGGCTCTCCACCTCGAGCTACCTACGGTGGCAGTCAGGACTAACCTCCTGACAGAGGTCCTTCAACCGGCAGCGAGCTCTTCGGAGCCCCTGCTGCCGTTTAATGAAGCCCTCACGGACATCCTTTTGGGCACGTGGTCCAGGCCCAACACAGGGGCTCCTGTGGACAGGATGATTGCCTGATGCCACCGCCCGGCCCCTTCCTCTCCCAACACCCCACCCCTGAGAGCTTGGTGGTCCAAGCCTCCACTTCTAAAGGCGCCTTCCCTACCGCACCACCGGATAGGGAATCCAAAAAGCTGGACCACCTTGGGAAGAAAATGTTTTCTTCCCAAGCTGGACCACCTTGGGAAGAAAATGTTTTCTTCCGCCAGCTTGGGACTGCGGTCGGTAAACACCGCATGTCTGTTGGGCCGTTACGCCCACTCTGTGTGGGATACGGTGGCGCAGGTGCTGCCCCAGTGCCCGGAGGAGGCCCGGGCCGTGCTCTCCCGTGCAGTTGCCAAGGGGAGAGACGCAGCGAAGTTTACCATCCGCTGTGGGCTGGATACCGCAGATGCACTTTGCAGGACGATTTCAACGTCAGTAGCCCTTCGACGCTACGCGTTCGACTGGTTTTCCAGGGATGTCCAATCCACCCTCATGGACATGCCCTTTGAAGGCCGTCGCCTTTTCGGCGACAAGGCAGACAACGCGCTAGAGCGCTTTAAGGACTCTCGGGCTACTGCCAGGTCCTTGGGCCTCTCCACCACCCGCCCTGCGCAGTCTGCCTTTCGTGGCTACGGAAGGGGTGCCCCACTACGTCCCGCCAGGAGCCACAGGCCCGGCGCAAGCTGTTCACCCCCGCGTGTCCGGACACGTGGGAACCACCGCTGTGGTTCTGGGGGCCAGCGGGTGGGCCAGTCCACCACAGCCTCCTCTGCAGCAGCCTCCAAACCCTCCTAGTCCGACCTTTCAGGGCCACCAAACGCCAGTGGGCGGCAGGATCTGCCATCACCTCCCCCACTGGCGCACCATCACGTCGGACAGGTGGGTTTTGCAAATACTCCGAAGGGGCTACTCCCTCCCCTTCGAGACTACCCCTCCCTCCATGCCACCTCAGTACCATCGAATGTCGGAGGATCACCTGGCCCTTCTCCAACAGGAAGTTTCGGCACTCTTGGCCAAGGGAGCCATCGAGCGCGTTCCTGTCCCAGAAGTAGGTCTTGATTGCTATTCCCACTACTTTCTGGTGCCCAAGAAGGACAAAGGCCTGCGTCCTATCTTGGATCTCGGGAACGTCAACCGCTTCCTCCGGAAGGAGAAGTTCAAAATGTTGACGCTCGCTCAGGTCTTGTCTGCCCTCGACCCTGGAGACTGGATGGTAGCGTTGGACTTGCAGGACGCTTATTTTCACATCCCTGTCCTGCCGGCCCACCGGCGTTACCGGCGGTTCACGGTAGGCCACGGGCACTTTCAGTTTTTACCGTGCTCCCCTTTGGCCTTTCAAGCGCCCCTCGGGTGTTCACGAAAGTGATGGTGGTGGTCGCAGCTCATCTGCGCAGATCAGGGGTTCGAGTCTTCCCCAATCTCGACGACTGGCTGTTGAAGGTGGGCTCGCCCCAGGTTGTCGTCTCCCACCTCCAGACTACGGCCGACCTCCTGCATTCGCTGGAGTTCTCCATCAATTTGCCGAAGTCACACCTGACTCCCTCTCAGAAGCTCCTCTTCATTGGAGCAGTTCTGGACGCGACGCAGTTTCGGGTTTATCCTCCCGAACAGCGAGTCCGGGATATTCGAGCTATGATTTCGATCTTTCAGCCTCTATCCTGGGTTTCGGTCAGGATGACCCTAGGCTGCTGGGTCTGATGGCCTCCTGCATCCTGCTGGTAGATCATGCCTGGTGGCACATGCGGGCTCTGCAGTGGGAGCTGAAGTTCCAGTGGGCGCAGCATCAGGGGAATCTGTCCGATTGCGTCCAGATCTCGGAGGGCACTGCACGACAATTGCAGTGGTGGCTAACGAACCAGGATTGGGTCAACGGCAGATCCCTCTCCCTTCCCCAACCAGAACACACAGTGGTGACAGACGCATCCCTTCTGGGATGGGGCGGCCACATGGGAGAGGCGGAGATCAGAGGCCTCTGGTCTCCGGCGGAGTCCGGGCTCCACATCAACCCTCTGGAGCTTCGGCCGATTCGTCTTGCACTCAAAGCATTACTTCCCTCTGTCCGGGGAAGAGTAGTGCAGGTGTTCACGGACAACACCACCGCCATGTGGTACTGCAACAAACAAGGCGGGTGTTGTCGTGGACCCTATGTCAGGAGGCCCTCCGCCTCTGGACATGGCTGGAACATCAGGGCATATCCCTGGTGGTTCAACACCTGGCAGGTTCACTGAACACCAGGGCGGACGAACTCAGCCGCAGGTGCATGATGGATCACGAATGGTATCTTCACTCGGAGGTGGTGCAAGGTCTCTTTCAGCAGTGGGGAGAGCCTTGGTTAGATCTATTCGCCACCGAAGAGAACGCGCAATGTCAGCAATTCTGCGCCTTGGAATTTCCAAGGCGGCACTCGCTAGGCGACGCTTTTCGTCGCGAGTGGAGTTGCGGTCTTCTATACGCCTTTCCGCCTATACCACTTCTGCCCAGAGTGCTGAAGAAGATCAAGCGCGACCGGGCCCAAGTCATTCTTGTGGCTTCGGATTGGGCATGAAGAGTCTGGTATCCCGAGCTGCTCAACATGGCCATTGATCCTCCGATCAGACTGCCTCTTCGGGAGGATCTTCTGTCGCAGCAGCAGGGGACGGTCCTCCACCCGAACCTGTCCAGCCCCTTGCATGGAGATTGAGCGGCGGCAGTTGACGTCGTTTGACCTGCCTCCCGAAGTCTGCAATGTTATTTTGGCAGCCAGACGTCCCTCCACTAAGACGGTATATGCCTGCAGATGGAACAAATTTGTGGCATGGTGTGCAGCAAAGGCTGTGGATCCCCTTTCCACCCCTCTTTCTGAGGTTCTCTTGTTCCTCTTTTCTTTGGCCCAGCAGGGATCTGCTCTGGGCGCTCTAAAGGGCTACCTCTCAGCCATTTCAGCCTTCCTTAGGCTTCCTGATCAGCCTTCTCTTTTCAAGTCCCCTGTTGTAAATAGATTCCTTAAGGGCATTACTCATCTTTTTCCTCCTCTTCCCTTCGTAATGCCTCAGTGGGACTTGAACTTGGTTCTTACCTACCTCGTGCGCTCCCTTTGAGCCGCTACGTAACTGTCCTCTCAGACTTCTCACTTTGAAAACTGCCTTTCTGGAGGGCATCACCTCTGCACGCAGAGTGAGTGAGCTGCAAGCTCTTTCTTCTAAGCCTCCCTTTTTGGCTGTCCATCAGGACAAAATCGTCCAGAGAACTAGACCATTCTTTCTTCCCAAGGTGGTTACTTCTTTCCACATTGGCCAAAACATCACTTTGCCCACCTTCTTTCCGCCCCTGCATCCTTCAAAAGAGAAAGAGAGGCTCCACCGTCTGGATCCAAAACGTGCGCTTTCCTTCAATTTGGATCGCACCAAACAATTCCGGGTGGACGACCAGCTCTTTGTTGGTTACGTGGGCGCTAAGAAAGGTCAGGCCGTGCACAAACGAACCATCTCCAGGTGGGTCGTTCTGTGCATCAAAGCCTGCTACTCTTTGGCAAAGGAGGAGCCTCCAGTGGGGCTGCGCGCCCATTCCACCACGGCGACGGCAGCTACTACTGCGTTGGGACGAGGAGTCCCCCTGAATGACATCTGTCAGGCAGCTACGTGGGCATCGCTGCACACGTTCACCAAACACTACTGCCTAGACAGCCAAGTCTAGAGAGGCGGCTTTTTTGGCCGTTCTGTTCTCCAGGACTTTCTGGTGTGAACTTGGTTCGCAGACCCACCTCCGGGGTTGGTATTGCTGGGGTATCTATTCTAAGGTAAGGAATCTATAACTAACTGTTTCTTTCAGATGGACAAGTTACTTACCTTCGGTAACGATATATCTGTAAGAAACATAGGTTAGTTATAGATTCCTTACCACCCCACCCATCCTCCCCGTTCTGCGAACTGACTTCTAGGGTTAAGGTCTTCCTTTCAGGGCCCTAGTTTTGTGCACCAGTGGTCAGTGTCTTGCATGGCTCTGCGCTTCTGGCGTGGAAAGTCGTGTACAGAACTGATGTCCGCGCGCGAGGGCGGCGTCTATGTAGCTACTGCGACGTCATCCCGGCAACCACGACGCCGAGGACGAACGCGGAGTCGGCCGACGCCACCTTCCGACGCGCAGGGGTACTGCTGACGAAAAACTTTGCGGATCCAGTCTGACGCCTGGGGGTAATTCTAAGGTAAGGAATCTATAACTAACCTATGTTTCTTACAGATATATCGTTACCGAAGGTAAGTAACTTGTTCTTTCGTCTTTGTCACATTTATTTTGAGTTAGGCACTCCATGTGTAGGCAAGGGTGAGGGCAAAGCAGTCTTTAGGTTAATCAATTCATTTGCAGGCGAGGAGTTAGAAATAGAGTTATAAATGGTCAGTATTTTGGGGACTGTTGATGGTCGGAACAATGATGATGGTCATATAAGAATAGATTGGTATTGATCTGTTCTTTCCAAGGAATCAATGTTATGTTATGGATCTTGGTGACTTTGTCTTGGCTGAGGTTTGTTTTTCAGTAGTAGGAGGATCTGTTCAATTTTAATTTCATTGGGAAAATGCCTTCTTTTAGGAATTGGTTATGGTGAGGAGAGGTCTGAGTGATTCTACTGTCAGTTAACTCATAATAGTGGATGAGAGAACGTCTCCATTGTATGTGCGGTGGTTATGATATTCAATCGATCATGGGGTATCCCTTGCCTATCTAGAAGAAAGTACTTTCACAACTGGATACCTTGTCATTTATTAGTAAAGAAAAAGGAATATTTTCTTTTTATAAGACCCTCGCCCACTCTGGTAATGGCATGCTTAATCATCGGGTCTCATCCTGGTCCCTAAAAAACAGGATGGACACAACCATATTCCTGGGAGCACTTTAGATATTTCCATGACCAGGGTACCAAGACTAATTTAAAATACCTCAAACAGACCTAGGTTTCCCTTTATTAATGGTCTGAATGGGTATGGGTTAAAATTATCACGAAGGGCACTAAGGATGTTATGGTCCTATGACCCTAAAATATCCATCAACATGTTTCAGCCCCTCTTCTAAGGCCTCTCTCGTCCAGGGCTTTCGTCAGAACGTTAGTGTATTGTTTGCTCCGGTATCACAATCATTCACTTTCTTTAGGGCATGCAATACTAAATTGCATGAAAGGTGAGTTTGTTACTTGCCTCATTGTAGGGTCTCCGTTCCTGAAAAGGAGAGATAATTCATAATCAGTATTTTTAACTAGAATGTGGGGTTACCATCTGGAAAATGACTGAAGCTATCATTATTTGCTTCCCAGATTCCACATTTGATGCTATAGGTGACCATCAACCTGGAATTGTCAATCCATGCATATTTTGATAATGGTGATTCAGACTCATGAGAGTAATCCAACCTTATCACACACCACATGTTTCACTCATTATTGCTGTCACAAGTGCTGCACATATTTTGTTGTAATTGTTGTCATGCCTGGAAAACATACTTTCGTAAACCATGCGTCATTTATGAGAAAAACAAAAGCAGAATCACATGCACAAGGTGCCGGCATCTCCAATCACACTGTCTGTTGTAAATCACTTACCCCTCTTGGGATTATAGTCCTACTACATGGGGATGGGGGGAGTAGGAGGAGGGGGAGAATGGCCCTGTAGTCACTCACTGGATTTTTGTGCTGATCTCAGCAGGGTTATGAGAAAGTTAGGGTATCAGTCGGGGTTCAGTAAGAGAAGTAAAAAAGTGAAATAGTACAAGTAGTGGTCAAAAGTAATGAGACAAAGCCTCTTACTCACATCATCAAGGGTAACGTGCCTCTTTGTTACCTATCTGTGTGCCCACACACTCCCTGCTTGTCCTGTCTCAGTTCACGGACGACCCAGTATTTAAAGGCCTCTCTGAGTTTCTTGGTCACGTGACGCCACCCACATGATGATGCGGGGTGTGTTAAGTGTCATGTGCCGGTGAGGGGCTCATGGGAAACCGAGTCCCTTCTTCGCACTAATGTGGCTATGGGGTAATTGTGATCAGGTAATGGGATGTCACTCACATGGTGACGCGGGGCATCAAATGTGTCGTGCATGCGAAAGGACTCATGGGAAACCCGGTCCCTTGTTATGGGGTAAACGTGAGCCTGTTTACACACTATGGAATTTTTAGTCTGAGAGGGATATATATATATATATATTATCTACTGGCGGTCGCCAGTAGATAGTTATAGTTAGGACCTTTATCCATAGGAAATCCGCAACATTCTATTTGAAATAACTCTTGCGCCGGTTGACGAATCTTCGCGAAAGCTTCCAACTTGTTGGGGCGCTCCGCTCCTACCCTGAAAGTCTCGGGTTGATTCGTCAAGCGGGGGCCGAGAAAAAAGGGGGGTCCCAAAACGCGTTTTCTCCATGTTAATTCCCATAGGAAATTTTAGCCTCGGCTACAGCCCGAACTGCTGAACGGCATTACACCAAATTTTGCAAAAAGGTAGCGCTTGGTTCAGAAAGCGACCTTTTTTTTAAATGGTGTAAATCCGTTCAGTAGTTGCGGAGAAATTCAAAAAATAAGAGTGAAAAAATCGATTTCCCATAGGAAACTTTATGCAAGGCTACAGCAAAAACTGCTGAACGGAATTACACCAAATTTGGCAAAAAGGTAGTGCTTGGTTCAGAAAGCACCCTTTTTAAAAATGGTGTAAATCCGTTCAGTAGTTGCTGAGAAAATCCAAAATAAAAGTTTCGATATTTAGAGGCACGGAGGATTCGCGCACCCTCCCGACCACGAGCTGCATGCTAATTGGCTGTCAACACTCCAAATCAGGAAGTGTTGGCAGCCATCTTGTTCCTCGGTAGAACCGAGGAACAAGAAAGCAGTAAAAAAAGTGCGCAATACGCAAAAGGGGGCAGGGTAGAAACACCCTGACCCCTAGGCCTGCTCAGGGGTCCTACAAGGACCCCAGGGCCCAAAAAAATATTATTTCTTTTAAAAATCGGCAGGATGCGCTTACGGTGCGCGGATGCTGCCGATAAAAAAAAAACGAAGCGCGGGCTCCCGCGCTTTGGTAATTGGCCCCCAGGTGGGCCAAGTCCCGGGGGCATGGGAGGGTTAAGTTTTATGATGTGGGGGAAGCCCCGGGGACCGCCACCCCCCGGGGCTTTAATTAAAAAAATGATGCGGGAGGGCTCTCGGCCCTCCCGCAGCTCCGGGGACCGCCACCCCCCGGGGCTTCTTTTTATTTTTTTAAAATAACCTATGTGGGGGGGGGCTTGAGCCCCCCCACACGCCCCGGGGACCGCCACCTCCCCGGGGCACTAAATATTTTAATGTGGGGGTCCGTTACGGAGCCCCGGGGACCACCACCTCCCGGGGCTGTGCAATTCAAGGGAGGGGCCGCGCGCCCCCTCCTGGAGCCCTTGATGGCCCTGGGGACCGCCACCCCCCAGGGCCGGCTCCTGCAGTGTCCCGGGGTGCCTAACCCCGGGACACTGTAGTTTGCTATGACAGGACGGGAGCCTCGCGGCTCCTGTCCTGTCATAGCAAACTGCTTTGGATATTGGAAGCGAGAGCAGGGAAACCTGCTCTCGCTTCCAATATCCAAAGCAAATTGCTTTTCCACATGGGGAGCTGCATCTTATCAGCTCCCAATGTGGAAAAGCAATGCCGGCTCCCAAGGGACGCGGGGAGCCGGCGGGACTGTGGGGGGATTGGGGACCCCCCCACAGTCCCCAACGGAGAGGGCCAGCCCCGGGGGATGGGGTCCCCGGGGCAAGTAGTGGCCCGGGAGGGGGGCCACGCGGCCCCCTTCCCCAAAATTTAAAAAAAAAAAGCAAAGGCCGCCCCGGGGGATGGGGTCCCCGGGGCCATAAGTGGCCTGAGGAGGGGGGCAACGCAGCCCCCCTCCAAAACAATAAAAAAAATTTAAAAAGGCCATGCCCCGGGGATGGGGTCCCCGGGGCCGATTAAGGCCTCGGGAGGGGGCTACGCGGCCCCCTTCCAAATTGTTTTTTTTTTTAAATAAATAGGGGGCATGCCCTGGGGGATGGGGTCCCCAGGACCAATAAATTAGAAAAGAAGGGGGCCACACAGCCCCCTTCTTAAAAAAAAACACCGGCATCGCGCCGGAGGCCACGCCCCCTTCTTTCACCACTCTGCAAACGCGCCCCTGGCGCGTTTGCAGATGGCGAACGAATTCCCCTTGAATACTGGGGGTCCCTGGGGGCCAACTAGCCCACCAGGAACCTCCAGTATGCACCAGGGGGCTGCGTTGCAGAGAGGTGTTCTGCGGCCACGCCCCTTTACACCTCTCTGCAACGCAGCTCTGTGGCGCATAATGGAGTGAGCTGGTGGGCTAGTTGCACCCCAGGGACCCTCAGGATTGAAGGGAGTTAATCCCCGACTTAAAACGCGCCACGGGGTGCGTTTGCACAGTGGTGAAGGGAGGGCGGGGCTTGAGATGACATGTGTGCAAACAGGCCCCGTGGCGTGTTTTAAGATGGGGAATTAAATCCCCTTCAATCCTGAGGGTCCCTGGGGGACAACTAGCCCACCAGGTACGTCCAGAAAGCACCACAGAGCTGCGTTGCAGAGAGGTGCAAAAAGGGCGTGGCCTCTGAACACCTCTCTGCAACGCAGCTCTCTGGCGCATACTGGAGGTACCTGGTGGGCTAGTTGGCCCCTAGGGACCCTCGGGATTGAGGAGGAATTAATTCTGCAACTTAAAACGCGCCACAGGCGTGTTTGCAGACATGTCACCTCAGGCCCCACCCCTTCCTTCACCATTGTGCAAATATTCCTCTAAAATCAGCCGAACTACGAATTCCGATTTACTCACCTGTTATCAGGAGAGAACCCAGTGCTGCATCTTTTAGCCCAGCACTGACCCTGAAAAGTAATTCTAACCGTACTTACCAGTAACTTGAATTTCCTTCCATAGGCTAACATTGACTGGTTTCACTTGGAAATTCTTCTAAGTGTGGAGTTTTGGAACTTTATAATATTCCTCTAAAATCAGCCGAACTACGAATTCCGATTTACTCACCTGTTATCAGGAGAGAACCCAGTGCTGCATCTTTTAGCCCAGGACTGACCCTGAAAAGTAATTCTAACCGTACTTACCAGTAACTTGTATTTCCTTCCATAGGAATCCATTGTCTGGTTTTCAGCAGAAAAGTTTCAAAGTGTCAATTTTCACAAACTACAAATATTCCTTAAAAATCGCCTGTATGACTTAAACGCATTCTTTCAACTGTTTACAGGAGATGCACCAGTGCTGGATCCAGGATCCACCACTGAGTAAGAAAAAGTAACGATAACACTACTTACCTGCTAAGTGAATTTCCTGCCATAGGATAACATTGGTGATTCTATGTGAAAAAGTTTCCAAGTGTCAACTTTTAAAATACAATAATATTCCTTAAAAATCAGTATTGTAACCAAAACGGTTTTACTCATCTGTTTACAGGAGATGTCCCAGGACTGAATCTAGGATCCAGTCCTGTGGTTAGAAAAGTAATCCATAAAGTAACTAATTGCATTTAACTAGAAATTCACATTGAGCTCAATGTTGCATTGTGTTTGAAATTGTGTTGCCCATTGCAACAACTGTAACTACTGTACTTAAAAGTCTATTGCCTATTTGCAAAGAATTTAAACTAAAGTAATTCATTCTGAGAAAGTATATTTTGTAATGTAATGTATAATGTAATTACAATGTAATTTAAAAAATACATAGTTTAAAAAAATGTAGTAAATCAGTATCAAAAAAATAAAGATAACAATTAATACATTTAAAAATTGTCATTTACAAAACCTTTGAAATTCACTGAAAAAAACCATAGGTTTCAGACATGTTATAGTTAGGAATTAGCATTTAAAAAACCTTTGAAATTCACTGAAAAAACCATAGGTTTCAGGCACGTTATAGTTAGAAATTAGCATTTAAAAAACCTTTGAAATTCACTGAAAAAACCATAGGTTTCAGGCACGTTATAGTTAGAAATTAGCATTTAAAAAACCTTTGAAATTCACTGAAAAAACCATAGGTTTCAGACACGTTATAGTTAGAAATTAGCATTTAAAAAACCTTTGAAATTCACTGAAAAAACCATAGGTTTCAGGCACGTTATAGTTAGAAATTAGCATTTAAAAAACCTTTGAAATTCACTGAAAAAACCATAGGTTTCAGACACGTTATAGTTAGAAATTTGCATTTAAAAAACCTTTGAAATTCACTGAAAAAACCATAGGTTTTAGGGACAGTTCTAGTTAGTTGGACATTGCACTCGTACAAAACCCGTGAAATTCCCCCGTTATAGTTAGTTCAGCTAACTATAACTTGCGCCCCCGCAATGCACTGCTGATGACGTCACATATTACATCACTCATGACATGGTCAGTGACATCACTGATGACATCTCAAATGACATCACTGATGACATCATCCATGTGATAATTTCATGCATTTTCTCACACCCTAATATAACTTTTGATACACCCACTGTAAATTACAGACTTCCATTCTCAAAACCATAGACACTCCAACACCAATAACTACATACCCACTCACTGATTCTTAGGTCTACACACACATCCACTCACTCACCCGTACAGCAGTCACTCATACTTACGGTCACTCAGTACAGGACTATCATATGCACTCATACACCTACATAGACACTCACACACCGCCACTCATCCATAGAGGTACTCACACACCTAGTCAGTCATGCAAATAATTAATCACACTGCCATTTACTCACCTATACAGTTATACACACACCAGCTCACTTACTCATACAAATACTAGCACATTCTTACGCTCTTATACAATCACTGATACAAGCACACACTAATCCATACAGTCACTCTCACAATCACACACTCTCGCTTATAGCTATTTATATACTCCAACACACATATATACTGCCTTTCACATATGTAGTTACTCACACATGTACCACTGAGATATACATTCACTCACTAACACACCCATACACACACTCCCCCACCCATACAGTCCATCACAGATACACTCTTGAAACCATGCACCCAGTGAATCACCCACTGATACATCTATGTGCAGTCACACACACCCCATCCACACAAACACTCAGGCACCCATACAGATACTCAGACAACCAATCAATAACTCATAGACACTCATGTAGCTATTTACAAACCCATGCAGCCACTTACACACCAACAGACAGACGGATAAAGACATTCACACAGTTTAGTCACTAACCCATGCATTTAGTAAGATACGTTTAATCACTCACTTATAGAGTCAGTCACGCACCTACTAAATAATCCATCCAGACACTTATACACCCACTCATTATTCAATACACCTTGGCATATATATTAAACATATTTAAACTTTATAGAAACACACAGTCACTGCATGATGTCATCTGTGATGTCACTGACCATTGTATAAACACTGACGAAGGCTGAGGCTGAAACGCGTTTGTTTATTTACAGTGCACCAATAAATCTTTAAGCTGATTTTTCACCAACGAGAGTGCTGGTCCTTACTGTTGCAAGACAGTGGAGCGTGAGATATATATATATATATATATATATATATATATATATATATATATATATATATATATATATATATATATTCTCTTCCCACATAACTGTCCTCTGTGAAGCCTGATTTTCTGATCTTACAAGTTGGATTCTGGGATATGTAGTTCCATCTCCTATTGTGTATTTCTTTTATGTTTTTACCCCTTTGTTGGCCAAGCAGTGGGTACGGAACAACAGGCGAACATGGGGGAGGAGTACAAGAAGGGAAAAAAGCAATAAATATCGACAAAGTTGAAGTTTGTAAGGGAGACCACTGGGACGAATGCACACTTCAATACCGAGCAGAACCAGGGGATTCCTATTCTCGCTACACATAGTTTATATGGCGAGACCAGCATAGAATAGTAAGGGTCTTAACAGGGTGAGCCAGATGGGTATAGGTGTAAGTGGTTCCCATGGCCAGTGGTGTGGGGCTACAGTGTTTCTTATACCTAAGGAGTATCCGTTGTGGTGAGTCCTCCCAAGCTGTTGGAATCACGAGGGAATGAGAGCGAGTCCATACTATGACGAGGTCTCTTGTTCAAATTCTGTTGTTCCTAGAAGTGAAAAGAGTTAAGTTGGTTCCATGGGATTTCCTAGTTGAGGCTGGTCTTGTGTGTTTTTAACTTGTACACCCACCGTTGTTCTTTTTCCAAGAGTAATTTTATGTCATGTTATTGTGTTGTGTCGGTTTTTCTATTATGGTCCAATACATCTCATTTTCATTGTGATTTTTCTCAAGGTAGTGGGCTGTCTATCTTGTGGAGGTCTTCTTGCAGCAAATGGTATTCCTGTGCTCCCCAATTCTTGTCTTTATTTTTCTGGTCAGCATGTCTATGTAGCAAAGTATACAAGGACAATGAATGAGATTTGTGTGTGTTCGCTGTTCCCAATGTGTGGATAGACCCAGATCCAAGGTCTTGAAGTGTTTTGTAAGGGGACAGGTGGAACATTGACCACAGGGATAGTGGCCAGTTACACGAGGCAGGTTCCAAATAGTATTTGATCTTGGAAGTTCCTGCTCTCTGGGTCTGGTGTGGACCAATATGTCCCTGATGCTTCTATTCCTTTTGAGTGAGAAAAGTGGTTTTTCAAAGGACAATTGGGTAGAGGTCAAGGTACACCAGAGCTTATTTATAATCTTCTTGATCATGTTGGAGGAGGAGTTGTATGTGCTCACACAGATGAGGGATTTTGCCTCTTTCTTTATACTTGTTTCGAGTAGGGGTTCTCTGGATATTTCAAGCTCCTTTCTTTGCTTTTTCAATGATCCCTTTAAGATATTGCTGTTCCAGTAATTTCTTTGTGAGGGTCTCGGCCTCTTGTTTAAAATTGTTCAGTTCATAGCAGATACTCTTGATTCGCAAGAATTGCCCTACCAGGAGATTTTCCCTGAGTACATGGGGGGTGCACTGTTGAAGTGCAGAAGGCAGTTCTTATCTGAAGGTTTGGAGTGGAGTGAAAACATTTCCACCACTTGCTTGGATTGTTATATCCAGGAAAGAAACTGTTTGGTTATTTGAGGTCATCGTGAAACTCAGGGAGGGATTCCCATTGTTCAACCATTCCAAAAAGGTGAACCGTTTTTCATTGTTTCCATGCCAGATAACAATGATATCGTCAATATAACGTTGCCATAGGTGTAGCTCATCTCTGAAGGGGTTATTAGTCCAGATGTTCTCTTCTTCAAAATGATGGACGTACAGGCAGGCTATGATGGGAGCTATCATGCTTCCCTGTGAAGTCCCATTTCGTTGAAGGTAAATCTTATCGTCAAAGGCGATGTAATTCTCTGTTAGTGCCAGTTTAGCCAGTTTCATGATCCCGTCAATGGGAGCGACCCAGTCCCACTCCTCGTTGCGTAACAGGTTTGTGATAACCCTAAGGCTTTCCTCCTGGGGGATACTTGTGTAAAGTGCCTCTATGTCCAAACAGAGTATACTTTCCGTGTTTGGGTCATATTCCAAATCACTAAGGATATTGGGAAGGTGTTTAGTGTCCTTAATGTATGACTTGGTCTTTTCAACTAGAGGTCATTAAAACTAGTCGGTAAACTGGGACAAAGACTATAAAACTAATCCTATCCCTGAGATGATTAGTCTGCTGGGGGATGGTAGTCTTCCTTTGTGTATTTTGGGGAGTGTGTAGAAGTAGGTTATCTTTGGTTTTGTGGTGGTAAGGAAATCTGCCTCTTTTTGGGTGATCCAGTTGTTGGTTTCTTCAGTTAGTGTCTTGATCTTGTTCTGTAGTGATCTGGTGGAATCAGATTTTTGTAGTTTCTCTCGTCTGTGAGCAAGGTCAACCATGCTTCTTGGTAATCCTCTTTGTTTTGAATCACTATTTTTTCTGCCCTTGTCTGCTGGTTTTATGACAAGGTGTTTTTCTTTACTCAGGGATCCTAGAGCATTCCTTTCCTTTTTCGATAGGTTCTGGTATCCTCTTCACCTAGTATCCAGATTCTCCGCGTCTTTTATGACAGCCTCTTCAAAAGCATGGACCTCTGGAGGTATAGATGTCAAAGGAGGATTAAAATGGGATTTTTTTGTGTAGTCTGGTGTAGCCTTCGTCTATGTCCAACATAGGAGTGTTTTGGAAGAAGAGCTTCACTCTGATCTTCCTGAAGAAATCGGCTAGTTCATATCTTAGCTTGAGTTTGCCCATGTACGTGGTGGGGACAAAACCCAATCCCTTGTTCAAAACCGTGTCTTTATCGGTTGTAAGTGTTTTGTTGGTTAAAGTCGCCATCTGAAAGAGACACGTTAGTGACAGATTCCTTACCTTAGAATATCCCCAGGTGTCAGGCTGGATCCGGAAAGTTTTGCGTAGCAGTACCCTTGCGCGTCGGTAGGCGGTGTCGTGCGGCTCCGCGTCCGTCGTCGGCGTCGGGATCGCCGGGATGACGTCGCGGCCAGTACTTAGACGCCGCCCCTGCGCGCTGACGTCAGTTCTTTCTTTTTCCGCACCAGTAAACGCAGATCCGGAGTGAGCAGTGCCCCAGTCATTTCTTGACTGATTTTTTGTGACTTTTTGTCACTGTTTTCTCGAGTCGTTCGACTCCTACGGTGTCGGTAGGGATGCCCGGCTTCAAGCCATGCGACGCCTGTGGTCGAATGATGTCGATCACGGACCCGCATCAGGATTGTCTCTAATGCCTCGGGCGCGACCACGACTCCAAGTCGTGCCCTGACTGTCGGGCCTTGCATCCGAAGGCTTTGCGAGAGCGGTCTCGAAAGCTCCTCGAGGTCCGGTAGTAGGCTCCGCGCCAATCCAAGCCCCGGTCACGAGAGAGGTCGAGGGGCCGGTCGCGGAGTCCTCATCGTTCTTCGGGGTCAAAGTCTTCGCACTCTTCCGGTAAGTCGAAGCACAAGAAGTCGAAAAAGCGTCATCGCTCGACGACTTCCCCTCGCCGGTCGCGCGACTCGGCTCAGGGTCCCGTCGGCACCGTCCCCGCGGCGCCGGGAGTGCCTGTGGAGCCGCCGCCGCATTACCCGCCCTTCCCGGGTTCGGGGGTGACTCCGGCCGAAATACAGGAGTTCCTGTCGGCCATGGCCCGCCTCTAGGGCCTCAAGGTCCCCCCGGTGCGCCTTCGGGCCCCGCGGGCCCTATTGGGGTTCCTACGGCGCCGCCGGCGACTCCGGTCCCGGCGCCGCCAGCGACACCAGCCCCGGCCCCGGCTCCGGTGCTGCCACAACCCCGGTCGACGCCCGTTGACCTGACGACACCTCCACCAGCGTCGATTTCACCGGTGCCGTTCACGACGCCGCCCGGGGCTCCGGGCGACGTCGTCCCCAGGTTCTCTCCGGACTCGGCGCCGGACCGACGTCGATCGACGCCGGCTCCGGCGCCGCTGAGACCTTGCGTCCCACATGTCCCTCCTCCTTACATTGACCCTGATTTGGAGGACGAAGAGAACTGGGAGGGGTCTGAGGACCCTCTCACTGCCCAATGTGAGTATGATCAGGACTGGGCTGAGGAACTTGGGAGGCCAGTGGTCTGGACACCTCTCCAGACATTGGCATGCTGTCTCCTCCTTCCGTGGCAACGGAGGAGGGAGCAACCTTTGCTACGGTGTTGCGTAGGGCAGCTGAGGTCCTGCACCTCCAGTTACCTACTGTGGCTGTCAGGACTAACCTCCTGACGGAAGTGCTTCAGCCGGCGCTACCTCTGCGGAGCCACTGCTGCCGTTCAACGAGGCACTTTCGGACGTTCTTTTGGGCACCTGGTCCAAGCCCACCACAGGGGCTCCTGTGGATAGGAACGTAGCCCGACGCCATCGCCCTGCTCCGGGCGACCCCCTGTTCCTTTCCCAACACCCCACCCCTGAGAGCTTGGTTGTCCAAGCCTCTGCCTTCCAAAGCGCCTTCCCTCCCGCTCCCCTGGATAGGGAATCCAAAAAACTGGACCAATTTCGGAAGAAGGTTTTTTCTTCCACCAGTGCTGGCTTGAGGTCTGTCAACAACACTTTCCTTTTGGGCCGATATACCCACTCCTTGTGGGATTCGGTGGCGCAGGTCCTGCCCCAGTGTCCTGAGGAGGCCCAGGCACTGCTTTCCCGCGCCATTGCGGAAGGAAGAGATGCGGCAAAATACACCATCCGATGTGGCCTAGATACCGCCGACTCGCTAGGCAGATCGCTTGCGACGACAGTGGCGCTGTGCCGTCAAGCCTGGCTGAGGACCACTGGTTTCTCGGGCGATGTCCATAACACACTTATGGACATGCCCTTTGATGGCGTCGGCCTTTTCGGCAACAAAGCAGACCACGCGCTGGAGCGCTTTAAAGACTCGCGGGCTACAGCCAAGTCCCTGGGCCTTTTTGCTGTGCGCCCTCCGCAACAGTCTGCTTTTCGCCCCTTTCGTGGCCACGGAAGCGGCGCCCAGTCACATCCGCTGCCCAGCCACCGGCCCGCGCAGCAAGCGTCTTCGCGTGGCCGAGGACGTGGCTCCCGCCGAGGGGGGTCGGGTAACCAGCGTGCGGGTCAGGCCACCAGCTCCGCCCCGTCCGCGGCCTCCAAGCCCTCCTAGTCCCTCCTTTCAGGTCCACAGTACGCCAGTCGGGGGCAGGGTCCGCCATCACCTTCACCGCTGGCGTGCCATTACTTCGGACAAGTGGGTCTTGGACATTGTCCGAAGGGGCTATTCCCTCCCCTTCGAGACTACCCCCCCGGCCATGCCACCTCAATGCCACCGCATGTCGGTGGATCATTTGGTGCTTCTTCAAAAGGAAGTTGCGGCCCTTTTGACCAAGGGGGTCATCGAGCGCGTTTCGACCCCAGAAGTAGGGCGTGGTTGTTACTCCCACTACTTTCTGGTGCCCAAAAAGGACAAGGAGGACATGTGTCCTATCTTGGACCTCCGGAACAACAATCGCTTCCTCCGGAAGGAGAAGTTCAAGATGCTCACCCTAGCTCAGGTCTTGACTGCCCTCGACCCTGGAGACTGGATGGTAGCGTTGGACTTGCAGGACGCATACTTTCACATCCCCGTCCTGCCGGCCCACCGGCGTTACCTGCGGTTCACGGTAGGCCTCGAGCATTTTCAGTTCACCGTGCTCCCCTTTGGCCTTACCAGCGCCCCTCGGGTGTTCACGAAAGTGATGGCGGTGGTCGCAGCTCATCTGCGTCTGGCAGGGGTTCCAGTCTTCCCCTACCTCGACGACTGGTTGCTGAAGGCGGGCTCGTCCCAGGCAGTCGTCTCCCACCTCCAGACTACGGCCGAACTCCTGCACTTGCTGGGGTTCTCCATCAACGTGCCAAAGTCGCACCTGATTCCTTCTCCACAGCTCCTTTTCATCGGAG
Source organism: Calotriton arnoldi (assembly GCA_963921515.1). NCBI lineage: Eukaryota > Metazoa > Chordata > Amphibia > Caudata > Salamandridae > Calotriton > Calotriton arnoldi. Next base: position 3,849,619 of record CAWUFW010000063.1, read on the forward strand.
CAGTTCTGGACACGACGTAGTTTCGGGCCTATCCTCCCGAACGGCGAGTCCAGGATATTCAGGCTATGATTCCGATCTTTCAGCCTCTATCCTGGGTTTCGGTACGGATGACCCTGAGGCTGCTGGGCCTCATGGCCTCCTGCATCCTGCTGGTCGATCATGCCAGATGGCATATGCGGGCTCTGCAGTGGGACCTGAAGTTCCAGTGGGCGCAGCATCAGGGGAACCTGTCCGATTACGTCCAGATCTCGGAGGGGACTGCAAAACAGTTGCAGTGGTGGCTCTCGAACCGGCAGTGGGTCATGGGCAGATCCCACTCCCTTCCCCAGCCAGAGCACACAATTGTGACGGACGCGTCCCTTCTGGGATGGGGCGGTCACATGGGAGAGGCGGAGATAAGAGGCCTCTGGTGTCCGGCGGAGTCCCGGCTTCATATCAACCTTCTGGAGCACCGGGCAATCCGACTTGCACTCAAGGCATTCCTTCCCTCTGTCAAAGGGAAGTTAGTGCAGGTGTTCACAGACAACACCACCGCCATGTGGTACTGCAACAAACAAGGCGGGGTGGGGTCGTGGACCCTATGTCAGGAGGCTCTGCGTCTCTGGACATGGCTGGAACATCAGGGCATATTCCTGATGGTTCAACAACTGGCAGGTTCCCTGAACGCCAGGGCGGACGAACTCAGCCGCAGGTGCATGATGGATCATGAATGGCGTCTTCACTCGGAGGTGGCGCAAGGACTCTTTCTACAGTGGGGAGAGCCTTGGTTAGATCTATTTGCCACCGAAGAGAACGCGCAATGTCATCAGTTCTGCGCGTTGGAATTTCCAAGGCGGCACTCGCTCGGCGACGCTTTTCGTCGCGAGTGGAGTTGCGGTCTGTTGTACGCCTTTCCGCCTATACCACTTCTACCCAGAGTGTTGAAGAAGATTCGGTGCGACCGGGCCTAAGTCATTCTTGTGGCTCCGGACTGGGCTCGAAGAGTTTGGTATCCCGAGCTACTCAGTATGAGCGTCGATCCCCCTATCCGTCTGCCTCTTCGGGAGGATCTTCTGTCGCAGCAGCAGGGGACGGTCCTCCACCCGAACCTGTCCAGTCTCCACCTCCTTGCGTGGAGATTGAGCGGCGGCAGTTGATTCCTTTCGACTTGCCTCCCGAAGTTTGTGATGTGATTCTGCCAGCCAGGCGTCCCTCCACTAAGGTGGTATACGCCTGCAGGTGGAACAAGTTTGTGGCATGGTGCTCAGCAAAGGCTGTGAATCCCCTTTCTGCCCCTCTTTCTGAGGTCCTTCTGTTCCTTCTTTCTCTGGCCCAACAGGGCTCTGCCCTGGGTACCATCAAGGACTATCTTTGTGCAATCTCGGCCTTCCTCAGGCTTCCTGATCAGCCCTCCCTTTTCAAGTCCCCTGTGGTTAACAGGTTTCTTAAAGGCATTACACACCTCTTCCCTCCTGTTCTGTTTGTGATGCCTCAGTGGGACTTGAACTTGGCTCTTACTTTTTTAATGTGCTCTCCCTTTGAGCCTCTACATAACTGTCCTCTTCGTCTTCTCACTCTGAAGACAGCCTTTCTGGTGGCCATCACCTCCGCTCGGCGGGTGAGTGAGCTCCATGCTCTTTCGTGCAAACCCCCCTTTCTGTCTGTCCATCCAGACAAGTGTTCTTAGGACGCGTCCGTCCTTCTTGCCAAAGGTGGTTACTGCCTTCCACATTGGGCAGAGCATCACTTTGCCCACCTTCTTTCCTCCTCCGCATCCTTCCAGAGAGGAAGAGAGGCTCCACCGTCTGGACCCAAAACGTGCGATTTCTTTCTATTTGAACCGCACACAACAGTTCCGGGTGGACGACCAGCTCTTTGTTGGCTACGTGGGCGCCAAAAGAGGTCGGGCCGTACACAAGCGGACCATCTCCCGCTGGGTTGTCTTGTGTATCAAAGCCTGCTATTCTTTGGCTAAGAAGGAGCCCCCTGTTGGGCTACGTGCCCATTCTACCAGGGCAACAGCTGCTACCACGGCAACAGCTGCTACCACGGCTTTAGGCCACGGTGTTCCGCTACAGGATATATGTCAGGCAGCTACGTGGGCCTCGCTGCACACGTTTACCAAGCATTACTGCCTTGACAGCCAGGTCCGGAGGGACGGCTTCTTTGGCCGCTCTGTCCTCCGGGACTTCCTTGTCTGAATCTGTTCGCAGACCCACCACCGGGGTTGGTATTGCTGGGGTATCTATTCTAAGGTAAGGAATCTGTCACTAACGTGTCTCTTTCAGATGCACAAGTTACTAACTTGTGTAATGATATATCTGTAAGAGACAGTAATTGGTGACAGATTCCTTACCGCCCCACCCATCCTCCCCGTTCTGCGAACTGATTTCTAGGGTTAAGGACATCCCTTTCAGGGCCCTAGTATTTTTTCAGACACCAATGTCAGCTTCTTGCATGGGACAAGGAGCCGAGTTTAGAGGTCCTGCACACGGGCTCCAGAGGAAGCTCAAGTCTAAAGGGAGTGTGCAGTTCCTATCTGGATGTGGGGGGAAGACAGGTCTTTCTTCATGATGCCCTCACACACCCCGAGAGGTGTCATGCTTCATCATTGGGCTGTTTGCCCCTCGTCAGGACGGCGCTGCAATGCCTGACGGGCTCCCGGAATCGGGGCTCTTTATCGGGGATCTTTTGAAGAAGCCGTTAGGTGCGTGCGGGTGTGGGGGCTGGGTAGTGCACGGGGGTGAGATAAGTAAAATAGGTCAGGAGCAGTCCTAGTAAGATCAAATTTTAATGTATTAGGTAGCTCTAGCCTAGTTAAAAATTGTGCGTGTGCCCATATGTGGGAATAATGTTCCTAAAGGGCTATCAAAAATGTGAATGGTCAACATGTTTCGTGCCCAGTCTGCCCCTAACGGGTCAAATGGCACTTCATCAGGACCGAGAAAGGTGAGTGTAAAAAGTGCACTACCGTCTGGTATTAAGATTCTGTGACAAAAATTACCAGATGCGGTAGGAATTCCCTAGTAAACTTGTACTGGGGAGTACTGTAGACCTGTGGGAGAAGGGGAAAAGAAGGTGTTAGACCTGTCAGCCCTAGGGTGGTCTTACCCTGTTTTTTTCCCTTTCTGCGCCTCATTTTTGCCACCATATTTTTACTGGACCTAGGTCTCCGGGCGCCTTGCCACTGCTGGTCAGTGCTGAGGTGCAGGTGCTCTCTCACCAAAGATGGCTGCCACAGGCCCCTGCTACTGCAGAGGGCCTTCCACACATACACACTAGTCGCCAGAGTCAGGCTGGGACAAGGGATACAGTAGCCATCCCGTCCCCGCCTCTGGGCCCCATAGCTAGGTAGGTGGAAGGTTCCAGAACCTTCCGGGCTGTGGGAGGAGTTACACTTTGCCGCCTTTGGGAGGGTCACCTGACCTAGGGGTATAAGAGGCTTGGAGGGAAAACCTGGAGTTAGTTAGGTTGAGGCACCGCTGAACCTGGGAGAACCTGCGCTGGAGTACAGACTTTAGGGCCTAGGGGGAGACCTACACTACTGCCGCTGACAGGGTCAAGGCCCTGCTGCCGTAAGATAGATGAGGAACGCCCACCACCCACTGATCTTGCCCAGTGTGAGGGGACCCAGGGAACCATCTCCAGCGTGCCAGGAGGCACATCAACCCCTCCAAGAATCACCAACTCACAACCCCCCCTGTTCATAAAGAGACTTTGCTGAATCCATGACCTGCAGAACCTAAAGTGAAAACCATTGAGAGGGGATCAGGAGGCGAAGCGCTGCGTCCTAAGCGCTAGGCCTCCACCCCCTATCTACCTATACAGACAGCTGGACTGTCCTCCAAGAACCATCCTTACACAGCCCGGTGCATAAGGCTGTCAGCGCGCCTGCGCTGCAACTCCAAGTGAGGAGAGAACTTGACCTCCCCCTCCGTCACTGACCTGGTGACCGGATCGCCGCCGCGGCCGCCGCTGCGTGAAGAGGGAGCTGAGGCAGGAAGACCTCTCCCCCGTGCATAACTGTGGTGAGGGGCGCCGTCCGCGCCCTCACCGAAACCCCAGAAGTCACCGCCGGGCCCGAGACCCCTGCCGCTGCAAGCGCGGCCAAGAATAACACCGTCGCAGCCCCCGAGGGCTGCGTGAAGTGAGCTGAGGCCTACTGCGGCCTCCAGGCCCGTGGACGCTGTTGCCGAGGGGCCGGGGACGCTGACCGCGTCACAGGTCGCGCCCCGAAAAGGCCGCGACGGGATTGGCCCGCCGGAGTCAATCGCCGGAGAAGAAGGAGAGGGAGGCGTCGCCTGGCAACCAACGAAGGCCGCGACGCGATTGGCCCAGCCGGAGCCAAGCGAGACGACGTCAGAGGGGCTCCACTGCCAACGGGAGCCCCCGGAAGAAGAGAAGACCGCGACGCGATTGGCCCAGCCGGAGCCAATCGAGAGGACGTCCACGGGGCTCCACTGCCAACGGGAGCCCCAAGAAGAATCGCCGCCGCGCCAGGATTGGGCGCCGTCAAGAGCCCGCCTCCGCCCAGCACGTCCGGGAGGTAAGGACGAACCTCCTGTGCCTTCGCGGGAAGCCGGAGCCGTCTGCAAGGACTGCCGGCTCCCGCTCAGAGTCCCCACTCTCTCCCCTGACTCCACGGGGGCCGGAGGAGTGGCATACCGGCCCCCAACGACGCAGCAACACAGCGAGAGGCTCCGTAGCCTCGTGAAGTAGAAACAGCGCCGGCCGGAGGGCCGTGAGACTCACGCCGGGCCCCGCCCCCACAACAAAGGGCTGGCCCGGAGAAGAGTCCGCCGTGAGGCCCCCGCAGCCAGCCACAACACCGCAGGTGAGCCCAGGAGGCCCCTAGGGCTCTAGGTTAAGCCCCTGGGGGCCGGGGGCCACGCATGAAGAGGGATTAAGGAGGGAGGGGGCCTTTGATAACCTTTGATAATAGGCCAGGCACCTGGTGTAACCCTAGCCTAATATAACCCTCACCTCCCCGGGGAGATAAAGGAGTCCCCCTTTTTGGTAGCCCCCAGCTGCTGGACATGTTGAGGGGTTCCCTGTAGGATTCCCTCCCGCCTAGTGTATCATAGGCTGTATAGAGTACCTAGGCCTACTGTATATATGTTGATGTATAAACCGTGTTGCGCCTGTTCTAGGCCCTAGTTGGTAAAGAGCACCCGAATGAGCAGTGGTGCTGTGATTTTAATGCGGCCTTTTAGTGGCCAGAATTGTGAAGGGTCTTTTTAAATGAACGCGCACTAGTTACCCGAATGTATAATTTGAATAATTGAATGCCATCTTGATCAATATAAAGGAACCTGATTGTTACTTATACAAGCCTGGTGTGGTGTCCGGTTATTGCGTCGCATTTCTGAGTTAATGTGAGAGTGTGCTGCACAACTGCCTTACACATTGCCTTCGCGTGCCTTTCCCCGCTTTGCGCCATGCTACCATAACGGTCTCGGTAACCCCGTTTCCAACATTGGTGTTCAGCGGTGGGATAAGGACTGGTATTTGTGCAGCACCCTACAGTGACTCAGTGTGCGCCGCAATTGGACACCTAGGAAAATAATAAGTAGGAGGAATTCTATTGTAAATTGCCAGTTGTATTAGTCCTGTGTTAGACCTGCTGCCTTCCATTTAGGACCCCTTCCTTAAGTTGTCTGGGACCCCACCTAGGAGGATGGAGTTTGAGCTAGCCGACCTAGAGAGGTACACGGTGAACCAGCTCAAGGAGTTCTGCCTAGAGAGGGGGTGGCCGTCAAGCGAGGTGCCAGGAAGGAGGTACTTCAGAAGGCTTTGAGGGCATGGGTCATGGCCCACCCGGAGGGAAGAGGGGAGGAGGAGGAGCAGAGGGAGACAGACGACCCAGGAGAACTGAGCCTACTGAACATTGACGTCAGCGAGAATGTGTTGCCAGGAAGACGTTCCAGGGCAGGCAGTAGTGCGTCAGGGGGAGTGTGTCACCAGAGGAATTCGAGGACAGAAGGCAGCAAAGGCAATTGACATTAGAATTGGCTAAGATGGAAAGGGAGCGAGAACAGGGAAGGCTAGCCATGGAGGAAAGAAGGCTTGTACATGAGCTTAGCCTGAAAGAACTGGAGCTCCGAGCCTTGCAAATGGAAATGGAAGGCAAAGGAAATGGTGGCAGCGTACCTACTGGGGTTCCACAGGAGCCCAAATTTTACCTACCCAGGGAGGTGATGGCCAGCTTTAGTGTGGGTGATGACATAGACAAGTGGTTGACGGCGTACGAGGTAGCTTTGGTGGCCCATAGAGTTCCTGAGAGCTACTGGGGAGGAGGACTTTATAGATACATACCTCCACTAGTCAGGGACACACTGCTAACCTTAGAAAAGGGGGATCGAACCAACTACCCTATCATGAGGGAGGCCCTGCTCAGGAAGTTTGGCCTCACCCCTGAGAAGTACCGCCAAAAGTTTCGCAACAGCCACAAGCTCACCACACAAAACTGGGTAGATTTTTATGATTATGCCCGGAAGGCATTAGAGGGTTGGGTGCGTGGCAGCGAGGTTGACAATTACACTGGGCTGTACGACCTATTTTTGAGAGAGCACCTCCTCGAGAAATGTTTTCCGGAGCTGCGCCAGTACTTGGTGGACCGCAAGCTGACCAACCCAAGGGAGCTTGCAGAGGAGGCAGACACGTGGGTCAGCACTAGGGTGTCCCACAAGGGAGCCGGGGCGGATCCCCCGAAGGGTGGACAGGTGTTCCCCCAGAAGAAAGAGGGGGAGATAAAAAGAGGGAGTTCTTTAAAGGTCCCCAAAATAGACCGCCTGGGAGAGGGGTAGGTTTCCCATCCCAATCTGGATACCAGAAACCCACTTACCCTGACAGGAGTCAGCAGCCCAGAACTGTCCGGTGCTACGAGTGCGGGGAGGTTGGACACTACAAGGGGGATGCCCAGTGTCGCAAGAGAGCCCCAGCCCCCACAGGAGGTAAGACCCCCGGGGTGGCCAGTGTAGCGCTTGGGGAGGAGTTGTCCCTAGGTAGGGGAGGTGAGTGGACAGGCTTGACCTTAGTTTCCCTGGGGGATAGGGAGATCATCCCAAGGGTGCAGGTACCCGAGAACACTGCCAAGTATCGGCAGAGGGTCCTGGTGAACGGGGAGGAGGTGGAGGCTCTGAGGGACACAGGTGCCAGTATGACAATGGTGAAACGTCAGCTGGTGTCCCCAGAGCAGGTGATTCCTGAGGAGTTCCACCCGGTTGTGATGGCAGATAATAGCCTGGGTCATTACCCCGTGGCCCAAGTTCCCTTTGAGTGGGGAGGAGTGTCAGGTCTGATGAAGGTTGCGGTGAGCCCTGCCATGCCAGTTGACTGTCTGCTGGGCAACGATTTAGAACATACTGCCTGGAGAGAGGTAGAGTTCAATGCCCATGCTGAGATGTTGGGGTTACCAGGATGGACTTGCGTTATCACGCGGTCCATGGCTGCCCGACCAGGAACTCAGCCCGGGTTGGAGCCTGAAAGAAGGGCCCAGCCCACTGCTGGACGAGGAGATGTCCGGGAGGAAACACCCGGTGAGATGGATGGGGAGCCCGCGGAGGTGACCCCGGAGTCCGCTGCGGTGGTTGGTTTTCCCGTGGGGGACCTGCCGACCCCTGCAGAGTGGCAGGTGGAAGGAGGGCCTACCCGGGAAGAATTTTGCCGGGCACAGAGGGAGTGCCCTACGCTTGTTGGCATACGGCAACAGGCCGACGCCCAAGCAGCTGGAACAGAGACTGGTAATTACCATGTCTACTGGGAGGATGGTCTCCTCTACAGTGAGCCTAAGGCTCCGGTGCATGGGTCCTCAAGGGCCGTGGTGGTCCCCCAATGCCACCGAGCCTTTCTGCTAGAGTTGGCGCATGAGATACCACTAGCAGGACACCTGGGCCAGGACAAGACGTTTGCGCGCTTGGTCCCACATTTTTACTGGCCCAGGATGCGCGTCACTTCTGACACTTATTGCAAGACCTGCACCACTTGCCAAGCAAGCGGCAAGACAGGGACTAAGGTGAAGGTCCCTCTAGAACCTCTCCCAGTGGTCGATACCCCTTTTGAGCGAGTGGGGATTGACATTGTCGGGCCGTTGGATCCGCCGACTTCAGCTGGGCATAGGTTCATTTTGGTGCTAGTAGACCACGCCACCCGGTACCCAGAGGCAATCCCTCTGAGGACCATCACAGCACCGGTGGTGGCGCGGGCCCTCATGGGGATTTTTACCCGAGTGGGATTCCCCAAGGTCGTGGTGTCAGATAGGGGCACGAATTTCATGTCAGCCTACATGCAGGCCATGTGGAAGGAGTGTGGAGTGACCTACCGGTTCTCCACTCCTTACCACCCCCAGACGAACGGGCTCGTGGAGCGCTTCAACAAAACCTTGAAGGGGATGATCAGGAGCCTACCCGAGGACTTGAGAAGAAAGTGGGACGTCCTCTTACCCTGTCTGCTCTTCTCCTACCGAGAGGTGCCGCAGAAGGGGGTCGGTTTCAGCCCCTTTGAGCTGCTCTATGGCCACCCCGTTCGGGGGCCCCTCAGTCTTGTCAAAGAGGGGTGGGAGAAGTCTTCCTCGAAGCTTCCCCGTGATGTGGTCAGCTATATGCTGGCGTTCCGCAGCCAAGTGGCCAAGCTGTGGAAGGAGGCCTCGGACAACTTAGAGGCAAGTCAGGCCGTCATGAAGCAATGGTATGACCGGAACGCGCGGACGGTAGAGTTAGACGCTGGACAGAAGGTGTGGGTCATGGAGCCAGGAGAGCTTAGCGCCCTCCAGGACCGATGGACTGGGCCGTTTGAGATCTTAGAACGAAAAGGCCAGACCACGTATGTCGTCGACATGAAGACCCCCGTCAACCCCACAGGGTGCTCCACGTCAACCGCCTGAAGCCACACCAGGAGCGTTCCGAGCTCACTCTCTTGATGATAACGGATGGGAGTGAGGAGGAAGAGAGTGAGCCTCTGCCAGACCTTCTGGCGGTCCACGAGAAGGATGGTTCGGTAGAGGGAGTAGTCCTCGCCCCATCCTTGACCCCAGAGCAACAGAGGGACTGCCGCCAGGTTTTGGGGCAGTACGCCTCGTTGTTTTCCCTCACGCCTGGAATCACGCACCTGTGTACCCATGATGTGGACACAGGGGACAGTCCGCCAGTGAAGAACAAGTCTTACCGGCTGTCCGATAAGGTCAAGGCTAGTATCCAGAGTGAGGTGGTAAAGATGCTAGAACTGGGGGTGATTGAGCCTTCCAGTAGCCCTTGGGCTAGTCCGGTAGTGTTGGTGCCGAAAGCGGCCCCCCGGGCACCACACCAGAACTTCGGTTCTGTGTGGATTATCGTGGACTCAATTCGGTCACCAAGACCGACGCTCACCCGATCCCTCGGGCGGATGAGCTCATTGACCGGCTGGGAGCAGCCCGGTATTTGAGTACCATTGATTTAACATCAGGATATTGGCAGATCGCCATGGCGGAAGGAGCAAGGGAGAAGACTGCGTTCTCCACCCCCGAGGGCCACTTTCAATTCCAGGTGATGCCCTTCGGGTTGAAAAATGCTCCCGCCACTTTCCAGCGGTTGGTGAACCAGGTGCTGTCTGGCCTAGAGGCCTTCTCTGCTGCCTACCTGGATGACATAGCTGTCTTCAGTAGCAGCTGGGAGGACCATCTGCAGCATCTCCAGGAGGTGCTGCAGGCTTTGCAAAGGGCTGGTCTAACCATCAAGGCCAGCAAGTGCCAGATTGGACAGGGATCTGTCGTGTACCTGGGACATCTGGTGGGCGGAGGTAAGGTGCAACCCCTCCAAGCCAAGATTGAGACCATCATGGCCTGGGAGCCCCCAAGACCCAAACAGAGGTCCGAGCTTTTCTCGGCCTCACGGGATACTACCGCCGGTTCGTCAAGGGATATGGAACCATCGTGGGCCCATTGACGGAATTGACTTCCAAGAAACAGCCACGCAGAGTAATCTGGACGGCTGCCTGCCAAGATGCCTTTGAGACTCTTAAACGTGCCATGTGCACCGCACCGGTGCTCCGGACCCCCGACTTCGGCCGGGAATTTATCGTGCAGACAGACGCTTCTGAGCATGGCATAGGAGCTGTGCTCTCGCAGCTGAATGACGATGGCCAAGACCAGCCAGTGGCCTTTATCTCCCGACGACTACTCCCCGGGAACAGCGGTGGAGTACCATCGAGCGGGAAGCCTTTGCTGTGGTTTGGGCGGTGAAGAAGTTGAGGCCATACCTTTTTGGTTGTCACTTCTTGGTCCAGACCGACCACAGACCCCTTCGCTGGCTCATGCAGATGAGAGGCGAAAATCCCAAATTGTTGAGATGGTCCATTTCCCTCCAGGGGATGGACTTTCGGGTGGAACATCGACCCGGTGTAGACCACGCCAACGCTGACGGTCTCTCCCGGTTTTTCCGCCTTAGTGAAGAGAACTCCCTAGAGGTTGGGAAGCTCTCCCCTCTTTCGGCTGGGGGGGACGTGTGTTAGACCTGTCAGCCCTAGGGTGGTCTTACCCTGTTTTTTTCCCTTTCTGCGCCTCATTTTTGCCACCATATTTTTACTGGACCTAGGTCTCCGGGCGCCTTGCCACTGCTGGTCAGTGCTGAGGTGCAGGTGCTCTCTCACCAAAGATGGCTGCCACAGGCCCCTGCTACTGCAGAGGGCCTTCCACACATACACACTAGTCGCCAGAGTCAGGCTGGGACAAGGGATACAGTAGCCATCCCGTCCCCGCCTCTGGGCCCCATAGCTAGGTAGGTGGAAGGTTCCAGAACCTTCCGGGCTGTGGGAGGAGTTACACTTTGCCGCCTTTGGGAGGGTCACCTGACCTAGGGGTATAAGAGGCTTGGAGGGAAAACCTGGAGTTAGTTAGGTTGAGGCACCGCTGAACCTGGGAGAACCTGCGCTGGAGTACAGACTTTAGGGCCTAGGGGGAGACCTACACTACTGCCGCTGACAGGGTCAAGGCCCTGCTGCCGTAAGATAGATGAGGAACGCCCACCACCCACTGATCTTGCCCAGTGTGAGGGGACCCAGGGAACCATCTCCAGCGTGCCAGGAGGCACATCAACCCCTCCAAGCATCACCAACTCACAACCCCCCCCTGTTCATAAAGAGACTTTGCTGAATCCATGACCTGCAGAACCTAAAGTGAAAACCATTGAGAGGGGATCAGGAGGCGAAGCGCTGCGTCCTAAGCGCTAGGCCTCCACCCCCTATCTACCTATACAGACAGCTGGACTGTCCTCCAAGAACCATCCTTACACAGCCCGGTGCATAAGGCTGTCAGCGCGCCTGCGCTGCAACTCCAAGTGAGGAGAGAACTTGACCTCCCCCTCCGTCACTGACCTGGTGACCGGATCGCCGCCGCGGCCGCCGCTGCGTGAAGAGGGAGCTGAGGCAGGAAGACCTCTCCCCCGTGCATAACTGTGGTGAGGGGCGCCGTCCGCGCCCTCACCGAAACCCCAGAAGTCACCGCCGGGCCCGAGACCCCTGCCGCTGCAAGCGCGGCCAAGAATAACACCGTCGCAGCCCCCGAGGGCTGCGTGAAGTGAGCTGAGGCCTACTGCGGCCTCCAGGCCCGTGGACGCTGTTGCCGAGGGGCCGGGGACGCTGACCGCGTCACAGGTCGCGCCCCGAAAAGGCCGCGACGGGATTGGCCCGCCGGAGTCAATCGCCGGAGAAGAAGGAGAGGGGAGGCGTCGCCTGGCAACCAACGAAGGCCGCGACGCGATTGGCCCAGCCGGAGCCAAGCGAGACGACGTCAGAGGGGCTCCACTGCCAACGGGAGCCCCCGGAAGAAGAGAAGACCGCGACGCGATTGGCCCAGCCGGAGCCAATCGAGAGGACGTCCACGGGGCTCCACTGCCAACGGGAGCCCCAAGAAGAATCGCCGCCGCGCCAGGATTGGGCGCCGTCAAGAGCCCGCCTCCGCCCAGCACGTCCGGAGGTAAGGACGAACCTCCTGTGCCTTCGCGGGAAGCCGGAGCCGTCTGCAAGGACTGCCGGCTCCCGCTCAGAGTCCCCACTCTCTCCCCTGACTCCACGGGGGCCGGAGGAGTGGCATACCGGCCCCCAACGACGCAGCAACACAGCGAGAGGCTCCGTAGCCTCGTGAAGTAGAAACAGCGCCGGCCGGAGGGCCGTGAGACTCACGCCGGGCCCCGCCCCCACAACAAAGGGCTGGCCCGGAGAAGAGTCCGCCGTGAGGCCCCCGCAGCCAGCCACAACACCGCAGGTGAGCCCAGGAGGCCCCTAGGGCTCTAGGTTAAGCCCCTGGGGGCCGGGGGCCACGCATGAAGAGGGATTAAGGAGGGAGGGGGCCTTTGATAACCTTTGATAATAGGCCAGGCACCTGGTGTAACCCTAGCCTAATATAACCCTCACCTCCCCGGGGAGATAAAGGAGTCCCCCTTTTTGGTAGCCCCCAGCTGCTGGACATGTTGAGGGGTTCCCTGTAGGATTCCCTCCCGCCTAGTGTATCATAGGCTGTATAGAGTACCTAGGCCTACTGTATATATGTTGATGTATAAACCGTGTTGCGCCTGTTCTAGGCCCTAGTTGGTAAAGAGCACCCGAATGAGCAGTGGTGCTGTGATTTTAATGCGGCCTTTTAGTGGCCAGAATTGTGAAGGGTCTTTTTAAATGAACGCGCACTAGTTACCCGAATGTATAATTTGAATAATTGAATGCCATCTTGATCAATATAAAGGAACCTGATTGTTACTTATACAAGCCTGGTGTGGTGTCCGGTTATTGCGTCGCATTTCTGAGTTAATGTGAGAGTGTGCTGCACAACTGCCTTACACATTGCCTTCGCGTGCCTTTCCCCGCTTTGCGCCATGCTACCATAACGGTCTCGGTAACCCCGTTTCCAACAGAAGGGGAAGGTACAACCAAGGAAAAATAAAATAAAAACCAATAAAAGTCAAAGCATAAGCCAGCAGTGTGGCAACATGGTTATGAAAAAACGGTAAATTGTACTGACAAACAACCTGGCAATTACATAATTACACGTTAGTTGGCTGTGGTTCAAGCATAGCCAGTGCCTAAACTCATGTGCCTGGCAAGTGGTGAATAAATTTAACCGTGCGCAAGGTTGCGTGAGCATTCATACTCAAACGAATTGAAGGAGATCTGGTAAATATCTCCTGGTAGCAGTGCGATAAAATTTACGGTAAAAAGTGCATGGTACATCTGATGCCAATGGATCCCCAACTGTGGAACAGCACTAAGTGGGGGATGTGCGTAGCCAGGCGAAAACATTGTCGTAATATTCAGATACGATAAATGAGGTCCGAAATGTATCGCAATGGCAGGTAGATGACATGAGCTAATCAAGGTTATGTGGGGAATTGCCGTACACATGTTATGTGGGAAATTGCCGAACACATGATGCCAAACAATTGATGGACATAATGGACAGGGGCGCTTATGTTAGACAAATGTGAGCGGTAATAGCCGAGCGTGATCTGGACTGCCAGCGCGGGGCAATCGTGTTTAGCTGATGTTAGTAAGACAAGGGCCGAATTGGCATTGGCAGCAAGCGGCAAAGTACATGACAAACATCAAACTTCTTGAACACACATGCAAACACGCAGTGGTGACAAACTCACCCCTAGTTACATAGTCTAAGGCTGACGGGGATAACCAGAGCACGTCGTTGCTCCGATAGCTGAAAGGAACAAGCAGCGGAATCAGACATCGGTAACAGTGGCAAATGCTTACCGGTCATGTTGGACGTGCGAGTGCAGCGTATACTCACAGGTGTAGACAGTCAACTAACAGTCGTCCTACCCTTGCTCCGAGCCCCGTGAGGACAACTTCCGGTAGTCTGCTCTTTATAGTAGGGTCTAGAGTGTGGAAGCGTGGCGGCCATCTTGGAGGGGGGTTGTTAAAAAACTTTATTGAGAGGACAACCGCTAGTGTGTACAGCTAAGAAATAGAATATTGGGTAAATTAGAGCACTGGTAAGATGTGAAATTACTATTGTGGGCTCAAAATGTGGTTGGTAAGTTACACCATGCAACAGTGTGTTATCGCTAGCTAGTGGATAAGTAAAATCCATGAGTAGAGTATACATGCTAGTATTATTAAGGGAGGGATATCATCACGGACCAGACGGTCAAATGTCAAGGATAGTAAAGGCGAAGCAATGGGGGCTTGCGCACGATAATTCCTCTGTCGTACCCAATGGTGTCCTGTCTTGGTGGTGACGGTAAAGTGTGCCGAGTATTGGGGCACTATCAGGATTGGGCAGCGGAGGAGAGGGGATGGTAGGAATGGGCCCTAGGGGTTCAGTTCTGCCCATGGAATTTCATCATTGAGTCCCCTAGTGTGTCCTCCCAATTTAAACACCCAACGTTGTTCCTTCCTGAATAAAGCTTCATTAGTGATGGTGGGAAAAGCTTCTAGGACCGTCCATTGTAGATCATTGGGGGTGTGATTTTGTTCTACATAGTGAGCACACATTTTAGTGTTTGTTTTTTTTACAACGAAAATTACTCCTATGTTCAGTGATTCTCGTCTTCACAGCGCGAGTGGTTATCCCTATGTATTGGCGATGACAGGGGCATGTTATGAGGTCAATACAATTACGTGTATTGCAATTCGTGTGCTTGTTTTGGGTCCATGTCCAGTTATTAGTTAGTGGGATTGTTTTAGTGGCTCGTGTAAAGGGACAGACTACACATTGACCACAAGGATAGTATCAAGTGACAGGTGGTAAATTCCACAATGTGTTGGGCCTAATGTGGAGGCCTAACCTGTTGGCATTGCGTGCTCGTTTTTGTGCATTAGTTATAATGCGAGGAGGGTATTGTCTCCTAGCCAGGTGGTTGCTTAGTTCTGAGGCTTGTTTTTGTAGTCCTACAAAAACAAGCCTCAGAACTAAGCAACCACCTGGCTAGGAGACAATCCTACAAAAACAAGCCTCAGAACTAAGCAACCACCTGGCTAGGAGACAATACCCTCCTCGCATTATAACTAATGCACAAAAACGAGCACGCAATGCCAACAGGTTAGGCCTCCTTGAAACACAGACCAAACCCGAGAATGATCTCATTACATGTGTTACGACCTACACCCCTGAGTCAAACATGTTAAAAAAGGTCATAAATAAACATTGGAGAATTCTGGGGACAGGAGACCTGACACTTAGCAAACCACGATTTGCCTTTAAAAGAACAGCTAATGTCAAGGATCTTTTGATCAACACTAGACCAAAAATAAACACATCAACGGCGCCCAACACATTGTGGAATTTACCACCTGTGACTGGACACTATCCTTGTGGTCAATGTGTAGTCTGTCCCTTTACACGAGCCACTAAAACAATCCCACTAACTAATAACTGGACATGGACCCAAAACAAGCACACAAATTGCAATACACGTAATTGTATTTACCTCATAACATGCCCCTGTCATCGCCAATACATAGGGATGACCACTCGCGCTGTGAAGACGAGAAACACTGAACATAGGAGTAATTTTCGTTGTAAAAAACGAACACTAAAATGTGTGCTCACTATGTAGAACAAAATCACACCCCCAATGATCTACAATGGACGGTCCTAGAAGCTTTTCCCACCATCACTAATGAAGCTTTATTCAGGAAGGAACAACGTTGGGTGTTTAAATTGGGAGGACACACTAGGGGACTCAATGATGAAATTCCATGGGCAGAACTGAACCACTAGGGCCCATTCCTACCATCCCCTCTCCTCCGCTGCCCAATCCTGATAGTGCCCCAATACTCGGCACACTTTACCGTCACCACCAAGACAGGACACCATTGGGTCCGACAGAGGAATTATCGTGCGCAAGCCCCCATTGCTTCGCCTTTACTATCCTTGACATTTGACCGTCTGGTCCGTGATGATATCCCTCCCTTAATAATACTAGCATGTATACTCTACTCATGGATTTTACTTATCCACTAGCTAGCGATAACACACTGTCGCATGGTGTAACTTACCAACCACATTTTGAGCCCACAATAGTAATTTCACATCTTACCAGTGCTCTAATTTACCCAATATTCTATTTCTTAGCTGTACACACTAGCGGTTGTCCTCTCAATAAAGTTTTTTAACAACCCCCCTCCAAGATGGCCGCCACGCTTCCACACTCTAGACCCTACTATAAAGAGCAGACTACCGGAAGTTGTCCTCACGGGGCCCGGAGCAAGGGTAGGACGATTGTTAGTTGACTGTCTACACCTGTGAGTATACGCTTCACTCGCACGTCCAACATGACCGGTAAGCATTTGCCACTGTTACCGATGTCTGATTCCGCTGCTTGTTCCTTTCAGCTATCGGAGCAACGACGTGCTCTGGTTATCCCCGTCAGCCTTAGACTATGTAACTAGGGGTGAGTTTGTCACCACTGCGTGTTTGCATGTGTGTTCAAGAAGTTTGATGTTTGTCATGTACTTTGCCGCTTGCTGCCAATGCCAATTCGGCCCTTGTCTTACTAACATCAGCTAAACACGATTGCCCCGCGCTGGCAGTCCAGATCACGCTCGGCTATTACCGCGCACATTTGTCTAACATAAGCGCCCCTGTCCATTATGTCCATCAATTGTTTGGCATCATGTGTTCGCCAATTTCCCACATAACATGTGTACGGCAATTCCCCACATAACCTTGATTAGCTCATGTCATCTACCTGCCATTGCGATACATTTCGGACCTCATTTATCGTATCCGAATATTACGACAATGTTTTCGCCTGGCTACGCACGTCCCCCACTTAGTGCTGTTCCACAGTTGGGGATCCATTGGCATCCGATGTACCATGCACTTTTTACCGTAAATTTTATCGCACTGCAACCAGGAGATATTTACCAGATCTCCTTCAATTCGTTCGAGTATGAATGCTCACGCAACCTTGCGCACGGTTAAATTTATTCACCACTTGCCAGGCACATGAGTTTAGGCACTGGCTATGCTTGAACCACAGCCAACTAACGTGTAATTATGTAATTGCCAGGTTGTTTGTCAGTACAATTTACCGTTTTTTCATAACCATGTTGCCACACTGCTGGCTTATGCTTTGACTTTTATTGGTTTTTATTTTATTTTTCCTTGGTTGTACCTTCCCCTTCTTTTCCCCTTCTCCCACAGGTCTACAGTACTCCCCAGTACAAGTTTACTAGGGAATTCCTACCGCATCTGGTAATTTTTGTCACAGAATCTTAATACCAGACGGTAGTGCACTTTTTACACTCACCTTTCTCGGTCCTGATGAAGTGCCATTTGACCCGTTAGGGGCAGACTGGGCACGAAACATGTTGACCATTCACATTTTTGATAGCCCTTTAGGAACATTATTCCCACATATGGGCACACGCACAGTTTTTAACTAGGCTAGAGCTACCTAATACATAAAAATTTGATCTTACTAGGACTGCTCCTGACCTATTTTACTTATCTCACCCCCGTGCACTACCCAGCCCCCACACCCGCACGCACCTAACGGCTTCTTCAAAAGATCCCCGATAAAGAGCCCCGGTTCCGGGAGCCCGTCAGGCATTGCAGCGCCGGCCTGACGAGGGGCAAACAGCCCAATGATGAAGCATGACACCTCTCGGGGTGTGTGAGGGCATCATGAAGAAAGACCTGTCTTTCCCCCACATCCAGATAGGAACTGCACACTCCCTTTAGACTTGAGCTTCTTGCATGGCTCTGCGTTCCTGGCGCGGAAAGTCGTGTACAGAACTGACGTCAGCGCGCAGGGGCGGCGTCTAAGTACTGGCCGCGACGTCATCTCGGCGATCCCGACGCCGACGACGGACGCGGAGCCGCACGACGCCGCCTACCGACGCGCAAGGGTACTGCTACGCAAAACTTTCCGGATCCAGCCTGATGCCTGGGGATATTCTAAGGTAAGGAATCTGTCACTAACTACTGTCTCTTACAGATATATCGTTACACAAGTTAGTAACTTGTGCACCATGTCTACAGACCGCTGGGTCCCGGTTGGGGTTCCCTCGTCTTGCTCCATGTTTGTATGATATTCACCAGCAATCTTTCTGCATGTTTCTGCACATTGAGAGCGATTGCAGCTTTTTTTGTTTTTTAAATGGCGCATATTGAACAGTTTCTAATATTTTTTTGCTACAAATATCTAACAGGTTTTTGATGTGTATAATTTTGCACTACAGGTTCTGTTTTTAGTCTTCTTTTATGCAAACATGCTCTCTCTTTCATATGTAAGAGCTATGCACCAAGATTTTAAGTGGTTTGTGGGAAAGATGATGGTGTGACCATGTATTATGAAGGAGAAAGTAACCCCTGTCGTACACAAAAAGGATATTGCAAGTCACTTATAAAGGAACTCCTCAGTGACTTGCAGTGTACTTATAATGTAGGGCAGGGGGTACTTAATCCCTTATATTATTCCCTCTCCCTTCGCACCTACAGCATAACACAGTACCCTGTGCCAGACACATTTTTTTCAAAAGTATATTTGCTTCTGTCTATTTTGGGCTGCCTGACCCAGCAATGGCATTCATTCCCCTCATTCAAAAATATCACAAACATTCCAGTGGGGTTTGCTGTCAAACCAGTCTATGATGAGTAAAAGCCTAAAAAAATGGGGACCATACGACTAAAGTAGGCTTCATGGTAGACAGCTCTCTACTTCCTCAAACAATAATGTAATATCAAAACTGGAAGGATTGTTTATTTCCTACAATTTTCACTTTCTGTTAGCCTCTTTAAAATATATGAGTTGTACCAATAAAATACTTGAGATAGGTTTTATGGGAAATAATCCCTTTCTATGAGCCTGTGACATATTTTGTCTTTCAGAATGGATATATGTCAATAAAAATGTGTCTCGCTGTTTATTTATAAAGTTTTATATAGCGCGAACATGACCCTACGAGGGTATCCGAGCGCTTTACAAGAGGTAAAGAAAAGAAACAGTTATGAGGCAAGAGGCCTTCACAGAGCCCATGCCACCCACTACATATACATGATCATAAGAGTCCAATATTTACATGGTTATAGCAGATGTGGCCTAATGTGGCCAGCTAGTAGAGTACATGAGCCTAAAGCAAAAATGTGTTCATTAGTAGCACTTTGACTACCTCTTTAAATGCTACCGTTGAGGGGATCAGTCTGATTTCAGGGGGGAAGAGAGTTACAGATTCTAAGGGCAAAACCCTAGATGGCTCGCTTGTAAGTTTTCTTTTTACGGAATTTCTTTAGGCTTCGGCAGTAAGGTGCTAGAGCTTCTAGAAGATCTACAGCCACCAGAAACCTCCAGTTTTTGTGGCAGGTAGGGCTTTTTGGGTCATGCAGGCAATTTTTAACTCAATACTTACCCCAGTCTAGAGCCTGTAGATCCAGAGTGATGTGGTTGTATATTTTGGATCCTGTGATGAGTCTGGCAGCAGAGTTAAGAGAGGCCCTTAGAGGAGCCAGCGTTATCTAGGTAGGCAGCATAGGCTTGCACTTCCATAGTCCAACCTGGAAATCACTAGGGCTTGAACAACTAATTTGAAGTCGTCGAGGGGGGGAAGGGCCTCAATTTCTTTAGGATGTTCATTTGGAAGTTGGCTCCTTAAGTGGCTGTTCTGATGTGCTCCTGCACGTTTAAGTTTTTGTCAACGGTTATACCATGTGAATGGTCAGTGAGCTCATGGACATCCGACATTTCAACCGGCGGGGGCAAGAGGTTGTTGCTGATGGCTGTCAGATCAATCAGGTTAATATTTCTTAAGCTCCTTTTCCAGTGTTTAGGTTTCTTTAGTTGAGCCTTGTAAGTTATCACCAGTTCAATGATGATGAAGGTGCTGCAGTGGAGGTCTGTACAATCACAGGGGACTATGGATTCTAATAAAAATTGGCATTGGCCTTAGCTATGATTAGATCTAAGGTCGCACCCTTATTGTGTGTAGGATTGTCACAAATTTGGACCAGGTTGAGGTCATCTAGGAAGGTTGTATGGCTCTTCACTGCAGTCATTCTTATCATTCCAGTGGAGGTTAAAATCTCCAAGGAAGATGTGGGTGCCATTTTGTCCTGCATTGGTTGAGATGATTTCCATAATTTGTTCTACTAATGTGGTGTTATCTCCTGGCAGATGGTAGAGCGCATACAGCTTGCATAAAGGCATGTTGTTAGCAATATCGATGCCTAGGTTTTCACATGAGGACAGAGCAACAGTTTGTGACTGTTTCACTGAGAGACTGCTATGATGTGTACTGGCGATACATTCACCTTGTCTATGGGATCTATCTAATCTTATGACGTCATGATTGGGAGGTGCAGAGGAATCATTTAGCCATGTTTCAGTCAAAATTAAGAGGTCAAGTTCATGTGTAAGGATGAGGTCAGCGATATCCGCTGCATGCCTTACTGCTGATCTGCAATTGAGTAGTATGCATTTCAGGTGAGCTATGGTGTCCGCTGAGGTAGTCTGGTTGATGGTGACTCACACGAGGTTGGAGTTGCTAACAGCTCTGGAGTTGGGCCTAGGATTTCTGTGTGGGTTCGCAGGAATGGTTTGGATTTGTTCCAGAATGTCTGTGTTGCCAAAGGGAGTGGAATTATATGAGAGGAGGATGGAGTGAATGTCTCTGTCAGAAAGAGGAACTTTGCACCTAAAGGGCCGAGTAGCGTGGTTGAGGTAGGGTATGGTTCTACATCTAAGGTGGGGAGAAGTCGGGACTGTAGAGATCAAGTTGTTTGGGGGGAGGGGGGGAGAAAGAAGCCTAGTGCGGTAGGAAGCAGAATGGGCATGGTTGTGACTGTCCTTCCTAGGGGTCCTGTTGGGCCATTGATTGTTCGTAAGCTCTAAGGTGATGCTTATAAGGCATTGTAAGTCTGCCTTAAGATGTTGTAGGTCCATCGTAATTTCGCCAAATCTGGATTCTAGTGCAGAGTGGGAAAGAGTAGTTGTAGATTGGATCAGGGGGACAGGAGGGGAGGTAACGAGGACTGTGGTGTTGGTATAGCGCAGGTCATGTAGAGACAGTGGAGGGGAGAACTGGTTGAAGATGGGGTAGGGCTTGAGGGGGGGAGGTGGAGATCTCGAGTGCTGACTAAGTATGAGAGTTGGGGTCGTATAGGACATGTTGCTAGTAGGGTTTGCGAGTTTAGACTCTGAGGTTATCCTGGATTAGGCCATGGGGAGATTATCATAGGAAGGATAGTAGTATCAACACTAGTGTGTTTGGAGGGCAAAGGAAGAATCAGGGTAATGGTGGTATTACCGTAGCTGTGTATCTTTGTATCCGTTGCTCTAGAGGGGAGATATGGGTTAAAATCGGTGTGGCGAATCCCGGAGGGGAAATTGGACCCAACAAGAGGTTTAGAGTTGTGAATGTTATTCGCCACAGAGGGGAGAAAGAGTTTGGGAGCACTGGACGTAACAACGATGTGCAACAACACTACTTGGGGTTCCTGTGGGATATCTGAAGAACTAGGATGACCTTGTGAAGGGGTAGCATCATTGCTAGTCATCACGATTTTAATGCTAGAGAAACTTTTATCAAATAATTCTAATTTGTAGTCTGAGGACTGGATAAGGATAATCCCATTGTTATATATGGAGATGGTTGCATCTGCTCTGTAAGCCAGAGAGGGAGCTACAGAGAGTCTTAGACCATGAGGGGTTTTCCTAGATGTAGTGCTCAATAGCAATGAGTACAGGGCTTTCCTCTAATGAACTTGTCTATTCGTGTAGAGGATAAGATCACTTATTGTAGCTCCTTTTTTCAAGCAGAAAAAGGAGTCGGAGATTAGAGTTTCTGGGTGAGATTTGAGGAGCCGGTGTTTTAGTCTCTTGGAAGCATTTTTTTTTAGATTGGGAGGGTGTATCATTTTATAAGCATTGCGGCGTGCCGGCCGCAGTTGTGCGTCAAGCGTTTTTAGGGAAGTAGGAACCATGACTGAACAAGCAACTAAAACCAGAAAACGAGTGGGCTAAACAAGTAAGTTAGGGGTTCAAGTCTTAATATTGAGCATTGTGTCCTTTATAATTTCTTGGCAGCTGCGATGGGAGCAACGAAAGAGGGTATACAGTTGACCTGCTGAGAATCAATCCAGTCTGCAGCCCTGCATCCTGCGCATACGGAGTTGTAGTTAGTGAGAGGGGGGAGGTGTGGAGGAGGTGAGCATTGAAATACTTATGATAGGGCAGGTACATGAATGGCTGTGAGAAAGACTGCATTGAAGGCTGGTATAGTTGTTTAGGATAGAGTGGAGATCAAAATAATACCGTTGCAAGATGGCCGCTCCTTGGGGCTCTGGTACCAATCTTGTGATAGCGCACTGAGTCCTTTTTTAATTTCAGTGGACTTCTTGTGAATGCTCATTGAGCCCTTTTTTACTTTCAGTGAACAATGTGTTGATAGTCCTATGACAGTTTCTAATACTGTTGGGAAACAGTCCTATGTTCGAGTCACTGCTGGAGGAGAATCGCCGCCATCTTGTGAATAAAATCCTGTGTTTGGAAGAGGCGAGGTAGAGCCTTAAAATAGCTTTAAAGTGCTTCATTTAAGACAGTGGGGCCCACTGGCACTCATTTTTGGGGACCAACACTTATTTTTCCTGATCAAACTTTTGCCGAGAGCAAGAGAGAGAAAAACGCACAAACAGGAAAGAAGGAGGAAGAGAAAGGCAGAAACATTCGTCCCAAGGGGTGAAAGCAGGAACCTGCCAGAGTGAGATAAAGGGGCAGGGAGTGTCTGGCAGTGGATTAAAGAGGCATTAGAGGGATTCAAGCCTGTGCATTCTTGGTATTGGGCGCGCTGACGTTTAATAGCTCGGCTGGGCTTCTGGGCAGTGCTTTGGGCACTGGGCCTGGCACTCATTATTTTACATATTAGCCACTGCACTAGTGTCTCATGATAAATGTACCCACCAACATTGGACGAATGTTAAATATATACATCAAGAATCTATCCTAGGATCTTTGTCACCTAAATATGTATCATTATATAGAAAAGAACACCTTTGCTTGAGATGCTCAATGGTGCCTGTCGTGGAATTTACATTCTGTCCCCCCACAGGTTTGTAGATTCCTATCTCTTTTTTGCAGAAAATGACATCATTTTTTTAGTTGAAAAATAAATAAATATATATTTATTATTAAAAGGGAAGCACATTCTGAACCATAAGCGTAGGGCTTGTGCTGTCTTTATTACACATCCCACCATGGCTCAACCAAATAAACAAGGGAACTGTGAAGAGGATTAGGAATAGAATCTGAGGGGGGGCAAGATGGCGGCTGACCTCGCAGCCGAGGGAGTTCTCGTAATCTAACCTCCCTGCTCACTCCGATGGGAGACTGCGGACCGGAACGTTAAACCGGATAAAATACGAAGCTTTTGACTAGGATTGCCTTGGTACCTGTCGGCGCTGCGGTGTTGCACGGCGGGCTGTCGATTCCCTCGATTTCCACGTCTGCAACTGTGTTGGTGCTCGGCGCGTGTGGCTGTGGGACCGGATCGAACCCCTGCGCTGCTCAGGATGCCACCGAAGAACCTCAGAGGAGGAAAGACGCGCGGCGTAGGAGGCACTACTGCGCAGAGCAGACCCCCGGAAATGGCCCAAGACAAACAACGATGTGGAGCGGCTGACACTGCCCATGGAAGCAGCAATAACAGTAACAGCCCTGCAAGCAAGACGGGCAGTGGGAAGAGAGTTACTCCTGCAATATTTTTGGCAGCCAGAAGGGGGAGGAAGACGATCAATGGTAAAGCCACCACAGAAGAAGCAGTTCATGTGGAGAATTCAGTGGAGGTGAGCTCAGGAAATACAGGGGTATCGGGACTTGATATGGAGATCATGGAGCATAGGAGGGATCTAGATTCTCAGCACAGCCCTACATTGGAAAGGCAGGTTTCTATGCATATGACAGAGACATGCTTAAATGCGGCGCTTGTAGATCCGGCTGCTGTTGGTTCAAGGCTAGAAAGTGTGGCTTTAATTTCGGAAGCAGATAAACCAGTATCAGCAGAGGATATAGAAGGGTCTAATGAGGGTTTAAGTGATGATATATATCCGACAGATACAGATATAGAGGGACCTTTTTTCTCACTTTCCGATCAGACTAATTCATCAGGCGATGAATCACTACATCTCTCTGAGGGCCCTCCTAGCTTAGCTTGCAGGCGGTGGAGTGAAGTTAGTAGTGTTTACCAAGTAATGGAAACCCCTGGAAGCAACAATATGTTGGGAAGCTCCGGGACAGTACGTAAAAAAATCGCCCCCTCTGCTTTATCCATGGTTTCGGCCTCATCTCATGCTGAGAAGCTGGGTAACTCCGGCAATTGTGGGAATGGTGTTGATGGGGGGAGTCAGAGACAAGAGGGATCCGGCAGTATTTCATTGGCAGTGATATACGAAACTATGATGGCACACAGAGACGAAAGCCGGGCAGAAAGTCAAAAAACTCAAGGTGCCTGTAGGAAACTACAGAATTCAATACGGCGAATGGCCAAATCCTGCTCAGAGATTGCAGAAAGGATTACAGAGGCAGAAAATCGAATTTCTACGCTTGAAGATGAAATGACTGCGCAGAAAACAACTACTGAAACGTTAGGGTCACATAGGAATGATATATCCTGGAAGCTTGAGGATATGGAAAATCGCCTCCGGCGTAATAACTTGAGAATTCTTGGTGTGCCAGAAGGAATTGAAGGTACGGACCCCCGGAAATTTGTGGTGAAACTCTTCACCGAAGCCTTTCCAGAATTAACTAACTGGACATGGGATACAGAGATCCAGCGGGCCCACCGCTTTCCTTTTCGTGTCAAGTATCAAGCAGGATCAACTCAAACTAATATGAGGCCTAGAGCTATATTGATATGTCTATCTAATTTTTTATCTAGGGAGGCCCTGTATGATCTGGCCAGGCCTGATAGACAGAGAAAAGCGGCAGGCGTAGAGTTTTTGTTCGTCCCGATTTTTGCCCGGCTACAGTGGAAAAAGATGGCAGCTACGACAGCTAATCAATCCATTTAAGGATAAGGGCGCACAAGCATTTCTCTTAAGTCCTGCCAAATTGAAAATAATATATAAAGATAAAATAAGATTCTTTACTTCTGAGTTGAAAGCAAAAGAATATCTACATGAAATCAAGGCCTAGGAAGTATTGAAATTCTGGTTAATGAACTCTAATAACTCTGTGCTCTCATGCTGAATCGCAGTCTTTAGGTTTTTTTGTTAAGGGTAGATCCCTACAATTAATTGGGTTCTTTTTGTATTTGCTGGGTTTTTTTAAATATAAGGTAGGGTGTATCGCATAATCAGGGGTACAGGGAGGTTCGGTGTTCTACGAGGCTCTCCATCACCGTAGACTGCTGGGTCTACTAGCCTCTATGGCAGGGAGGGTAACGGGGGGGGCCTTCAGTGGTAGAGAAGGCGATAGCGGGGAGGTGGGGGGGGTTGCTGGTGTGGGGGGGCTACCAAGGGTGGTGGGGGGTGTAGGGGTAAAACTAAAAATGAGTCAGTAGCTATTGCAGACATTCTGAAATTGAAGGAGCAGGAGCTGGGGGAGTGGAAAGGGGGAGAGAGGAGGCAGGGAAAAAAGGAAGGGGAACGTTATTTGCTGCATCGATCCAGGGTTAAAAATGGCATCATTAAACATATGTACATTTAATGTGCGTGGTCTTAATGAAAGGGGCAAACGGCAAAGAGTGGCTCGAGAAATTAAGAACATGTCCCCTGATGTGGTTTGTCTTCAAGAGACACATGTTCCATGGAGTAAACGCAATGTATTAAGGGAATTAGGATTTGAGCTTTTGGTCTGTACTTCACAAGGTACTATTAATAGAGGTGTTGCTATTCTTGCCAAAAATTTTTTACTAAAAGTAACAAGAAGCTTAGCAGACAAATACGGCCGTTGGGCGATGATTGAATGTTTAGCTCTCAATGAGAAATGTACAATATGCTCTGTATACGGTTCGAATTATGATGAAACTCCGGTTATTGAATATTTGAATATAGAATTGGCCACCTGGGCTACCCCGTTGGTACTGACGGGGGATTTCAATATTCAAATGGGGGAAGTGCGTTATGGGCCGGGGGGTGATAAATACTTTGGTAGGAAACCGAAGGTATACAGAGCTTTGCAGCAGCTCGTTGATGAGCATGGCTTAATCGATGACTGGCCCAGATTAAAACATCCAGACCCAGGGTATACATACTATTCTTGCCCTCACCAAAAGCTAGCTAGACTAGACTATTTTTTTGTCACTAAAACTCACTTAGTTGATGCACATATACAGATTTTTCCCCGAATCACCTCGGACCATAACCCTCTCGTTGAGATTTACAATGCAAGGCCTGACACGTACCCGAGGCGCATTTTCTTTCGATAGGAAGTTATTATTAAATGAAAAGTTTATGTGTCACATGCGAGAATGGTTAACTCAGTTTTTGTCCATAAACCGAAATTCTACTAAATGTCATATAGTGTGGGATGCTATGAAAGCAGGGCTGAGGGGTGAAATATTAAGTTTTGGGCTACATGTACAAAAACAACTTAGGCAGCATCAACAGACGCTATATGATGGCTTGCGATATGCTGAATATGCGTTGATAGAGGCGGTTCAGGGGCGATTGGATACTACACAGGCACAGTCTGAAGTAGCATGTTGTAAAGCTAGGATAAATGAGGAGTGGGCCAAAGATATTGCAAAAAAATACCATCTTTTTAGGAGAGAGTGCTATGAGTTTGGTGAGGCAACTGGTAGATGCCTGGCAAAGAAGATCAGATCTAAGGAGGCTAAAAATACTATATCGGCAATTGAGGATTTAAGGGGGAACATAATAGAAACACCGGAAGGTATTCTAGAGGTTTTTAGGGGTTTTTATGAGGGGCTGTATTCTGAAGATTGTCATATTCAGGGGGGGAGAGGAGACTTCTATAAAGATCCTCACAGGGGGATACTGAATGAAGAGGATCAGAAAGCATTAGAGGAACCTATCTCGATGGAAGAGCTTGTAGAAGCTGTCGGCTCCTTAGCTTCAGGGAATGCAGCTGGCCCGGATAAGCTCCCTCTGGAATTTTATAAATTTTTCTTACCTGAAATACAGTCTGATATGTTAACCGTATTTCGGGAGGCACAAAAGGGTGTTGCACCGGCATCATGGGATGTTGCCAGTATCATTATATTTCTTAAAAAAGATAAGCCACCTACATTACCAGGCTCCTTCAGACCAATTTCACTCCTAAATTGTGATGGAAAGATCTATGCGAAAATATTAGCATCACGACTTTCCAGAGTGATTATGCCTCTAGTGTCGGTTCACCAGCACGGATTTATCCCAGGGAGGGGCACGGTCAACCACATAAGTAGGGTCACGACGCTATTGGACATTGCCAATACTCGTAAACTACCGTGTGGAGTGATACTATTAGACGCGGAAAAAGCGTTTGACCGTGTCTCCTGGGAGTTTTTATGGGCAACAATGAGGTGGCAAGGATTTGGCACGGGTTTTATTCAGGCAGTTAAAGCTATGTATAGATCACCTAGTGCCCGGGTTTGTGCGCTGGGGTTAGAATCGAATCCTGTATCTATATCAAGGGGTACCCGGCAGGGATGCCCCTGTTCTCCTCTGCTATTTGCGCTTTATATTAATCCGCTCCTAAACTTATTAGAACATAGGTTAAATACACAATCAGGTCTTGGGCAGGAGCGGGTTAGTATATTAGCATATGCAGATGATATAGCGATAGTTTCATCAGATCCGGGTATTACTCTGAGAGAGACGGAACAACTAGCACTATTATATGGGAAGAGTTCAGGCTTTAAGTTAAATTTAGCCAAAACACAGGTTGTTTGTACAGATTTAGTACATTTTAATGATCCAAGAGCCACGAAGGAGGCTATATATCTGGGGATTCGGCTGAATGCATGTCTTGACACGATGGTTCTATCTAATTGGGACCCTATGTTACGGAAGATTAAAACGGAATTAGATAGGATGGAGGGTTTACATTTATCAATGATGGGAAGATGTAACGTCTTAAAAATGAATATCCTACCAAAAATTCTTTATTTTTTTAGGTCGGTTCCTTTAGAAATCACAGGGAAACAGATTCAGAAACTACAATCCATATGCGGCAGTTTTTGTGGGCGCAGGGGAAACCCCGCCGAGCTATGAAATTAATGACCCTGCCACGGGAGCGAGGGGGTTGGGCTGTCCCCAATTTTCAGCTTTACTACTGGGCATGCTTACTACAATATATGGGAATTTTATTAGTGGGGGCTAATGAGGACAGCACAAACGATATACCTCATATTTATCAGTTATTACTAGGTTCTATAACGGAGAGAAGTTTTTTAAGATTCTGGAGCCTAGCTACTATAAAAACCCGCTTCAAGGTGGTCGAGGCTGCGCATAAGGCTTGGCTCCAGATTAGGCGATATTTACAGATAGGTAGGATTAATCATTATACCCCAACCGATGCCTCCACTTTACCCCCTAATTTTTTCAACCGGTATTTTAAATAGATGGAGGAATTTAGGAATACAGACGTTAGGAGACTTAGTAGATAACAAGGGTGTTAGGACATATGCTGCATTAATGCTTGAATACGACCTTCCTAAAGCAGATTTTTTTAAATATCTGCAGATCCGTGACTATTTGATTAAAAGAGGTGATGTGTCACAGTTAATACTGAAAAATAAATTACTAGAAGCTGTGAAGGGCCTGGGAAGGATTGGAAATATATATCAAATACTTATTGAAATATTGAAGGATGATGTAGAGGTACAAAATGGTAAATGGAATATCATTTCTCTTGATGGAAATATTTTGTCACAATCAATTAGATTAGCTGATAAACTCTTAATCTCCTCCAATCTCAGAACACAACAGTATAAAACTATGTTTAATTTATATTACACACCAGCTAAAATTGCTCGTTGGGGAAGAATGAATGAGGATAAATGCACCCGATGTGGGATGGGTCAGGCAGATATAGTCCATATGTTTTCAACATGTCCTGACCTGATACAACTAACCAATATGATACAGACTTTTTTGACGGAAGTCACAGGGGTGCAGATTGTGATAACGCCATTAGTTATGTTGCTGGGGGTTTTAGAAGATGACAAGCTAACGCAGGGAATATATACTTTTAGGTATTTAGTATATATAGCTGTTGCTGTGGCCAGACTTTGCATAGCATCAGTGTGGCGACAGAAAGAACCCCCTCGTTTGAAATGTGGAGAGGGAAATTATTTGCGATATGTAAACTAGAAACTAGCTTATATGCCTTTAAAGGGCCACAGAAACAGAAATTAGGTAAAGAAATTTGGGGGTCCTTACGGAATATCTTTCATAGGAGCTATTTTCTTTATTATTTGCTTTTCTGTTACCAGTATGTATTTGTGAACTGTTAAATCCCCATTTGGCTCTACCCGATAGGGTTGTAAATTTGTTTTGATGTATAGAATTATGGGAGGATCTAAATTCTATTATGTTGCTCGCTCTCCTTCAAGCGCATTTTTTTTCATGATTGTATGTTCTTCCTTCCCGTTTTCTTCTTTTTCCTCTTCTTTTATTTATTTATTTATTTATTTCTTGTTGTCTGTGTTTGATCATGTATATGTTCCATGTAATGGCTGCTGGCTAACAAAAAAAAAAAGGAATAGAATCTGAGCAAGCAGTAACACATTGTGAGACAGAGTAACACTCATGGCCCTCAATGCATAAATGGCGGCATGTCCTTTTGGTATTCAGTAGTAATATGGCTCACTGAGTTCAAGATCTGACTGCTGATATTTGTGTGTGTCAAGTTGAAGGTGCTCCCACGAGTTGCTTGCTATGATTGCAATAGAATATACAGTGCTACAAAACTGCAAATAAAACTAGAGATAAGTTGTTATGGTTTAACTTGATGTAGGGTACAGTTATCGAAAATCCCAGTAACTGGTATTATAACTGTATGCATGGTATATTCGGTGTACATCTAAGGTTCTGTCTTCTAACAGCTATGTCTCTTTACAGAACGCTTGAAGAAAATGTCTACAAAATTGCGCTCTCCCTGGCTCATCGCTATAATGTGCCACTTTGGGAAGTTTATATGACACATTTGGAGTTTCTTTTCACGGACAGTGGGTATGTTTTTCATGTTAAGAATTTCTGAAAGAATGATAACTTCATTTTGCTGATTCTTCATAGATTTGTGGTGTCTGTGTTGGAAAACAACACAATACAATATCATATCAAGTATCCCACAAGGCCAATAATCAAAAAATTGAGAAAGCACAACATACGCATCAATCTATGGTGCTAGAGATTTTATCTCATTTCATAATTTATAAATCTTCGTCATAATTTTTCATTTTGTAATAATCTAATCCGTTTGATATAAACATCATACAAACATTGAAAATTTTTACATAGGTCTACACAAATCAAGAAACAACATGAAACAAAACATTTAAGCAAAGCGTGAGTTGTTGGCAATGAGTCCAGAATAACTCACATCAATCTGTGTTATGCCCCACAGACAGTACACAGGGTTATCTAACAAATCTTATATTACCACACTCAGCCTAGTCCAATCTGATTTCTAGTTCTTATCGAACTTGTGGATTCTTTTTAGGCATAATTGACGGCCTTATGTTGAGATGGTACTTCTTTTTAATCCCCAAGATAATGTGAGGATAGAATAATGGGGCTGATACAAATGTTTGAGGTCATCATCAGGGCAAAAAATAGATAGATAGAATGCTCATTCAGCCCGAGCTGAAATGTGCGAATACGTGCCGATACTATCGCCGTCACGTGACTGTCACTTCGTCGATTAGCCTGCCGTTATTTTTTTTCTTTTCTTTCGCGCTACTATAATCGAAAGGTTTTAAAATGCCCCGCTTTTGTCGAGTGTTCCCAGGACCGCTTTGTGTGTTGGAAAACAGCCATCATACAACTGTCTATGTTAGATTCTATTTTGTGATTATTCCAGTTCTTATGCAGTGCCTCTCTGCTGCTGTTTCTTAAGCACTTCAGCCAGTCAATGACCTGTTCAAATTTTAGTTGAGTTGTGAATATAATTAATGAAGTTTAGTTTGCAGGGTGAGGTCCTTATGTTTTCCTTGTAAATTGATTTGCAAACATGAATTGATAAATTAGTAATTGACTGTATCTTGCAGCCCTATGGTTGTAGTATCTCTCATCTTCAGGTAGGAAGTAAGGGCAAATGTGACTTTGCATCCTTGTAAATTTGCTTTTGAATGTAGATTTCGCCCCCACTTCCTGACAAAGACCACTCTACTTAATATCATTGGACAGTTACTTGAAACCAGTACCAAAGGTCTTTACAGAAGTGCATGACCGGGGCGCGAGTTATGCATATTTTTTCCATAACTGGCCAATTTCTGTGTTTTTTAGGATCAGTTTTGTCCCCATAACTGCACTTTAACTCTGTTTTTTCACTGAATATCTCAGGCTTTTTAAAACATATGTTAGGGTCTTATAACCAGGGCTAACCATAACTTTACTTTAGCCTTCATTGCTCCATTGATTAATTGTTGGTTTCCATGCCTGATTCTGGTGTGATTACATGCGGTATCATAATATTGAAGTTCCTTGATAGTTCCTTCAACGATTCAAAGCTGTTGGAAAATGTGAACACCCTGACCGTTGCATAATCCAGGTGATCCTGATGTATTGGTATATTATGGAATAGTAACTACAAACCAGATATTAGACAACAGAATCCAAGCTACAAATGCTACAATCAGAAAGTATCATTTCTTTAGAAAGTAAACTTTGAACATGGCTTAATTCGGCTTAAGAACTGACTACCCATTATTCTTGATGGTGATCCAGCGCAATATTAGCCAACAACATTCATACGCCATATACTCATTTGGGCCCATACATTCACACTACACTAATACTTACGCTGGGTGTCAGATGTACTCTTTTATCAAAATCCCTGCTACCAATTACCTTCTGATTGAAGAGTAATAACTTACCAATGGATCCTTTGCTAATTGGGAAGTTTAAAATGAGTGACATTCACTATAGTACATAATCCTGAAATAATCACTGAGTCAGGAAGTTTTTAAAATGTTTATCTAAAGTTTTAGCAGAGTAAATACAGAAAACACGGTACTTGATTGTAATACCCAAGAAAAAGCATAGAAATGATTTTGCTAATAAATGACGGTGTTTAAAGAAAGGGTGAGAATAGAGACAGCAGCGCAACTAAAGGTTGCAGTATAGTTACCTAAATGCGAGAACCAAGCCCCTTGGCCAAGGAGTTGGAAAAGATAGGACCCAGGAAGGATGAAGAGCAAAGACTTCTTCCAGGATCAGGACAGGACCGGTAACCTCTCTATAACGACGCCTGCTCCGTTCCCCTCTCTGATACTCGACTTGTCCTCGATTCTCCCGTCTAATGGACTCCGCTGCCCCCTCCTCAGGACCTGTTCCGGACAGGAATTCAGTCAGCAACCGATCAGCATGGCATCCTGGAGCTCTTCTGTATGTTCTGAGAGTCTGTGTTAACAGTATGGACGCCTGTTCTCTGCAGCATCTCCTTCTTCAGACTAACTAATTAGCTAATTCTATATCTGTTATACCCTTCTACGCCCATGTACCTCCCCTTAATGTTGCTAAAATATGGGACCACTACTTCTGATTGGACAGGGACAGGGGGTGGATTCTCGCACCATGTCAATTTTGGCCTAAATTGTGAAGCCTATTGTTTTTAGCTTCCCGCCCCTTCAAATTAATACATTCACTTTATTTCCACCCGTCTCACGACAAATGTTATACATTTTACAGGAGAAAAGTAACATTTTGTCCGCCGGAAACATAGAGTACATCATCTTCGGCCAATGGGTCATGGCCTTGGGAGACGTCCAAGTTGACTTCACTTGGCAGGCACACAGGACACATGCGCAGAACCATCTGTCTCTCGAGTTTCAAATCACCAACCCAGGCCCAAGTTTACGAATTACTAAAAGTGCAAGAAGAAAATATTAAAATCACAAATAAAAAGTTTCACTGTATACCCACTTTCCCTACTCTATTCCCATTTAATTATAATACTATCCTGCCTTAGTAGCGTTAAGAAAACGACAATTTAATAATGACATGAGCGCAAGCTTAAGCATGTGAAAACATTTAGCGGCCATTTTAGTGCACACTGCGCAGAAGCAGAAGTTTCCCACCAAGCAAAGAAAGACGTCACACCATGTGATCCGGTTGCGACATGCGCATTGAGGTTCCCGCGCTTTAGCGGACATTTTGGGTTATAGACAAGTGTTATTCATTAGTAAAACACATAAGCAAGCTTCTGTCCCTCTTGTGTTTGTGAATGCAAAAGTTAGTATTTACAATACAAGTTTAATAAATTAATACTATGAGGAGGATTG
This sequence comes from Calotriton arnoldi, assembly GCA_963921515.1. Lineage (NCBI taxonomy): Eukaryota > Metazoa > Chordata > Amphibia > Caudata > Salamandridae > Calotriton > Calotriton arnoldi. The sequence goes on from CAWUFW010000063.1 coordinate 3,882,958, forward strand.
CTTACAAGCAAGTTTCAATTTTGAAACCTTGCTCCATCAATCCCCTCTCTGATGGCGTTTCTGGGCCATCAAAATTACTACCCTCATTCAGATGCCAACTTCTAGCAATTCGTTTCATTCTCATTTTTACATTTTCTGTTTTTCACATCCCCTTTCAACTTTTTGTATAAATCGCTTCTCCATTCTTCAAGTTCTATTTCATCTAGTTTTCTCTTCTTTCCTTTTCCTGTCACTTTATATGTTCCATTCTTTCTACAGCATTTGCACCATATTGTTATTGCCAAGATTATTATTGCTATCCCTGCTAGGGGTACTAATATTTGACCTATAAGTCCTTTTCCTACATTAGCAAACCAGGTTCCAATTGACGAGATACTATTTGTCAATCTTTCCCATACACTATCAACTTCCAGTGGTTTAAGTTCTTTCTCAAGTTTAGTTATGTTCTGAATATACGTTCCAATTTCTGCACTCTTATCAGGAATATAAGTGCAACAATGTTTCGTCTTCAATAATTTACAGACTCCTCCCTCTTTTGCCAATAGAATGTCAAGAGCAAGTCTATTTTGCATCACCATAGATCTAATCGCAACCATCTCCGTATTAATCATTAGAAAACCTCCAGCAGTATCCGTTGATAAACGATCAACCACTGTAGACAATTTACATATTTTCCTTGAGTTCAGAATTATTCCCACTGAAGGTATCAATGCACCAAATATATCACCTACAATTTCTGAAAAACTAGCTCTTTTACTACGTATTAATTCATTATAGTTTTCATTGCTTCCAGTGTTTCTTTTACGTGGTATATCTTTGGAAAAACTATTCCAAAATAACAACTTCCATACCACCGTGCAGGAAGCCTAAAGTAAGCCTTATTCCCGCATACATAATAAATTCCAGGAAAAACTGAATCAGTTCCTCCTTTGAGTCCACAACCTCCAAGAATTAAAAATTGTGTTCACATTCACTGGTACCAATGAAAACATTGTTAAAATCAGTCTTTAACCTATGAAGACAAATTTTCCCTGTCTTTACGAAATCCAGAGCCATTGCAGCTTGAGCTTTGCCAGGTGTATAACTCCCTTCTTTCTCCGCCCAAGGTGGCAACTGAGCCTTATGTTCTGAAGCTTTCTTTTGAAAATCATGTCTTCTATCTTCTACTAAATTCAAAAATATCTTTTCTTCTTCTAGTAAAGAACATGTTAGATTGTGTTTATGTGCATGTGTTATATCTATCGATTTCATTGTTAAGAAAAACTCTCCCATAAAATGTGCGTCTTGACTACTAAGCACTGGGTTCATACTCTTGCGAATCGGAACCTCAGAAAATATCACATCTAAGTTTGAATAATAATACTGCAGTCTACCTGTTCTATAAAATAAACTTGTTAATACACTACATGAGATGCCATATGTCAGTGGTAAATGATGGTATGTTAATCCTTCCGCTACTGATTCAGGTAATTTTATACAGACATAACAATTACTAACTTCCATTGTGTCTACATATTGAAACAATAACTTTGTGAAAACATTTAAACTAGTGTCGTTGTCAGCTACTTCTTGAAGAATTTCTGCCTCATCTTCTGCCATTAGTTCTACTCTATTACCCTTCATGTTTGCTGTCCTCCCTTTAGTTTCGTTATTAATCTTCTTATCTATTATCATAAGGTAAGGAACTGCTACAATCAGTACTAGCCATACTATAAGCACCAATACTAGACTACATATACAGGTTGCACAGCATCTCCTACAACAATTTCGTTTTGGTCTCCCAGTAACTCTATCATCAGGCATTTTTCGACAAGGAAGATTGCTCTTCTTATCTCTTCTTCTTTTCTTTAGAGGATTCTTTTGTTTAGTCAGGGTGGTCTTGTTTCTTCTTCGTATGTTAGTTTTGCACTTGTTCCTTCGCCACCACTGTCACTTGACTCTGAGCTTTCAAAATCTTCAAGAATAATATAAGTCCAGTCAGGACCTTTGAATTTGTTATTCACAAGTCTCAGTCTTTTACTTTTTCTTTTTCCTGACTTTCTCTCTTGTTCAGTTTGACTTGTCACTTCAGGTACTTGTTCTGGATCTTCACTTCTGGTTGTTATGTGGTATTTTACTCTTTTAATGACACTTGGCCAACGATCTCCTTTTCTTGTCTTTTTGGTTTGCACTGTTTCTCTGTTTTCGTCTTCAGATATCTCGTTATTTTTACTGCTCAATACTGTTTTGTTTTCTTTGATTACTGCTTCTTTTGTTTGTTCTTTTTCAGGTCTGATTTGTTTTTCTTCAGTAGCTCCACAATGACTTTCAAAATTTTGACCTTGTTCCTTTTTTATTTCTTTATGTTCATTTGTATCGACCCCTTTTTCTTTAGTGAATTCTTCTTGATCTAACTGTTTCTGATCAGGGCTTATTGCACTGTGAACTTCTGCAGCCTGACTTGATTCTTCTAAACCTGTCTGTCCCTGTGTAAAGTCTATTAAATCTTCACTGTTTTGTGTCCAATTTTCTTTCCCTATCTTATTTTGTTCAGGATCTTTTACTATCTTTTCTTCTTGATCCTGAACAGCTTCTTCTTCACCTATCTGATCTTCTTCAATTTCTTCCAATTTAGTTTGATTTCTCGTTCTGTAATATACTTCAGGAACTTCTACCACTGGTATCCAATCCTGACTTGTGCTCGGTTGTTCTCCGTCAGCTTCTCTCGAACCTCTAGCCTGAGATTCCTCAGCTGGGCAACCTTCAGCTTCTTCAGTGATTGGCGTCTGTGGATTCTCTTCTTCAGGTTCTGGTACTCTCTTTGTGTGGCTTACGTGAATCCAATTAGGAAATCTTGCACACTTCACTGCTGTATTGGTGGTCAATATAACTTGACAAGGTCTGCTCCACCTGGGTGATAGACACGTTTCTCTGGTGTGATTCTTCACTACCACCCAATCACCAGGATCCAGATCATGTTCTAGTTCAGGCTGCCTGGAAACTGCGTCTTCTCCAACCTGATGAGAGACAGAACGCACTAGGTCAGCCAATCCTTTGCAATAATCCAGAACCATATCATCAGATATATTTATTAATTTGTTTGTGGGAACATGTGTTTGTCTCATTGCTCTTCCCATCATTATTTCATGGGGGCTCAATCCCGTTGTTCTGTCAGGTATGCTTCTTATTCCCATCAAGACAAGTGGCAATGCGTCTGGCCACTCTAATGATGTTGATGCACACATTTTTCCCAATCTTGACTTTATAGTGCCATTCAATTGTTCAACCACTCCAGAAGCCTCTGGGCGATATGCACAGTGCAATTTCTGTTTGATTTGAAATGCTTCACAGATTAGTTTGATTACTTCACTGTTAAAGTGTTTTCCTCTATCTGATTCCAAAGATACTGGGAAACCAAATCTAGGTATGAGCTCACGTAACAACAGTTTTGCAACTGTAATACTGTCATTTCTCCTAGTAGGGTAAGCCTCCACCCACTTTGAAAACAGACACACTATGACTAGTACATATTTTAGTCCTCTGCATGGTGGTAACTGTATGAAGTCGAACTGGAGTCTTACAAATGGGCCTTCTGCCTTTCCAATTTTTCCAAACCCAATTATCGTTTTCCTGCCTGGATTATGCATTTGGCAAGTTAGACATCTCTGGCAAAGACTTTCTGCAACAGCCCTAAACTTGGGATTGTACCAATTTTGTCTGAACAGCCTAATCATTGCATCTCTCCCTATGTGTGTGCCTCCATGATGCATTCTAGCCATTTGTGAGAGTAAACAGTCTGGCATGACTGGTCTACCATCTGCACTGATCCACACTTCATCATCTCCTCTTTGTGAACAACCTACTTTAATCCACAAATTCTTTTCACTTTCCTCAACCTCATCTTGCAATTTCTTTACTTCATTCCAAGTTTCTGGTGGCATATACAGCATAAGTTGGCAGCTGATTCCCATTCTTTCCACCCTCTTATTTACTGACGTTCTGGTTTTGGCACAATGTTGAGCCACCAGGTCTGCATATCTGTTGCCGACTACCACCCAGTCATCTCCTGACTGATGTGCGGCACATTTCACCACAGCCAATTCTTTTGGTGATTGTATTGCTTCTAGCAATTCTCTTACAAATTGTCCATTTTTAATAGGGGATCCTGAAGAAGTCATGAAATCCCTCTGCATCCACAGTTGGCCAAAATCATGCACAACCCCGTAACCATATTGACTATCAGTAAATATAGTTACTCTCTGATTCCTCCCAATTTTGCAAGCTTTTATTAAGGCAATCAATTCAGCTACTTGTGCAGATTTTACTCCTGGTAAATAGGATGCTTCAACTATTCCAGTTAATTCACATACCGCATAGGCAGCAGTTAGTTTACCATCTTCATGTCTTTGACATGAACCATCGACAAATAGCTCCCTGTCTGGCTTTTTAAGAGGCTGTTCCTCTATATCTGGACGTGGTTTTGTACATAATTCTGTAATCTGTACACAATCATGTTCATCTTCTTCGATCATCTTTATTTGTTTCATGATATGGGTCCGGCAATAAAGTTGCTGGATTTATTATTGTACACCTTACCATGGTCACATTTTCAGCACCCATTATTATTCTCTCATATTTAGTCAGCCGACTAGGAGTAAGATGCTGAGTTCGGGTTCTTGTCAACAGAATCACAACTGCATGTGGAACATACACTTTTACAGGATGTCCCATCACAATTGACTCGCTTTGTTCAATGCTCAAACAAGTTGCTGCTACTGCTTTTAAGCATCCTGGCAACGCGGCTGCTACTGGGTCCAATGTATTAGAAGGACAACAAGGGAACCCTACTCACTGGGAGCCTGGGTAAGTAAATTGGAAGCGTAACAATGGCTCCTGTGAAACAATAAAAACGGTAATAATAAGGATGCGCACAATGGCAGTATACAGAGTTGCGTGGATGTCAGAGAGAAAAGCTAACCACATACACAAGAGTGTAGGTATATAACCATTTTTTATAAATTTTTAATGCATGAAATAAATATTGTGTTTGGCAAACAATAGTTTACCAGGAAATTAATACGTGTCCCAGTGAAAAAACATAGTAAACCTAAACAATTGGTGACATAATGTGTGACTTATGTACAAGGTTTAAAACAATAGGGCGACCATTTGTAGTTTTTACAATATGAACAACACTAAATACAGTCATCAATGTTGGATTCAAGGTTCGCCCTGTTTAACAGTCGACGGCGTTTCGACCCTATTTTGAAATGTAGGGTCTCTTCAGGACCTGGAATGTGGGACACCTAAAAACAAGTGAGGGATAGTGTCAGCGTATTGCCAGTAAGCACTACCAGTATAGAAACGAAACAGCCATGCTTGATGTTTATGTACCTGAAGGGCGGTAGGTCTTGCCTAATGTGAAGAATAGTGCCACCATGTGATAGGTGAGAAAGAGAAAGGGCTACTCACAGGGAACCCGTCCGGGTGCTGTGAAAGAATGACAGCCGAAGGTTAACAGAGACATTATTTACAGAAAGGCAGGGCTGCTAGTATTTACAGCGTCGTGGCTCTTCAAAGCGCACTTACCCCATGGGAGAGAGGTGTGTGGTAGACAAGACCAGGACTCTGGACTGGGAATTCTCAGTAATAATGCAGGCCTTCTTTACGATCTGTGCCGGATGGCAATCTGGTGGTGATGACGAAAATAGTGGGCATATTTCGAGTTTAATGCAATGTTAAGTAACCAGTGTAATGGACTCCGCCGCCCCCTCCTCAAGACCTCTTCCGGACAGGAATTAAGTCAGCAACCGATCAGCATGACAGCCTGGAGCTCTTCTGTATGTTCTGAGAGTCTGTGTTAACAGTATGGACGCCTGTTCTCTGCAGCATCTCCTTCTTCAGACTAACTAATTAGCTAATTCTATATCTGTTATACCCTTCTACACCCATGTACCTCCCCTTAATGTTGCTAAAATATGGGACCACTACTTCTGATTGGACAGGGACAGGGGGTGGATTCTTGCACCATGTCAATTTTGGCCTAAATTGTGAAGCCTATTGTTTTTAGCTTCCCGCCCCTTCAAATTAATACATTCACTTTATTTCCCACCCGTCTCACGACAAATGTTATACATTTTACAGGAGAAAAGTAACATTTTGTCCGCCGGAAACATAGAGTACATCATCTTCGGCCAATGGGTCATGGCCTTGGGAGACGTCCAAGTTGACTTCACTTGGCAGGCACACAGGACACATGCGCAGAACCATCCGTCTCTCGAGTTTCAAATCACCAACCCAGGCCCAAGTTTACGAATTACTAAAAGTGCAAGAAGAAAATATTAAAATCACAAATAAAAAGTTTCACTGTATACCTACTTTCCCTACTCTATTCCCATTTAATTATAATACTATCCTGCATTAGTAGCGTTAAGAAAACGACAATTTAATAATGACATGAGAGCAAGCTTAAGCATGTGAAAACATTTAGCAGCCATTTTAGTGCACACTGCGCAGAAGCAGAAGTTTCCCACCAAGCAAAGAAAGACGTCACACCATGTGATCCGGTTGCGAAATGCGCATTGAGGTTCCCGCGCTTTAGCGGACATTTTGGATTATAGACAAGCGTTATTCATTAGTAAAACACATAAGCAAGCTTCTGTCCCTCTTGTGTTTGTGAATGCAAAAGTTCGTATTTACAATACAAGTTTAATAAATTAATACTATGAGGAGAATTGCTTACAAGCAAGTTTCAATTTTGAAACCTTGCTCCATCAATGGGACTTGTTACAACTGGGGCCACAGTTGTTTGACCTCTATCTGAAAATTATCAAATTATGGATGCGACTGTTTAGAAGCATAGATGCATAATGGGCTGTGATAAGATATATGTGTTAGAAATTTTATTCGTAAGTCTCTTGTCTTACATGAGACTTACTATATAATATTTTGTTAGATAGGTGGTTTGTTTTGACATATTTTTGATGTTTAATTTGAGAAATCAGTGACTTTGATATGCATGAAACCAAGACTATGAAATAAGAGTGGGCATATGATATGATGTATCTGAAAGAGACAATTAGTTATGGATTCCTCACCTTAGAATTACCCCCAGGCGTCATACTGGATCCAGAGAATATTTTCCTCAGCAGTACCCCTGCGCGTCAATAGGTGGCGTCGGTCGACTCCACCTTCGTTGTTGGCGTCGTGGTCGCCGAAATGACATCACGGTATCTACTTAGACGTCGCCCTCGCGCGGTGACGTCAGTTCTTTCTTTTTCCGCGCCAGCCAGCTCAGATCCGGAGAGAGCGGTACCTCGAGTCACTTTTTGACTTCACTTTTTGCGACTTTTGTCGACACCTTTTTTGAGTCGATCGACTCCTGGTGCACGGAGGGATGTCACGTCGGACCGGCTTCAAGGCTTGTGACTCCTGTCGCAAATTGATGTCAGTCACGGACCAGCACCTCGTGTGCCTTTGGTGCCTGGAGCGCGACCACAACCTGAAGTCGTGCTCCGCCCGGGAAGCCTGTTGGGTCGACTCCGGCCTTCCCTCCCTTTCCGGGACCCGGAGCGACCCCAGCCCAGCTTCGAAGCTTTTACGAAGCCTTACACTCTATCTTCGGGAAGCCCGACTCCGCCAGCGCGCCTTCGGGCCCTGCGGACTCGGTTGGGGGCTCTAGGCCTTTGATGTCAGCGGCTTCGGCGCTGCAGAGCCCCCAAGGATTCAGGCCTTGATCCGGATTGGCGCCGGTCGACCTCGAGACACCTCCTACGGCGCAGAATCAGGGGTTCCAGTCTTCCCCTATCTCGACGACTGGCTGTTGAACGCGGGCTCACCCCAGGCTGTCTCCCAACTCCAGACTATGGCCGACCTCCTGCATTCACTGGGGTTCACCATCAATGTGCCGAAGTCCCACCTGATACCCTCTCAGAAGCTCTTCTTCATTGGAGCGGTTCTGGACACAGCGCAGTTTCGGGCTTATTCTCCTGAGCAGCGAGTCCGGGATATTTGGGCTATGATTCCGATCTTTCAGCCTCTATCCCGGGTTTCGGTCAGAATGACCCTGAGGCTACTGGGCCTCATGGCCTCCTGCATCCTGTGGGTGGACTATGTCAGGTGGCATATGCGGGCTCTGCAGTGGGACCTGAAGTTCCAGCGGGCACAGCATCAGGGGAATCTTTCCGATTGCCTCCAGATCTCGGAGGGCACTGCACACCAGTTGCAGTGGTGGCTAACGAATCGGTATTGGGTCAACGGCAGATCCCTCTCCCTTCCCCAACCAGAGTTCACAGTGGTGACAGATGCATCACTGCTGGGGTGGGGCGGCCACATGGGAGAGGCGGAGATCAGAGGCCTCTGGTCTCCGGCGGAGTCCGGGCCCCATATCAACCTTTTGGAGCTTCGGGCGATTCGTCTTGCCCTAAAAGCATTCCTTCCCTCTATCCAGGGAAGAGTGGTGCAGGTGTTCACAGACAACACCACCGCCATGTGGTACTGCAACAAACAGGGTGAAGTGGGGTCATGGACCCTATGTCAAGATGCTCTCCGCCTTTGGACATAGCTGGAACATCAGGGCATATCTCTGGTGGTTCAACACCTGGCAGGTTCTCTGAACGCCAGGGCGGACAAACTCAGCCGCAGGTGCATGATGGATCACGAATGGCGTCTTCACTCAGAGGTGGTGCAAGGTCTCTTTCAGCAGTGGGGAGAGCCTTGGTTAGATCTATTTGCCACCGAAGAGAACGCGCAATGTCAGCAGTTCTGCGCGTTAGAATTTCCAAGGCGGCACTCGCTAGGTGACGCTTTTCGTCACGAGTGGAGTTGCGGTCTTCTATACGCCTTTCCGCCTATACCACTTCTGCCCAGAGTGCTGAAGAAGATCAAGCGCAACCGGGCCCAAGTCATTCTAGTGTTTCCGGATTGGGTGAGAAGAGTCTGATATCCCGAGCTGTTACACATGGCCATCTATCCTCCGATCAGACTGCCTCTTCGGGAGGATCTTCTGTCACAGCAGCAGGGGACGGTCCTCCACCCGAACCTGTCCAGCCCCTTGCGTGGAGATTGAGCCGCGGCAGTTGACGTCTTTAGACCTGCCTCCCGAAGTCTGCGATGTTCTCTTGGCAGCCAGGCGTCCCTCCACTAAAACGGTATACGCCTGTAGATGGAACAAATTTGTGGCATGGTGCACAGCAAAGGCTGTGGATCCCCTTTCTGCCCCCCTTTCAGAAGTTCTCCTCTTCATTCTTTCTTTGGCCCAGCAGGGCTCTGCTCTGGGCACTTTCAAAGGCTATCTCTCGGCCATTTCGGCCTTCCTTCGGCTGCCTGACCAACCTTCTCTTTTCAAGTCCCCGATTGTAAATCGCTTCCTTAAGGGCATTACTCATTTGTTTCCTCCAACTCCTTTCGTGATGCCCCAATGGGACTTGAACCTGGTTCTTACTTAACTGATGTGTGCTCCTTTCGAGCCGCTACATAACTGTCCTCTCAGACTCTTAACCCTTAAAACTGCCTTTCTGGTTGCCATCACCTCTGCTCGCAGGGTGAGTGAGCTACAGGCCCTTTCTTCTAAGCCTCCTTTCCTGGCTGTTCATCTGGACAAGGTTGTCCTCCGCAGTAGGCCTTCTTTCCTTCCCAAAGTGCTTACCTCTTTCCATATAGGACAGACCATCACTTTGCCCACCTTCTTTCTGCCTCCGCATCATTCTAAAGAGGAAGAGAGGCTCCACCGTCTGGATCCAAAACATGCGCTTTCCTTCTATCTGGATCGCACAAAACAATTCCGGGTGGATGACCAGCTCTTTGTCGTTATTTGGGCGCCAAGAAAGGTTGGGCCGTGCAAAAACAATCCATCTCCCGATGGGTCGTTCTTTGCATCAAAATCTGCTATTCCTTAGCGAAAAAGGGGTTCACCATCAATGTGCTGAAGTCACACAGTGGGTTGCGTGCCCATTCCACCAGGGCGACGGCAGCCACTACTGCTTTGGGACGTGGAGTCCTCCTTCTTGACATCTGCCAGGCAGCTTCGTGGGCTTCACAGCACACGTTTACCAAACACTATTGCCTGGACAGCCACGCCCGGAGGGACGGCTTCTTTGGCCGTTCAGTTCTCCAGGACTTTCTGGTGTGAACTTGGTTCGCAGACCCACCACCGGGGTTGGTATTGCTGGGGTATCTATTCTAAGGTGAGGAATCCATAACTAACTGTCTCTTTCAGATGAACAAGTTACTTAACTTCGGTATTGATATATCTGTAAGAGACATAGGTTAGTTATGGATTCCTCACCGCCCCACCCATCCTGCAAACTGATTTCTAGGGTGAGGGACTTCAATTTCAGGTCCCTAGTTTTTGTGCACCAGTGGTCAGTGTCTTGCATGGCTCTGCGCTTCTGGGGTGGAATGTTGTGTAAAGAACTGACGTCAACGCGCGAGGGCGGCGTCTAAGTAGATACCGCGACGTCATTTCGGCGACCTCGACGCCAACGATGAACGCGGAGTCGACCGACACCACCTATCGACACGCAGAGGTACTGCTGAGGAAAAAATTCTCTGGATCCAGTCTGACACCTGGGGGTAATTCTCAGGTGAGGAATCCATAACTAACCTATGTCTCTTACAGATATATCGTTACCGAAGGTAAGTAACTTGTTCTTCTGTCCAGTAAGGAGAAGACTCCCAGGTCTGATAGCGTAGCATGCTGTGCTTATGATTGTGTTGGCATACTTCTCAGACTTATGTCAGTGCAGGGAGGGATACTTGAAGACACGGAGGCTGTAGTATGTTGTTGGGATATCTGCCAAAAGTACGTACCTGTACTCTGTCCTCAGGAGCGCCTTGATTTATTGAGAGCAAGAAATTGCCACACAGGCCGTATCATATGTCTTATCTTATCCTCTTTTAATACCTTAGAGAACATGTGTCTGTCCTTTCACACAGCACCGAACAAGAACATTTAATTAGAAAAGCTTCTCGTGATTGTGCCCAAAATAATTTGCAGTTCGCTCCTATGTTTCATTCCTTTACAGAAGTATGCTTTTGAATCTGCGCTGATGAGGTTGAACTTGGCTGTTATGATAATGTTCTCGTTACAAATGGATTGGTGTCAGAGCGTGTTAAGAATTGACACTTAGGGAGCCCGTTACAATGGGCTATTGATCACAAAACTCTATAAAGGTTGATTTTGGCCTGAAATTGAGAGAACGAAGCCTTTTGTATGTTTGTCTTCTTTGCCATTAAGGCAGTTTAATTCTCAGTTTGACAAAATAATTAAACTAAAGTGCTGAGCAAGGAAAACTAGGAGCTGGGAAGGCTAAAGTGTGCTCCTACTGAAATAAATAAAACTGCCTTTAATGAATGGAGGAAGGAAAAGGGAGTGATGATTGATTATCTCCACAATTGTCTTCAAACAGGTTTGCCTTTTTAGGATCTAAATTGTATGTGAAATCCAATAAGTTTACTATCGAATTTGGATATCTGTTATTAATTTTAATCCCCAAGGGGAGACTAGAGCTTTAGTGGGCAGCTAAAAAAGGCAAAGTTACTTACTAGTGGACATGTGGCCTTAATTGCATAAATTACACAAGAGCTCCATATGCTTGATTAACAATAGTGTGAAGAAGTTAAGTGCGTGTGTATGTTTGTAATATCTGAAAGAGACACGTTAGTGACAGATTCCTTACCTTAGAATATCCCCAGGCGTCAGGCTGGATCCGGAAAGTTTTTGCGTAGCAGTACCCTTGCGCGTCGGTAGGCGGCGTCGTGCGGCTCCGCGTTCGGCGTCGTGATCGCCGGGATGACGTCGCGGGCAGTACTTAGACGCCGCCCCTGCGCGCTGACATCAGTTCTTCTTTTTCCGCGCCAGTAAGCGCAGATCCGAGAAGAGCAGTGCCCTAGTCAATTTTTGACTAACTTTTTTTGTGAATTTTTTCACTGTTTCTTCATCGAGTCTTCACGATTCCTAGGTGTCGTAGGGATGCCCGGCTTCAAGCCATGCGGAGCCTGTGGTCGCATGATGTCGATCACGGACCCGCATCTCGAGTGTCTCTTCTGTCTCGGCCGAGACCACGACACGAAGTCGTGCCCTGACTGCCGGAAACTTCATCCGAAGGCTTTGCGAGAGCGGTCTCGAAAGCTACTCGAGGTCCGGCAGTCGGCTCCGCGCCGCACCAAGCCCCGGTCCCGGGAGAGGTCGAGGGGCCGGTCGCGGAGTCCCCGCCGGTCGTCGGAGTCCAAGTCTTCGCGCTCTCGGGTAAGTCGAAGCACAAAAAGTCTAAGAAGCATCATCGCTTTAAGACTTCGCCTCGCCGGTCTCGCGACTCGGCTGAGGCCCCAGTCGGCACTGTCCCCGCGGCCCCGGACATGCCTGTAGAGCCGCCCCGCATTACCCGTCCTTTCCGGGTTCGGGGCGACTCCGGCCAAAATACAGCAATTCCTGTCGGCCATGGCCCGCCTCTTCGGGCCTTCAGGTCCCTCCGGTGCGCCTTCGGGCCCCGCGGGCCCTGATGGGGTTGCCCCGGCGCCGCCGTCGACTCCGGTCCCGGCGTCGCCTGTCCCACCAGCCTTCATCCCGGCCTCGGCTCCGTCCCCGGCTCCGGTGGTACCGCAACCCCCATCGACGCCGTTTGACCTAACCACGCCTCCGCCGACACCGATGTCCCCGGTGCCGTTCCTGAAGCCGTCCGGGGCTCCGGACGGCGTCGGTCCCCAGCTCTCTCCCGGCTCCGGACATGGAGCCGGACCGACGTCGCTCGACGCCGGCTCCAGCGCCGATGAGACCTTGGGTCCCAAATGTCCCTCCTCCTCCATATTTTGAACAAGAGGAGGACCAGGAGAGCTGGGAGGGGTCTGAGGACCCTCTCACACAACAGTGTGAGTATGATCCGGACTGGGCTGAGGAACTTGGGGATGCCAGTGGTCTAGACACCTCCCCTGACACTGGCATGCTGTCTCCTCCCGTGGCTACGGAGGAGGTAGCTAATTTTGCAACGGTGTTGCGTAGAGCAGCTGGAGCCTTACATCTCCAATTGCCTACTGTGGCCGTCAGGACTAACCTCCTGACAGAAGTGCTTCAGCCGGCGGCTTCCTCCTCGGAGACTGTGCTGCCGTTTAATGATGCACTCACTGACGTTCTTTGGGTGCCTGGTCCAAACCCACCACAGGGGCTCCTGTGGATAGGAACGTGCCCGACGCCATCGCCCTGCTCCGGGCGACCCCTTGTTTCTCTCCCAACATCCCACCCCGAGAGCTTGGTTGTCCAAGCCTCTGCCTCCCAAACCGCCTTCCCTACCGCCCCTCCGGATAGGGAATCCAAACGCCTGGACCAATTTGGGAAGAAGGCTTTTTCTTCCTCCAGTGCTGGCTTGCGGTCCGTCAACACCGCTTGCCTTTTGGGCCGATATACCCACTCCCTGTGGGATTCGGTGGCGGCTGTTTTGCCGCAGTGTTCTGAGGAGGTCCAGACACTGCTTACCCGCGCCATTGCGGAAGGGCGAGATGCGGCTAAATACACCATACGTTGTGGCCTTGATACCGCCGACTCGCTGGGCAGATCGCTTGCGACGACGGTGGCGCTACGTCGCCACGCCTGGCTGAGAACAACTGGTTTCTCGGGTGATGTCCAGAATACACTCATGGACATGCCCTTTGATGGAGTCGGTCTTTTTGGTTCAAAGGCAGACCATGCGCTGGAGCGGTTTAAGGACTCACGGGCTACTGCCAAGTCCCTGGGCCTTTCTGTTGTACGCCCTCTGCTCACCTCTGCTTTTCGCCCCTTTTGTGGCCACGGAAGGGGCGCCCAGTCACGTCAGCTGCCCAGCCACCGGCCCGCGCAGCAAGCGTCTTCGCGTGGCCGAGGACGTGGATACCGCCGTGGCGGTTCGGGCAACCAGCGTGCGGGTCAGGCCACCACCTCCAACCCGTCCGCGGCCTCCAAGCCCTCCTAGTCCCTCCTTTCCGGTGCACAGCACGCCAGTAGGGGGCAGGGTCCGCCATCACCTTCACCACTGGCGTCCCATCACCTCGGACAGGTGGGTCTTGGACATTGTCCGAAGGGGCTACTCCCTCCCCTTCGAGACCACCCCCCCAGCCATGCCACCTCAATTCCACCGCATGTCAGGGGATCACTTGGTACTTCTGCAGAAGGAAGTCACGGCCCTCTTGGCCAAGAGGGCCATCGAGCATGTTCCCAGAAGTAGGACGTGGTTGCTACTCCCACTACTTCCTGGTGCCCAAAAAGGACAAGGAGGACATGCGTCCTATCTTGGATCTCCGGAACGTCAATCGCTTCCTCCGGAAGGAGAAGTTCAAGATGCTCACCCTAGCTCAGGTCTTGACTGCCCTCGACCCTGGAGACTGGTTGGTAGCGTTGGATTGCAGGACGCTTATTTTCACATCCCCGTCCTGCCGGCCCACCGGCGTTACCTGCGGTTCACGGTAGGCCTCGAGCATTTTCAGTTCACTGTGCTCCCCTTTGGCCTTACAAGTGCCCCTCGGGTGTTCACCAAAGTGATGGCGGTGGTCGCAGCTCATCTGCGCCGGGCAGGGGTTCCAGTCTTCCCCTACCTCGACGACTGGCTGCTGAAGGCGGGCTCGTCCCAGGCAGTCGTCTCCCACCTCCAGACTACGGCCGAACTCCTGCACTCGCTGGGGTTCTCCATCAATGTGCCGAAGTCGCATCTGATTCCTTCTCCACAGCTCCTTTTCATCGGAGCAGTTCTGGACACGACGCAGTTTCGGGCCTATCCTCCCGAACGGCGAGTCTGGGATATTCAGGCTATGATTCCAATCTTTCAGCCTTTATCCTGGGTTTCGGTACGGATGACCCTGAGGCTGCTGGGCCTCATGGCCTCCTGCATCCTGCTGGTCACTCATGCCAGATGGCATATGCGGGCTCTGCAGTGGGACCTGAAGTTCCAGTGGGCGCAGCACCAGGGCAACCTGTCCGATCACGTCCAGATCTCGGAGGGGACTGCAAAACAGTTGCAGTGGTGGCTCTCGAACCGGCAATGGGTCATGGGCAGATCCCTCTCCCTTCCCCAGCCAGAGCACACAGTTGTGACGGACGCGTCCCTTCTGGGATGGGGTGGTCACATGGGAGAGGCGGAGATCAGAGGCCTCTGGTCTCCGGGCGGAGTCCCGGCTCCATATCAACCTTCTGGAGCTCCGGGCGATCCGACTTGCACTCAAGGCATTCCTTCCCTCTGTCAAAGGGAAGGTAGTGCAGGTGTTCACAGACAACACCACCGCCATGTGGTATTGCAACAAACAAGGCGGGGTGGGGTCGTGGACCCTTTGTCAGGAGGCTCTGCGCCTCTGGACATGGCTGGAACATCAGGGCATGTTCCTGATGGTTCAACACCTGGCAGGTTCCCTGAACGCCAGGGCGGACGAACTCAGCCGCAGGTGCATGATGGATCACGAATGGTGTCTTCACTCGGAAGTGGCGCAAGGACTCTTTCTACAGTGGGGAGAGCCTTGGTTAGATCTATTCGCCACCGAAGAGAACGCGCAATGTCATCAATTCTGCGCGTTGGAATTTCCAAGGCGGCACTCGCTCGGGCGACGCTTTCGTCGCGAGTGGAGTTGCGGTCTGTTGTACGCCTTTCCGCCTATACCACTTCTACCCAGAGTGTTGAAGAACATTCGGCGCGACCGGGCCCAAGTCATTCTTGTGGCTCCGGACTGGGCTCGAAGAGTTTGGTATCCCGAGCTACTCAGTATGAGCGTAGATCCCCCGATCCGTCTGCCTCTTCGGGAGGATCTTCTGTCACAGCAGCAGGGGACGGTCCTCCATCCGAACCTGTCCAGCCTACACCTGCTTGCGTGGAGATTGAGCGGCAGCAGTTGATTCCTTTCGACTTGCCTCCCGAAGTTTGTGATGTGATTCTGGCAGCCAGGCGTCCCTCCACTAAGGTGGTATACGCCTGCAGGTGGAACAAGTTTGTGGCATGGTGCACAGCAAAGGCTGTGAATCCCCTTTCTGCCCCTCTTTCTGAGGTTCTTCTGTTCCTTCTTTCCCTGGCCCAACAGGGTTCTGCCCTGGGTACCATCAAGGGCTATCTTTGTGCCATCTCGGCCTTCCTCAGGCTTCCTGATCAGCCCTCCCTTTTCAAGTCCCCTGTTGTTAACAGGTTTCTAAAAGGCATTACACACCTCTTCCCTCCTGTTCCGTTCGTGATGCCTCAGTGGGACTTGAACTTGGTTCTTACCTTTCATATGTGCGCTCCCTTTGAGCCTCTACATAACTGTCCTCTTCGTCTTCTGACTCTGAAGACAGCCTTTCTGGTGGCCATCACCTCCGCTCGGCGGGTGAGTGAGCTCCAGGCTCTTTCATGCAAACCTCCCTTTCTGTCTGTCCATCCAGACAAGGTTGTTCTTAGGACGCGTCCGTCCTTCTTGCCAAAGGTGGTTACTGCCTTCCACATTGGGCAGACCATCACTTTGCCCACCTTCTTTCCGCCTCCGCATCCTTCCAGAGAGGAAGAGAGGCTCCACCGTCTGGACCCAAAACGTGCGCTTTCTTTTTATATCAACCGCACACAACACTTCCGGGTGGATGACCAGCTCTTTGTTGGCTACGTGGGCGCCAAAAAGGTCGGGCGGTGCACAAGAGAACCATCTCCCGCTGGGTAACCTTGTGTATCAAAGCCTGCTATTCTTTGGCTAAGAAGGAGCCTCCTGTTGGGCTGCGTGCCCATTCCACCAGGGCAACGGCTGCTACCACGGCCTTAGGCCGCGGTGTTCCGCTGCAGGATATCTGTCAGGCAGCTACGTGGGCCTCGCTGCACACGTTTACCAAGCATTACTGCCTTGACAGTCAGGTCCGGAGGGACGGCTTCTTTGGCCGTTCTGTCCTCCGGGACTTCCTTGTCTGATCTTTGTTCGCAGACCCACCACCGGGGTTGGTATTGCTGGGGTATCTATTCTAAGGTAAGGAATCTGTCACTAACGTGTCTCTTTCAGATGCACAAGTTACTAACTTGTGTAACGATATATCTGTAAGAGACAGTAGTTAGTGACAGATTCCTTACCGCCCACCCATCCTCCCCGTTCTGCGAACTGATTTCTAGGGTTAAGGACATCCCTTTCAGGGCCCTAGTATTTTTCAGACACCTATGTCAGCTTCTTGCATGGCTCTGCGTTCCTGGCGCGGAAAGTCGTGTACAGAACTGACGTCAGCGCGCAGGGGCGGCGTCTAAGTACTGCCCGCGACGTCATCCCGGTGATCACGACGCCGACAACGGACGCGGAGCCGCACGACGCCGCCTACCGACGCGCAAGGGTACTGCTACGCAAAAACTTTCCGGATCCAGCCTGACGCCTGGGGATATTCTAAGGTAAGGAATCTGTCACTAACTACTGTCTCTTACAGATATATCGTTACACAAGTTAGTAACTTGTGCATCTGTGCCTAAAGTATGCTATAAACGTACATTCTGCATACATGCATTTCAGTTGCGCGAGCAAAGGGGTGCCACCCAGGAGAGCGGAATGGGAAAGACATGCAGTGCTGATTTTGTTAAAGTGGTAAATCCATGAAGGTTAACAAACGTTTGCAATTCGCTAGGTTTTTCTAGATTTACCAGTTGCAAGTAGTGCGGAAAAATAGGTGGAGGGCACTCATCAGTTAATTATCAGAGTGCTTGTTAGAAGTGATGACATGTATTGAAAGAAATGACTTCAAGAAGAAGCATTGACAAAGGAGATTAGAAGGTGAGTATCGGCTTGATGACTTTGTCAAAGGCTGTTTGTTCAGTGAGTTTTGTTTTGTTTTTCGTTCCAACATTGCGAACAGCCGCATTGGAATGGTAAAGTTTCCAAACACCCACTGTGACGCATATGCACACGTGCATAAACGGCGGCCATCTTGGTTAGCAGTTTTTTTTTTACCTTACCTTTCCAACATGGACAACTGCTGTGTCAGAATAGTAAACTAAAAGTAATATATAGTGCACAAAGCACTTAAAGGTGACACAACCAGCCCGGTAGCAGTTCTCAGCTGTAAAGCAGTTGTTTTTAGGTCGAGCCTACCTGACAGCACAAGTTGTTAGGTTTCAAAAGACCTATTGTCGCCTTACCAACAACTTACAGTGGGCTTCAAGCCTACCCTTTGCTCACCATTGGTTGACTTTGTCATGCTCTCTTGCTTCTTATTCAATGGCTTGCCATATCGATCTTGTGTTTTTCCCTCCACTGGAGCATAGCCTCTTTACTTGTGATCTTCCACTGATAAGTTTTAGGGAACTACATTTTTCTTTTTGCTTAACCAAGAGTGCATGTGTTTTCCAGCTGTCTTTCGAGCCATTCCTCTGCTTTTGCGAGTCCAGGACATTCAGGCAATGATTCCAATGTTTCATCCCTTGACCTGGGTCTTAGTGAGTGCAGCTCTGATGCTTCTGTGCCTCTTGGCCTCCTGCATCCTGCTTGTGGACCATGTCAGATGGTAAATGTGTGCGCTGCAGTGTGATCTGAACCTCAGTAGGCTCAGCACCAAGGCAATCATCCAGGTGTTGAGGAGACTGTGAAAGACATGCAGTGATGGCTGCTCGACTGCTGTTATACCGGCAGCAGACTCCTGTCCTTACTCCACTCAGAGCTGATGGTTTTGATGGCTGCATCATTGCTGGGTTCGGGAGGTCATCTGTGAGAGGTGGAGACCAGAGAACTCTGGTCCCTGGCCGAAACTCACCTCCATATTAACTTGTTGGAGTTGGGAGCGATTCGATTAGCACTGAAGGCATTTTTTCCGACCTCCAAGGGGGGAGGCGAAGCGGGAGCAGATTCTCTTGGATAATACGAGAGCCATGTGATATTGCAACAAGCAGGGTGGCGTGGGACCGTGGGTTCTGTGCCACGAGGCCTTGTGTTTCTGGAAATGGCTGAATGATTGGGGCATCTCCCTGACTGCACAACACTTGGCAGAAGCTTTAAGCACCAGGGTGGACAAACTTAGCCAATGTTGTCTAGCGGATTACAAATAGCAGTTACACTCTAAGGTGGCACAAGGTGTCTTCCAACAATGGGATGAACCCTGGCTCGATCTATTCACCGCTGCGAATGTGCAGTGTCACCTCCCTCGGAGATGCATTCTGCCTACACTGGGGTCAGGACTCCTGTACGTCTTTCTGCCCCTACCTCCTCTGCCCAGAGGACTGAAAATTATCAAGAATGACTGGTCCCAAGTCATTCTAGTTGCTCTGGACCAGGTGAGGAGAGTGTGGTACTCACAACTTCCGGCCATGAGCACATGTCCTTCAATCCGGCTGCCCCTTCGGGAGGACCTAATGTTGTAGCAGCAGGGCCGAGTTTTGCACCCGAGCCTGTGTAACGTACACTTCCATGCGTGGAGAATGAGTGTCAACAGCTGATGGGTTTCAGTCTTCCTCCCGAGGTTGTTGGTGTCATCTTGCTAACCAAGTGTCCATCCACAAAATCTGCCTATGCAGGATGCTGGGAGAAGTTTGTTGCTTGATGTTCCTCCTGACACACCCACCCTCTAAATGTGCAGCTATTGGATGTTCTACTGTTTTGTTTGTTCCTAGCCCAGCAAGGCCTTACTCTGGCACCAGTTAAGGGTTACCTTTGAGCCCTTTCAGCCTGTCTATGTTTACTGGATCAGTGTTTTTTGAAGGGTCTGACCCATATGTTCTCGCCAATACTGTTTGTGATGCTGCAGTGGGACTTTAATTTGGTTTTCCCTTACCTGATGTGCACTCCCTTCAAACCCATGCATAGTTGTTCTCTTCACCTTCTAACTATTAAGACAGCATTTTTCATCACCGTAGCATCGGCCAGGCTAGTGAGTGAACTCCATGCTTTGTCCGTAGTTCCACCATGTACATCTTTCATCCCGTACAAATTAGTCCTCTGGACAAAGGCAGCTTTCCTGCCGAAGGTAGTCATGCACTTCCACATAGGTCAATCCATCACCTTTTCGGCTTTTTATGCACTGATTCACCCCTTCAAAGAGGAAGATCGGCTTCATCACTTTGACCCTAAGAGAGTACTTAGCTTCTGTGCAGACCAAACCAAAAACTACCAACAGAATGTCCAACTTTTCATCAGTTTCTCTGGAGCTAAGAAAGGCAAATTGGTGCTAGAGGACCATTTAACTATGGATTGTATCTGATAGAGACATCTAGCCGCAGATTCCTTATCATAGAACTATCCCCAGACACCAGACTCGATCCAGAATTTTTTTTCCAGCAGTACCTCTATGCATCGATAGAGGGCGTTGAGCGATTCCGTAGCGGTGACGTCCTCGTGATGAGATGTCGACAGAGACCATGTAAGCCCTCCCCTGACGAGCTGATGTCAGTTTCTTCTGTTACGCGCTTACAACGTGGATCCGATCAGCAGTTCCTCAGGATGTTTTTTGGCCTACCTCGGAGGTTTTGTCATACGGAACAGTGTGCCTTTAAAAACAACTTCTTATATCGTTGGGGTTTAAGCCTTGTGGGTCCTGTGGATGACAAATGCCTGCCACGGACTCTCACTCTATTTGTATTTGGTGCCTAGTGGAGCACCATGACTCGGAGTAGTGCGACTCATGACACCGAATTTGCCCGAAGGCGCTAAAGGAACGTCTCATGAAGCCTCTCGCGGGGTGGATGTTTCAGTCTTCCAAGACGTCCCATCGACCTCGGTCCCTTTTGCGTTCCACAGACTGGCCGCGGGTCTGAGTCACAAGCCGTTCCGTGGCCGTCGCTCTCCATCGATGTCCCGAGGTAAGTCTCTACGCAGGCGGTCGAAGTCTCGGCGTCAACCGACTTCCCCACATTAGGTCTGTCCCCGATCTTCAGCTGAAGAATCGGTGCACGAGTCTACCCCATGCCTTCCAGCCTACCCTGGAGCCGGGGAGACTCTGACCCAGATAAGGGAGTATTACAACTCTCTTCATAGTATTTTTGGGTCTTCACCTTCCCCTGGAGCACCCTCGGGCCCCAAGGAGGTGCACGAGGCCGCAACTGTTCCAACGCCAGCGGGTGCGCCCTCAATTTCAGTTCGGTTTGTGGATTCTAAATCCGTTTTGATGCCGGTGCACATCCCTTCGAGGTTACCACCTTCGGCATTTGGGTCTGGTCAACCGACTCCGACAATGCAGTCGGCACTGCTCGACGCTCTACCACTTCCCCTCTTCTGCGCAGAGATGTTGCCTCTTCAGCGTCGGGTGCGGCACCAAATGCAGCGTCGGTGGAGTCGCCCATCTCAGAAGCCATCCCTCCTGTTTTTCCGTCTGAGGAACACGATGATGGAGGTGATGGAGCGGGGTTGGAGTTTCTCCATCCCATAGAGGACACGGTTCAACCTCCTATGTAGTCTAGCTGGTTCATTACAGTGGCTTGGAGTCTTGTCCGGTGTCGAGCCTCCTGTCCCCTCCTGGTTTGGCTACAGAGGCGAGCTCCTTTCTGGTGGATATGCTCAATTGAGTTTGTCATTTTGGATGACACTTTCTTCTGTGGAAATGATGACAGATCCTTTACTTGCCGTCCTGTATCAAGGCCAATCAGTGGTAGAGCCAGTGCTTCCTTATATTGAGGCTCTTTTTGATATTCTGTTGGGGGCTTGGGCTAAGACAGTAACAGGGACCCCTGTGGATAACTTTTTCTCACAGACACTGCCCAGCCCCTGGAGATCCGACATGTCTCCTTAGACATCCAACTCATCATAGTTTTGTGGTTCAGGCTGTCTTGACCACCCAAAATGTTGATAAATTCCCTGCTGTCCCTCCAGAAAGAGAGGCCAGAAAATAAGACTCCTGTGGCAGGCATATTTTCGCCTCTACCAGTTCTGTACTGCGATCCCTCAATGCATTGTGGGACTCATTGGAGCTCCTGCTACCCTCCCTTCTGGAAGAGACCCGTAACGATCTTGTCCCATTGGTACGGGATAAACAACTTGCGGCTAAACTAATTATTTGCTGTGGTATGGACGCCACTGATTCTGTAGGTCAGGCTATGGCCTCTTCAGTAGGACTACATAAACGAGCCTGGTTGTGCACCTCGGGGTTTTCGGAGGCTATTCAGGTCACCTTGATTGATATGCCTTTTGATGGCACCTGTCTATTCAGCGCGTATGTTGACTCTGCTTTGCGGAGATTTAGAGATAGTTGGGTGCAGCAGATTCTTAGCTCTGCAGATTGCGTTTCTAGTACTCTTCTGGTAGGTTTGTTTGGGTAAGTCCCCTTTTTTCATTCACATATGAGCCATTCACAGGGTAGAGCTCATTGACTTTACCTTTCAAGCCCCCTTTTCAAGGGTGATACCCGGCTAGGTGTTCCTGCTTGCTGCAGGTACTTTTATTATTCTTATTCTGTCGGTGACAGATTAATTTTCCAGTCAGCTGGGACATTAGTTATTTTGTGAACTTATGTACCCATGTTCGCACAGGCTTTTTGCTGAAACTAGTGTTTCTACCCGAGTACTTATTCTATTGAGAGTATTTTGCTTGTGTTGTGCGGATGCACTGTTGCCTTGTTCCCTGTTCTCGGGGGCCATCCTCGAGAAGCCTTGAAGGCATTTTAAGATCTATTTCTGGTGCTTAGTATGCCTTATAGGGACTTCAGTTTATCTGTGTCTGAACACGAAGTGTTAGGGACTACCGCAGTGCACCAAGCGATACAACCCTCCCACCCCAGCGTCCATCATAATGGTTATCTTTTACATCCATGGGGCATTTATTCCCTTTAATGGTGTTCTTCTTTCCATATACGGGGTGAAGGAACAAGGGGCAGAATACTTGGCCTGGGTAGAATTTTAGCTCGAGCCTAAGACCTTTTCTAGTGCGTTGGCACTTCTTGTTGCTCGGCTTTCACTATGCATTGGCAAGAAGGTTTCCTGCCACTGATCTCAAGTTCCTTGTAGATTTTAGCTCGTGGATGCATTGGGTATCAAAGGCCCATCTAATGCAAGGGTCAGATCCCACCACTACTGCAAGGTGACCTTGGTCCTGTGCCACCGTCCTTGCGGCCTTTTCTCTGCTTTATCCCTGGAGAGGATGCTATTTCTTTTCGCATAATGGAATGCCTTATTCCCTTTTTTCCTATAGACATTATTTGTTTACAGCCATGGCAGTTTCTTATAGTATTAGTTGTTCTTCAGATGTCGCCATCTCACCCCTGTTGTTTGTTGGTGTTGTGGTTCATTTTTATCTTAGGTTTTCCTTCTGGAACGTGTGTCCCTTCGACATTATGGCTCCATCTTTTTGAGGATTGGTTCCTAAGGAGGCTGGGGTCTCCCTTACCATCCTTTTCCTGAAGTTTCTTCTCCATTATACCACGTCCACCTTATTTTGAGAATTCCGTCTGCTTCAAAGAATTTTTCTTCTATCCTCCCTCTCCTCCTTTGGAGGATGTGGATATATATTTTTCCCTTTTTTAGTCGGGAATACATCGGGTCTCCGGTTGAGACATTTCTTACTGACCTCAATTCTCATCATGCTTGTATGCACTGCCATCCATTGTTTTCGGCATCTCCATTTCGTGGGACTTGAGCCCTTCATCAATGTGATACTACATCTTTTATCAAGAAGCGTCAGTCAGTTCTGCTGCCTGATATCTCTGTTTGTTAGATGGAAATCGTTATCTGTCTGGGCCTTATGGGTGTAGGCCTTTATTTCAACTAAACCTTTGGATGGACTCCGGTGGTGGTCTTTATTCCCTGTTTGGCAGAAGTATCTGAAAGAGACACGTTAGTGACAGATTCCTTACCTTAGAATATCCCCAGGCGTCAGGCTGGATCCGGAAAGTTTTTTGCGTAGCAGTACCCTTGCGCGTCGGTAGGCGGCGTCGTGCGGCTCCGCGTCCGTCGTCGGCGTTGTGATCGCCGGGATGACGTCGCAGGCAGTACTTAGACGCCGCCCCTGCGCGCTGACGTCAGTTCTTCTTTTTCCGCGCCAGTAAGCGCAGATCCGGGAAGAGCAGTGCCCTAGTCACTTTTTGACTACCCTTTTTTGTGAATTTTTTCACTGTTTCTTCAACGAGTCTTCACAACTCCTAAGGTGTCGTAGGGATGCCCGGCTTTAAGCCCTGTGAGGCCTGTGGTCGCATGATGTCGATCACGGACCCGCATCTCGAGTGTCTCTTCTGTCTCGGCCGAGACCACGACACGAAGTCGTGCCCTGACTGCCGGAAACTTCATCCGAAGGCTTTGCGAGAGCGGTCTCGAAAGCTGCTCGAGGTCTGGCAGTCGGCTCCGGCGCCGCACCAAGCCCCGGTCCCGGGAGAGGTCGAGGGGCCGGTCGCGGAGTCCCCGCCGTTCGTCGGAATCCAAGTCTTCGTGCTCCTCTGGTAAGGCGAAGCACAAGAAGTCTAAGAGGCGTCATCGCTCTAAGACTTCGCCTCGCCGGTCTCGCGACTCGGCTGAGGCCCCAGTCGGCACTGTCCCCGCCCCCGCGGCCCCGGACATGCCTGTAGAGCCGCCCCCGAATTATCCGTTCTTTCCGGGGTCGGGGCGACTCCGGCCGAAATACAGGAATTCCTGTCGGCCATGGCTCCGCCTCTTCGGGCCTTCAGGTCCCTCCGGTGCGCCTTCGGGCCCCGCGGGCCCTGATGGGGTTGCCCCGGCGCCGCCGTCGACTCCGGTCCCGGCGCCGCCTGTCCCACCAGCCTTCATCCCGGCCTCGGCTCCGGCCTCGATCCCGGCTCCGGTGGTACCGCAACACCCATCGACGCCGGTTGACCTAACCACGCCTCCGCCGACGCCGATGTCCCCAGTGCCGTTCCTGACGCCGTCCGGAGCTCCGGACGGCGTCGTTCCCCGGTTCTCTCCGGCTCCGGACATGGAGCCGGACCGACGTCGCCCGACGCCGGCTCCGGCGCCAATGAGACCTTGGGTCCCAAATGTCCCTCCTCCTCCATATTTTGAACAAGAGGAGGACCAGGAGAGCTGGGAGGGGTCTGAGGACCCTCTCACGCAACAGTGTGAGTTTGACCCGGACTGGGTTGAGGAACTTGGGATGCCAGTGGTCTAGACACCTCCCCTGACACTGGCATGCTGTCTCCTCCCGTGGCTACGGAGGAGGGGGCTAATTTTGCAACGGTGTTGCGTAGAGCAGCTGGAGCCTTGCATCTCCAGTTGCCTACTGTGGCCGTCAGGACTAACCTCCTGACAGAAGTGCTTCAGCCGGCGGCTTCCTCTTCGGAGACTGTGCTGCCGTTTAATGACGCACTCACTGACGTTCTTTTGGGTACCTGGTCCAAACCCACCACAGGGTCTCCTTTGGATAGGAACGTGGCCCGACGCCATCGCCCTGCTCCGGGCGACCCCCTGTTTCTCTCCCAACATCCCACCCCTGAGAGCTTGGTTGTCCAAGCCTCTGCCTCCCAAACAGCCTTCCCTACCGCCCCTCCGGATAGGGAATCCAAACGCCTGGACCAATTTGGGAAGAAGGCCTTTTCTTCCTCCAGTGCTGGCTTGCGGTCCGTCAACACCGCTTGCCTTTTGGGCCGATATACCCACTCCCTGTGGGATTCGGTGGCGACTGTTTTGCCGCAGTGTTCTGAGGAGGTCCAGACACTGCTTACCCGCGCCATTGCGGAAGGGCGAGATGCGGCTAAATACACCATCCGTTGTGGCCTTGATACCGCCGACTCGCTGGGCAGATCGCTTGCGACGACGGTGGCGCTACGTCGCCACGCCTGGCTGAGAACAACTGGTTTCTCGGGTGATGTCCAGAATACACTCATGGACATGCCCTTTGTTGGAGTCGGTCTTTTTGGTTCAAAGGCAGACCATGCGCTGGAGCGGTTTAAGGACTCACGGGCTACGGCCAAGTCCCTGGGCCTTTCTGTTGTACGCCCTCCGCTCAGCTCTGCTTTTCGCCCCTTTCGTGGCCACGGAAGGGGCGCCCAGTCACGTCAGCTGCCCAGCCACCGGCCCACACAGCAAGCGTCTACGCGTGGCCGAGGACGTGGATACCGCCGTGGCGGTTCGGGCAACCAGCGTGCGGGTCAGGCCACCACCTCCAACCCGTCCGCGGCCTCCAAGCCCTCCTAGTCCCTCCTTTCCGGTGCACAGCACGCCAGTAGGGGGCAGGGTCCGCCATCACCTTCACCACTGGCGTCCCATCACCTCGGACAGGTGGGTCTTGGACATTGTCCGATGGGCTACTCCCTCCCCTTCGAGACCACCCCCCCAGCCATGCCACCTCAATTCCACCGCATGTCAGGGGATCACTTGGTACTTCTGCAGAAGGAAGTCACGGCCCTCTTGGCCAAGAGGGCCATCGAGCATGTTCCGACCCCAGAAGTAGGGCGTGGTTGCTACTCCCACTACTTCCTGGTGCCCAAAAAGGACAAGGAGGACATGCGTCCTATCTTGGACCTCCGGAACGTCAATCGCTTCCTCCGGAAGGAGAAGTTCAAGATGCTCACCCTAGCTCAGGTCTTGACTGCCCTCGACCCTGGAGACTGGTTGGTAGCGTTGGACTTGCAGGACGCTTATTTTCACATCCCCGTCCTGCCGGCCCACCGGCGTTACCTGCGTTTCACGGTAGGCCTTGAGCATTTTCAGTTCACCGTGCTCCCCTTTGGCCTTACAAGTGCCCCTCGGGTGTTCACGAAAGTGATGGCGGTGGTCGCAGCTCATCTGCGCCGGGCAGGGGTTCCAGTCTTCCCCTACCTCGACGACTGGTTGTTGAAGGCGGGCTCGTCCCAGGCAGTCGTCTCCCACCTCCAGACTACGGCCGAACTCCTGCACTCGCTGGGGTTCTCCATCAATGTGCCGAAGTCGCATCTGATTCCTTCTCCACAGCTCCTTTTCATCGGAGCAGTTCTGGACACGACGCAGTTTCGGGCCTATCCTCCCGAACGGCGAGTCCGGGATATTCGGGCTATGATTCCGATCTTTCAGCCTTTATCCTGGGTTTCGGTACGGATGAACCTGAGGCTGCTGGGCCTCATGGCCTCCTGCATCCTGCTGGTCAATCATGCCAGATGGCATATGCGGGCTCTGCAGTGGGACCTGAAGTTCCAGTGGGCGCAGCACCAGGGCAACCTGTACGATCACGTCCAGATCTCGGAGGGGACTGCACAGCAGTTGCAGTGGTGGCTCTCGAACCGGCAATGGGTCATGGGCAGATCCCTCTCCCTTCCCCAGCCAGAGCATACAGTTGTGACGGACGCGTCCCTTCTGGGATGGGGCGGTCACATGGGAGAGGCGGAGATCAGAGGCCTCTGGTCTCCGGCGGAGTCCCGGCTCCATATCAACCTTCTGGAGCTCCGGGCGATCCGACTTGCACTCAAGGCATTCCTTCCCTCTGTCAAAGGGAAGGTAGTGCAGGTGTTCACAGACAACACCACCGCCATGTGGTACTGCAACAAACAAGGCGGGGTGGGGTCGTGGACCCTTTGTCAGGAGGCTCTGCGCCTCTGGACATGGCTGGAACATCAGGGCATGTTCCTGATGGTTCAACACCTGGGAGGTTCCCTGAACGCCAGGGCGGACGAACTCAGCCGCAGGTGCATGATGGATCACGAATGGCGTCTTCACTCGGAAGTGGCGCAAGGACTCTTTCTACAGTGGGGAGAGCCTTGGTTAGATCTATTCGCCATCGAAGAGAACGCGCAATGTCATCAGTTCTGCGCGTTGGAATTTCCAAGGCGGCACTCGCTCGGTGACGCTTTTCGTCGCGAGTGGAGTTGCGGTCTGTTGTACGCCTTTCCGCCTATACCACTTCTACCCAGAGTGTTGAAGAAGATTCGGCACGACCGGGCCCAAGTCATTCTTGTGGCTCCGGACTGGGCTCGAAGAGTTTGGTATCCCGAGCTACTCAGTATGAGCGTAGATCCCCGATCCGTCTGCCTCTTCGGGAGGATCTTCTGTCGCAGCAGCAGGGGACGGTCCTCCACCCGAACCTGTCCAGCCGCCACCTGCTTGCGTGGAGATTGAGCGGCGGCAGTTGATTCCTTTCGACTTGCCTCCCGAAGTTTGTGATGTGATTCTGGCAGCCAGGCGTCCCTCCACTAAGGTGGTATACGCCTGCAGGTGGAACAAGTTTGTGGCATGGTGCACAGCAAAGGCTGTGAATCCCCTCTCTGCCCCTCTTTCTGAGGTTCTTCTGTTCCTTCTTTCCCTGGCCCAACAGGGTTCTGCCCTGGGTACCATCAAGGCTATCTTTGTGCCATTTCGGCCTTCCTCAGGCTTTCTGATCAGCCCTCCCTTTTCAAGTCCCCTGTTGTTAACAGGTTTCTAAAAGGCATTACACACCTCTTCCCTCCTGTTCCGTTTGTGATGCCTCAGTGGGACTTGAACTTGGTTCTTACCTTTCTTATGTGCGCTCCCTTTGAGCCTTTACATAACTGTCCTCTTCGTCTTCTGACTCTGAAGACTGCCTTTCTGGTGGCCGTCACCTCCGCTCGGCGGGTGAGTGAGCTCCAGGCTCTATCATGTAAACCTCCTTTTCTGTCTGTCCATCCAGACAAGGTTGTTCTTAGGACGCGTCCGTCCTTCTTGCCAAAAGTGGTTACTGCCTTCCACATTGGGCAGACCATCACTTTGCCCACCTTCTTTCCGCCTCCGCATCCTTCCAGAGAGGAAGAGAGGCTCTACCGTCTGGACCCAAAACGTGCGCTTTCCTTTTACATTGACCGCACACGCCATTTCCGGGTGGATGACCAGCTCTTTGTTGGCTACGTGGGCGCCAAAAAAGGTCGGGCGGTGCACAAGAGAACCATCTCCCGCTGGGTAACCTTGTGTATCAAAGCCTGCTATTCTTTGGCTAAGAAGGAGCCTCCTGTTGGGCTGCGTGCCCATTCCACCAGGGCAACGGCTGCTACCACGGCTTTGGGCCGCGGTGTTCCGCTGCAGGATATCTGACAGGCAGCTACGTGGGCCTCGCTGCACACGTTTACAAAGCATTACTGCCTTGACAGTCAGGTCCGGAGGGACGGCTTCTTTGGCCGTTCTGTCCTCCAGGACTTCCTTGTCTGATCTTTGTTCGCAGACCCACCACCGGGGTTGGTATTGCTGGGGTATCTATTCTAAGGTAAGGAATCTGTCACTAATGTGTCTCTTTCAGATGCACAAGTTACTAACTTGTGTAACGATATATCTGTAAGAGACAGTAGTTAGTGACAGATTCCTCACCGCCCACCCATCCTCCCCGTTCTGCGAACTGATTTCTAGGGTTAAGGATATCCCTTTCAGGGCCCTAGTATTTTTCAGACACCTATGTCAGCTTCTTGCATGGCTCTGCGTTCCTGGCGCGGAAAGTCGTGTACAGAACTGACGTCAGCGCGCAGGGGCGGCGTCTAAGTACTGCCCGCGACGTCATCCCGGCGATCACGACGACGGACGCGGAGCCGCACGACGCCGCCTACCGACACGCAAGGGTACTGCTACGCAAAAAACTTTCCGGATCCAGCCTGACGCCTGGGGATATTCTAAGGTAAGGAATCTGTCACTAACTACTGTCTCTTACAGATATATCGTTACACAAGTTAGTAACTTGTGCTTTCACACCTGCTGTTATCTTTTGATTTCTTGTTAGCTGCCTCATGGTAGCCTCATTAGGTAGTAGTGTTGGCTCATGGGAAATTGCAATTATTTTTCTGGGATTTTTCCACTCCATCTCTCCTCTTATACAGTATTATGTTGCTGGTTTCCCAGCTTGGTGTTAATATTTGTATAACTATAATTTTCATTCTGTTGCATCTTTGGTCCATTACCAATGTATGTTGGTATTTATATCTATCTATCGATGGATAACTCTATTCTACGGGGGTTCCTTGTTCCTACACTTATCAGTCTCCCCGCTTGCCGAGGGTTGCCGGTGGTTTGCTTCCCTAATGGGAATGAAAATACTTTTGGTGTATTCTGATAGACTTGTGTGTAGGTGTATATAACTATATTTCTATATATATCTATAGGTGTAATATATGTGTTCATCTATATACAGGTATATATTGCAAGTATGGTTGTGCTGAACTCCTTCCATAGGGAGTACGTATCTGCTTTTGTCACTGCGCTTCTCTTGAGGCTCTAGTTTGATCTTGAATTGGTTGTTTCTTATGCATTTCCTTTTTTTTCCTTCTCCTCTGGGCTTCTATGTTACATAGTCCCGGAAGGTTGTCTTCTCTCTTGGAGGGTTTTCCCCGTCTGAGAGGGGTCTCTACCAAACGTTGTTGTTGTTCCTCTTGCAATGCTTTTGTTGAGCATTGTTGGGATGTCTCTCTCTCTCGTGGATGTGCTGTGAGATTCCCTTTCCTCTGTGTCACAGGTTGGGGTTAGATCACGTTCTAGTTTCCATGACAAGGAGCTGGTGCTCTAATTCAGTTGTATCGACTGATGTCCTTGATCCTTTAGCATGGGTTGATTATCTTTCGCAAGGCTACATAGTATTATTGTTTCTATAAAGTTTTTTTTCCAACACTTACTTATCCCTCTACTGTGGGTATGTTGTCCACATGTTTCTCATCCAGGCTTCTCACAATCCTTCTAGTGGAGCTTCTTCTTTGCTACACCTATAATTCTTTAGACAGCCTGGTTACTTTATCTCATTATGGACAGGCTAGTCCTGTTCAGGGATCTTTGTCTCAGTTCAGTTCTCAGACCCGCCTCCAAGGATGGTGTTACTTGGGTATCTAATTCTAAGATATGGAATCTGCAGCTAGATGTCTCTATCAGATGAATAAGTTACTTACCTTCGGTAACGCCTTATCTGGTAGAGACGGGATCTAGCTGCAGATTCCTTAGTGACCCAGTCATACTCCCCGCTCTGCGAACTGTTGGTCCTGCTACCTACAAGATCCCTTTCTTGGCATTCTGATGCCCTTCTTTAGGACTTCGTAATTGTTTGCAACAAAGATGTCTCTTTTTTGGCACACTGTTTCCATAAGCAGTTTCTGTAAGTGGCCCCACGTTGTTGGCGCGAAAAATAGTCGCAGAAGAAACTGACGTCAGCGCATTAGGGGAGGGCTTAAATGGACTCCGTCAGCCTCACATCTGGAGGACGACGTCGCTAGGGAGTCGCTCAACGCATAGAGGTACTGCTGTAAACTTTTCCGGATCCAGTCTGGCGCCTGGGGATAATTCTAAGATAAGGAATCTGCCACTAGATCCTGTCTCTACCAGATAAAGCGTTACCGAAGGTAAGTAACTTATTTGAATTGATATGGGCTAGCCAAAAAGCAGCTCCCAGAAAGTTTGCATACTCACTCCTCCAAAATGAAGGCTGCTATCACTGTGCTTGTGCGCAGTGTGCCAGGTTTGGAAATTTGCTAGGCTGTGACATGGGCATCTCTCAACATGCTCACGAAGCGTTACTGTCTGGATAGCCAGGTCCAATGAGACAGGCACTTCACCCTACCTGTCCTGCAGGATTTCTCGGTCTGAGCCATTCCACAGACTCACCACCATTGGAGGTGGACTGGTTTGGTATCTATTCACAAGACAAGGAAAAGCTATTTGAAGTCCCTATCAGAAGAACAAGTTATTTACCTTTGGCCCACCTTTTCTAGCAGAGATTCTTTCTAATCGTAGATTCCTCACCAACCCTCCCTCCTCCCCAATCTGTTGAATGGACTCATACTGCCCGTTAATAAGATGGCAAATCTAAAGATCTAAACTATCTGATTTCCATAGCTCTGCTTCCGACTGTGCGAACAGACGTCAGAAAGAAACTGACATCAGCGTGCGGAAGTGACGCATATATGGAATGGTTCAAGGGTCCTGGGATGGGGTCCTTCAGGCACCAGGAGGGCTCCTCTGTTTGACCTGGTTATGAAGCTCTGACCGGGCCCCAGGTCATAGCTCCAGCTGGCCCAGTGGTGGAAGACCCTGGCCCTAGGCTCTATTTCCATTCTCTGGCTGGCTGTGTCACTTAGAACACAGGACAGGATTCTGCAGGCCTGTGGAGGTCTCCGCTGTTGGCCCCCCGATTTAGGAGGTCTTACCGGGCCCCTGATCACAGCTCCAGGTGACCTGAGGGGTGGAAGCATCTGCCCCTGGACTCCAAAGGAAGTAATCAAAGTCCTGATGAGAATTCATTTGACTCGTCGAGCCCAGCCAGGGCTCCAAGAGGTCAGATGCGTTTCCTCAGCGGCCTCCTCTATCATTTGGTGTGCAGACCTGTTTATTGACCGGTTGTTCTATCCAGGTTACGGGCGGGCCTGAGCCGCCCTGCCCAGGACCCCTGGGGGCTCAGGTCTGAGGCTACCTTCCTGTCATATCAAATGGGCCTTTCCTGAGAGCCTTCCTTTCGGAAGAGTAGGCAGGCATGCAAAGCCCTTTCCAGGGCAGCCTTCTCAGGGATGGTCTTGCCATCACCATACTCTGATCAGTTGCTGATCGATGACTGGTGTGTGGCTCTAGGAAGTTCCTCCTGAGCACTGACCTTCGCGTACATGGCCACTGTGTTCACTGTCTGCTGTGGGCCTGGGCAATCTGGTTGGCCCTTGCTCTGGCCCATTTGGTCGCCTAATCCACCCGAGCCATCTGTTGGCATACCCAATAGGAGTGCATGGCACAACCAGATAACCGGGATGCCCTGGAAGTCCTGATGAGGGCTCATTTGAAGCTTCAAGCTCAGTTAGGGCTCGGATACTTTCACTGGAATGTCCACCTCTTTCACCCAGTGTGCACAGTTTAGAATGGCTAGTGGAGTTACTTTGTATTAGTAGGGCGCAGCTGTGGGTGATCTGCTGTCCATTTGGTTGCTTTCCCCAGATGGTGCAGGGTTTCTGGAAGCTGCATACATGCAACAAGATGGCCCGTCTCTGCTCTTGGTGGGGTGGAAAGCTCTGTCGGGGACCCTCGCGGGACCTCAGGACCTCTGATGGGCCCTGTGAACCTTGAGTTCATGTGCCAGCCCACTGTCTCTCAGCATACCCAGGGCAGACTTCTGCAGGCCTGAGTTGGGCTCCCTGCTTTGCCAGGGTGAAAAGCTCTGAGAGAGACCAGGACCTTTCATGGCTGTGCCTCAGGCCGGACCCAGGGTCCGAGCCCCGTCTGACAGAATCCCTCCATGCTCTTCCAATTTAGGTAGAAATTCTTTCCAGAGACGACCAGATGGTTGTCCTTCGAGCCCAGCGTCTAGTGGCATACCCAGCAGGAGTGAGTGGTGCGACCAGATGGCCAGGCTGCTGTGGAAGTCCTGATGAGGGCTCATTTGAATCTTCAAGCTCAGCCAGAGTTTCAGGAGGTCTGATTCATTTGCATGAATGTCTCCCTCTGTCACCCTCTATCCACAGATTACAAGAAAGGCTACTGACCTTCCTCCATATTAGTAAGGACAAGGTGCTTGGGACCTATCAGTTGTCTGGTCGTTGTCTGGTCATTCTCCATGCGCACTACGAGGGCCCTGGGCAGCACCTCCCAAGCCCCCAGTGGGCTGGGCCCCCAGCTGCTTTCCAATCCTGAATGATGAGCCTGTACGAGAGACAGACTTCCCAGAAACAGGGTTGTTAGACCTGGCACCATTGGCGTGGGACTCCCCTGCATGTTTTGCCTTTGCATCCTGTGTTTTTGCTGTGTATTGGACTCCGTTTTGCTGGTCTAGATACTTTAGGCACTTTGCCACTGCTGTTCAGTGCCAAAGTGCAAGCGCTCCCTGTGTAAATTGTTGTTATGGATTAGTGATTCCATGATTGGCATACTTGATTTACTACTTTGAAAATAACAAGGACCCCCTGTAAGGTAAATATAACAATTCCTAGGACAGGGTAATAGCAATTATGGATAGTAAACTCCTAGGCAATTAAATGAAGATAATGGCACAATAAAGGCCTATAAAAATATGTCAACAATAAAACCTCACAGTTAATGCAACACAATGTACCAACTCAAAACTGTTTAGAAAAAATTATTTTTCCTTTATTTAAAATATTTTTATATATAAATAAATCTTCTTTTCAATTAATCATAAATTCTTTGACATACATATATATATTACAAACACCAAATATTAAAAGCTACTATCAATAGTCAAATTTTTAATTCACACATCAATGTAATCTTTAGCTGTAGTGTAATGCGACCTAATATGCAATTATATAACAACAATCCACATTTCATAAAATAAAAATTACATAAAATCAAATAACAATAGTGGCACAAAATTATCTTCGACGCGCGTTTCAGCGCACTTGCGCCTTCTTCAGGAAAGCCACACGATTTCTTAAAACTGATAGATCGCTGCTTCAAGATATTGCTTGATCAAGGAAGTGAGTGTGAGCAAGACGAGGACGCGAAGGCGCCATTGCGGTTTTTTCCTCCGTTTTTATCAGATTTTATGAAAGATTCAAAACATACATGAATCGTTACTTTATTCTCTTCATCCAGAGATAGAAATATTGAGTTTATCATCCTCGTCACTATAATTGATATTTCAGTCAGATGACATTGGACTTTATTATCGCTACAGTGTTCATTTGGATAAATTATATACGCCAGTGATGATCGGCGTTTAAAAACGAAATTGAAGAAATCAGTGACTACCTCAGTACAAAGCGATGCAATATCTTGAAGCAGCGATCTATCAGTTTTAAGAAATCGTGTGGCTTTCCTGAAGAAGGCGCAAGTGCGCTGAAACGCGCGTCGAAGATAATTTTGTGCCACTATTGTTATTTGATTTTATGTAATTTTTATTTTATGAAATGTGGATTGTTATTATATAATTGCATATTAGGTCGCATTACACTACAGCTAAAGATTACATTGATGTGTGAATTAAAAATTTGACTATTGATAGTAGCTTTTAATATTTGGTGTTTGTAATATATATATGTATGTCAAAGAATTTATGATTAATTGAAAAGAAGATTTATTTATATATAAAAATATTTTAAATAAAGGAAAAATAATTTTTTCTAAACAGTTTTGAGTTGGTACATTGTGTTGCATTAACTGTGAGGTTTTATTGTTGACATATTTTTATAGGCCTTTATTGTGCCATTATCTTCATTTAATTGCCTAGGAGTTTACTATCCATACTTGATTTACTAGTCAGACCCTAGTACAGTGCACAGTGTGTGTCCAGGGCCTGTAAATCAAATACTGCTAGTGGGCTGCAGCACTGATTGTGCCATCCACAGAAGCAGCCTGTAAAATGGAACTCTGGGCTGCCATTGCAGAGTCTGTGTGCAGTCCAGTACTGCCATGTCGACCTGGCAAGTGCACCCACTTGCCAGGCCCTAGCCTTCCCTTTTCTTAAATGTTAGTCACCCCTAAGGTAGGCCCAAGGTACCCTTGTGGGCAGGGTGCAGTGTATCTGAAAGGTAGGACATGCCCTGATGTGTGTGGCATGTCCTGATGGTGAGTTACTGTCAATTTCGTTTTTCACTATTGCAAGGCTACCTGTTCCCATAGGACAGAATGGGGAGTTTGTTTATAGCATCTTATAAACCTAACTACCCCTGGGAACAAGGTAGGAAAATAAAGTTTAGTATGCCTGAACTCAGAATGTTAAAATGCATCTTTTAGTGAGGGTGATTTTTACATTCTTTGTTTGAAAATACCACTTTTAGAAAGTAGGTATTTTCTTGCCTAACCATCCAGTGTGCCTCTGCTAGGTTTGTGTAATGCATGTTTGGCTTTTGGATGACAGGGGCTGAGAGGGGTAGTGACTCCAGAGAGCCTGATGAGTCAGGGCTGGGCTGAATAGACCTGGGCTGCATTTAGAGTATGGGGAGGAGATTTGGTCTGCCTTCAACAATGCTGTCTCCACCTCCTGCCAGGAAGCTGCACCAGTGAGGACAGAACTGGTTTTGCCTGGGTACAGACACTCTCTGCCTTCAGAGAACAAAGGATTTTTGTGTATAAAAAGAGGGGTCCAGACCCCAGACTTTTAGATCACTTCTGGGAATCAAGAGGAACCTTTGCACAGGAGACGAGCCGGAGAAGCTGAGGAGGAATACTGCCCCTGTGCTGTTTGCTGTCTGGGGTTGGCCTGCAGTGGCTACTTGCTGCCAAAGAAAGGAGAAAAGAAATTTTCTGTGTGCTTTGTCACCTGCTTGAGGAAAAGATCTCCAAGGGATTGAAATTGAGCTTGCCTCCTGTTCTGAAGTCTCAGGGACACAAAGACTTCATTTCTTCTGTCTCTCTGCATCTGGAACCGCTGTTTCAACTGCCACAGAAGGAAATTGCAACAGCGACGCCGTAACTTGCACCGAAGCAGTGGGCACCGCTCGTGAAGAGCACGACACATCGCCCCGACTTGCACCGTAGGCCCGACGCCTGCTGCCGCCGTGCCGCATCGACTCCGAAGCCGTCGCTGAGGCCGCTGCCTGCACCGGAGTCGAGGACACCGCTCGTGATGTCCACGACGCAACGTCCCGACTCGCACCGCAGCCCCGACTTCACCGATGCCGGTTCTTCATCAACGCGGAGCTTATACTCAACGTGGGTGACTTCTGAATCCATCGATACCGCACCATCGTAAGGAACCGCCGCCTCGCCGCCACCGTGACTTCACCTCCCCGACACAGTAAGGAACCGACGTCTCACCTCCCCTGCACCGCAGTAAGGAACCGAGGCTTCACCTTCCCTGGTGTAGTAAGGAACCGACGCCGCTCGGCGCCAACGAAGCATCTACTCCCCGACGCCGTGCATGGCCTTTGCTTTCATCGTTTCCAAGGTACTGTTCTTTATGGGTCTGCTTGACTCCGCGCCCGATGCCGCGCACCTCGCGGTCGGCGCTGTACTTTGGGATTTTTATCTGTCACGACGTAGTAATAATTCCAGGTAGAGTTATCTGTTGCTACAAACTTTAATTGAGTCAATAACCTATTTTTGAGGATATCTTGATAACTGTATTGTGGATTTTTGTCGTATGGTCTTGTTTTGGTTTAGATAAAGATTACTGATTTTTCTAAACTGGTGTGGTGTCCATTTGTAGTGTTTACACTGTATTACTGTATGTGTTCACAAATGCTTTACACACTGCCTCTGAGATAAGCCTGTCTGCTCGTGTCAAGCTACCAAGGGGGTCAGCAGGGGTTATTTTAGAAGTGTATCCCCCTTACCCTGACTAGAAGCAAGGGTCCCTATTTGGACAAAGGTACCTACCTCTGTCAACTAGAGACCCCCATTTCTAACAAGGGTGATTTCTGAAAAGAAACATCCTGGGCAGGGCAGCCTGTTTGGGGATGTCTGCAAGCTCCAGTGCTGGTTCATTTGATGCTTCAAGCCTATGCAGGGTTTCAGGAGGTCAGATACATTTGCTCAAATGCCCTCCTCCGTCACCTTGTGTGCAAGCAATACAAAAACGGCTAGTGGCCTTCCTTCGGATGAGTAGGGACAAGGAGCTTGGGACCTGTTGGGCTCCTGGAAAGCAGACAGGGACCTGAAGTAGACATCCCAGGCAGAGTGCCTGCTTGGAGACTGTCTATCCAGCACTGTACTATGATCGATTGTGCATACTTGTTCTGTTTAAGGATGGACTACTGGACTCCTTGCCCAGACTCAGCTGTTGTTTCAAGCAAAAAGCTTCCTCCCTGCCTGGGACTATCCAACTCGAGAATGTGCCTTCCAGGGAAGTACACCTCAGAAGTGGTCCTCCCCACAAAGCAGAGCGAAGGCCAAGCTGCCTGTCAGTTTGCCCCCTAGTGGTCTGCACATAGTGGATGGAGGGGGTTGGGTGGTGCTAGACCTGGATGCGGCTTGTTGGCCCTGGTCCAGTGTGCCACATCATCGGCAGCAGCTTGGAACAGTTGCTCCATGGGGTGTCCCTGCTGGCTCATAATGGTGGTGATGCCAGAAACCCTGTTTCGCAGTTATGCTGCACCCTAGACCTGCCTCTCCAATCTATTGATGCAGAGCAGGCAAGGTCAATGGTGCCCGTGGATCACCCTTTTCACCCAGCCCTTGTGGATAAAAGGATCTCTCTACCCATGCAGGCTCTCAAGGGTTGTGAAGGTTGGTCTGGGATAGGCATGCGGCTCCTCCTCCAGCAAGTGTGACTACCTCGTTGATCCTGCCAACAGCAGTTTCAAAGTAATAGTAGTCTCAAAAAGTAAGCCTGCCCTCCTGGTCCTGATGTGCAGCTATGCCACCACTGTGCCTTGCCTACCCAAGGAGGGCAGATGTGAAACCCCCAGGGCACCTGGCTGAGTGCTGCATATGTCTGTCTGTGGTGTCCCAAACCTGTCTGTGAGTACTGGCCTTGGGTGACTGCCTCCACTCTGGCAAGCCACGTTCCCTGGTCTCTGATCCGGGAAAGGGTGTGCTGGCCATCCCTGTGGAAAAAAATGTTTAACTCCTCTGTGGGGAGCCCTATGCCCAGATCCCCACACTTTGACATCAGATTGTGACCTCATATCAGGCATGGCAACCAAGCTGAGCCAATCTTTTGTTTCAGTCAGTAGGCGGCTTCTTATTGGTTCCCCGTTGCTGCAGCTGGTGGGCAGGATAGAGCACTGGACCCCAGGGGCGTAGTGGGTGTGGCTACCAACACGTGTCACGGGATGAATGGGCCTCCCCACCACCCTGCACCACCAGGCCTTGTGCTGGGGCTTCCGATCGCTTCCGCAACGTGCATGGCCAGTCTGGTTGGAGACTCCCATGTGCTTGGGCCATCTAGTCTTATGGCCGGCCCAGGTCATGTGTGTGACCAGATGACCGAAGGGCCAGGCGGAAGGCTGTCTGCTCCCCAAGGATTCTTTAGGACCCCACTTTGTGGGGGCTTAATAGTTGATTAAAATGGCTCATTTGCTGGGCACAGAGGAACTTAAACCACCTTGGCTAGGATCCAGAGCCAAATTACTAGGTTGGCAGCAACTAGCCTGGGAGATGGTCCAATCATCCCTACCGAAGGCAGGGTGGCATTGGACCGGGGAGGCATCTGGGGCTTCTCCGGGCCAACCAGCTCCAAGAATTGCCAGTGACAGTTTGGGTGAAGCCATTACTCACCCCCTGAAGGGACCTCGTTGCCTAGGCACTGGCCAGAGCGGCCTTCCCACGGATGGGTGACATCAGACCAGGGAGCAGCCTGAGGCGACCGGCCGCAAAAATCAAACAGTGATAGGCAGGAGAAGCCATGGCTTTCTCCTGGGATAGACAGGTCCACCAGGCAGAACCACCTAGCCTGCCTGGTGCAGGGTGTTGTCAAACCAGAGAGGAGTCTGGGGCTTCTCTCGCTGAAAGGAATTAACCAGCGCGCGTGTTGTGAACAGATCCTGATGAAGGTGCAAAGAAGAAGTGCTCAATCTAGCGATCAATTTAGGTGTGACTGGGCTGGTAAATCAATGAGGTGCAACAAGGTGGTGTTGCCTGCGGAGTGTAGGAGGATTCCTCCTTAGTCAATTTACTTGAATTTCAGACCGCAAGAGTCAGTCCGTCTACAAAGAGCGGGTCTCTGTCGTAAGGCTTCTGCGAAGGGCACGCTGAGTAGAAACCGGAGACGGACAACACGCGCGCTGGTTAATTCCTTTCAGCGCTATAATCTGGCGGACGCCAGTCCCAGCGGGAGCCACTCTACTGCTCTTCCTCCAGCCATAATTGCGGTCATCTATATTATTTCTCTACATTCTCTCCGGCATTACCCGGCCTAGAATTCAGCCTGCTCACATATGCTATGTCCTGAAGATGATCTCAAATCACTGAGATCGAAACGCTGTCGACCCTCTACAACAGGAACTCCGTACATTCTGTGTAATCTATTCATGAGGAGTTCTCTTATGTGTTGTCAATGCGATGTATATATTTTAAAGTCACCCCCACTTATCACATCACGCTTGATGTCACTTCTTTATGTGAGCACCTGAACTGATTTTTGCATATTATCGGAAATTAAATAACAAATGTTATTTTGATTGGAACGTGTCCCTGGTCACACTATTTATTGCTCCCTTTGGCATTAATTGCCTATCCAGACTTAGGCTCATTGTTCCTAATTCTGACGCAACCCTTGCGTCTTTCTTGGACCATTCTTTGGCCACATAAGAACCTTTGCTTTCAGAAACAAAAAAGAATGAAGGCCTTTGCCCCATCCTAGACCTTCGCCCTCTGGACGTCTCCTTCTGTAAAGACAAGTTCAAAATGTTAACCATGGCCCAGGTTATGTTTGCCCTGGATCCAGGAAACTGGACAGTGGCATTGGATTTGCAAGATGCCAATTTTCACATACCCGTCCTACAAACCCAGAAGCGCTACCTGCGGTTTCAGGTCGCCAAGAGCACTTTCAGTTCTTGGTGCTCCCTTTTGGCCGTACCAGTGCACCTTGATTGTTCATGAATGAGATGGCAGTGGTTGTAGCCTGTCTGCAGATGTTGGAAATACTAGTCTTCCCGTACCTCGACGACTAGCTCCTGTAGGCGGCTCTCCTCAAGCAGTCACAAGTGACCTCCAGATGACAGCTAACCTGTTATCATCATTGGGATTTTCCATCTACATGCCAAAGTCACACCTGACTCCTTCACAACGGCTCCCTTTTATTAGAGTCATCATAGATATGGTGCTCTTCCGGGCCTTTCCTTCACCTCAATTAGTCCAGGACATTTGATGTATGATCCTCATGTTTAAACCCTTGTCCTGGGTCTCGGTGAGGGCAGCTGTGAGGCTTCTGGGCCTGTTGGCCTCCTGTGTCCTGCTTGTGGACCTGGCCAGGTGGCAGATGCAGACTCTACAATGGGATCTGAAGCCTCAGTGAGCTCAGCACCAAGAGGACCTATTAAAGTCCGTCCAGGTTTTGGTGGTTACTGTGAAAGTACTGCAATATGGAGGCTACTTATCTGCAAATGGACCAG
This sequence comes from Calotriton arnoldi, assembly GCA_963921515.1. Taxonomy (NCBI): domain Eukaryota; kingdom Metazoa; phylum Chordata; class Amphibia; order Caudata; family Salamandridae; genus Calotriton; species Calotriton arnoldi. The sequence goes on from CAWUFW010000063.1 coordinate 3,923,612, forward strand.
CAGCAGATCCCTCTCCCAAGCATCCTAACTGCTCCAGACTGGGTGAGGAAAGTATGGCACCCAGAACTTTTGGCTGTGAGCACGACCTCCAGTCTGGCTACCCCTTCGGAAGGACTCCTTGACAGCAGCAGGCCTGCACAATCTACACCTCTATGCATATAGATTGAGCAGCAACAGTTGATGGCTTTCGACCTTTCTCCCAAAGTGGTTCGTGTTACCTTGCCAGCTAGGCGTCCATCTACGAAAACTATATACGCAGTTCTTTGGTGTTCCTCCCGTAACATACAACCTTAAATGCAAAGTTGTCTGATGTTCTCATGTTCTGTCGTTCCTTAGCCCAGCAAGGTCTTTCTGTGACAGCAGTTAAAGGTTATTCACAAAGAGGATCTATGTGGAATATTTAAACCACCAGTTGTGCACCACTTCCGAACACAATCCATTGCACAAAAAAGATACACATGGTCTGTAAAATCGACTCTGCTAGAACAGTCTCCAAAAGGAATGGTCTCTGTGCTGCTGACAAGTCTCTTTGTTCGGGCCGAAAACCCTCACCCACCCTTAGGTGGCATGCTCCATCATTGGGTCCCACCTCACACCAGAACCAATAGTTTCTACTGGACAAGGGAGGAGCTTTTTGTGCTATTTATGGACCTGTGAAAGCAGGTGGTGTGGATGAGGTACACAGAGTGCAAGGTAAGTGCTGAGGGAAAATAAAAATATCTTTTGGTGGATTAAACAATTACTTTATTCTGGTGTCCCCAATGGATGGATTAAAACTGAGAGGGGAGTGAGACTTCAACCCAGTTGGTGAGGGGTCGTCCTGTTTGTGCCTGGCTCATGACCTTACATAAAGGTTTTACGCATTCGTCAAGACCGCTATTTGGTATCGTCACTCTGCCAAATGTTAGAGCATAAATGTGTGTAAAAGTGTAAAATATATCATGTATTTGATTGAAGTCCACCGTCATTGCCACCACTAATAAAATATATGACCGTGCAGAGACAAACATAATTAAACATGAAATCTTAAAACTGTAAACCACAGTAGTGCATATGTATACTGTAGGAGGCTGGCTTAGTATATGGTGCACACTTATTTAAGAGAAGCACCTTGCACTAATCCACACAACCCTTATGGTGATTTTAGTGGTCTTAGACAACCATAGAAAGCTCTCTAAATGGTAGCTGTGGAGAGCAGCCTTCAGGCTTAGTCTGGAAGGAGTACTAAGCAGCTTGTTTTACCAGATTTAATCATGTAGTGTAGGGTAAATGAAAAAGAACCACACAATGTATTTATAAAAATATGTCTATTTATTATACAACACTCACTAACACATTGGTATATCTCCTACCTGGAGATATCAACACAAATACACACAATAATAACATTGGAAACAGGTAAGTAAGCACGGTACACAGTGGTCTCTACGGGGAGACAAAACCATATACTAAGAAAATGGAATGCGAACTGCGACCAAAGTCGTGACTTGGACCAGGAGACTCAGATGAGCAGGGGACCCAAGGAACCACCCATGGTAAGTACCCAGGAACCTGTGTGCAGAGTGGAAACACAGCTGCGCACTCAATAGAGGTCAACGGGAAAGTCGCAGTTGCAGTGTTGAAGAAGAAAGGCCCTTTCCAGTGGACCTTGAAGAAACCCTGTGGAAGACGGAAGGTCGGAGTGTCACCCCACCCATGGATACCCCAGGAACCAGAATACCTACCCCAGGGAAGCCGGTTGCATAGGTGCGAAGTGACGCCGGAAACTGCCGTAGACCACAATGGAGGACTTCAGAAAAGATGCGGCTGGCGGAGACTGTGCAAGAGTCCGGTGGAATCCAGGAGTGGATTCTTGAAGAGAAGAACCTGCAAGCAGAGGGGACAGAGTCTAGTCCACTCGGAGGTAACCAGGAGGAGCAATGACCACCGATGACGAAAGATGCAGGAGTGATGACGGTGACCTTTCTGCTGCAGCAGTGAGGACCAGGCAACGCTGAGGAAGACCAGGAGCCGTTCACGAGCTGTCCCATGTCTGAAGTCGAGAACCAGAGGGTCGATGTCCGGAGGGAGCACCAACAAACCTTGGCAGCAGCAACAGACGTGGAAAACGATGAAGGAGCAACATTGGGACCAGCAAGGTCCAAGGGACTCACCAAGTGCAGGAGAGTCAGAGCAGGCCCGAGCAAGCAGGGGAGCCCAATGAATCCAGAGAAGACCCTCGAGAGTACCCACAGGCTGAAGGCACTGGAGTCTCAAGAGGACTCCAAACATCCTTTCGTCTTCTTATGGTTGCTAAATCAGTTATACCTCTTCAAGTCACCAGTTGTGATGTGGTATTTGAAGGGACTGATCCATATGTTCCTGCTAACATCATTTGTCATACTGTAGTGGACCTTAATTGTGTCCTCACATACCTGATGTGCACTGCCTTCGAGCCAATGTACATCTGTCCTCTCCATCTACTTACCATCAAGATGGTATTTCTCATCACCAGAACATCTGTGAGACGGGTCAGCGAACTGCAGGCGCTGTGTGTTGTACAGCCATACACCCCATCCTGCTAAAGGTAGTAATGCCCTTTCATATAGGGTGATCTATCACCTTGCTGGCCTTCTATGCATCCCCGATGCCCCCAAAAAGGAAGAACAACTCCACCGCCTGGACCTCAAGAGGGCCTTGAGTTTCTAAATTGATCGAACCCCAGATTGCCAACAGGATGACCACATTTTTTGTCGGTTTCTCTGGTGTAAAAAAGGGCAAAGCAGTGCAAAAGAGAACCATCTCCAAATGGATTGTGTTATGCATCAAGATCTGCTAGGGGCCAGCTAAAAAGCAACGCCCAGAAGCATTGCATGCTCATTCCACCAGAGTGAAGGCTCCTACTTGTGCACTAGCGTGCAATGTGCCAGTTCTGAATACTTGCCAGGCAACAAGTTACTTACCTTAGGTAGCTAAACAAAGGTAATTGCTATCAAAATGTTTCTGGATCTAGTCTGACGCCTGGGGAAAATGTGGTTAGATAGAGTCTCTACTGGAAAAGCCATTACCGAAGGTAAATATTGTGTTTGTTTAGCTACCGTAGGTAAGTAACTTGCTTGTTTAGCTACCTAAATAATGAAAGTAAGATTTTTGAGCATTTAATGGCGAACCTTGGACAGCAGTTGATTATGTGGGCCAAAGTTTGCTTCCTGTAAGAGCAGAAACTGCAACTTGTGGAAAATCCATGGCTTTTGCCTGGGAGGCTTGGTTCCCCCGCTGGCTAGGATTCCTAGCACCGGACAGGGCCACCTTCCCTACCCAGGGCAGGGTAGCATTTGAATGGGGAAGAATCTGGGGCTCCTCTGGGATGAACAGTTCCAGTCATCCCCAGTAAGAGGCAGGTGAAGCCATGGCTTGCGCATGGGGGGCCCAGCCCCCGCAGGCTGGGGCTTCAACCACCGGCACTGCCACCTAGCCTGCCTGGGAAGGGTGGTGCCCCACCTTTAAGGGTTTGCCAAGAAATCCACCAGTTAGTTTGTTGGCTTCTAAATGACAAGTTGACTTAAATGTCACTTGTGATGCTTCACTTTTCACTTGTAAGGCCAATTCAGCCAGTGGACAAATGTGGGTGTGCCAACTCAGAGTCCCGCCCATGAACCACATCACAGGCTAATTTAAATTTTGCACAACCCTAATATCATTCCACCTTCCAGTAAGTGCTTCGAATTGAATGCATGAGTGACCATTTCACCTCTTCTCTTTCCTCTCTAATCCTCCTCCCCACCGCTGCAGTGACCTGTGAAATACCAGCTGCATGCTACAATTCACACCTGCTTCTCCATCAGTGACTGCTGTACATATTTGAACTTTGTTGGTAGGGTACGACCTGTCCTCAGAGTTGATCCAGATAGAGAGCAGGGCTTAGTGGAATTTAAGAATATCAAGTCTTTATGCCACCAAAGCAAACATGATGAATAAAAAAAGAATGTTGCCAAGGGTGATTATTACTGATGCCCAAATCATTATCCCCAAAATACTAATGTCATTTTTGTCACTAGACCACCATACTGTGCAGCCTAAATTGCTCCATTTAAAAGAAGACCTAGACTGTGTAATATTGTGAAAGTAATACTTCCCTGAGTGTGGTGTAAATGATGGGCCTGATTCACAAAGAGCCTCCGCAGTCGTGGCGGAGCCTCCACCATAACTATGGAGGCTCCTTGTTAACCAGGCCCTAGGTTGCTGGCTCTGGGTACAGATTTAGTATTCTTTGTCTTGGTTGTCAGTGGACAAACCTTGACCGATTTCATTTTGCAAGGCATGCCTGGAGTTTAGTGCTTACCTGGTCTGTGCCTGCCACTTACTCGGGGGAGGTTTCTTGTTCTGTGTGCCTTGTTGTTATGCTTGCAATAATGCCACACCTTGAGATGCAGTGTGGGTACAATAAATAGGTTAAATACATAAAACGTCCATGTACTTCACAGTTACCTGCCCTTAGTAGGTAAATGTGATATTTTTATATGTTTCATCTTTGGTCCAAACGCCATTTGTATGGCGTGTAATCTTTCTGATTACTGTCTAATTTAATTGCTGATTCATCACCTTGTAACTCTCTGTAGGTTCCAAACTGGATCTGGAAAGTCTTGGGATAGCTCCTGAATGCCAGTTGATGGTGCCACCTGCCTCCTTTACAACTCTCTTGTGTGTGGCCATGATGACACAGACGCATATAGGTGCCACCCTTGTGCACTAACACTAGTTCCTCTTTTGCTACATTCTCAGAAACAGATCCAGATCTCCATTCCCACTGTGTTGTGGTTCTTTCACAGACTATTTTTTCCAGAAACGTTTTTGACGGTGTGCAGGAATGCTACCCATTAAAATGAGACGGCTGAAAACATGCCGCAAACAGATCTTACAGGGGTGGATTCTCCATTAGGGCTCTGGGGCTGCGCCCCGCTGAAAATATTTCCTTCACATTCCTATACAAATATTAAATAGATCGATTTGTTTAGAGATACGATCATATCTCTAAACAAATCGATGTATTTAAGTCTGGGCTGTCTGTCCCAGACTGCCTGCCCCGACTCGCTCTGAAGCAGGAGACGGAAGCCAGGCACTAAATCAACTTTCTGAACTGTGATGCCCGATTTATTGTTCTAAAGCCCTCCATAATGAATCAATGGCATTGTAGTCTATGGCAGTATCCACTATAGGATAGTGACGCTTTCAGCATCATGGTTTCGGGTGCTGGAGTCTCTGTCCCTGCGTGAGAGCAGCCATCCATCATTCATGGATCTCTATCCCACCCTTTCCCATTCGTCACACGTAGGAGTGGATGTAAGCATGTGTGTTTTGGTGCCTTGTCCTCGGTAATGGTAAGTATTAGAATTCTAATCTTCTGTTATGTATATTGTTCTGAAACCCCTTGCCACCCTAACCTACCTCCACTGTGATACCCCAGGCCCTGACTGCATGTCGCTGGCCCCGTTAGAAGTGGAGCTGCTACATCTGTTCCCCGACGAAAAAGACGAGCAGGCTAGGGTTCTTGTTCCCTTGTGAAGTTGATCCACATATCCGAGTCAAGCGCAAAGTGAGAGATATGTGCTTACAGTAGACAGTTACATGCTGTATGACATTAAAACTGGCCCTATCTTCATGCCCTTAACAACATTAATGCCATGGATTGATCTATGAACAATGAGTGTTAAAAACATTGAGGCAATGCATGTCAGCGATTTAGTTACCCTCTTATTTCAAGTTTTACTTAATCTTGCCTTCCTCAAGAGTTAGCTATTTAGTCGTGTTGTGTTTCTTTCTGTAGTTTTTTTCCGTGCATACTTTGAGCTGTGCAGGTGTTTATGAGGGTCTTTGATTGAGTGCTCTGACGCTGAAGCCAAAGCAAAGTGCCTGTCAGTGGGTTGGCCTCTCTGCAGAGCACACAGATCAATGGTCATGTATCCCGGTTGCAATTGCAATTTTGTGAAAATGTGTATGAAGGGGGTGCTCAGATGGCAAAATATTTGCAGGGCAAAAGTAAATAAATTGCCTAAATGTGAGTGAGTGCAGTGTATGTTTGGAAGTGGTGAAATGAGGGAGATGCAAGGAAGTGCATTCGGGGAAGAGTGAAAAGAGGGTGCTGAAAAGGAAAGAGAGGTGTTTGAAGATGTGCAGATATTTTTTTCTCTGGAGGAGGATCCAGCCTGGACCCCACATTTGTCCATTAAGCTTGCCCACGTCGCTCACTACGTAAGTCATACCAAACTTTTACGCCTCACCACTTTCAAATGTCACCAGCCACCACTGGTTACATACAAAAACAATAAGGTGATAAATGCTTGAATTAATGTCAGCCACTGGCAATCGCTTGGGGCTGCATCCCAATCCATTGTTTTTCACCCACCATGCCACCTCAGTTTGCATCTAGCCGCATGCAAATCAGTCTAACCCAGCTCCTCATGGGACCAGTTCAGTCTGAACTGCCAGGCCAGGTCCTCCGTGAACAGGAACACAGGCAACCTAGGACTGGTTTCGCCATATTTAGGGCTCTTCAGTCAGATATAGCTTCGTTCCAGTGGCACAGTGAGCCCGGGACCCTCATCTGGACATACCTGATGCACTTAGGGCGTCAAATACAAAGAACAACAAGGCGATTGATGCAATGCTTGGATTAATCTCAGCCACTGGCAATCACTTGGGACCGCATCCCAATCCATTGTTTTTCACCCACCATGCCACCTCAGTTTGGACGCAGCCATATGCAAATAAGGCTTGACTCTGCTCCTCATGGGAACAGTCCAGCCCGAACTACCAGGCCAGCCCGAACTACCAGGCCAGGTCCTCCCTGAACCGCAACACAAGCAACCTAGTACTGGTTTCGCCCTAGTTTGGGCTCTTCATCCAGGTATAGCTTGGCTCCAGTGGCACAGTGAGCCCGGTACCCATGTCTGGCCATACCCGGTGCACTTCAGACATCAAATACAAACACAACAAGGTGATGGATTAAATGCTTGAATTAATCTCAGCCACTAACAATTGCTCGGGCTGCATCACAATCCATTGTTTTTTGCCCATCATGCTGCCTCAGTTAGACCCAGCCATATGCAAATCAGTCCTGAGCCTGCTCCTGGAACAGTGCAACCCGAACTGCCAGGCCAGGTCCTCCCTGAACCGGAACACAAGCAACCTAGTACTGGTTTTGCCCTAGTTAGGGCTCTTCAGCCAGGTATAGCTTGGTTCTGGTGGCACAGTGAGCTTGGGACCCATGAATCAACAAAGGCGGAGAAACGGACTAATCTTTATCCAGGTCCAGCATACATGTCCGTGAATGAACCTCTACACAAATGGTATGCAGTTCCTAATGTTAAAAGCAGGAGAAAGTGTTTTTTTCAAGAGCTCCACATGGAGGTGTGTAGTTGTAAAAAGTGGAGAGAAGAATCCTCTCCTCTTGGAAAAAGACCCTCACACACCCAGCCTGCTAGGTGTCATGCTTCATCATCGGGTCTGCTCCTTATCGGGTCGGCGCTGCAATCCCCGATCGGCACCCGTGATGGGGCCTTCTTGGCGGAGATCTTTATTCCATATGCCGGTGGGTGAAGTGCGTGTGAGGGCCCTAAAACAGTGTAGGTGATATTGATGTGTAGGGAAGTGAAAAGTAAAAAAGGGGAGGTGGTCCACTCAAAATAATTTTATTAAACGTGGCCCCTACCCTGGTTAAAAAGAAAACAAGACGCGTATCTCCACTCTAAGGATGTCGAGATTATGCGCTTATAAAAAAGGTCAACATGTTTCTTGCCCAACAATATATTAAATGGCAATTCATCAGGACCAGCGAGGATCTACCTACACTTTTAGGTAGTGGTCAACAATAAAGTGAAATAAAAAGGTGACCACCGTTACAGCACCCTAAAAAGTGGTACCTGTAGATCAAAAAAACACAACCCCATTAGGGTCAAGGATGCGCGGAAGTCCTACCCTCACGCAGCCGGTCCAGCTCCGTGAGGGTAGGACTTCCGCCGCCTTTGTTCCAGAGAAACCGACACTACACATTAGTGTCTACACCAGCCGGTACTGATGCCGCGCATCCTTGACCCTAATGGGGTGCCGATCGGGGATTGCAGCGCCAACCCGATAAGGAGCAGACCCGATGATGAAGCATGACACCTAGCAGGCTGGGTGTGTGAGGGTCTTTTTCCAAGAGGAGAGGATTCTTCTCTCCACTTTTTACAACTCCACACCTCCATGTGGAGCTCTTGAAAAAAACACTTTGATGGTGTCGGCCTTTTTGGCAACAAAGCAGACCACGCGCTGGAGCGCTTTAAGGACTCGCGGGCTACAGCCAAGTCCCTGGGCCTTTCTGCTGTGCGCCCTCCGCCTCCGTCTGCTTAGGGGCGCCCAGTCACGTCTGCTGCCCAGCCACCGGCCCGCGCAGCAAACGTCTTCCCGCGGCCGAGGACGTGGCTCCCGCCGTGGCGGGTCGGGCAACCAGCGAGCGGGTCAGGCCACCACCTCCGCCACGTCCACGGCCTCCAAACCCTCCTAGTCCTTCCTTTCCATTCCACAGCACGCCAGTGGGGGGCAGGGTCCGCCATCACCTTCCCCACTGGCGCACCATCACATCGGACAGGTGGGTTTTGGACATTGTCCGAAGGGGCTACTCCCTCCCCTTCGAGACTACCCCCCAGCCATGCCACCTCAATACCACTGCATGTCAGGGGATCACTTGGTGCTTCTTCAGCAGGAAGTTGCGGCCCTCTTGGCCAAGGGGGCCATCGTGCGCGTTCCGACCCCAGAAGTAGGGCGTGGTTGCTATTCCCACTACTTTCTGGTGCCCAAAAAGGACAAGGAGGACATGCGTCCTATCTTGGACCTCCGGAACGTAAATCGCTTCCTCCGGAAGGAGAAGTTCAAGATGCTCACCCTAGCTCAGGTCTTGACTGCCCTCGACCCTGGAGACTGGATGGTAGTGTTGGACTTGCAGGACGCATATTTTCACATCCCCGTCCTGCCGGCCCACCGGCGTTACCTGCGGTTCACGGTAGGCCTCGAGCACTTTCAGTTCACTGTGCTTCCCTTTGGCCTTACCAGCGCCCCTCGGGTGTTCACGAAAGTGATGGCAGTGGTCGCAGCTCATCAGCGCCGGGCAGGGGTTCCAGTCTTCCCCTACCTCGACGACTGGCTGCTGAAGGCGGGCTCGCCCAGGCAGTCGTCTCCCACCTCCAGACTACGGCCGAACTCCTGCACTCGCTGGGGTTCTCCATCAACGTGCCGAAGTCGCACCTGATTCCTTCTCCACAGCTCCTTTTCATCGGAGCAGTTCTGGACACAACGCAGTTTCGGGCCTATCCTCCCGAACGGCGAGTCCAGGATATTCAGGCTATGATTCTGATCTTTCAGCCTCTATCCTGGGTTTCGGTACGGATGACCCTGAGGCTGCTGGGCCTCATGGCCTCCTGCATCCTGCTGGTCGATCATGCCAGATGGCATATGCGGGCTCTGCAGTGGGACCTGAAGTTCCAGTGGGCGCAGCATCAGGGGAACCTGTCCGATTACGTCCAGATCTCGGAGGGGACTGCACGACAGTTGCAGTGGTGGCTTTCGAACCGGCAATGGGTCACAGGCAGATCCCTCTCCCTTCCCCAGCCAGAGCACACAGTTGTGACGGATGCGTCCCTTCTGGGATGGGGCGGTCACATGGGAGAGGCGGAGATCAGAGGCCTCTGGTCTCCGGCGGAGTCCCGGCTCCATATCAACCTTCTGGAGCTCCGGGCGATCCGACTTGCACTGAAGGCATTCCTTCCCTCTGTCAAGGGGAAGGTAGTGCAGGTGTTCACAGACAACACCACCGCCATGTGGTACTGCAACAAACAAGGCGGGGTGGGGTCGTGGACCCTATGTCAGGAGGCTCTGCGTCTCTGGACATGGCTGGAACATCAGGGCATTTTCCTGATGGTTCAACACCTGGCAGGTTCCCTGAATGCCAGGGCGGACGAACTCAGCCGCACGTGCATGATGGATCACGAATGGCGTCTTCACTCGGAGGTGGCGCAAGGACTCTTTCTACAGTGGGGAGAGCCTTGGTTAGATCTATTCGCCACCGAAGAGAACGCGCAATGTCATCTGTTCTGCGCGTTGGAATTTCCAAGGCGGCACTCGCTCGGCGACGCTTTTCGTCGTGAGTGGAGTTGCGGTCTGTTGTACGCCTTTCCGCCTATACCACTTCTACCCAGATTGTTGAAGAAGATTCGGCGCGACCGGGCCCAAGTCATTCTTGTGGCTCCGGACTGAGCTCGAAGAGTTTGGTATCCCGAGCTACTCAGTATGAGCATCGATCCCCCGATCCGTCTGCCTCTTCGGGAGGATCTTCTGTCGCAGCAGCAGGGGACGGTCTTCCACCCGAACCTGTCCAGTCTCCACCTCCTTGCGTGGAGATTGAGCGGCGCCAGTTGATTCCTTTCGACTTGCCTCCCGAAGTTTGTGATGTGATTCTGGCAGCCAGGCGTCCCTCCACTAAGGTGGTATACGCCTGCAGGTGGAACAAGTTTGTGGCATGGTGCACAGCAAAGGCTGTGAACCCCCTTTCTGCCCCTCTTTTTGAGGTCCTTCTGTTCCTTCTTTCTCTGGCCCAACAGGGTTCTGCCCTGGGTACCATCAAGGGCTACCTTTGTGCAATCTCGGCCTTTCTCAGGCTTCCTGATCAGCCCTCCCTTTTCAAGTCCCCTGTTGTTAACAGGTTTCTTAAAGGCATTACACACCTTTTCCCTCCTGTTCCGTTTGTGATACCTCAGTGGGACTTGAACTTGGTTCTTACCTTTTTAATGTGCGCTCCCTTTGAGCCTCTCCATAACTGTCCTCTTCGTCTTCTCACTCTGAAGACAGTCTTTCTGGTGGCTATCACCTCCGCTCGGCGGGTGAGTGAGCTCCAGGCTCTTTCTTGCATGCCCCCTTTCTGTCTGTTCATCCAGACAAGGTTGTTCTTAGGACGCGTCCGTCCTTCTTGCCAAAGGTGGTTACTGCCTTCCACATTGGGCAGACCATCACTTTGCCCACCTTCTTTCCGCCTCTGCATCCTTCCAGAGAGGAAGAGAGGCTCCACCGTCTGGACCCAAAACGTGCGCTTTCCTTTTACCTCAACCGCACACAACAGTTCCGGGTGGATGACCAGCTCTTTGTTGGCTACGTGGGCGCCAAAAAGGTCGGGCGGTACACAAGAGGACCATCTCCCGCTGGGTAATCTTGTGTATCAAAGCCTGCTATTCTTTGGCTAAGAAGGAGCCCCCTGTTGGGCTACGTGCCCATTCTACCAGGGCAACAGCTGCTACCACGGCTTTAGGCCGCGGTGTTCCGCTACAGGATATATGTCAGGCAGCCACGTAGGCCTCGCTGCACACGTTTACCAAGCATTACTGCCTTGACAGCCAGGTCCGAAGGGACGGCTTCTTTGGCCGCTCTGTCCTCCGGGACTTCCTTGTCTGAATCTGTTCGCAGACCCACCACCGGGGTTGGTATTGCTGGGGTATCTATTCTAAGGTAAGGAATCTGTCACTAACGTGTCTCTTTCAGATGCACAAGTTACTAACTTGTGTAACGATATATCTGTAAGAGACAGTAGTTAGTGACAGATTCCTACCGCCCACCCATCCTCCCCGTTCTGCGAACTGATTTCTAGGGTTAAGGACATCCCTTTCAGGGCCCTAGTATTTTTCAGACACCAATGTCAGCTTCTTGCATGGCTCTGCGTTCCTGGCGCGGAAAGTCGTGTACAGAACTGACGTCAGCGCGCATGGGTTGCGTCTAAGTGCTGGCCGCGACGTCATCCCGGCGATCTCGACGCCGACGACGGACGCGGAGCCGCACGACGCTGCCTACTGACGCGCAAGGGTATTGCTACGCAAATCTTTCCGGATCCAGCCTGACGCCTGGGGATATTCTAAGGTAAGGAATCTGTCACTAACTACTGTCTCTTACAGATATATCGTTACACAAGTTAGTAACTTGTGCAATAAAACAAGACCAAAACGACAAAAACCCAATCAGTAGAACCAGAGCTATACAATTGTGAAGATTTCAGTGAAAATAGCACGTAAAACTGTGATTATCTGATCGTGCCAGACCTGAACAGAGTCACAAGTTCAGGCCGACCACGATGGAGCCTATGCCCGTTACAGGGGTCAACTTAGAACCGCTGAACGCAATACCTTAAATCCTGGTGCATGGTCTGTGCGGCGATGCTTTGTGAGATTTCACGTTGTCCATCGTCAGTTCTGAAAAGCTGTGCGGAGCTTGACATCGCTTTGCGTCGGACCTGGGGAGCTGTGCCACAAAGCTTTGTAGGGCTTGGTGTCGGTCTCGGGGAGGTGTGCGGCGAGGCTGTGCAAGGCTTGACGTCGCTTTGCATCGGTTCGATGAGCTGGCAGCTGGGCTGCAAGGCTTTGTGGGACTTTCCTCCGCCCAACTGGCAAAAGGTTTACTTTGCTAGGTCGAAATGGCAGTTTAAAACTGCACACACATGCTCTGCGATTACAGGCCTGAGACATGTTTATAGGGCTACTTAAGTGGGTGCTACAATCGGTGCTGCAGGCCCACTAGTAGCATTTAATTTACAGGCCCTCGGTACAAGTAGTACCACTTTACTAGTAACTTATAACTAATTTAATATGCCAGTTGGGGATAAGCCAATGTTACCATGTTTTAAGCAGAGAGCACAAGCACTTTAGCACTGGTTAGTCATTGGTAAAGTGCACTGAGTCCTAATGACAGCAAAAACGAAGTCAACAAAAATAAGAGGTCTTAAGGCAAAAAGCTAGGGGGAAACCACACCAAGGATGCCAGGTCTCACTAGAAGTCACTGTGATTTATGCCAATAGTGATTAGAGACTGTAAGTAAGGCGTGTGGATAGGATAAGGAAACCTACTTTGTTATGGTTGAGACATGTGTGCAATAGAATAATTAAAAAGTATTGTGCATGCTCTCAAGCAATCTCTTACACGCTACAAATATGCACAATACCTGTCTAATTCTCATTACATACATAGGCACAGATATTCACATACTCACATCCACACTGCATACCCATGGAGCTTGATACAGTGACACAGCAGCACATGCATAGCAACAGCACACACACATGAAAGTAATCGCATGTTTCCTTAACTTTGAGATCCATACATACACGTCTCAAACGTGCTTCTTTCTCTACGTCCCACTGCTTCTGTTTATCTTAAGGACATATGTCGCTGTTGCTAATAATGACCAGAGAAGCTGTACTGTTTGTAGGTTCCACTCTTTGGGGCCTGTATCTCAGTTATGCAATGTTTGCCCAATGAGGCTTTAATTTTATTATGCTGTGTTCTGCGAACTTAACAAGAGTAAGAGCTTTCTTATACCTCAATGCATTGTTGACCTGCTGGCAAACAACTTTACAGATCTCAAACTTCATACATCTTACTCAGTGGAAAATGTCAACTACTTATGCTTTCATCCTGCATTACCATTTCTGGTGGTTGAATTTTTTTTAACAAGTTGCAAACATTATTGTCATCAATCTCTCCCCATACACTTATCTTGTGTGACCTCTTTTGCGTTTTTTTATAGTATGGCCGTGTTCCATGCACTGTAGGGTTGATTAAATAATCTGAAAGAGACACGTTAGTGACAGATTCCTTACCTTAGAATATCCCCAGGCGTCAGGCTGGATCCGGAAAGTTTTTGCGTAGCAGTACCCTTCGCGGCGTCGGTAGGCGGCGTCGTGCGGCTCCGCGTCCGTCGTCGGCGTCGTGATCGCCGGGATGACGTCGCGGGCAGTACTTAGACGCCGCCCCTGCGCGCTGACGTCAGTTCTTCTTTTCCGCGCCAGTAAGCGCAGATCCGGGAAGAGCAGTGCCCTAGTCACTTTTTGACTACTTTTTTGTGAATTTTTTCACTGTTTTCTTCTACGAGTCTTCACGACTCCTAAGGTGTCGTAGGGATGCCCGGCTTTAAGCCCTGCGAGGTCTGTTCCCGCATGATGTCCATCACGGACCCGCATCTCGAGTGTCTCTTCTGTCTCGGCCGAGACCACGACACGAAGTCGTGCCCTGACTGCCGGAAACTTCATCCGAAGGCTTTGCGAGAGCGGTCTCGAAAGCTGCTCGAGGTCCGGCAGTCGGCTCCGCGCCGCACCAAGCCCCGGTCACGGGAGAGGTCGAGGGGCCGGTCGCGGAGCCCCCATCGTTCGTCGGAATCCAAGTCTTCGCGCTCCTCCGGTAAGTCGAAGCACAAGAAGTCTAAGCGGCGTCATCGCTCTAAGACTTCACCTCGCCGGTCTCGCGACTCGGCTGAGGCCCCTGTCGGCACCGTCCACGCCCCCGCGGCCCCGGACGTGCCTGTCGAGTCACCCCCGCATTACCCGTCCTTCCCTGGTTCGGGGGCGACTCCGGCCCAAGTACAGGAGTTCCTGTCGGCCATGGCCCGCCTCTTCGGGCCTCAAGGTCCCTCCGGTGCGCCTTCGGGCCCCGTGGGCCCTGATGGGGTTGCTCCGGCGTCTCCGTCGACTCCGGTCCCGGCGTCGCCTGTCCCACCAGCCTTCATCCCGGCCTCGACTCCGGCCCCGGCCTCGATCCCGGCTCCGGTGGTGCCGCAACCCCCATCGACGCCGGTTGACCTAACCACGCCTCCGCCGACGCCGATGTCCCCGGTGCCGTTCCTGACACCGTCCGGGGCTCCGGACGGCGTCGTTCCCGGTTCTCTCCGGCTCCGGACATGGAGCCGGACCGACGTCGCCCGACGCCGGTTCCGGCGCCCGATGAGACCTTGGGTCCCTAATGTCCCTCCTCCTCCATATTATGAACCTGAGGAGGACCAGGAGAGCTGGGAGGGGTCTGAGGACCCTCTCACACAACAGTGCGAGTTTGACCCGGACTGGGTTGAGGAACTTGGGGATGCCAGTAGTCTAGACACCTCCCCTGACTCTGGCATGCTGTCTCCTCCCGTGGCTACGGAGTAGGGGGCTAATTTTGCAACGGTGTTGCGTAGAGCTGCTGGAGCCTTAAATCTCCAGTTGCCTACTGTGGCCGTCAGGACTAACCTCCTGACAGAAGTGCTTCAGCCGGCGGCCTCCTCTTCGGAGACTGTGCTGCCGTTCAATGATGCACTCACTGACGTTCTTTTGGGTGCCTGGTCCAAGCCCACCACAGGGGCTCCTGTGTATAGGAACGTGGCCCGACGCCATCGCCCTGCTCCGGGCGACCCCCTGTTTCTCTCCCAACACCCCACCCCTGAGAGCTTGGTTGTCCAAGCCTCTGCCTCCCAAACCGCTTTCCCTACCGCCCCTCCGGATAGGGAATCCAAGCGCCTGGACCACTTTGGGAAGAAGGCTTTCTCTTCCTCCAGTGCTGGCTTGCGGTCCGTCAACACCGCTTGCCTCTTGGGCCGATATACCCACTCCCTGTGGGATTCGGTGGCGACTGTTTTGCCGCAGTGTTCTGAGGAGGTCCAGACACTGCTTACCCGCGCCATTGCGGAAGGGCGAGATGCGGCTAAATACACCATACGTTGTGGCCTTGATACCGCCGACTCGCTGGGCAGATCGCTTGCAACGACAGTGGCGCTGCGTCGCCACGCCTGGCTGAGGACCACTGGTTTTTCGGGTGATGTCCAGAATACACTCATGGACATGCCCTTTGATGGAGTCGGTCTTTTTGGTTCAAAAGCAGACCATGCGCTGGAGCGTTTCAAGGACTCGCGGGCTACTGCCAAGTCCCTGGGCCTTGCTGTTGTGCGCCCTCCGCTCACATCTGCTTTTCGCCCCTTTCGTGGCCACGGAAGGGGCGCCCAGTCACGTCAGCAGCCCGGCCAACGGCCCGCGCAGCAATCGCCTTCGCGTGGCCGAGGACGTGGATACCGCCGTGGCGGTCCGGGCAACCAGCGTGCGGGTCAGGCCTCCAACCCGTCCGCGGCCTCCAAGCCCTCCTAGTCCTTCCTTTCAGGTGCACAGCATGCCAGTAGGGGGCAGAGTCCGCCATCACCTTCACCACTGGCGTCCCATCACCTCGGACAGGTGGGTCTTGGACATTGTCCGAAGGGGCTACTCCCTCCCCTTCGAGACCACCCCCCCAGCCATGCCACCTCAATTCCACCGCATGTCAGGGGATCACTTGGTGCTTCTGCAGAAGGAAGTCACGGCCCTCTTGGCCAAGAGGGCCATCGAGCATGTTCTGACCCCAGAAGTAGGACGTGGTTGCTACTCCCACTACTTTCTGGTGCCCAAAAGGACAAGGAGGACATGCGTACTATCTTGGACCTCCGGAACGTCAATCGCTTCCTCCCGGAAGGAGAAGTTCAAGATGCTCACCCTAGCTCAGGTCTTGACTGCCCTCGACCCTGGAGACTGGTTGGTAGCGTTGGACTTGCAGGACGCTTATTTCCACATCCCCGTCCTGCCGGCCCACCGGCGTTACCTACGGTTCACGGTAGGCCTCGAGCATTTTCAGTTCACCGTGCTCCCCTTTGGCCTTACCAGTGCCCCTCGGGTGTTCACGAAAGTGATGGCGGTGGTCGCAGCTCATCTGCGCCGGGCAGGGGTTCCAGTCTTCCCCTACCTCGACGACTGGCTGCTGAAGGCGGGCTCGTCCCAGGCAGTCGTCTCCCACCTCCAGACTACGGCCGAACTCCTGCACTCGCTGGGGTTCTCCATCAATGTGCCGAAGTCGCATCTGATTCCTTCTCCACAGCTCCTTTTCATCGGAGCAGTTCTGGACACGACGCAGTTTCGGGCCCATCCTCCCGAACGGCGAGTCCGGGATATTCAGGCTATGATTCCGATCTTTCAGCCTTTATCCTGAGTTTCGGTACGGATGACCCTGAGGCTGCTGGGCCTCATGGCCTCCTGCATCCTGCTGGTCAATCATGCCAGATGGCATATGCGGGCTCTGCAGTGGGACCTGAAGTTCCAGTGGGCGCAGCACCGGGGCAACCTGTCCGATCACGTCCAGATCTCGGAGGGGGCTGCAAAACAGTTGCAGTGGTGGCTCACGGACCGGCAATGGGTCATGGGCAGATCCCTCTCCCTTCCCCAGCCAGAGCACACAGTTGTGACGGACGCGTCCCTTCTGGGTTGGGGCGGTCACATGGGAGAGGCGGAGATCAGAGGCCTCGGAGTCCCGGCTCCATTTCAACCTTCTGGAGCTCCGGGCGATCCGACTTGCACTCAAGGCATTCCTTCCCTCTGTCAAAGGGAAGGTTGTGCAGGTGTTCACAGACAACACCACCGCCATGTGGTACTGCAACAAACAGGGCGGGGTGGGGTGCGTGGACCCTCTGTCAGGAGGCTCTGCGCCTCTGGACATGGCTGGAACATCAGGGCATGTTCCTGATGGTTCAACACCTGGCAGGTTCCCTGAACGCCAGGGCGGACGAACTCAGCCGCAGGTGCATGATGGATCACGAATGGCGTCTTCACTCGGAAGTGGCGCAAGGACTCTTTCTACAATGGGGAGAGCCTTGGTTAGATCTATTCGCCACCGAAGAGAACGCGCAATGTCATCAGTTCTGCGCGTTGGAATTTCCAAGGCGGCACTCGCTCGGCGACGCTTTTCGGCGCGAGTGGAGTTGCGGTCTGTTGTACGCCTTTCCGCCTATACCACCTCTACCCAGAGTGTTGAAAAGATTCGGCACGACCGGGCCCAAGTCATCCTTGTGGCTCCGGACTGGGCTCGAAGAGTTTGGTATCCCGAGCTACTCAGTATGAGCGTAGATCCCCCAATCCGTCTGCCTCTTCGGGAGGATCTTCTGTCGCAGCAGCAGGGACGGTCCTCCACCCGAACCTGTCCAGCCTCCACCTGCTTGCGTGGAGATTGAGCGGCGGCAGTTGATTCCTTTCGACTTGCCTCCCGAAGTTTGTGATGTGATTCTGGCAGCCAGGCGTCCCTCCACTAAGGTGGTATACGCCTGCAGGTGGAGACAAATTTGTGGCATGGTGCACAGCAAAGGCTGTGAACCCCCTTTCTGCCCCTCTTTCTGAGGTCCTTCTGTTCCTTCTTTCTCTGGCCCAACAGGGTTCTGCCCTGGGTACCATCAAGGGCTACCTTTGTGCAATCTCGGCCTTTCTCAGGCTTCCTGATCAGCCCTCCCTTTTCAAGTCCCCTGTTGTTAACAGGTTTCTTAAAGGCATTACACACCTTTTCCCTCCTGTTCCGTTTGTGATACCTCAGTGGGACTTGAACATGGTTCTTACCTTTTTAATGTGCGCTCCCTTTGAGCCTCTCCATAACTGTCCTCTTCGTCTTCTCACTCTGAAGACAGTCTTTCTGGTGGCTATCACCTCCGCTCGGCGGGTGAGTGAGCTCCAGGCTCTTTCTTGCATGCCCCCCTTTCTGTCTGTTCATCCAGACAAGGTTGTTCTTAGGACGCGTCCGTCCTTCTTGCCAAAGGTGGTTACTGCCTTCCACATTGGGCAGACCATCACTTTGCCCACCTTCTTTCCGCCTCTGCATCCTTCCAGAGAGGAAGAGAGGCTCCACCGTCTGGACCCAAAACGTGCGCTTTCCTTTTACCTCAACCGCACACAACAGTTCCGGGTGGATGACCAGCTCTTTGTTGGCTACGTGGGCGCCAAAAAAGGTCGGGCGGTACACAAGAGGACCATCTCCCGCTGGGTAATCTTGTGTATCAAAGCCTGCTATTCTTTGGCTAAGAAGGAGCCCCCTGTTGGGCTACGTGCCCATTCTACCAGGGCAACAGCTGCTACCACGGCTTTAGGCCGCGGTGTTCCGCTACAGGATATATGTCAGGCAGCCACGTAGGCCTCGCTGCACACGTTTACCAAGCATTACTGCCTTGACAGCCAGGTCCGGAGGGACGGCTTCTTTGGCCGCTCTGTCCTCCGGGACTTCCTTGTCTGAATCTGTTCGCAGACCCACCACCGGGGTTGGTATTGCTGGGGTATCTATTCTAAGGTAAGGAATCTGTCACTAACGTGTCTCTTTCAGATGCACAAGTTACTAACTTGTGTAACGATATATCTGTAAGAGACAGTAGTTAGTGACAGATTCCTTACCGCCCACCCATCCTCCCCGTTCTGCGAACTGATTTCTAGGGTTAAGGACATCCCTTTCAGGGCCCTAGTATTTTTCAGACACCTATGTCAGCTTCTTGCATGGCTCTGCGTTCCTGGCGCGGAAAGTCGTGTACAGAACTGATGTCAGCGCGCATGGGTTGCGTCTAAGTGCTGGCCGCGACGTCATCCCGGCGATCTCGACGCCGACGACGGACGCGGAGCCGCACGACGCTGCCTACTGACGCGCAAGGGTATTGCTACGCAAATCTTTCCGGATCCAGCCTGACGCCTGGGGATATTCTAAGGTAAGGAATCTGTCACTAACTACTGTCTCTTACAGATATATCGTTACACAAGTTAGTAACTTGTGCAATAAAACAAGACCAAAACGACAAAAACCCAATCAGTAGAACCAGAGCTATACAATTGTGAAGATTTCAGTGAAAATAGCACGTAAAACTGTGATTATCTGGTCGTGCCAGACCTGAACAGAGTCACAAGTTCAGGCCGACCACGATGGAGCCTGTGCCCGTTACAGGGGTCAACTTGGAACCGCTGAACGCAATACCTTAAATCCTGGTGCATGGTCTGTGCGGCGATGCTTTGTGAGATTTCACGTTGTCCATCGTCAGTTCTGAAAAGCTGTGCGGAGCTTGACATCGCTTTGCGTCGGACCTGGGGAGCTGTGCCACAAAGCTTTGTAGGGCTTGGTGTCGGTCTCGGGGAGGTGTGCGGCGAGGCTGTGCAAGGCTTGACGTCGCTTTGCATCGGTTCGATGAGCTGGCAGCTGGGCTGCAAGGCTTTGTGGGACTTTCCTCCGCCCAACTGGCAAAAGGTTTACTTTGCTAGGTCGAAATGGCAGTTTAAAACTGCACACACATGCTCTGCGATTACAGGCCTGAGACATGTTTATAGGGCTACTTAAGTGGGTGCTACAATCGGTGCTGCAGGCCCACTAGTAGCATTTAATTTACAGGCCCTCGGTACAAGTAGTACCACTTTACTAGTAACTTATAACTAGTTTAATATGCCAGTTGGGGATAAGCCAATGTTACCATGTTTTAAGCAGAGAGCACAAGCACTTTAGCACTGGTTAGTCATTGGTAAAGTGCACTGAGTCCTAATGACAGCAAAAACGAAGTCAACAAAAATAAGAGGTCTTAAGGCAAAAAGCTAGGGGGAAACCACACCAAGGATGCCAGGTCTCACTAGAAGTCACTGTGATTTATGCCGATAGTGATTAGAGACTGTAAGAAAGGCGTGTGGATAGGATAAGGAAACCTACTTTGTTATGGTTGAGACATGTGTGCAATAGAATAATTAAAAAGTATTGTGCATGCTCTCAAGCGATCTCTTACACTCTACAAATATGCACAATACCTGTCTAATTCTCATTACATACATAGGCACAGATATTCACATACTCACATCCACACTGCATACCCATGGAGCTTGATACAGTGACACAGCAGCACATGCATAGCAACAGCACACACACATGAAAGTAATCGCATGTTTCCTTAACTTTGAGATCCATACATACACGTCTCAAACGTGCTTCTTTCTCTACGTCCCACTGCTTCTGTTTATCTTAAGGACATATGTCGCTGTTGCTAATAATGACCAGAGAAGCTGTACTGTTTGTAGGTTCCACTCTTTGGGGCCTGTATCTCAGTTATGCAATGTTTGCCCAATGAGGCTTTAATTTTATTATGCTGTGTTCTGCGAACTTAACAAGAGTAAGAGCTTTCTTATACCTCAATGCATTGTTGACCTGCTGGCAAACAACTTTACAGATCTCAAACTTCATACATCTTACTCAGTGGAAAATGTCAACTACTTATGCTTTCATCCTGCATTACCATTTCTGGTGGTTGAATTTTTTTAACAAGTTGCAAACATTATTGTCATCAATCTCTCCCCATACACTTATCTTGTGTGACCTCTTTTGCGTTTTTTTATAGTATGGCCGTGTTCCATGCACTGTAGGGTTGATTAAATAATCTGAAAGAGACACGTTAGTGACAGATTCCTTACCTTAGAATATCCCCAGGCGTCAGGCTGGATCCGGAAAGTTTTTGCGTAGCAGTACCCTTGCGCGTCGGTAGGCGGCGTCGTGCGGCTCCGCGTCCGTCGTCGGCGTCGTGATCGCCGGGATGACGTCGCGGGCAGTACTTAGACGCCGCCCCTGCGCGCTGACGTCAGTTCTTCTTTTTCCGCGCCAGTAAGCGCAGATCCGGGAAGAGCAGTGCCCTAGTCACTTTTTGACTACTTTTTGTGAATTTTTCACTGTTTTCTTCTACGAGTCTTCACGACTCCTAAGGTGTCGTAGGGATGCCCGGCTTTAAGCCCTGCGAGGTCTGTTCCCGCATGATGTCCATCACGGACCCGCATCTCGAGTGTCTCTTCTGTCTCGGCCGAGACCACGACACGAAGTCGTGCCCTGACTGCCGGAAACTTCATCCGAAGGCTTTGCGAGAGCGGTCTCGAAAGCTGCTCGAGGTCCGGCAGTCGGCTCCGCGCCGCACCAAGCCCCGGTCACGGGAGAGGTCGAGGGGCCGGTCGCGGAGCCCCCATCGTTCGTCGGAATCCAAGTCTTCGCGCTCCTCCGGTAAGTCGAAGCACAAGAAGTCTAAGCGGCGTCATCGCTCTAAGACTTCGCCTCGCCGATCTCGCGACTCGGCTGAGGCCCCTGTCGGCACCGTCCACGCCCCGCGGCCCCGGACGTGCCTGTCGAGTCACCCCCGCATTACCCGTCCTTCCCGGGTTCGGGGGCGACTCCGGCCCAAGTACAGGAGTTCCTGTCGGCCATGGCCCGCCTCTTCGGGCCTCAAGGTCCCTCCGGTGCGCCTTCGGGCCCCGTGGGCCCTGATGGGGTTGCTCCGGCGTCGCCGTCGACTCCGGTCCCGGCGTCGCCTGTCCCACCAGCCTTCATCCCGGCCTCGACTCAGGCCCCGGCCTCGATCCCGGCTCCGGTGGTGCCGCAACCCCCATCGACGCCGGTTGACCTAACCACGCCTCCGCCTCCGCCGATGTCCCCGGTGCCGTTCCTGACGCCGTCCGGGGCTCCGGACGGCGTCGTTCCCCGGTTCTCTCCGGCTCCGGACATGGAGCCGGACCGACGCTCGCCCGACGCCGGTTCCGGCGCCCGATGAGACCTTGGGTCCCTAATGTCCCTCCTCCTCCATATTATGAACCTGAGGAGGACCAGGAGAGCTGGGAGGGGTCTGAGGACCCTCTCACACAACAGTGCGAGTTTGACCCGGACTGGGTTGAGGAACTTGGGGATGCCAGTGGTCTAGACACCTCCCCTGACTCTGGCATGCTGTCTCCTCCCGTGGCTACGGAGTAGGGGGCTAATTTTGCAACGGTGTTGCGTAGAGCTGCTGGAGCCTTAAATCTCCAGTTGCCTACTGTGGCCGTCAGGACTAACCTCCTGACAGAAGTGCTTCAGCCGGCGGCCTCCTCTTCGGAGACTGTGTTGCCGTTCAATGATGCACTCACTGACGTTCTTTTGGGTGCCTGGTCCAAGCCCACCACAGGGGCTCCTGTGGATAGGAACGTGGCCCGACGCCATCGCCCTGCTCCGGGCGACCCCCTGTTTCTCTCCCAACACCCCACCCCTGAGAGCTTGGTTGTCCAAGCCTCTGCCTCCCAAACCGCCTTCCCTACCGCCCCTCCCGGATAGGGAATCCAAGCGCCTGGACCACTTTGGGAAGAAGGCTTTCTCTTCCTCCAGTGCTGGCTTGCGGTCCGTCAACACCGCTTGCCTCTTGGGCCGATATACCCACTCCCTGTGGGATTCGGGGGCGACTGTTTTGCCGCAGTGTTCTGAGGAGGTCCAGACACTGCTTACCCGCGCCATTGCGGAAGGGCGAGATGCGGCTAAATACACCATACGTTGTGGCCTTAATACCGCCGACTCGCTGGGCAGATCGCTTGCAACGACGGTGGCGCTGCGTCGCCACGCCTGGCTGAGGACCACTGGTTTTTCGGGTGATGTCCAGAATACACTCATAGACATGCCCTTTGATGGAGTCGGTCTTTTTGGTTCAAAAGCAGACCATGCGCTGGAGCGTTTCAAGGACTCGCGGGCTACTGCCAAGTCCCTGGGCCTTGCTGTTGTGCGCCCTCCGCTCACATCTGCTTTTCGCCCCTTTCGTGGCCACGGAAGGGGCGCCCAGTCACGTCAGCAGCCCGGCCAACGGCCCGCGCAGCAATCGCCTTCGCGTGGCCGAGGACGTGGATACCGCCGTGGCGGTTCGGGCAACCAGCGTGCGGGTCAGGCCACCACCTCCAACCCGTCCGCGGGCTCCAAGCCCTCCTAGTCCTTCCTTTCAGGTGCACAGCATGCCAGTAGGGGGCAGAGTCCGCCATCACCTTCACCACTGGCGTCCCATCACCTCGGACAGGTGGGTCTTGGACATTGTCCGAAGGGGCTACTCCCTCCCCTTCGAGACCACCCCCCCAGCCATGCCACCTCAATTCCACCGCATGTCAGGGGATCACTTGCATGTCAGATCGACCCTTGACCTTGCCAGGTAGGTCGCTCCCCCACCACACAGCTCCGCCTGTGTTGTCCGCCCGCTGCTGCTGCTGGTAAGATCGCCCTTCCGCTTGTGGCCTCGGTGCCGTATTTCTTTGCTTGTCTCCCCATTTTCCTTTCTGTGCCCCTCGCTGCCCCATTTGCGTTGTGCCTGTATTTTTGTCTGTTTTCTCTCCCCATTTTCCTTTCTGTGCCCCTCGCTGCCCCATTTGCGTTGTGCCCGTATTTTTGTCTGTTTTCTCTCCCCATTTTCCTTTCTGTGCCCCTCTCGCTGCCCCATTTGCGTTGTGCCTGTATTTTTGTCTGTTTTCTCTCCCCATTTTCCTTTCTGTGCCCCTCGCTGCCCCATTTGCGTTGTGCCTGTATTTTTGTCTGTTTTCTCTCCCCATTTTCCTTTCTGTGCCCCTCGCTGCCCCATTTGCGTTGTGCCTGTATTTTTGTCTGTTTTCTCTCCCCATTTTCCTTTCTGTGCCCCTCGCTGCCCCATTTGCGTTGTGCCCGTATTTTTGTCTGTTTTCTCTCCCCATTTTCCTTTCTGTGCCCCTCGCTGCCCCATTTGCGTTGTGCCTGTATTTTTGTCTGTTTTCTCTCCCCATTTTTCTTTCTGTGCCCCTCGCTGCCCCATTTGCGTTGTGCCTGTATCTTTGTCTGTTTTCTCCCCCCATTTTCCTTTCTGTGCCCCTCGATGCCCCATTTGCGTTGTGCCTGTATTTTTGTCTGTTTTCTCTCCCCATTTTCCTTTTGTGCCCCCGCTGCCTCTCGCCATTCCCGCCGCTGCGTCCCTGCGGCCCCGCCCCCTGACTGCCCATTCGCTGCCCCTGCCTCCCGCCTCCCAGCTGCTCCTCCCTCCCACCTCCCCATAAATGGCGGCCGCTGCGCGGTGAGGAGAGCGACCCTTGACCTTGCCAGGTAGGTCGCTCCCCCACCACACAGCTCCGCCTGTGTTGTCCGCCCGCTGCTGCTGCTGGTAAGATCGCCCTTCCGCTTGTGGCCTCGGTGCCGTATTTCTTTGCTTGTCTCCCCATTTTCCTTTCTGTGCCCCTCGCTGCCCCATTTGCGTTGTGCCTGTATTTTTGTCTGTTTTCTCTCCCCATTTTCCTTTCTGTGCCCCTCGCTGCCCATTTGCGTTGTGCCCGTATTTTTGTCTGTTTTCTCTCCCCATTTTCCTTTCTGTGCCCCTCGCTGCCCCATTTGCGTTGTGCCTGTATTTTTGTCTGTTTTCTCTCCCCATTTTCCTTTCTGTGCCCTCGCTGCCCCATTTGCGTTGTGCCTGTATTTTTGTCTGTTTTCTCTCCCCATTTTCCTTTCTGTGCCCCTCGCTGCCCCATTTGCGTTGTGCCTGTATTTTTGTCTGTTTTCTCTCCCCATTTTCCTTTCTGTGCCCCTCGCTGCCCCATTTGCGTTGTGCCCGTATTTTTGTCTGTTTTCTCTCCCCATTTTCCTTTCTGTGCCCCTCGCTGCCCCATTTGCGTTGTGCCTGTATTTTTGTCTGTTTTCTCTCCCCATTTTCCTTTCTGTGCCCCTCGCTGCCCCATTTGCGTTGTGCCTGTATTTTTGTCTGTTTTCTCTCCCCATTTTTCTTTCTGTGCCCCTCGCTGCCCCATTTGCGTTGTGCCTGTATCTTTGTCTGTTTTCTCCCCCCATTTTCCTTTCTGTGCCCCTCGCTGCCCCATTTGCGTTGTGCCTGTATTTTTGTCTGTTTTCTCTCCCCATTTTCCTTTTGTGCCCCCGCTGCCTCTCGCCATTCCCGCCGCTGCGTCCCCTGCGGCCCCGCCCCCCTGACTGCCCATTCGCTGCCCCTGCCTCCCACCTCCCACCTCCCAGCTGCTCCTCCCTCCCACCTCCCCATAAATGGCGGCCGCTGTGCGGCCGCGCAGCGGACGTGCGCAGCAGGCGCGCCTAAGGCAAGCCCGTCTGCGCCCGTCCGTGCCTGGACCGCGCCCAGCGCCAAACCCCCTGGCCCCCGCAGCAGCCAACCCACCCACCGGACTTACGACACCGCCACCCTCAACGCACTCAACACCGGCCGTATCCCCGGCTGCCACCGTGCCACCCCAGGTCGCACCCACGGACCCTTCGCCTGCCAATCCTGCAAGTTCTCCTGCCTCCGGACCTGCACCGCACCCGCCAAGCCAAGCACCAGCAGCAACCACCTGAAGTGCATCCTGCTCAACACCCGCTCCATCCACAGACACGCCGTGGAACTCTGGAACCTGCTCGACTCCACATCACCAGACGTCGCTTTCCTCACGGAAACATGGATGAACGCCTCCTCAGCGCCCGCCATCGCCATCCCGGACGGATACAAGATCACCCGAAGGGACCGCGCCAACCAGACCGGAGGAGGCATCGCCATCGTCCACAAGAACACCATCCGCATCACGACCAACTCCGACGACACCTTCACAGCCGGCGAACACCTGCACTTCCAGATACACACCGACCCCAAGACCACCCTCAGAGGCACCCTCATCTACAGACCCCCAGGACCACGCACACAATTCAGCGAAGACATCGCCGACCTCATCAGCCCGCACGCCCTCCCCTCGGCTGACTACATCCTCCTTGGGGACCTCAACTTCCACCTAGAGAACAACAACGATCGCAACACCACCACCCTGCTGGACAACCTCGCCAACCTCAGACTCAAGCAACTGGTGACCACCCCCACACACCACGCCGGCCACACGCTTGACCCCGTCTTCTCCTCCAGTAAGGACATCTCCTTCAGCCACACCACCGGACTCCACTGGACAGACCACAGCTGCGTCCACTTCAGCTTCAGCAGGACCACCACGCACCACCACACGCAACAGTTTCCGCGCAGAAGCTGGAACAAGATCACCACCGACCAACTCACCACATCCCTGTGCCAGAACCCTCCCGCCAGCTCAACGAACCCCAACCAAGCCGCCAGCAACCTCACAAGATGGATCACCAACTGCGCAGACGACCTCGCCCCATTGAAGACCCCCCAGTCAGACACGGCAACAAGAAAGCATCCTGGTTCACCGACGAACTCAAGAAATCCAAGAAGAACTGCCGGGCCCTCGAGAAAGCATGGCGCAGAGACCCGACTGCAGACAACATGACCACCCTCAAGCACGCCACCCGAAAACACCACCAGCTGATCCACACCACCAAGAAAACCGCATTCAAGGAACGACTGGACAACAACACCCACAACAGCAAGGAACTCTTCATCATCGTCAAAGAGCTCTCGAACCCCAGCGCCGGAAACAACGACATCACTCCCTCGCAAGACCTCTGCAACTCGCTCGCCTCGTTCTTCCACAGCAAGATCGCAGACATACACAACAGTTTCAGCACACAGCCGACGTACCCTACGACCGTTCCAACGTCCCCCACCTCCACCCTCCGAGCATGGACCCCGATCAACACCGAAGACACTATCCGCACGATGAACTCCATCCACTCCGGATCACCTACCGACCCCTGCCCTCACCACGTCTTCAACAAGGCCGACGCCGTCATCGCACCCCACCTCCGGGACATCATCAACACCTCCTTCGACACCGCCACCTTCCCAGAGAGCTGGAAGCACGCCGAACTCAGCGCCCTACTGAAGAAACCGTCAGCGGACCCCACCGACCTCAAAAACTACCGCCCCATCTCGCTCCTTCCTTTTCCTGCCAAAGTCATCGAGAAGACCGTCAACAGACAACTGGCCGCCTTCCTCGAGACGAATGGATCCCTCGACCACTCGCAGTCCGGCTTCCGGGCCAACCACAGTACCGAGACCGCCCTCATCGCAGCCACCGACGACATCCGAGCCCTGCTCGACAACGGGAAACAGCGGCCCTCATCCTCCTGGACCTCTCCGCAGCGTTCGACACAGTCTGCCACCGCACCCTAGTGCAACGCCTGAACAACGTCGGAATCCAAGAGAAGGCACTGGAGTGGATCATCTCCTTCCTCGCCGGAAGAACCCAGAGAGTCCGCCTCCCCCGTTCAGTTCCGAGGCCACCGAAGTCATTTGCGGCGTACCACAAGGATCATCACTCAGCCCCACCCTCTTCAACGTCTACATGAGCCCCCTCGCAGCCATCGCACGCCAACACAACCTCAACATCATCTCCTACGCCGACGACACCCAGCTGATCCTCTCCCTCACCAACGACCCCACAACCGCCAGAACCAACCTACATGAAGGGATGAAGGACGTAGCCGAGTGGATGAGGAACAGCCGCCTGAAACTGAACTCAGATAAGACGGAAGTCCTCATCCTAGGATCATCACCCTCCGCCTGGGACGACTCCTGGTGGCCCCCTGCCCTGGGCAACGCACCCAAACCAACGGACCACGCACGCAACCTGGGCTTCATCCTGGACTCCTCCCTCTCAATGACCCGACAAGTCAACGCCGTCTCCTTGTCTTGCTTCAACATCCTACGCATGCTGCGCAAGATCTTCCGGTGGATCCCCACCGAAACCAGGAAGACGGTCACCCAGGCCCTCGTCACCAGCCGACTGGACTACGGCAACTCCCTCTACGCCGGAACCACAGCCAAACTTCAAAAAGACTCCAACGCATCCAGAACGCTGCAGCTCGACTCATCCTGGACATCCCCCGACACAGCCACATCGCCAGACACCTGAGAGACCTGCACTGGCTCCCCGTCAGCAAGAGAATCACGTTCCAACTCCTCACCCACGCACACAAAGCCCTCCACAACCAAGGCCTCAGATACCTCAACGACCGTCTGACCTTCTACACTCCCACCCGCCAGCTACGATCGACCAACCACGCCCTCGCCGCCGTCCCCCGCATCCGAAGAGCCACAACGGGAGGAAGATCCTTCTCCTACCTGGCTGCCAAGACGTGGAACTCCCTACCCATCCACCTCCGCCTTACCCAAGACCACCTCTCCTTCAGGAAGCAACTCAAGACCTGGCTGTTCGAACAGTAGCGGACCCCCCTCCCCCAAGCGCCTTGAGACCCTCCGGGTGAGTAGCGCGCTATACAAATGATTGATTGATTGATTGACTTGGTGCTTCTGCAGAAGGAAGTCACGGCCCTCTTGGCCAAGAGGGCCATCGAGCATGTTCTGACCCCAGAAGTAGGACGTGGTTGCTACTGCCACTACTTTCTGGTGCCCAAAAAGGACAAGGAGGACATGCGTCCTATCTTGGACCTCCGGAACGTCAATCGCTTCCTCCGGAAGGAGAAGTTCAAGATGCTCACCCTAGCTCAGGTCTTGACTGCCCTCGACCCTGGAGACTGGTTGGTAGCGTTGGACTTGCAGGACGCTTATTTCCACATCCCCGTCCTGCCGGCCCACCGGCGTTACCTACGGTTCACGGTAGGCCTCGAGCATTTTCAGTTCACCGTGCTCCCCTTTGGCCTTACCAGTGCCCCTCGGGTGTTCACGAAAGTGATGGCGGTGGTCGCAGCTCATCTGCGCCGGGCAGGGGTTCCAGTCTTCCCCTACCTCGACGACTGGCTGCTGAAGGCGGGCTCGTCCCAGGCAGTCGTCTCCCACCTCCAGACTACGGCCGAACTCCTGCACTCGCTGGGGTTCTCCATCAATGTGCCGAAGTCGCATCTGATTCCTTCTCCACAGCTCCTTTTCATCGGAGCAGTTCTGGACACGACGCAGTTTCGGGCCCATCCTCCCGAACGGCGAGTCCGGGATATTCAGGCTATGATTCCGATCTTTCAGCCTTTATCCTGAGTTTCGGTACGGATGACCCTGAGGCTGCTGGGCCTCATGGCCTCCTGCATCCTGCTGGTCAATCATGCCAGATGGCATATGCGGGCTCTGCAGTGGGACCTGAAGTTCCAGTGGGCGCAGCACCGGGGCAACCTGTCCGATCACGTCCAGATCTCGGAGGGGGCTGCAAAACAGTTGCAGTGGTGGCTCACGGACCGGCAATGGGTCATGGGCAGATCCCTCTCCCTTCCCCAGCCAGAGCACACAGTTGTGACGGACGCGTCCCTTCTGGGTTGGGGCCGGTCACATGGGAGAGGCGGAGATCAGCGGCCTCGGAGTCCCGGCTCCATTTCAACCTTCTGGAGCTCCGGGCGATCCGACTTGCACTCAAGGCATTCCTTCCCTCTGTCAAAGGGAAGGTTGTGCAGGTGTTCACAGACAACACCACCGCCATGTGGTACTGCAACAAACAGGGCGGGGTGGGGTCGTGGACCCTCTGTCAGGAGGCTCTGCGCCTCTGGACATGGCTGGAACATCAGGGCATGGTCCTGATGGTTCAACACCTGGCAGGTTCCCTGAACGCCAGGGCGGACGAACTCAGCCG
Source organism: Calotriton arnoldi (assembly GCA_963921515.1). Taxonomy (NCBI): domain Eukaryota; kingdom Metazoa; phylum Chordata; class Amphibia; order Caudata; family Salamandridae; genus Calotriton; species Calotriton arnoldi. The sequence continues at coordinate 3,953,449 of CAWUFW010000063.1, forward strand.
CAGGTGCATGATGGATCACGAATGGCGTCTTCACTCGGAAGTGGCGCAAGGACTCTTTCTACAATGGGGAGAGCCTTGGTTAGATCTATTCGCCACCGAAGAGAACGCGCAATGTCATCAGTTCTGCGCGTTGGAATTTCCAAGGCGGCACTCGCTCGGCGACGCTTTTCGGCGCGAGTGGAGTTGCGGTCTGTTGTACGCCTTTCCGCCTATACCACCTCTACCCAGAGTGTTGAAAAAGATTCGGCACGACCGGGCCCAAGTCATCCTTGTGGCTCCGGACTGGGCTCGAAGAGTTTGGTATCCCGAGCTACTCAGTATGAGCGTAGATCCCCCAATCCGTCTGCCTCTTCGGGAGGATCTTCTGTCGCAGCAGCAGGGGACGGTCCTCCACCCGAACCTGTCCAGCCTCCACCTGCTTGCGTGGAGATTGAGCGGCGGCAGTTGATTCCTTTCGACTTGCCTCCCGAAGTTTGTGATGTGATTCTGGCAGCCAGGCGTCCCTCCACTAAGGTGGTATACGCCTGCAGGTGGAACAAATTTGTGGCATGGTGCACAGCAAAGGCTGTGAACCCCCTTTCTGCCCCTCTTTCTGAGGTCCTTCTGTTCCTTCTTTCTCTGGCCCAACAGGGTTCTGCCCTGGGTACCATCAAGGTCTACCTTTGTGCAATCTCGGCCTTTCTCAGGCTTCCTGATCAGCCCTCCCTTTTCAAGTCCCCTGTTAACAGGTTTCTTAAAGGCATTACACACCTTTTCCCTCCTGTTCCGTTTGTGATGCCTCAGTGGGACTTGAACTTGGTTCTTACCTTTTTAATGTGCGCTCCCTTTGAGCCTCTACATAACTGTCCTCTTCGTCTTCTCACTCTGAAGACAGCCTTTCTGGTGGCCATCACCTCCGCTCGGTGAGTGAGTGAGCTCCAGGCTCTATCATGCAAACCTCCCTTTCTGTCTGTGCATCCAGACAAGGTTGTTCTTAGGACACGTCCGTCCTTCTTGCCAAAGGTGGTTACTGCCTTCCACATTGGGCAGACCATCACTTTGCCTACCTTCTTTCCGCCTCCACATCCTTCCAGAGAGGAAGAGAGGCTCCACCGTCTGGACCCAAAACGTGCGCTCTCCTTCTATATCGACCGCACAAAACACTTCCGGGTGGATGACCAGCTCTTTGTTGGCTACGTGGGCGCCAAAAAAGGTCGGGCGGTGCACAAACGAACCATCTCCCACTGGGTTACCTTGTGCATCAAGGCCTGCTATTCTTTGGCTAAGAAGGAGCCTCCTGTTGGGCTGCGTGCCCATTCCACCAGGGCAACGGCTGCTACCACGGCTTTGGGCCGCGGTGTTCCGCTGCAGGTTATCTGTCAGGCAGCTACGTGGGCCTCGCTGCACATGTTTACAAAGCATTACTGCCTTGACAGTCAGGTCCGGAGGGACGGCTTCTTTGGCCGTTCTGTCCTCCGGGACTTCCTTGTCTGATCTTTGTTCGCAGACCCACCACCGGGGTTGGTATTGCTGGGGTATCTATTCTAAGGTAAGGAATCTGTCACTAACGTGTCTCTTTCAGATGCACAAGTTACTAACTTGTGTAACGATATATCTGTAAGAGACAGTAGTTAGTGACAGATTCCTACCGCCCACCCATCCTCCCTGTTCTGCGAACTGATTTCTAGGGTTAAGGACATCCCTTTCAGGGCCCTAGTATTTTTCAGACACCTATGTCAGCTTCTTGCATGGCTCTGCGTTCCTGGCGCGGAAAGTCGTGTACAGAACTGACGTCAGCGCGCAGGGGCGGCGTCTAAGTACTGCCCGCGACGTCATCCCGGCGATCACGACGTCGACGACAGACGCGGAGCCGCACAACGCCGCCTACCGACGCACAAGGGTACTGCTACGCAAAAACTTTCCGGATCCAGCCTGACGCCTGGGGATATTCTAAGGTAAGGAATCTGTCACTAACTACTGTCTCTTACAGATATATCGTTACACAAGTTAGTAACTTGTGCATTTACGCTATTAAGAATACAGCATTCATCTTAGGCATCTTCTGACTTCATGAGTGTAATTGAATTCTCCATTATTTTTAGTTTACCTTTACATTTTGCTTTCATTTCAGGCCTTCTCTGCTCGTGAATACGCACGTGCTTGTGGTGCCAATTAAAGCCTTGTTTGCACTTCTCAAAAATCACCTCACAACATGATAACTTTTGAGTAAATAGTTTTGTCAGTGATAAATTCAGCATCTTCATGTCAGCTTTACCTAGAAATCCAAGCTCCACAACTACAAAGCTCACTTATAAACATGGGTGAAAGATATCTGTGAGACACTCAATTAACTATACAGCACTTAGTAACAACCCTCACACACATGACCGCATTTCTGTTTTCCCTAAAAATTGTTATGTTTCATACAGGTACCCCGATATAGGCTCAGGTAGTGAATAAACCTTTCACCTACATTTCCCCTGCCATTACACTACATAATGGCTCTTAGTACTGACCTTTTACCGAGTTACGGTAATGCCTAAATGACATGAGGTTTTCTCCGAAAACTGGCCTCATTCATTATGCATGAGGATTCTTGGAATCTCAGCAGGACCTTCTGCATAATAATATGTATATAGGTCATTCCTTCCGTCATCCTAGTCCGACATGGCACAGCAAGGTATATCCCCTGAGGGTACCGTTTGGGTATATAAACACCATATCTTTGCTGAGACAGGGAGAGGAGAAAAGGACTTCCATGCTGACATACTGATGCAAGATGCTGAGGTACCTGCACACAGACTCTCCAGCACGCCGTGGTCTGACATCCCTCGCGGGGTGTCCATCTCGAGACCAAGACGGGGTCCCACAGTCTCTCAATCAGGTAATGGAGTTGGCTTTATCCTAGGGGGATTCTTGGCTCTACTCCTACATACATGCTAGGTACACTTGGGTACATCTAGATAGGGTTGCATCATAGGAGTACGCATTTATTACTGTCATGTATTTTTATACTTGCCTGTATTCATTGTTTTAGCACTATGGCAGGAATCTACCATCCTTTTACTCTATTGGTGCTTACAATCATCTACATCTTTTTCTGTCTTATGGTTGTTTCAGCACCCCTATGTTACGTTAGAATGACGTTGGTTCAATAAATGCTTATTGAAAAACATCCCCACCGTTTATTCTTTGTATTCCTCTGAGACGAAGAAAGCACGAGTGACTGAGCGAAAAGTACTGTACTGTTTCCACGAACCCTGACGGGGCAGAGTTGTCATGTTCGATAGTTGCCAAGAACCATTCTCTCCTTGGTAAGAGGGGTTTATAGTGGCACTGTGAGCTAGCTGGTATACAGGCTAACCTACTCGGAGGGGGTGTCGGGAATCAGTCTGGACACCAATCCCGCAGTGTATGTTGTCTAAATGCGCAGATCCTATATAAGTTTATCGGAACTACATGACAAAATAATTAGTAGCCATCTAACAACTTCCATGATAGATCTGGTCTCCGGATGGATCATTATAAGCTGATTTACCTCCACAAAATATATTATGTCGAACGGTTTTCTTCAAGTTTTGCACCACCTCCACAGAACATCTTGGTGGGTTAGTCTCTGTTTTTTATCAGTCGTGCAGGCATTATGTGCCTGAAAGGCTTTCGATATGGCTTTAAGCTTTAGAAAGAAAAGAAAAAGTCCCACTGTGTAGAAAAAGTTCTACTTCTGTTCTTGAAGAAAAAAATATATATATATTGACTTGGATTAAGTGTGGCCCTGTTGAAGTCAGAGTATAATCTGTATTTGGTCATTTATTAGAATGAAAATCAAATGATAAATAATTTTATGCAGTCATCTCCAAGAGGCTGCCAGCGTTATCTTAAGAATTTTTGGGGTTCTGGTAAGACACACTTTAGGGTCACTTGATGGGAATAGCTTTTACTTTTATTACCTATTTTCAAATAATTCAGGCCTGCATGCTGTCAAATAATATTGAATTGTATTCAAACTTTTACACAAATGATAAATACTTTTATGCAGCCATCTCCAAGAGGCTGCCAGTGTTATCTTAAGAATTTTTGGGGTTCTGGTAAGACACACTTTAGGGTCACTTGATAACTTTTACTTTTATTACCTATTTTCAAATAATTCAGGCCTGCATGATGTCAAATAATATTGAATTGTATTCAAACTTTTACACAAAACAGCTGAAAAATGTTTTGCCCTGGGCCAAAATCCTTACAATTACACTGGATATATAGAGTGTCTGACGTAGAATCAGGAAAAGAGAAGGAGAGAGGCTGGGATAAGAGAAATCAGTGAAAGTGAGATAGAATAAGAGGAACAGAGAAAGATCACTTTACCCGGGGGCCCTTACAAGGTTGGGGTCCTGGGTAATTGACCACTTTGCCAATGCATTAAAACGTCTATGCAGCTTCATTTGAAAACAGAGCTGAAACCAAAACTTGGCATACGGTCAGACTAACCAGTACCTCGAATGCCGATTGTGCAGCCTGAAAGTTTGGGGCCATTTCCCAAAGATGTTCACATTACTCCTTAGCATTCCAAAAAGTTAAAACATATTGCTGAAGTTGAGTTTTGTTTGCCACCTTCTGTTCTACGGCTGCTCCATTCCATTTACCTTTTCAAAACAAAAATTGTCAATGTCAATAGGTCTGGCTTTAATATGCTAATACATACACAGGTATGCAAAAATGCTGTTTAGCAGTGTAGCTTATTAAAACCCAACTTACTGACTTTTCTAGTGCTGGTTTTTTTTTTACTACCTCCTGCTTTGTCAAAGTGTAGCAGTGGTTAAATATGATAAAATAATTTAAAGATTTGGTAGACTTATTAATTGAGAATCAGATACAGTCCTGTTGGTTACATGTATTATAAAGATTAATATAGATTACCACAATGTTTTTTATCAGCATGCTTAATTTCTTTTTTAATGGGAAGAGCAGATTGTTGGGCAAATTGGTGAGATTTATATCTACTGTCATTTCCACTGTCGCCCATTTACCACCCTGCTTCCCCATTCCTTTCTATTCTGTCTTTTTTTCTATGGCATTCTTCTATGTTCTATTATCCCATAACTACACAATTCCTTTCCTCCCTCTGTTCCTCTATTTACATGTTTGTTGCAGAAGAATGACACTTAACACTCTCTAATTGTAACATTTAAATGAAAATATTTATAGTGTTTTCTTTTTTTAAGCTTATTACAGGGCTCTCTCTCTCTCTCTCATAGAGAAGCTCCTAAATCAGAAACATATTTGTATATGTCTAAAGAAGTCAAAGCTACAGTAACTGATGATTTGCCCAGAGTGCTTTTGTGACCATTATAAGTATTCAATGTTGCTGCTTTATAGTTACCAAAACTACAAACAGGAGAAGCAGATTAGGGAGATGGTCGTTTTCTGATCGGCCTTTGACATTGCAGTGATACCATTCTGAATCGTGGCGGAGTCTGTAGTGTGTTACCGTACTCTTATCATGTGGGATATGTATGTATTGTCCTTTAAAACTTAATCAATTTAACAAAGATTTTGTTCCCTTTTAGTGATTGTATTATGGGTTGATAGAATCGTAGAGGAATTGCCCAACATGCAACTCTGCCTACAAGTTAAGATAATAATTTCAGTGGAGTGGATTATTCTACATTATACAGCACATTTCTTAGTTTCTCAGTTATCTTCTGATTAGTAGTGTCACCTAGAAAAAATTTAACTCTATGACCAACAGTGAGTCAGAGTATTATAATCACCTCTTGCTCTTACCTCTGAGCTAATTTTTCAAAAATAACAATTATTTATAGTAACAATGTGTTCCCATCTTCCTTGATACAACCTATGTGACAATTTTAAATAAATGTAATTAAAGTGCTTGTCTCCAGTTTCAAAGTGCATTAAATAACCCAGCTATTTTCCGCGACAGTAACACAAATTCAAAGTTTTATTTGATTCAGACCTCGTCTGAGGCCAACAAATGCAAATACATAATATTAAATAGTTGTATTTATACTTTTAAAGCTTTCTTTAAAACACGTTATAAACATAGTAAATTAAAATTGACGAATAAAGATGCATGGTTTATGGTTATTAGATTTATGCATTTTTTTTTTTTTTAAACAAATTTTATTTGTCAAGTTGCACATGTATTGCAGAGCTCCGTACCCCAGAGACATCTGCCCAATCAAACCATATAGATATGATGACTTTGACTTTTTCCAATGACATTCGAACATATATATGCAACAAAAAACTGTAGACCCCAACTCCCCCCTCTCCCCCACCCTCCCCCGATCGCACAATGTCCGCACAGTCCCGTCCATCGCCGATGTGCATAGCCGGGCGAATGAGTCCCTCCAGTTCCCCTCGCACTGCACCCCCACAGCCCCAGGACGTACATACATATTATCCCATGGGATGGGTCTCTGATCCTGATGGCTGGTCTAACATCAGGCCCCGATAGTCCGCCCAGCGTTTCCAAATCTTGTAGTGCTTGCGTGGGCATCCCCTAGCGACAAAGATAGGTTGTTCCAACCCCATACTGAAGTCAAGCCCATTCTTCCATGCCCCCTATCCCCCCCATAACATGAAGTAGGGCCAGCTGCGGTGTTCGAGGGAGTTCCCACCCCAGGACCTCCGAGAGACAGTCCAATACCCCCCTCCAGAAGCGGTCCAGGGAGAGACATCCCCAGATCGTGTGAATGAATGTGCCCTCCCCACTCCCACAGCGAAGACACACAGGGGTGGCAATCAGCCCTGCCCTCCACAGGCGCACTCGCGTATAGTAGACCCTATGTAAATATTTGAACTGGACAAGGCGGAGTCGCATCACTATAGCCGCTCCCCGCGGGGCTGCCAGGGCCTCAGTCCAGTCCTCCTCCTCCAATGTGCCCACATCCTCTTCCCAGTCCCCCCGGAGCTTCTGTAATGTGGGGGAGCAATGAGTAACCAGGGATTGGTATATTCGGGAAATTTTCCGGTCTGTTAAATCTCCCATGAAGACCTTAGCCTCCAATGGGCTGAATTCGGGTAAGGACTCTAGGCCCACCAAGCTGGGGGACAGGGCGTGCCGAAATTGAAGGTAGCGATAGAACTGGGAGCGTGGCATATGAAATTCGTTTTGAAGAATTTGAAATGATTTAAGCGTCCGGCCCCTCATGACATCGCCTAAGACTGAGATACCTATATTATCCCACCCCCGGAACCCCTGTAGAGCCGCCAGCTGAGGTAGTCGCCCATTCTCCCAGAGGGGGGTTTCCCATGTCAAGGTGTTCCACCATCCCATACGTCGCAGCGCCTGTCTCCAAATCAGGAACACCACCCTCGTGACCGACGGCAGCAAGCCCCGCAACGGCGCGGAATAAAGGATTGCATGAAGTGAATGGCGCCCCATGAGCCACCTCTCAACAGCATATGCCGGGTCTCCTCTATCGCCGTACCACCACTCATTAAGAACCAGCAAGTGCGAGGCTTGATAATACGAAAGAACATCAGAGGACGCTAGCCCCCGCAGTAGGTGGACAAGAAGCAGGTGCGCAGAGCTACTCGTACTTTTCCCCTCCCATAAAAACTGCCCAAGCGCTGCATTCACCTGTCTGAACCATCGTGGCGAAATCTGATAGGGGTGATTCTGCAGCTGGTAGAGGAGCCGGGGAAGCGCCACCATTTTAAATATTGCCGATCTGCCATATAACGACAGGGGCATACGGGACCAGGACTTGAGGTCCTCCCGGGTCCGCTCCCACACGGGAGCCAGGTTGCGCTCCCAGGAGATTGCAGGGACATCCGACAGGAACACCCCTAGATATTGCAGTCCCCCCACCGCCCGCTGAACCGAGGAGGTCCACGCGCCCATACCCGTCTGATCCCCTAGAATCCATACTGTCGATTTACGCGGATTCATATAAAGTCCCGAGGTCTCCCCGAAAATCTGCATAATACGCAGCAGCCGCGGCCCCGTCTTGTCCACAGCCGTAAGGAAGAAGAGGACATCATCCGCATATAATGCAATCCTATGGGACAGACCCGGAGCCCATTCAAACCCTCGGACTTGCGCATCTATACGCACCCAGGCGGCCAGTGGCTCCATAGCTAGCGCGAATAAATATGGGGACAGGGGGCAGCCCTGCCGCGTGCCCCGCCCGATGGAAAAGGTGGATGAGACGACCCCCGCCACCCGCACCGATGCTGTCAAATCCGTGTATAGGAGCATTAGGTAGGAGTGAAAGCGTGGTCCAAGGTTGAGTCGTCTCAATAGAGAAAATAGATAGACCCAACTTAGGGAGTCAAACGCCCTGTCTATATCGGCCAATAAGAGCGCCGCTGGTTCCCTCAACTGCTGGATAGCCGCTATCGCCACCTGCGCTCGCCTAATATTGTGCCTGGTCGCCCTCTGAGGCATAAACCCAGCCTGGTCAGGGTGTACTAGGGTGGAGATATGGGTCAAAAGGCGATTGGCCAGGGCCTTGGCCAGAACCTTCGCCTCCACATTTAAGAGAGAAATCAGACGATATGAGGAATGCTGCTCCGGCGGCCTGCCCGGTTTATGAAACACTACCACCTCCGCATGCCTCCAGTCTGGAGGAAGCGAGCCCCGCTCCCTAGCCTCCTCTATCACAGGGCGAAAATGAGGGGCCAGCTGCATGAAGTAGTGTCTGAGGAATTCACTGGGGAACCCGTTGGGTCCCGGCGCCTTCCCGGAATTAAGGTCCCCCAAGGCCGTGCCCAGTTCGTTGTCCGTCAGTGGTAGCTCCAACTGGTCCCTCACCTGACACTTTTTTGGGTGGTAGATCGGCGATGAATTTATCTATAACGACAATCGACAGGCATTCTTTAGGAGCGTAAAGGTCCGCATAATAGGCGGCAAAGCTTTCCGCAATGGCCAGGGGGTCCGTAATCAGCTGTCCCACTGGACCCAAAACGCCCGGCAGAGCCTGGGAATGGAAGGTTCCCTGGCAAAGTCGATGCAGCATCTTGCCGGATTTATCTCCCCATTGGTACACTCTGCTGCGCGTCGCAAGCCAGACTTGGCGGGCCTCGTCCATCAGCAGGGCCGCATAGTTCTGTTGAGCCATCAATAATTGCCTCCTGGAACGGCCCCCGTCCGCTTCCCGGCTCCTACGATTAAGGGCTTCCATTTCTGCTTCCGCCCGCAGCAGCTCCTCTCTACGCTCCCTACGCACTGCCACACACCAAGAAATATCCACCCCCCACAGTGTGGGTTTCAAAGCCTCCCACAAGGTCTCGGCACTGGAAACGGACCCCGTGTTAGCTGCAAAATAGTGATCTATAGTGTCGCTCATATGTTCTTTGTAGTCATCATGCTGCAGATGCCACACTGAGAGGCGCCACCTGAACGGTTGTCGCCCCCGACCAATCTGGAGCGTGAGGGCCACTGGGGAGTGATCGGAAAGGCCCGGGGCAAGATTTCCGCCGACACTACCCTACCGACCGCCAACCTGGGAACAAAGAGATAGTCAATTCTGGAGTAGGAGTCATGGACCGCGGATAGGTAGGTGAATTCTCGGCGATCGCCGTGAAGGCGCCGCCATACATCAATCCAATCGAGTCCCGTCACCAAGGAATGCAGTCTCGTGGTACGCCCACTCTCCCATCCACCCCCAGCCCGCCATCGATCCCTGGTCAGTTCCATGACATCGTTCCAGTCCCCTCCAACTACCGATAGCATATCCGGCATGTCCGTCCACAGGGTCATCAACCGCTCCACCAGGTTCCACTGCAGGGGGGGGGGTGCATAGACACTACCCAGCACCAGGGGGTCTGCCCCGATCTTGCCCTGTAGAAATAAGTAGCGCCCCTGCGTATCTGACCACTGTTTATCTAGAATGTATGGGACCCTGCGGTGTATCAGAATTGCCACCCCCCGTGAACCCCTTGTAAAGCCGGAGTGGAAGACCTGCTGAAACCCAAATCGCTGAAGGCAGAGGGCCTTCGTACCCATGAGGTGTGTTTCCTGTAGCATAAGTATGTCTGCCCCAGCCTTTTTAGCATAGCGGAGCAAGGCCCCACGTTTAATTTTGTCCAGAGCCCCACGAACATTCCAGCTAACAATGCGGAGAGAACCCGGGGTCACCTGCTCCCTACTGGGGGTACCAGCCATCTGAGCGGCCATCTACCTCTACAGCAAGTATGGGGACTTTTCGATACATATAGGAAAGACAATGGACCAACCGTGGCTGTGCGATCTGTAAACAAAAAACAACCCCCCCCAACCAACCCCCCACCCTATACCTCAAAAACACTGAAGCATCTGTCGCGGCGGGGCCAGACCCCGAGCCCCAACGGGGGAACGGAGTCTGCCCCGACCAATGGATCCCCAACTTACAGCCCGTGACCCCTGGGCATGTCCCCCGCCAGCGAAGGCCTGGCAGAGAAACCGGCCCATGTCATAGTCTCCTCCGATTAGCGTTCAACAGTCTAGGACTCTGCAGCTCCACGTGGGCCCACACCTCCACCTGCCGATATCGGGCACCCAGATGCTGAGCCTCCCCGAGACGAGGCGCCACATGACTGGGAGCGGCGCCGAGACCGTCTGCTACCCCTCGGCTGTCCCCGGGGGCCTCTCCGGGCCATTACGCTCGATGAGGAATCAGATTCTCTTCCAGGGGACGTATGGGCTCTCACCCGCACCGTCTCATCAGTCCATTTGAAGACCTCCTCCGGAGTATCAAAAAAGTGCGTGCGGGAGCGGTATACCACCCGGAGGCTGGCCGGAAACAGGAGAGCATAGGGAAGCTTGAGGTCTCTCAGGCGGGCCTGTGCTGCCATAAATGATTGTCGCTGTTGTTGCACTAGTCGCGTATAATCAGGAAAGATGAGGATACGTGCATTATCGTAAAGTAGGGGCTCTTTTGCTCGGGCCTGTTTCAATATGACATCACGATCGTGATAGTTCAAGAGTTTTGCGATAACTGGCCGTGGGCGAGCCCCCGGGGGGGGCTTCTGCATGAGCGCCCTGTGGGCCCGCTCGACAACGAAGCAGCGGGATAGGGTCTCCGGAGGGAGCCAACCCTCCAGCCACTGCGTGAGGAAGTGTTCCATGTTGCCCCCTTCACATCCTTCCGGAAACCCAACGAATCGGAGATTATTGCGTCGGGCCCGTCCCTCAGCATCCTCCACTCGTAGTGCCAGCCCCTTGTGCGCGTTCTCCATGGCTGCAACTTTGATCTTTAGTGATGCGACATCGTCTTCCACCCCAGAGACACAGGTTTCAGCTTCGGTAATACGTGACACCGCGTTGCGCAAATCTTGCCTCAGCAGCATGACGTCAGAGCCCACCGCTCCTATTTTCGCATCTAGCATGTCTCTAGATTGAGTGATGGCCGCCATGAGTGCCGCGTTGTCGGGCAGCGACCCTGACTGCCCTCCGGGCGGCCCAGCTGCCACTCCTGCGCCGGTAAATTTGTCTATAGGGCCTTGTTTGGTCGAGCCCCCGCCACCTTTGTCGCGCGTCATATCTGCCCTCGGGACTCCTCACCCAAGCCAAAGGAGAGCTGATGACGGAGTAAGAGTTAATCCAACCGTAAGCACCCTCGGCCCGGCCGACCGCCGATGGGGAGCTGATACTGCACCGTCCCAAGACCAGGGCCCACGAGTATTCCATGAGTCCGCGCCGCTTCAGATCCAACCCCTGCACGGCCCGATCGACCGCCGAATCAACTGCATCTTGGAGCACCAGTAGGGCCCCCCAGGCGCCCTCAGCACCTCAAATCCACTGCCAGTCTAGGACACACGCCACCCGGCTGCACACCCCCCCTGCGTGCTCCGGCCACCGCCAATTTCAAGGGCCCAGAAGGCACCCCCGCGGACCGGCCGACCGCCGACGGGGGCGCCCCGTATGACCTGGGGGGGTCCCCCCTTGGGGGAAAAGAGGTGGATCTACACTCGTTGGGGCCCCCGATGGACCTAGGGACCCTCCAAGTATCGCCACTGCCGTCCTCCGCGGCGCGACAACGCCGCCGATCCCCGTTGCATTGCTGGCCAAGGAGGGGGGGAGGGGCCCAGGAAGGTAGGCCCTGTGTCACCTGGCCCGCAGGCCGCACACACCTCCGGGCCCCAACCACCACCAAAGGGGTCCCCGAGGGCGTCGCACTAAGCGTGGGCACTCCCAGGGGCCAATATCACTCCAGGCGCATACAGCGGCCCCCGCTCTCCAACGCCGCATCTCACCTCCGCGGCTCGATCCCGCCGCCGAGCCGCTCAGCCAGTCTTTGCTTCAGGCCACACCACGGAGCGGCGGTCTGCTCCCCGCCTGCCTTCTCCGCCCGTCCGCCGACCTCCGGGGTATTTCACTTCGCTCCCACGCGGGAAGCCGGCACCGAGGCTGTCGCTCTCACCCCCGCACTGGGGAGGATCTATGTACCGCGCAGCAGCCCAGTCCACCAGGTCTCGTCCGCTCACGGCCCCGCTCCAGCCGGCGGGGGTATGCACCGCTATGGGTCCAGGAGGCGGCCCAGATCCGCTCAGGCGATGCCGCTCAAGCCCCGGGACCGCAGAGTCGTCCTTTACGGTCAATCAAGCATCGGAGGACAAGGATATATGAAGGATTTATGGCGGGCTTGACGGAGCTCGCTCAGCACACGTCCGCCATGCTGGCTTGCCAAGCCACGCCCCCCCGATTTATGCATTTTTTAAAACAACTTTAAAAAACTTTTCAAGAACTTAAACAGGTTATAGCAAACAAATTCATTTGGGGGAGACATGCACAATGTAATTAAATCTTGTGTTAAAATTGCATTATATCTAAAGCGGATGGTTTTTATAAAACTTTGTCGAGCTTCTCCCAAAGTCGAATTTGGGCAAATTAAAAGTGGCGAAGGTCTTGTACTCCACTGTTACACAAGTCACAGATAGCTGAAGAATGTTCAAGGGAATTCCATCTGAAAGAGTAAACTTTTTAAGGGAGAATTCCTAATCGCAGAAGAAGAATACAGCGCCTTACTCTGTGTTCTAGCTGAAACTTTAAATAGTGCTCGGGAGTTTTATAAACTATATTTTCCGCAAATTTTTTGTAATGCTTTAATTGAGTACAATACTCCATATCTGAAACAAAGCTTATTCTCGGCATCATATGTTTTCAAAAAGAGCTTCAGATGTCCGCATGTAAGAGGTTAAAAGCCCACCGTATAATAGAAATGGCTCGAGCGACAGTAACACCAAATTTTAAAGTGAGTCTGAGCAAAATGTCAGTACAAGGTAAATTGAGAGTTTTTTGTAAGTGAACTACTCCTAATACTACCATGCCTTATCGCTGTATATCATGAATAATGTATATCATGAATAAAAACCGGATGTTCTGCTCGACGCGCAGCGGACGCGCGCCGACAAGGGAAAGTGTTGTCTGTATGCTCTGTTTTAACTTAAACTGTATGCTTTAAACTTATAGACGCGTGCCCACAGATCTACTCTTAGAAATTGCGTGAACAAACTCCGTTTAACTCTATTTTTAACTCTGCAGCATTTGCTCGATTTTTATACTTGACACAGCATTTATTTGCACATGTTCTTTTAAAATACCTGCTAATACTTTTTAAAACTGCATAGATCGTTTTTACCTGACAGACTTCTATTTAGCTTGGTCTTTTGGCTCTGACGCCCCTCCCCGGTCCACCACGGGTGACGTCCCGATTGAGTGAAGGGAGGATTAGGCGACTTCCGGTCTAAGGGAGGTTTTAGCGGTCTAGTAGCCGTTTCCCCTACTGAATAAAAACCGGATGTTCTGCTCGACGCGCAGCGGACGCGCCGGCGGCGCGCCAAAGGCAAGCCCGTCTGCGCCCGTCCGCGTCCGAAACGCGGCTAGGGCTAGAAACGCTGCCAGTCTAGGACCAGACCGTCGCACATATACTAGAGAAGAACTTTTAGCACTTAATACAATAGCTATTACCTGCCAACCTCCTATATCTACAGAAAGCATTAAAGGTCCTTTCTCCTGCCTTACATGTAAATATACTAGCAACTACATACCTAATGAGATTGTTTTCCCTCCTTGTTCTGTACAATCTAATCAGCTACGTTGTGGCCTGATAAACGCTAGATCTCTAGCGAAAAACGCTTTGCATGTCTATGACATGCTGAGTGGTTGGAACTTCGATTGCCTATTTATAACGGAAACATGGCTAACGACATGCTCCAACCCTGATATAGCGCAAGCACTTCCTTCTGGTTATACCATCTCCAGACTGGATAGAAGTGGGCAGAAAGGAGGCGGCATAGCTATATTATATAAGGACCATCTGAAGTGTTCCATCTTTGATATCACGGGATTAAAGGAAGCAGAAAACTTCGGTTTTAGTTTTCAATTAGATAGCTGTACCACGTTTGCAGGGGCCCTGATTTACAGGCCTCCGGGCTCTGCCTGCAAATTTTTAGATACGTTGGGCGAAAGTATAAGCTCCCTAGTGGCCAGATTTTCAAACTTCACCTTGTTAGGTGATTTTAATTTACATCTGGAAACAGCAGACATACCGAACACCAATTCCTTCTTAGATACTATAAATACACTAGGGCTGAAACAGATGACAGAAGGGGCCACCCATCAAGCGGGGCACACCCTGGATGGAATATGTACAAATGCAGTCAACCTAATCGCCTCTCCTCCAGTGGCGATTACCTGGTCAGATCATAAGCTAATCCCTTTTAAGCTTGATCTTAACAATGTCCAACTAGGAAAAACCCTGAGAAACCAGGTCTCACACGGAAATGGAAACATTTGCTCTCTAATCCTAATCTGCAGAATATAGCAGAAGCTGAAAAACCCATTTTTACGAGTGACCCTGAAATAGATAATAACCTATTTAATGAATGGATGCTATCAGTGGCTAACACTTTGGCCCCCCTAAAGAAAAACAGTAGAAACAAAAGGTCAGCTCCCTGGTTTACCCCTAGTTTAAAAGCCTCACAGGAAAAATGTAGAATACTAGAGAAGCAATGGCGGAAACACTATAAAATAGAAGACCTGGTGATCTTTAAATCAGCCCTCAGATCCTACCACCGACACATCAAACTAGAAAAAAAGACGTACTACTCTAATCTAATTAACAAAGCAGATAATCAAAAGACTATTTTCAATATAGTAAAAACATTTACTAACCCAAAAACCTAGAACAGGAAATCCCTCCCTCACAGGACTTATGCGACCGTATCGCCGACTTTTTGAGAAAAAAATTCTGGATATAAAAAAAGATTTTACTAAAACACTTCCCCAAATGCAAAACGGTCAGACCACAGGAAAAAGTAATAAGGAACTGATATGTTTTAAGGAGATCAACCTAGAACAATCCAGGCAAGCTATTCTCTCCTGTAAATCCGGCTCGCCTTTTGATCCTTGCCCTCCAAACATTTTGCATGCACTGGTAGATACTATCAACCCCATCATCAATCAGATTATTAATGCTACTTTTAGACTAGCTAAAATTCCCGACAGCTGGAAAATTGCTGCTGTGAAACCGCATCTGAAAGAGACACGTTAGTGACAGATTCCTTACCTTAGAATATCCCCAGGCGTCAGGCTGGATCCGGAAAGTTTTTTGCGTAGCAGTACCCTTGCGCGTCGGTAGGCGGCGTCGTGCGGCTCCGCGTCCGTCGTCGGCGTCGTGATCGCCGGGATGACGTCGCGGGCAGCACTTAGGCGCCGCCCCTGCGCGCTGACGTCAGTTCTTCTTTTTCCGCGCCAGCAAGCGCAGATCCGGGAAGAGCAGTGCCCTGGTCATTTTTTGACCATACTTTTTGGTGAATTTTTTCACTGTTTTCTCTCTCAAGGTGTCGTAGGGATGCCCGGTTTCAAACGTTGCGGCGCCTGTGCTCGGATGATGTCCGTCACCGACCCGCATTGGGAGTGTCTCTTCTGCCTCGGCCGAGGCCACGACACGGAGTCTTGTACCGACTGCCAGGCCCTCAACCCGAAAGCTTTGCGAGAGCGGTCTCGAAAGCTCCTCGAGGCCCGGCATTCGGCTCCGCGAAGCCCCGGTCGCGTGAGAGGTCCAGGGGTCGATCGCGGAGTCCACACCGGTCGTCGGCGTCGAAGTCTTCTTCGTCCGGTAAGTCGAAACACAAGAAGTCCAAGAAGCATCATCGCTCTAGGACTTCGCCTCGCCCGGTCTCGCGACTCGGCTGAGGCCCCTCCCGGCACCGTCCCCGCCGCCCCGGACATGCCTGTGGAGTCGCCCCCGCCATACCCGCCCTTCCCGGGTTCGGGGGCGGATCCGGCCAAAGTGCAGGAATTCCTGTCGGCCATGGCCCGCCTCTTCGGGCCTCCAGGCCCCTCCGGTGCGCCTTCGGGCCCCGCGTGCCCGGATGGGGTTGCTCCGGCGTCGCCAACGGCTCCGGCCCCGGCGTCGCCCGTGCCTCCTGCCTCGATCCCGGCTCCGGCTTCGGCCCCGGCCTCGATCCCGGCTCCACAACCCCCATCGACGCCGGTCGACCTAACGACACCTCCGCCGGCGCCGATGTCTCCGGTGCCGTTCTCGACGCCGCCCTGGGCTCCGGGCGGCGTCGTCCCCCAGTACCTTCCGGCTCCGGACATGGACCCGGAACGACGTCGCTCGACGCCGGTTCCGGCGCCGATGGGACCTTGGGTCCCAAATGTCCCTCCTCCTCCTTATTTTGAACCAGAGGAGGACCAGGAGGACTGGGAGGGGTCTGATGACCCTCTGGCACGACAGTGTCAGTACGATGAGGACTGGACAGAGGGTCTAGGGGAGGCCAGTGGTCTGGATACTTCCCCTGACACTGGCATGCTGTCTCCTCCCGTGGCTACGGAGGAGGGAGCCAATTTTGCTACGGTGTTGCGTAGGGCAGCTGGGGCCTTACATCTCCAACTCCCTACTTTGACGGTCAAGCATAACATCTTGACAGAGGTGCTTCAGCCGGCGGCCTCCTCTGCGGAGACTGTGCTGCCGTTTAACGACGCCCTCACTGACGTTCTTTGGGCGCCTGGTCCAAGCCCAACACAGGGGCTCCTGTGGATAGGAACGTGTCACGACGCCATCGCCCAGCTCCGGGCGACCCCTGTTTCTCTCTGTTCACCCCACTCCTGAGAGCTTGGTTGTCCAAGCCTCCGCTTCCCAAACCGCCTTCCCTACCGCTCCTCCGGATAGGGAATCCAAACGCCTGGATCAATTTGGGAAGAAGGGTTTTTCTTCCTCCAGTGCTGGCTTGCGGTCCGTTAACACCGCTTGTCTTTTGGGCCGATATACCCACTCCCTGTGGGATTCGGTGGCGGATGTTTTGCCCCAGTGTCCTGAGGAGGTCCAGACACTGCTTTCCGCGCCATTGCGGAAGGAAGGGATGCGGCTAAATACACAATACGTTGTGGCCTTGACACCGCCGACTCGCTGGGCAGGTCTATTGCAACGACGGTGGCGCTGCGACGCCACGCCTGGCTGAGAACCACTGGTTTTCAGGGGATGTCCAGAATACTCTCATGGACATGCCCTTTGATGGAGTCGGTCTTTTGGGTCCAAAGCAGACCATGCGTTGGAGCGCTTTAAGGACTCACGGGCTACTGCCAAGTCCCTGGGCCTTTCTGCTACACGCCCTCCGCTGTCTTCTGCTTTTCGCCCCTATCGTGGCCACGGTAGGGCGCCCCTTCACGTCAGCAGCCCATCCACCGGCCCGCGCAGCAGGCGTCTTCGCGTGGCCGAGGACGTGGATTCCGCCGTGGCGGATCGGGCAACCAGCGTGCGGGTCAGGCCACCACCTCCAACCCGTCCGCGGCCTCCAAACCCTCCTAGTCCCTCCTTTCAGGTGCACGGCACGCCAGTAGGGGCAGGGTCCGCCATCACCTTCCCCACTGGCGTACCATCACCTCGGACAGGTGGGTCTTGGACATTGTCCGAAGGGGCTACTCCTCCCCTTCGAGACCACCCCCAGCCATGCCACCTCAATTCCACCGCATGTCAGGGGATCACTTGGTGCTTCTGCAGAAGGAAGTCACGGCCCTCTTGACCAAGAGGGCCATCGAGCGTGTTCCGACCCCAGAAGTAGGGCGTGGTTGCTACTCCCACTACTTTCTGGTGCCCAAAAAGGACAAGGAGGACATGCGTCCTATCTTGGACCTCCGGAACGTCAATCGCTTCCTCCGGAAGGAGAAGTTCAAGATGCTCACCCTAGCTCAGGTCTTGACTGCCCTCGACCCTGGAGACTGGTTGGTAGCGTTGGATTTGCAGGACGCATATTTCCACATCCCCGTCCTGCCGGCCCACCGGCGTTACCTTCGGTTCACGGTAGGCCCCGAGCATTTTCAGTTCACCGTGCTCCCCTTTGGCCTTACCAGTGCCCCTCGGGTGTTCACGAAAGTGTTGGCGGTGGTCGCAGCTCATCTGCGCCGGGCAGGGGTTTCAGTCTTCCCCTACCTCGACGACTGGCTGCTGAAGGCGGGCTCGTCCCAGGCAGTCGTCTCCCACCTCCAGACTACGGCCGAACTCCTGCACTCGCTGGGGTTCTCCATCAATGTGCCGAAGTCGCATCTGATTCCTTCTCCACAGCTCCTTTTCATCGGAGCAGTTCTGGACACGACGCAGTTTCGGGCCTATCCTCCCGAACGGCGAGTCCGGGATATTCAGGCTATGATTCCGATCTTTCAGCCTTTATCCTGGGTTTCGGTACGGATGACCCTGAGGCTGCTGGGCCTCATGGCCTCCTGCATCCTGCTGGTCAATCATGCCAGATGGCATATGCGGGCTCTGCAGTGGGACCTGAAGTTCCAGTGGGCGCAGCACCGGGGCAACCTGTCCGATCACGTCCAGATCTCGGAGGGGACTGCAAAACAGTTGCAGTGGTGGCTCTCGAACCGGCAATGGGTCATGGGCAGATCCCTCTCCCTTCCCCAGCCAGAGCACACAGTTGTGACGGACGCGTCCCTTCTGGGATGGGGCGGTCACATGGGAGAGGCGGAGATCAGAGGCCTCTGGTCTCCGAGCGGAGTCCCGGCTCCATATCAACCTTCTGGAGCTCCGGGCGATCCGACTTGCACTCAAGGCATTCCTTCCCTCTGTCAAAGGGAAGGTAGTGCAGGTGTTCACAGACAACACCACCGCCATGTGGTACTGCAACAAACAAGGCGGGGTGGGGTCGTGGACCCTTTGTCAGGAGGCTCTGCGCCTCTGGACATGGCTGGAACATCAGGGCATGTTCCTGATGGTTCAACACCTGGCAGGTTCCCTGAACGCCAGGGCGGACGAACTCAGCCGCAGGTGCATGATGGATCACGAATGGCGTCTTCACTCGGAAGTGGCGCAAGGACTCTTTCTACAGTGGGGAGAGCCTTGGTTAGATCTATTCGCCACCGAAGAGAACGCGCAATGTCATCAGTTCTGCGCGTTGGAATTTCCAAGGCGGCACTCGCTCGGCGACGCTTCGTCACGAGTGGAGTTGCGGTCTATTGTACGCCTTTCCGCCTATACCACTTCTACCCCGAGTGTTGAGGAAGATTCGGCACGACCGGGCCCAAGTCATTCTTGTGGCTCCGGACTGGGCTCGAAGAGTTTGGTATCCCGAGCTACTCAATATGAGCGTAGATCCCCGATCCGTCTGCCTCTTCGGGAGGATCTTCTGTCGCAGCAGCAGGGACGGTCCTCCACCCGAACCTGTCCAGTCTACACCTGCTTGCGTGGAGATTGAGCGGCGGCAGTTGATTCCTTTCGACTTGCCTCCCGAAGTTTGTGATGTGATTCTGGCAGCCAGGCGTCCCTCCACTAAGGTGGTATACGCCTGCAGGTGGAACAAATTTGTGGCATGGTGCACAGCAAAGGCTGTGAATCCCCTTTCTGCCCCTCTTTCTGAGGTCCTTCTGTTCCTTCTCTCTCTGGCCCAACAGGGTTCTGCCCTGGGTACCATCAAGGGTTATCTTTGTGCTATCTCGGCCTTCCTCAGGCTCCCTGATCAGCCCTCCCTTTTCAAGTCCCCTGTTGTTAACAGGTTCTTAAAAGGCATTACACACCTCTTCCCTCCTGTTCCGTTTGTAATGCCTCAGTGGGACTTGAACTTGGTTCTTACCTTTTTAATGTGCGCTCCCTTTGAGCCTCTACATAACTGTCCTCTTCGTCTTCTGACTCTGAAGACAGCCTTTCTGGTGGCCATCACCTCCGCTCGGGCGGGTGAGTGAGCTCCAGGCTCTATCTTGCAAACCTCCCTTTCTGTCTGTTCATCCAGACAAGGTTGTTCTTCGGACGCGTCCGTCCTTCTTGCCAAAGGTGGTTACTGCTTTCCACATTGGGCAGACCATCACTTTGCCCACCTTCTTTCCGCCTCCGCATCCTTCCAGAGAGGAAGAGAGGCTCCACCGTCTGGACCCAAAACGTGCGCTCTCCTTCTATATTAACCGCACAAAACACTTCCGGGTGGATGACCAGCTCTTTGTTGGCTACGTGGGCGCCAAAAGGTCGGGCGGTGCACAAGAGGACCATCTCCCGCTGGGTTACCTTGTGCATCAAGACCTGCTATTCTTTGGCTAAGAAGGAGCCTCCTGTTGGGCTGCGTGCCCATTCCACCAGGGCAACGGCTGCTACCACGGCCTTGGGCCGCGGTGTTCCGCTGCCGGTTATCTGTCAGGCAGCTACGTGGGCCTCGCTGCACACGTTTACAAAGCATTACTGCCTTGACAGTCAGGTCCGGAGGGACGGCTTCTTTGGCCGTTCTGTCCTCCAGGACTTCCTTGTCTGATCTTTGTTCGCAGACCCACCACCGGGTTTGGTATTGCTGGGGTATCTATTCTAAGGTAAGGAATCTGTCACTAACGTGTCTCTTTCAGATGCACAAGTTACTAACTTGTGTAACGATATATCTGTAAGAGACAGTAGTTAGTGACAGATTCCTTACCGCCCACCCATCCTCCCCGTTCTGCGAACTGATTTCTAGGGTTAAGGACATCCCTTTCAGGGCCCTAGTATTTTTCAGACACCTATGTCAGCTTCTTGCATGGCTCTGCGTTCCTGGCGCGGAAAGTCGTGTACAGAACTGACGTCAGCGCGCAGGGGCGGCGCCTAAGTGCTGCCCGCGACGTCATCCCGGCGATCACGACGCCGACGACGGACGCGGAGCCGCACGACGCCGCCTACCGACGCCGCAAGGGTACTGCTACGCAAAAACTTTCCGGATCCAGCCTGACGCCTGGGGATATTCTAAGGTAAGGAATCTGTCACTAACTACTGTCTCTTACAGATATATCGTTACACAAGTTAGTAACTTGTGCTTCAAAAAAAGAAACTTTCAGACCCAACAATCCTTTCCAATCTCAGGCCGATTTCACTGTTGCCATGCCTGAGTAAGATTGCTGAGAAACTTGTTAACAACAAACTCAATGATTTTATTCAGGAAGCCAACATCTTACATCCCAAGAAATCTGGCTTTCGATCGGGTCACTCAACAGAATCAGTGCTACTGCACACCACTGAATCTTTAAAACTTGCTATGGATCAGGGAAAGGATGCGGTACTGGTTCTGTTGGATCTGTCGGCGGCGTTTGACACTGTCTCTCATGATATTCTGAGAGACAGACTTGCATGCAGTGGAATTACTAACAATGCACTGGCCTGGATTACATCTTTTTGGAAAACAGGAAACAGATTGTAACACTGGGAGAATATAGATCGCAAGAAAGAGGGCTGGCATCAGGGGTCCCTCAGGGATCGGCCCTGAGTCCAACCCTCTTTAACCTTTACATGGCACCACTGCTTTATCTGATGGACATCTACGATGTGGAGTGCATCGCATATGCAGATGACACTCAACTGATCCTTACCCTAGACAAGAATTCGACAGCGGCTGAAGAGAAATTTCACCACTGCTAACAGCAGTGATGGATTGGATGAAGCTTAATCACCTGAAATGCAATAACTCCAAAACAGAGATAATGTTGTTTGGCAAGACCAACGTTTTCAGACCGGACCAATGGTGGCCGTCCAATTCGGCCCCACCTCCTACTACAGTAGATACTGTAAGGAATCTGGGAATAAAATTCGATCAGACATTATCCTTTCACAAACAAGCCCTTTTTGTGGCAGGTACCTGTTTTCAAGTAATAAAAACTCTCAGAATTTTTTTTGATTTTCTCCCAATGTCAGCCAAAAAGACAGTAGTAGCAGCTTTAATTCTATCCCGCTTGGACTACTGTAATAGTCTCTATGCAGGAACTAATAGAAAAGTCCTACAGAGACTACAGGTGGTCCAGAATGCCGCAGCGAGGCTGGTACTCAATTTGCCTAGAGATTCCTCCTCAGCAATAGCACTAAAAACCCTTCACTGGCTGCCCGTCCATAAGAGGGTTCTCTACAAGGTTCTGACCATCATCTATAAAACAACTAATAATACTGGACCCGAATATCTCAATGTCAGAACTAAGCCATACATTACTCAACGTACTTTAAGGTCATCCTCAGAGAACCTTTTAACAACACCCAATTTTAAACGTAAAACCAGGGGCGGAAAGACACTGGCGGCCATAGGGATCAAAGCCTGGAACTCCTTGCCAACTCAACTTAGACATACACAAACTGAACTCAATTTCAGGAAGTCCTTAAAAACATGGATTTTTGGTATTCCAGATAATATTGCTTGGGCCTTCCTCTGAATCTCTATTATCTAAATCTACGTCAGCTCTTTCTCCTGGTAGGTGCCCTCCCTTTCTGCATACAGCGCCAAGATACTCCTTGGAGTGAACGTTGCGCTATACAAAAAACTCATTCATTCATTAGGATTAATAATTCCTACATCCTTACATCGTGGAGTTAATTAGCCAACATCTTTCCAAAGCTGAGTTCATGTCTTATTAGTGGACGTTACTGGCTTTCTTAAAAAGGGTGATCTCCCGTATTTAACTTAATAGCCAATTTGTCAATGTCATTCATCAGTTTAATTTCTACTGCATCAATCAAGCCTTAAAAGTCCTCGGGTTAATTAAGTGGGCTGCATCAGACCATATAATTAGTGTTACCTCTTGTCCTTTGTGTTGCTGGGATGGTAAAACTGAACTGCTTGTTCATCTTCATTAGTTAAAACTTCTGAGTGTGTGCATGATGTTACATCTTAATTGCTGTCAGACTCATTGGTGAGTAGCATGTCAGTTTTTTCAAAATTGCTCCAGTTATCCCTATTATCTTGCTTTCCTTTGCCAAACTTTCTTAACATGAGACGTCAGTGTTCGAAAGGTGGATTCCATTGGAATAGACTTGTTTCTTCCGGTTAACATTCCAGAAAGCTTGATTCTCCAGTTAAGGCCTCTGTTTGACTCTTAGTAATAGAAGCCCCTCCTAAACACCTACAGGCAATTATGATATGCATCTCCTCTTTTATCAACTTCCACCTTATTAACAGTTTTTTTGCTACATAGTCAGTACTATCACTTACATCTGATTTACAAACTGAAATTTGTAAACTGGAACCATTTTTATTCTTTTATCAAGTGGAGTTTCACATTTTAAACCACACATTTTTTTCTAAGTCTGTACTCACATGTGGTGTCAGACACCTCATTAGCATTCTTTGTGGCCAAAGATACACAGTTAATGTTACTTGGAGTTTGAGTAAGCTCTGTTGTGTCCGCTCACCTTGGTGGTAATTATCTCAATTGTTTGTGATTCTCCCATAGTTGGACCCATTGTTTGGTCTGTTCTTATGTTTTCTTATTAACCAAGCTGACGACGTTGATGCTGGTGGAGTATAAATAACCCCAAACAACATCCCTATCTTTTTTAGTATCAGTAACTTCTTTTCTATCTTTGTTTTTAGTGTAGTGTATCCAGAACTCTCATGTTTTCCTAATGGCCTTTGTCCTGGATTTCTGCACAGATTTGCTCGAAGAAGGCACTAATTTCCACTGGTAACACAAGAATTTATTCATTGTTTAATTCAGGTATTGAACTAACATTATTGCCAGTCAATACGCAGCCCAGTCTTTGATAGCAAATTAAATCTCTGATTTGCTGTAAGGAACCTCTGCACACTGTGGAATTTTATTTTTTCCATGCAATATTATTTGACATAAAAGCCTTATCAAATCTATTATGTCATCAAGTCTGGAAGGTGCTGATTGTTGTTTTAGTAAACCATCAAACCCAGTTGAACTATCAAAGGTTGCTCTGTTTATAGTAGAAGAGATCCTAATTTAAAAAGATATCTTCCACAATTTCTTTGATTTTTCACCCTTTTTAGACGATTTGAAGTCATTGTCAAAAAGATTGCTGCTAATATATCTACAATTGCATGCTTAGTAGTCAGAATAGAAATATCTGCAGCTTTTCATTTTGCACCACTGTATTCCCTCAGTGGTCAGTAATCAAATTTGACTTTACTGCTTCCTCCACCCCGATCTACTAAGATCTCTGTCCTAGTGAAAGATGAAGCTTCCTCCTCAGCTGGTATTGCCATGGGACTATTGTGTTGTCAATATATTATATGTAATCTTGATGATATTGCTGTTGTTCCCTGAATCGTTCTCCCTCCATAGATGGATTCATTATCATGTCTATTAGCTGGAAGTATAGTAGAGATTAATGACCCCAAAGAAATATCCACTATATTTCCGACATTACTAGATGATTTATGAAAATGTATGTTTCTCCTTTGCATTGCAACTTCAAGAGCTAGCAAAACTTGCCAGAATTTATATCACAGCTTCCTTATTCAGGGATGCTGACATTTTTAAAATCTTCCAAGAATGTGTCAAGATAATATATTAACACAGGTTAATGATTAATAATGCCTACTGAGGACAACTGAATAAGCTTAGCAGGTTTCTACAAAACTAAACACCCACAATGGCAAATTCACTGGTTACCTTCCCAGACCTGCTCTCTCCACAAACCCCACAAATGAAAACTGACACAAGGGTGCAGGGAGTCCGCACAGCCAGAAGACAGGTAGGGGCAGCTTTGTTTGTACATCTGCACAAACAACCGAAATTTTAAAGTTGCAAAAGTCATAAACACTGAAATGGCATTCTGAAAGTTTTCCAGTAATGTCTGTATCAATTGATAGCAGCTCGAAGGTGAATTTTAAAAGGCGAATCGCAAATCAGCGACCAAGATTGTACAATGGACCTGTCCCCTTCTTACATAACCCCTGAGCTCCCTTCCCGTATTAGATGACAGAGTCCTTGCGGCCTGTACACAGATGGAGGGGAGGGTAACCTTCATTGCCTAAAATGTACAGTGTTGTTACAAAGTAAACCAGCATTCTATAAGGTATCCGGCATTGTCAATATCAATGAAGTCACCATGGCTTAATCCAAGCATAGGTCTGCTCTGTTGACATCACTGTGAACACCATCTAGAACAGCTGACAGCACCCTGCTTAGAGACATTACAAGTTGACAGGCATGTACACTTAGTGTGATATTCCACTGATTTGGCATATGTGAAAGAAAAACCTTTATTATTAGTTGGGGAAGGAAATTGTTTCTTTCTAAATGCTTTCTTGCATGTGTAGAAACATTTTTATTGGTTCCTCCAATGTATGTGGCCTACATAGACGTTAAAGAATCCATAGTGTAAGGGAGACATATTGGACAATCTTTATTAGTTGCTTTCAAAGGGACCCATGTAGTTAGTTAATGTCTTATCCGAGCAGAATCTTTTTTGTTCTTGAGAAGGAACGAGAAAACAACTGCAACATCTCAGGAAGTAATAGCGATAAAATGGTGTGCCGCTTGGCAAAATACCATTGTTCAATAATCTGTCTTTAAGGTCAATACCTTTTCTATTTCTTACATGAAATTTTGTAATGTGTGGAATGTTGATAGTACCACACAGAATCCTATCTCTGGGAGGTGGAAAGCAGTTGAATGAGTAACTCTGACTGGAGAGATTTTTCATATATACTGGGTGATGTAACTTTTCTCTTTAGCAGAATTGTTTAACTTTTTTGAATGTCGGAGTACGTGTTTTTGCATTCAGTGCATGCCATCCTTGTTCTGCCGAATACAGGGGATGGAAGGGGTAGTAAAACACTAAAAGAGAGATGATCTGATTGACATGGGCATCTCAATCCACTATTAATAAAATGGCTTGAGCAACAGTACACTTAAGCATGAGGTTTAACTGCTGATAATTAGACAAAGCACTTTTCTGACAGATACATAACCACTGTAAACCATACTTTTCCAAGGATAATAGCTGAAATTCTTCTGTGCCTGGCCCAGACCTGAAATTTTGCTTCTTGCAGGTGACAAATGATTTAAGGTTCACTTAGGAAGTCATAAATTAGGGGAATAGTGGAGAAAGATTGTTATTCATTTGTTGTCATTATTAAAGAGTAACTGTATACTATCAAATCTGCCTTTGCATTGTCGGAGGGCTAACATTCCAGATATTTTCTGTGGTAGGTGATGATATCAACAACGTCTACCATCACTGAGCCATAATGACCCCAATAAAGACTGAACTGTATTAGTTTTACAGGGTAGAAAAATTACTTTAACGACTGAGTTAAAATGAGAACACTCTTTGGAGGTACATGCTGTACAAACACTATGAAGGACATTTTCAACAGAAGACCATAATATTTTCTGGTAAATGTATTAATGCGTCCTAAAATTGAGAAGGGTATTGAAATGTGGATATATATTTCTTGATGGACTGACTCTGCTAGGCTTTGCACTTGGTGTAGTAATATAACATATATGAAAATACAATAAAGACCCTGGGCCCTTACCTCATAAATTTGGATACTACCTGAGAAATGAGGAGTGAACATGGAAAAGAAAACAGTAGACCACTTGGCCATTCAAAAGAAATTAAATCTATTCTTGAGGCCTGAGGCTGTCTGCTTTTAGAGAAATAGCGCAGAGGTAGCATATGTCCCTTATGCATGTGAACAGTTTGACACATGGATGACCAAGCCTATGAAAATGAAACATAGCATTTTCTGTCTGAGTGAGCATCTGTAATGATGGGAAAACCTAATTGACATGTGTCAGCACAGATCTTCTTGACTTAAAGAATGTAGGACACCCTAAAGGGGACTGTACACAAAGACAGTCTGTCACCCCTACCAGCAATCTGGATATGTGTATCCTTTTACAGTAACCTGCCAGTGTAGTTCAACCCTCCTGCAACCTGAGCATAGAAGGGTTTTTGTTTAGTGTGGTTCAGCAGGCTGTTTTTGTATTGAGCTTGGAATACCATCTGTGTTGGCTTGTATGGAGTGTCTTACTCGGAGACATATAGTACTACCAGGTGTGTACTCCAGTCAGGCAACAAAATAGGGATTTATGTAGGAGGTAGATTAAAGCTCCTGTAGGGGACTGTTTTGTAGGAAAGAAGTTGCAAGCAATGTTTCTGAGGGACCTCACCCTCAATCTGTAAGGTCTGGAATGAAGAGGATGAACAGTTTGTGCATTTTCACAATCTATTATGACTATTAAGGTCCCGTTGCGTGCCCCTACTCGCTTCTCACGGAAGAGGGCGGCAATGTCAGTTGGACTCTAGGCACCTTACTAGAATCTAGGACACTCTCTGAGGTAGAGAACTTCTGCCCAGCCTCACCATCATACATGCAAAATCAGACTTGTGAGGGAATCACTGGAATCCTGTATTATTACATTCAGTGCTCCTCCTTTAGTTTCTACTCCTTTACTTTCCTATATGTCACAGAGGGTGCAGGTAGAGGTTTTCTAAGGTAAAGCCTACATTTGCGTAGGTGTTGAGAGCGACATACAAACAACTGCACCTAAAGAGAATTCTCCACAAATTAATTGTGAACAGTTTATGTAGTGTGCACTGCTCATTGAATTTTTGATAAACGCTTGCAATGTTGGCCTCAGTCTTAGTGCAGTGTTACCTCTACACAGACATTAGGCTGACCGCCTGATCCTGTTCCATTGGACCTGTCATACTCCCAGATTTTCAAGATCTGTTTAAATGGACACTATTGATTCTGAATGTAAATGAAAATGCGGATGGAAGCAAACTCACAGCCCAAATAAATCTAATAGAAAACGCTCCAGCATTTCCTGAAAGGCACCTCTTTCCTCACTTTTAGGTAGACAGAGGTCATTCTAAAGATTACCAAAGTTTAAAAACACAAACACATTGTACAAAGGAAGTCCAGTCTATCATAATTGATTATGTTGTATACATTTCACCTGTTCACCAGGATCTAGCATTCTGGAGTACAGTCATCTTTACACCTTGCCAATTATGTTGTCCCAAAACCATATCAATCTGCAGCTCCATTGGCGTAGACTGCTATAGATTACGGTCACAGTAATGGTGTTGTAAATATATATGGCAGTATGATTTTATTTATTTAGCAAATGTTTGCCTAGCAAAGCAACTTGGTGCTGTTACTAGATTGTCAGGGCATTCGAAGCTGCTTGCATCCTGTACTTAGGAAAGGGCCATGGATTTCCTGAATTTTAAGTGATTGGATTCCATACCCAAATGGTCATGTGGCGAATTCCAGGGCTGGGTTGCCACAGTAGTGAATGCTCATCCTCTTGTTTGGCAATTCCAAATCAAAGAGCCTCTACTAGATTAGAAGAACTTTATCTGAGTTATCACAGTGCAGCATAGTGAGCAAGTCAATCAAAAGACCTTGAACTTAATGTGGTTATCTACAGGAGCTAGTGGAGCTGGCTTACTCAGTTTACGTATGTAGCGTAATCGAGTGGCAGAGTTTCGCATTTATTGATGTGAGAAAAAAGCCTTTCTGATGGATACTTATAACCGCAGATCCAGAAACATTTCATAACAGTGCTCCCGCACGCTGCTAGGTGATGCTTTGGAACTCCACGTTTACAGGAAGTTGAAGAGGATTGAGGCATTCAGGAAACAAATGTCTTCCTCGGCTAACCCAGGATCGAAATCAGTCAATGTTGTTTATTTATTGGGTTGGTATATGCAAACACACGTCCTCTGGGATGTGGCCAACGACATCTTGCTTGTGGTCCCAGAGGGACTTAGGGCCACCTTGCCTTAAACCATTGAAGGCGGTCAAGATGTGGCCAAAAAGTGAATTGTCACCAGAAACATTATTATCGAAGTTAAGTAACTTTTTTTATGGTCGCATATCTACATGCATACCACAACAGTACTGTTAAACAAGGTTTGGTATTTCTTCTGTAATCTACGAGGTCACCATTCTCTTGTATGAATCGTAATCTTTTAAATGATCTCAATATCACACACTGAGTACAAATGTCTCATTTAGAAATGTGTAATTTAAAAAGTCATCTATGAAAGGTAGGTTCTTTCCACCCTGTGCTTGTCTTTTATGCCTTTTTAGTTTGTCAGTTCGCCATTGTGTTTTTCACCTTGCTTTGCACTTCCTGTAATGTTTGTGTGTTTAATTTAACATACTTAATCCTCTGGACATCGTAAGAGTTAAATGTTCATGGAATTAAATATCCAGATTTGTCTTGCTCCCTGCATTTTAAAATCCTTAGTTTTTCTTTTATGGTCTTGTAGTCTTTTGATTCTTGTTACTGGAGTTTTTTTTATTCTATCTAGACAATGTTTTTATCTGAATGTATTGTAGTAAGAGGAATGACTTTATGCGCCATGACGTTATTTGCTGCCTTAATTTGAACAGAGCTCTGACTGTAATGTCCTGGTTTGCGTTATTCCCTGTAAACTTACCCTCTGCATACACTGAAAATAATTGTGGATAATGCTCGTCTTCACCTCGATACTAGAGTGAACATGAGGAGGTAGCATACAAAACGCTCATACTTACGTTTGGATTTCTCAAAATGTGCGTGGTGAAGCCAGTTATCCTTTTGGACCAAGCAAAGAAGCTTGATTACAATGTACACCCCATGCATATTAACACCTTTCACATAACACAAGAATTGAAAAAAGTGTTTTAATTTACCCACAGCTTATCTACCGTGGAAATAGAAGAGCGGGCTCGAATCCTCTGTCTCTTTGAGACCCTGAAAAGCAACCCAGTCGCCTTTTACGAACATATGGCAAAGTACGTCTACCCCAGCATTGAAAGCCATGATCTCCAGAGGATGCTGTACTATTACACCCTCCTCGAGAGCTGCGGGTGTTCCCACCTCGTGAAGAAGGCCATCATGCCTGACACTCATGTCAAGCTGCTGAAGAAACTCAAGGCCGTGGCACCAGGTACTGCCCGTCTTCCAAGCTTGGATTGAATCTGATCAGTAAATACGCAGGAATCAATTTTGCAGTCACTGACAAGGTCATGCTACACAGCCTATTACCATTGCAATCACTCTCTCTAGGAATAGCAGACATATGTAGTGTGTTGAATAATCCTCCACAGGTTTCTTATCTCTTGAAAGGTTTAACCTTGCCTCAGGATCAATATGAAGATGTCAGGCTCATCTTTCTCAAGTGAGATGAAATGCTGAAAGATATAAAGATGTGTAGGCATAGGTTTGTTGTACAGCAATCAATTTCATGTAGTGTACCCGTTTCAGCTACCGTAGTGGACTGAAAGAATATGCAATTGCAGCCTGAAAGGCGTCCTTCTCGTATGAACGAGAACATTGTTTTCAGCATCAATACAGTGTCAGACCATATGATACCAAATCACCAAACCCCAGTCAGTAAATAAGAGACAGCTGCTGAATGCATGATGGTTCAACTTGATTAAATGACGATAATGACCCTATTAGTCATCTTGCTTACATTTTGTATGTAGTACAGACCCAGCATCAAGGAGCAGTGGTGAAAAATGCTTAGCAGGAGCATCTCGAAGAAGAGCTACTGTTCATGTGTTCATGTGTTAAGTCTAGTTGAGAAGTATTACAGAAATTAATTTGGAGAACTGGGTGTGAATTTGTAATTACAACAGTATTACAGATCACTGAGCACAGTTGTTTTTTTACATTTTGATATTACACACATCTAGGAATTTCTAAATTGATTTATTCTGACAGAGACGTCTAGCCGCAGATTTTTCACCTGTTGAATATTTCCCAGGCGCCAGACTGGATCTTGAAACTTTTTGTAGTACCTCTGCACGCCGGAAGGTGGCACCGCGCGGCTCCATACTGACATCGTTCCGCTTCTGAAATTAAGTGCGAGGCCTAAGAAGGCACCACTCTGCACTCTGGTGTCAGTTCCTATATTTCTGCACCTCTAGCTGTGGATCCCAGAGCTTCTCTCTTCTCACAGACACTGTTTTGTAATTTATTTAAGTGTGCAAGTTATGTCATCACTTAAGACAACTGGTTTTAGCCTTGTAAAGGAATGTTGCCAACAGTTGTCTGCGACCGGATCCCCACCAGGTTTTAATATGTTGTCTGGGGTTGGACCACGACTCTAAGACCGGGGAACGTGCAATGTTGAACCTGAAAGCCATCAGGGAACGCAAGGCAAAACTATAAGTTACCAAACACAGGAAGACACAGCACTTGCACCGCTCCAAGTCGAAAGTTCAATTTTGATCCCATTCCTGGAGTCGACGGAGCCTGTCTCGAGGCCAGTCTTCACTCCAAATCCTTAAAGACTCACCCTTGGCCTGGTCTTGTCTTCCGTCAACCATGGAGACTGGATGGTAGCGTTGGACCTGCAGGACCATTATTTCCATATTACCATCCTGCCAGCTCATCAGCACTACCTGCAGTTTGTGGTGGGAGAGGAGCATATTTATTCGCTTTGCTCCACTTTGGCCTCACCAGCGCCCCTCAGGTGATCACAACAGTGATGGTGGTGGTGGCAGCACACATTCGGAGGTCAATGGTGCCAGTCTTCCCCTACCTCTGTGACTTTGCTCGCTGGGTCCTGTAGGACTTTCTTGTTTGAGTCCATCCATGACCTTCTTTCATTCAGTAGTGTTTGCTTTTTAAAAGGTTAGGAATCTGTGGTTAGAAGTCTCTATCAAAAGAACAAGTTACTTACTTCAATTGTGCTCTTTCTGGTAGAGACTGTCTAGTTGCAGATTCCTCACTGGCCCTCCCACCTTCCCCGTACGGTGGTTGGACTCTATCCTTTAATAAGTTACCACGTCAAGGAATCTGCACACTGATATATCAATTGTTTTTTGAGGCCTCACGTCTGAAGGCAAGGACAGCCTCAAAAACAACTCATGTCATTGTGTGGGAGTGACGCCATTTTAGATCCCACATGTCATTTCTGGCGTGGAACGCTGTCATTGTGGGGCCGCACAGTGCCACCTTCCGGCACGCAGAGGTAGTGCGAAAAAGTTTCCGGTGTCAGTCTGACACCTGGGGAATATTCAAAAGGTGAGGAATCTGTAGCTAGATAGAGTCTCTATCAGGAAGAACATTGCTGAAGGTAAGTAACTTGTTCTTTTTTTCTAGTCCCAAAAGAAAGATTAGAACTCAGAATTTACATTATAGCAACTTAACGTCTAGAATGCATGACTGCAGTCTAGCGTTGTTGTGATTTATGGAATTAAACTGTAGTTGTACAAATAGCCATCAGCTCTTAAGACAAATAGCCAGCAATATTTTGCCATCTTTAACCGATCTGCAGAAAAAAAATGGCAAAAACGTTTTGTCAGTTGGAAAAATACCTATTTTGAAAGATTGTGCAGGTCTGTCAAACGGCCAAAGTTCTTAGCAATCAAAAGATTTTTCTATGAACTAAGGGGACGAAATGTAACAGTCGTAAAATTTACATTTCCCCATTCACAATCCTTTGGGTATTTATGATCAAGTGCTCAGCAAAAGGTACTGGACAGGTTTACTCTAGTCTTTTCAAGAGGAAACAACTTGAAATCCATTTGTGCTCTGGTGAAAATCTGTAAACTAGTATTTGACGTATTAGAGAAAAATAAATAGCGTTATTTTGACAGTAGCCCTCCACTTCATTCGAAGTCAAACGTTTGAATAAAAAAACATGCTTTATTGGCTTTGACAGAAAATTTTCCCTTGCCTATTGTGTGATTCAAGAACCTCAATAGGAAGGTTCTTAAATCACTTTGATCTGAGTGGCCGAGAGGGGCTTAATTCTATTTGGCCAAGACAAACATATCATTTTTGCTTTGTCCTTCATTATGATGTTTGAGAGCTCGTGGTCTGGTTCTGAGAAAATATCATAGGACCATGTGGGGAAGGGTGAGAACACCACCTCTTCCACAGAGTGGGGAAACTTCACACCTTAGAGGTGGGGAAAAATTGCTTATTAACAAATAAAAGCATAAGTACAGAAATGTTCACATACTGGCACTCCTGGTTCTCAAATCTTGCAAAATGAAACAAATGTTTTTTTAAAGTGAGTTTGTATATTTCTTATAAACAACAATTAAAAGACTTGAACCATAAAAGGACATGCCGACTCCTGAATCTTAAATAAAGATAAGCATTGGCAAAGCCTCGCCTCTGAGAGCTTTTGGCTTTGGCAATGTTCTGTAGTCTTGCTGTACAGCAGCACAGATGCTTTGCAGTATGACTAAAATTAATTTAAGAAAGGACTATCACGCAGTCAGAGCTAATAAGCTTTTTTTTTTTTTTAAAGTGCATTAATGCATCATAAACTTGTTTATTCTTTATTTGTAGCCATGCTACATAGCAGCTATGCTGCTATACAGCTTGACCTTAGCTACAGTTCATTGCCAAAGTTGGAAATACCCATGCTGTACAGCATGAACTAAAGGCAATTGGAGAGCTGATAGTCTCAAAAGCTAGATCTATTGGCTTTGCCAATGCTTGTTAGATTTCGGCACAACACCCCTGTGATTCTGAGCAAATCACTTAATCTGCCCATGCTTAAAAAGAGAAAACAATTGACATTTGGCAAAAAATCCTTTCACTTAAAGAAAGCAATTGTGCACGTGTCTTAGAGAAAATACATTTGGAAGCAGATAACCTCTTTTGTCACAATAAAAGAAGATAACACCTATGGTTAAATTAAACATGCATTTCAAAGGAGAATAGTTGTAACATCTAGATAAAATGTTCACAGGCTTCAGGACTGAACAAAGTTGTAGGCTTTATTGTAGAGACACCCTATCCACAGCCAGCGCAAAGCAGCTCTCTGTTGGTAAACTCAAGCCTTTTCTCGTTCAAATCTAAGCATTCTAGAACACTATTTACAGAGAAGAAGAGTGATGCCAATACAGGTGAAGTAGAGGAAATAGGGAAAACCAATGTAAATTTTCAACAGATTCTACACATCTTCCTCCATATGGAATAATAGCAAAA
Organism: Calotriton arnoldi; assembly: GCA_963921515.1. Classification (NCBI taxonomy): domain Eukaryota; kingdom Metazoa; phylum Chordata; class Amphibia; order Caudata; family Salamandridae; genus Calotriton; species Calotriton arnoldi. Next base: position 3,987,533 of record CAWUFW010000063.1, read on the forward strand.
TGAGAACACAACACACACTAGTCAATAGGTGAGAATAAAAACTATGAAGCTCATGCCCACTCATTTGGGGACATAGTATGTCGAAAGTAGTGGAGGACATGATGTGCAGTCAGTGGATCTATAGCCACTTGATCTACGTCTCACATATTTAGAACTGCACTCACGACCATCAATCACACTCGGTGTATCACCTGGAAGTTTTTCCCCACCTGCATACACCACTCCAGTATACTTTGTCACTCTACCCAGGTTCCAAATGTTGCCATCTTTGGTTTTAACCACGTTGCGGAACAATTTCACCACTTTCAAAGGTTTGGTGAACTTGGACCATGTGGTATTACTTGTAGGGCCTTAACCTTCACCAATCTCACACCGTCACATCTACTACTCTAGTATTTCTTAGACACATCATACGCTTCTTTGCGTCTCCTCTGTAAACTCAGCTCTCTGAGTCTCCAAGAATACTTGGTGTCTACACTTACCCCTCTTTTTGCCACTTAATCCAACCAGGAACAAGGTTGGAGTTTGGTCTCCTGCCCCTAAATAAATGAAATAGTGTTTTGCTGGTCACCTGATGTGGAGTCAATTGATAAGCAATATGATGCTCCATTATCTCATCTCTCCACTGCAATTCATTGCTTTTTGACAATCGTATTACCTCCCTCAGTGTTTTATTAAATCTCTCAACAACACCATTGGTTTTGGATGATACAATGCACACTTGCAATGATCTATCTCTTTAGCCAATAGATAATTCTAAATCTCAATAAAGCAAAATTGAACACCATTGTCTGCAAGGAATGAGTTCAGGAAAGCCTCCGTCGCAAATATCTCATCCAAAGATTTGATAATACTCTAGGTAATAATGTTACCGACACATTTTATCTCAGGCTACCTTGAGAAAGATCTATTAGCACCATCACAAAGGGAAAGTTTACTTCACCAGTAAGAGGACCCACAATATCCATGGCAACTTCTTTCCATGGTCCACTTGGAAGTTGTCGCAAGTGCATGGGTGGATTCCTAGTAATCAATACTTTATCACAGCTGCAACACATATAACACTTTTTTTATCATCCTCTCAACTTGAATGTCCATTCCCGGCCACCAGAAGTCCATTCTGAGTCTCTCTTTTGTCTTACAAATGCTAAAATGTACCTCAAGTGCCAGGTTTATCAGTCTTTCATGTAACACTACAGAAGAAATTAGTTTCATGCCTCTAAACAAACGGCCTTCAACAGCAGAAAACTCCTCCCTCACCTTCTAAAATGTTCTCAAACTTTCCCAAGCACACCACCACGTTTCCACCCATTGCTCATCATGTAAGTTACATCCTTCAAAATTTGATCTCCATCCAATTCCCTTCTCCATTCTTCTTCTGAGACAAACCCTCCAGTAATGACACAAACTTTTCGAACATGCATTGTCCATCGTCTTGTTATGTTGCTATAGAACTCAACATACCTAACAAGGAACACAGCTCCTCTTTGTTCTTAGGCAAAGACATGTTCACTATAGCTTCAGCTAATTCCTTTTCGGCTCAATGCCTTTTACGTAACACAGTGTCCCAAATAATCTCTTTGCAACTAAATTTGCCTTTTTGTTTCTTGACCGTCAACCCAAATCCTAGAAACTTATCCAAAACCATTTGCACTCTTTCACCACGTTGTTCCATATCACACCCACAAACAAGGACATCATTCTGAAATACCCCGGGTATGAATGCTGACATTAACGACTTGGACCTCTGGAACACTGAGGACTCTGACATTAATCCAAAGGGCATCCACTTGAACTTAATGAACCCATAGGTGTAATAAAGGCCGTTAAGTCTTGTGAGTTTGGGAGTCTGGCTAGATCGAAGTAGGGGAAATCAGTGCCCACTACCACTGCCTTGTTAAGTGGGTGTGGCACAGTAAAACATAGCTTCAAATGACAAGAGTTTTAACAAGGACAATGGGGAAGAAGAGAAAAAGTAGTACCTCAGTCATAGAGCCATCAGTGGTAGGACAGCAATCAAGTTGAAGCAATCAGTACTTAGTCCATGCTGCAGTCAAAAGAAGAGGAAGTGAAGCCACCTCCCGCTGGCCAATTAGATGAAAACAAATAAGAGTAACAATGAAGCCACTGAATGTTAAACAACGGGCGGGCTGCCAGCCCCTTGTTGTATACAATATCTCTCGCAAGCAGAGACCCAAAAAAGAGGCCTCTTGAGAGGACAGAATATGCTGGCCAACACAGTGTTGTTTAGCAAGAGAGCCAATTGAGAAATGATGGCATGGTTAAAGTCCTGGGCAGGACCACTAACGAATAAATGTTATTTCTGCAAACCAGATCTGACTACTCAATTTAATGGTAAAGAATGATCTACTGTATGTTGATAGATGTCACAGGGTCGAGGCCTTATTAGTCCGAGAAGACAACAGGGCCTCTCCCTTCTATTTATTGTTGTAGGCATGTGACACAAAAAAGCATTCAAACTGCTGCTAGTCAGAGACCACTGATATGTGCCAAAATCATAGGATCTACCAACTGGAAGTGGTAACCTCGACTAAAAAGAAGGAAGCAGGCCTACCCCACACTGGCCTAAACAAAATAGGGTCCCTGAAAGTCTGAGAGCTTGTTTGGAGAAAGCAGAATTCTTACGAGGGAAGGACGAGTGTGACATTAGTAAAAGACCAAAACGTTTAAAGAGTTTCTGTCACAGAATTTATTGTTAAATGCTTGGACATGTTTGCCTTTGCCATTTTTTTTTTTTAACCTTAACACTCTTGCTATGATTTAAAGAGAACTCTGGCATGTAATGGAAGGTATTGTACTTTGAGTTTGAGTATATTATGTGAATAGGGGTCGTTTTTACTTGTAAAATGCCATAAAGTTATATATATTTTTTAAAGTTGCTCTTACTGAAATAGTTGCATGAAAAGTCGACAAATGATCGAAGAATTCTCGGTGTGCTCCCTACCAATGAGGTGTTTACTGGTCTATTGACGTTGTATAATTATTTCCTCCTTTAGGACTGAATTATAAAAAACTAACAGATGAAAACGTGAGTCCTCTTGTGGCACTGGAGCCAGTCCTTACGAGTCAGAATGTGCTTTCCATTTCCAAGCTTGCCACTAAAATCCCAGAGAGGGATGGGCGCATGCTCACTCCCAGCTCCGTGCATGCCACCTGGCTACAGAAACTCTTCTGGAACGGGGATCCCCAGCTGCTTAAGAAGACCCCTAAGTCAGGGCCTGACTGGTCACAAGCTTACGATATCTGTGCGAAGTACTTCGACCGGCTGCTTCCAGGAGACATGGTTGCGTTTGTGGATGAGATTACATTTTCTGAAAAAGCTGTCAACAAGGTAATGGAAGTATACAAGCCATCAGCTAAAACAAAATGCTGGCGAGTGAATATTTAGAGGTTTGAAACAAAAAAGAAAGTGGGTAGTTTGGGAGCTCCCTTGTTAAGTAGTTTTCAGGACAACTACATATTACTGAGGATTTACTGGCACTGCTTTGAGTTAGTATCTTGGAACTGATTGAAGATGCCTTGCACCAGACAGGTGGGTAGATAAAATGATCTGTTGTGAGTTTTTTCTCTCGTCTGCAGTCAAGGACAAGAATGATGACTTCTCTGTGACCGAAGTGGTACCCAAATACTAGCTTTGAGTGAAAGAGCATCATTGGGGCTCAGATGAAGAGGAAGTCGGACATGGATCTTTACTTCCACTCCACTGAATAATATAGTCCAGTTTATTTGCCTATCTCTTAGCCAGTATTTAATCCAGTTTAACAACCTAAGACCCTTCCTGAGATTACGTCGCTCCCTTCTGTTGTACCAAAGGCCCTGTAGAAATCCAACCAAGTAGAACATATTGGCTGATGTTTTTTTTATCTAAGTGAGAGACTGACTAAATTTCATAAGCGCCTCTACTTTATGAATTGCCTCATGGCACCTGTTGTCCACATTGAGAGATGAGATTGTAGCAATGTCTGGTTGGGTAAGTCCCGAGTCACATTGGCACACACATCTATTAGATGAGCCAGACATAACCTTTGCCTGTCGCATAGTGCCAAGAGTAACCTTTGCCACACTGCTTATTGTTCCTGTTCTTTCAAAACGTTCCACCTTTGAAAACTGGTGTTAATTCTCCAAGCATGCTAACAGTTTCCGCATATTTTATTTTCTTGTGATGTGCTTACTGTAGAGCTGAACTCAAGACAGAATGTGAGCCAGCAGGACTATTGACTTTCCTTAAGGGCTAAATCGATATTGGGCACCTGTACTATATAGTAATTCCACCAAACAGCTGAAAACCTGGTTCTGATAGTCTTCTTGTTGATTTTACAGCTGACACGCACCAAGCATTGGAGGGAAAAACCCCAAAGCAGGTTTTGAGATCTGACCCTGTAAAATATAAGTTTAAGCCAAGTCAGTGTACTTTGTAGCATTGTGCGTCACTCACACTCAGTAGCTATATTTCATCTGCATTTAAAATATATATATATATGTGTGTGTATATACACATATATATATATAATTATTTTCACTACCAAGCGAACACTATTTCAACACCCTTTTGGTATTTGAGTGAAACAGAGCACAGTACAAAGAAGATATAAAAATGCTGAGGTCTGGGTGCAATTTTCCCAGACACAAACTCACTTTCTGCAATTTTGCCTTTCCTCTTTTTCAAAATAACACGCTGGACCTCATTAACACAACTCATCTATTATTATTCTATTTACATTGATTTGCACTTGAATTGTATAGCGTTTTATACCCCTTAGTACTTTACATACCTGCCTAGACTTCCTTTCCAGGGCAACGAAAATGAACCCAACAATAAGGCCATTCAGGAAGGATAAAGGACTGAATGCTGCGAATGTCTGTTAAGTTTTCTCCCTCATAGCCCGAGGAAAGGGCAAATCCTCCCTTTAATCCTCGGTGCCACTCTGCACTTGTACATGAGAAAGGTGTCAAGTCTCTCCTTAAGAGATTTACAATTAGGAGGAATAATACATAAATTGTAAGTGACCTTGGCTATTTGGTAGCTCTTGATTGAAAATGAAGATAAATACAAAATTTAATATAAAGGCACCAAACGTCCCTTGACATAAAAGAAGAGCAAAGAGACAATCAAGGACATCCAGACGCAGATCAGGGTGATGATGTAACTGTAAGAAGCAAAATTCAGGGACAAGGGGTGAAGAACACAGCAAAAAATAAGGGACCAAAAGGGGTTGCCACACACCCATCACTTGTAAATGCCTAATTGTATATGATTCAAAAGTGAACTGAAGTCACAGGGAAAGACTCTACTTTAGCTTGGATTAAATACCTCAGATAAAATTCATTGGACACACCTCCACCTTGGAAAGGGCAGGTTATAACACTTGTACATGGCCCTTTCCTAAAACTCATTGCATCGGTTTGGCACATGAAGAAGAATCCCAGGTTGATATCCTTTGCCCAGTACTGAACTTGGTAGTCTCTCTGCTGTCCTTTTCTCCCAATGCTCCGTACTGTGCAGTCCTCCAGGTGATTGCGAGCTCAGAAATGCAGTCTATGTAACAAGTATACTTAAACGCGCGCAGCATGCATTCTCCAGGAACGTGCTGGCGGACTGCTCGAGAAGCACATCATTTTCTCCTGAACACTTGTAATGTTTAGTAAGATCTCGTCACATATGTAACAATAACACAATTTAGCAAACTCTCATTTCTTTCCTATTCAGCACACCCTCCAACTATAGCACAGTCCTCACTTTCCTTAACTCCACTCTCCCCCCACTAAAAGACATGTATGCTTCTCCATTCACACACAAACATCACATCACAACCATTGATAATTGAATTCATACATGTGCTTGACACCGAAGAAACCTGAATAAACATGGCACACATCCCATCTGGTAAGTACTTTCAAGCCATTCTCAAGGCAGCAAACAGTAAATACAGACCACTCTTCAAGACGTCAGGCACTGTTTAAATCCTCACCACCACTCCACACATTCACATCTCCCACTCATGACAAAAGCCATTAGACTTTAGTTATTTTCCTTTGGCCACAATCAACATAATTAGACAGTGTGGTGCCATAATATAGTCTGACAGAAATATCCTGCCTTAAATATTGGCTACAATAATATTGCCCCATTGTTAATAATAGAAAATTGACACCCATGACATGTAAGTTTCTAAATGATGTTTAGGACACAATATTTAAGTTGGACATTTTTCTATAAATTATATTCTGGAAAGCAACCAATTGGAAACATTTACTCTACGTAATCTCCCATACTGACCAACTTCAAATACATATATAAACTAAAAAGGACAGCTCCTAGCTGAATCTACCACATCCAGAAAGTACTCATAGTACGAAAAATTGTTTTGTATTATTTGGAAAACATTTAAGTTTATTAGAAGAACCCTCACCCACCAACCTAGTTGGTGGCATCCTTCATCATCGGGTTCCCACCTAGGACGCCGAATGCATCCCAGGTGTGCTTCGACGCCTGATTACAGCGGAGCGGGTGTTCGTCGTGCAGAGTAGTGAGAAGTGAGTTTTTCTAAAATTGTCTCAAGGATCCCCCTCCAAGCCTGGAGAGAAGACTTCTTTAATAATGGGGTCCTTGGGCAAGGTTAAAAAGGAATAAGGGTGGATGTTTTATGTGATTAAATTGATCTCAAACAACCCTGGGTTGGTCTACATGTTTCAGCCCTTTATGCTAAATTGCTGGGCTTTCTTCAGGATCAGTGGTGCGAGTACACACGCTAAGGTGTACTGCTTAATAAATAGTGAACCGGAGACTCACGGTTTTTACTTAGTACGCTGTATCTGAAAAAGAAAATTGGTACAGTCATTGGGAGTGAACAAGTTGTTAGCTCAATTGGATATCAACCATCACACAAATGCCGAGATAGTATTTGTCTGCATTTCACCAGTGAAAATGGTTTAATTTGTCTTCACTGTGTCCATTTTTATGTGCCTCCTTGCCAATGAGTCGGAGACCATGCGCATGCATATATTACACTCAATGTGAATATCCATTTAAATTTTTGAGTAAGCAAAATCGATTCAAATTGCATTCATCCTAAGGAAGTGACCCTAAATGTAGCGGTCCGTGTCTTCCTTTTAGACAATATTATGTGTGGTCACTAAATATCTCGTTAAGAAACAATTAAAATTAGCAACTCAGGAAGAGAATCAATGGGTGGCTTATTGAAAAAAGGTTGCAAGAGTATCTTACAGCATTCACGAGTTAGCGGAATTACATGGATCCCGGCGGGGGTGGTGCCTATAGTCACACCCTAGGGATCGAGGAAGGAGAGAGTCAGTCAAAGATTTTACAACAGACAGTCGGACGAAAAGAAAGAGCAGAAACTGTGCAAGATTTGCCCGGTATGACTTACTTTGTCAAGGTCAACCACCCATGTCCGTTACCTATTTCGGCCCGGACACGAGATCCCGGAAATGCTCCGGTGTTGGTGTTCCCTCGGATAAGTAAGTACCAGCAAGAGTGCTAAGACTTCCTGTCATGTGTGCACATTTGCGTGCTGACATTGTGGGGTTGTTTCTGATTCGTCCGATTGGACGTGCCGCTCGAAAACTTTAACCCTTTAGTACAGTTGCGTTTGGTAAAGATCGAAAGTGACTGCGGGGGCTGTAGATAAAGAGACATAAGGGAATTGTCTTCATGTGTTTAATGGGAAGCAGATATACTAAGGAATTAGACATGTGATCCCCTTCTTGTGTGAATTATTGGGAACAGAAGGAATTTCCGTCTAAGTTAACACTACTCTATCCATTGACTTATGAGGAAACAATGACTCATCGGGTCTGGTTATACCGGTGTCTGGTGAGAGAAAATATTGTCTATGTGGACATTACTCTCTCCATTGGCTTATGAGGAGACGCAACTCATTAGTTCTTGTGATTTAGGAATGTTTTCCTGTAAGTTGAATATAGAATCAAGCACCCTTAAGGTGTATCAAGTGCTGGGGATATATAAGACTGATGTATCAGCATGACCACTTATGTACATGTTTGTTGATGTTCAGTGCATTCCAGGGAATGTTGTCATTTAGTCCCTGTTTGTGTTGAAAGTCTATATACCCATCTTTGTTCTTTTTCCAGGAGTCTGTTGAGTGGGTTTTCTTTGGTTGTCTCCAGTTGCTCAATGATGGTTGCTGCGATGTTCGCTTATTCTTAGTTTGATCTTTCTACTAGTCATTCCTATGTACCGTAGGCCACATGGGTAGGTGATCATGTAAATTACGTTGTTAGAGTTGCAGTTAGTATGGGCCCTTAAGTGCCATGTCTTATTCGGTTCCAAATTCAGACTCTTTGTGGTGAAACTTAGGTGGCACACACGGCAGTTGCCACATGGGAAATGTCCTGTCACATTAGGTAGACCCCAGGCATTAAGTACTGAATTTGTAGGGTGTTCGTTTGTCTTTTTTGGGCGGGTAGAGACCAGCACATCTTTTAAGCTTCTCGCTTTTCTAAAAGAAAAAGTGGTTTCTCCCAGTTCAATTTCCCTGTTTGTAATAGCCACCAATGCTTGTTGATGGCCTTCGTTACTTTGTTAGAAATTGTGCTAAAAGTTGTTACGCAGGTAAGTGGTATCTTATTCTCTGTTTTGGATGAGTTTTCAGGAAGAGCATCCCTTTGTTGATTGCGTGCACGTTTTTGAGAGGTTTTTATTATTTTGTCTGGGTACCCACCATCTCTGAGTTTGTTGGATAAATCTGCAGCTTGAGCCTGATAGTCTCCCAACTGACTGCAGTTTCTCCTCGGTCGGAGAAATTGCCCATAGGGTAAATTTTCTCTTAGTGCCCTTGGGTGAAAGCTGTCAAATTTTAAAAGGGTGTTTCTAGCTGTGGGTCTTGGTTTCTAATTTGCCATTTTCGATAGTTATGGTGATATCTAAGAACGTGATTGTCTTTTTGTCCATACAATGGGTAAACTTAAGGTTCTTGTCACTGTTATTAATCCAATCTAGAAAAGGAAGGAGAGTCTCTTCTTGACCTTGCCATATCATTATTATATCGTCTATGTATCTTCCCCAGAATGTTATGTTACTCCCAAATGGGTTGTTCGATATGGGCTTTCTCAAATTCGAAAACATAAAGGCCAGCCATACTAGGGGCAAAAGTACTCCCCAGGGAAGTCTCTTAGGTCTGTAGGAAGAGGTCCCCTTCGAATTAAAAAAAATCTTTTAGTGCTAGTTCTGCACATTAGACAATGAAGGATTTCGGGGTCTTAATATCCCACGTAGCCCCTTCTAGGACTCTCTTAATGACCTCAATAGTGTCATCCTGATGGAGACTAGTATACAGGCTTTCAATATCCAAGCTTACAAGCCGAGTGGTCTCCTGGACCACACTTATTTCTCTGAGAAGGTTCAGTAAGTCCTTAGTATCTTTCAAATAAGTGGAGGTGTTTTTTACTATGGGTTTCAAAAAGAAGTCACAAAAGCAGCGCAAGGGTTCAAGTTGAGAACCAATTCCGGATACAATCGGAAACTTCAAATACATCCACATTTCTTCCCACTCTTTCCAGTCCCTGCTTCACCAAACATTAGCCACCATTATTATCTCTCTAACAGACACAATGTGTGGCTGTGACGTTATCATCTTCTTAATTATTGAAACCATCATACTCTGCTTGTTTGCAGCCGCCATCAGCTTTGTCAATTCCTCTTTCCTATCATGCACCTTTTCAACCTTCCATAAGTCAGGCCATCATCCTACTGTTATTCACTCGCATCCACTTTTGACTGAATATTACGGAGAAGTTTATCACTGTCCAAATCTAGGAGCAAATGTATCCCCAGCAGTTGCTCTAGAAATACCATTAATGATTTTAATCATACGGCAGTACTCAAACTACTTTCATATGCGTTGTTGATAATGTCCTATGGATTAATGACAATGGAGAGCCTAGCCTCCTATATCTGTCAGCAAACTTTAACATGGTTGGGCATCAGGCCCTATGATAAAGCTCCCCGCCCACATGGACATCACAACTCCATCTTGACCAAACTCATCATTATTCTTTCAAATATACACCATTTAAAAAAAGGATTCATTAAGCTCTTGCTTCCCATTCCTTCATGTCACTATTTTTCCCCCCCCCCGAGTTATTTAGAGTATCCTACCTCCGTGTCAGCAGCTAAGGACATCAAATGCCTTAGTAGCTTTGACGCTTGTAAATTCAGGAGGGCTGGATCCATGCCAGGTTTTCATTAATATAATGAGTACCATTAACTTGAGTAATGAGCAGTTACTAGGCTGCTCTTGTGAGAAGAATGTGAGAAGATCTTGAATACTTGTTACAATAAGTAGGGTAAATCGGCTGACTTCACTGTTTTCTGCAGTTCTTGCTTTGTTCTGCAGCTACCATAGTGAGAGTGAAATGTGCAGTGTACAACACGAAGTAACAAAATGGCAGTGCATTTAAAATGTGTAGATGTGCAATAATGCTAAAGCTTTTGTGTGCTTTAAGCAGGTTTAAAATGAAAACGCAGTTAATAGAAAAACATGGTATATGACAATTTGCATTCTCACCCTTTTTCGGTGAGAGGTGAAAACCTACAACAATTTGATAGCATAAAGCCTGATAATTTCAGTTTTAAGTTCTTCATTGGTGCAATTTTCATTGTCCTCCTAAATAGTATCAAGCAGACAAGCATGAACAATGCCTTTATTTTTGTAAGCACGTTGGAGGATGCACACGATCAGGTTAATCAAAACATTAGGGCTATTACAACAAGAATCACTGCTATTACTTTTTCAGAAATCTTCATTCACCAATTTCCAAATATCAGTGGTGGGTGGTGATCTAGGCAAGTGATGGGGTTTAATACTTGCCAGTAGTTCACCTCATGTATTTCTAAATTTGCCTTGGGAGCTGCTTATATGTTAAGAATTTCCTTCATTGTGCCAATGCCAGCATATTGTTATGGGTACTCCCTATGCCAATAATTACATACAATATTCCAGTACCAGAATCTTGCCGCTGATATAGCCCATATACTATGGATGGCCCACATATCCAAATATTACCTCCAGTATTTAAGAGGCATGATATGCTTCCCCCAACCTGCCTCCTCTGCCCCAATATGTCATAGCTGCCATTTCTAAGGCAAATAATTGTCTCCAGTATGCCAGCACCAGCATTGGGCCATAGGTATTCTTTTATGTCAAGTATTTCTTCTAGTATTTCAGGGTCTGCATTTTGCCTTGGGTGCCCTCCCTTATGCCAAGAATTACCTCCAATGTCCCAGTGAAAGCATTTTGCCACGGATGCTGTTTTCCACAGGGGTCACACCACAAATTACTTCTTGTATGTGAGGGCCTGCATTTTGCCATAGGCACCCTTTCTTATGGCAAGAATTATCTCCAATATGCCAGCAGCAGCATGTAAGTAAGTAAGAAAAGTATTTGTAGAGCGCACAAATGCCACGGCATCTTGGCGCTAGAAGTGACGTGTTGTGAGTGACCAGGCTCAGTAACGGAGTTTATTTGAGGGGAAATATCCAGGTCTTGACCATTTTCCTAAACTAAAGCCTATTAGGCTGTAGCCTAATCGTAATCGGCAGCCTGTTCCAAAGTTTGGCTGCTCGGTGGGTTAGGCTTTTCCCTCCCCATCTGGCTTTTTGGATTTTGGGAACCTGAACTAGTCCTGTATTGGCTGATCTAAGATTCCGTCCCGGGGAATACCAGAGAAATAGTTTCTGCATATCCATAGCTCCCCCACCATACAGCGCCTTATGTACCAAACAAAGAGCTTTAAATTCAACACGCTGTTGGATCGGGAGCCAATGAAGCTGCCTAATGCTAGCGGAGATGGAGTGATACTTAGGGATGTTGAGTAGTACTCGTGCTGCGGTATTCTGCAATTACTGCAATTTGGCAGTCTGATACTTGTCAATGCTCAAAAATAATGCGTTGCCGTAGTCAATTTTTGAGAGGATTAAAGCTCCTATACAGTTTTCCTGAGGTCCTGAGGAATGAAAGGCAAGATCTTACGTAGAATCTTCAGTAGAAAGAAGCATGAAGAAATCAGGTGATTGATCTGTCTTGCAAAGTTTAACTGGTTGTCGAACATTACTCCCAGGTTTCTTGCCTTAGTAGATGGAATGGGGCAGTTACCTGCCTCAGTTGGCCACCATGTTTGATTCCATATAGATGGACCCTGCCCAAACTCCATGACCCCAGTTTTATCTGTGTTAGGCTTGAGGAAATTTAAATTCATCCAACCCATGATACACTTCAGACAGTTATGGAAACTAACAGCTGTGACTTCAACCCTCCGCGAGATAGATATAACTATCTGCGTGTCGTCAGCGTATGAGATCAGCGTGAAACCGTGTTCTCTGATTAATGTGGCCAGAGGGGTAACATAGATGTTGAACAAGGTTGGAGATAAAGCTGAACCTTGCGGTACTCCTCATGGGAGACAGAATTTCTCTGATTTAAGATTGTCCCAATAGACCCTCTGCTCCCTCGATGCCAGGAAGGAGGAGAGTAGGGTTAGAGCCGTCTCTTTAATACCTATTGCCTTCAGCCGCCGTATTAGCACCGCATGGTTAATGGTGTTGAATGCTGCTGATAGGTCAAGTAGGATAAGGACGGCTCTTCCCCCTCCCCTCCCCCCATCCCCCCATCCAGCTGTCTGCAAATCTCCTCTGTGGCCATGATCAGGGCAGACTCTGTGGAGTGGCGTGGTCTAAAGCCATGTTGGGTGGGGTCTAGGCAGTTATTGCAATCTAAGTAGTGGGTTAGTTCAGTATCAACTGATTTCTCTAAGATTTTAGCCGGTATTGGTAGACATGATATTGGACGGTAGTTTTTCACCTCAGTGGGATCCAAAGAGGGTTTCTTCAAAATAGGCTTAATGCATGCCTTTTTCCAAGACAGGAGAAAAGTCTCAGAGCTGATCACCTCATTTAAAAGAGGGGCTAGATGTATACTGATCTTTTCGGAGACCAGATGTAGAGTGGCAGGAGCACACGGGTCATTGGGAGAGCCTGACTTGGTCAGTAATAGCAAATTATTAACTTTCTCTGTTGTTAGAGTCGTAAAACTGGACAAGTTACTGAGGGTTAGATTCTCATCGGTGGCATTATCATTATTTTCAGTCGAATTGGGTGCTGTTCTGAGGAGTTCGTTATAGACTGACTTCACTTTGGTTTGAAAAAAGTTGGCAATCTTATTACAGACGTTTTGATCTGGTGTGAACTTGTTATCCTGCTGCCGTTTAGACAGGACATTAACCGTCTTAAAGAGCTCCTTAGAAGAGTATTTGGCTGCATCTATTCTTGTTGTAAAATAATCCATTTTGGCTTTTTTGATTGCTTCCTTGTATTCCTCTAAGACTAGATTATAGGCCATTTTGGGTTCCTTGCTGTAATCGACCCTCCATGATCTTTCGAATCGTCTACATTTGGACTTGATGTGTTTGAGATCTGAGTTATACCAGTGTGCAGACGCCTGGCTTCTTTTCAGTTTCTTTGTTTTTTCCGGGGCCAGCTGGTCTACTGATGACCTAATCCAGTCATCAAATTTGTTAGCTGCCGGATTGATGTCAGAGACATGCATAGGGGGGTTCCTGTCAAGGGCCTCTTCTAACTTTGTTTTTGGTATTCTGCGCCAGGGGTGGGTCTTAACAAGAGGTGGTCTATTTAAGTAGGATCTGTTTCTCTCCAGGTTTAGTACCTTAAAATCACTGGCGTAGCAAGGGGGGGGCGGCGGGGACGGTGCGCCCCGGGCGGCACGGGTTTCGGGGGCAGCGGCGGCCGCAAAAATCATCGCCAGCACCCCCCCCCCCCCCTCAGCGCAGCGGCAAAAGGCAGGAAGGCAGGGACCGCCACGGGCGGCAGAGTGCCTAGCTACGCCACTGCTTAAAATAGATTGCTTTATGATCTGTCCATGGTAAGGGGATAATTTTATCCAATATGATGTTAGGATTATTGGTAAAAATGCCATCCAAGGTATGGCCGGCCTTATGGGTGGATTCAGAGATAATTTGGGTCAAACCGTATCCTGCAAGGTTATCCAGCAACATGGCTGTATCTGCGTTATTATTAGATTCCAGGTGGAAATTGAAATCCCCCCAAAATTGTAAAGGTAGGAGATTCTAAACAGGATTCTAGAAGAGTCTGGTGTGACTGAGTGAAACTAGACCTCAACCCCGGCGGCCGATAGAGAAGTAGGCCTGGAAAAGTCAGGGTGTTGTTAATTTTAATATTAAATATCAAGGCCTCAGCTTCAAGTTGTTGGGTAGGCTCAATTCTTACATTAAAGCAAGAGCGATATAGTATGGCAATGCAACCCCCCCCCCTTTTTTTCCTTTTCCTGTCTACGCAGGCTACTTGATATCCTGCTGGTAGGGCGATGTTCCAGTCGGGTTCAGAAGTGTTACCTTGGGTGCCGCCATAGCCTAGAGTTATATTGAGTATGCCATGGCCAGCAGCAGACTTAGAATCATAAGCACGCAGACAAACACACTCCTGCTCACTCACTACCTCTCACTCATACACACTCCCTCTTGCAATCACTTTCTCCCCCTCTCTCAGTGTAATTCACACTCTCTCATTAATGCTTACTCTCATTCACAGTTACTCACACACAATCATACTCACTGGTTCTCACTCTCACTTACAAACAAACAATCACCCTTTCACATTCACTGACTCTAGGCCCTGGTGCACCATAAGTAGCTACACACCTAACGCCCTCTCACAATCTCAATCACGCATTCCTTTTAACATACTCACACTCCTTCACCCTCTCCCTCACACTAACTTACACTTATTCATACACTTTCTCAAACTCCGATTTCCTCTCACTTTCACTCTCATCGACACTCTCAAACACGTTCATGCACACTCTAACTCAATCTTAGTCACTTTCAATCACTCACAAACACACTCATTCATGCAAAGAGAAGCATCTTTTTTTACTTACCTTTCTTCCTTAGATGGCAACTCAGAGGCTCCATTACAGCAGCAGAGCAGGAATGTGGCACTGGGCATTAGACCAGCAAGCCATGATTCCCAACAAGGAGCCATATAGAGCAGCAAGGCCAGGTTTGAAAGTGAAGACCCTCCACAATCCCTCTCCCAGCTTCTTGATAGGACTGGAAGCACAGCTCTATAAAAAGCTGGGATAGCGCTAGGGGTCTTACCCCTGCTGCTCTGCTTGGCTACTCAGTGTCCTCAGGGGTTCACTGATGTGCACCCTCAGCTATATTTTAACAGATTTACTGTGCAGCCTGAGGCATGCACAGTAAGTCTGCTAAATAAAATGGATTTTGCCTCTGTGTGGGGATCGTTGTTGAACAACGCCCCTCATATGTGCAATCCAAACACCCAGCTGTAGTGTGCTGTATTTTGAAACAACACTCTGTAGCAGGATCGTGCCTCAGCTTCCTCAGCCTCCTCCTGCCATTCGAAGCCTGGAGTGGAGACTAGTAGGGTTGACCTGCGCACTGAGAGTGTTCATGAAAACACGAAACTTGTGTTTTCATGAACACTGCTCGGGTAAATCTTTAGCAGCAGAGGCAAGGGGCAGAAGGTGGTGCACACAGGAGGCAGGGCTACACCCCTTAGTTCCTGGTAAGGAGCTGCTGCTGCAGATATCCCAGTTTACCAAGACCAGATGCCACTCATTTTAAAATCTAAGCCACTCGAATCTCCTGTAATTTCCTACTCTTAATATGATTTCTGTTCATGGATACTGATGGAGGTGTTGGAAAGACAAGTGCAGTATTCTGTCCATACTGTGGCACAAACTGCTCCTTTGGCTCAACGAATAGTTGGGAGCAAATCCATTCTGTTTTCTGGGCATTTAGCTGATCTGATATCAGACCTAAAGAAATGGCTGTGGCATCGGCTACTACTTCCAGTATTTTCGCATTTTGTCGTGCCTCTCTAATGGCCTGCCCTACACCATAGTTGGGGAACAAAAGGGTTTGTTTTGCAAGCCTTGTGGCGCAACCAACCTCTGCTGCAAAGGGTGAATGTTAGAATATCTGATGCTAGGGACTACATTACCGGCATAGCAGACCCCAACCCGATCTTGACAGGCAGCCTTTCTTGCCACAGATGACATGTACATAATCCTTTCGATATTGATGTTTGTGAAACAATATGCCAGTGGGAAGATGGTGTTGCTTCGTAATGTGTTGTCTCTGAAACAGTGTCACATTCACTTTGACCCACAAAGATACTCCAGTTAGTGGTTTTTCGATGTTCACAAAATTGCCTCCATTAAGAGTATGCATGGTGGGCGACAGATAATAACCACTGAGGTAATTTTAGTTTTTGAGGTGTTTCCAAAACTCCGGAAAGAGTCAACCACATTCCAGCAGTCAGTGTCCAAGGATTAAGGCAAGTTTTGTTTTTGCTGAGCAGCACTTTGGTTGAAAACAGGAACCCTCGTCCGAATCATCAGCTGGCAAGTGCGTGCAGATCCACAATGAAGAAAGATTAATCGTTTGCCAACATTTCTCAAGCAACAGTAAGGCATTTATCTCAGGCACAGAGTGGAAGGTCTGCTCAAGGACAGATGCAGTACAGTTGTCTTTCTGTCAGCTCCCCATTCCACAGCAATTAAGTATCCTACCAGGAGCCAGAGAGCAGGCCAGACCCACTTAGAGAGCCACTATTCAAGAGGTGGCTGCTTACATCAGATGGAGGATGAGGGGTGATGGGCATATCAGTGCACAGCTGTAGACAAGCAGATGAAGAGGGTGGGCCTGAGACATTCGGCCCACTTGCAGAAGGCAGTGCAGCAACAGGAGCAATTCCATCAGAAGTCCCCATCCTTTTGTTTGGTGCAGGTTCAGCGATTGGCACCAGTAGGCAGGCTTCTCGGGGAGGTGCATCACGCTTCCACTGGGACATGACATTGTCAGTGCATGACACCTCGCTGCTGTGTTGGTGATGAACAGCACCATATATGCACTACAGCTGCACGGCAGACGTCCCCTGATGGATTCGGATATATACCCTGTCCCTGGGCTGGATTGTGTGGCAGACTTCGGTCGGAGAGTCAAGTAAAGTATCTTGGACCTGAAAGCCTCCCTGCCGTCTATCAAGGGGAAGCTGGTACAGGTGCTCACGACAACACCACCGCCAAGTGGTACTTCAACAGACAGGGACACTGTGCCAAGAGGCCTTGCTCCTCTGGAAGTGGCTGAAAAGCAAAGGCATCTTCCTGATGGTGAACCACCTGGCAGGCTCACTGAATGCTAGGGCGGCCGAATGTCAGTGCCTAGCGGATCACTAGCAGCAGTTACACCCGGAGGTGTGGAGAACCGTGGCAAACCGTGGGTCAATCTGTTTGCCACCACCAAGAACGTGCACTGTTAGTACTTCTGTGTGTTGGAGTTTCCAATGTTTCCCTCGTTCATAGGTGCGTTCTGCCTCGAGTTGAACTCGGACTCCTGTATGCCTTTCTACCGATACCTCGCCTGCCCAGAGTTCTCAAGAAGATCAGAATCACCAGGGCCTAAGTCATCTTAGTGGATCCGGACTGGGCTCAGAGAGTGTGGTGTTCAGAACTCCTGGTCTTGAACATGTGCCCTCTGATCAGGCTGCATTCCTGGGGTCACAGCAGAAAAGTCGGGTTCTCCACCCCGGCCTTTACAATCTCTACCTTTATGCATTGATTGAGCGGCGCTAGCTGAATGCCTTCCATCTCCCTCCAGAGGTAGTGGATGTCATCGTGGCAGCCAGCTGTTCCTCGACAAAGACTGTATATGTCTGTTGCTGGGACACCTTTGTGGTTTGGTGGGGCGCATGCCAAATTGACCGCCTCCAGGCCCAATTGTGTTATGATCTGTTGTTTGTTCTCTCCTTCGCTCGGTGGGGCCTTGCTTTGGGACCTGTTAAAGGTTATCTTTCAGCCCTTTTGGCCTTCTTGGGTTTACCTGATAAACCTTCATTATTTAAATCACCTGTTGTGCTGAGGTTTCAGAAAGGGCTGCAGCATCCGTTTCCCCCTTCGGTTTTTCTGATGCCCCAGTGAGACCTCAATCTCATCCTTACTTTTTTGATGTTTACTGCATTTGAGCTGATCCATAGCTGCTCCCAAAGGCTCCTCACCCTCAAAGCGGTGTTCCTAGTTGCCATTATCTCAGCATGGCATGTGAGTGAGCTACAGGCTCCCTGTGTTCATCTACCTTACACCACCTTCTTCCCCAATAAGATGGTTCTGCGCACTAGGGCATCCTTTCTACCAAAAGTTGTGATGCTGTTCCACATCAGTCAAATCATCAGCCTGCCGGCATTCTGTGCTCTGCCTCAACCCTCTAAGCAGGAGAGACTCCACTGCTTGGATCCCAAGTGAGCGCTGAGCTCTTTGTAGGGTTTGCCAGAGCGAAAAAAGGCAAGGCTCTGCAGAACCGTACTATTTCCCGCTGGATTGTGCTCTGCACTAATATCTGCTACACATTGGCAAAGAAGCAGCCTCCGAAAGGACTACAAGCCCATTCCACCACGGAAAGAGCTGCTACCACTGTGTTAGTACGTGAAGTCTCTGTACTAGATCTCTATCAGGCTGCTACATGGACGACCCTGCATATGTTCACGAAGCCTGCGGCTCCTCCGCTATGGCAGAGGAGCGTCGCCCCACTGCTTTTGTTCAGTGTAAAGGAAAGGAAATATAAAATGATAATAACTTTGATTAATTATCATTTTATGTTTCCTTTGCGGCCGGGCGGGTGGCGGGGCTGCTCTGCCCACGGAGCAGGGCTGGAGTGGTTTGCCCACTCCTCTAAGTGCGCAATGACTGTTTGGTAACCAGTAATGCGCACTTTCCCCCTTCTCCATGCAGGCTGCATTACAGCCTGCATGGAGAACAAGCCCAGGCCCACATTCCCTGGTTGATCGTCGAACCAGGACGCTCAAAACCAATCACACTGTTGCAGTGCAGCGTTGTGATTGGTCAGGGAAGCCTGGGTGCTTACCAATCACAGCGCTGCATTGCAGCGTTGTGATTGGTCAGGGGAGCTACCTTCTTGGCTTCCTGTCCCACGAGGAGAGCAAGAGCAAGGAGCAGAGACGCTGGACCCAGCGCCGGCGGCAAGGTAAGTGTATAATATTTTTTTTGTTTGTTTTGTTTTACAATGTTCAACCTCGCACCCACCTGCCACCCGCGAGTCATGCCGGCCTCCACTGGTCAGGTCCTCCAAGAAGGGCATTTGGCCCACTTGGTTCTACAGGACTTTTTGGTTTGAGTCCATTCACAGCCCACATCCAATTAGGTACTGTTTTTGTATCTATTAAAAGGTGAGGAATCTGTGGCTAGAAGTCTCCATCAGAGAAAAAGTTACTTACCGTTGGTAAAGCGCTTCCTGGTAGAGACTCTACCTATTCCTCACCCAACCGTCCCATCCTCCCCGTTCTGTGATTGGACTCTATCCATTAATAAGATCCCAAGTCTAGGAATCTGCACGCTAGTCACACCAATTTGCTTTTGGGGGTCTGCATCTGAGGACACGGATAGTCTCAAAAGCAACTGACGTCAGTGTCCAGGAGCGGCGTAGCTTCGGGGGAGCGGGGTGTTTTGGGTGTGACACCCCCTATCCCCCAATAAATAGATTATTGGCTTCAGAGTTGGGTCTGGGAGTCCTGAGTCGGGTCTTATATGCCTTTGTTGTTTTTTCTCATCCTCCTCTTTTGACTGAAAGGTTATTTTCTTTTAAAGGAGCTTAGATAGATGCCTACCTAATGCAAATAAGTATTGAACCTGTTCCTCATCAATCAATCAGGGGTTTGTAAAGCGCAGCTACTCACCCGGAAGTGTCTCAAGGCGCTGGGGGGGGGGGCGCGTGGTTCCTATGCACTTGCCGAGTATCGTCAGCAGTCTTCCATAGCCCATCAGGTTGCGTGCGGTACCGGACGCTCATGGTGATTCATCGAAGAGCCAGGTCTTTAGGTCCTTCAGGAACTTGGAGAGAGTTGGTGTCTGGCGGAGGTGGAGAGGGAGAGGGAGGGTGTTCCATGCCTTGGCCGCGAGGAAGGAGAAGGAACGACCTCCTGTTCTGGTCTTTTTGATGCGCGGTATCGTGGCGAGGGAGAGCTGTGCTGAGCAGAGGTATCTTTGGGGTGCGCGGAACGAGAGGCGGTGGTTCATGTAGGAGGGGCCTGTGTTGTGGAGGGCTTTGTCGGCGTGGGTGAGAAGCTTGAAGGTGATTCTCTTCTCAATGGGGAGCCAGTGCAGTGCCTGCAGGTGTTGGATGATGTGGCAGTGGCGCAGTAGGTTGAGGACTAGTCTGGCGGCGGCGTTCTGGATGTTCTGGAGTTTGCGGGTGAGGTTCTTGTTGATCCCGGCGTAGAGTGCGTTGCCGTAGTCCAGTCTGTTACTGTTGAGGGCGTGGGTGGCGGTTTTCCTGTGTTCGAGGGGGATCCAGTTGAAAGTTTTATGTAGGAGACGGAGGGTGTGGAAAGAGGAGGAGGTGACGGCGTTGTTCTGGTGGTCCATTTTGAGTTCGAAGTCCAGTATGATTCCGAGGTTGCGTGCGTGGTCCGTGGGTGGGGGTGGGTTCCAGAGGGCGGGACCACCAGGTGTCGTTCCAGGCGTCGGGATGTGGGCCTGTGATGAGTACTTCGGTTTTGTCTGTGTTCAGTTGTAGGCAGCTGTTCTTCATCCACCATTCCTTCTTGAAAGTTGTGTTTCGAGATGTTGGGTTTGTTGGATAGTGAGAGGATGAGTTGTGTGTCGTCTGCGTACGATACGATGTTGAGTCCGTGTGCTCTGACGATGGAAGCGAGAGGGGCCATGTAGATGTTGAACAGGGTGGGGCTGATGGAGGATCCTCGGGGGACTCCGCAGGTGGTTGGCGTGGGCTCCGAGATGAAGGGAGGGAGTCTGACCTGCTGCGTTCTGCCGGAGTGGAATGAGCGGATCCAGTTGAGGGCTTTGTTCCGGATTCCTGCATTGTCTAGTCAGCTGGCTAGGGTGCGGTGTGAGACTGTGTCGAAGGCCGCAGAGAGGTCCAGGAGGATGAGGACCACAGTCTCTGTCGAGGAGGGAGCGGATGTTGTCTGTCGTGGCGATGAGGGCGGTCTCTGTGCTGTGGTTCTTCCTGAAGCCTGATTGGAAGGAGTTGAGGATGTTGTTCTTGTCGATGAAGGAGGCGAGTTGGCTGTTGACAGCTTTTTCATTGACTTTTGCCTGATAGGGAAGTTGGGAGATCGGTCTGAACTTCTTGAGGTCGGTGGGGTCCGCCAAGGGTTTCTTTAGGAGAGGATTGATCCCGGAGTGTTTCCAGTCATCGGGGAAGGAGGCGGTCTCGAAGGATCGGTTAATGATTCTTTGTAGCTCGGGCGATGATGTCTGTGGCTCTGTGGTAGATGTGGTGGGGGCAGGGGTCCATGGGGGCCCCAGAGTGGGTGGTCCTCATGGTCTTCAGGGTGTCTTCGATGCTGAGGGTGGTCCAGCTGTCCAGTGTCGGCTGTGTGGTGCAGGAAGCGGTGGGTGTGAATTCCTCGTGGAGGTTGTTGTTGTCGAAGTTGTCATGGGAACAGTGTATCCCAAATCTTGGTCATCCCTCCACCCTTCGATATACAGTTTTTTAGTTGGGAAATTTGCAAGTCACACTCCCCGAATCTCACTGACTAAGCTATGCCATTGGATGTCATTGCGTAGTACCTCTGGCATGCAGAGGTACTGCTGAAAGGTTTCCGGATCCAGTCTGATGCCTGGGGAATAATCAAAAGGTGAAGAATCTGCGGCTAGATAGAGTCTCTACCAGAAACAGTGTTACATAAGGTAAGTAACTTGTTCTGAAAGCACAAAGCCAGTTGTAAAACTTTGGAGAGCTAAGAGAGACAGTGTTGTGAATCGTAAATGGTAGGTGTGCAAGTAACATTCTTTCCCTTATACATTGCATCTTCCACTGACATCCTTAAGGGAAATGTGATAGATGTACTTGCTTGCAGACCAGTCATTGTTTATATGCCATCCGATTCATAATTTCATAAATACCACATACATACAAATCTGCATTATTTTGTTTCAAAGCTAGCAGTAGCCTGGCTGCGTGTATTGCTTTCTTCACCATAGAAGTTGATCTTGTCTGCTGTAGAGGGAGGGTTGTGTGTTGGAGGTGACAAAAAATGGAATATAATGTAGCAGATCTCAAAGGAGATTTAAGTTGCATGGGAGTTAGTTTTGTTTTTGGAATGGGGCGGTTGACCTGGTCGCCCTTTGTAAGTAAGACCTTAATGAGTCTTGTTACATAGAGGAAACTTTTCAGGTATTTGTCTCGACTGTTTGGAATTCTGGCAAGCTATGCATTGTTGCCAGTAGGGCAGTTGTAGAGTCGTGCTCTGGAAGATATTCTTTGACTTTGTGGAGAAGTGAGAGATGATTCCAGGCTGTCTATAACTTAGCGAGTTATTCCACAAGACATGTACTCGATATTACAGTTTTACCAAGTTCCAACATTCTGTTGAGATTCTGATGCCCGGACTAATGCTACAGTCAGTTGATCATTCCACCACACAAGCGTGTGCACTCTGGCACCCACCACCCACATCCCCAAAACCCTATGCATAATTAGAATGCACCTGCATGCATGGAACACAGATATTAATGACCTTTCATACTTTAGCATTGAGTTTAAATTCCCTCTTCTTTCCAACGTGCAATTCCTTCCCACACCTTCAGGTCTTTAATATTCCTGTGCCTAGCATCTGACCAGGGATGCAGATTGAACTAGTTCAACATGTACTGCGGGACCAGGGTTTTAGGATTATGAGGCACTTGCTGAACCCCAGTTTTGTCTGCCTTTTACTAGTTATTCGACGGGGGCTCATTTTACTTGTCTGCAATAGGGCCTCCGTCAACCTTGCACTCTGTCGCTCTCAAAGAGAATGTGGGCTTTTATTGGTCAGAAAGTTCAGACAGGGAAAAGAGTACCACCCTAGCCACTGAAAACACCACTAGTTGCATCCATTTTAGGTTTGTCTTGTTTTTCAGTCCAGCTCCCACTTCCCTTTTGACCTAGTTTTATCATTAGTGCAAATCAATTGCCAAACGAAAAGCACAGGGATGTTGATTGTTTTATGTACAGAAAGGTTCATCGAGTTTGAAACATTTAAGCACAGAAAGCATAAACTGAGATAAAGCTCGGGGTTTAAACCTGTCAGATCTTAGCACACACATACATTTCGTTGGGTGTGAGGTATGGCATTACTAAATTCAGAGAATGACTGCGGGAGGAGGTAAAGGCGAGTAGGTTAACCTAAAATAACTCACTGGAAGCTGTCATTGTTTATTCGCTAATTGATCTTGCGCCGGATTTTCACACTTGCATAATGGTTGCGGGGCTGATTGAACGTCTCAGAGGCGCTTCTACTCCAAGCTGCTGGCGAGAGAGGAAGTGTGCCGCCGCATCAGAGACTGCAATTAGAAATACCAGTCGGGATGCGCTTTGCTGTTCACACCCCCCAAATCTGGACGATATCCAGGGTTTTTACTTAAAAGGCAACACGCAGAGAAACGCACTTTAACTCATGGACAGGCTTTCAAGTCTCCGAGGGGCCCTTTGGGATTCTGCAGCTGGGAGCGCGAGGCCGCGCGCGCAAATTGACAGAGTGGAAATTGACAATCTGCAGGAGAGTATGAAGCTAAAAGCATTGCTCCTTCCAAAAGTGCCTGCCCATATTTCATGCTGCTGTTGCGTGATCTTGAAAACAGCAGAAAACGTGTTTGATCTATGGATTTTTCCCCCCAGTTGCATTTATTTATTAGGCATCTTTCGCTGTGAATATACGTCTGGGTAGCCTTCGGGAAAGGATATTTTATCTTGTTTATTTAAATGTTGCTACTCTTATAGATTTTTTTTTCAAAAACAGGAAAATCCTGTACTTCCGTTGTACTGCTGATATAAGGATTCTGGTGATCGATTGTGCGAGTTAAGCTGAAAGGAATTCGCTTATCCCTTATTACTTTCCCATTTTAGCTTGAAAGTTACTTTTTAAATCTGGACCTTTTTATTTTTTTGCAGCAATCGATTACCCCAGCAAGCGGATTAAAGTACAGTGTCTGGATCAACTTCAGCAATGCAGTCTGAGTTACGACCTGCAGAGAACAAAGTCTGCGTCAGCAACCAGCGGCGCGGTTGCAATCACGCACAACTCATGGCTAATTGAAAAGAATAGCAACACGCGGGAGTCCTTAGAAGAATTATTTGAAGGCGTAAACCATGATCCGCCGCAATCAGGGTGAAATAATGGGCCCCCGGCTGTTTTCCAGGCAGTATGGTGTCGCTTCTCTGTTGCCGGCCAAAAATCAGGGGAGTTCTGCTGTGTGCCTACGGGTAGAATCACTGGAGTAAATCGCACCCTTACTACATTTCTAGCCACTGGCGACGTAGCAAGATTGTGATTGCAACCATTCACTTTCTAAAGAGTACAATTTGTCCCAGTTAATGCACTAAGCACAGAATTACATGCCATCAGAGGAAGGCCCTTGATCCTAAGCAAAGGCCTCCTGAAAACACGCTCAGACCAGCGTCATCCATGGGTTTTCAACTAACAGAAAACATGACATTTACATTTTAAAATGGTAGCACAAGTCAACACATCCTCTACTAGAGACTCCTGGGTAAAGGTCACTCTTTAGTTTTCATTAACGTGGCTGCGCATTGACTTTTGTTCAAGGATTTTGTGTTCATTGCTCGTTGAGCGAGGCTCCCTTCTACAAATCTATGCATTTGAGCTATTTTCAGAATGATGAAGTGAATCTTCCCCTAAGGACTGAAATTGTTTGAAAATTTACATTTATGCCCGTGCCTGCTACAAATGCAGAGGTTTTAAAGTGTAATTGTTTTATTTTAGTGAGACACTCAATAGGTATGTAGACTTAATTCATCCTAACCTCGAGGCTACCTTCTCCTTCTTGAAAAGACTTATCTGTACAACAGGGGCACGGACAAGGAGGCCAGAAGAGCCTGCCAGTGCCGAGCTGTTTCCCATGTCCGAGAGAAATTAAGCAGCAGTGATATGTAGAATTAGAAAAGGCTAACAGTGATGTTTTTTTTATTTTGAGTGGCATCAAATGGGAAAAAAAAGACGAGAGGGAAGCTCAAGTTGTCTGTGGTGTTTTTCATAGTGCCAATATCGGCAACACTCAGTTCTCATACAGTGACATACATAAATAAACCACACGACACCTTTTTAGTGGAGAAATTTTGCTGCAGGTTTATTTGCATAACCAATATGCCAACATGGTGGGTTATCTTACGGGCGATCCCAGGGCAGGCCAGCCCCAATGCCGCCTGATGAGCCAAATTGCACCGTGGCCGTCGCCAACCGGTGGTTACCAATTATTGGGAGAGGCCACCTCTCCCCTCAGTGGACCGCCAGTCCACTCCCTTACTCACGCCCCCACAGGTGGGCGGAGCGTTCCAGGCAGCCCCGGTTGCTCAGACCCACAACCGCCTGTAGGCTAACGGGGCGCCGTAGTTCTTCCAGGGGACACGCTAAAACATCCCTGGGTATCCTTGGCTTAGCACCCTGTTGTGCTGCTGCAATATAGTACCCTTCTGTACCTTGCAGACTCTGGATCGCCCTGTAACTCCTCCTGCAACACAAAACAATAAGTTAGATTCTTCCCCTCCACGTACCACCCTTAGGCCGTCCGCAGAGGCCAGCGGTAGGGCGGGGAAACAGCGAGACGGGCAGCGGTCAAGAGCCCCTCCAGTGGGCGGGGAAGGCTTTTGTACCCCTGTCCCCCTCCACGGCCAGAAGTGACGCGGCCAGCCGACCCCCTGGTCCCTAGCCCAGGGAGCCTAGTCTGCAGACTTCTGTGCCTTCCTGTGGCACTAAGGCGGCCGCCCTGTTGGAGGGTCCCCTACGTGGCCCCCGGGCAGCCTTGGCATAGTGCCAATATCGGCAACACTCAGTTCTCATACAGTGACATACATAAATAAACCACACAACACCTTTTAGTGGAGAAATTTTGCTGCAGGTTTATTTGCATAACCAATATGCCAACATGGTGGGTTATCTTACGGGCGATCCCAGGGCAGGCCAGCCCCTATGCCGCCTGCCCGCCTGATGAGCCAAATTGCACCGTGGCCGTCGCCAACCGGTGGTTACCAATTATTGGGAGAGGCCACCTCTCCCCTCAGTGGACCGCCAGTCCACTCCCGCCTCACGCCTCCCCACAGGTGGGCGGAGCGTTCCAGGCAGCCCCCGGTTGCTCAGACCCACAACCGCCTGTAGGCTAACGGGCGCCTTAGTTCTTCCAGGGGACAAGCTAAGACATCCCTGGGTATCCTTGGCTTAGCACCCTGTTGTGCTGCTGCAATATAGTACCCTTCTGTACCTTGCAGACTCTGGATCGCCCTGTAACTCCTCCACAGCTCTGGGGGTGGCCACCGTCACCACCAGGGCCCCCCACCAAGGCAGATATTCCTACCTACAGCCTGTTGCTTCCAAGGCCTCCCCAAGGTCCAGCAAAAATAGGTCCATGCCTACCCTTGAGAGGTGAATCCCATCCACTTCCCAACATCCAGTAGACTTGGCATGAAGTAAACCATGCCTGATGAAGCCAAATCCCCTTTGTTCCGTGAATTTACGCATGGCGCTGTTCACTCTCCTACGTGATATCTCAATTGCGTCTCCCGATCAAGCTCCTTGCCAAACTGGTCGAGGTAAAATTTCGGACCACCACAGTCCCCCAGCTGATTACTCAAATGACACATGATGTCCCTCAAGTCTTGGAGCAGTACCCTGAAAAGGAGAGACATGGTAGGATCGACCTGGCCCCCCCCCCATATAGTATAATGGCACCTTCCAACCGGTGCTGTGCTGCCACCCTGGTGTCCCTACCCTTCGCGAGTGTATATGCACCCAGGATGACCTAAAACCATTAGCTTGGTGTTGGTTAGATGTTACCTTGCCTGGCTGCAGAGCAATACCTTTGACCAGTCCATCCTGACAAGATGTGCCAATGCGGGTAGAAGTAAGAGTTATCAAGCCCACCTTACTTCCACTCACCCAGTTATCTGTGTATAGCGCTTGTCGGAGCAAGTCCCTCGAATTCAGCCAGTCACCACCCTAGGTGACACCTTGCCCTCCCAAACTTCTGCTAGTACACCAGGGAGCAAACAAGGCAGTGAACCGGAGGGGAACCATATGTATAAATACCTGCCCCCTTTACTGGGAATGCCAGGTGTTCTTAATCTTTTGCAGCCCTTTTGTGCTTTAACCCAGAGTTTCCCCCAATTTTTGGACCGTAGCCCACTCGATGGATGACAACTTCCACAACCTGCATGGCTGCCAGCCATGGCTATAGGGCGGGAGAATTTACCCAACTTTATTGTTACTCAACTCAAAGGTACTCGTATTATCGACCTCAGGAGGATGAAATGCTAAGAGGACCTACCAGAATCTGTGACCAAGATGTCGAACAAAGCCCCTTTCGGTTCTGCCGCTCCACATGCCTGTGAACTTGTATCCCAGGGCAAACTTCAGGCACCTAACCCTTACTTGGACATGCCTGGACTAGAAACCCACATCTCAAAGGCCTGCCAACCAACTGACCCCAAAATTGCAGTCCCAGTGTTAGCTGCCAACTCCCAAGGAAAATTCGCTTAACTCGAGCAACTGGTGACATGCAATCAATTCTGGTCAGGGGACTTGGAGTAAACATATGAGTGATGTACCCCCCTAACTATGACTGTAAAATGTGCTCTGGTAGTTGTCCGTATCTGAAAGAGACACGTTAGTGACAGATTCCTTACCTTAGAATATCCCCAGGCGTCAGGCTGGATCCGGAAAAGTTTTTGCGTAGCAGTACCCTTGCGCGTCGGTAGGCGGCGTCGTGCGGCTCCGCGTCCGTCGTCGGCGTCGTGATCGCCGGGATGACGTCGCGGGCAGTACTTAGGCGCCGCCCCTGCGCGCTGGCGTCAGTTCTTCTTTTCCGCGCCAGCAAGCGCAGATCCGGGAAGAGCAGTGCCCTGGTCATTTTTGACCAATCTTTTTGGGTGAATTTTTCACTGTTTTTCTTTCATCGACTTCAAGGTGTCGTAGGGATGCCCGGGTTTAAACGTTGCGGCGCCTGTGCTCGGATGATGTCCATCACAGACCCGCATCGGGAGTGTCTCTTCTGCCTCGGCCGAGGCCACGACACGGAGTCTTGTTCCGACTGCCGGGCCCTCAACCCGAAAGCTTTGCGAGAGCGGTCTCGAAAGCTCCTGGAGGCCCGGCATTCGGCTCCGCGCAAGCCCCGGTCGCGTGAGAGGTCCAGGGGTCGATCGCGGAGTCCACACCGGTCGTCGGCATCGAAGTCTTCTTCGTCCGGTAAGTCCAAACACAAAAAGTCCAAAAAGCATCGTCGCTCTAGGACTTCGCCTCGCCGGTCTCGCGACTCGGCTGAGGCCCCTCCCGACACCGTCCCCGCCGCCCCGGACATGCCTGTGGAGTCGCCCCCGCAATACCCGTCCTTCCCGGGTTCGGGGCGGATCCGGCCCAAGTACAGGAATTCCTGTCGGCCATGGCCCGCCTCTTCGGGCCTCCAGGCCCCTCCGGTGCGCCTTCGGGCCCCGCGGGCCCTGATAGGGTTGCTCCGACGGCTCCGGCCCCGGCGTCGCCCGTGCCTCCAGCCTCGATCCCGGCTCCGGCCCCGGCCTCGATCCCGGCTCCGCAACCCCCATCGACGCCGGTCGACCTAACGACACCTCCGCCTGCGCCGATGTCTCCGGTGCCGTTCTCGACGCCGCCTGGGGCTCCGGGCGGCGTCGTCCCCAGTTCCTTCCGGCTCCGGACATGGACCCGGACCGGCGTCGCTCGACGCCGGTTCCGGCGCCGATGAGACCTTGGGTCCCAAATGTCCCTCCTCCCCTTATTTTGAACCAGAGGAGGACCAGGAGGACTGGGAGGGGTCTGATGACCCTCTGGCACTACAGTGTCAGTACGATGAGGACTGGACAGAGGGTCTAGGGGATGCCAGTGGTCTAGATACTTCCCCTGACACTGGCATGCTGTCTCCTCCCGTGGCTACGGAGGAGGGAGCCAATTTTGCAACGGTGTTGCGTAGGGCGGCTGGAGCCTTACATCTCCAACTCCCTACTGTGGCGGTCAAGACTAATCTCTTGACAGAGGTGCTTCAGCCGGCAGCCTCCTCTACGGAGACTGTGCTGCCGTTTAACGACGCCCTCACTGACGTTCTTTTGGGCGCCTGGTCCAAGCCCAACACAGGGGCTCCTGTGGATAGGAACGTGTCCCGACGCCATCGCCCAGCTCCGGGCGACCCCCTGTTCTCTCTGTCCACCCCACTCCTGAGAGCTTGGTTGTCCAAGCCTCCGCTTCCCAAACCGCCTTCCCTACCGCCCCTCCGGATAGGGAATCCAAACGCCTGGATCAATTTGGGAAGAAAGGTTTTCTTCCTCCAGTGCTGGCTTGCGGTCCATCAACACCGCTTGTCTTTTGGGCCGATATACCCACTCCTTGTGGGATTCGGTGGCGAATGTTTTGCCCCAGTGTTCTGAGGAGGTCCAGACACTGCTTTCCCGCGCCATTGCGGAAGGAAGGGATGCGGCCAAATACACGATACGATGTGGCCTTGATACCGCCGACTCGCTGGGCAGGTCTATTGCAACGACGGTGGCGCTGCGACGCCACGCCTGGCTGAGAACCACTGGTTTTTCAGGGGATGTCCAGAATACTCTCATGGACATGCCCTTTGATGGAGTCGGTCTTTTTGGGTCCAAAGCAGACCATGCGTTGGAGCGCTTTAAGGACTCACGGGCTACTGCCAAGTCCCTGGGCCTTTCTGCTACACGCCCTCCGCTGACTTCTGCTTTTCGCCCCTATCGTGGCCACGGTAGGGGCGCCCCTTCACGTCAGCAGCCCAGCCACCGGCCCGCGCAGCAGGCGTCTTCGCGTGGCCGAGGGCGTGGATTCTGCCGTGGCGGATCGGGCAACCAGCGTGCGGGTCAGGCCACCACCTCCAACCCGTCCGCGGCCTCCAAACCCTCCTAGTCCCTCCTTTCAGGTGCACAGCACGCCAGTAGGGGCAGGGTCCGCCAACACCTTCCCCACTGGCGTACCATCACCTCGGACAGGTGGGTCTTGGACATTGTCCGAAGGGCTACTCCCTCCCCTTCGAGACCACCCCCCAGCCATGCCACCTCAATTCCACCGCATGTCAGGGGATCACTTGGTACTTCTGCAGAAGGAAGTAACGGCCCTCTTGGCCAAGAGGGCCATCGAGCATGTTCCGACCCCAGAAGTAGGGCGTGGTTGCTACTCCCACTACTTCCTGGTGCCCAAAAAGGACAAGGAGGACGTGCGTCCTATCTTGGACCTCCAGAACGTCAATCGCTTCCTCCGGAAGGAGAAGTTCAAGATGCTCACCCTAGCTCAGGTCTTGACTGCCCTCGACCCTGGAGACTGGTTGGTAGCGTTGGACTTGCAGGACGCATATTTCCACATCCCCGTCCTGCCGGCCCACCGGCGTTACCTTCGGTTCACGGTAGGCCGGAGCATTTTCAGTTCACCGTGCTCCTCTTTGGCCTTACCAGTGCCCCTCGGGTGTTCACGAAAGTGTTGGCGGTGGTCGCAGCTCATCTGCGCCGGGCAGGGGTTTCAGTCTTCCCCTACCTCGACGACTGGCTGCTGAAGGCGGGCTCGTCCCAGGCAGTCGTCTCCCACCTCCAGACTACGGCCGAACTCCTGCACTCGCTGGGGTTCTCCATCAATGTGCCGAAGTCGCATCTGATTCCTTCTCCACAGCTCCTTTTCATCGGAGCAGTTCTGGACACGACGCAGTTTCGGGCCTATCCTCCCGAACGGCGAGTCCGGGATATTCAGGCTATGATTCCGATCTTTCAGCCTTTATCCTGGGTTTCGGTACGGATGACCCTGAGTCTGCTGGGCCTCATGGCCTCCTGCATCCTGCTGGTCAATCATGCCAGATGGCATATGCGGGCTCTGCAGTGGGACCTGAAGTTCCAGTGGGCGCAGCACCAGGGCAACCTGTCCGATCATGTCCAGATCTCGGAGGGGACTGCAAAACAGTTGCAGTGGTGGCTCTCGAACCGGCAATGGGTCATGGGCAGATCCCTCTCCCTTCCCCAGCCAGAGCACACAGTTGTGACGGACGCGTCCCTTCTGGGATGGGGCGGTCGCATGGGAGAGGCGGAGATCAGAGGCCTCTGGTCTCCGGCGGAGTCCCGGCTCCATATCAACCTTCTGGAGCTCCGGGCGATCCGACTTGCACTCAAGGCATTCCTTCCCTCTGTCAAGGGGAAGGTAGTGCAGGTGTTCACAGACAACACCACCGCCATGTGGTACTGCAACAAACAGGGCGGGGTGGGGTCTTGGACCCTTTGTCAGGAGGCTCTGCGCCTCTGGACATGGCTGGAACATCAGGGCATGTTCCTGATGGTTCAACACCTGGCAGGTTCCCTGAACGCCAGGGCGGACGAACTCAGCCGCAGGTGCATGATGGATCACGAATGGCGTCTTCACTCGGAAGTGGCGCAAGGACTCTTTCTACAGTGGGGAGAGCCTTGGTTAGATCTATTCGCCACCGAAGAGAACGCGCAATGTCATCAGTTCTGCGCGTTGGAATTTCCAAGGCGGCACTCGCTCGGCGACGCTTTTCGTCGCGAGTGGAGTTGCGGTCTGTTGTACGCCTTTCCGCCTATACCACTTCTACCCAGAGTGTTGAAGAAGATTCGGCACGACCGGGCCCAAGTCATTCTTGTGGCTCCGGACTGGGCTCGAAGAGTTTGGTATCCCGAGCTACTCAATATGAGCGTAGATCCCCCTATCCGTCTGCCTCTTTGGGAGGATCTTCTGTCGCAGCAGCAGGGGACTGTCCTCCACCCGAACCTGTCCAGTCTATACCTGCTTGCGTGGAGATTGAGCGGCGGCAGTTGATTCCTTTCGACTTGCCTCCCGAAGTTTGTGATGTGATTCTGGCAGCCAGGCGTCCCTCCACTAAGGTGGTATACGCCTGCAGGTGGAACAAATTTGTGGCATGGTGTACAGCAAAGGCTGTGAATCCCCTTTCTGCCCCTCTTTCTGAGGTCCTTCTGTTCCTTCTCTCTCTGGCCCAACAGGGTTCTGCCCTGGGTACCATCAAGGGTTATCTTTGTGCTATCTCGGCCTTCCTCAGGCTCCCTGATCAGCCCTCCCTTTTCAAGTCCCCTGTTGTTAACAGGTTCTTAAAAGGCATTACTCACCTCTTCCCTCCTGTTCCGTTTGTGATGCCTCAGTGGGACTTGAACTTGGTTCTTACCTTTTTAATGTGCGCTCCCTTTGAGCCTCTACATAACTGTCCTCTTCGTCTTCTGACTCTGAAGACAGCCTTTCTGGTGGCCATCACCTCCGCTCGGCGGGTGAGTGAGCTCCAGGCTCTATCTTGCAAACCTCCCTTTCTGTCTGTTCATCCAGACAAGGTTGTTCTTCGGACGCGTCCGTCCTTCTTGCCAAAGGTGGTTACTGCTTTCCACATTGGGCAGACCATCACTTTGCCCACCTTCTTTCCGCCTCCACATCCTTCCAGAGAGGAAGAGAGGCTCCACCGTCTGGACCCAAAACGTGCGCTCTCCTTCTATATTGACCGCACAAAACACTTCCGGGTGGATGACCAGCTCTTTGTTGGCTATGTGGGCGCCAAAAAAGGTCGGGCGGTGCACAAGAGGACCATCTCTCGCTGGGTTACCTTGTGCATCAAGACCTGCTATTCTTTGGCTAAGAAGGAGCCTCCTGTTGGGCTGCGTGCCCATTCCACCAGGGCAACGGCTGCTACCACGGCCTTGGGCCGCGGTGTTCCGCTGCCGGTTATCTGTCAGGCAGCTACGTGGGCCTCGCTGCACACGTTTACAAAGCATTACTGCCTTGACAGTCAGGTCCGGAGGGACGGCTTCTTTGGCCGTTCTGTCCTCCAGGACTTCCTTGTCTGATCTTTGTTCGCAGACCCACCACCGGGTTGGTATTGCTGGGGTATCTATTCTAAGGTAAGGAATCTGTCACTAACGTGTCTCTTTCAGATGCACAAGTTACTAACTTGTGTAACGATATATCTGTAAGAGACAGTAGTTAGTGACAGATTCCTACCGCCACCATCCTCCCCCTTCTGCGAACTGATTTCTAGGGTTAAGGACATCCCTTTCAGGGCCCTAGTATTTTTCAGACACCTATGTCAGCTTCTTGCATGGCTCTGCGTTCCTGGCGCGGAAAGTCGTGTACAGAACTGACGTCAGCGCGCAGGGGCGGCGCCTAAGTACTGCCCGCGACGTCATCCCGGCGATCACGACGCCGACGACGGACGCGGAGCCGCACGACGCCGCCTACCAACGCGCAAGGGTACTGCTACGCAAAAAACTTTCCGGATCCAGCCTGACGCCTGGGGATATTCTAAGGTAAGGAATCTGTCACTAACTACTGTCTCTTACAGATATATCGTTACACAAGTTAGTAACTTGTGCATTAGTGCTCCATCCCCTCCAATTCAGCACTATCAAGGCAAACCGCACCCTCTTGGGAATGTCACCCTCACGCCCCAGCTGACAGAAAGTGCCTATTCGTGTGTAGCCCATTAACCTTACGTTTTTCACTGACGGTATACCAGGATTATGCTGAAACTTAGCTTGCTTTACTGCTGAGTGCGCGATGCACAATCACATATTTGTCTTTACTTCACAGGGTTGCCCTCGGTGACTCAGAATTCACACTGGACATGATTCTCTCCCTGATTGGCTTACGGACGGAAGTACCGTTAAACTTTGGAATACCCAGTCCCACTTGCATAATGCGCTCCGCTCCAGGCCCGCCCTGCAAGCTGCTGATGCTGCCCATCCAGGGAAGAGAGACTACAGAAAGCTAGCCAGACCCGCAATGCCTGACACTGTAACGATGCCTCAATATCCGCTCTACCTGAACCAAGTTAAGAGGCGAGCTGTCAGCATGCCACTGGCAATACCCTCTCTTGGAGCGCGAGGGCCAGGCCTCCCAGTAGACGCAGCACACGCATATCTAGGAAGACAACCCGATAGCCCAGTGCGAGCAGAGGAAACGCTGCTCCTGGCACTGTATCCTTCTGCACATGTATAGCCCTTGTAATGTCCTGGTATCCCCCTGACCCCCGCAACTGGCTTGAATACGTTCATCCCATAGTATCTTGGCGCTGCATAACATGTTTATTGTTACTCACACAATGGTACTTGTTTTATCAACCTCAGCGGGTGAAATTCTAAGTGGACCTACCAGGCTCTGAACATGTGACCAAGAGTAACCCAGGGCAGACTTCTGGCACCTGAACCCTTACTTGGACATGCCCGAGCTAGAAACCCACATCTAGAAGGCCTGCCAACCAGCTGCCCACCTCAAACATTAGAGTGTCCCGCAGCCACTCCGTAGCCAGGATACTAAACCAGGTACAGATGTATCGGAAGACCCATCTCTTGGCGCATGCCTGCCACCAATTCCAACGCGTATCCTAGTCTGTTAAAACCAGGGCGCAGGGTAGCCTGAAAGGCTAAGCCCCCAAAGCAATTGCCCGCCCCTGCGGAGGACACCAGGCAGGCAAATTCACGAGCTTCGTATGCTGTGAGCCGCCAACGAGGTTAGAAAGAACCAGCAGATCTGAAAACAGCACCGAGGAGGTAACCCAGTTGACCCCTAGCCCTGCTTCCCACTGGTCCGGAACTGGAACAACCGCATGTGTTTAAACGTGGCAGCATACCCTCCGCCACAGAAACTTACAAGCAAAATTGTTCGCTGAGATTTTGACCCCAGACCAGATGAAGCTGCAGTTAGATAGATATGAAGCTGTTCGCTGAGATTGTGGCCCCAAACCATGTCAGTCTCTGTCCCTGGCCTTCCCTCCTTGTGCTCCTTTTCACCCAATAAGGCTCTTCTGGGAAGCCGCTGCATCTCTGCCTACCCACTGCAATTGGTAGGCCATTGCAACACTTAATTAAAGTCCATGGGTAACTTCCTCACAGTGTGGCCTTAAACCAAAGAATTGCAAATTGTGTGCTGGGAATTTAGCCCCAATCAATGTACGTCTTCTATCCTGTCACCTCCTCGGTGCATCACCTTGGCCTTCAATGACAGAGACCCTCCCGGGTACCTCCCAAGCCCCCTGTAGGCCCGCCTGCCTCGCTCACTGCAACCTGCTGCAGGACAGTCGTGCAACTATATGCCAGGCCTCACCTCAGGCGGACGCTTCAGTTTGGCCCACACCTAGCTCCTGCCGTGCTGCCAATCATAGTAACATCACAACTACTAACCCTGAGTTAGTGCAAGTGTGACAATCCTACTATAACAGGCCACCAACGCTATAAGAATGGCTTGAGCAGCAGGCAACGAAATTCAATGTATATAAACAGAGTAACATGTTCTGACCTAGAGCTGTTCACGGCGACACATACCTAGAGACGACCCATATTGCGCGAAACTAGGATCAGCATTCGCCCGCGCTACATTGCAGCACGGCAGTTCTACAGAAAACCTGACACTTGTGCCACTATATGCCATGACTCACGTCAGGCGGCCACTTCATTTTGCACCACACCTTGCTCCTGTCGTGCTGCCAATCCTAGTAACACCACAACTACTAACCCCGACACTCATGCAAGCGTGACAATTCCGCCTATTCCAAGCCTCATTGGTAGACGGGAGCTGCTGTTGTCTGTCTACTCCGCCCCACCTACCCACATATCTCCCTGCTAGCTGAGCAAATCATTAGTGCAGGTTATTCGTAGCACTGGATGGTTTTAATTGAACATAATTAGCTCTTATTACCGAAAAGGTTGGAGTCCCCTGCCCTAGTCAGTCCACATTGGGCAGCAGCGCCCGCTAGAGGCAGATTGTCACACGCGCCGAAGCTGACACTTAAGTGACAGAGCAGCCCTTGTGAAATTCCCTGGTTGACTTTCGCACAAAGTGGATTTAAGCAAAACGAGGCTGACAAAATAATGCCAGTTTAAATAAATAAAGTGCTATATAAACTGCTTAATAAATCCAAATGGAATGCGCGCTGCAGGCCTGACCTGCCAAACCCAGGCGAGAACATCAGCAACCCATGAATGTGCAAGATTCGCACAGCTGACACCAGAGCTGCAATGCCACCGAATCGTGGCCCCTTAGTGCTGCGCCCGCGACTGCCTCAGGAGAAGTGCAGGTATCAACACCACTTTGGTTGGGCGCCCACGGCATCCCGCCCTAACCCCTGGGCAATCCCTTTCCAGGCATAGCAAATAATAATATGTAGATGAATGAAAACTAGTCGTCCTGTACCAACACCATGTTCATCCCCGAGAGTGGCAGGCGCCCAAGGTTGCATATATCCCTTTCCAATCCTTATTGTTTTGGGTCTCCCCTTAGTTACTCTCCACTACACACATTTGTACCCCCAAATTGCACCACACCTTGCTCCTGCCGCGTTTCCCCCCTAGAACATCACTACTACCATCCCTGACAATATTGAAACGTGACAATTCAGACTATTCCAAGCCCCCAAGCTAGAAGAATGGATTGGGCTGCAGGTATAGTAATTCCAATGCATGTACAATTAGTCAATGCCAGTTGTTTTGGTCAAATGTAAACGGAACATTACAATTGCCATATGAACTAGATCCCCAGCCTGCCTGTAGCTAAATTAACGTAATGGTCCTCCTCGTACATCACACTTGTCCCTCCTTAATGTCATTCTTCCAACCCCCATTTGTACGACCAACCGCGTGGCTGAGAAGCCCTGGCGTTTTGACAACCCTATAACATGAACAACCGTCCTGTCACAATGTTGAAATATTTTTGTGCTAAGGCTAAACCAGGTTACCTCGCAGAGGCAGAATGCAGTAGCTAATGACATGGCTCCTGGTTTTACGCTGCTAGGCTTCACCAAAGTCACCTTCACTGCCTGAACTGGAAGACAGTGGCATCTGCCTGCCGTACCTCGATGGGAGCTCTCCACACCTGACCAACGTGCCTAGGTCATGATCTCTGAACACCACCGTGCTGCGGTGCCCGCCGGCGTGTACCAGTCATAACTGTGACGCCTATGGCCGTCTACATGTTACATCCCAGCTATCCTGGCACTGTCCGTGCACACACAAGTGCACAAAGGATTCCACGCAGAGTCAACTACCCACTACTCTCAGACGCGTTACCTGGCATTTAAGACGCATCCACAGCCCCTGCTAGAGACAGCCCGCACGGGAAGCACGGGAAGTCCTTCACTGTAACCCTGCGTGTCCGCATGGACCGAGTGGGGCCCGCCTCATCACTAGGCTCCTGCTCTGTGGTCAGGCACCCACTGACGACACCGGAATCCTCCGGATTATTGGCCTTCAAGAGTTCGGTGGCCCAAGCCAATCCCTTGGTCTTAGCCAGTTCAATGAAGGCTGCTAGTTGGGCTTCTTGGGAAGTGCCTGGTTGGGTTTCTTCTACTTGTGACGTCTGCGTGAAAAGGGGAGGGGATCCCTGGCTATCCATGCTTATCGTGGGTTAGCCGGCAGAATCTGGAAGAAAAGAACAGCTGTGAGCCACTGTGCCCTGACCCGTACACCAGGCACTCCCAGGTAGCTCCTGTTGCCCCTGTGCAGCACACAACCCCTCGCTCCGTACTTACTATACTGAAAGTGGACTATCGGGCTTATGAGGATGCCGCTCGGTTGGTGCTCCGGCGAATTCTGTGGCAGAGAAGAAGAAAGGTTAAGAGAGCACTCCCCCCACACCTCCGTTGCACACCCCGTCCCTGCGCCGTGTCCCACACCCGGCGAGCGGCCCCCGCTCGCTACCCCTGCCGCATGATCTCTCCCCCTGCAATGTGAGAGGACCCTCCCCCTCCCAGCCTGCTAGGCCCTGCTTACACTGTGGCATGTGTCTCACTGTTTCCCCCGTACCCAAGTACCTGTTGCGTTGTTGCTGCCGGTGGGGGAGGGGGGCGGGAGGTAAGTTTCGATGAGCTGAGTAGCCAGTCCCGTCCTCACCTGCTTGGGAGACCAAACATAGTGATGATAGGTCCACAGGCTGGCCAAAACCCTTGCCAGCCCATGCAGGGACAGTCCCTTGTGTAACCTTCTGTTGCACAACGCCACTCTGCGCCTCCTGTCCTCGGAATCCCCCCAGCCCCTGACATACCCGTTCCAAGGCCCGTAGTTGGCCCGTCTGGTGAAATTGCGGACTGCGTGTGGGCCTGAGCACCTGTCACCGGGCGTTCCCACTGCTTGGCGATCACTGGGAACACAAACATACATGAGACCTGCACATGGGTCCATTGACCCTTATATCCTGTTGTTCACCCAATGCCCTTGATACATAACATGCCTTGTCCCCTCCCGTCTCCCTCGTCAGGCCCACGAGACAAGGAGGGGCCCCCCGCACAACCAATCCTGAATGCCGCCATGGAGCAGTAATTGGCCTCCATGGCAGGGGAAGCATGAGACGTTGTGGGCCAGGAGACATGCGGATCCGCAAACCTACCCACCACAGTTAACAAATTCCCCTCCCCTACCCTTTCGATCCTGCCTGAAGGTAGATGGCTGTGCCCCTAATTGCAGCATTGTCAATGTGGAAATTAGAGTAAACACAGGAATGTCATAAGTGGGATTCAAACCCACGTTTCCAGAAGAGACTGCGACCTGAACACAGCGCCTTCGACCACCCTGACTTGGCGCGACTCAGACCTGGTCCCCCGGTAACTGTAAAGCTTCACGCGAGATCGCAAACGTTTCGGAGTGCTTTACATGGGCACCGGTTGCGTTACACATAGGGACCTGGATGTTCTGAGCTCCCCAGGGACCTAAATGTTCTGTTTCTGCTCGCCCCGCATCATAGGATGTTGGCGCTACCCCTGGGGGGGGCCCGCG
This sequence comes from Calotriton arnoldi, assembly GCA_963921515.1. Lineage (NCBI taxonomy): Eukaryota > Metazoa > Chordata > Amphibia > Caudata > Salamandridae > Calotriton > Calotriton arnoldi. Next base: position 4,026,389 of record CAWUFW010000063.1, read on the forward strand.
GACTCCGTAGTGTGCGCTGCCCCTGCGCGGCTCCCAACACGTGCCAAAGGTGCACTGCCGGCCAAGACCGGCACAGGATCGAGCCACGCGGCCCTTCCCCCCCTCCCAGCCCTGTCCGGGAGCAACCCCGGGGTGCCGGCCCCAGCAAGATGGCCAGCCTCCCAGCCCGCGTGTAGAGGAGTAGGCCGGACCAGCCCTGGTCTTCGGACGCTGCGAGGGGCATAAAGTGGCACGGCTCCCGTTCCGCATGTATGATGTGCCCGAGCCACCTATACTGCAAGACGCTAAGAGAGGGCACTGCTGGACTGCGAGTAACCACAGAATTACTGCCTCGCACGGCAAGGGTCGCTGCCTAGTGCTCACTCTTAATGCCAAAACGCACTAGCCCCAGCCTCTCGCCCACTGGGCCATCAGTGAGGCGCGGGCCAGGAAGTTAACCGGAGGAGCCCCCCTAGCAGCGCGGGCCAAGGAGGCCACCACCGGTCCACCACGCAAGTAGGTAGCCAGCAGCGGGACAGGAACACCCCATCTCCAGCCCCACGCAGGCATCCCCCGCAACCCCTGCTGTCTGTCCCGCACTCCCGGCAACCCCGAACCCCACCCCCCCGCCGCACAGTCCGCCCCCGCCTGCACAAGGCTGGGCGGCGCAGATCCACGGGTCCTGTTAAACTAGTTGGACTCCCATAAGGTACCACAAAACAAACGCCCATTCTATATACCGCGCCGGGAGGGGGGTTTGGGGGGGGGGGCGTGGGCAGGAAGCAACCCCGGGAAGTGCCCCGTGCACAGGAGATCGCGGGAGCTCCGGCACAGATGTGGGCAGAGGGTGCTGGAGGCCTGCCGAGGGACGGGGGGGAATGGGGGGGGGTGAGACTCACCTGGAACCCGAGGGGTCCCGACCGACCGCACACGTGGGGACGACGGCGACGATCTGCGACCGGCGACGACGAGGCAAACAGCGAGACGGGCAGCGGTCAAGAGACCCTCCAGTGGGCGGGGGAAGGCTTTTGTACCCCTGTCCCCCTCCCACGGCCGGAAGTGACGCGACCAGCCGACCCCCTGGTCCCTAGCCCAGGGAGCCTAGTCTGCAGACTTCTGTGCCTTCCTGTGGCACTAAGGCGGCCGCCCTGTTGGAGGGTCCCCTACGTGGCCCCCCGGGCAGCCTTGGCAGAACCATGAGGTGAACAACATCCCCGATATCCACTTTTTACCTATATATAATTTTGTTATGGATGGCCTCCAAAGTAATCTGCCCCTGCTTTCAGCTGATGCCCAGGTGCAGAGGAGTAATGAGAGAGCCACACATAACATGGCAATGGCATCTCCTCCCTGTCCTTAATGTAAAAAAAAAGAAAGAAATCTGGTGTCCTGCCACCTACCCTACCGTGCTCTCTGTCCTCCATCCCCTTCCCCACCTGAATTTGTGATGAGTGTTCTCCTGCACTGGCAGGCTGTCAGATAGCTCTGTCAGAACAGCCTGGGATTTCTTCATGATGTAATAACAGCTGGAAACAGCATTTGGTTGCTACATCATTGGATTCAATAACAAGATTTAAAATCTGATGTTACAGTAGCGCAACTAAGTGAGAGTGATACAGAACATATAGAATTATAGATGGGTAACAGTGAATTACAGGGATGTTTTTCACCTTGGGGTTCTGAGAGATATTAAATAGGCAACTTCTGCTATATATGGTCGTCAAAATCATCTACCCCTGCTTTCATCTGATACACAGGGGCAGAGAAGTAATGGGGGAACCCCATCACTGTCCATTCCTTTTCTTTCTTCTTTACTTCCCCTCCCCTCCAGAAGTCTGCTCTTCAGCGCTGCTCTGACACGCTTTCAGAGAGCTCAGCCAGAGCAGCCTGGAATTCCTTAATAATGTAGCAACAGTGGGTACCAAGTCATAGCAGCGAATTACTGGATTTAGAATCTAGTTATTCACACTAGAGGCTCTCAGTGACAGGCAATACATAGCAATCTAATTACGTCATTCTTGTCTCCTGAATAGAGCAGTGCGACAAGTCTCTGGCACTTAATGTCAGTGTGAGTTGCATGTGGAGCTTTTCTCCTGGCCAGATTTAGTTTGATTTTCACCAGTGGTATCTGATTTAGACCCACCTCTGTTTTTAGGTCTCGCCTGCAGACTGTCAAAGACATGTATTAGGCAATACCAGTACTTACAGTGGGCTTTGAACAAGCCCATAGCTTACCATTGTTTTTGGCTTTCTTGTCGATCTTGTTTGCTTTCTTCTTATTCAGTAATTTCTCTTCCTCTTCTTTTGTTTTCCCTCCCCTAGAATGTAACTTGTTTATCATGCTTTTGATTGCATGACTTTTATCGTTCCACTGCTCAAGTTCAGACACCTACTTTTTTTCTTTTTCTTCCAGCACTCCTTAGGAGTGCATGCGTTTCCTTACTCTTTACCTCGTGTTCTGTTCTCACACCTTAAATGCCCTACTCCACCCTCTCTATGTTGCGAACTCCTCTCCCTCAGGATCCTCCATTGTTCCCCCACACCTCCTCCCTGAATCCCCAGTTAGATTGTGATGCAGTAAACTTTCCAGCATGTATTTGAGCAGAGTAGGGCTATAGATCTTGCAAACCTTTGCTAAAAATAAACTTCCCCCCATAAACCCGGTCTGTTTCGGAAAGCCCAATAAGACACAGAAGTCTAAGTCCATTACAGTAAGTGAGAGTTTGTGACATTTGAATTGTACAAAACCAGAGAAATTAAGCAGTTATAGTTAGCTGAACTAACTATACCTTACGCCCGCAATGCACTGCTTATGATCTCACTTATTAAATCACTCATCACATGGTCAGTGACATCACTTATGACATTACTCATGACATCTCAAATGACATTACTGATGATATCACTAATTACATCACTGATGGCATCATCCAGTGATTGTGAGTGTTTTCTAAAAGTTACTGAATGTTAAACATATATACTAACGTAAGTGGGTGTGGGAGTTTCTAGATGGGTGAGTGAGTGGGTGTGTAAGTGGCTTCAATGGAGAATGAGAGGACAAATGAGTGGCTGTATTGGTGACAGTGCAGGTGTGTCAGTGGCTGTAAATGGTGAATGAGCAAGAGCATGAGTGGTTGAGCAGGTACATAAATGTCTGCATGAGTGAGTGACAGGGTACATAAGTGACTATGGGTGCACGGATGGGTTTTTAAGTGGGTGCATGGGTGAGTGAGTGGGTGTGTGTGTAGTTGAATGGGTGTGTGAGTGGCTGTATCGGTGAGTAAGTGAGTGGGAGAGAGGTTGTTTGGGAGAGTATGTACTTTTCTCAGTGACTGTATAGATGAGAGAGTGGATGTGTTAGTATATCTATGAGTAAATGAGTGGATGTGTGAGTAACTGTATGGGTGAGTGAGTAGGTATGTCAGTATTTGTGTAGTGACATTGAGTATGAGAATAGCTGTATGGGTCTATGAGTGGGTGTGTAAGTGTCTATATCTATGACTAGATGTGTCAGTGGCTGTATTGGTCAGTGAGTAGGTGCATGAGTGGCTGTATATGTGAGTTAGTGGCTGTATGGGTGGGTTGATATGTGAGCGGCTCTATGAATCAGTGAGTGTTGATGGGGTCATCAGTGATGTCATCAGTGATGTCATGAGTAATGTCACTGACCATGTCATGAGTGATGTAATATGTGAGGTCTCAAGCAGTGCATTGAGGGAGTGTATTTATAGTTAGCTCAACTAACTATAACTGCAGATTTTTTTCTGGTTTTGTACAAGTCAAATGTCAGCTTAACTATAACATCCCTGTAAACCTTTGCTTTTTCAGTGAATTTCTAACGTTTTTTTAATTCTATTTCCCAACTATAAAGTCCCTGTACCCTTTACGGCCACCAATACATTCAAAATTCATAACCTAAAATAAATTAATTCTAACCATTACACTACATACATTACTATATACATGACTGTATAAATACCATGTTAAAACTCAAGTTTTTCTAGTGAGTTTCTTTAAAAACTGTCTCTCAAATCTATTTTCAATTTTCGCAGTGACGCCGGGAGTCGCAATGATGTCAGTAACTGTGACAATCACGCCTTTTTCATAGAGTGTAAAACACATATATGCAAACATTTTACAGTGTTTTGGACACTAGGAGTTTATTACTGTACTGTTTAAACTCGTATTTTTCTAGATAGTTTCTATAAAAACCATCTCTCAAGCCTATTTTCTGTTTTAACAGTAACGCAGAGTCGCGGTGACGATCACAAAAACATTGTGAAAGAGCAAAGCAAAAGCAAGACTTCAGTAGCCACCACCACATTCAAAATGTATAACTATATAATTGATTCTAACCATCACACTAGATACATCACTATATAAATAATTATATAAAACCATATATCAGTCTCTGAATAGCTGTGTGACAATGTGTATGAACGATTTAATGGATTATGCCACTAGGTATATATATATATATATATATGTATATATATCCCCACCCCCAAGTAACCTAGTTGAAAGTATCCCCTATAAGGAATGCTTAAGAGTCAGGCAGAATTGCAGCGATAAAGAAGAGAAGGCAGTCCATGACCTGGGAAAGAGATTCAAAGCTAGGGGTTACATAGAAGACTGCATTCAGACCTCTATCTCGACAGCTATGTCTAAATCTAGAGAACACATTATATTCAAAAGCAACGATAAAGTGAAATGTAAGAACTTTGAATCCCACTTTAGGCTCATTACTACCTTTAATACACAAGGGGCAGCAATAAGAGCCATTATGCATAGGTACTGGCACCTTATCAGGAATGACCCTATATTGAGTACTGTAGCCCCACGCAGGCCAGGTATTACTTTTGGGCGAGCTAGATCAATGAGACGGGATCTGGTGAGCAGCAGCCCGGAGTACAGGAAAGAGGTTAAAACAACATGGCTGTCTGCTAAAAAGGGCTTTCAGAAATGTGGGAGATGTAAAGCATGTCAACATGAGAAAAACACAACACAATACAATACATCTCCCCACTCACGACTCGCACTAAATTTATCAAAGGGCAGCATAATTGTAAAATCGAGTATGCTGTGTATCTACTGAGGTGCAGTTGCCATTTGGCATACATAGGTAGCACGATTCAACCAGTGCACAGGAGAGTCCTCCAACATCTCAGGGCTATCAAAAACCACTATCAGGGCTGCCCAGAAGCAAGACATTTTGAGGAATGCCACAATGGTGAGGCAAAAGGTCTAATCTACTTTGTGCTGTATGTTTTTCCAGCAAATGTGAGAGGAGGAGATAAAGAAAGGAGGTTAAGGTAACTAGAGCAAGATATATTATTGAATTAAATACTAAGACTCCATGGGGCATTAACATGGAAGATCTGCACAGGCATTTGTGTGTGATGATATATGAGTATTAATAAGCATTGACATTGCTATAGGCAGAGTTAATTTTTTACATTTTTTAAACTTTTGTAGATAGAAGTGAATTGAACACTATCACAAAGATAAGTTGGTGATAGCAATGCACGTTACAGGTGATGTTTTAGAAGGGAATGTTGGCAGAGTCTATTCTATGTGCAATAGATTTAGTTGGCAGTCATTCAAGTACAGTAACTGTTGCCCACCTGAGCTTAATGGTCTTTAAAGAAACATAAAAATTATAAAAAATAAGTGGTGTATTGAAGTGAAAGTACATATGATATTTATAGGAATTAATAAGTCTCAATATGTATGTTCTGTATAGTGAAGGTTTTTAGACACTAAATATGAAAATTGGTATATGGTCATTTTAATACCTTAAATTCTGAATCATCAATTGTTATATGTAGGAGGCTGGCTTAGTATATGGTGCACACTTATTTCGTGAAGCACCCTGCACTAATCCAGACAACCCTTACAGTGATTTTAGTAGTCCTGAACAACCCTAGAAAGCTCTCTAAGTGGCAGCTGTGGAGAGCAGCCTTCAGGCTTAGTCCAGAAGGAGTGTTAAGCAGCTTGTTTTACCAGATCTAATCATGTAGTGTAGGTTAAGTGAAAAAAAAACCACACAGTGTGTACTTGTAGGAGGCTAGCTTAGTATATGGTGCACACTTATGTAAGTGTAGCACCCTGCACTAATCCAGACAACCCTTATGGTGATTTTAGTGGTCTTAGACATCCTTAGAAAGCTCTCTGAGTGGTAGCTGTGGAGAGCAGCCTTCAGGCTTAGTCCAGAAGGAGTGTAAAGCAGCTTGTTTTACCAGCACTTAATCTTATGGTATGGGTTAAGTGAAAAGAACCACACAGTGTAGTTATAAAAATATGTATTTATTATTAACACTCACCAACACAATACAGTCTCTCCTACCCAGAGATATATGCACAATACTTGTCAATAGAATACGCGAGATGCACAAATACACAGTGGTCTCCAGGAGGAGACAAACCATATTCTAAAATAGTGGAATGCGAACCACAACTCAAGACAAGAGTGGACTCAGAAGACGTAGAAGAGTTGACGACCCAAGGAGCCACCCAAGAAGGACCCTTCCTAGCGGACCCTGAAGAAACCCCGTGGGAGACGGAAGGTTGGAGAGCCACCCCACCCGTGGATACCCCAGGAACCAGGATACCTACACCAGGGAAGCCGGATGCATAGGTGCGAAGTTGCATCTGAAACCACCGTAGACCACAATGGAGGACTTCAGGAAGATGCCGCTGATGAAGAAGGTGAGAAGAGTCTGGTGGAACCCAGAGGTGGATTCAAGGTGAGAGGTACCTCCAAGCAGAGGAGACCGAGTCTATGCCACCCAGGAGTGTCCAGGAGGCACGGAAGACAAATGCCCACCGATGTCGGAGATGCAGGAGAGTTGACAGTGCCCTTGAAGTTGCAGCTGTGCGGACCAGGCAACGCTGTGGAAGACCAGGAGCTGTTCACAAGCTCTCCCATGTCGGATGTCAAGAGCCTAGGGCTCACTGTCCAGCAGAGGCACCAACAAGCCTTGGCAACGGCAACCAACGTTGGTGTAGAAAAAGGTGCAGTGTCGGGACCAGCAAGGTCTAAGTGACACACCACGGGCAGGTAAGTCAGCAGGCCTCAAGCAAGCAGGGGAGCCCACTGGAGCCAAAAAAGACCCTCGAGAGGACCCACGGGCCAGAGGCACAGGAGTAGTAATAGGACCTCGAGCAGCTCATCAAAGGATGAAGGCCCATGGTGCAAAGGGTGCGATGCAGCCGAATATCTTGGCTGTAGGAGATGCTTGAGGCTGTAGCTTCTTGGAGCCCGAAGATCTCTGGAGGAGAGTGTCAACAAGCCTTGGCAACGGCATGTCGATGCAGTGCACAGGGGTACTGTTCCAGTGGTTCAGATGAGGGATACTGGCCTCAAACTCGGTGAGATGACAGTGCAGGCCTCTAGGGAGTTGCAGAACCACAAGCTATGTTGCTGAGCATTTAGGAGTCCATGGCAGCCCAGGATCAGCAGACCAGTCAGCTGTGTTGCGGTGTCTGCAGAAGAACCTGTATGGAGCACAGGCACAGACGTTGCAGCAGACTTGCAGGATGACGAGACCAGGAGCAGCAGGAGTCTTCCCAGTTGCAGTCTTGGTTCCCAAAGCAAAGTCCAAAGTGCCCAGACTGTTGAGGTTGAAGTGGTATTAGATCTGAATCTTGTCCCACGACGAATCTAGGGACCCACCCACAGGTAAGCCCTTAAGTGCCCTAAGGAAAAGGTTGGGACTATTCAGGGGTCCCTCCCAGAGGAGGCGCTGGACAGTGGGGAGGATGCTCCCATGTCCTTTGTCCAGTTTCGTGCCAGAGCGGGAGCCATTGGCTCCCTGAACTGGTTTCAACATGGAGTATTCAAGGAGGGCTCCAAATGTGCCCTTCAAAGCAGTCTAGTGGTGCTGGCAAGCACCCCCACCCTGTCCCAATACACTAAGTCCTGTCTGGGTCACACCTCCCTGTGACAGGAAACCTATTGTCCTGCCTTCCCCTGCTCGAGCTTGGCTCAGCAGCAGGAGGGCAGAATCGTGTCTCTGGTCGGCAGCAGCCATAGTTTGCTGTCCGGGTCTAGAAGACTGGTACCGGGAGCACTGAGGGCCTCCAGGAGGAGCTTTACAGTGCATGGAGTCATATCTCCCACACCGTTTACGGTGTGGGGGTATAATTCCAACATGTTTGATACCAAACACGACAGGGTTCTTTACAGCCAATTCAGAGATAGCCATTGCGTAATGACGCATGGCCACTCTATGTATCTTATTGGCTGATGCACTTAGAACCCGGGAAAATGGACTCTGAAGGTTGTAGGGGTGTCCTGCTCATGCAGGGGCACCCTCACACTTAGAACCGAGCACCTTGCCTTCAGGATTGAAAGGCCTGCCTTGGGTGTGACTTATAGGTTTTAAGTGTAGTGACCTCCGCTATAAGGAAACTTATATCTGTCGTAAGTGGTGCTAGCACCAGCTTACACAGGCTGCAATTGCAGGCCTGTAGTCACAATTTGGGTGGTCTCTCATGGGTGGCATAATACATGCGTCAGCCCATTGGAGACTCCTGGTGTAACTATGCCCAGGGTACCTTAGTACCATATACTAGGGACTTACAAGAGTGCACCAGTAGCCAATCTGGAGTGTACCTAAGTAACTCACCATGTCCAATCTAGGGAAGAAGCACAGTGACTGGGGTCCTGATTAGCAGGATCCCAGTCAGACTAGTCAGAAAAACATAATGACACCAGCAAAAAGTGGGGGTGATCATGAAAGCAGATCCTACTTTCCTACAGTACTTTTAAAAATGTCTATTTATTACACAACACTCACTAACACATTGGTTTATCTCCTAGCCGGAGATATCAACACAAATACACAGTAATACTTTAATTGCAAGAGGTAAGTAAGCACAATACACTGTAGTCTCGAGGGGGAGACCAAACCATATACTAAAGAAGTGGAATGCGAACTGCGACCGAAGTCGGGACTTGGACCTGGAGACACAAGGCACTACCCAAGGTAAGTACCCAGGAATGAAGCAAACACAAGGAGATGATGGATGGAGTGCTGAAACTTTTCAAAAACTCACCCCCAGTCACAGATCTGGGTTGAATCCATCATCATTCTTTAGCTCACTTTGCCACCCCAGTTCAGACACAGCTATATCAATCAATCAATCAGGGAATTGTAAGCGCGCTACTCACCCGTGAGGGTATCAAGGCGCTGAGGGGGGGTCCGCAGATCTGTTTAGCCGAAGAGCCAGGTCTTGAGGGTCTTCCTGAAGGTGTTCAAGGAGGGGGCACGTCTGATGTCTGCCGGTAGCTCGTTCCAGGTCTTGGCTGCAATGTGAGAGAAGGATCTTCCGCCTGCTCTGGCTCTGTGGATGCGCGGGGTTTCGGCCAGTGCGAGGTTGGAAGATCGGAGGTTTCTTTTGGGTACGTGGAAGTTGATTCTGTCGTTGAGGTATTTGGGTCCGTTGTTGTGTAGGCATTTGTAGGCGTGAGTGAGGATTTTGAAAGTGACTCTTTTCTCCACGGGGAGCCAGTGGAGACTTCGTAGGTGTTGGTTGATGTGTTCGTGTCGGGGGATGCCGAGGACGAGTCTGGCGGCGGTGTTTTGTACTGTCTGGAGTTTGCGGAGTAGGGACTTGTTGATGCCGGCGTAGAGTGCGTTTCCATAGTCCAGTCTGCTGGTGATGAGTGCGTGGGTGTTTGTCTTCCTTGACTCAGGGGGGATCCACTTGAAGGTCTTGCGGAGGATGCGGAGGGTGTTGAAGCAGCTGGAGGTGACGGCGTTGACCTGTCGGTTCATGGAGAGTGATGAGTCGAGTACGATGCCGAGGTTCTTGGCATGGTCTGAGGGGGTAGATGGGCTTCTGAGGGCGGTCAGCCACCAGGTGCTGTCCCATGCAGAACGGGTGGTACCGAGGACGAGGACTTCTGTCTTCTCGGCGTTGAGCTTCAGGCAGCTGTTGGTCATCCAGACTGCGACGTCTTGCATTCCTTTCTGGAAGTTGAGTTTGGCAGTGGTGGGGTCTTTGGTGAGGGAGAGGATGAGCTGGGTGTCGTCGGCGTAGGATACGATGTTGAGGCCGTGTTGTCGGACGATGGCTGCGAGGGGGGCCATGTAAATGTTGAAGAGAGTGGGGCTCAGTGATGAATCCTGTGGGACTCCGCACCGGAAGATCCTTTGGCTTCTTACGGTGAGGAATGATCGGATCCAGTCCAGGGCTGTTCCTTGTATGCCTGCGTCGTGTAGTCTTACTAGTGTGCGATGGGAGACGGTGTCGAAGGCCGCTGATAGGTCGAGTAGGATGAGGGCTGTGGAGTGGCCCTGGTCCAGGAGGGTGCGGATGTCGTCCGTGGCGGCGAGTAGGGCGGTCTCTGTGCTGTGGTTGCTTCGGAACCCGGATTGGGACGGGTCGAGGACGGCGTTCTCTTCAATGAATCGTGTCAGTTTCCTGTTGACTGTTTTCTCTGCAACTTTGGCTGCAAAGGGGAGGAGCGAGATGGGCCGATAGTTCTTGAGGTCGGTGGGGTCAGCTGTGGGCTTCTTGAGCAGGGGTCTGACTTCTGCGCACTTCCAGTCATCTGGGAAGGTGCCTGTTTTGAAGGTGGTGTTGATGGTGCGTTGTAGTTTGGGTGCGATGGCGGCCACGGCTCTGTGGTAGATGTGAGGGGTCAGGGGTCGGTCGGGGGCACCCGAGTGGATGCTTTTCATGGTCGAGGCGGTGTCTTCGGCCGTGATCGGTGTCCAGTTGGAGATGGTGGGCTGGCTGGTGTTTCTGGGGGGCGGGGGGCCCTCTGTGGCGCCTGGTGGATGGTCGATGAAGTTGTCGTAGAGGTTTTTGATCTTGAGGTGGAAATAGGTTCCAAGCTTGTCGCAGAGGTCTTGGGATGGGGTGATGTCCGTGGCTTCGCTGCATGGGTTGGTGAATTCTTGAATGACACTGAAAAGTTCCTTGGAGTTGGTGGAGTTGGCCAGGATTTTGTTGTGGATGAAGTTCCTTTTGGTGGCTCTGATCTGGTTGTGGTAGTCCGTCATGGCGCCCTTGTAGGTGGTGTGGTTTTCGGTTGTCTTGGTGTTTCTCCAGTTCTTCTCCAGGCGTCTGCAGGTGCATCTGGCTTCTTGGAGAGCGGTTGTGAACCAGTCGCCTTTCCTGGGGCGTTGTCTGTCGGGGTTGCGTAGCGGGGCGAGCTCATCTGCGCAGTTGGAGATCCAGGTGTTGAGTTCTCTGGCTGCGTCATTTGCGCTGTTTGCGTCGGGTGCCCAGGTGTGGTTGTCTCGGGTGAGGGTGGAGTTAAGTTGCTCGTCGGTAACCTTGCTCCAGTTCCTTCGTGGTGGGCGTGGGGCTGGTTTGGGTGCCTTGGCTTTGTTGATGGCAAAGTGTACACAGTGGTGGTCGGTCCATGGCGGCTGCGTTGTGTGGCTGAAATGGACGCTGTTTCCTGCCGCGAAGATGGGGTCGAGGGTGTGTCATGCTCTGTGGGTCGGTGTGTTGATGAGTTGTTTTAAGTCCGATGCTGGCGCGAGGTTGGCACGAAGGGTAGTGGAGTTGGGGTCGCTGGGGTTGTCGAGGTGGAAGTTAAGGTCTCCAATGAGTATGTAGTTTGTTGAGGCGATCGCGTGGGGTGCGATGAAGTCGGTGATGGTAGTGGCGAAGGGTGTTCGGGGCCGGGGGTCTGTAGACGAGGGTTCCTCGGAGTGTGGCTTTGGGGGTGGTCTGGATCTTGAAGTGCAGGTGTTCGGCGGAGGGGTAGGTTTCGCTGGAGGTGGTGAGGCGGAGGGTGATCTTGTGGGCGATGGCGAGGCCCCCTCCTGGGTGGTTGGGGCGGTCTTTCCTCTGGATCTTGTATCCGTCTGGGATGGCGGTGCTGATGTCGGGGGCGGAGGATGCATTGGTCCAGGTCTCTGTGAAGAAGGCGATGTCGGGCGAAAGAGAGTCGAGTAGGTTCCAGATTTCCATGGCGTGTTTGTGTACGGACCGTACGTTGAGGAGGATGCATTTTAGGGTGTCGCCGGTGCTGGCGTCGGCTGTGTTGGAGGCCAGGGTGGCGGTGAGGGTCTGGCGGCAGTGGAGGCAGGAAAACTGGCCGTGGGTCGTGTTCGGCGAGGCCTGTTGGCATTCTCTAAGTCTTCCAGGGTTGAGTGCGAGGAGGGTGGTGGTGTCGTAGCGATGGGTAGTGGGAGGTCCAGGGTTCCTGGCGCTGGCCGCGGTTGGGTCGCGGACGGGTGCAGACGGCCTTGCCTTTGGCGCGCCGGCGGCGCGACCGCGCAGCGGCCGCCATTAAGTAGGGGAGGTGGGAGGGAGGAGAGGCTGGGAGCAGGGGAATTCCGGGGGGAAATTCCGGGGGGGCGGGGCTGCAGGGGCAGCAGCGGCGAAAGGCAAAAGGAACAGGCAGGCACGAGAAAATAAAAACAGTGGTGGAATTAGAGCAAGACACAGATGGGCACAATAACAGTGGCACAACAGGGAAAAAATTAAGAAAAAAAACGGCTGAGAGAGGTTACGGTGGTTGGAGGCAGTCTGGTCCCAGTTGGAGCGGGCAGCAGCCTCGAACCTCCCAAGGAGGAGGTCGGGGTCTGGAGGCAAGAGACGGCACAGCGGAGCAGTGGGGAGAAAGTGGACCTAGACCGAGGGTCCAGTAAAGACATGGCTTGGTAGTTCGGGCTGGACTGTTCCCATGAGGCACAGGGTCAAGACTGATTTGCTTATAGCTGTGTCTGAACTGGGGTGGCGAAGTGAGCTAAAGAACGATGATGGATTCAACCCAGATCTGTGACTGGGGGTGAGTGTCTGAAAAGTTTCAGCGCTCCGTCCATCATCTCCTTGTGTTTGCTTTGTTCGCCCTGAGTTGGCAGGTTATGCCCAGACGTGGGTCCCTTGCTCACTTTGCCACTGGATTCAAGCTAGCCTGGCTGATGAGGGCTGTTAGCCCGAAACCGGTCCCAGGATGCTTGTTTCCGGTCCAGTAAAGACATGGCTTGGCAGTTCGGGCTGGACTGTTCCCATGAGGCACAGGGTCAAGACTGATTTGCTTATAGCTGTGTCTGAACTGGGGTGGCGAAGTGAGCTAAAGAACAATGATGGATTCAACCCAGATCTGTGACTGGGGGTGAGTGTCTGAAAAGTTTCAGTGCTCCGTCCATCATCTCCTTGAGTTTGCTTTGTTTGCCCTGAGTTGGCAGGTTATGCCCAGACGTGGGTCCCTTGCTCACTTTGCCACTGGATTCAAGCTAGCCTGGCTGATGAGGGCTGTTAGCCCGAAACCGGTCCCAGGATGCTTGTTTCCGGTCCAGTAAAGACATGGCTTGGCAGTTCGGGCTGGACTGTTCCCACGAGGCACAGGGTCAAGACTGATTTGCTTATAGCTGTGTCTGAACTGGGGTGGCAAAGTGAGCTAAAGAACGATGATGGATTCAACCCAGATCTGTGGGGGTGAGTGTCTGAAAAGTTTCAGCGCTCCGTCCATCATCTTCTTGTGTTTGCTAAGTACCCAGGAATCCCACGGAGGCTGTGTGCAGAGTGGAAACACAGCCATGTACTCAATACAAATCAATAGGAAAGTCGCAGTTGCTGTTTTAAAGAAGAAGGACCCTTCCCAGTGGACCCAGAAGAAACCCAGTGGAAGATAGAAGGTTGGAGAGTGACCCCACCCGTGGATACCCCAGGAACCAGGATACCTACACCAGGAAAGCCAGGTGCATAGCTGTGAAGTGACGTCGGAAACCGCCGTGGATCACTATGGAAGACTTCAGGAAAGATGCCGCTGGCGAAGAAGGTGAAAGAGTCCAGTGAAATCCAAGGGTGGTTTCTTGAAGAGAAGAACCTGCAAGCAGAGGGGACAGAGTCTATGGCACTCAGAGGTGACCAGGAGGCACAGAAGACCAATGACCACCTATGGCGGAAGATACAGGATTGAAGGCGGTGATCTTGTCGCTGCAGCTGTAAGAACCAGTTACTGGCTGTGGAAGACCAGGAGCCATGCACAAGCTTTCCTATGTCGGAAGTCGAGAACCAGGGGGTCGGTGTCTGGCGGGAGCACCAAGAAGCCTTGGCAGCAGCAACAGATTTGGTAATAAAAAAGGAACAAAGTTTGGACCAGCACGGTTCAAGGGACTCACCAATTGCAGGAGAGTCAGAGCAGTCCCGAGCAAGCATGGGACCCCACTGTAGCCAAAGAAGACCCTCAAGAGGACCCACAGGCCAAAGGCACAGGAGTCGCAAGAGGACCTCGAGAGCTCACCAAAGATGCAGGCACGCGTTGCAGAGGATGCAGTGAGGATGAAGATCTTGGAAGGAAGAGATGCTGGAGGCTGGAGATTCTTGTAGTCCGGAGATCTCTGGAGTACAGAGCCAACAAGCCTTGGCAACTTCAAGTTGTCGCAGTGCTCAGGGGTTCTGTTCCAGCGGTTCTGACGAGGGATACTAGCCTCAAACTTGCTGAGAGGACAGGTCAGGCCTCGAGAGAGTTGCAAGACCACCACCTGTGTTGCTGAACCTTTCGAAGTCCGTGGGATGTCAGGAGCAGCAGACCGGCCAGCTTTGTTTCGGTGTCTGCAGATGCAGGGTAGTGACTCCTTCACTCTAAGGGAGATAACTTTGTGTGTCTATGATGCCCACAAGCCTGGAGAGGAACCTGGAAGAAGCACAGGCACAGACGATGAAGAAAACTTGCAGAACCGCAAGACCAGGAGCAGCAGGAGTGTTCCTTGGTGCAGTCTCAGTTCCAGGTGAAGTCCAGCGAAGTCCAGGTGCCAAGATGGTCGAAGTTGAAGTGGTTTCAGGTTTGAATCTTGTCCCACGAAGAATCTGAAGAGCCACCCACAGGTTAGCCCTTAAGTACCCTAAGGAAAGGGTTGGGATGGTCCAGGGATCCCTCCCAGATGAGGGGCTAGACAGAGGGGAGTATACTCTCATGTCCTTTGTCCAGTTTCGTGCCAGATCGGGAGCCAATGGCTCCCTGAACTGGTTCCAACTGGAGTATGGAAGAAGGTGCCCTTCAAAGCAGTCTGGTGGTGCTGGCAAGCGCCCTCACCCCAGCCCAATACACTAAGTCCTGTCTGGGAGGCGCTCACACCTCCCTGTGACAGGAAACCTTTTGTTCTACCTTACTCTGCTCAAGCTCAGCTCAGCAGCAGGAGGGCAGAAACGTGTCTGTGGTCGGCAGCAGCACTAGCTTGCTGTTAGACCCTGAAAGGCTGGTACCGGGAATACGGGGGGGGGCCCTAGGGAAGCCCCCCAGTACATGGGATCCTACATCCAACACTGGGATCAGTGTTGGGGTAGGATTCCAACATGTTGATACCAAACATGACCGGTTTAGGTGCAGCCAATATATAGTTAGACATCTCGTAATTGACTTGATGTCCACTATATGTATAAAATGGCTGACCGCACTTACAAAGCCTGGAGAATAGACTCCGGGGTTTGTAGGGGGTGTCCTGCTCATGCAGGGCACCCTCACACTTATAAACTAGCACCCTGCCTTCAGGAATCCAAAGCCTGCCTTAGGGGTGACTTATAGTTTTTAAGTGTAGTGACCTCAGATATAAGAAAACTTATATCTGTTGTGGTGGTGCTAGCACCAGCTCACACAGGCTGCAATGGCAGGCCAGTAGTCACAGTTTGAGTGGTCTCTCATGGGTGGCATAATGCATGTTGCAGCCCATGGGAGACCCCTGATGTACCTATGTCCTGGGTACCTTAGTACCATATACTAGGGACTTAGAAGGGTACACCAGTAGCCAATTGGGAAGGTACCAAAGTGCTTACCATAGTCAAATTTAGGGAGAGGGCATAGTGACTAGGGTCCTGATTAGCAGGACCAGCAAAAAGTGGGGGTATCCATGAAAGCAGATCCTACTTTCTTGCAGAGACCCATGCCCCACCATGTGTGATGTGATAGATGGTTAAAAGATTTCCATTCTGAAAGAATGTCTTTAACTGCAATGGACAGACGAAGGTTTAGCAGTGCCATGTCATTGGCTCCTAAGGGCAGCGCAATTACTGAGACCAAAGGACCAAATGCTACCATAGAGAAGGTTAAGGTTATGGGTATGTTAAATATAACTGACAAATGGCTGTGTATCGGTAGCCAGTATGAGTCAAGCAAATGGCATTAGAAAAACTTGAGTTGGTGTGAGCCCGATTCTTGGTTGCAATTCCAGCACTTGTCATTTTATCGTAGTTTAAATGTATGAAATCGAGCTGGGGTCCAGTGCAGGAGATTCATTGCAAATAATTTGGACTAGATAAGAGAGGGGGCAATTTTATTGCTCAGGGAGAGTTTGACAGTCTTATGTCAGTTAGCGGCTTTGATGTGTTCAAAAACCCCTATGCCAAAATGTTTATGAATCAAATTGAATTCTGTGATGGTTGTGAGTCGGATAGGAATTTGTACATTTTGGAGGAGACATGTCCAGAGTGTTGCCATAGGGTGAGGTGAGTAAATAGAGTTGATTGTTTAGAAAGGTGGAGTTATGGAGAGTTTGATTTTGATCTTTGGGAAACTGTAAAAGTCCATGTTGGAAAGGTTGTACGTTTTGGACAGAACTGAAAAGGGGAGCGGATCGTTGTTGTTGTAGTAAAGGTCCCTGAATAGCCTGACGCATTTGAAGGCCTACAAAGGTGCAATAGTAGCAACGACTTCAGCATTGACTTTTGGATTGAGCCTCAGTGATTCCCATCTGGAGTTATGAATAGATTCCGGCAGGCATCTGTCTAGCATCTTTAGCGCATTTGCAGTATCCGTAAGTATACAGTGGGAGTGTGGCGGGGTAAATTTTGAGATTGTGATAAATGAGGATGTGCTAAAAGGGGAGCATATATCACGTTCAATATTCAACCAGAGTGGGGTATTTTGTGAAATGTGGGAGTAGCCATACAGCACCTTGGGGAGCCAGGAAGGTTGATTAGTGGAGGTTCATTTTTGGAAGGTTGCAGCCCCCCTCATGACGCTCTTCCTGAAAGATTTGTATGAGATCCTCGCTCTCTTGCCGCTCCAAACAAACTTTGAGGTGATTTTATCTATTTCCTGAAAAAGGAGGGGGATAGTTTAAAAGTTAGCATGGATGACAAAAAGTTCACTATCTGAGTGATCATCATTTTGAGTGTTTGGAGCCTACCCCACCAGGACAATAATTTGGGCGACCAAGCGGTCAGGAGGTCTCTAACTTTGGCAATTGCCTGTGATTCATTAAAAAGTAGTGTGTCAGTAAGTCTTTTACAGAACCAAATCCCCAGATATTTAAGACATGTGAACTGCCATTTCAGTCCTGAGTATCCGAAGTGTGAAGGGAGATATCCCAACTACTTCACTGCCCCTTGACCTGGTTGAGGCCGGCTCGTCTAGTTTGGAGCCTGTGCCTCGAACCCATACTCTCCACCTAGACCACAGCCCTCAGAGACGCTCCTCTAGCTGGTATATTGTATTCATAAGACTCCTCTCCTATCACTATCTGGTCCCTTTAAGCGAGTTTTTCACTCTTCCTATGCCACTTGCCGAGTTTAGCTTTGACATGGACCCAAAGCCCTCAAGCTCTATCTCTCCTAATCTGGAGCCGTCCGGCCAGAACGCTTTCATAATTAAATATCCCCCTAACCTATCAAAAAACACTGCTAAAAGCTTTAAGCATAGACTACTTAAATCCCACCCTGAAACCCTTATCTCAGACCCCTTCTTCTCCATTAAAAAAGGTGCTATCATAAGTGACCTCATCTTTTATACAAAACGGCATGCTCAATGGGGGTAGGCCCTACACACACTGCTCCAGATCTCCACCTCCATGAAGACTCCACATCGTCTTAGATATACGGTGGCTCCCTCTCCAGTATATAGAGCAGATGCCACTATCTCCCTTTACAAAAATGGGACTATCCT
Source organism: Calotriton arnoldi (assembly GCA_963921515.1). Classification (NCBI taxonomy): domain Eukaryota; kingdom Metazoa; phylum Chordata; class Amphibia; order Caudata; family Salamandridae; genus Calotriton; species Calotriton arnoldi. The sequence continues at coordinate 4,044,222 of CAWUFW010000063.1, forward strand.
TATTCAAGCCTCAGATCGGAATTTAGCCATGTTTGACAATATTTTCCCCACCATTAAGAACACATTGCCTAGCATTAAATCCTCCCCCTCCCTAGGAGACACCAGTTCCTCAGAGGTCCCCCAGACTCCTCAAAGTTTATCATCTCTCATCCTCAACTCCTCTTTTGACCTTTCCTCGGCCCCTCATGGCTCCCATTTAGGGGCCACCACACATTATAGCAACGCTCCATCTATCCCAGTCGGGACTGAGCCCCTCCAGTACACCCACCATTCTAGTATGCATGGCCACCTCTCCTCTAGATCAGTTAGCTCTGACCCGACATGCTCCTTAAACTACACCATCTCCCCAGTTATTCCCTTGACCTCCGAGCCCAGTACGGTAGATATTATGAGTGTGTCTGATCATCTGCATTGGACTAACAACATGTCTCCTACGACCCCTACATTGCCTCTTAGTCAAGGGTTGCACCTCTCATCCTCCATCATATCCCACAATCATACCCTGCTTCCGAATGGGCCTTTGGGACAATATCAGCCTTACCCCGCTTCCCCTAACTCACCCTCCCCTCCTAGCCCCCAGGCCCAAGGCTCTGAATCCCGCCCCTCCTTGCAGCCACAGGCTCTTCCATGCCTTTCTATTCCATCCTCCACTAGCTCTCCGCCTCCGCAGGGCCCCCTGTGGAGAAGTGTGGCTCAATGGTTAGAGCGGCAGACCCTGATGCAGAGATCTGGCCCGGGACCAGGGTTCAATTCCCGCCTCGGCAGGTCTTGGGCTCAATTTCCTCGGACCTGATAATTCTCACCTCGGTGCCTATTCTAATCATGGGTCCCACTCTGCAACTCTGGGCAATAGCTTGCTTAATCTCCACAACGGCCCCAACAGCGCTGGGATGCCTGGCTTCACCCTGGGGGTGCCCAGGAGTGGACATTTCACAGGGGAAAGCCAGGAAGGGTTCCACAGCGGTATGCGTACAGCGCCTGGACACCCCTTTGGGGGTATGGGTGCGCTTTACAAGTACAAATTTCATTTCATTCATTTCATCCAAGCCTCGATAACCCTCTCCCACACCCCACTGGAAGCTAGACTAGATGAGATTACACTTTGCCTCCAACAACTTAAGGCAGAGGTTCGAAGTTTATTACATATCACCTCAGAGTTGTCCGCTAATCTGAAGCTAAGCGAGTCCCCAAAGAATAACTGCCTCAGCCTTCTGCACCCATCGAACCCGGGCACCAGGCTTCATGCCCCCCCCACTCCAACTAGGTCATCACCAATCAGGGCACACCACGTCCCTTAGTTGGAAAACCGCTCCCCAGCCTAATGACTCCTCGCGTCCCACTAGATCTAAAGACCCTCTGTCTGACAAGGATATACATTCCCTCCTACTCTCATATGATTCCTCACACTTCGCCAGCACTACTCACTTGCACCAAATAGAAGCAATCCTCTCGGACCCTTGCAGGGAACCTAGGGTTAACTCCAGTTCCTTAAATGAGACCAACCTTACGAGGGTCACCACCACTCGTTCTACCACACTGAACACCAATCCAAATCTTAAATGCCTGCTTCTCAACTGCAGATCAGCAGTAAGACATGCGGCTGACATTGCGGCCCTCATCCTTGCACATGACCTTGACCTTGTAATGTTGACTGAGACCTGGCTAAATGACTCATCTGAAAGAGACACGTTAGTGACAGATTCCTTACCTTAGAATATCCCCAGGCGTCAGGCTGGATCCGGAAAGTTTTTTGCGTAGCAGTACCCTTTGCGCGTCGGTAGGCGGCGTCGTGCGGCTCCGCGTCCGTCGTCGGCGTCGTGATCGCCGGGATGACGTCGCGGGCAGTACCAGGCGCCGCCCCTGCGCGCTGACGTCAGTTCTTCTTTCCGCGCCAGTAAGCGCAGATCCGGGAAGAGCAGTGCCCTAGTCACTTTTTGACTATCTTTTGTGAAATTTTTCACTGTTCTCTTCAACGAGTCTTCACGACTCCTAAGGTGTCGTAGGGATGCCCGGCTTTAAGCCCTGCGAGGTATGTGGTCGTATGATGTCCATCACGGACCCCCACCTCGAGTGTCTCTTCTGCCTCGGCCGAGGCCACGACACGAAGTCGTGCCCTGACTGCCGGAAACTTCATCCGAAGGCTTTGCGAGAGCGGTCTCGAAAGCTCCTTGAAGTCCGGCAGTCGGCTCCGCGCCGCAGCAAGCCCCGGTCCCGGGAGAGGTCGAGGGCCGGACGCGGAGTCCCCGCCGTTCGTCGGAATCCAAGTCTTCGCGCTCCTCCGGTAAGTCGAAGCACAAGAAGTCTAGCGGCGTCATCGCTCTAAGACTTCGCCTCGCCGATCGCGCGACTCGGCTGAGGTCCCTGTCGGCACCGTCCCCGCCCCGCGGCCCCGGACGTGCCTGTCGAGTTGCCCCCGCATTACCCGTCCTTCCCGGGTTCGGGGCGACTCCGGCCAGTACAGAAATTCCTGTCGGCCATGGCCCGCCTCTTCGGGCCTCAAGGTCCCTCCGGTGCGCCTTCGGGCCCCGCGGGCCAGATGGGGTTGCTCCGGCGTCGCCGTCGACTCCGGTCCCGGCGTCGCCTGTCCCACCAGCCTTCGTCCCGGCCTCGGCTCCGGCCCCGGCCTCGACCCCGGTTCCGGTGGTGCCGCAACCTCCATCGGCGCCGGTTGACCTAACCACGCCTCCGCCGACGCCCGATGTCCCGGTGCCGTTTCCGGCGCCGTCCGGGGCTCCGGGCGGCGTCGTTCCCGGTTCTCCCGGGTCCGGACATGGAGCCGGACCGGCGTCGCCCGACGCCGGTTCCGGCGCCGATGAGGCCTTGGGTCCCTTATGTCCCTCCTCCTCCATCTTTTCAACCTGAGGAGGACCAGGAGAGCTGGGAGGGGTCTGGCGACCCTCTCACACAACAGTGCGAGTTTGACCCGGACTGGGTTGAGGAACTTGGGGATGCCAGTGGGCTGGATACCTCCCCGACTCTGGCATGCTGTCTCCTCCCGTGGCAACGGAGGAGGGGCTAATTTTGCAAGCGGTGTTGCGTAGAGCTGCTGGAGCCTTAAATCTCCAGTTGCCTACAGTGGCCGTCAGGACTAACCTCCTGACTGAAGTGCTTCAGCCGGCGGCCTCCTCTTCGGAGCCTGTGCTGCCGTTCAACGATGCACTCACTGACGTTCTTTTGGGTGCCTGGTCCAAACCCACCACAGGGGCTCCTGTGGATAGGAACGTGGCCCGACGCCATCGCCCGGCTCCGGGCGACCCCTGTTTCTCTCCCAACACCCCACCCTGAGAGCTTGGTTGTCCAAGCCTCTGCCTCCCAAACAGCCTTCCCTACCGCCCCTCCGGATAGGGAATCCAAGCGCCTGGATCACTTTGGGAAGAAGGCTTTCTCTTCCTCCAGTGCTGGCTTGCGGTCTGTTAATACCGCTTGCCTCTTGGGCCGATACACCCACTCCCTGTGGGATTCGGTGGCTGATGTTTTGCCGCAGTGTTCTGAGGAGGTCCAGACACTGCTTACCCGCGCTATTGCGGAAGGGCGTGATGCGGCTAAGTATACCATCCGCTGTGGCCTTGATACCGCCGACTCGCTGGGCAGATCGCTTGCAACGACGGTGGCGCTGCGTCGCCACGCCTGGCTGAGAACCACTGGTTTTTCAGGGGATGTCCAGAATACTCTCATGGACATGCCCTTTGATGGAGTCGGTCTCTTTGGTTCAAGGCGGACCATGCGCTGGAGCGTTTCAAGATTCACGGGCTACTGCTAAGTCCCTGGGCCTTGCTGTTGTGCGCCCTCCGCATACGTCTGCTTTTCGCCCCTTTCGTGGCCACGGAAGGGGCGCCCAATCACGTCCACAGCCCGGCCAACGGCCCGCGCAGCAAGCGCCTTCGCGTGGCCGAGGGCGTGGATACCGCCGTGGCGGTTCGGGCAACCAGCGTGCGGGTCAGGCCACCACCTCCAACCCGTCCGCGGCCTCCAAGCCCTCCTAGTCCCTCCTTTCAGGTGCACAGCACGCCAGTCGGGGGCAGGGTCCGCCATCACCTTCACCACTGGCGTCCCATCACCTCGGACAAGTGGGTCTTGGACATTGTCCGAAGGGCTACTCCCTCCCCTTCGAGACCACCCCCAGCCATGCCACCTCAATTCCACCGCATGTCAGGGGATCACTTGGTGCTTCTACAGAAGGAAGTCACGGCCCTCTTGGCCAAGAGGGCCATCGAGCATGTTCCGACCCCAGAAGTAGGGCGTGGTTGCTACTCCCACTACTTTCTGGTGCCCAAAAGGACAAGGAGGACATGCGTCCTATCTTGGACCTCCGGAACGTCAATCGCTTCCTCCGGAAGGAGAAGTTCAAGATGCTCACCCTAGCTCAGGTCTTGACTGCCCTCGACCCCGGAGACTGGTTGGTAGCGTTGGACTTGCAGGACGCCTATTTCCACATCCCCGTCCTGCCGGCCCACACGGCGTTACCTTCGGTTCACGGTAGGCCTCGAGCATTTTCAGTTCACCGTGCTCCCCTTTGGCCTTACCAGTGCCCCTCGGGTGTTCACGAAAGTGATGGCGGTGGTCGCAGCTCATCTGCGCCGGGCAGGGGTTTCAGTCTTCCCCTACCTCGACGACTGGCTGCTGAAGGCGGGCTCGTCCCAGGCAGTTGTCTCCCACCTCCAGACTACGGCCGAACTCCTGCACTCGCTGGGGTTCTCCATCAATGTGCCAAAGTCGCATCTGATTCCTTCTCCACAGCTCCTTTTCATCGGAGCAGTTCTGGACACGACGCAGTTTCGGGCCTATCCTCCCGAACGGCGAGTCCGGGATATTCAGGCTATGATTCCGATCTTTCAGCCCTTATCCTGGGTTTCGGTACGGATGACCCTGAGGCTGCTGGGCCTCATGGCCTCCTGCATCCTGCTGGTCACTCATGCCAGATGGCATATGCGGGCTCTGCAGTGGGACCTGAAGTTCCAGTGGGCGCAGCACCAGGGCGACCTGTCCGATCACGTCCAGATCTCGGAGGGGACTGCAAAACAGTTGCAGTGGTGGCTCTCGAACCGGCAATGGGTCATGGGCAGATCCCTCTCCCTTCCCCAGCCAGAGCACACAGTTGTGACGGACGCGTCCCTTCTGGGATGGGGCGGTCACATGGGAGAGGCGGAGATCAGAGGCCTCTGGTCTCCGGCGGAGTCCCGGCTCCATATCAACCTTCTGGAGCTCCGGGCGATCCGACTTGCACTCAAGGCATTCCTTCCCTCTGTCAAAGGGAAGGTAGTGCAGGTGTTCACAGACAACACCACTGCCATGTGGTACTGCAACAAACAAGGCGGGGTGGGGTCGTGGACCCTTTGTCAGGAGGCTCTGCGCCTCTGGACATGGCTGGAACACCAGGGCATGTTCCTGGTGGTTCAACACCTGGCAGGTTCCCTGAACGCCAGGGCGGACGAACTCAGCCGCAGGTGCATGATGGATCACGAATGGCGTCTTCACTCGGAAGTGGCGCAAGGACTCTTTCTACAGTGGGAGAGCCTTGGTTAGATCTATTCGCCACCGAAGAAGAACGCGCAATGTCATCAGTTCTGCGCGTTGGAATTTCCAAGGCGGCACTCGCTCGGCGACGCTTTTCGTCACGAGTGGAGTTGCGGTCTATTGTACGCCTTTCCGCCTATACCACTTCTACCCAGAGTGTTGAAGAAGATTCGGCACGACCGGGCCCAAGTCATTCTTGTGGCTCCGGACTGGGCTCGAAGAGTTTGGTATCCCGAGCTACTCAATATGAGCGTAGATCCCCGATCCGTCTGCCTCTTCGGGAGGATCTTCTGTCGCAGCAGCAGGGGACGGTCCTCCACCCGAACCTGTCCAGTCTACACCTGCTTGCGTGGAGATTGAGCGGCGGCAGTTGATTCCTTTCGACTTGCCTCCCGAAGTTTGTGATGTGATTCTGGCAGCCAGGCGTCCCTCCACTAAGGTGGTATACGCCTGCAGGTGGAACAAATTTGTGGCATGGTGCACAGCAAAGGCTGTGGATCCCCTTTCTGCCCCTCTTTCTGAGGTCCTTCTGTTCCTTCTCTCTCTGGCCCAACAGGGTTCTGCCCTGGGTACCATCAAGGGTTATCTTTGTGCTATCTCGGCCTTCCTCAGGCTCCCTGATCAGCCCTCCCTTTTCAAGTCCCCTGTTGTTAACAGGTTCTTAAAAGGCATTACTCACCTCTTCCCTCCTGTTCCGTTTGTGATGCCTCAGTGGGACTTAAACTTGGTTCTTACCTTTTTAATGTGCGCTCCCTTTGAGCCTCTACATAACTGTCCTCTTCGTCTTCTGACTCTGAAGACAGCCTTTCTGGTGGCCATCACCTCCGCTCGGCGGGTGAGTGAGCTCAGGCTCTATCTTGCAAACCTCCCTTTCTGTCTGTTCATCCAGACAAGGTTGTTCTTCGGACGCGTCCGTCCTTCTTGCCAAAGGTGGTTACTGCTTTCCACATTGGGCAGACCATCACTTGCCCACCTTCTTTCCGCCTCCGCATCCTTCCAGAGAGGAAGAGAGGCTCCACCGTCTGGACCCAAAACGTGCGCTCTCCTTCTATATTGACCGCACAAAACACTTCCGGGTGGATGACCAGCTCTTTATTGGCTACGTGGGCGCCAAAAAGGTCGGGCGGTGCACAAGAGGACCATCTCCCGCTGGGTTACCTTGTGCATCAAGACCTGCTATTCTTTGGCTAAAGGAGCCTCCTGTTGGGCTGCGTGCCCATTCCACCAGGGCAACGGCTGCTACCACGGCCTTGGGCCGCGGTGTTCCGCTGCCGGTTATCTGTCAGGCAGCTACGTGGGCCTCGCTGCACGCGTTTACAAAGCATTACTGCCTTGACAGTCAGGTCCGGAGGGACGGCTTCTTTGGCCGTTCTGTCCTCCAGGACTTCCTTGTCTGATCTTTGTTCGCAGACCCACCACCGGGGTTGGTATTGCTGGGGTATCTATTCTAAGGTAAGGAATCTGTCACTAACGTGTCTCTTTCAGATGCACAAGTTACTAACTTGTGTAACGATATATCTGTAAGAGACAGTAGTTAGTGACAGATTCACTCACCCACCCATCCTCCCGTTCTGCGAACTGATTTCTAGGGTTAAGGACATCCCTTTCAGGGCCCTAGTATTTTTCAGACACCTATGTCAGCTTCTTGCATGGCTCTGCGTTCCTGGCGCGGAAAGTCGTGTACAGAACTGGCGTCAGCGCGCAGGCGGCGCCTAAGTACTGCCCGCGGCGTCATCCCGGCGATCACGGCGCCGACGACGGACGCGGAGCCGCACGACGCCGCCTACCGACGCGCAGAAGGGTACTGCTACGCAAAAAGCTTTCCGGATCCAGCCTGACGCCTGGGGATATTCTAAGGTAAGGAATCTGTCACTAACTACTGTCTCTTACAGATATATCGTTACACAAGTTAGTAACTTGTGCATCTGCACCTATCCTGGACATACTAGTGCCTCCTAACTACGACATCATTAGGTTAGACAGATCTAGTGGACAAGGTTGTGGCATCGCTTGTATATATCGTAGAAGTCTATCAGTCAAACAAACACAATCCGCTCTCCTGCCGTCTTGCGAATACTTGTGCATTGAGGTGGCTTGTAGCAATTATCATCCATGCAAAGTGCACACGTTCTACCACCCTCCTCGTGACAATCCTCCGTTGATAGAACAGATCATGAATATCATCTCAACTAACGCAGATGTACATGGCACTCAGATCTTCTTGGGAGATTTCAACCTCCACTGGAACGACATGAATGATGTGGCAGTCAATAGCCTCAAATCGTTCCTGGTAGACCTTAACCTAATCCAAATTTGTGACAGCCATACCCACATTAAAAGAGCTACCTTAGATCTAGTCATCGGTAAGCCCAACTCCATTCACCTCGAATCCATCGTCCCGTGTGACTGGACTGATCACCACTGCATTACCTTCCTCATCTCAGATCTTGTGAGAGCTAACAGAGCCCAGCCTAAGTACCCCAGGCATTGGAAAAGATGTCTGCGAAACATCAACTTGCGTGATCTGACGGCTCTCTGTGATAACACCCTGCCCCCTCCAGTAGATATGTCCGACGTTCAGGACCTTACGGACCACTATAGCAGTACCATGTCTAGTGTTCTAGACTCGATGGCGCCTCTGCAGCTAAAAAGATTGTCCTCCAAAGTCTCCAAACCTTGGTACAACAATAGTCTAAATACTGAAAGACGGAGTCTGAGACTAGCGGAAAGATTGTGTAGATCCTCCCCCTCCCTTGAACATCTCAACCAGCTGAGATATGTAAGAAATATCTATAACAAACACATCAGATGCTCTAAAGCAACCTTCTTTAGAAACCAATTAGAGTATGCAAAAAACCGTCCAAAAAAGCTGTTCGAGCTCATCAAGCTTAAATCAAACAGTCAACCGAACCTTTCCACACTGGGGCTAGGTCCGCAGCCCAACTGCGATGAATTTGCCGACTTCTTCTCTGATAAGACTACTAAGATCGAAGCTGAACTACGTTCAGCCTTGGAGCACCTGTCGACCGCCCCTCCTAACTCCCTCCTTCCTATTGGGTCGGATGACGTCCTGCTCGGTCGGCTCTGCCCCCTCAAAAACAACGCCTCCTGGAGCATTTTCAATACTTTGGATGAAAATACTATACGCAAAACGCTAGCTACTCTGAAACCATCTAACCATTTCAACGACCCCTTGCCATCGAACTTCTTCTCTGAGATCAGAGCCTCCTTAATCCCACTCTGGACGAAGATTGTCAATGCTTCACTTCTGCAAGATGCTATTCCGGACTTCCTAAAATCTGGGCAGGTTACCCCTATTCTAAAGAAACCATCCGCAGACCTCTCTGACCTACACAACTTTCGCACAATTTCTAACATTCCCACGTTGGCAAAGCTCCTGAAGAAATGTGTGCATGTCCAGCATTACGACCACATTGAACAATTCCGACTCCTGGACCAATTTCAATCCGGTTTCCGCCAGGGTCATAGCACAGAAACTGCTCTCACTCATATTGTAGATGACGCGCTTAGATTGCTCTATCAAAACGACTCTTGCCTACTGATCCTCCTCGACCTCTCATCAGCCTTTGATACTGTTAAACATAACAATCTAATTGACCTCTTGGAACACAGCATGGGGCTTTCTGGGCCTGTACTAAACTGGTTCTCTTCATTCCTCCACAATAGAACCCAAAGCTTCAAGGTGAACCAGTCCCTGTCTCATCCTTCACCGGTCACCCTGGGGGTTCCACAGGGCTCTGCTCTCACCCACTCTCTTCAACCTGTTCATGGAGCCTTTAACAGAAATCTTGAAATCATCCAGCATTCACTATCACATGTACGCCGATGATACCCAACTGTACATGAAGGTCGCCTCTCCTGAGGACATCAGGTCCCTCAATTCAATCTTACTGAAAACACAAAGCTGGCTGACTCGGAACCATCTGAAGCTCAACGCTCTTAAAACTGAATTCCTCCTAATCGCACCACCCAAGCAGTCTCCAGTCATCGAAGAATGGATGAGTCAACTAACAGCTCTAAATTGCACGCCTCACATCATTGATTCCACAAGCTCACTGGGAATAATGCTAGACAAGAGTATGAACATGCAGAGGCATATTAGTACACTCACCAAAGGAGCGAACTTCCAACTCAGCCTCTTAAGGAAAATTAAACCTTTCCTCCCTTCGCATGACTTAAAGGTTGCGGTTCAAGCCCTAGTGATCTCTAAGCTTGAGTATGGAAGCGCAACCCTTTGTGGCCTTCCTAGAGCGAAGACAGCCCCTCTCAGGGCTACCCTCAATTCTGCTGTCAGGCTCGTAACGGGCTTGAAAAGATACAATCATATCACGCCTGAGCTGATATCCCTAAATTGGCTCCCTTACGATGCTAGGATACAATTAAAAATTGCATGTATGGCACATAAAGCCATTCATTTCAATACCCCATTGTACCTCGCTCAAAAGTTGGAGCTCTCGGGTGGATCTAGATCCTCAAGAAGTGCCAGCACATTACTGCTCAAACCACAAAAATTTAACAAAAAGAAAACTTACAATCGAGCCTTCTCAGGTATCGCCCCGAGGATTTGGAATGCCTTACCCCCTGGAGTCAGGTTGAATCCCTCTACTGCCCTTTTAAAAAAGGAAGTCAAATTGATACTGATGAAGAAACTCTCACCACTGTAATGGATCCTCCAAGTCGCTAGATGACACCCTGTCGGTCGGAGTATATGAAGTCTGTCTTGCCGATCTGTCGGTCCTCTATTACCTCCGCTCGGTAATATGCTATGATACCCCTTGTGACCATGGGCGCAACATAGACTTTATCCCTATACTTCCTTTCTCAAGGTAGTATAAACGTTATGGACGAAGAAACTTCTGCCTGGACTCATTGCTTCCATTGCTTCCTAGGGCGCCTTGCTTTATGAGACTGTTATGACTGTTTTTTTGTTTGGTTGATCTGCGTTTTACCCCTGTATCCTTCCCTGACTTATTGTAAAGCACTCTGATACCCCCGGTGGTCATGGTCGCGTTATAGAAAACTTTTAAAATAAAAATAAATAAATTAAAATAAAATAATGGGTTTAAAGGAAATACCTCGGTTTTGTCCTTATTTAAGGTGTATCCAGAGACCTCCAAAAATGTATGGATAATAGTGATGATATGTGGGATAGCAATTCCGACGTCCTCTGAGAAGATAAGGCTGTCATTTGCGTATGCTACTGTTTTATATATATTGGCCCTGAATTGGAGACTTTTGATTTTAGGTGCAACGTTAAGTAATTTAAGTAAGGGGTCAATAGTAATTAAAAAGAGCAAGGGGGAGAGAGGGCATCTCTGTTTTGTACCTTGGTGTAAGTCAAAATATGAGGAGGTTGAACTGTTAATCCTAATGTTTGCTTTGGGATTCGCATAGAGCGCCAGTGCCATATTAATAAAAGAGTCACCCAGATTATGGGATTCAAGGATCGCATGCAGAAAAGGCACAGACACTTTATCGAACTCCTTTTCGACGTCAAGTGCAATCGCCGCAGTCAGTAGTGAGGAAAAGCAAGCTTTTTCTATAATGTGGCAGAATGTGCAAATGTTGTCTCTCGCAAGGCTCCCTTTGACGAAACCCTTTTTGGGAGTTATGAATAAGTTTGGGTATGCAACTTGCTAGCATGTTGCTAGGATTTTTGCAAAGATTTTAGCTTCCATGTTTAGGAGAGAGAGGAGGCGAAAGTTTTTGGTCCGAATGATCCTTGCCTTCTTTGGTGATGATCACTGTGGAGGCCTCAGCGGCCGTGCCAGAGTCCTTGCCATGTAGGGCAAAGTGATTGATTGTATTTTTAAGGTGCTTGATGATCGAGGAGGTAAAAGTTTTATAAAAAACAATGGGGAAGCCGTCGGGACCAGGTGCCTTCCCTGAACGGATGGCTTTAATTGCATTAACAAACTCCTACATTTCTATTGGTTTATTCAAGAGTGCCCTTTCTTCCTCAAAGACTAAGTAGTAGGGAGTGAATTAAGGAACTCTTGGCATTTTATTTTATCACATGATGATTGCAGAGTATATTTCTTCCTATAAAATTCTTTGAAAACCTCACGGATCTCTTTGTTATGGAATTTTTTAGAGCCATCTTGGTCCTTAATGTGAGTAATTTGGTTGTTGAGGTTGTTAAATTTGAGGGTGGAGGCAAGTACTTTGCCAGCTCTGTTACGTTATAAGAGTTAGTCAGGATTTTTGGGCATGAATAGCAAGGTAGATCAACTGGATTTGAAGGTTTATTTTAACTGTTTGATGTCGGAAGTAGGGATAAATTATTAAAATGTCTAAACATGTTTTCTTTATTTTTGATTTCATCACCCAGTGATAGAAGATTTCTCTTAATTTCGCCATTTTTTCCTAGACATTTGTTTAATGATTTGCCCTCTTACAATGCATTTAAATGCGTCCCATAATATTATCGGGGATTTGACAGAGTGTTCCATTTCCCTGAAGCAAAGATCTATTTCGTTTTGTAGGTCTGCAGTAGCAGTTTCATTCTCTAGAATCTCAGTGTTTAGGCGCCAGGTTCGGCTACCTCCTTTGTCAGCAAGGTTAAGAATGGACATTGAGATTGCAGCGTGGTCAGAGACGAGGATTGGATGAATTTTAGTTTCGAAGGTGGACTTTAGGAGTGAGGCATCTACAAGGATAATCAAAATGGGAGAAGCTGGAATGAGGTGAGGAGAAAATTGTAAAGTCGCTGCCCTTAGGACTGTGTAGTCTCCAAGAATCTAGGATGCGATGTGAAGAGCAGAGGTTGAGCAACTGTTTGTGTGCCCTGGGTGTTGAAATCTCCCCCTACTATTTGTTTTTGGGCCTTGTGGAATGTCTGCTAATTTTTTATTAAGGGTACGCCAAAAACTAGGGTTGTCTACGTTGGGGCATATATATTCATGACAAACAGATCATCAGCTCCATTGTTTAGCCTAGTAAGTAGCAATCGCCCATTGGTGTCATGCTCAGATGCGATTCTGTTTAAACCCGATTTCTTGGATAGAAGGGTAATAGCCCCATTTTTTCCCCTCACTTCAGAGCATGTAACATCACATTAGCAGGGCTTATTGAAAGCCTGTCTTGGTCTGTTGGAGGAGTACTAAGTCACGCGCAAGCTCTTTGCAGTAGTCCAGGATTTTGGTTCTTTTGACAGGGTGGTTCAACCCCTTGGTGTTCGAGGATACAACGTTCATAGCGGACACTGGCCATATTTCTGGGTTGCTGATGTGCATCTTGATGTAGGGGGCTCTAAACAGGCCTTAGGTGGTTGTAGGCAACTCTTTGAAGTGCCAAATTTCCCACTAGGAAAGGGTACAAGGGGAAATGGATGAGAAGAGAACAAACAACTTCGGGCCCCCATGAACTCCAGAGGGACGACAGGGCCCCTTCCCACCAGGGAATGTCTGTAAGAGACGTGGTGCATGGGAAAAGTCATGATGGAACGTGGATGAAGCCACTGTGACCAGTAAAGGAGGGCAGCCGGGGAGTAGGATATGCTGAGGAGGATGAATGGTGATAAGGTCTGGTGTAAATTGCCATTGTACATGGTACCCAAAATGTGAACATCTTAATGAAACAGTTGTGAAGAGAAGAACGTCTAACACATTTAGCCCGGAATAAGACAGTGTAGTCCGGCCCTAGTTGGAATCACTGTTAGAGGATGAACACAATCAAAATTTGGCACATGTTTGAAACATATGTGGAGCAAAGTACAGTTCACAGAAAACATAGTCCCTGATAATTAAACACACAAACAGTAGGATTCTGATGGAGAACAGAAGGCAACATTAGCAAGGTTAATATTTCCCGCAACGAAAGCGTGTATATCTAAATTGTAACCATCTCCTACAATACTACAGAGTGTACCTGATGGGTAGGAAAGGAAAGACGGTGTGTGTCCCTATTTAAGATATATAGAGTGAAATGCAATTGACCATGACTACCATGTGATCCATCTGCCTACTTTTAAGGAGTAAGTTGTGGCCCTCCGTCCATCCCACGGTACACATGTGAATATGTGTGAAAACAAAGCATCTGACGCTAACATCTGAAGTTTCATTATGGGTAGAGAGACCTGTGTCGACCCTACTACAATAGTGACAGGTTCCTATAAAATTACGGGAGATAACTTAACCTTAGAACATGAAAAGAAGTATGTTAACCGCAGGTAGAGCAATGTACAGGCTAGCTCTTAGACCGAGTGGACTGTTAAGTCATCACAGAGACCGCTGGACTGCGTGCTCCAAAGGGGAGCAGAGCAGTCTCTATGGTGTAGACCCTAACTTGTATTTGCACTCACTGTCCTAAGTGAGTGGCGAACGTGTGACTACAATGATCTCTATGAGATCAGTGGGAGCTTAGGACTTCTGAGCTTGTGTCAGGTTTGACTGTGGTATGTGAAGACATGTGGACAAATAGACCAAAAGAGGAAGTGGTAATGCAGAGCGGGTCCTGTGTCCTGAACATTTAGAACAAACCGCGTGTATCAAGAACGATCTGACTAACAACAAAAGGATCTAATCCTGGAGTCAACTGCGGCAGGTGAGCAGCTTCAGGCAGATCAGGGGTTGTGAAGATTAGTGGAAGTGCTAGAATGAGAGTCTGAGTCCATATCTGATTGACTGTCAAGGAAGGCTGCTAAATCTGCTGGTTCCATGAAGATTTTGGTCTGGCCTCTGAAGGTTATTCGAAATCTCAAAGGGCCCGAAAATGAAAAAGGAATTTCCATTTCTATGAGCCGTTTCCGTAAGTTCAGGAAACCCTTTTGACGAATTACAGTCTCTCTAGCATAGTCCTGCGAAATGGAGATCTTATGATCACCCAAGCCTTCCTCATAAGTGCCAAGATTTGTTCCGTGTGGATGGCGTAAGAATTTGAAGATCAGAGGTCTTGGAGTCCACATGTTTTTAGGTTTTAAATTTGGAACCCTATGGGCTCTTACGATCTCAAAGTCCTTGCTGAAGGTGATGTGGTATTTCTGGGATCCAAATAATTAAGAAATCGGCAACCGAGGGGGGTGAGGTTTCAATACCTTCCGGCGATCCAAAGATGCAAAGATTACTTCTTCGGTTGCGGTCTTTCTGTTCCGTGAGCTCTCTCTTTAATGAGGAAATAGAACACACAAACTTTTGACGATGCTTGGCTTGAACATTCGTGAAGTCTTCCACCATACTTATTCTTGTTACAGCATTCGAGATTCTTATTGTTAAATCTTTATGGTCTTTGCGGATCCCCGCCACTTACACCTGAAGCAGGCCAGTGTTTGTTTTAGTGCTCTGAGCTACGTAATGTACAGTATTGAGTTTAAGGAGTATTGCCTCTAAGGTAGAGGAGGATTCGGGCTGCCTTTTACTGGTGACTCCGGAATAGGTGGCAACCGCTTCAAGCACTTCAGGTTTGCCTTGGTATTGCTGTCTTTCATATTTCCGTCTCTGATATCTGACATCTTGTGACAGTTGGTCTGATTATTCTTGTAGAGGAGTGGGTACCATCAGTGCGAGGTACCCAGCTAGGAGAGTGGTTCCCACCTAAACTCAGACTTGTTTAAGCTCTTGTCTTGTACTTGTGCACTACTGGGACGGTGTGCTGATGTAGATGCACTCACTGAGGATTTTGAATGCGGTACTGCAACTCGACGCAATAGCAAATATAGTTTGTTGCAGGACTGGGCTTCTCTGTGACACTCTGATCTGGTAGGGGCGCCACTGCGCGACTATGGGACCCAAGAGTCAGTGCACAAGATAGATGATTGGACCTAGGTTCAGGTGAAGAGGTGTCCTGTTCGAGGTGTGAATCCGGTGTACTGAGTCCCACCTTGGGGTGGGGGCAAAAGTGAGCCCTTGCAGAATTAGTCCTCTTCTCTGGGACACTGCACTGGTAGCTGCACTGATGAGGCGTCTTCCAGGAGTACTGTAGGATGATTGACTTATGGACTCATTTGTGCACACACTGAAAAATGGATCTCATTGACTAGATAGCACCTTCTGTTTACGCTCAGACTCAGGTCAAGAAAATTGTGCACAAACAGACTAATGACACTCCATGAGGGTATAAACAGACAATTGTACTCCATGGGGGTATTGAAAACTGGCATCAGAATCAATCGATGTTAGCTGCAAGGTCGGAGCACATTGTGAGGAACACAGGTCAGTGCTGATCTTTGGGAGCTCAGTTGGCAAACAAAAAAGAGTCTACCCCTCTGCACATGGGGTCCAGACTTGTCATAGTTCACAATAGGCAGAGCGACAGGGCCACAGAGATAAAAACATAGATCAGAGGAGTGAGGTGGATTTAGGCAGAAGCAGTCATTGCCAATTTGAGTGGAAGGTAGCGCTGGTGTACACTGCAACTGGACACAGTAATCCCCATTGAGTTCCACCATTAGTTGTGCCAGCAGAAAGAGCCTAGAACTATCCCCAAAGAATGCCTTGTTACGTTTAGAGGGATTCACCCGCATCGTTTTTTTCTTCCTTCCAATATTTGTATTGGGATTCCGACACCGGACTGAGTGGGTAGGCCTTAGAAGTGTGCTTAGCGGGCACGAGTGCACCGCGAGGCAGTTCACTACAGGGGAGGATGGTAAGACGTTGATCTCCCACCGCAGGGATCACCAGAGGTCTTGGTTCCTCGCTCTGATGAACTGTGTCCCTCAGGTGGGCCAGTAGCGGCGAGCGCTGAGGAGATGAGTCAGGCCGCCATTTTGGATGAGCTGAGGTGCCGAGCGCCAGGTCAGACAGATCGCCTCCGGAGAGCGTCGCAGTGGGGGATAAGACTTCAACCCTAACCACCACATAGAAAGAGAGGGTTCTTATAGTTCCTGACCGACAGGTGGGCACTAGTAGTTTCTTCAGATGGGCCCGTAATTGAATGTGGAGTTTTCCGACTCGGGAGATGGTCCGACGCTACCATGTTGGATCTTCTGTTGCGGGGATATTGGTCTGGGGGAACGCCGGTTCAGAAGGTGTTCGGAGGTTCCCAGTCACTCCTCCAGGGTCATGCTGTATTCCGGCACATAAATATATCTTTTTACCTCTCAGCGGGCATCCCGATCGGCTTTTTACACTCGAAGCACTGCTGAGCTTAGGGCAAAGCCGCCATCTTAGCCGTGCGCCTGGCCACACATTGCCTCTAAGTTAAGCATGACTGCTTTGTGCCAAGCTACCAGAGGGTTAAGCACAGGTTAATTTAGTGGCATTTTTTGGTTCACCCTGAAAAGAATGTTGATTGTTTTCTGAGCGGTACTTCCACCCCCCTTCAACCAATCACTCAATTCCTTACAGTTACCATAATCATCTATCCATCTAGAACTAAAAATAATCTCCATTGCTGGCTTAAGTTCTGAAGAGTTCCAGATCTCTGCTACCGCCAGACATCCTGTGCATTCTCCAGAGTTGCAGCAAACATCCATTTTTGAGCTTGAGTATATAAACTATAATGTTTCCTATCAATTTCTTCCATGACTCCTGCTTATTGTCAGGCCTGAATTCCAAGTTTTCTTATTTGCTTCCAGGTTACCATGAATATGTGGATGAATTTAAGCCACTGAACAAGATACATGGGCACTTTGAGCACAACACTGCGCCCCTCTGCGTGCTTCCCCATGCACTGCAACTAAACAGCACTAAATGCAGTACTCCTTCTTCGACTCCTTCTCCTTCACTGTCCCCTCTTTCTCATGTACTCTAGTGCTACGTGCAGCCTCTGTTCATGCGGCGCTATGACAGTGACTGGGATCAAAGAAACACATGCATTAACTATATTGTGACAGATACTAGCAGAAAACGAGTTTTTCATTGCAACGTTTTGTAAGCCTCATATTCTTAAAGTTCTTGTCGAAAACAATGTTATGCATCTTATGAAGTGAGACTGCTAACATTAAACTTTAGGGAAAATGTCTTGATCTCTTTAGGTTTTGATAACATGAAAAAAAAATGCTTGTTTTCCTTTTTTCAGCTTTCAATAGAATCCCGGACACAGATGACTAGAAAAGCCATTGGAGCAATCAAACTGATCACGGAAAAAAAAGGAAAAAAGACCATTGATGACGGCAGTGCTGGGAGTTGCCCAATTACTTACGAGGAGGCTTTAAACCACCTGAAGCAATCTCTTGCTCATCTGGCAACTCTCAGTCATGACCTTCTAACTAACCTCAGGAGCACTGACCAGGTAATGAGCATTTCTCTTTCACTAACAACCTTTTCCTACAGCTGTTTCCTTTATATTACCCACTGCGGCCACCTGCTACTTGGATGGGTTTATGTGACCTGGCTGTCACACTGTGACATCTTTTTAAGTGGCTTATGTAGACAGACTCACTGTAGGTACAATAACCTAAATCAGAGACATCATGCAGAACAAGGACATGTGGAGGGACATAGCGTCAGCTTATATTTGCAGATGTCTCATTATAAATGGAGAGAAATAGCACAGTAATCTCTCTATTGCATAAGCAGTGGAATAGACTATGCTTTTTCTCGTGGCTTCCATATAGGAAAAAGATGGAAGCGAGGTAGATGTAATTTCTCTGAATCTGTTTGTAAAAGCACCGTCCCTGCGCGGACATCTTGGAGGGCGAAGAGTCTGAAATAATGAAGTCGGGTAAATACAAATGAGCATGCAAAAGGTCACACGGTGTGCTACCTCGCTGCTGTTATGGATTTCGAGGAATAGGTTTGAGCAAGAGATTGCCCTGTGCATGTGTAATTAGGGCAATCCCAAAGCTTCCCGAAGGACAGATGCATAGTGTGGATTTGTGAAGTTTATTTAACTGTTTTGTGATAGCCACTTTGTAACATTGCTGAACACTGTTTTCTGTAGTTTGTGGTTTAACCATGTTCCTTTTCTGGGTGAAGCAAAGTGGGAAGATTCTGGCAGTTGAATAATATTTGTGGTATTTTCAGTTCATATATTTGGCAGGGGTGATCTTCACTTAGAGTGCCCCTGTCCCTTTTTGGGGGGAGAATATGCTGAAGGTGGACAAACCATTGCATTGCATGTTATGGATCAGTGCCAGCCAAAGTCATATTTAAACTCCTGAGTAATGCATAATTAGTTTATCTGAAAGAGACACAGCTGAAAGAGACACGTTAGTGACAGATTCCTTACCTTAGAATATCCCCAGGCGTCAGGCTGGATCCGGAAAGTTTTTGCGTAGCAGTACCCTTGCGCGTCGGTAGGCGGCGTCGTGCGGCTCCGCGTCCGTCGTCGGCGTCGTGATCGCCGGGACGACGTCGCGGGCAGTACTTAGGCGCCGCCCCTGCGCGCTGACGTCAGTTCTTCTTTTTCCGCGCCAGCAAGTGCAGATCCGGGAAGAGCAGTGCCCTAGTCTTTTTTTGACTAACTTTTTTGGTGAATTTTTTCACTGTTTCTTCGAATCGACTTCAAGGTGTCGTAGGGATGCCCGGCTTTAAACGTTGCGGCGCCTGTGCTCGGATGATGTCCATCACAGACCCGCATCGGGAGTGTCTCTTCTGCCTCGGCCGAGGCCACGACACGGAGTCGTGTTCCGACTGCCGGGCCCTCAACTCGAAAGCTTTGCGAGAGCGGTCTCGAAAGCTCCTCGAGGCCCGGCATTCGGCTCCGCGCCACACCAAGCCCCGGTCGCGTGAGAGGTCGAGGGGTCGGTCGCGGAGTCCTCACCGGTCGTCGGCATCGAAGTCTTCGTCGTCCGGTAAGTCCAAGCACAAAAAGTCCAAAAGCATCGTCGCTCTAGGACTTCGCCTCGCCGGTCTCGCGACTCGGCTGAGGCCCTCCCGGCACCGTCCCCGCCCCGCGGCCCGGACATGCCTGTGGAGTCGCCCCCGCAATACCCGTCCTTCCCGGGTTCGGGGGCGGATCCGGCCCAAATACAGGAATTCCTGTCGGCCATGGCCCGCCTCTTCGGGCCTCAAGGTCCCTCCGGTGCGCCTTCGGGCCCCGCGGGCCCTGATGGGGTTGCCCCGGCGTCGCCGACGGCTCCGGCCCCGGCGTCGCCCGTGCCTCCAGCCTCGATCCCGGCTCCAGCCCCGGCCTCGATCCCGGCTCCGCAACCCCCATCGATGCCGGTCGACCTAACCACGCCTCAGCCGACGCTGATGTCTCCGGTGCCGTTCTCGATGCCGCCTGGGGCTCCGGGCGGCGTCGTCCCCCAGTTCCTTCCGGCTCCGGACATGGACCCGGACCGACGTCGCTCGACGCCGGTTCCGGCGCCGATGAGACCTTGGGTCCCAAATGTCCCTCCTCCTCCTTATTTTGAACCAGAGGAGGACCAGGAGGACTGGGAGGGGTCTGATGACCCTCTGGCACAACCCCTGTCTAGGGGATGCCAGTGGTCTAGATACTTCCCCTGACACTGGCATGCTGTCTCCTCCCGTGGCTACGGAGGAGGGAGCCAATTTTGCAACGGTGTTGCGTAGGGCGGCTGGAGCCTTACATCTCCAACTCCCTACTGTGGCGGTCAAGACTAATCTCTTGACAGAGGTGCTTCAGCCGGCAGCCTCCTCTACGGAGACTGTGCTGCCGTTTAACGATGCCCTCACTGACGTTCTTTTGGGCGCCTGGTCCAAGCCCAACACAGGGGCTCCTGTGGATAGGAACGTGTCCCGACGCCATCGCCCAGCTCCGGGCGACCCCCTATTTCTCTCTGTCCACCCCACACCTGAGAGCTTGGTTGTCCAAGCCTCCGCTTCCCAAACCGCCTTCCCTACCGCCCCTCCGGATAGGGAATCCAAACGCCTGGATCAATTTGGGAAGAAGGGTTTTTCTTCCTCCAGTGCTGGCTTGTGGTCCATCAACACCGCTTGTCTTTTGGGCCGATATACCCACTCCTTGTGGGATTCGGTGGCGACTGTTTTGCCCCAGTGTTCTGAGGAGGTCCAGACACTGCTTTCCCGCGCCATTGCGGAAGGAAGGGATGCGGCCAAATACACCATACGATGTGGCCTTGATACCGCCGACTCGCTGGGCAGGTCTATTGCAACGACGGTGGCGCTGCGTCGCCACGCCTGGCTGAGAACCACTGGTTTTCAGGGGATGTCCAGAATACTCTCATGGACATGCCCTTTGATGGAGTCGGTCTTTTGGGTACAAAGCAGACCATGCGTTGGAGCGCTTTAAGGACTCACGGGCTACTGCCAAGTCCCTGGGCCTTTCTGCTACACGCCCTCCGCTAACTTCTGCTTTTCGCCCCTATCGTGGCCACGGAAGGGGCGCCCAGTCACGTCAGCAGCCCAGCCACCGGCCCGCGCAGCAGGCGTCTTCGCGTGGCCGAGACGTGGATACCGCCGTGGCGGTTCGGGCAACCAGCGTGCGGGTCAGGCCACCACCTCCAAACCGTCCGCGGCCTCCAAGCCCTCCTAGTCCCTCCTTTCAGGTGCACAGCACGCCAGTAGGGGGCAGGGTCCGCCATCACCTTCACCACTGGCGTCCCATCACCTCGGACAGGTGGGTCTTGGACATTGTCCGAAGGGGCTACTCCCTCCCCTTCGAGACCACCCCCCAGCCATGCCACCTCAATTCCACCGCATGTCAGGGGATCACTTGGTACTTCTGCAGAAGGAAGTCACGGCCCTCTTGGCCAAGAGGGCCATCGAGCATGTTCCGACCCCAGAAGTAGGGCGTGGTTGCTACTCCCACTACTTTCTGGTGCCCAAAAAGGACAAGGAGGACATGCGTCCTATCTTGGACCTCCGGAACGTCAATCGCTTCCTCCGGAAGGAGAAGTTCAAGATGCTCACCCTAGCTCAGGTCTTGACTGCCCTCGACCCTGGAGACTGGTTGGTAGCGTTGGACTTGCAGGACGCCTATTTCCACATCCCCGTCCTGCCGGCCCACCGGCGTTACCTTTGGTTCACGGTAGGCCTCGAGCATTTTCAGTTCACCGTGCTCCCCTTTGGCCTTACCAGTGCCCCTCAGGTATTCACGAAAGTGATGGCGGTGGTCGCAGCTCATCTGCGCCGGGCAGGGGTTTCAGTCTTCCCCTACCTCGACGACTGGCTGCTGAAGGCGGGCTCGTCCCAGTCAGTCGTCTCCCACCTCCAGACTACGGCCGAACTCCTGCACTCGCTGGGGTTCTCCATCAATGTGCCGAAGTCGCATCTGATTCCTTCTCCACAGCTCTTTTTCATCGGAGCAGTTCTGGACACGACGCAGTTTCGGGCCTATCCTCCCGAACGGCGAGTCCGGGATATTCAGGCTATGATTCCGATTTTTCAGCCTTTATCCTGGGTTTCGGTACGGATGACCCTGAGGCTGCTGGGCCTCATGGCCTCCTGCATCCTGCTGGTCAATCATGCCAGATGGCATATGCGGGCTCTGCAGTGGGACCTGAAGTTCCAGTGGGCGCAGCACCAGGGCAGCCTGTCCGATCACGTCCAGATCTCGGAGGGGACTGCAAAACAGTTGCAGTGGTGGCTCTCGAACCGGCAATGGGTCATGGGCAGATCCCTCTCCCTTCCCCAGCCAGAGCACACAGTTGTGACGGACGCGTCCCTTCTGGGATGGGGCGGTCACATGGGAGAGGCGGAGATCAGAGGCCTCTGGTCTCCGGCGGAGTCCCGGCTCCATATCAACCTTCTGGAGCTCCGGGCGATCCGACTTGCACTCAAGGCATTCCTTCCCTCTGTCAAAGGGAAGGTAGTGCAGGTGTTCACAGACAACACCACCGCCATGTGGTACTGCAACAAACAAGGCGGGGTGGGGTCTTGGACCCTTTGTCAGGAGGCTCTGTGCCTCTGGACATGGCTGGAACATCAGGGCATGTTCCTGATGGTTCAACACCTGGCAGGTTCCCTGAACGCCAGGGCGGACGAACTCAGCCGCAGGTGCATGATGGATCACGAATGGCGTCTTCACTCGGAAGTGGCGCAAGGACTCTTTCTACAGTGGGGAGAGCCTTGGTTAGATCTATTCGCCACCGAAGAGAACGCGCAATGTCATCAGTTCTGCGCGTTGGAATTTCCAAGGCGGCACTCGCTCAGCGACGCTTTCGTCACGAGTGGAGTTGCGGTCTATTGTATGCCTTTCCGCCTATACCACTTCTACCCAGAGTGTTGAAGAAGATTCGGCACGACCGGGCCCAAGTCATTCTTGTGGCTCCGGACTGGGCTCGAAGAGTTTGGTATCCCGAGCTACTCAATATGAGCGTAGATCCCCGATCCGTCTGCCTCTTCGGGAGGATCTTCTGTCGCAGCAGCAGGGGACGGTCCTCCACCCGAACCTGTCCAGTCTACACCTGCTTGCGTGGAGATTGAGCGGCGGCAGTTGATTCCTTTCGACTTGCCTCCCGACGTTTGTGATGTGATTCTGGCAGCCAGGCGTCCCTCCACTAAGGTGGTATACGCCTGCAGGTGGAACAAATTTGTGGCATGGTGCACAGCAAAGGCTGTGAATCCCCTTTCTGCCCCTCTTTCTGAGGTCCTTCTGTTCCTTCTTTCTCTGGCCCAACAGGGTTCTGCCCTGGGTACCATCAAGGGTTATCTTTGTGCTATCTCGGCCTTCCTCAGGCTCCCTGATCAGCCCTCCCTTTTCAAGTCCCCTGTTGTTAACAGGTTCTTAAAAGGCATTACTCACCTCTTCCCTCCTGTTCCGTTTGTGATGCCTCAGTGGGACTTGAACTTGGTTCTTACCTTTTTAATGTGCGCTCCCTTTGAGCCTCTACATAACTGTCCTCTTCGTCTTCTGACTCTGAAGACAGCCTTTCTGGTGGCCATCACCTCCGCTCGGCGGGTGAGTGAGCTCCAGGCTCTATCTTGCAAACCTCCCTTTCTGTCTGTTCATCCAGACAAGGTTGTTCTTCGGACGCGTCCGTCCTTCTTGCCAATGGTGGTTACTGCTTTCCACATTGGGCAGACCATCACTTTGCCCACCTTCTTTCCGCCTCCGCATCCTTCCAGAGAGGAAGAGAGGCTCCACCGTCTGGACCCAAAACGTGCGCTCTCCTTCTATATCGACCGCACAAAACACTTCCGGGTGGATGACCAGCTCTTTGTTGGCTACATGGTCGCCAAAAAGGTCGGGCGGTGCACAAGAGGACCATCTCCCGCTGGGTTACCTTGTGCATCAAGACCTGCTATTCTTTGGCTAAGAAGGAGCCTCCTGTTGGGCTGCGTGCCCATTCCACCAGGGCAACGGCTGCTACCACGGCCTTGGGCCGCGGTGTTCCGCTGCCGGTTATCTGTCAGGCAGCTACGTGGGCCTCGCTGCACACGTTTACAAAGCATTACTGCCTTGACAGTCAGGTCCGGAGGAACGGCTTCTTTGGCCGTTCTGTCCTCCAGGACTTCCTTGTCTGATCTTTGTTCGCAGACCCACCACCGGGGTTGGTATTGCTGGGGTATCTATTCTAAGGTAAGGAATCTGTCACTAACGTGTCTCTTTCAGATGCACAAGTTACTAACTTGTGTAACGATATATCTGTAAGAGACAGTAGTTAGTGACAGATTCCTACCGCCCCACCCATCCTCCCGTTCTGCGAACTGATTTCTAGGGTTAAGGACATCCCTTTCAGGGCCCTAGTATTTTTCAGACACCTATGTCAGCTTCTTGCATGGCTCTGCGTTCCTGGCGCGGAAAGTCGTGTACAGAACTGACGTCAGCGCGCAGGGGCGGCGCCTAAGTACTGCCCGCGACGTCATCCCGGCGATCACGACCCCGACGACGGACGCGGAGCCGCACGACGCCGCCTACCGGCGCGCAAGGGTACTGCTACGCAAAAGCTTTCCGGATCCAGCCTGACGCCTGGGGATATTCTAAGGTAAGGAATCTGTCACTAACTACTGTCTCTTACAGATATATCGTTACACAAGTTAGTAACTTGTGCGTTAGTGACAGATTCCTTACCTTAGAATATCCCCAGGCGTCAGGCTGGATCCAGAAAGTTTTTGCGTAGCAGTACCCTTGTTCGTCGGTAGGTGGCGTCATGCGGCTCCGCGTCCGTCGTTGGCGTCGAGATCGCTGGGATGACGTCGCGGGCAGTGCTTAGACGCCGCTCCTGCGCGCTGACGTCAGTTCTTTCTTTTTCCGCGCCAGTAAGCGCAGATCCGGGAAGAGCAGTGCCCTAGTCATTTTTTGACTAAGTGTTTGGGTGATTTTGTCACTGTTTTCTCGAGTCTCTCGACTCCGAAGGTGTCGGTAGGGATGCCCGGCTTCAAGCCATGCGACGCCTGTGGTTGAATGATGTCGATCACAGACCCGCATCAGGAATGTCTCTACTGCCTCGACCACGACACGAAGTCGTGCCCCGACTGCCGGGCCTTGCATCCGAAGGCTTTGCGAGAGCGGTCTCGAAAGCTCCTCGAGGTCCGGCAGTCGGCTCCGCGCCACACCCCGGTCACGCGAGAGGTCGAGGGGCCGGTCGCGGAGTCCTCATCGGTTGTTGGGGTCCAAGTCTTCTCACTCCTCCGGTAAGTCGAAGCATAAGAAGTCAAAGAAGCGTCATCGCTCGACGACTTCCCCTCGCCGTTCTCGCGACTCTAGCTGTGCTACATTTCAATTACATAGAGCTGAATTTTAGGACTGATTGTCTCCTTAAAGTACGAACATTTTCTTTATTTTTTTATTTATTGAGTTTTGCATAGTGCGTACTTGACCCGAAGAGTTAGCATTGCAGCAATTACATGAGTTATATTTGGAGTAAATAAAAATATATAGTAACAGTATATAAAAGAAGTATACGATAGACAGTTGTAGATGGGGATGATGGTGCGAACCAGACCTGGAGGTATCAGAGTGCTTTACAGAGTTACCATAGCAACAATTACATGAGATACATATGGAGTAAATAAAAATACATATAAACAGTATATAAGAGAGGCATACGCTAGACAGTACGATGTGTGGATGATATAGTTCAGAGGTAGTTCTGGTAGGGTGTTGCGAAGGTGGGGAGAGTAGAGGCTCAGTTGTCCCCAAGGTAGGAATGCTCATATTCATTTGGAGGGTGTGGGGTAAGGGCAACAGGTCAGTCAGATGGTTTAGGTGGGAGGGCGTAGGTATTTATTTAGAACAAGAAGTTTAAGTTTCTTCCTGAAGTGAAGGAGTGATTGGTTGCCACGCAGATCCTGAGGCATCAAGTTCCAGATTATGGAAGCTTTCCCGGAGAAGGAGCG
Organism: Calotriton arnoldi; assembly: GCA_963921515.1. Taxonomy (NCBI): domain Eukaryota; kingdom Metazoa; phylum Chordata; class Amphibia; order Caudata; family Salamandridae; genus Calotriton; species Calotriton arnoldi. The sequence continues at coordinate 4,069,844 of CAWUFW010000063.1, forward strand.
GGTGCGAGATTTTTCTTTCTTAAATTTGGACTGAATCTGGAGTAGACTGTTAGAGCTTGTAATAGGTCTCTTTTGGCTGGCTTTTGATTGTTTGTGAGGTAGACAGTTTTTTCTGTGTAGAGAGCTTTGTGTGTTATGCAGACAGTTTTGAAAATGCATCTTGCCTCTATTGGTAGCCAGTTGAGTTTCTTGAGGGTGGGAGTGATATGCTCAAAGCGATTCTCCCCCGATAGTAGTCTGGCCGCTGTGTGGAGTGTAGCTTTGAAAGGGGCGAAGTGTGTTTTTAGGGCGCCCATGAGCGTTGCCTTACCATAGTCCAGTTAGGCGAGGACTAAGGATTGTATCACAGTCTGTGGGTATTTGATGGAGCTGAAGGGTTTGATTTTTTTTTAAAGGTGCTTCAATGTGTAGAAGGCACTTTTAGTTGAGGCCCTAGTGTGCTCTTTCATGTTCAGGTTTCTGTCAAGTGTGATCCCCAGTGATTTGACAGAGTTGGAGATGGATAGTTTGCAGTTTAATGCAGTGAGGTTGTCGAGACCGATATCTACGGGAAAGGACTTTTCTTTCGATTTGAAGAAGAGTTAGGTTTTGTTGGGGTTGAGCTTAAGATGGTTGTTGGTCAGCCAGGATTGATCCGTGGGGAGAGTGCTGTTTAGGTACCGGATTTCTTTAACTGAAGAAATTTTAATGTAGTGTTTGGTGTCCCCTGCATTGAGATAATAGGCAATTCTGGCTTATTTCAGGTCCATTGCAAGGGGTTCCATATAGAGGTTGAATAGGGCAGGTGACTGGATTGACCCTTGAGGAACTCCTTGTGAGATTGATGTTGATTTTGAGGTGTAGTTGCTTAGTTTCATTAGCTGTGAGCGTTGGTTCAGGAAAGAAGCAAGCCACTGAAGGACAGTTAAGTTATTTTAACCTGCGCATTTGCACTTTGCACTTGAGCTCCTGCTGTGGGGGGGGTGACCGGTAGCGCTGCCCTCCTCGTTCCGCCACGAGCTGCTTGCTCGATTGATGCAGAGGGGGGCAGACACCAATGCCGGCATAGCACACTTCCGGTTTAGCCGGAAGGAGGGGCCAGACACAGGTAGCGGTCTAATGGTTCAGCTACGACCACTACCTAATCCTCATGGGGACGTGGACGCGCACGGAGATTGTGCCAACCTGATTCACAGGGTCCTCGCACCACGAACAGGTTCCTAACTCTTTGGGGGCTATTTTTAATCTGTTCTAAACTTGTTAAGTCTATTTTAAACTGCGCATTTGCACTTTGCACTACAGAGCTCCTGCTGTTTTAGCTAGTTAAGTTATTTTAACCTGCGAATTTGCACTTTGCACTTACAGAGCTCCTGCTGTGGGGGTGACCGGTAGCGCTGCCTCCTCGTTCCGCCACGAGCTGCTTGCTCGATTGATGCGGAGGGGGGCAGACACCATTGCCGGCATAGCACACTTCCGGTTTAGCCGGAAGGAGGGGCCAGACACAGGTAGCGGTCTAGTGGTTCAGCTACGACCACTACTTAATCCTCATGGGGACGTGGACGCGCCGATGGCGCGCCAAAGGCAAGCCCGTCTGCGCCCGGACGGGGCCTGGGGCCACCCACTATGTGTGTTTTGTTAAATATTCTTCTAAGGAATTGCGATCTCTGGCACCCAAGGCAACCCAGAAGATCGACCCCATTACCAAAAATAAGTTAGTACAGTATGGCCTCCTTAATTTGGCTCCGGCCACTCTACCGACTACCCCAGTGCTTGAAACCCCCCATTAAGCACAATTGCGCTACACTGAGGGCTAAGCCCCTAGCACTAAAAGAGTTAAACATAATGTACCTAAATACACGTTCCATGGTGAAGCACCAACTAGAAATTTTTAACCTTTTAGACACTGAAGCCCCAGATCTATTATTTATCACAGAAACCTGGCTAACTACGGAATCTCCCCCTGACATATTAGCAGCGCTACCTGGCAACTATTATCTGTTGCAGGCAAACAGACCTCCTGGAAAAAGAGGAGGCGGGGTAGCAGCAGCTGTTAAAAAAGACCTCCCGGTTACCTCCATTGCCCCATTAGAAGTGGCATCGGTGGATAGCCTTGCACTAAAATTAATCTCTCCAACATTCACATTGGTGTGCATCTTGATTTATAGACCCCCCCCCCCATTGCTATGGGGGAATTCACCAGTGAATTGGCAAACTATCTTGCCCCCTTAACCATAGACTATGCGAAAACATTGTTAGTGGGTGATCTGAATTGTTGGTCTAATGAGGAAGAGGGGAGTCGGGGCTCTAAGGAGTTAACAGATCTACTGAAAAATCTGAACCTAGAAGGACACATAACCGAACCCACACACATTAAAGGACATGCATTAGACCAGCTGTGGACCACCAACCTCTTGGTCCACAACTTAACTGTCAAGCCACGTGTGTGGTCAGACCACCACTTAATACACTTTACATTAGGCGGTTTTTCCTTAGTTAAACCCTTGACTGGCCCAAAAATACTGACCAGGAACTGGAACCGTATCAGTCTGCCAGAGTTCCATAACACCATAAAATCTACACTTCTGCCTAGTTCAGACAATGTTGATGAGTTGGAGACAGCTATTACCAACTGGCAATCAAGAGCGAGTGAGATTCATGCCCCTTTTCAAAGGAAAGAAAGTTGTATGAGGCGGCACGAGGCCCCAAAATGGTTCACCGATGAGCTCAAATCGGCAAAGCTTAAAACCCGCCAGGCGGAACGGAAATGGCGGAGAAGCTATTCTCCTACAGCAAGGAAAACATATGAAATAGCTCTTACTGATTATAAAGCTGCTATCTTGGAGGCAAAAAAATCCTTCTACACAAACAGAGTTCTCAGTTCAGAAAACAAATCTAAAGACATTTTTAAGATCGTCAAAGAACTATCCAACCCCGACCTTGTCACACCGGCCATTACTCCTTCCCAGGCCTTATGTGACGAATTGAACGACTTCTTTGTGAACAAAATCAAGGCAATACAGAACTCCATCACCCTCAGTTCACAGGACTGGAAATCACATCAGCAATTCACCAATCCGGCGACACTTTCTACCTTTCAGAACATAACCCTAGACTGACTGGCAGAATTAAGCAACAAGGTAAAATCTGGCTCACCCAAAGACCCTTGTCCGTCGTCCATACAAAAAGACATTTTTGCCCACTTCCCAGACACCTTCCTCTCCTTGCTCAATCTACCTCTGGAGCAAGGCACGGTTCCACGGGCATTTAAAGAGGCAGTGTTAGTCCCGCTTCAAAAGAAAGTCGGAGTAGATCCCAACCAACTGAGGAACTATAGACCCATATCGCTCCTCCCTTATCCTGCAAAAGTACTTGAAGCACACGTAGCTAAACTCCTATGTGCCTTCATTGAAGAGACTAAATTCCTGGACTCCCACCAGGCAGGCTTTCGGCCATCACACTCGACCGAATCAGTCATATCTGAAAGAGACACGTTAGTGACAGATTCCTTACCTTAGAATATCCCCAGGCGTCAGGCTGGATCCGGAAAGTTTTGCGTAGCAGTACCCTTGCGCGTCGGTAGGCGGCGTTGTGCGACTCCGCGTCCGTCGTCGGGATCGCCGGGATGACGTCGCGGCCAGTACTTAGACGCCGCCCCTGCGCGCTGACGTCAGTTCTTTCTTTTTTCGCGCCAGTAAGCGCAGATCCGGAGAGAGCAGTGCCCCAGTCAATTTTTGACTGATTTTTTGTGACTTTTGTCACTGTTTTCTCGAGTCTTTACGACTCCTACGGTGTCGGTAGGGATGCCCGGCTTCAAGCCATGCGACGCCTGTGGTCGAATGATGTCGATCACGGACCCGAATCAGGATTGTCTCTACTGCCTCGGGCGCGACCACGACTCCAAGTCGTGCCCTGACTGTCGGGCCTTGCATCCGAAGGCTTTGCGAGAGCCGTCTCGAAAGCTCCTCGAGGTCCGGCAGTCGGCTCCGCGCCAAGCCCCGGTCGAGAGAGAGGTCGAGGGGCCGGTCGCGGAGTCCTCATCGTTCTTCGGGGTCAAAGTCTTCGCACTCCTCCGGTAAGTCGAAGCATAAGAAGTCTAAGAAGCATCATCGCTCGACGACTTCCCCTCGCCGGTCCCACGACTCGGCTGAGGGTCCCATCGGCACCGTCCCCGCGGCGCCGGGAGTGCCTGTGGAGCCGCCGCCGCATTACCCGCCCTATCCGGGTTCGGGGGCGACTCCAGCCGAAATACAGGAGTTCCTGTCTGCCATGGCCCGCCTCTTCGGGCCTAAAGGTCCCCCCGGTGCGCCTTCGGGCCCCGCGGGCCCTAGTGGGGTTCCTACGGCGCCGCCGGCGACTCCGGTCCCGGCGCCGCCAGGGACACCAGCCCCGGCCCCGGTGCTGCCGCAACCCCGATCGACGCCGGTTGACCTAACGACACCTCCACCGGCGTCGATCTCACCGGTGCCGTTCACGACGCCGACCGGGGCTCCGGGCGACGTCGTCCCCAGGTTCTCTCCGGATCCGGACTTGGCGCTGGACTGACGTCGATCGACGCTGGCTCCGGCGCCGCTGAGACCTTGGGTCCCACATGTCCCTCCTCCTTATATTGATCCTGATTTGGAGGACGAAGAGAACTGGGAGGGGTCTGAGGATGCTCTCACTGCCCAATGTGAGTACGATCAGGACTGGGCTGAGGAACTTGGGGAGGCCAGTGGTCTGGACACCTCTCCAGACATTGGCATGCTGTCTCCTCCTTCCGTGGCAACGGAGGAGGGAGCAAACTTTGCTACGGTGCTGCGTAGGGCAGCTGAGGTCCTGCACCTCCAGTTACCTACAGTGGCTGTCAGGACTAACCTCCTGACGGAAGTGCTTCAGCCGGCGGCTACCTCTGTGGAGCCACTGCTGCCGTTCAACGAGGCACTTTCGGACGTTCTTTTGGGCACCTGGTCCAAGCCCACCACAGGGGCTCCTGTGGATAGGAACGTAGCCCGGCGCCATCGCCCTGCTCCGGGCGACCCCTGTTCCTTTCCCAACACCCCACCCCTGAGAGCTTGGTTGTCCAAGCCTCCGCCTCCCAAAGCGCCTTCCCTACTGCTCCCCGGATAGGGAATCCAAAAACGGGACCAATTTGGGAAGAAGGTTTTTCTTCCACCAGTGCTGGCTTGCGGTCCGTCAACACCGCTTGCCTTTTGGGCCGATATACCCACTCCTTGTGGGATTCGGTGGCGCAAGTCCTGCCCAAGTGTCCTGAGGAGGCCCAGGCACTGCTTTCCCGTGCCATTGCGGAAGGAAGAGATGCGGCGAAGTACACTATCTGGTGTGGCCTAGATACCGCCGACTCGCTAGGCAGATCGCTTGCGACGACAGTGGCGCTGCGCCGTCACGCCTGGCTGAGGACCACTGGTTTCTCGGGCGATGTCCAAAACACACTTATGGACATGCCCTTTGATGGTGTCGGCCTTTTCGGCAACAAGGCAGACCATGTGCTGGAGCGCTTTAAGGACTCACGGGCTACAGCGAAGTCCCTGGGCCTTTCTGCTGTGCGCCCTCCGCAACAGTCTGCTTTTCGCCCCTTTCGTGGCCACGGAAGGGTCGCCCAGTCACGTCCGCTGCCCAGCCACCGGCCCGTGCAGCAAGCGTCTTCGCGTGGACGTGGCTCCCGCCGAGGCGGGTCGGGTAACAAGCGTGCGGGTCAGGCCACCACCTCCGCCCCGTCCGCGGCCTCCAAGCCCTCCTAGTCCAACCTTTCAGGTCCACAGCACGCCAGTAGGGGGCAGGGTCCGCCATCACCTTCACCACTGGCGTGCCATTACATCGGACAGGTGGGTCTTGGACATTGTCCGAAGGGGCTACTCCCTCCCCTTCGAGACTACCCCCCCAGCCATGCCACCTCAATGCCACCGCATGTCGGGGAATCATTTGGTGCTTCTTCAAAAGGAAGTTGCGGCCCTCTTGGTCAAGGGGGCCATCGAGCGCGTTCCGACCCCAGAAGTAGGACGTGGTTGTTAATCCCACTACTTTCTGGTGCCCAAAAAGGACAAGGAGGACATGCGTCCTATCTTGGACCTCCGGAACGTCAATCGCTTCCTCCGGAAGGAGAAGTTCAAGATGCTCACCCTAGCTCAGGTCTTGACTGCCCTCGACCCTGGAGACTGGATGGTAGCTTGGACTTGCAGGACGCATATTTTCACATCCCCGTGCTGCCGGCCCACCGGCGTTACCTGCGGTTCACGGTAGGCCTCGAGCATTTTCAGTTCACCGTGCTCCCCTTTGGCCTTACCAGCACCCCTCGGATGTTCACGAAAGTGATGGCGGTGGTCGCAGCTCATCTGCGCCGGGCAGGGGTTCCAGTCTTCCCCTACCTCGACGACTGGTTGCTGAAGGCGGGCTCGTCCCAGGCAGTCGCCTCCCACCTCCAGACTACGGCCGAACTCCTGCACTCGCTGGGGTTCTCCATCAACGTGCCGAAGTCGCACCTGATTCCTTCTCCACAGCTCCTTTTCATCGGAGCAGTTCTGGACACAACGCAGTTTCGGGCTTATCCTCCCGAACGGCGAGTCCGGGATATTCAGGCTATGATTCCGATCTTTCGGCCTCTATCCTGGGTTTCGGTACGGATTACCCTGAGGCTGCTGGGCCTCATGGCCTCCTGCATCCTGCTGGTCGATCATGCCAGATGGCATATGCGGGCTCTGCAGTGGGACCTGAAGTTCCAGTGGGCGCAGCATCAGGGGAACCTGTCCGATTACGTCCAGATCTCGGAGGGGACTGCACGGCAGTTGCAGTGGTGGCTATCGAACCGGCAATGGGTCATGGGCAGATCCCTCTCCCTTCCCCAGCCAGGGCACACAGTTGTGACGGACGCGTCCCTTCTGGGATGGGGCGGTCACATGGAAGAGGCGGAGATCAGAGGCCTCTGGTCTCCGGCGGAGTCCCGGCTCCATATCAACCTTCTGGAGCTCCGGGCGATCCGACTTGCACTCAAGGCATTCCTTCCCTCTGTCAAAGGGACGGTAGTGCAGGTGTTCACAGACAACACCACCGCCATGTGGTACTGCAACAAACAAGGCGGGGTGGGGTCGTGGACCCTATGTCAAGAGGCTCTGCGTCTCTGGACATGGCTGGAACATCAGGGCATATTCCTGATGGTTCAACACCTGGCAGGTTCACTGAACGCCAGGGCGGACGAACTCAGCCGCAGGTGCATGATGGATCACGAATGGCGTCTTCACTCGGAAGTGGCGCAAGGACTCTTTCTACAATGGGGATAGCCTTGGTTAGATCTATTCGCCACCGAAGAGAACGCGCAATGTCATCAGTTCTGCGTGTTGAAATTTCCAAGGCGGCACTCGCTCGGCGACGCTTTTCGTCGCGAGTGGAGTTGCGGTCTGTTGTACGCCTTTCCGCCTATACCACTTCTACCCAGAGTGTTGAAGAAGATTCGGCGCGACCGGGCCCAAGTCATTCTTGTGGCTCCGGACTGGGCTCGAAGAGTTTGGTATCCCGAGCTACTCAGTATGAGCGTCGATCCCCCGATCCGTCTGCCTCTTCGAGAGGATCTTCTGTCGCAGCAGCAGGGGACGGTCCTCCACCCGAACCTGTCCAGTCTCCACCTCCTTGCGTGGAGATTGAGCGGCGGCAGTTGATTCCTTTCGACTTGCCTCCCGAAGTTTGTGATGTGATTCTGGCAGCCAGGCGTCCCTCCACTAAGGTGGTATACGCCTGCAGGTGGAACAAGTTTGTGGCATGGTGCACAGCAAAGGCTGTGAATCCCCTTTCTGCCCCTCTTTCTTAGGTTCTTCTGTTCCTTCTTTCTCTGGCCCAACAGGGTTCTGCCCTGGGTACCATCAAGGGCTATCTTTGTGCAATCTCGGCCTTCCTCAGGCTTCCTGATCAGCCCTCCCTTTTCAAGTCACCTGTTGTTAACAGGTTTCTTAAAGGCATTACACACCTCTTCCCTCCTGTTCCGTTTGTAATGCCTCAGTGGGACTTGAACTTGGTTCTTACCTTTTTAATGTGCGCTCCCTTTGAGCCTCTACATAACTGTCCTCTTCGTCTTCTAACTCTGAAGACAGCCTTTCTGGTGGCCATCACCTCCGCTCGGCGGGTGAGTGAGCTCCAGGCTCTTTCGTGCAAACCCCCTTTCTGTCTGTCCATCCAGACAAGGTTGTTCTTAGGACGCGTCCGTCCTTCTTGCCAAAGGTGGTTACTGCCTTCCACATTGGGCAGACCATCACTTTGCCCACCTTCTTTCCGCCTCCGCATCCTTCCAGAGAGGAAGAGAGGCTCCACCGTCTGGACCCAAAACGTGCGCTTTCCTTTTACCTCAACCGCACACAACAGTTCCGGTTGGATGACCAGCTCTTTGTTGGCTACGTGGGCGCCAAAAAGGTCGGGCGGTACACAAGCGGACCATCTCCCACTGGGTAATCTTGTGTATCAAAGCCTGCTATTCTTTGGCTAAGAAGGAGCCCCCTGTTGGGCTACGTGCCCATTCTACCAGGGCAACAGCTGCTACCACGGCTTTAGGCCGCGGTGTTCCGCTACAGGATATATGTCAGGCAGCTACGTGGGCCTCGCTGCACACGTTTACCAAGCATTACTGCCTTGACAGCCAAGTCCGGAGGGACGGCTTCTTTGGCCGCTCTGTCCTCCGGGACTTCCTTGTCTGAATCTGTTCGCAGACCCACCACTGGGGTTGGTATTGCTGGGGTATCTATTCTAAGGTAAGGAATCTGTCACTAACGTGTCTCTTTCAGATGCACAAGTTACTAACTTGTGTAACGATATATCTGTAAGAGACAGTAGTTAGTGAGAGATTCCTTACCGCCCCACCCATCCTCCCCGTTCTGCGAACTGATTTCTAGGGTTAAGGACATCCCTTTCAGGGCCCTAGTATTTTTCAGACACCTATGTCAGCTTCTTGCATGGCTCTGCGTTCCTGGCGCGGAAAGTCGTGTACAGAACTAACGTCAGCGCGCAGTGGCGGCGTCTAAGTACTGGCCGCGACGTCATCCTGGCGATCCCGACGCCGACGACGGACGCGGAGCCGCACGACCCCGCCTACTGACGCGCAAGGGTTCTGCTACGCAAAACTTTCCGGATTCAGCCTGACGCCTGGGGATATTCTAAGGTAAGGAATCTGTCACTAACTACTGTCTCTTACAGATATATCGTTACACAAGTTAGTAACTTGTGCTTTAAGTGTAGTAGATGACCTGAAGGAGGGAGCAGACAAGGGGTGCACGCAGGCATTGGTCCTGCTCGACCTGTCGGCTGCATTCGATACCGTGGATCACACAATATTAGTGGATAGAATGGCAGCGGCAGGCCTGAGAGGAACGGCCCTGGACTGGATGATCTCATTTTTGGGGGATCGCACCCAGTCAGTAAGGCTGGCATCCTTTAATTCGGCCAGGGTCAATACTACCTGTGGTGTACTTCAGGGCTTGTCCCTATCCCCCACCTGTTCAACCTCTATATCTGCCCCTTGATCCACTCCCTCCAACGCAGAAGGGTTAAGGTCTATAACTACGCAGACAATATGCTGTTGATCTTCCCAATAGATGAGATAGAGGACTCCAAGGCTTTTTTTCGTAGCACCATGCTATTTATTAAAGACTGCATGAGTCATAACCACCTCAAACTGAACTCTGATAAAACAGAGATAGTCATCTCAAACAACATACTCCACCATTGGACGCCAGACTACTGGCCGGCTACTTTAGGCACTCCACTTATCCCTAAAATCTCTGTAAAGAGGCTGGGCATCCAAATTGACGCCAACCTATCCGTACACGCACAGATTAGCCTGGTCACATCATCATGCATCCATCAGCTAAGAAATTTTAAGAAAATCAGAAGATTCTTTACTAGGGAGGCAAGTATGGTGATCATGCTGGCCATGATCATGTCCAGGCTGGATTATGCCAATACTATCTATTTGGTTCTCCCAGCCAATCAAACCCACATACTGCAGCTGATACAGAACCAAGCTGCCAGATTAATCTTCCAGCAACAAAGACACTGCCACACTAAGCCACTGATGAAGCAGCTTCACTGTCTTCCCGTGGTTCAGCGGTCTATGTTTAAGACAGGCTGCATGATTTTCAATGCCCTCCACGATAGGAGCCCTAAATCCATCTCCACAAAGATTTCACCGTACCTTCCCAAACGGAACCTAAGATCAGCCTCAATGAACCTGCTGACAACTCCTAGATTCAAGCGCAAGAGAATGGGCGGCTCACGCTTCTCTATGCTAGGCCCCAAATTTTGTAACTCTCTACCGATTGTTATTAGATTAACGCCGGAGTACATTGGGTTCAGGAAGAAACTGAAAATGTGGCTGTTCACCCAAGCTTATTGCTAGATTTTAACTCGGACGGCTCCAACCTCCAATTAGCGCCAAGAGACCTTTCGGTGTATGTGCGCTCTACAAATTCCCTAAACATAAACATAAACAGTTCCATTGATGCCTGTAAGCTGTGAGAGGGTGTTTAGGAGGATGTCATGGTTGACAGTATCAAAGGCAGCCAAGAAGTCCAGGAGGACGAGGAGGGAGGCCTGGCCATCATCCAGAGATCTGTGTAGGTCATCTCTGATGTTCAGTATTGCAGTCTCTGTACTTCAACCTTTCCTGAACCCAGATTGGAAGGTGTCATGCAGGTTAACTTTTTTTTGATTTGTGCAAGCACACATTTTTTGATGGTTTTGGCAAGGAGAGGGAGGTTAGTTATTTAATTTTTTTTTTTTTATATTACGGAGTTTTATATAGCGCGAACTTGACCCGAAGGTATCGGGTATCAGAGCGCTTTACACGAGCACCAGTTGCGTTATATGAGGACACATTCATTTTTGTTAGGCACAGGGAGATTAAGTGATTTGCCCAAAATCACAGGATGTTCAGCGTCATTGCCGAGACTCGAACCCGGTTCCCCAGATTCGAGGTTGACCGTCCTAGCCGTTAGGCCAACTCCTCTCCCCAGTTATAGGCCTGTAATTGTTAAGGTTGTTCTGGTCAGCGTCTGTTTTTTTTGATGAGGGGAGTGACTTAGCTGAGTTTGAGAAAGGCTGGCTTTGAGCCGCTCGATAAGGAGGAGTTAATGGTTTTGGTCCGTGTGGGAGAAATGATGTGACTGATATTTTTGACAAGCGCAGCAGGAAGGAGGCCGGAGATGTGCGAAGTCGGCTTCATGCAAGAGAGTATTTTAAGGACTTCTTCAGGGATATAGTCTAATTCAGTCCAGGATGCCTCATTTTTCAGTTGCAAGTGTTTGTGGTTGGTGTTCTGTATTGTTGAGAGGGGGTTTGGGGAGACAACCATTAGTTGGAGGTAGGACCTTGGGTGGACCCTCTTTGATGGGGGGCATTCTTGGTGTAGGGTGGAGAGGTGGATGGGTCAAGAGAGAGTTTGGGGTTAGATATTCTTTCAGAGAAGAAAGTTGCAAACTCTTCGCAGCACTTGGTAGAGTCATTAATTGAATGTTGAGGGAATGAGGAGGTTTGCTGTTTGGTGATGTTTAAGAGGTCTTTAGGTCTGTACCTCGACCGGTCAAGTTGGGCTCGGAAGAAGGACAATTTTTCTCTGAAGATGTGGTATTTGTATTTTAGGCGTTTAGCTCGGAGAATAAAGAGATCGTTAAACATGAGTTGTTATCTCCATTTTCTTTCAGTCAATTGGAGTTGTCGCCTCTCTTTGTTAAGGTCTTCATTGAACCAAGATCTGGAAGGGATACTTCTTGATTTCTTGACTTTCAGAGGGGCAACTGTATCTAGGAGTTCTGCCATTTTTGAGTTGTAGTGGGCGGTGAGGTCGTTGGAAGAGATGAGGTCGAGAGGGGAAAGAATTTGGGAACTGTCTAATGCTTCTAGTTCTGTCTGGGAGATCCTGGGGGATTCGATGTGTTACTCAGTGCTTGGGACATATCGTTCGGGGTGGGCTTTAGGTTGGATGGCATTGCGATCAGAAAGAATTAGGTGGTGGTCAGTCCAGTCGGTGAGTAGGATAGAGTGGAGGGATAGGGTGTTGTGCTTAGAGATGATTGTGCCAATGATAGAGCCCTTATTGTGAGTTTGTTTGTTGCAGTGTTGGGTGAGATCGTTCGCTTCCAGGAAGATGGATAGGGCTTGCACTATTGGATCTTCAGCATTATTCAGGTGCAGATTTAGGTCTCCTAGTATAATATCAGTGCTGCCTTTTAGGGAGTTTTGCGTTATTAGGTCTGCTAATTCTTCCAAGAATTGTGGTTTTTAGGTCGAGCCTCGAGTAGCGCGCAAGTGCTGCTAGGCGAAGACTTTAAGTGAGTTTCAGAAGCAGTCCAAACGCTCGTGCGTCGTGGCTGGCCTTTTTGGGATGGGTACGCGCGGCGCAGACATGTGTTTCCCATTATCGTGCCCAGACGCGGGCGCGATAATTGGAAACACATGCCGGCAAAGGCCATGACGCACGAGCGTCTGGTCAGCTGAGCAGGCTGCCGCGCTCGCTCGCCCCCGCTCCTCCGTTTCGATTCCGTGCTTGTTTGGTTTGCATTTGCAGCGCGCTTTCATTTTCACAATCTCCATGCCACAGACTCCATCTCTTCGAAGTCTTCTCTTCCCACTTCCCACGGGAGCCCTTCCCGTTTAACGCATGCGCCCGTTTGTCCCAAGCCTCCAGGGTACTCCTGGGAGAGGGCTGCACTGCGTGCTCCGATGGAACCCTATTTGCTCTGCATCATTGTCACATGGTTTGGAAATACAGTTTGATGCGCGAGGCTATAAATCCACGCAGCGGCGGCGGTGGTAACATTAGCCTTAAATTGCTGGCTAATGGTTTTCACGTCAGCACACCCCCTCTCCTGTTGCTCTCCTCGTCCGCGCCTGTTCTTGTGGCTTGTTCATTTACTTTGAGACGCAGAGGAAGAGGGCAGCCTGTCCCCTGGACCACACGAGGCGCACAAGCGTGGACTGGACCCCGGCAGCTGCTGGTGATGCTTCCTGGAGGACCTGAGGGTGTGGCTGCTGAGCTGCTGGGCACCGCTGGTGAGTCCTCCAGTACATTCACCCTAGCCGTCTTGTGTTTGTGTCCAGCATCTCTGTACGGCATGCAGTACTGAACAGAAGCTCCTGGCCTCCTCTGCTCCCTGCTGTTCTGCATACCCTCCCAGACTCTTGTTATTCGCATTTTTTACATATTTTAGTATCTTGTTGTTTTATATAATGCAGCGCTCCTTTTCGAATTGTCTTTGTCACAGTTATTTTTGCTTTTTGGCATCCACCAAACGATTAAAGTTCAACATCCGATGACTTTGTTGGTACATCGACTAGCCACTGTTTCTGATTTTTGCTGGCTCATGCCTGCTACATCTGTTTACCAGCCTTCTGTGTAGTTTCCAAGTGCCGAGTTAGCTCAGTCGGTGAATGTAATGAAAGTGGTTTAATGGTTGAGTCGTCAACTCTGGAACCGGGAAGTATGAATTCTATCCCCTCATTCCCTTCTGATAGTATGTGTGATCCTGAGCTGCTCCAACTGTCTGCGCCTGTGCCCCCTGCTTATTACTGTACTAAAACTGTCAATGCTGAGATATGGGCAACAAACTCCTATACTTTTTACCTAGCTCGACATGTAAACACAGTTACATTGTTGTGTGCAGTCTGCAGCTCACAGGTTTAAATCCCAGCAGGGCCGACTCAGCCTTTCATCCATTCAATGAATGCCTTTCAGTTAGGGTGCTATATTACCCGCAGTTCCTCTTTTGGTTCTAAGAAATACCATTATTAACACACAATGAGAACCTACGTTAAACAGTTAGTAAGTATAGTTTTGTGTAAAAATACTCATAAACCGACCCTTATCGGCGGAGTTGCAAAGTATTCTGCACAGGCGGGTTCCTGTTGGAAGTTCATGTACTAATAAAAGGCGAGGTCGCACAGTTGGTTGAAGCCGCTGTTTTTTACTACATTTGAGTGCTTGGAAAGGTCGACTTGACCTTTCATCCTTCTTTTATGATGGATCAAGTGCCATTTTGTAGGATAAATTAATAGCTGTGTCATATAGCGCCATGAAGCCGAAAGGCAGCGATCGCTACCTAAACATGTCAGTTGGCCACCTGCCATGATTGAATGCCTCAAATAAGAAATGTGGGCGTGCCCATGTTTTTGGTACCAGATGTTTTAGTGACGCTTTACTTTCTCTTGTGGGCTAGAGTTCGAGGTTTGTGCTGGTAATTGCTGCCTTGTAGCCAGGAGGCATGAGAAGAGAAGCTTGCTCCTTGGACTCTGGGTTCAACAGGTGCAGAGAAGCCATCCATCGTCTCATCAAAGCCTTTGTGAAGTCTGCTGCCTGATCCTCATGAATTATATATCAGATAATCCAGTTTTGTTTCCACTGGGAGGTGGGAAATGCGCATCCAGTTATTACTTCAAAGAAAATTCTGCATTTAAGCACTCTAGAATGATGCATTTAAGCACCCTACAATAATAAAAACCCCATAAAACCATTTTTACAGGGAAAGAACTCCATTAATTGTTGCTTTACTGCCAATAAAAATTTCGCAGCACAATTCTCTTTTTACTTTCACCCCAGCGTGTCAGAGTACCCCCACCCTGCCCTCTTTGTTCTTATTTTTTTTTTTACTCAGGACACAGGGACTAAGTGAGTCCCTCATTTCTTAAAATGGCAGCTGCAACATTTCTATTGATGTGATGGCCTGTGAATCAGATCTCTAGGAGCCGGCTAGGTCACGTCCAGAAAACACTAACTTTTGAATCTTAATTGGAAAAAAAAAAACAGCTTAATGGATTTACACAAAATCACAAAAAGTAGGCTTTCTGAGTAACAATCTATCTTTCTGGCAAATTTGGTGTAATTCTGTTCAGCTGTTCTTAGGTCGAGCCTAGAGGCAGCGTGCATGCTCTGCGAGGCATGCTGTAATGTCTCTGGGAAGTTAAAAGACACCACCACACGCCCACCACTTGTGATTGGTTACTTAGTCCGCCTTTCTAAATGCCATCGTTTTGGTTCGTGGATAGAATACATTTGTCCCGCCTTGTGGCTGTTTTGTTTCCGCCCTGGTGTTTACCCCTGCTGCATGGATCCTTTCGGTACGGGCCATATATTTTGGTACCCGCTCTACTTTTTCTTTTGCCTCGGCTTGATTTTTAATTTTCTGTTGTGTTTTACTTATAAGGTACAAGGTTTAGCCATGCAACAGCTGATGTTGTTGCACCAAGGATATTGTGCTGCAAAACTAAATACTTATAAGGTCCCAAAAGCGAGACCTATTGGCTATGCCAATGCTTGTTTACTTGGCGGGGGATAGATTACATGAAATTTGTTGGGGTTGGGGCCTTTAGAGGCGAGCTGAACACCTAAAAATTCAAAGGTAGGGTACTTGGTATTGTGGAAGGAAGTTAAGCTAAGATCTTTTTATGTATGATGGCTAATTTACCACCAATGCGATCCTTGCGGTCGCAACGAAAAAGAGATAAGTGGTCGTTCAGCCAGGTTTCAGTTAGAAAGCAAATGTCAATTTTATGTCGTAGGATGGTTTCAGCTTTTCAGAAAATATCAATAAAGTTCTTTAAAAAAGGATGGTTTCAGCTATATCAGTGACATGCTTGGCTGATGACCAACAATTTAGTAGCATGCATGGATGATGCTGGGAATAAGATCCCCCTTAGTAAAGAATTTATAACTTGTGTTGTGAGGCATTTCAGGATTTAACTAAAATGTTGGTTGCCCCAAATTGCTCAATATGTGTAGAAAATATCTGCATCGTTATTTTTTAATGAACAGTGTTTATGCTGTACTAGAAGCTTATGAAGTCAGTGAATGGAGGTTTTAGACTTTTTAAAGTTTTATAATCCCTTTTATTTGTTTAATCGCGTCAGTAAAGACAGTGGTTCCTGTGGCAACCTATTCTCTTGTCCTAATGAAAAAAAATAATAGTAAAAACATGTAGCGTACATATTCAAGTGTAACGACGGCCTGTGGTCAGTGACGGACCGACATCAGTGATTAACTCGTCAGGAGGCATAGTGGACAGCTTGAAACTTGCATCTTGAATAGATATGAAATGATGTGCATGTTGTATTCTCATTTATGTTCACAATCTGCCTGTTATTCCAATTTATCACCAGCCTCAAACACTAGGAAAGTCAACTATAAGATCAGGATTGTAAATTATGTTAGGATAGGAGTAGCCACAGTTATGTAAAACGAAATACCCAAAATGTTGTGAGCACCATGTGGCTGGGGTCACGGTTATGGCATGCTTAGCCACACTTTTGTCTGGTTTGCCCACTATGGGGACAATACCATTTATTTACATCCATTTCATTGTCATGCAATTTCCTCATGGACTACAATTTCATTATGCACAAACTCATTGTTTGTCATTTTATTGTAACTAACATAATAAATACGTAAGTATTATATGGATAATATTTTTAGGATTAAGAGTAAGGTTATGGGTAAAATGTAAGGGGTTAAGGATGAGGAGTTAAATGTAAGAGTAAAGGGAAGGGTTAAAGGAATGGGAAAGGGGTAAGGCAGCAAATATAAGGGATGGATGATGTAAGGGGTTAATAATAAGTGTAAAGGAGTTATTGGAAGGGGCGGGTCCTGGGATTAAGGTAGTGGGTTAGCATATAGGAGTTAAAAGTGTAAAAGGATAAGTGGATTTGGGGAAATGGTAAGAGGGCAAGTGTTGGCAGATAAGACGCTGGGGTGTGTGATTTAGGGTGTAAAGGTAAGCTTTAAAGGTAAGATGGTGAGGGGTTTAGGGCAATGACAAGGGTAAGGGGGTATGGTTAAGGGGTAAGAGTTATAGGTTAAGGGGAAGAGATAAGGGATTAAGTGTGTAAAGGTAGAGGGTGTAGATAAAGTTGCAGGGTTAAAGATTAAGGGGATTAGTATTAAGGATAAGTGGTAAGGGCATAAAGCCTTAAAGCTAAGGATCTAAGCATGTAAAGATAAGAAGAATTTGAGGATTTGATGGTAAAAGGGATAAGGTTAAGGGTTTGGTGTAAGGGATTAAGAGTAAAGGAGTAAGGGATTAAAAGATAAAGGGTGTAACGGTAAGCAGGTAAGTGTATTGGTTAATTGGTTATGGGTAAGGTGTTGTGTTAGAGGTTAAGTGTTTAATAGAGTTTGTGAATAACAGTTTAAGATTAAGGAGTTAACCGTTTTAAAGGGTTAGTTATTAAAATGGACTGAGGTAAAAGTCACAGGGTAAATAAGCAATGTGATGGTGAAATTGTAAAAAGGTGTTATCTTTAGAATGATGAAGAAATAGTAAATTTTGAAAAATCTGCAATGAGATGGTGGACAAACAAAAGTTAGCAAACTGTATGCATCCCTATATGTCATAGATGGTCTCCCATTATGCCTAAGATAGCCTACATGTCGATAAGAGTGCCCGTTAAGTGATGAGCCCTCCCTTAATGCCTGGAATATCTGGAATGTTGTCAAGAATGCCTTTGCCATGTCTAGCATAGCGATCAATATGCTAGGCAGACTCTTGAACCTGGACCCCCAGCACAACATCCTATCCTCTGACACACACTCACAATTTATTCAGATTTTCTCTCTTACTCTCACAAACATGCGAATGCACTCAGACCTGCATCCGCTCTTATTCCCCCTCCCAAACAACCTTCTAAAACCTGGTGAAGCAGCAGGTCATTCTCCTGCAAGCCAGTCGCCTCAGACTCTTGAAGCCAGACCAGCATTACAACAGGAACGCCCCTTACCTCGCCCGGGTCTCTACCTCCTATGCTGATTGCTGTGACAGACAACCATTCTCAGCCAGTCAACATTGGAGAAGGGTCATGGAGGTATTACCCTGTGTGACAGCTGGTGCATTTAGCAACAGGTAAAGGTGTAGCTGTTTTTTATGTCTCGCCTGAGCCAGCGCTTGCGCTGCTCTCGGCGAGAGATTTAGTAAATCGGTTTTGAAAGTGCTAACCCAGTGGCTTTTGCTGGCCTCCAGCTTGCGTTCACGATGGTGTGCACGCGCACAGCTGCCATCCATTCCTCGCATCGCTGAGGCGCCATCTGGCTTTCCTCCCCCTCCCTCACCCGCTCCTCCCCCTCCCTCACCAGAGAGCGCGTCTCGCTGCCGCGCATCTTTTTTTTTACTTTTAGCGCGAGGCGCTTGCGCTTCTCGGTCTCCTTGTTGTTTCTTCTTTTGTACCAACCAATTTCTGTTAGTGCCCATATATAATCCAAATCGAACATTATCAATTAAAAAGCTGCACCTTCAGTCACTGAAACCAGGTCGGATTGTCAGATCACACCAACTAAAAAGTACATTCGCCCTGGGTTACCAAAAGTTAAGAAAGTCACTTCTTTCAATCATGCCACAACTAACTGCTTATTATGGCCGAGCAATTTCCCTACGCGACTAATAAAGGAATTAAGTAACCCTTTATCCCACGAGCAAGGCGGCAACTGAACACTTCCTGTGGGTTGGGGCTTTAATCAGACCATATTGCACCTTGATTCTCCCTCCTAGCAGGCCACAGCTCCACCCACAGAACAATATACTGCTTCCGGGCGCTTTCAAGCGAGCAAGCAGCGCATATCTGCATTTTCTACAGTCAATATATATTAACTGGCTACCGGGTCTAAGTAACAATTGACTGATACTTAATTGGTCAATATAAATTCTGCTGCGGCATCTTATTTGAAGAATGCTTCGTCGGAACCTAGCTACCGCGTTACCACAAATTATTAGACCAGTGCACTAAAACGTATTGAGCATTTAACATCAATAAGAAAAAAAAATCATTATTAAGGTGCCCTCCTACAGTACTAAATCGAAAATTACTTGTTGTCACTCTTACCCTATATTAGGAGCAAGGTGATGTTTTGGTTTTATTCAATTTTAGACCTTTTGATTGTTTGAAACATACAAAGAATCATTCCATGGCTTTGCTTAATAGGATTTTTTTTCAATTCAACGTGACATTTGAAGCGTCACTGGTCATTGCTGAACGTTCTTAAATAACATTTGATCCCGATTAATCATTATTTTCACTGTCCAACAGGTCAATTTGAGATTTTTTGTACAGTGCAGTACTCTAGAATTTGACACTTTTTTCTCTAGAGCGCAGCGCTCTGCCCACGTGCCCTTTTAAGAGACTAGCTTTTTGGGTGGATGGTGGGGCGGGATGATCAACATCTGCCCTGCAATTAAAACGCATGTATTTTGCAGTGGCTCCGTCATCACGCGCGCCAGACCTCCAGGGCACGCTTCTTCCCAGCCTGACGTATGTTGACATTTCGAAAGTGGCCGAGGTCGCGCTGATTCCCAGGGCTTAGTTTATGGCCGCCCCGCCCTGAGGTAATACTTGCTGTGCTCTCGTCTGAGCCATAAAAGCCCCTTAGCACAGTAGGGTTGTGCCAGGGGACACATTTGTTTACTTTGCGAGTGCATTTAATGTGGAGAATGCTCACTTAACTGGAATCAGCATGGGAATAGAGAACGCGCATTAGTAAGGTCAGCGGCTTGTCTTAATGCACTGTGTAAAACACACATTAAAGAACACACGTAATCGCCTGTTCCGGGGAAGGGCGTGATTGTGGGTTTACCATGACGGTTATGAAGAGACAGCTTTCTATATACATGCACAACAATGCTGAGTAAAGCAAAGCACCGGCCACATGTACCCCGCCGAGCAACCACGCGACAAGTATGTGCAGAGAAATGAGAATGTGCACAGCTGTACATTTATGCGTCATCATGCGGCACTAAACGCTCACTTTAAATGTTGCCTTTCTCTCTAGCTTGTAAACATATCACATGGCGCCTTCACAATTAGCCAAATAATATTTGCCATACGTTTGTGTAGATTTTTCTATACCATGATGCTATTCCGGATGCTGCCCGAAATTCCTTTTCATAGGAAAACGTAACAAGCATTGGCATAGCCAATAGGTCTCGCCTTTGGGACCTTATAAGTGTTTAGCCATGCAACAGTTAATGTTGTTGCAGTAAGGATATTGTGCTGCATAACTAAATACTTATAAGGTCCCAAAAGCGAGACCTATTGGCTATGCCAATGCTTGTTTAATATACACTCTGCATGCAAAAAGGGGGCTAGGGCTCAGCTGCCCTCCATTAACATGCAGCGTGCATGTCAGTGGTTTCCGGTGCTCAACACCGGCACTTAATTGTCAACACTGCACTTATGACAGTCTGCCACATGGTGGCGCTGCTCTTCTAATTTAGAGATGAGCAGAACGGGTGTTTATGATTACAATATACATTAATAATGATTAATACTTGGCTCCCCAGTCATTCCTTAAGCTTTGGGGACCTGGAATAATTGAAACTGCCGCACTTCCAGGCGAGAGAGATGGTTAGTAGTTGTTTTGGTACCGTCATCATTGGCAGCGATGACAGGGGCAATGACCTGCGGTGGCCCCATGGTCAAGGCCCTGGCACTTTTATTTTACAAACTAAGCACTGTCATTAGCTCAGCTGACGCATGAGTTCAGGACCTCAGTTCATCAAATGTCTGCAGGAGTGGAGGCCAGTTTTCCATCAATGTAGTTCATATATTGCATATTGTCATGTTTTTTGTATCAAACCTTAAAGCATCTTCACTAGACCGCTTTGCATCTAGCCCCTAGGGATCTTTTCGTAGACCTCCCCTGGCTTCTGCAGGGTGTTCATGTTCTTCCTCAGTTATGTATACATTTTAGGGCTCCCGGTTTTATAGGTTTTTTTGTGCATTTTCCCTCTGTATTTACCCATATAATTTCTTTGCTAATTGTATCTGTATTTATCCGTATTTATTTTAGGTTTTGAGAAAAATGAAGCGTAACTGTGTAAATTTTTAGATTTATTTAACAAGTAAATGTGCGCTCATTCCTGAACGCCTGACAGGTTTCAGTGATATAATCACACTCGGATAATAAAGTATGTACTTATAGGAAAACATGCACATTTTAGTATGAGGGTTGTGCAAATCTACTGCTCTTTAAGGCTCTGTACTAACATTCATTTATTGTTTTTAACTCCCTTGCCGGTCAGTCCGCACTGCTTCTAGCAGTCATGATCGACAGCATTTAGAATCAGTCAAAAACAACCCGATTTCCATTTTTATCCACATCTAAAAATAAACACAGACATGAAAATACATGTTTTTCTGTCTGTATCTATCTGTAAAAATCAGTAAAAAACGGAACAGTAGAATTAGCATATCTTTCGGCTATATAGTGCCTCCTCTAGATTGTTTATTAAAGTAGTATTGTAAGGAGTTCCGGCCCAAGGGCAGGCCCGTAGGGGTGTTCCTTTGCTCCCTTTCTCTGTTCTGAGGCTCTTCCACTTTAAACCCATCTGACTGAGGCCCTTGACCTTGCCTAGGTGGGTATGCTCTGTTCTCCCGGTCTTGTTGCTGTAAGTGCAGTGTCGTGTGCACTGTCTGAAGGTCTCTCCTTGCTCTTTTTGCAGGATGCACTGCAGAAGTATGCTCACCTGTATGATGCATCGCGCTCAGAGAAAGAGAAAATCCGCAGCCTGGCAGTGACCATGTGCCTGGAGGGTCAGTCTCTGGACATGATCCAGCAGTTATTACAGCTGGCCGTGGGACCCCTGGGGATCTCGCCTCGGGACGTCGTTCAGAGCGCTGTGCAGAAAATAATTGTTTCCCTGAGGTAAGTTCTGACCCACGCGCCAACTTGAAATGAAAATGATTTCCTTCATGTCTTATCTACAGAAGGGCCTACGGAATTGTTGCTCGAATCAGAGCCAGTTTCTCTGACAAGAAAGTACTTTTAAAATGTTGCAGCCTGCGGTTTATACTAGTAGTCAGTAACACAGTGAAAAATAAGTGCCTGCTAGCCAACACGTACTACACTTGTTTGTATATAGCTGTTGATAAGTTTCAAGGAAGTATAACATTGGAGGCATCATGGCAATTAGAGTTTATTTGTATTATTTATTTTTATAAAAGTGTACAGTAGAACCCACTTACTCTGTGATGCTTTGTTGCAGCATTCAACCCCACCCTATGCGTTTCTTAAAAAGGTAAATGTCTCTTTTCAAAATGTGCCGACTTTCTTAAATTTTGTAAAACCCATAAATCATGTGACATTTCAGCCAATCAAGTAGTATTTGTAAAGCGCTACTTATCACCCCGTGGGCTATCCAGGCGTTGTGCTGCGGCTCACAGTCAAAGAGCCAGGTCTTGAATCCTTTCTTGAAGTGGTTGAGCGAGGGTGAGGTGCGTAGGTGGAGAGGGAGGGTTTCCATGCTTTGGCAGCGAGGTGAGAGAACAAGCGTCCTCAGGTGTGGCTGCGGCGGATGCGAGTCGTCTGTGTGAGGTATGCGGAGCGCAGGTTTCTGGTGGGTAGGTGGAAGGTGAAGCGGTGGTTCATTTCGTTTTGTCTGATATTGTGGAGTGCTTTATATGCGTGGGTCAGGAGCTTGAACTGCCATCTATTGTGGTTGGGGAGCCAGTGGAGGTCCCTAAGGTGGTGGGTGATGTGTGTTCTTTTGGGCAGGTTGAGGTTAAGTCTGGCCACTACGTTCTGTATTGTCTGGAGTCTTAGCACGAGTTCGGAGTTTGTGCCGGCATAGAGTGTGTTGCCGTAGTTTAGTTGGCTGGTGATGAGGGCCTGTGTCACTGTTGCTGGTGGGGAGCCATCCGAAGATCCTTCAGAGCATGCGGATGGTGTTGAAACAGGCGGATGCGATGAAGTTGACTTGGCGTCTCATGGAGAGTTTTCTGTCCAGTATGATGCCAGGGTTGCGGGCGTGTTCTTTTGGCATGGGGGTAGGTCCGAACTCTGGTGGGGAAAGGAGTTGTTCCAAAGGCTTGTGTGTCTGCCGCAGATAAGGACTTACGTCTTGTTTGTGTTTAACTTGAGACAGTTGTCTTTCATCCATGTCACTAAGTTTTTGATGCATTTGTGGAAGTTGGTCTTTGTCTGGATGGGGTTGGCTGAGAGTGAGATGACAAGCTGAATGTCATCGGCGTAGGAGGTGATGTTGATGTTGTGTGATCTGGCGATGTCTGCGAGTGGGGTCATGTATATGTTCAAGAGGGTGGGGCTGAGAGATGAGCCTTGGAGTACTCCGCAGATGGTGGCCTTGGGATGCGAGGAGAATGGGGGGGAGGCGGACTCTCTGGGTGTATCCTGTGAGGAAGGACGCCATCCATCTGAGTGCATTGTCTGTGATTCCAATCTGGTGAAGTCGCTGGATCAGTGTGTGGTGTGAAGCTGTGTTGAAAGCTTCAGAGAGATCCAGGAGGATGTTGACTGCTGTTGCGATGAGGGCTGTCTCTGTGCTGTGGTTGGCCTTGATACCCGA
Organism: Calotriton arnoldi; assembly: GCA_963921515.1. Classification (NCBI taxonomy): domain Eukaryota; kingdom Metazoa; phylum Chordata; class Amphibia; order Caudata; family Salamandridae; genus Calotriton; species Calotriton arnoldi. The sequence continues at coordinate 4,093,129 of CAWUFW010000063.1, forward strand.
TTGGGATGGGTCCATTAGGTCGTTTCTTTCCAGGTGTTCGGTGAGTTGAATTTTGATTGCTTTCTCCAGAACTTTGGCAGGGAACGGAGGGAGAGTGAATGGGCAGTAGTTTTGTGGTTCTTTTGGGTCCACTGATGGTTTCTTGAGGAGGGGCCTGACCTCCCCATGCTTTCATGCGTCTGGGAAAGTGGTTGTGGTTATGGAGGCATTGAGGATGGTGGTGAATTGGTGGCCGATCCCGTTGCTTCTGAGGTTGAAGAGCCGGTGGGGGCAGGGGTCGGTAGGAGCCCCTGAGTGGATGGATTTCATCAGTGTGGTGGTTGTTAGTGTGCTGAGTTGCTTCCATGCGATGATTGTGTGGTTGGCGGTTGTGGTCAATGGGTTGTTGAGGATGATGGAGGGTTGGGGTTCGAAGTTTGTGTAAATGGTCACTAATCTTGTTGTGGAAGCTGTCAGCGAGGAGTCGCAGAGTTCTTGGGAGGGTAGGGTTGTGTTTTCTGTCGCTGAGGGGCAGGAGAATTCTTTGACAATGGTGAATAGTGCCTTGGTTCGGTTGGTGCTGATATCGATGTGCCGTGTGAGGGCCTCCTTTTTGCAACCTTGAGCTGGCGATGGTAGTTGTTGAGGGTGGTTTTGTAGGTAGCTCTGTCAATGTCATTTTTGCTGATCCGCCATCTTCTTTCTTGTTGTTTACATTCGTATTTTGCCGTACTGAGGTCTGGTCTGTACCAGCTGATTTGTTTGGTAGGTCTGTGCGTCTTGGGTGGTTTGGACGGGAGACTTGGCTGGCAACGTTGGTGATCCAGGCATTGAAGTTCTCTACTATTTGGTCCAGGTTTGCCGTAAACTTTGACTGGGAGGTGCTGAGGACGTCTGTCTGTTGTTGCTGCGTTACTGTGGTCCAGTTGCGGTGGAGAGCCCTGTCCCAGACGGGGTTGGCGTGTGGTAGGCCGATGAGGATGAAGTGTATGATGGCGTGGTCCATCCAGGTTAGTTCTCATGTGTGGCTGTGTTTGATTCTATCGCTGGAGATGAAGATTGGGTGCAGCATGTGTCCGGTTCTGTGCGTGGAGTTGATGATGATCTGCTTGAGGCCGATGTTGTCTAGTCTTTCTAGGAGGTCGGTGGTGTTGGTGTCAGTTGTGTCGTCTAGGTGAAAGTTGAGGTCCCCTAGAAGGACGTAGTGTTTGGATTCGACGGCGAGGGGATGATGAGTTTGGGGATGTCATGGCTGAAGCCGGTTTGTGGTCCTGGTGGTCTGTACGCATATGTGCCTCTGATGGTAGTTCTGGCTTCTGGGTGGAGTTGGACGTTCATGTGTTCCATGATAGGCGTGTGGTCATCGTTGGTGATTGAGCAGGTGATGGATTCTTTGTGTAGGATAGTGATGCCTCCGCTGTGTTTGGTGCCATGTCGGGTTTTCATTTTGTAGCCGGAGGGAGTTGCGATGGCGATGTTGGGGGCTGACTTGGGGGTGAGCCATGTCTTGTTGATGAAGGTGACTTCCGGGGTAATGGAGGAGATGGTGTCCCAGACCTCAGTGGCGTGTTTGCAGAGTGATCTGGTGTTGATTAAGAGGCAGTTGAGGTGATCTTGGGGCGGCTCGTCGTCTGTTGTGGGTGTGGTGTCATTCGGAGGGATGATGCTCTTTGTGCTGAAGCAGCAGTGAGTGAAGGTAAATGGTCCTGATGTGGTGTGTGGTGAGACGATGCAGCAGTTGTTGTTGAGTAAAGGGTCCAGGGCACAGAGCTCTGTGGTGGAGTACCTGTGGGATAGCGGAGGACCAGGGTTTGTGGCTCTGGGCGTGGTCCCAGCTCGGATGGGCGCAGACGAGCTTGCCTTTGGCTCGCCGTCAGTGCACCATCTGCTCTGCTGCCTCCATTAAGTAGCCCTGGGAGGTGAGAGGGGCTGTGGGCATTTAATCCCTGCCCTTTCAGCAATGAGCTCGGTATACTATATACAAATATACATGTTAATAATTTTCGATGGAATACTTTGAATGGAATGCTAACACATAGTGATGCCATTTTATGTGATAACACACCAATGTAATAATATAGGAGTTGATTCAGGTGAGACTTGAAAATTCTAATAGCAAATACATTTAAAACATTGAGGTTGAAGGCAAGTTGTTCCGGGGTCAGTGGGTATCACTAGTCAACTTAACAAGAAACATGTACCTGATGTGTAGAATGGTTTATGTTTGCTTTTCTAGAAGCCACGCTTATTTATCATATTCTTCATGTGACCAAAGAAGATTGGAGTGGTGCACTACTTCTAAGTAAAAACAGTCCTTCAATAAGTCATTTAGTCTTGATATCTTTTCTCAGTAGATCCTTTATTTTTCATATACATCCAACAATGAAAGATATACACCAGCCAACGCGTTTCGTTCATAAGGAATGAACTTCTTCAGGGCATAAATTGCAGTAGAAAAGTAGGGGGAAGGGCAATACCAAATATCCCCTGTGAAGTGCTAGATGCAAGCTCTAACCGAATCTTGAAGTCATGTCAGACAATAGGTAAAACAGATCTGCACAAAATGATGTGTCTGTGTAGGCCTCCTTGATAAGGGCCAACAATCACACGATCTGAGAAAGCTGTGAGCTGCCGTCGGCTCTGAAAGTGGGTATGAAGATGCCGAAAGTAAACCCGGTAATTATATACTGGATTGCGCGGGAAGCATAATCGGCGTACGTGTCACAGGGGAGCAAGCGATAAGTATGGCCGAGCAGTAAGGGCCTATAGTGGCTAAACAGTAACTTCATGTGCACTGGAATATCATCCAGAAGAGGATATGGAAGCTGGTGTCTAGGCAAAAATATGTGTCATGCCCATAAAAAAATATGACAAGAGTTTCTACGTTAGTCCTTTTTCTATGATTTACAAACTCAGTGAGAGAAATCTGTTGTGTGATGGTGTACAGATTGTGTGGGAGAAACCTTTTCTTACAGTGGCTATAACAATATCAAAGTGTATTTTTGGGTTAGGTGAGAGTGAAACTGAAGAGCGCCAATTTCAAAACGTATTGTTTATTTGTTTGACGCATTTATTATTGAGCTCCTGTCTTACATTCACTGCTTTAAGAAATATTTTTGCACCACTTAGGTTAATTGCCGCAGGAACGTGACTAGAAAATAATCACTTAGTTATAATCACCTCAATATTATGTTTCTGTTTATTAATTCAGTGGTGTGTGTATATTCACTACAGTTATTATTTTTTTATAAAATCTTTTTATTAAACAGTAGAGAATTGACATTGCTAATCACAAATGTAGGAGATAAAGCAGAAATCAAATACTCGTACATAGGTACTGTCGATATACAATGTAAACCTTAAATAATAATTTTCAACAGTTATGGCGTAGCGGGATCTTCGAGGGAAGGGGTGATTGGTGGGACACAAATATTGCCTCAGTACGCATTCAATTTGCTCCATATAGAAGACCATTTTTTGGGGCACCCACGTGCAACGTATACAGTTTTTCTCTAGCCATACACCAGTCCATGTCGGCCTTCCAAGCCTCCACTTTGGGTGGTACCCCAGCACCCCACAACTGAGCTATGTTCCTTTTGGCCACCATCAAACCCAGCGTGACCCATATTTTATCCTTACTCTTTAGGTATGTGGGTTCCCAGACATTTAAAAGACATCTTTTAGCTTCGAGTCCTACGTTTAGCTCAAGGACCTCCCCGTACAGTCATGGACTCTCTTCCAGTAGTTCTGGATCTGAAAGAGACACGTTAGTGATAGATTCCTTACCTTAGAATATCCCCAGGCGTCAGGCTGGATCCGGAAAAGTTTTGCGTAGCAGTACCCTTGCGCGTCGGTAGGCGGCGTCGTGCGGCTCCGCGTCCGTCGTCGGCGTCGTGATCGCCGGGATGACGTCGCGGGCAGTACTTAGGCGCCGCCCCTGCGCGCTGACGTCAGTTCTTCTTTTTCCGCGCCAGCAAGCGCAGATCCGGGAAGAGCAGTGCCCTGGTCAATTTTTGACCATACTTTTTGGTGATTTTTTCACTCGTTTTTCCAACTTTAAGGTGTCGTAGGGATGCCCGGCTTCAAGCGATGCGGCGCCTGTGCGCGGATGATGTCCGTCACCGACCCGCATTGGGAGTGTCTCTTCTGCCTCGGCCGAGGCCACGACACCGAGTCTTGTCCCGAATGCCAGGCCCTCAACCCGAAAGCTTTGCGAGAGCGGTCTCGAAAGCTCCTCGAGGCCCGGCATTCGGCTCCGCGGAAGCCCCGGTCGCGTGAGAGGTCCAGGGGTCGCTCGCGGAGTGCACACCGGTCGTCGACTTCTTCGTCCGGTAAGTCTAAGCACAAGAAGTCCAAGAAGCATCGTCGCTCTCGGACTTCGCCTCGCCGGTCTCGCGACTCGGCTGAGGCCCCTCCCGGCACCGTCCCCGCCCCGCGGCCCCGGACTTGCCTGTGGAGTCGCCCCCGTCATACCCGCCCTTCCCGGGTTCGGGGGCGGATCCGGCCAAGGTACAGGAGTTCCTGTCGGCCATGGCCCGCCTCTTCGGGCCTTCAGGCCCCTCCGGTGCGCCTTCGGGCCCCGCGGGCCCTGATGGGGTTGCTCCGGCGTCGCCGGCGGCTCCGGCCCCGGCGTCGCCCGAGCCTCCAGCCTCGATCCCGGCTCCGGCTTCGGCCCCGGCCTCGATCCCGGCTCCACAACCCCCATCGACGCCGGTCGACCTCACGACACCTCCGCCGGCGCCGATGTCTCCGGTGCCGTTCTCGACGCCGCCCTGGGCTCCGGGCGGCGTCGTCCCCCAGTTCCTTCCGGCTCCGGACATGGACCCGGAGCGACGTCGCTCGACGCCGGCTCCGGCGCCGATGGGACCTTGGGTCCCAAATGTCCCTCCTCCTCCTTATTTTGAACCAGAGGAGGACCAGGAGGACTGGGAGGGGTCTGATGACCCTCTGACACGCAACTGTCAGTATGATGAGGACTGGACAGAGAGTCTAGGGAGGCCAGTGGTCTGGATACTTCTCCTGACACTGGCATGCTGTCTCCTCCCGTGGCTACGGAGGAGGGGGCCAAATCTGAAAGAGACACGTTAGTGATAGATTCCTTACCTTAGAATATCCCCAGGCGTCAGGCTGGATCCGGAAAGTTTTGCGTAGCAGTACCCTTGCGCGTCGGTAGGCGGCGTCGTGCGGCTCCGCGTCCGTCGTCGGCGTCGTGATCGCCGGGATGACGTCGCGGGCAGTACTTAGGCGCCGCCCCTGCGCGCTGACGTCAGTTCTTCTTTTTCCGCGCCAGTAAGCGCAGATCCGGGAAGAGCAGTGCCCTGGTCAATTTTTGACCATACTTTTTGGTGATTTTTCACTGTTTTTTTTCCAGCCTTCAGGTGTCGTAGGGATGCCCGGCTTCAAGCGATGCGGCGCCTGTGCGCGGATGATGTCCGTCACCGACCCGCATTGGGAGTGTCTCTTCTGCCTCGGCCGAGGCCACGACACCGAGTCTTGTCCCGAATGCCAGGCCCTCAACCCGAAGGCTTTGCGAGAGCGGTCTCGAAAGCTCCTCGAGGCCCGGCATTCGGCTCCGCGGAAGCCCCGGTCGCGTGAGAGGTCCAGGGGTCGCTCGCGGAGTGCACACCGGTCGTCGGCGTCGAAGTCTTCTTCGTCCGGTAAGTCTCGACACAAGAAGTCCAAGAAGCATCGTCGCTCTCGGACTTCGCCTCGCCGGTCTCGCGACTCGGCTGAGGCCCCTCCCGGCACCGTCCCCGCCCCCGCGGCCCCGGACTTGCCTGTGGAGTCGCCCCGTCATACCCGCCCTTCCCGGGTTCGGGGGCGGATCCGGCCAAGGTACAGGAGTTCCTGTCGGCCATGGCCCGCCTCTTCGGGCCTTCAGGCCCCTCCGGTGCGCCTTCGGGCCCCGCGGGCCCTGATGGGGTTGATCCGGCGTCGCCGGCGGCTCCGGCCCCGGCGTCGCCCGAGCCTCCAGCCTCGATCCCGGCTCCGGCTCCGGCCCCGGCCTCGATCCCGGCTCCACAACCCCCATCGACGCCGGTCGACCTCACGACACCTCCGCCGGCGCCGATGTCTCCGGTGCCGTTCTCGACGCCGCCCTGGGCTCCGGGCGGCGTCGTCCCCAGTTCCTTCCGGCTCCGGACTTGGACCCGGAGCGACGTCGCTCGACGCCGGCTCCGGCGCCGATGGGACCTTGGGTCCCAACTGTCCCTCCTCCTCCTTATTTTGAACCAGAGGAGGACCAGGAGGACTGGGAGGGGTCTGATGACCCTCTGACACGCAACTGTCAGTATGATGAGGACTGGACAGAGAGTCTAGGGAGGCCAGTGGTCTGGATACTTCTCCTGACACTGGCATGCTGTCTCCTCCCGTGGCTACGGAGGAGGGGGCCAATTTTGGTACGGTGTTGCGTAGGGCTGCTGGGGCCTTACGTCTCCAGCTCCCTACTTTGACGGTCAAGCCTAACATCTTGACAGAGGTGCTTCAGCCGGCAGCCTCCTCTGCGGAGACTGTGCTGCCGTTTAACGACGCCCTCACGGACGTTCTTTTGGGCGCCTGGTCCAAGCCCAACACAGGGGCTCCTGTGGATCGGAACGTGTCACGACGCCATCGCCCCGCTCCGGGCGACCCCCTGTTTCTTTCTGTCCACCCCACTCCTGAGAGCTTGGTTGTCCAAGCCTCCGCTTCCCAAACCGCCTTCCCTACCGCTCCTCCGGATAGGGAATCCAAACGCCTGGATCAGTTTGGGAAGAAAGGTTTTCTTCCTCCAGTGCTGGCTTGCGGTCCGTTAACACCGCTTGTCTTTTGGGCCGATATACCCACTCTCTGTGGGATTCGGTGGCGGATGTTTTGCCCCAGTGCCCTGAGGAGGTCCAGGCACTGCTTTCCCGCGCCATTGCGGAAGGAAGGGATGCGGCCAAATACACTATCCGTTGTGGCCTTGACACCGCCGACTCGCTGGGCAGGTCGATTGCAACGACGGTGGCGCTCCGACGCCACGCCTGGCTCAGAACCACTGGTTTTCAGGGGATGTCCAGAATACTCTCATGGACATGCCCTTTGATGGAGTCGGTCTTTTTGGGTCCAAAGCAGACCATGCGTTGGAGCGCTTTAAGGACTCACGGGCTACTGCAAAGTCCCTGGGCCTTTCTGCTACACGCCCTCCGCTACCTTCTGCTTTTCGCCCCTATCGTGGCCACGGTAGGGGCGCCCCTTCACGTCAGCAGCCCAGCCACCGGCCCGCGCAGCAGGCGTCTTCGCGTGGCCGAGGACGTGGATTCCGCCGTGGCGGATCGGGCAACCAGCGTGCGGGTCAGGCCACCACCTCCAACCCGTCCGCGGCCTCCAAGCCCTCCTAGTCCCTCCTTTCAGGTGCACGGCACGCCAGTAGGGGCAGGGTCCGCCATCACCTTCCCCACTGGCGCACCATCACCTCGGACAGGTGGGTCTTGGACATTGTCCGAAGGGGCTACTCCCTCCCCTTCGAGACCACCCCCCAGCCATGCCACCTCAATTCCACCGCATGTCAGGGGATCACTTGGTGCTTCTACAGAAGGAAGTCACGGCCCTCTTGACCAAGAGGGCCATCGAGCATGTTCCGACCCCAGAAGTAGGGCGTGGTTGCTACTCCCACTACTTTCTGGTGCCCAAAAAGGACAAGGAGGACATGCGTCCTATCTTGGACCTCCGGAACGTCAATCGCTTCCTCCCGGAAGGAGAAGTTCAAGATGCTCACCCTAGCTCAGGTCTTGACTGCCCTCGACCCTGGAGACTGGTTGGTAGCGTTGGACTTGCAGGACGCGTATTTCCACATCCCCGTCCTACCGGCCCACCGGCGTTACCTTCGGTTCACGGTAGGCCCCGAGCATTTTCAGTTCACCGTGCTCCCCTTTGGCCTTACCAGTGCCCCTCGGGTGTTCACGAAAGTGATGGCGGTGGTCGCAGCTCATCTGCGCCGGGCAGGGGTTTCAGTCTTCCCCTACCTCGACGACTGGCTGCTGAAGGCGGGCTCGTCCCAGGCAGTCGTCTCCCACCTCCAGACTACGGCCGAACTCCTGCACTCGCTGGGGTTCTCCATCAATGTGCCGAAGTCGCATCTGATTCCTTCTCCACAGCTCCTTTTCATCGGAGCAGTTCTGGACACGACGCGGTTTCGGGCCTATCCTCCCGAACGGCGAGTCCGGGATATTCAGGCTATGATTCCGATCTTTCGGCCTTTATCCTGGGTTTCGGTAAGGATGACCCTGAGGCTGCTGGGCCTCATGGCCTCCTGCATCCTGCTGGTCAATCATGCCAGATGGCATATGCGGGCTCTGCAGTGGGACCTGAAGTTCCAGTGGGCGCAGCACCAGGGCAACCTGTCCGATCACGTCCAGATCTCGGAGGGGACTGCAAAACAGTTGCAGTGGTGGCTCTCGAACCGGCAATGGGTCATGGGCAGATCCCTCTCCCTTCCCCAGCCAGAGCATACAGTTGTGACGGACGCGTCCCTTCTGGGATGGGGCGGTCACATGGGAGAGGCGGAGATCAGAGGCCTCTGGTCTCCGGCGGAGTCCCGGCTCCATATCAACCTTCTGGAGCTCCGGGCGATCCGGCTTGCACTCAAGGCATTCCTTCCCTCTGTCAAAGGGAAGGTAGTGCAGGTGTTCACAGACAACACCACCGCCATGTGGTACTGCAACAAACAGGGCGGGGTGGGGTCTTGGACCCTTTGTCAGGAGGCTCTGCGCCTCTGGACATGGCTGGAACATCAGGGCATGTTCCTGATGGTTCAACACCTGGCAGGTTCTCTGAACGCCAGGGCGGACGAACTCAGCCGCAGGTGCATGATGGATCACGAATGGCGTCTTCACTCGGAAGTGGCGCAAGGACTCTTTCTACAGTGGGGAGAGCCTTGGTTAGATCTATTCGCCTCCGAAGAGAACGCGCTATGTCATCAGTTCTGCGCGTTAGAATTTCCAAGGCGGCACTCGCTCGGCGACGCTTTTCGTCGCGAGTGGAGTTGCGGTCTGTTATACGCCTTTCCGCCTATACCACTTCTACCCAGAGTGTTGAAGAAGATTCGGCACGACCGGGCCCAAGTCATTCTTGTGGCTCCGGACTGGGCTCGAAGAGTTTGGTATCCCGAGCTACTCAATATGAGCATAGATCCCCCGATCCGTCTGCCTCTTCGGGAGGATCTTCTGTCGCAGCAGCAGGGGACGGTCCTCCACCCGAACCTGTCCAGTCTACACCTGCTTGCGTGGAGATTGAGCGGCGGCAGTTGATTCCTTTCGACTTGCCTCCCGAAGTTTGTGATGTGATTCTGGCAGCCAGGCGTCCCTCCACTAAGGTGGTATACGCCTGCAGGTGGAACAGATTTGTGGCATGGTGCACAGCAAAGGCTGTGAATCCCCTTTCTGCCCCTCTTTCTGAGGTCCTTCTGTTCCTTCTTTCTCTGGCCCAACAGGGTTCTGCCCTGGGTACCATCAAGGGTTATCTTTGTGCTATCTCGGCCTTCCTCAGGCTCCCTGATCAGCCCTCCCTTTTCAAGTCCCCTGTTGTTAACAGGTTCTTAAAGGCATTACTCACCTCTTCCCTCCTGTTCCGTTTGTAATGCCTCAGTGGGACTTGAACTTGGTTCTTACCTTTTTAATGTGCGCTCCCTTTGAGCCTCTGCATAACTGTCCTCTTCGTCTTCTGACTCTAAAGGCAGCCTTTCTGGTGGCCATCACCTCCGCTCGGCGGGTGAGTGAGCTCCAGGCTCTTTCTTGCAAACCTCCCTTTCTGTCTGTTCATCCAGACAAGGTTGTTCTTCGGACGCGTCCGTCCTTCTTGCCAAAGGTGGTTACTGCTTTCCACATTGGGCAGACCATCACTTTGCCCACCTTCTTTCCGCCTCCGCATCCTTCCAGAGAGGAAGAGAGGCTCCACCGTCTGGACCCAAAACGTGCGCTCTCCTTCTATATCGACCGCACGAAACACTTCCGGGTGGATGACCAGCTCTTTGTTGGCTACGTGGGCGCCAAAAAGGTCGGGCGGTGCACAAGAGGACCATCTCCCGCTGGGTTACCTTGTGCATCAAGACCTGCTATTCTTTGGCTAAGAAGGAGCCTCCTGTTGGGCTGCGTGCCCATTCCACCAGGGCAACGGCTGCTACCACGGCCTTGGGCCGCGGTGTTCCGCTGCCGGTTATCTGTCAGGCAGCTACGTGGGCCTCGCTGCACACGTTTACTAAGCATTACTGCCTTGACAGTCAGGTCCGGAGGGACGGCTTCTTTGGCCGTTCTGTCCTCCAGGACTTCCTTGTCTGATCTTTGTTCGCAGACCCACCACCGGGGTTGGTATTGCTGGGGTATCTATTCTAAGGTAAGGAATCTATCACTAACGTGTCTCTTTCAGATGCACAAGTTACTAACTTGTGTAACGATATATCTGTAAGAGACAGTAGTTAGTGATAGATTCCTACCGCCCACCCATCCTCCCGTTCTGCGAACTAATTTCTAGGGTTAAGGACATCCCTTTCAGGGCCCTAGTATTTTTCAGACACCTGTGTCAGCTTCTTGCATGGCTCTGCGTTCCTGGCGCGGAAAGTCGTGTACAGAACTGACGTCAGCGCGCAGGGGCGGCGCCTAAGTACTGCCCGCGACGTCATCCCGGCGATCACGACGCCGACGACGGACGCGGAGCCGCACGACGCCGCCTACCGACGCGCAAGGGTACTGCTACGCAAAACTTTCCGGATCCAGCCTGACGCCTGGGGATATTCTAAGGTAAGGAATCTATCACTAACTACTGTCTCTTACAGATATATCGTTACACAAGTTAGTAACTTGTGCTTTTGGTACGGTGTTGCGTAGGGCTGCTGGGGCCTTACGTCTCCAGCTCCCTACTTTGACGGTCAAGCCTAACATCTTGACAGAGGTGCTTCAGCCGGCAGCCTCCTCTGCGGAGACTGTGCTGCCGTTTAACGACGCCCTCACTGACGTTCTTTGGGCGCCTGGTCCAAGCCCAACACAGGGGCTCCTGTGGATCGGAACGTGTCACGACGCCATCGCCCTGCTCCGGGCGACCCCCTGTTTCTTTCTGTCCACCCCACTCCTGAGAGCTTGGTTGTCCAAGCCTCCGCTTCCCAAACCGCCTTCCCTACCGCTCCTCCGGATAGGGAATCCAAACGCCTGGATCAGTTTGGGAAGAAAGGTTTTTCTTCCTCCAGTGCTGGCTTGCGGTCCGTTAACACCGCTTGTCTTTTGGGCCGATATACCCACTCCCTGTGGGATTCGGTGGCGGATGTTTTGCCCCAGTGCCCTGAGGAGGTCCAGGCACTGCTTTCCCGCGCCATTGCGGAAGGAAGGGATGCGGCCAAATACACTATCCGTTGTGGCCTTGACACCGCCGACTCGCTGGGCAGGTCGATTGCAACGACGGTGGCGCTCCGGCGCCACGCCTGGCTGAGAACCACTGGTTTTCAGGGGATGTCCAGAATACTCTCATGGACATGCCCTTTGATGGAGTCGGTCTTTTTGGGTCCAAAGCAGACCATGCGTTGGAGCGCTTTAAGGACTCACGGGCTACTGCAAAGTCCCTGGGCCTTTCTGCTACACGCCCTCCGCTACCTTCTGCTTTTCGCCCCTATCGTGGCCACGGTAGGGGCGCCCCTTCACGTCAGCAGCCCAGCCACCGGCCCGCGCAGCAGGCGTCTTCGCGTGGCCGAGGACGTGGATTCCGCCGTGGCGGATCGGGCAACCAGCGTGCGGGTCAGGCCACCACCTCCAACCCGTCCGCGGCCTCCAAGCCCTCCTAGTCCCTCCTTTCAGGTGCACGGCACGCCAGTAGGGGGCAGGGTCCGCCATCACCTTCCCCACTGGCGCACCATCACCTCGGACAGGTGGGTCTTGGACATTGTCCGAAGGGGCTACTCCCTCCCCTTCGAGACCACCCCCAGCCATGCCACCTCAATTCCACCGCATGTCAGGGGATCACTTGGTGCTTCTACGGAAGGAAGTCACGGCCCTCTTGACCAAGAGGGCCATCGAGGCATGTTCCGACCCCAGAAGTAGGGCGTGGTTGCTACTCCCACTACTTTCTGGTGCCCAAAAAGGACAAGGAGGACATGCGTCCTATCTTGGACCTCCGGAACGTCAATCGCTTCCTCCGGAAGGAGAAGTTCAAGATGCTCACCCTAGCTCAGGTCTTGACTGCCCTCGACCCTGGAGACTGGTTGGTAGCGTTGGACTTGCAGGACGCGTATTTCCACATCCCCGTCCTGCCGGCCCACCGGCGTTACCTTCGGTTCACGGTAGGCCCCGAGCATTTTCAGTTCACCGTGCTCCCCTTTGGCCTTACCAGTGCCCCTCGGGTGTTCACGAAAGTGATGGCGGTGGTCGCAGCTCATCTGCGCCGGGCAGGGGTTTCAGTCTTCCCCTACCTCGACGACTGGCTGCTGAAGGCGGGCTCGTCCCAGGCAGTCGTCTCCCACCTCCAGACTACGGCCGAACTCCTGCACTCGCTGGGGTTCTCCATCAATGTGCCGAAGTCGCATCTAATTCCTTCTCCACAGCTCCTTTTCATCGGAGCAGTTCTGGACACGACGCAGTTTCGGGCCTATCCTCCCGAACGGCGAGTCCGGGATATTCAGGCTATGATTCCGATCTTTCGGCCTTTATCCTGGGTTTCGGTACGGATGACCCTGAGGCTGCTGGGCCTCATGGCCTCCTGCATCCTGCTGGTCAATCATGCCAGATGGCATATGCGGGCTCTGCAGTGGGACCTGAAGTTCCAGTGGGCGCAGCACCAGGGCAACCTGTCCGATCACGTCCAGATCTCGGAGGGGACTGCAAAACAGTTGCAGTGGTGGCTCTCGAACCGGCAATGGGTCATGGGCAGATCCCTCTCCCTTCCCCAGCCAGAGCATACAGTTGTGACGGACGCGTCCCTTCTGGGATGGGGCGGTCACATGGGAAAGGCGGAGATCAGAGGCCTCTGGTCTCCGGCGGAGTCCCGGCTCCATATCAACCTTCTGGAGCTCCGGGCGATCCGGCTTGCACTCAAGGCATTCCTTCCCTCTGTCAAAGGGAAGGTAGTGCAGGTGTTCACAGACAACACCACCGCCATGTGGTACTGCAACAAACAGGGCGGGGTGGGGTCTTGGACCCTTTGTCAGGAGGCTCTGCGCCTCTGGACATGGCTGGAACATCAGGGCATGTTCCTGATGGTTCAACACCTGGCAGGTTCTCTGAACGCCAGGGCGGACGAACTCAGCCGCAGGTGCATGATGGATCACGAATGGCGTCTTCACTCGGAAGTGGCGCAAGGACTCTTTCTACAGTGGGGAGAGCCTTGGTTAGATCTATTCGCCACCGAAGAGAACGCGCAATGTCATCAGTTCTGCGCGTTGGAATTTCCAAGGCGGCACTCGCTCGGCGGCGCTTTCGTCGCGAGTGGAGTTGCGGTCTGTTGTACGCCTTTCCGCCTATACCACTTCTACCCAGAGTGTTGAAGAAGATTCGGCACGACCGGGCCCAAGTCATTCTTGTGGCTCCGGACTGGGCTCGACGAGTTTGGTATCCCGAGCTACTCAATATGAGCATAGATCCCCCGATCCGTCTGCCTCTTCGGGAGGATCTTCTGTCGCAGCAGCAGGGGACGGTCCTCCACCCGAACCTGTCCAGTCTACACCTGCTTGCGTGGAGATTGAGCGGCGGCAGTTGATTCCTTTCGACTTGCCTCCCGAAGTTTGTGATGTGATTCTGGCAGCCAGGCGTCCCTCCACTAAGGTGGTATACGCCTGCAGGTGGAACAAATTTGTGGCATGGTGCACAGCAAAGGCTGTGGATCCCCTTTCTGCCCCTCTTTCTGAGGTCCTTCTGTTCCTTCTCTCTCTGGCCCAACAGGGTTCTGCCCTGGGTACCGTCAAGGGTTATCTTTGTGCTATCTCGGCCTTCCTCAGGCTCCCTGATCAGCCCTCCCTTTTCAAGTCCCCTGTTGTTAACAGGTTCTTGAAAGGCATTACTCACCTCTTCCCTCCTGTTCCGTTTGTAATGCCTCAGTGGGACTTGAACTTGGTTCTTACCTTTTTAATGTGCGCTCCCTTTGAGCCTCTGCATAACTGTCCTCTTCGTCTTCTGACTCTGAAGACAGCCTTTCTGGTGGCCATCACCTCCGCTCGGCGGGTGAGTGAGCTCCAGGCTCTATCTTGCAAACCTCCCTTTCTGTCTGTTCATCCAGACAAGGTTGTTCTTCGGACGCGTCCGTCCTTCTTGCCAAAGGTGGTTACTGCTTTCCACATTGGGCAGACCATCACTTTGCCCACCTTCTTTCCGCCTCCGCATCCTTCCAGAGAGGAAGAGAGGCTCCACCGTCTGGACCCAAAACGTGCGCTCTCTTTCTATATTGACCGCACAAAACACTTCCGGGTGGATGACCAGCTCTTTGTTGGCTACGTGGGCGCCAAAAAGGTCGGGCGGTGCACAAGAGGACCATCTCCCGCTGGGTTACCTTGTGCATCAAGACCTGCTAGTCTTTGGCTAAAAGGAACCTCCTGTTGGGCTGCGTGCCCATTCCACCAGGGCAACGGCTGCTACCACGGCCTTGGGCCGCGGTGTTCCGCTGCCGGTTATCTGTCAGGCGGCTACGTGGGCCTCGCTGCACACGTTTACTAAACATTACTGCCTTGACAGTCGGGTCCGGAGGGACGGCTTCTTTGGCCGTTCTGTCCTCCAGGACTTCCTTGTCTGATCTTTGTTCGCAGACCCACCACCGGGGTTGGTATTGCTGGGGTATCTATTCTAAGGTAAGGAATCTATCACTAACGTGTCTCTTTCAGATGCACAAGTTACTAACTTGTGTAACGATATATCTGTAAGAGACAGTAGTTAGTGATAGATTCCTACCGCCCACCCATCCTCCCGTTCTGCGAACTGATTTCTAGGGTTAAGGACATCCCTTTCAGGGCCCTAGTATTTTTCAGACACCTGTGTCAGCTTCTTGCATGGCTCTGCGTTCCTGGCGCGGAAAGTCGTGTACAGAACTGACGTCAGCGCGCAGGGCGGCGCCTAAGTACTGCCCGCGACGTCATCCCGGCGATCACGACGCCGACGACGGACGCGGAGCCGCACGACGCCGCCTACCGACGCGCAAGGGTACTGCTACGCAAAACTTTCCGGATCCAGCCTGACGCCTGGGGATATTCTAAGGTAAGGAATCTATCACTAACTACTGTCTCTTACAGATATATCGTTACACAAGTTAGTAACTTGTGCATATACACACATTCCCACACGATGTGCATGAAGGTACCTACTAGGCCGCACTGCCTTCTACACATTCCCTCGTCTGCTCTGCCCATGCTGACGAGCCTAGACCCCGTGACATATATTCTGTGGAGGATCTTAAGTTGGACCAGCCGCAGTCTGGAGGAGATTGCGACCTCACGTGGGGAGGCCACTGCCTCCTGCCATTCCTCATCATCGAGCTCTAGTCCATCCCCCTCCCAGCGTTCCCGGACCAGTTTGAGGGGATCTGGGGTGTTGTTAATCAACTTTTTGTACGTCAGTGAGATCGCTATCATTGGCATATACCCATCGAGCAACCTGTCCTCCAACGGCGAGGAGTCTAGGGGAGAGTCACCCTTTGGTAGACATGATATTAGCGCATGGCTCACTTGCAAATACCAAAAGTGCTCAGTAACAGCCAGCTCATATTCCTGTTGCAGAAAGGCAAATGTGACCACCTCGCCCCTTTTCCAAAGGTCTCCAATCTTAGTGATCCCAATCAAATCCCACTTGTCAAATTCCTTAGTGGTTCTCAGGGTGCCCAGCTGTTCAGTGTCCCACAAAGGAGTGGCCAGTGTGAGTTTCTGATCCCACCCCAAGCTTCTATTGGCTGCATGCCATACCTGTACAGAGTGCTTGGTTGGTCCCGTCAGGGAAAAGTTTTGGGTCTTAGAGTATAGGGCCGTATTATAATTACCTCCCGGCAGTAACCATTTGTCCATCCTGTAACCTGGGTCGTCCCAGCGGCAGCATGTACAATGATTGATAGCAGCCAGATGGGCCGCCCAGTAGTATTTTTGATGTCCGGGAGTCCAATCCCCCGTCATACCAACTCAAGACTAATTTTGGCAAGGCTATGCGGGTCAACCATCCCAAAGCAATTCCCTCTGGAGGCCCTCTATCTCCTTGAAGTACCGCGCCGGGACTGGTTCCGGGAAATTCTCAAGCGCGTAGAGAAAACGTGGTAGCGACATCATTTTGAACAGCGCTGCCCTTCCTAGTAGGGAAAGTGGGAGTGCTTTCCAGTTGGTCTCGTCTCTCTTCAGTCTCTGTAAGGGTGGGAGCAGATTGCGTTCGTAACTAGTTCTGGGGTCTGTCGTTATAAAAATTCCCAAATACTGGAAGCCCTCCTTCTCTACCTGGATAGGACACCCCCTAGGCAGGAGAGAGGGCTCGCCACTGAGGACATACAAGAGGGACTTACTCCAGTTGAATGAGTACCCGGAATATTTCCCAAAGTTTGTGAATATGTTGAGCACTCTATGGAGTGATGCCTTAGGGGATGCGAGGTACAACAGAATGTCGTCCGCATAAAGAGAGATGCGGTCCTCCCACGCTTCAGTCCATTTCAGTCCCCGGATTACTGGATCTCTGCGGATCCATGCCGCCAGTGGCTTCAGGGTGAGGGCAAAGAGCAAGGGGGACAATGGACAACCCTGTCGAGTCCCACGGCCCAGCGCAAACATCTCCGGCTTTTTATTCTTGACCACTACCTGCGCTAAGGGCTCTGTGTAAAGTAGGCACACCCACCCGATAAAGTTGGGCCCGAAACCCATCTTAGCCAAGACCGCAAACAGGTATGGCCACTCGAAGGTGTCAAATGCCATCGTAGCATCTAGTGAGACCACCACTGCAGCTTCGGATCGTGCCCTGTCTTCCCAGCACCCCACGCAGTCTCCTCAAATTTAGCGCAGTGTTTCGGTGAGGCATGAAGCCCGATTGGTCAGAGTGTACCAAAGTGCTTATCACTTGGGCCAGTCGACTCGCCAATAGCTTAGCTAGAACTTTAGGCTCTGCATTTAGTAAAGAGATGGGCCAATATGATGAGCACTTATGTCTGGGTTTACCCACTTTGTGTATAGTAACCAATGTAGCCACCCTTTGGTCAAGGGGGACCAGTCCCAACTCTTGGCTGCCAATAAACATGGTCTGTAGGTGCGGGGCTATTGTGTCTGGCTTTAACTTGTACAACTCGATCAGTAGTCCATTAGGGCCCAGAGCCTTGCCCGTCTGAAGGTTTCTAATTTCCTGAGCAATTTCATCGTTAGTAAAGTCGCTATCTAATGCATCCTTTTCGTCTGCGGTTAGTCTGGGGAGCTGTATGTCCGAGAGCAGAGCTTGTGAGTCCTCCTCTGAGAGGGAGGAACTCGCTCGATATATAGAGCAATAATACTCAGCAAACTCGTTGGCTATTTCTTGTGGATCCGTTATTTCCCCACCTGACTCGTCTAATAATTCTGGTACAAGTCTACTTGCGAGCTCTTTCTTGTCTAACCAGGCCAGTAACTTCCCAGCCTTATCTCCCAAGTCATACAGCCTTCCATCTTTATCTCTGCCAATGTCTTGGCCATGTCTGTGGCAATGGATTTATATTCATCTCGTTTAGTTTCAAGGCATGAAGTCTATCTTGTGTCACCGCTTCCTCACTCTCCTCCTCCAGGAGGAGGATCTCGCTCTCTAAGCGGGCTGGGTGTTTTGACTTTTCTTTTCGCACACCTGCAATTAGTGAAAGCGCCTGACCCGTCAGTACTGTTTTAAAAGCTTCCCACAAGGTTTGGGATGATCGCACTGATCCCTTGTTTTCTAGGAAATGGTTATCAGTGGCTTGTAAGAGTGTGTTTTTGACCATGGGGTTCCGCAGGTACCAGGGGTTAGTCGGTGCTATTCTCCCCACCCTTTTCTCATCCAGGACCAGTTCAGCCCATATGGAGGAGTGATCAGAGATGCCCCGCGCCATGTGTCTAATCACCCGAATATTCCCTATTTGAGGCGCTGGAACAAGGAGGTAATCAATGCGAGATAGGCTATTATGTGCTCCTGAGTGGAAGGTATGTTGGGTGCTTTGAGGGTGATACGCTCTCCATGCATTCACAAGGCCCAGTGCGTCTAGGAAATCGGGGAGCCATCTGTGTGAAGGACCTATTTCACGGGGGATATCGGTCAAGAGATCCAGACACTACTGAGTTAAGGTCTCCACCCATGACCAGGTAGCCTTCTGAGAATGACAGCATGATTTTACCTAAATCTTTGAAGGTTTGGCCCGATGGGACATATACTGCCATTAGCGTAAGAGACCTCCCCTCCCACTGCCCCGAAACCGCTGCATATCTGCCCATATCGTCAGTCCAGCTGTGTTGTATGGATAGTGGGAAGGAGTTTTTGAACATGATGCCCACCCCCCTGGAGCCCGTGGTGAAACCAGAGTGCGCCACAAGCTGGTAGCCCCATCTATTCATTGCTTTACAGGAGTTGCCTACCAGGTGCGATTCCTGAAGGAGTATGACATCTGGGGCGTGTCGTTTGATATATTGTAATACGAGGCTACGTTTCAATTTGTCCCCAAGTCCGTTGACATTCCAGCTCAGGAGCCTAAAGCTCTTGTCCCAGTGTGTGCCCATTAGTGTTGCTGTAAGCCGCGTATCCCCTCTCTCGTCTGTCGATAGTCGAAGCCGCCTTTTCAAAAACAAAACTGAAACAACCCAACTCCCCCCCTCCCTGCTCCCCTGCACTCTGGGCCTAAAACTGCCCATCAACCCAACTATGCAGAGTGCCTGTCGCCCAAACTTTAAACTAAAAGTAGAATACAGTGGGGGTGAAGAGCTCCGCCACCCGACCCCCTCCCTTGATCAGTAGAACTATATCGTCTCCCCAGGGAGGGGGGGGGGCAAACAATGCCAGTAAGGAACCTTAGGATAGTTAGTGCTGTTGACGAAGCCGTTGTTCTCTGTTTGGGCTCTGCAGACCACTGCGAGTCCATGTATTCCATTCGGTCGAATATTCCGAGCGAGTCAATGACACCTTACCTCCCAAGACAGTTCTGGCAGTTAACATGGTTAGAACAACCACTTAGCGAACGCTGTGTTCTCTTGCCCCTCTTCAACCCTCCAGCCAATCCGCAGCCACTTCAGGGTGATCAAAAAACCAGGCCTTGCCCTCCGCTTCTACCCGGAGCCGGGCCGGGAACAGCATAGCGTATTTGATCCCCTTGTCTCGAAGTTTTTTCTTCAACTCAAGAAATGATCGACGCTGTCTCTGCACGTTTAGGGTGAAGTCTGGGAAAAAGGAGATCTCTGAGTTCTCAAACCTGAGTGGAGGGGCCACCCTGGCGTTTTGCAATATGGCATCTCTGTCCCTGAAGTTTAAAATTTCTGCAAATATCGGGCGAGGAGGCGCACCAGGCTTTGGTCATCCTCCAGGGACTCTATGCGCCCTTTTGCCCACAAAAAATGTTGATAACCCCTTAGGTCGAAAGTGATTAAGTATGAGGTCCTCCACAAATAGGTCAGCCGCCGGACCCTCCGCCCTTACCGGTACTCCAATAATTCGTACATTGTTCCGTCTGGTGCGACCTTCATAGTCGTCCAGCTTATCCGCTGCGAATTTACGAAAGGCCTGCAGGTCCTTAATGTCTTGCTGCATTTGTGAGGTGTCTCCGATAAGGCTAGAGGTGACAACCTCCATTTGTTTCACCTTCTCCCTGATTTTGGTCAGGTTTGCCCTGATGAGCGACACCTCTGATGTGATTGCGTCCATTCTCTGCTCTAAAGTTGACCGGACCCCCGAGATGGCGTCCATAACCTCCTTAAGTGTTAGTTCGGGGTGCTCCTCTTCCAGGCTGGTCGCCATTTTCCTTTTGGTGTTGTGCTCGGAGTTGGTGGGCTTCGGCAGAGCATACTTGTCCAGTTTAGTCTGCTGTGTCCCTTTCAGGCCTTTCGCTCCCGACATTTTCTCTCCAGTTATGCAGGGCCGGCTCCCGCCTCAGGTCAGACCGCACCCCCGGCGGGTGAGCGTCACACAATTTCACCAACGTCATTGTGGCCCTCGGGGACTGCAGAGGCCTGACTCCACCAACTCAGTGTCAGGGCGGGGGGGAAAACTCACGGAGTGACTTGAGACGTTTGCGTCGCAGGTGTATGTGACCGATGCGCCACTCGAGCCCAGTCTGCGACAGCGTCGTCAGTACTCCGCTTGCTCCGTACTGATCTTGCACGCACTCAGCGTTACTGGTCCATGTTCGCGCCCTTCAGTAGCCCTTGCGGCCACGGGTGTTGGTGGTCTCAGGGCAGGCTCTCAGCCTTTTGTCACAAGCAGGCAGGCAGGCGGGACAAACCGCGCAGGGGCGCACACACTGTCAGAGTGCTGAAATGTTCTCCAGCCGCCCACTCCTCGCCCCCGGGTCCAGAACAGTGTCCAAACGCTGCGTGCACCGGTCGGCCTTTTAGGGAACCATTGCGGGCCATGAGGGTCAGAAACAGTCAAGCAAGTGACTCCAGACGCCCCGGTCCTAAGCACTTCACAGCGAGCTCGTAGCCGGCGAAGTCACAGCTCACCTCTGTGCCGCTGGCCCCGGTAGCGCACCGGTGACGCTCGCGGCCCTCGGCGCCTCGATATATCCTTATCCCGCCTGGCGTCAGATGCAGGCCCCGTCCGCGGCCTCGCGTTGTCAATGGGCCGGATCGGCTGTGTCACCACGCCCAGTTCTGCAGCACGGCAGCTCCCGGCCTCAGAGTTCAGAAGGGCCGCCTGGCGTGATGTCAATATCTCAATGAATCCGGGGTCGACAGAGTCGGTTTTGGGCTCGGTAGCACCTGTGGCGGTTCCGATGGCCCACCTGCCGTGCGGGAGATGCATTGATGTGGCGGATTGCGGGAAGTGATCAGGTGTTTACGGAGCTAATCTATCGAGCTGCCATTAAGCTCCGCGGCGAAGCCACGCCCCTCCACTACAGTTTTTAATGCCTACATACTAAGAATTATTTAGAACAAGAAAACGACTTTTTACAGAGCACTTCAGATACAGTGGTCATCTTGAAAATAATGTGATGGCTTTTTCTGGAGCTAGATGGAAACCAGTGTATATAGGGTTACATTTTTAAGCTAGAACAAAAAGGAGTGAGCAATTGGGAAAAGCTAACAGGAGTAATGGGTTTCAGTGGTCTGTGCCCAGAAGAACAAAAAAAAAAAAAAGCTTGAAGATACGCATTGTGGAGAGAGCACTAAAAGACATCGTGTTCAAGCTCTTGGTATAAAATAAACAGGAGACAAGGGAACTCAGATAAGTGGCTGGTCGTTGTTGAGCAAGTAACACATTTGGATGCAGTTGTGAATATGTAGTCCATGGCAGCAGGTAATGTCGTGTGCGATTTTCTTTTTAAAGAAGATTGTAGCTAACACAATATGTGAAAGAAGAGGGGAAGATGACTTGAGGATGTTGCAAAGAAAATGTATATAAGGCATTGTAAGAAACTGGGGTGAGAGTACCCACCTCAAGTAATACTCACAACCCTTGTCAGGGTGAACCCTGAAACTCACTAAATTAACCTGAGCTCAGCCCTCTAGTGGCTAAGGTACACGGGAGATAGTCTAAACCTAGAGGCAATGTATAAAGAATACTTAGTGTTCTAAAAAAGTAATACTGGCAAAACACAGCGCAAGAAAAATCCCTAACCAATTTAGAAAAATAGAGTACATTTTAATAATAACCTAATAAATAAATTGGCACTAAAACAACACAAATCCAAAAAGATAAACTGGAGTTATGAATTTTTAAACTTTAACTGTGAAAATAGAGGCAAAAAGTGTTAAGCGCTAATCACAGTTATTTGGTTGCACTTGACTGGCACTTAAGCGCAAGTTGTGGTCTACTGCGGTGGAGTGTGGGTCAGCTAAAGAATGACTTACTCTGTCACAAACGTGACTGATATCCCATCTGCCATATTACAAGTTCATTATGTCCTATCGCACTTGTAATATGGCAGACAGGATATCAGTCACGTTTGTGACTGGGTAACCCATTCGCCGAACTCTAAATCAAGCCCTTAGTCTCTGAAATGGAAGTCTAAAATCCTCGGCAAGGCAGCAGATGTGGCCGAAGAGGGCTCCACATCGTCGGATAGCTGCTGGACAAGGTCTCGGTGAAGCTGTTGATTTTTGGTGGGAAAGCTCAGAGTGGGAGAAATTTGAATTTCGCACCCAGATAAAGTCCTTAGCTGGATACTTTGCGCCCCTTCGCCCAGTGAAGATTTCTGCCTTTGGACTTAATCGCTTTTTTGGAGCTCAGATTCTTCCAGCTGGACAAGGCTGCAGGCTGTAGCAAAGAGGGCTCCACGAGGTTAGATACCTTCTCCGCCATATCCCGCTGAATTCGATTTTCTTCTGCGGAGCATGCAGAAGTATCCTGAATCTTTGGCCTAGCAGTAACACAGATTGATCAAATCAGCTTGGCAGGTTGGTCCTGGGCCTCCAGAGGTCTTTGGAACCAAAATGTTACCAAATCACAAGATCAGGAATGTTAGGAAAAGTACCCTTTAACACCAGACAAGAGTCCATGATTTTGGGGACAGCACTTGGCGGTCAAGACTCACTTCAGCTGGGAAGTTGCCGAAAAGGCCTCTTGTAGCTGTGTGTCCTTGTAGCTGGAACAGGAGGTCAGCCTTATGACTATTGGAGTCTACTTCTTTGTCCTCGGTATTGTATTACAGCACCTATTTGGGACACTGAAGCGCTTGTCTACATGAGTAGCATGCTGCACCATGTACAATGTGTGGGTTGGAAGGATATTTTTTTTTGTTTTTGCACCAAGTTCTACTGCCTGCAAAAGCCTTCAAGGCAAAAATCTGGGGTGATACCATGCAGAAGAAGTTCATTTGCAAAAGCCATATATGTAGGACCGTTGATGAAGATGTGAGTGTAAATGGTTCTCTCACATGTATAAAGATGTTTATAGTAAGCAAGAGCAGAATAATCTTAATTTAGGAGCGTTTGTGCATAATAGTTATTAGTTAGAATCTGAATTAGAAGTTCTAATGGAAACACAGGACTATAAAATGTAATAGTTACAATACTGAAAGTAGAAATAAAAGTACAAGCAAATGAGACATAAATTAGCACTGAAGCAGCATACCTTGGTTTGAAAGAGTTATAGTGACAAAATACATCTTGTGTAGTGTTTGATGAAATCTGAATGAGACGTGCATAATATTCATAAGTCATGTGTAGGAGAAACATTTTGGAAAGTCATTAATTAAAAATGACAGTAAACGGCAAAATAAGTGATGTGAGAGAAATATTACTGGTAACATGGAGCTCATAAGAATGTCAGTAACTAAAGGAAACAGAAAATCATTCAGAGAGCAGAATTAAAATGAGGGAAGTTTCAAGATTACGTATGGTTGATGCTGATGCTGACCACATGCCTCCATTGAGCCTGAATACAAGCAATTAGTATTTCACTTAGTACCTCTATGCATCCTGTATCGAGGTCAACAGGGAGGCAAGTGGTTTGGTGAGGAATAGAAATTTGCCTAGCTACGTAACGGTAAGTTTCAATTATATTAAGGACACGGAGGCGAGGATTATGCTATTCTCTCTTCGCTTTATTTCTTTTTTTTTTTTTTTCTTTTTTTATTTGTAGCAAAAGTATACTTTACAAAATAAGCCATTTTAACTTTAAAAGAAAACGTCATTCAAAATGTTACAAACATTTATATTTACACAATTCCCCAGACACAAGAAAGAGAAAAAACAATTCAAGAATTTGTAATATACCAAGAAGCACAAAACCTGTTAAATGTAAATAGTTCCAAATTATATTTATAAAACTTATAATAATTTTAAAGTAAAATTATAATAGAATAGCACATAATTATAAATTAATTACAGAAGTGCTTTCATTCCAAAATCGCCAAATTCTATCGAGTTTAGCAAAAGAACCCAGTCTTTTAGCATATAATGTCTCTCGTTTAAAAACTCTTTGCATTTTTATAATCCATTGATGGACCGTTGGAACTACTTGGGATTTCCAATTTGCAAGGATAAGAGATCTTGCAATTAGTGTTGCGATAAAGATAAATTGACGTTGGCCAAAAGTCAGGTCTTTGCTCATCTCTGATCCACCAAAGAGGGCAGATAGAGGACTAGGAGGAAGATCGATTTCCAATTTTTTACTAATTTCAGAGAAAATATCTTGCCAAAAATGTTTTAAGTAGCTACATGTAAACCCCACGTGAAGCCAATCCCCAGTTGTAAATCCGCATCTAAAGCAGCTAGGATCAACCGTGGGGAACATTTTGTGAAGTCGATCAGGAGTGTAGTAAATCATCCATTTGCTAAACCATGCAATTCTTCTTAGATTGGCCGCCCTAACTGCTTTGTAGCTCATTTTGTTATAGCTCTGCCATTGTTGCAAATTGAAAATGCAACCAGTAGTTGAGCCAATCTTCTCTAGATGATTGAAGATTGCCTGTTTATTCTCCACTGACTTAAATAATTTATACCAGTTGCCTATCCCCTTAATTTTAGAAACAAAATGAGCCTTCCCCAAAGTAACGCCAGGACAGTCTTCCTTGAAGGTTAGACCTACGCAGAACTGCTTAACCCGTGCAAAGCTGAACACCAGGAGACTGCTTATACTACTATTAAGGTTTAGTACTTGTTGCCAGGTGAGAAATCTTTCATTTCTATAAAAGTCTTGAAGGGTAAGAAACCCCAGTGTTCCCCACTGAGCGCAGTTCTGATGAGACCATTGCAGCCCCTGGGAGATGCATTCTTTTAATTTCATCTGGGGATGAAGCCATGGGATATCATATATTTCCCATATTCTCTGAGAAAGCAAAATAATCGTCCTAGGGATCTTATAGCGCGTTTTTTGGGGAGTTTGGGTAAACGTAAAAAAGGAGCAAGATCTACCTCTAATTCCTTGAGCATGGTTGTGAGAAAAAAATTGGCATCGATCAGTTCCTCTGAGTTATTATAGTTTAGCCAATTAAGAATTGAGGCGTAATAATATAGCTGCAAATCCGGCAAGGCTAATCCTCCCTCCTCTGCTTCTAATTGTGGAATTTGCAGTTTTAGCCTCGGTTTTTGTGCAGACCAAATAAAACGTCTAAATTCTGACTGAACGGAATCAAAAAAGGATTTAGGAATTTTAATCATTAAATTAGAAAAAGAAATAAAAATAATGGAAGGATGTTCATCTTAATGAGAGCTACCCGCCCCATAATTGAAATGGGAAAATGTTCCCATTGTTTCAAGAGGTTACGTGTTTTATTTAAAGTAGAGATGAAATTTAATGGATAAAGGTCCTCCAATCTAGTAGTCACAAAGATCCCTAAGTATCTTATAGGCTTGGTGGCTATATAATGGTCCCGCATAGCGAGGGGCAAAATATCCACGGAACTATTAAAAAGAAGCACCTCTGATTTGGCATGATTTATTTTATATCCTCCGATATTAGTAAACTCCTTAATTTTATCTAAGGTCCTCAATATATTATCCCTATCAGCTGTTAAATAAAGTGCCATATCGTCGGCGAATAATTTAAGTTTTGCCGAGCCCGGTAGGGGAGCGGTGATAGTTTGATCCTGCCGAATAGCACATGCTAAAGGCTCGATAAATAAAGAGAACAAAACAGGGGAGAGGGGGCAGCCTTGACGGGTCCCCCGACTGATGGAGATTGTGCCTGCGTTGTTCCCATTGATAATTATGGACGCTTTAGCATTGTGATATAGATTTTTCACCACCTGACAGAATACACTAGGGATCGCAAATTTGTTTAAGATTGTAAATAAGACCTGCCATTGTACTCTGTCGAATGCTTTTTCGGCATCGAGCATTATTATAGCCGCCTTGATTTTATTAGCACATAAGTAATCAATTGCCTGCACCAAATAATGAGTGTTGGAAGCCAAAAATCTGTTTTTAAGAAAGCCATTCTGATCATGATGGATAAGTGAAGGGGCAGCCTGCGCAAGTCGATTTGCAAGAATTTTAGTAAAAATGTTGTAGTCGGAATTTAATAAACTAATAGGCCTATACGAATTAGTCTCATCTTCTGGTTTCCCTTTTTTAACGAAACTTATTACTGTAGCTTGAGTAAAGTTATCTGGAATTGGATCCCCTTCAAAAATTCCATTAAATACCGTTTTTTAAAAAACAGACAGTTGGGGTGAAAAGATCTTATAAATCTCGGAAGGGATTCCATCTGGGCCACAGGCCTTGGCTGCAGGAGATGAGTTTATTGCCTGTCTGACTTCGTCCAGAGAGATAGCTGAGCTCAAAAGCTCTTGAAACTCGGGCGATAATATAGGGATGTTTATCTTATCTAGCCAAGCTAAAGCAACCTCAGAGGTAGTATTATGTGTTTCGGTATAAAGGTCTTTATAATGATTAAAAAAAACTTCAGAGATTTCCGAGGGGAGAGACGAAGGACATAAAGTAATCGGGTCTACTATTTTTTTTATGTAATTAGTATTTGATCTCTTTTTAGTGGACCAAGCTAAGAATCTACCTATGTGATCGCTCTCCTCGTATCTTTTCTGTAGTACTGAATCATGATGCAGAATTTCTTTAGCTACAAAAAATTCTTGTAGATTGGACTTGGCACCAGCAAGTTTAGTTTTACCTACTTGTGATGGCGTAGCAAGATATTCTGCTGTTGCACTACTTAGCTCCTTCTCCAATTGGAGTCTTTGAATATTTTCTTTTTTCCTTTTAAAGGCCAAGTATGCAATCACCTCACCTCGAAAGAAAGCTTTTAAGGAATTCCAGACATTGAACGTAGAGGCGGTGTTAATGTTTAGTTTCAGAAACTCCTCAAGCGACACGCGCATGTATGAAACCCAATGTTCATCAACAAGGAGGGACTTATCAAATACCCATCTAGGCCTGATTTTTGATTGAATTTTAACTTCAAATTTCACAGTAATCAAGGCATGATCCGAAAAAGGATTTTCATAAATCTCAGATTCAGTTTTTAAAAGAGTATGTGAAATCAAAAAGAAGTCAATCCGAGAAGAGGAATGAAATCTTCCTGAATGGCAAGTATACTGCCTTTTATCTGGGTATTCATTTCTCCAGCAATCTACTAGTGCAAAGTCCCTTAAAAGATCTTGATATAGCCTTTTAGACTTAGGCTTGGTTTGTGTTTTATTAGCCCGAGAACAATCTATAGCTGGATTAATCAGTAGATTGAAATCACCCCCCAGTACCAAATACCCGGACTGATTAGTTGCAAAATCATACAGGGACTGCAAGGATGCTGGGGAGTCCTCAATGGGGCCATAGTAGCTCACAAAGTTAAAAAGTTGGTCTGAGATCTTCATCTGTACCCAGAGCCACCTGGCATTATGATCTTTATGAACCATCTGTATCTCGCACTGGAGATTCTTGGTTACTAAAATAGCCACCCCTCTAACAGCTGCATTATAGGAAGCATAGAATTCATATTGAATATAACCAGGTGGTCTATCTATAGGGAAGCCCTCCTTATAGTGTGTCTCTTGAATGAGCATTATATCGGCCTGTATAGCTCTGAACCAAGCCATCATAGATCGTCTTTTAATTTTGTTATTGAAGCCGTTAACATTGCAGGACACAACATGTAACTTTTTAGTAAACATTCTTTTTTCCTTTTTTTCCCTTTTTCAATGAGAACTGTCTAATAGTAGAACAAAAAACAACAAATAATTTTTCATTGGTCTTTGAGCTTCTATACAAATGTTGCTTAAAGTCGTTAACATTGCAGGACACAACATATAACCTTTTAAAAAACATTCTCTTTCTCTTTTTTTTTTCATTTTTCTTCCTCTTCCCTTCCTTTCCACCTTGTACAATAAAAGGCTGTCTAATAGTAAAGCAAGAAGCAACAGAAAATGTTTCATTGGTCTTTTGAGCTTTTATACAAATGCTACATTTTATTTTCTTTCCCGTGACCCTACCACCCTCCCCTCCCAACCCACTGAAGTGACCCCCCACCCCACCAACCCTCAGGCCCCCTTGACCTTGGAACCCCTGCCCGTCTAGGGATCCCTGGGTGCCCCCTCCCTTCATAAGTGATCCTCCTCCCCCCTCCCTCCGTGACCCTATCCACCCCCTTCTTCTCCCTAAGTTGGGGTGCAATGACATGGCACCCAAGGCGATTGGGCGGACGGCTAACATTCTTCAAAAAAAAAAAAAAAAAAAAGGGAAGGGGAAAAAAAAGAGGAGAGAGAAAAAAAAAAGAGAAAGAAAAAAAAAAGAAAGAAGAGAAAGCCTATTTAAATCTACTCCTGTCGAAAGCCATCTATAGCTCGAGAAAACAAGAAGTAGAAAACATTAACATTAACCCTTATTCACTTCCCCTGCATGTCTAGATCCACTACTGTCTATAACCATCTATAGATCAGAGAGGAGAGAAAAAAGCAGAAAAGACTGAAAACAAAAAGCACTAGCCCTTATTTTCATCCCCTACATGTTGTAGGGACCGTAGGAACTCCTGAGCTGTTTCAACCGATTGGAAAATCCTGACACGCCCTTTATTTAAAACTTTCAGTTTAGATTGCTGGATTATACCCGCCGGGGCCCCTAACTGTTGAAAGGAATTAATCATGCCTCTAAACTCTTTTCTTCTCCGTGCTGAGAAGGCTGACATATCTGAAAAAATTTTGAATGAAAAGTTATCAGAGGTCTGAAATCCTTTCTCTTGAATGGCACGCGCCAGAATCTTGTCTTTAATTCTGAAGTCACCAAAATTTGCAATGATAGTTCTTGGGTATTTAGCGTTAGGATACTGAACCGCCGGGACACGGTGAGCTCTGGTGATAGTAAAATCGGTCCCTTCAGTTGCCATTTCAGGACAGATATATTTAGAGATAAGATCCAAAACAACTTCCACCACAGGTCGGCAATTTTCACTGCCCTCAGGGACTCCTAGAAAGCGAAGATTACATCTTCGTGATCGATTTTCTGCGTCATCCACTTTAATTTGGAGGCTGATAAGTTCGGATTGCAATTTTGAGATCTGACTTGTCTGTTCAGGCATATTATCTTCAAGATCTGACACCCGTTGTTCTATATCGGTGGTACGTGATGCTAGTTGCTGGATGTCAGAATGTATCGACCCCAGCTGAGATTCGATTTTCTTTTGTGCTTCCCCTTGAGAAATTTGCATATTCTGAAGTTCTGTCAATATCTGCTGCAGTAAAACCTGTGACGTAGCCTCCACTGCTCCTGGATTTTCCAGCGTCATAGATTGAACAGTCGCTGGACTTAAGGAAATCTCCTCTGTTGGAGTTTCACCTGGAGCTTCAATAGCAGTAGTGAAAGGAGAAGTACTGGGGAGCTCAACTATTGATTCCTCCCCCAAGAAGCCTGCTGCATGATTGTCGAGAGTAAGACCTTGTTTCGACACTGTAGAGTTGGCAATGTTTGAATGAGTCTTCATGCCAATACCTGCAAATAACGAATAAGTTCCCTGTTGCATCTCTCTTGGGGGCAATTTCATTACAGGTATGACATTTAATGCCGATGCGCTGGCTTCTAAACTTGGAGGAGAGTCCTGATCTGCTACAAGTGGAGGATCAAAAAGGCTTTTAGTAGCTGTAAGACTCCAGGACGCTGCTAAATTGTGAGCCTCCTGCTCACCGGGTTTCTTGGAGAACAAGTTCTCTTGGGGCGAGACATATTTAGATTTCCCGTTTGACAATCCGGAGTCCATCTCTTTTATGGATGTAGTTCTACTGCGGTTCTTTGCGGCCCGTGTAGAATTGGCCACTAGTCGGGGTTTAATAGTACTCTCTCGAGAGATTCTTTTCATGACTTTTTGTTGAAACACTGGAAGAGGACAGCCTCAGGGGAGGGATGAGCCAGAGCCTAGCTATGCTAT
Source organism: Calotriton arnoldi (assembly GCA_963921515.1). Taxonomy (NCBI): domain Eukaryota; kingdom Metazoa; phylum Chordata; class Amphibia; order Caudata; family Salamandridae; genus Calotriton; species Calotriton arnoldi. The sequence continues at coordinate 4,122,999 of CAWUFW010000063.1, forward strand.
CTCCGCGTCCACTGCCCTAACGGCTATCCCCCATATATTACTTTCACAATAGCAGTGAACCAATTAGATTTAAATTTAGAAAGTCTTGAAAAAAGGGAGACCGGGAAATAAAGTCAAGGCTGAGAAAAAAAAAAAAAATACCTGGGGTGCCTGAAAAATTCTCCAAATCTCCTGATCAGCAATATTGCCGTGCGAGAGGAATTGCCAACTGCTATTCCCAGGGAAGCCAGTAGAGCAGAACTATAGTGCAAGAAGCAGCAGTTCACTGAATAGTGATCGTCCCGTTCTATTTCCTGCCTCCTGCCGTTCCAGCTGCAGACTTCTTTCGAAAGCAAGACCTCAGTCCAAGCCCTCTCCCCGAGGCTAGGAGCAAGTATACTGCAACTATGTAGCAATGAAACACCACCACAAATCCGTCCTTATCTCAAGCGCCACGTAAGTCCAGCACGAGGGAAAGACCTGTTTTCCTTTTAATGCCAGCCTCTAATTAGTGCGCTGCAATATTGTAGCATTCCCCACAAACTTGCCGTGCATCGAGACGCCGCGGGGGAAAAGAAGTCAATCCCGCTCCTCCTTTCAAACCAGCAAAGAGCAGAATGCCATAAGCCGCCCAGTCCACCTTTCCTCGCCTCTCTTTCACTCGCAGAGCTTAACGAGGTGTAACGAGATACCGCAGGGGAGAGAGATCAGATCCGTTCCTCCTTCCAAGCCAGCAAAGAGCAGACTGCCGTCAGCCGCCCAACCCGCCTCGCCTTCACTCGCGGAGCATGACGGGAGCTCCGCAGCCGGCTTTGCCAATGAGCCTGAATACAAGCAATTAGTATTTCACTTAGTACCTCTATGCATCCTGTATCGAGGTCAACAGGGAGGCAAGTGGTTTGGTGAGGAATAGAAATTTGCCTAGCTACGTAACGGTAAGTTTCAATTATATTAAGGACACGGAGGCGAGGATTATGCTATTCTCTCTTCGCTTTATTTCTTAACAAACTTCATAGCAGTCAAACGAGAACGCTTTGAAACAAAAAAAACAACTCCCATGAACCATAGGGAGATTCCATATAATAGTCCTTTCACAGTGTCCAGTATCACCACATAGTCCTTTCATTATGCCAACTCCTCCTCTTTCTTCGCGCGAAGTTCGCCAAGATCATCATCACTGGTCCTGTTTCGAACCGTCATTTCCTAGCAAAAATAAAACAACATAAGGCACCGAAAAAGAACTCGTTGTACCAATAACAAACCGTTTATTTCCAACAAACGACCATTAAAACCTCATGAACAATTTACTTACCACCATACGGAGAGGGTTTGCACCGAAAGGGCATCGGGTGGGATAATCCTCGCCTCCGTGTCCTTAATAGAATTGAAACTTACTGTTACGTAGCTGGGCAAATTTCTATTCTGTCAGGACCGGAGGCTTCGGATTATACTAGTTTAAAGCTTACTTACCACCAACTGAGCGACCTCCACTAATGGTTTGAAGTAAAACCTCTTGAAAGTCGAGTCTGAGGACCAATCCGCTGCCCGCATCAAGTCCTCCAGACGAGCCCCCAAAGAAAAAGCCTTCGAGGCCATGGCCCCGCGTGCAGAGTGGGCTCCAAACTGCTTCGTGTCAATGCCTGCCTCTTGCATGACCCAATGCACCCACCTGGCTATAATGGGGGAAGAGACAGCTTTGTGAAGCTTCTTTGGGGCAATAAGTAACTGATGTTCGCCCGGAGGACGAAACTCTTGAGTCAAGTCTTCATATGCCTTAAGGCAACGCACAACACACAACTTGGGGGCATCTGGAAATGCCGGATAAGAGACCGTGCGGGAGAGCGACTTGGTGTGACGCCCTACCGTGAAGGTAACCCCATCCAGGGAAAAAACTCTTGCAGAAATGTCTAAGGCTCTGACATCCGAAACTCTCCTACAGGAGATCAGGCACAAAAGCATAGCCAGCTTGGCTGAGAGTTCCTTCAACGAAAGATATATATTCGGTTGCCAGGAAAGAAACAAATTCAAGACCAGATTGACATCCCATAAGGCAGAGTAGCGCGGCTCTGGGGGCAAAGAGAGGCGAATAACTCGCAGCAGTCTGCAAACAAAAGGGTGTTCCCCCACGGGGGCCCCATCTACCGGGGCATGGCCTGCGGAAATCGCTGATCTCATGGCATTAATTGAACAGTACGCCAAGCCTTCCGTAGCCAGATCAGCCAAGAAATTCAAAACCTGAACAACGTCTGCTGCCACGGGATCCAAGTGCCTCCGAAGACACCAACGAAGCCATCTCGTCCAAGCGGACCGGTAACGTTTAGTGGTACTGTCAGCCCACGCCTTGGACAAAAGGTGGTCAGCTGGTTGCGATAAGCCTGGGAGCGACCAGCGTTGCCTGAAAGTCGCCAGGCCATCAACTGCAGGGAACCCTGAGCCGTGAGGTGATGTGGCACTCGATCCGGGTTCAGAAGAAGATGAGGAAACCGGGGGAGTCGGATTGGAGAATCCCAAGAAAGTTCCAGTAGAACCGGAAACCAGACTTGAGATCTCCAAAACGGAGTGACCATCACCACCTCTGCCTCCTGCCTACGGATCTGGGCCGCCGCCCTGGTGATCATCGAGAATGGAGGGAAAGCATAATCATTCTCCAGACTCCAATCCTGGAGGAAAGCATCCGTGGCCACGGCCAGCGGATCCGGCCTCCAGCTGAAGAAGCGCGGTACTTGACGGTCGAGACTCGACGCAAAGAGGTCCGTCACAAAAGGGCCCCAGAGATCCGCCTAACTTCCAGAGGCTGGAATCGTGCAGGTGCCTCGAGTGCCAATCCGCAACCTGGTTGGCCTGGCCCAGCAGATACTCCGCTGTCACTGAGACCTGATTGGCCAGGCAAAAATCCCAGAAATCCTTTGCCAGGTTCGCTAGAGCTCGGGATCGGGGACCCCTAGGTGGTTGACATACTGGACCGCGAATATATTGTCCATCTTGAGAAGCACACAAGATTGAACTTTGTCCTTGGTCCAACAGCGGACAGCAAACGACCCTGCCAGGAGCTCCAAGCAATTGATATGCAGGGCTTGCTCGTCTAATGACCAAACTCCGCCGGTGGAGAATTCCCCACACCGAGCGCCCCATCCCAATCTGCTGGCGTCCAACTCTATGATGAGGTCTGGAACGGAACCGAAAATCGCCCGCCCGTTCCATGCCTCCATGTGACACAGCCACCACGCTATTTCCTCCTTTGCTTCCGCAGTAAGCGGGACTGCCTGGGCATAAGACCGCCCTTGACGCAAATGATATGCCTTTAGACGCTGCAACACCCGATAATGCAGGGGACCCAGGAAGATTGCCTGGATGGAGGAGGACAGGAGCCCCACCAGCCGGGCAATCTGCCTGAGGGACGTGCGCGATCTGGCCATAGTCTGACGTAACTCGTGGCGGATTTTGGCCATCTTCCGGGACGGAAGGCTCAAAGAGGCCTGGACTGAATCCACCGCGAAGCCCAGAAGAACCACTTCCTGAGAGGGAATGAGAACCGACTTTGGCTCGTTGATGACAAAACCCAGACCCTGTAAAAGGTTCACTGTCTGGTGAAGCTGGGAGCTCAAGGCCCTGGGACACTGAGCCATGAGGAGAATGTCGTCTAAGTAAACGATCATTCGAATGCCCTGTCCCCGGAAGAATTCCACCGCCGAATGGAGCACCTTGGTAAAACACCACGGTGCCGAGGACAGACCGAACAGAAGGGAGGTGAATTCGTAGACCAAAGACCTCCAACAGAAATGCAGAAACCGCCGATGGGGAGGATGTATTGGGACCACCAGATAAGCGTCCTTCAAATCTAGGCGAACCATCCAGTCCGACGGTAGAAGGACGTCCCGAAGGAGATAAATCCCCTCCATTTTGATGTGGCGATACACCACCCATCCATTAAAATCTCGAAGATTGATGACTGGACGACGGCCACCGTCGGGCTTGTCCACAAGAAATATGTTGCTCAGGAAACCGTCGCGATGCAGAACTGACCAGCAAATGGCCCCTTTGTGAAGAAGCGCAGAGACCTCCTCGTCGATCAGTTCTGCGTCGCGGACCGTGAAGCAAATAGGACGAGGATGAACCTCTTGCCGAGGCTAGTTGCAAAACTCAATATGGAAACCTTGCACGGTTTGAAGAACCCGGGCGTCCGAGGTTATGGCCCGCCAAGCATCCAGGAAGTCTGCCAACGGACCCCCTATGTGGACCAAAGAAGACGGTATAACACTTACCGGTTGAATTTCCGCCTCCGGAGTTATTCTTGAAGCCTCCATGGCCCCTGAAACGCTGACCCCGGGTGGGGTAGAAATTGTTGTAGTTGGCGCTGGTATTGTACTGACCGCGCCCGGAGCCTTGTCCTTTGGGAGGATTCTGCTGGAAGCCACGGCCGGACGAGCGGCCCCTGCCTCGGCCGGCCCTTTGAAAAACCCGCTGGTTGAACTCTCGCTTAATATTTGATTGCGCCTTGTCCAGCGAGGTAAAGGTCGCTACAAATTTACCGAGCTCCTTAACAAAAGGATCTACAAAAAAACCTCCCTGGGCCACTGCGCCCGCCTCCGAGGAGGCCAAGTCCCCGAGCTTTGGGTCGAGCTTGATCAAGAAAGAGCGGCGACGCTCCGTTGACAGCGCACAGTTAGCGCTGCCCATGAAAAGTTTGGCCCGCTGGGCCCAGTTAGAAAGCACCTCTGGGGAAATAACAGATCCAGACACCTTGGCCTCCTCGGCCATATCTAAAATCTTTGTCATAGGGTCAATGGCGTCAAGAAGCTTATCTTGACAAGAACGCCACGATCTATTGATGCCTTTGTGTGGGTCGTTCATATATTTAGCCAAAAACGTGGCCATCTTAGAATCTAGTTCTGGCGTAAAAGCCACCTTGCCCTCTAAGGTGGGCCTCGGGCACTCCGCTCTGAGGCAGCCCCTGGCTTCCTTCTCAAGAGGCTTGCGGAGTCGACCCGCAACAAACTTCGCCACCTTCTCCCCCGGGGTCCAAGCAGCGGACCTAGGATGCACAATATCATCTGGGTCCAACATGCCGGAATCCTCCCCTGTTGTCGAGGGGGAGGTAACTACAGGGCACCGAGGCCGTGAAGGCCCTGCGTCGTCCTCCGAGTCACCCGGGGACTCTACATCAGGATCGGGAGACACTGGATCAGGGGTCTCGGGGAGCTCTGGGGACATCAAAGGGGTGGGAGGGGGGGGTAGCCCCTTGCGCCAGAAAAGCAGTCTTGAGACGCGCAAAAGCGTCCTTGTCGACCCCATCTGTATGCTTTTTCTTAGGTGGAGGAGCCTCCTCGCCCGCAGGGGGGGAGGAGGGGGAGTAGGAGAACCGGTGTGTGTGCCTGCGCCAACCTTGCACGCTCTTGGACAATTCAATCGGACAGGCGCTGCTCCATGGGTCCGACCACCTCACGGACTACCCTGTAGATAGAAGAATCAACTGCCTCAAAAAAATCATCGTCCCACTGTAAATAAGATTGGGACTCTTCCTCCTCATAAACACACTCTTGTGCCTCCATTATCCTGGTAAACGTAGAACAAATGTGCAAACTATGAAACCTCACAGCAAGGTTTTGCTCTACCAAAAAGGGTTTGAAAGATTCAAAGCGTATGTATGCTTAGAGAGGAAAATCAAGCGTCTGGGAATTCCAGAAACAGTAATTTTTGGGCAGACCCAAGGACTGCAATAAGGCTTGCCCCACCCCGCGCACAGAGAGTATATATAAAAAATATATTCTCAGCCCTCAGGAAGACCTGACCGGGCTCCGCTGTCCCGCTGTGCTCAGAAACGGTTAAAACCGCTACTTAATATGCGCACTCGGCGCCAAGAAAGCAAGCAATAATGTGCAATTAAATACGCCCCCAAGCGTCAACGCGACTACCGCCACAATACAGACCCCTGCCGGGGCGTTCACAGAACCAGCAATGCGGGAATACAGACCCGATAAACGGGCGTTCGTGGCAACAGCGGTGGACAAGGCTCCGTCCGCGCGAACTGCCGCAGCGCGGTCTCCTCAGTTTCAAGAGACGCGCCGTGGGAGCAGCGAGACGGAACAGTCCGCCTAGCGGGCTATTACAAGCACTGCAACATCAGGGGCGTGACCGCGTAAGGAACAGTGACACGTTCCCGCGGTCTGGAATCTAAAAAGGAAAAACGCTCGCAAAAGCAAAACAATTTCCAGTACCCCCCCCCGGAGGGCACTTTTTAACAGCGCGCCTCGGGGAAAGACAAACCACGGTAAATAACAGCACAATAAGGTCAAACAATTAACCGCAATAGGAGAAACAAGGAAAGTGCACTTAACTGCCTGCGAAGCAGCGAAGAAAGAGGAGGAGTTGGCATAATGAAAGGACTATGTGGTGTTACTGGACACTGTGAAAGGACTATTATATGGAATCATGGGAGTTGTTGTTTTTTGTTTGAAAGCGTTCTCTTTTGGCTGCTATGAAGTTTGTTAAGAAATAAAGTGAAGAGAGAATAGCATAATCTGAAGCCTCCGGTCCTGACATAGAATCTGCTGCAGCTATAAAGAGTATCCACCAGAAAGTTACTGAAGGTAAGTAACTTATTGTTATGATGGACACTTCTACCTGCTGATTTCCCACCTCATGAATTCTGGACAATATACCCCAGAAGTTGTTAATAATGCTACTTTTGAACTCTTCCACATTGTGAAAGAAATCCCCGAACTACTTAATGCATACTTCCACCATAATCCTCTCCGTGGATCTTTGTTAAGTTCTATCCACTTTTTGTTAAAACAATTGATAATATATGTGCTCAGTGTCCCAATTTGAAAGGGAGATGGCAATGTAAAATATGAATCCACTCAAAAAGCTTCTCTTGGACTTCACACCATTCACTCACATCATCGTTATCTCCCTCATACGTAAGATCAAATCAGGGTCTCTGCTGGACCCTTGTCTAGGATATGTCTTTGCAAAAACAACAATTGGTGGACAGAATGCAGAACAATGTCGTACATTCACCCCAGTACAGAGATCTGGGCCTAAATCCATCGTTGTTTTGCTCACCATGCCATTCCAGTTTGGACCCAGCCATATGCAAATCAGTCTTGACCCTGCGCCCAATCGGAACAGTCCAGCCCGAACTGCCAGGCCAGGTCCTCCCTGGACTGGAAACAAGCATCCTAGGACCGGTTTCGGGCTTTCAGCCCTCATCAGCCAGGATAGCTTGACTCCAGTGGCATGGAGAGCACGGGACCCACGTCTGGGCATACCCGTCCCACTCGGGGTGACAAATGCAAAAACAACATGATGGATTTAACCCAGATCCTTGTGACTGGGGGTGAATGTTTGCATTGTCCAGCATTCCGTCCATCAATTGGTTCTTTTGCATAGGATATGTCTTTAACCAAATTATGGAAATGATTCCTCTCTTCACTAATCTTGACAATATTTTTGTGCCTGCTGCAGTTATCCCACAACACTGAAAACAACTGGTTTCCCCTCTTTTGAAAAAAAACTTCATCCCACCCCTATACTCAGCAACTTCCTTCCTTATCCAGACTTCCTTTTTCGACCAAAGAGAAGGGAAATAGAGTATCAGCTCTCTGTCTTTATTGAGACAGACAATCTTCTTAATCCTGTTTAATTCTGTTAATATTCCCTGGAAAGGAATCTGCACTTCTTGTAGTAACTGGTCATTTCAGATGCATTTTGTATCATGGATGCAAAGCAGCCCTTATCCTGCTCAACCTCGCAGCAGCTTTCAACACCATATTGAACAACACTGTGTTCTCACCTATTCCAGCTGGGCACAAATGGCCCCATAATTAATTGGCTCAAATCATTCCTTTTTGATAGATGCTAAGCTCTACAAGCTACCTGCTTGGTGATCTCAGTTCACTTAGATTGAAAGGAGGGAGGACAGTGGTCCTTCTTTTTGTGCTCTTACCCTCCATTTAATCTCTGCTTGGTGGTCCTCTTATATTGGCCATCCTCTTACTCCTACTTCATTTGCTCGCAATCTTGACATTTGCTTTGATGCCAGTATCTACTAAAGAATTGAAGTTAATAAGCTAACAGCTACTTGAGTGACGCTGCTTTGGGTACTCCGTGAGGTAAACAATGGTGCAGGCAATTATTGTATCTCATTTAGACTGCTGTAGTTCGCTCTATCTTGAACTGCCGTGTTATTCCTTGCAGCATCCTCAGCTCTTTTAAAATGCTGCTCTGTGCCTCATTCTGGGCTTGTCAGTGAGACCCTCCATCTCAAACCACCTTAAACTGCTGCATTGGGTCCCAGTACCTAAAAGCATTGTGCTTTTCTCTCTGCGCCATTTACTGATAAGGTCCATTGTGTATTATTATTGGGCTCACATCCAATAAATCCCTTTAGTCCCATTGGGAAATGTACCCTTTTCCGGAGAGAAGAAGAAAAGACCGGCATCACATATCCCTCATCGTGTGACTTGTGCCCTGTTAGGTAAGGAGTATTATGAGTCAAACAAACCTGTCAGAGAATCTCTTTTCTGCAGGAGGTGATAATACAGAGTCCTGGCCTTGTACGTCTAAATCAATACGCACACACATTGATTGGATTATCACAGTTAATATGATTTCTTGTTACACATAATGAGAGCATAAGAATGGTCATGGTTATTATAAAACACTCTGCAGATAATATGCAAATTAGAATGAAAGTTAAAAATGCCCCTATCATATTTCATGACTATTTCTAACCTGTAACTCTATTCCCTACCCAATGTATCTATAACAGTTCCAGCCATTCAACCTAAATGGCTTTAATTCATTGAACTTTATTATGCCAATCCATGTTTAGTGTCCTGTCATCTGTCCATGGTCAGTGAGGTTTCTCACCTCGAAAACTGGTCCATGTGTCTAACTCCGCCCCTGCGCTGGCCCTGCAGATACCTTTATTGCTAATTGCGAGGAGTCACTCATGCTTTGCTACAAAAATGTGCAAACAATGCTCCTTTACAGAAGCATACAGTAGCGAATGCTACTTTTCCTTCAGTTCTCCATGACGGATCTCTGCAAGGTAATTTATCCTTTCAGCCTCGATTACAGCAGAGAAGTGGAATATTTTCCTTCTCTGCTTTGTTTAATGCTGCCAGGAAGTATGGAGTTACTAAACTGAAAACATGACCATCGAGCACATAATTGTTAGCATTTCCATTCCAATAGTTAGTCCACTTTTCTAAGCCCTCTGTCTATACAGACACTGTTTACATGCAACCAGGCCTCTCTTTCATGTAATATGCATTATTACTCGAAAGCCCTGCCACACCTGACGCAACTGTATGCCAGCCAATGGTTTACCCCGTCCACCCTAAGTGCACTTATCGTTTATCTGAGGTTAGTCACCTACTAATTATTCAAATCTTGGATCCTCGCCAAGATGGTCGCTCCTTCTCTTTTTAAGCAGGAAACTACTGGAACTCTGAGAACATTCACTTGAGCGCCAATCATTTATCTTTCAGTAAAACCATACAAACCTAGCTTTTGCCTACTATTTAGTCAGCTGCTTCTCTTCTGATTCCTCAAGCATCATCTTTTCTCTGATTCCTCAAGCTCCAGAACATCCTCACTGGGTAACAGTTGGACTATACAAATTCCATACCACAACACTTGACGTTAACGTTTTAGTTAACATTTTTATATAACGCCACCCACTACATTATTTCTAAATGGTGGTTTCTCATGGATGTCACTTTCATTCAGTTATTTAAGACTTTGAACTATCTCTTGGCACTGATCTTTATGAAGTTTGAAACAATTAATTTGCATCGTTCAGAGGCATTCTGCACGAGCCCTGTGAAACCCGCATTGCTCTAAGTCACAATGCCCTGGTTATAACTGGTACCTCTTATTCACCAAGCCCTTAGTTACTCTTCTGTGCTTACAATATGTTGGAGATTAGCACATTTCCAAGACCACTGACTCATTGTCAGTGAAATTGCTCTCCCACCCTCGCAGCTCCACCATTAAGTGAGGTGCCCCTGCCCCTGCACTCTTGAGTGTTGGTGATCGAGGCCCTCCTCCACCCGCAGGTTTCCCTGCGCCTCATCCCTGGTGTCCAGTGGACCTCTGTCTCCTTCCTCTCACTCTGCTCCTTCACTCGTTTTCACTCGTTTTTCTACCCTCTTTTATCTTTCACCTTTCTGCACTTTTCTGCATCTCTGCTCTTTTGTGCCTTATTTCTGCTCATTTTCCCTTCCTCTCGCTCTGCCCTTTCACTAGTTTTCACTCGTTTTTCTACCCTCTTTTATCTTTTATCTTTCACCTTTCTGCATCTCTGCTCTTTTTGTGCCTTATTTCTGCCTATTTTCCCTTTTTTCTTTATCCCTTATTTCCTCCCTTTACCTTTCCCCGCCGCTGCTGCCCCCGCTGCCCCTCCCCCCAGCCGACCGGCCCAATCCAGCTCCCCTCCCCGCTCCCGCCTCCCAGCTGTCCAGCCCTCCTCGACCCCTACTTAATGGCGGCCACTGCGGGGACAGGCGCAGCAAGACCACTGACTCATTGTCAGTGAAATTGCTCTCCCACCCTCGCAGCTCCACCATTAAGTGAGCCCTGCCCCTGCACTCTCGAGTGTTGGTGATCGAGGCCCTCCTCCACCCGCAGGTTTCCCTGCGCCTCATCCCTGGTGGTCCAGTGGACCTCTGTCTCCTTCCTCTCACTCTGCTCCTTCACTCGTTTTCACTCGTTTTTCTACCCTTCCTATCTTTCACCTTTCTGCACTTTTCTGCATCTCTGCTCTTTTGTGCCTTATTTCTGCTCATTTTCCCTTTCTCTCGCTCTGCTCTTTCACTCGTTTTTCTACCCTTCCTATCTTTCACCTTTCTGCACTTTTCTGCATCTCTGCTCTTTTGTGCCTTATTTCTGCTTATTTTCCCTTTTTTCTTTATCCCTTATTTCCTCCCTTTACCTTTCCCCGCCGCTGCTGCCCCCGCGGCCCCTCCCCCCCAGCGCGACCGGCCCAATCCAGCTCCCCTCCCCGCTCCCGCCTCCCAGCTGTCCAGCCCTCCCCGACCCCTACTTAATGGGGCAAGATGGCCGCCCGGTAGGAGTTCAGCCTTGGAGCTCCCGGGATAGGGATCTCCGTCACGGCACATATCCCTCGCTAACCCAGCCATCCACTACGCATTGACATCTAACTGTGCCGCAAACTACTCCTGGACCACGAATCTCCAATTTGGAGTCACCTACCTGCACCTGGAGGGCTGGACGTCCCGGACTTGACGCGCACGCCCGTCTCTGCCTAGGTGCTCACCGCGCCTACTGCCCAAGGTCCGGTTCCAATCTCGCAGGTAGTCGACTGCGTACGGGCTGACGTGAGGAGGGCTACGAGACCGGACAACCTGCCCTGAGAGTCTGCACAGCAGCGGTGAAGCCTGCACCCGCCTTCTTTTGCCCAGCCAATCGAGACAGTGAGAGGGGTGGAGTGCGGTGCCGCCGGCGACCCCGCTGAGAACCGGGGGTCCCGAGATGCAGCCGCCGCGAACTTTAGGGATGAAGGTTTCTGCCTCCAGGGTGTGCTAAACAACTCGGGGTGCTGTGACCCGGGCCGCCTGACTTCAATATGGCCGCTGTCACAAACAGGCGCCGGATCCCAGTCCTGACTGCTTGACCCCTTAATGGCTGCACTTACAGAATCCCATCATCGCGTGGCAGTACCGAGCGGATGATTGCCACTGATCTAACATCCACTGGTGGCCTCATAACAGAGATTGCCGAGCCCTTGTCCCAGGATCATCGCCCTAAGGCCTTCACGCCCGAGTCAGAGTTGGTCCTTTAAACTCCAAGGACCCTCAGCACTTAGTTGGTCATTACCAAGATGGCCGCCGATCTGTAGCTGGTTAAGATGCTCCCATGGCCGGGATCATCAGCATTTAAAATATCCCGCGGATACCCTGCCATCCACCTACCATTTTACCACAGCACCTCAAGTCCTGTCATTATTATTGTGGCTAAGCTATTGACCACTTGTAGCTGAAGGCTGAGGTGAGCGGACCCCCTCCCCCCCCCCCCCCAGCGCGATGCAAAATGGCGGCTCCTACCACGCTTGTCCCGCCGAGAGGGGAGATGCGTCCAGGTGGGCTTTAAATTGACTGTGTTACCCCCGATCACATATTGACGCTTGGGAGATCGTGTGACCCTTTTAAGAACTAAGGGAGACTGGCCCATCCTTCCCAGTAAAGTACTGTAGCACCTGCCATCTTGATCAGCCCTCACCTGACCCTGTTCCCGCTCACCCACCAGGACATTTAATCTGAGAACTTTCCCTAATCAGCTGAAACCTAGCCATTTTGACTGATGCCCGGTGGAGCTACCTCGCGAGCTAAAGGGGAGATGGACTATGGATTCCCTCCGTGGCCATCACCTACCCAGCCGGTCTTTGGGCAAACTCTCCTGCGTCTCTCCTGTCCTTATCTCCCTCCTCCCCCTTCCCCCTACCCCCTACCCCTTTTCGCTCTACCCCTCTCCTCTTTCCAGCTATTGACCTCTGCCCTCGCCCGTCCTTGCTCATAGTTCCCACCCTGATTACCAACTGGACTTTCTTCTGTGAACTTCCCCTCGTCAGTTGAGACCTAGCTATTTGACCGATGCCCGATGGAGCTACCTTGTTTAGCTATAGGGGAGACGGACTATGGATTCCCTCCTAGGACGTCACCTACCCAGTCAGTCATTGGGCAGACCTCCTTTCGTGTCTCCTGCCTGTCTTTTCCCTCATCCTCAACCTCCCCCTTCACACTTCCCCCTTCCCCCCCTCCGCTCTATTTGTCCCACCTTCCTTTCCTCTCTCAATGTGTTGCTTATTCTTGATGTTATGTGTAATTGTTATCTTTTTCTGTAACATTGTGTAACCTATTGTAAAGCGCTCTGATACCTACGGGTCTAGCCAGCGCTATATAAAACTCTTAAAATAAAAAATAAAAAAATAAATAAATGGCGGCCACTGCGGGGATAGGCGAGCAAGACCACTGACTCATTATCAGTGAAATTGCTCTCCCACCCTCGCAGCTCCACCATTAAGTGAGGTACCCCTGCCCCTGCACTCTTGAGTGTTGGTGATCGAGGCCCTCCTCCACCCGCAGTTTTCCCTGCGCCTCATCCCTGGTGGTCCAGTGGACCTCTGTCTCCTTCCGCTCACTCTGCTCCTTCACTCGTTTTCACACCCTTCCTATCTTTCACCTTTCTGCACTTTTCTGCATCTCTGCTCTTTTGTGCCTTATTTCTGCTCATTTTCCCTTTCTCTCGCTCTGCTCTTTCACTCGTTTTCACTCGTTTTTCTACCCTCTTTTATCTTTCACCTTTCTGCACTTTTCTGCATCTCTGCTCTTTTGTGCCTTATTTCTGCTTATTTTCCCTTTTTTCTTTATCCCTTATTCCCTCCCTTTACCTTTCCCCGCCGCTGCTGCCCCCGCGGCCCCTCCCCCCAGCGCGACCGGCCCAATCTAGCTCCCCTCCCCGCTCCCAGCTGTCCAGCCCTCCCCGACCCCTACTTAATGGCGGCAACTGCGGGGACAGGCGAGCAAGACCACTGACTCATTGTCAGTGAAATTGCTCTCCCACCCTCGCAGCTCCACCATTAAGTGAGGTGCCCCTGCCCCTGCACTCTTGAGTGCTGGTGATCGAGGCCCTCCTCCACCCGCAGGTTTCCTGCGCCTCATCCCTGGCGGTCCAGTGGACCTCTGTCTCCTTCCTCTCACTCTGCTCCTTCACTCGTTTTCACTCGTTTTTCTACCCTTCCTATCTTTCACCTTTCTGCACTTTTCTGCATCTCTGCTCTTTTGTGCCTTATTTCTGCTCATTTTCCCTTTCTCTCGCTCTGCTCTTGCACTCGTTTTCACTCGTTTTTCTACCCTCTTTTATCTTTCACCTTTCTGCACTTTTCTGCATCTCTGCTCTTTTGTGCCTTATTTCTCCTTATTTTCCCTTTTTTCTTTATCCCTTATTTCCTCCCTTTACCTTTCCCCACCGCTGCTGCCCCCGCGGCCCCTCCCCCCCAGCGCGACAGGCCCAATCCAGCTCCCCTTCCCCGCTCCCCAGCTGTCCAGCCCTCCCCGACCCCTACTTAATGGCGGCCACTGCGGGGACAGGCGAGCAAGACCACTGACTCATTGTCAGTGAAATTGCTCTCCCACCCTCGCAGCTCCACCATTAAGTGAGGTGCCCCTGCCCCTGCACTCTTGAGTGTTGGTGATCGAGGCCCTCCTCCACCCGCAGGTTTCCCTGCGCCTCATCCCTGGTGGTCCAGTGGACCTCTGTCTCCTTCCTCTCACTCTGCTCCTTCACTCGTTTTCACTCGTTTTTCTACCCTTCCTATCTTTCACCTTTCTGCACTTTTCTGCATCTCTGCTCTTTTGTGCCTTTTTTCTGCTCATTTTCCCTTTCTCTCGCTCTGCTCTTTCACTCGTTTTCACTCGTTTTTCTACCCTCCCTATCTTTCACCTTTCTGCACTTTTCTGCATCTCTGCTCTTTTGTGCCTTATTTCTGCTTATTTTCCCTTTTTTCTTTATCCCTTATTTCCTCCCTTTACCTTTCCCCGCAGCTGCTGCCCCCGCTGCCCCCCCCCCAGCGCGACCAGCCCAATCCAGCTCCCCTCCCCGCTCCCGCCTCCCAGCTGTCCAGCCCTCCCCGACCCCTACTTAATGGCGGCCACTGCGGGGACAGGCGAGCAAGACCACTGACTCATTGTCAGTGAAATTGCTCTCCCACCCTCGCAGCTCCACCATTAAGTGAGCCCTGCCCCTGCACTCTCGAGTGTTGGTGATCGAGGCCCTCCTCCACCCGCAGGTTTCCCTGCGCCTCATCCCTGGTGGTCCAGTGGACCTCTGTCTCCTTCCTCTCAGTCTGCTCCTTCACTCGTTTTCACTCGTTTTTCTACCCTTCCTATCTTTCACCTTTCTGCACTTTTCTGCATCTCTGCTCTTTTGTGCCTTATTTCTGCTCATTTTCCCTTCCTCTCGCTCTGCCCTTTCACTAGTTTTCACTCGTTTTTCTACCCTCTTTTATCTTTCACCTTTCTGCATCTCTGCTCTTTTGTGCCTTATTTCTGCCTATTTTCCCTTTTTCTTTATCCCTTATTTCCTCCCTTTACCTTTCCCCGCCGCTGCTGCCCCGCTGCCCCTCCCCCAGCGCGACCGGCCCAATCCAGCTCCCCTCCCCGCCTCCCGCCTCCCAGCTGTCCAGCCCTCCCGACCCCTACTTAATGGCGGCCACTGCGGGGACAGGCGAGCAAGACCACTGACTCATTGTCAGTGAAATTGCTCTCCCACCCTCGCAGCTCCACCATTAAGTGAGGCCCTGCCCCTGCACTCTCGAGTGTTGGTGATCGAGGCCCTCCTCCACCCGCAGGTTTCCCTGCGCCTCATCCCTGGTGGTCCAGTGGACCTCTGTCTCCTTCCTTTCACTCTGCTCCTTCACTCGTTTTCACTCGTTTTTCTAACCTTCCTATCTTTCACCTTTCTGCACTTTTCTGCATCTCTGCTCTTTTGTGCCTTATTTCTGCTCATTTTCCCTTTCTCTCGCTCTGCTCTTTCACTCGTTTTCACTCGTTTTTCTACCCTCTTTTATCTTTCACCTTTCTGCACTTTTCTGCATCTCTGCTCTTTTGTGCCTTATTTCTGCTTACTTTCCCTTTTTTCTTTATCCCTTATTTCCTCCCTTTACCTTTCCCCGCGGCTGCTGCCCCCGCGGCCCCTCCCCCCCAGCGCGACCGGCCCAATCCAGCTCCCCTCCCGCCTCCCAGCTGTCCAGCCCTCCCCGACCCCTACTTAATGGCGGCCACTGCGGGGACAGGCGAGCAAGACCACTGACTCATTGTCAGTGAAATTGCTCTCCCACCCTCGCAGCTCCACCATTAAGTGAGGTGCCCCTGCCCCTGCACTCTTGAGTGTTGGTGATCGAGGCCCTCCTCCACCCGCAGGTTTCCTGCGCCTCATCCCCTGGCGGTCCAGTGGACCTCTGTCTCCTTCCTCTCACTCTGCTCCTTCACTCGTTTTCACTCGTTTTTCTACCCTTCCTATCTTTCACCTTTCTGCACTTTTCTGCATCTCTGCTCTTTTGTGCCTTATTTCTGCTCATTTTCCCTTTCTCTCGCTCTGCTCTTTCACTCGTTTTCACTCGTTTTTCTACCCTCTTTTATCTTTCACCTTTCTGCACTTTTCTGCATCTCTGCTCTTTTGTGCCTTATTTCTCCTTATTTTCCCTTTTTTCTTTATCCCTTATTTCCTCCCTTTACCTTTCCCCACCGCTGCTGCCCCCGCGGCTATTCCCCCCCAGCGCGACCGGCCCAATCCAGCTCCCCTCCCCGCTCCCCAGCTGTCCAGCCCTCCCCGACCCCTACTTAATGGCGGCCACTGCGGGGACAGGCGAGCAAGACCACTGACTCATTGTCAGTGAAATTGCTCTCCCACCCTCGCAGCTCCACCATTAAGTGAGGTGCCCCTGCCCCTGCACTCTTGAGTGTTGGTGATCGAGGCCCTCCTCCACCCGCAGGTTTCCCTGCGCCTCATCCCTGGTGGTCCAGTGGACCTCTGTGTCCTTCCTCTCACTCTGCTCCTTCACTCGTTTTCACTCGTTTTTCTACCCTTCCTATCTTTCACCTTTCTGCACTTTTCTGCATCTCTGCTCTTTTGTGCCTTATTTCTGCTCATTTTCCCTTTCTCTCGCTCTCCTCTTTCACTCGTTTTCACTCGTTTTTCTACCCTTCCTATCTTTCACCTTTCTGCACTTTTCTGCATCTCTGCTCTTTTGTGCCTTATTTCTGCTTATTTTCCCTTTTTTCTTTATCCCTTATTTCCTCCCTTTACTTTTCCCCGCCGCTGCTGCCCCCGCTGCCCCTCCCCCCAGCGCGACCGGCCCAATCCAGCTCCCCTCCCCGCTCCTGCCTCCCAGCTGTCCAGCCCTCCCCGACCCCTACTTAATGGCGGCCACTGCGGGGACAGGCGAGCAAGACCACTGACTCATTGTCAGTGAAATTGCTCTCCCACCCTCGCAGCTCCACCATTAAGTGAGCCCTGCCCCTGCACTCTCGAGTGTTGGTGATCGAGGCCCTCCTCCACCCGCAGGTTTCCCTGCGCCTCATCCCTGGTGTCCAGTGGACCTCTGTCTCCTTCCTCTCACTCTGCTCCTTCACTCGTTTTCACTCGTTTTTCTACCCTTCCTATCTTTCACCTTTCTGCACTTTTCTGCATCTCTGCTCTTTGTGCCTTATTTCTGCTCATTTTCCCTTCCTCTCGCTCTGCCCTTTCACTAGTTTTCACTCGTTTTTCTACCCTCTTTTATCTTTTATCTTTCACCTTTCTGCATCTCTGCTCTTTTGTGCCTTATTTCTGCCTATTTTCCCTTTTTTCTTTATCCCTTATTTCCTCCCTTTACCTTTCCCCGCCGCTGCTGCCCCGCTGCCCCTCCCCCCCAGCATGACCGGCCCAATCCAGCTCCCCTCCCTGCTCCCGCCTCCCAGCTGTCCAGCCCTCCCGACCCCTACTTAATGGCGGCCACTGCGGGGACAGGCGAGCAAGACCACTGACTCATTGTCAGTGAAATTGCTCTCCCACCCTCGCAGCTCCACCATTAAGTGAGCCCTGCCCCTGCACTCTCGAGTGTTGGTGATCGAGGCCCTCCTCCACCCGCAGGTTTCCCTGCGCTTCATCCCTGGTGGTCCAGTGGACCTCTGTCTCCTTCCTCTCAGTCTGCTCCTTCACTCGTTTTCACTCGTTTTTCTACCCTTCCTATCTTTCACCTTTCTGCACTTTTCTGCATCTCTGCTCTTTTGTGCCTTATTTCTGCTCATTTTCCCTTTCTCTCGCTCTGCTCTTTCACTCGTTTTCCTACCCTCTTTTATCTTTCACCTTTCTGCACTTTTCTGCATCTCTGCTCTTTTGTGCCTTATTTCTGCTTATTTTCCCTTTTTTCTTTATCCCTTATTTCCTCCCTTTACCTTTCCCCGCTGCTGCTGCCCCCGCGGCCCCTCCCCCCCAGCGCGACCGACCCAATCCAGCTCCCCTCCCCGCTCCCGCCTCCTAGCTGTCCAGCCCTCATTGACCCCTACTCCTACTTAATGGCGGCCACTGCGGGGACAGGCGAGCAAGACCACTGACTCATTGTTAGTGAAATTGCTCTCCCACCCTCGCAGCTCCACCGATTAAGTGAGGTGCCCCTGCCCCTGCACTCTTGAGTGTTGGTGATCGAGGCCCTCCTCCACCCGCGGGTTTCCTGCGCCTCATCCCTGGTGGTCCAGTGGACCTCTGTCTCCTTCCTCTCACTCTGCTCCTTCACTCGTTTTCACTCGTTTTTCTAACCTTCCTATCTTTCACCTTTCTGCACTTTTCTGCATCTCTGCTCTTTTGTGCCTTATTTCTGCTCATTTTCCCTTTCTCTCGCTCTGCTCTTTCACTCGTTTTCACTCGTTTTTCTACCCTCTTTTATCTTTCACCTTTCTGCACTTTTCTGCATCTCTGCTCTTTTGTGCCTTATTTCTGCTTATTTTCCCTTTTTTCTTTAGCCCTTATTTCCTCCCTTTACCTTTCCCCGCCGCTGCTGCCCCCGCGGCCCTCCCCCCAGCGCGACCGGCCCAATCCAGCTCCCCTCCCCGCTCCCGCCTCCCAGCTGTCCAGCCCTCCCCGACTCCCTACTTAATGGCGGCCACTGCGGGGACAGGCGAGCAAGACCACTGACTCATTGTCAGTGAAATTGCTCTCCCACCCTCGCAGCTCCACCATTAAGTGAGTCCCTGCCCCTGCACTCTCGAGTGTTGGTGATCGAGGCCCTCCTCCACCCGCAGGTTTCCCTGCGCCTCATCCCTGGTGGTCCAGTGGACCTCTGTCTCCTTCCTCTCACTCTGCTCCTTCACTCGTTTTCACTCGTTTTTCTACCCTTCCTATCTTTCACCTTTCTGCACTTTTCTGCATCTCTGCTCTTTTGTGCCATATTTCTGCTTATTTTCCCTTTTTTCTTTATCCCTTATTCCCTCCCTTTACCTTTCCCCGCCGCTGCTGCCCCCGCGGCCCCTCCCCCCCAGCGCGACCGGCCCAATCCAGCTCCCCTCCCCGCTCCCAGCTGTCCAGCCCTCCCCGACCCCTACTTAATGGCGGCCACTGCGGGGACAGGCGAGCAAGACCACTGACTCATTGTCAGTGAAATTGCTCTCCCACCCTCGCAGCTCCACCATTAAGTGAGGTGCCCCTGCCCCTGCACTCTTGAGTGTTGGTGATCGAGGCCCTCCTCCACCCGCAGGTTTCCCTGCGCCTCATCCCTGGTGGTCCAGTGGACCTCTGTCTCCTTCCTCTCACTCTGCTCCTTCACTCGTTTTCACTCGTTTTTCTAACCTTCCTATCTTTCACCTTTCTGCACCTCTGCTCTTTTGTGCCTTATTTCTGCTCATTTTCCCTTTCTCTCGCTCTGCTCTTTCACTCGTTTTCACTCGTTTTTCTACCCTCTTTTATCTTTCACCTTTCTGCACTTTTCTGCATCTCTGCTCTTTTGTGCCTTATTTCTGCTTATTTTCCCTTTTTTCTTTATCCCTTATTTCCTCCCTTTACCTTTCCCCGCCGCTGCTGCCCCCGCGGCCCCTCCCCCCCAGCGCGACCGGCCCAATCCAGCTCCCCTC
Organism: Calotriton arnoldi; assembly: GCA_963921515.1. Lineage (NCBI taxonomy): Eukaryota > Metazoa > Chordata > Amphibia > Caudata > Salamandridae > Calotriton > Calotriton arnoldi. The sequence continues at coordinate 4,142,609 of CAWUFW010000063.1, forward strand.
CCCGCTCCCGCCTCCCAGCTGTCCAGCCCTCCCCGACCCCTACTTAATGGCGGCCACTGCGCGGCCGCTGCGCGGCCGCGGGCAGAGGGCGCGCCGCTGGTGCACCGAAGGCGCGTCAAAGGCAAGCCCGTCTGCGACCCGTCCGCGACCAGCGCGAGGAACCCTGGACCTCCGCCCCGGCAACGCTACGACCCAGCAGCACTCCACGCACTCAACCCAGGCTGCAACAACAACTGCAAGCTAGCATCACCAGCAGACACCCACGGACCCTTCAGCTGTCACCGTTGCCGGCACACCTGCAGCACCGCCAAGAACACGGATCCAGCACAACCCGCCCACAAGAACACAACCGAACCGAAGACCCTGCAATGCATCCTCCTCAACGTCCGATCCCTCCACAAAAACGCCACAGAAATCTGGGACCTCCTCGACAGCACCACCCCGGACGTAGCGTTCTTCACCGAAACCTGGACCAACACCACCTCGGGACCGGACATCGCCATCGCCATCCCCCAAGGATACAAGATCTCCAGGAAGGACTGCCCCACCCGCCCAGGAGGAGGAATCGCCATCGTCCACAAATCCAGCCTCCGCCTGAGCACACTCCCTGACGAGCCCACAGAACTGATGGAACACCTTCACTTCAAGATACTGGCCAGCCCCACCGCCACCCTCCGAGGAACCCTCATCTACCGACCCCTGGACCCCGCGGACCCTTCGCCAACTCCATCACGGACATTATCTCCCCGCAGGCCATCGCATCCACCAACTACACCCTGCTGGGAGACCTCAACTTCCACCTCGACAACCAACTAGACCCCAACACCACATCCCTCCTGGACAACCTCCACAACATTGGACTCCGCCAGATCGTGACCGAGCCCACGCACTCAGCAGGACACACCCTCGACCCCCTCTTCACTACAGGAAACTCCATCACCATCAGCCACACCACCGAACTCCCATGGACCGACCATCGTTGCGTCCACTTCACCTTCAGAACACCCACCATCCACAGACACCAGCACCTGCTTCCACGAAGAAACTGGACCAAAATCACCGACGACCAGCTCACCTCCTCACTCAACAACTCCACCCCAACCATCGCGGAAAACGACGACCCCAACACCGCAGCCCGAACCCTGCATAGATGGATCTCGGACAGCACCAACACCATAGCCCCCTTCAAGAAAAACAACAATACCCGCGCCAAGAAAGCCAGATGGTTTACCACCGAACTTCGAGAGTCCAGACGCACATGCCGCCGCCTCGAAAAGGCCTGGAGGAACACCAAATCCACAGAAGCCCACAACAACTTCAGAGCCGCCACCAACGCCCACCATCAACTCATCAGAGAAACGAGGAAAAAAGCGATTGAAGACAGAATCTCCACCCACGCGCACAACAGCAAGGAACTCTTCAGCATCATCAAGGAGTTCGCCCAACCTACCAGCGAGTCTACCGACATCCCTCCCTCACAAGACCTCTGCGACAACTCAGCACCTTTTTCCACCACAAAATCAAGAGCATCTACGACAACTTCGACGAAGACAGCCAACACACTGAACCCTCACCAACCACCCCCGACACCCGGAAACCAGCGATTGATGACTGGACAGCCCTCACCACCGAAGACAATGAAGTCAATCCACTCAGGGGCTCCCACGGACCCCTGCCCCCACCACATCTTCAACAGAGCCGCCGACACCATCGCGCCCATGCTCCGCCACACCATCAACTGTTCCCTGGCGACCGCCTCGTTCCCCGACGACTGGAAACACGCCGAGGTCACCCCCTCCTAAAGAAACCCTCAGCGGACCCCACCGACCTCAAAAACTACAGACCCATCTCCCTGCTCCCGTTCCCAGCTAAAGTCATCGAGAAAGCCATCAACAGCCAACTTGCCACATTCATTGAAGAACACAACATCCTCGACTCCTCCCAATCCGGCTTCAGAAAAAACCACAGTACGGAAACCGCCCTCCTCGCCGCAACAGACGACATCCGCACCCTACTGGACAAAGGAGAAACAGTAGCCCTCATCCTCCTCGACCTATCAGCGGCATTCGACACAGTCTCCCACCGCACCCTAATACGCAGACTCCACGACGCAGGAATCCAGGACAAGGCCCTCGACTGGATCTGCTCCTTCCTCTCCGGCAGGACGCAGCGGGTCAGACTCCCCCTTTCCTCTCGGACCCCACACCTACCACCTGCGGAGTCCCCCAGGGCTCCTCCCTCAGCCCGACGCTCTTCAACGTCTACATGGCTCCACTTGCCCCCATCGTCAGAACCTACGGACTCAACATTGTGTCATACGCAGACGACACCCAGCTCATCCTCTCCCTATCCAACGAGCCCAACACCGCCAGACGCAACTTTCAAGAAAGCATGGAAGCCGTCGCCAAATGGATGAAAAACAGCTGCCTACAACTAAACACCAACAAAACAGAAGTACTCATCATGGGCCCAAACCCCGACGCCTGGAGCGACACCTGGTGGCCCCCCCGCCCTCGGAAACCCGCCAACCCCCACAGACCACGCACGCAACCTGGGAATCATCCTGGACTCCGAGCTCAAAATGGACCGCCAGATCAACTCTGTCTCGTCTTCCTGCTTCCACACCCTCCGCCTCCTTCGTAAGACCTTCAAATGGATCCCCTCGAACACCGAAAGACAGTCACTCACGCCCTGGTCACCAGCAGACTCGACTACGGCAACGCACTCTACGCCGGAATAAACAAAAACCTCATCCGCAAGCTACAGAACATCCAGAACACCGCCACAAGACTGGTCCTCAACCTGCCAAAATACTGCCACATCTCCCAGCACCTGCGCACACTCCACTGGCTCCCCGCCGAGGCGAGAATCACCTTTAAGATGCTCACCCACGCACACAAGGCCCTCCACGGCACCGGACCAGCATACCTGAACAGCCGACTCAAATTCCACGCACCCCAAAGGACCCTACGATCAGCCCAGCTCTCCTACGCCGTGGTCCCCCGCACCAGAAAGACCAGATCGGGAGGCCGCTCCTTCTCCTTCCTCGCAACCAAAGCATGGAACGCCCTTCCGCTCCACCTCAGACAGACAACATCGCTCCCCATCTTCGCAAGAAACCTCAAAACCTGGCTCTTCGACAGACCCCCTCCTTGATGGAATGGAACCTGCACCCCCCACCCCTAGCGCCTTGAGACCCTTACGGGTGAGTAGTCGCGCTTTAACAAACTCCTGATTGATTGATTGATTGATTGATTGATTGATGAACGCAGAGAGATTGTTTTAGATATATAGTTGATTTTCATTTTTTATTGTTCATTCCTAACCAAAAGATATACATTCAGTATTTGGATTTCTATGTTTTATAGTCATTTAAGCACCTCAGACCTTTCCCTTTTCCAAATGCCTTTCTGCCTGTTTCGCTCTAGGTGATGTAGCCTATGAGCTTTCGCATGACAAATTTGATCTTTTTCCCATTTGTGTGTTCAATAGTAGGACATTTCCTTTGTCAAAAATTAAAGCTCCTTGTCAGTCGGAATATTAAAAAATTTGGTTTGTCAGTTTAGAGAAGCATGCTCCAAAGTATTGTTTTTCTGCTTGACGGGAAAGGGAGGCTGTCTCCAAAGCAAGTATTGCACCAAGATTATAAGGAAATACTACCTGTTAATTATAATGGGAAACAACCTTTACTACGCATGCATTACATTGCATGCCATTAGATCGCAGTCTTTACAACGCAAGTCGTTACAACGACTTGCGTTGGAGGGCGCTATAGGACAAGGAATAGTTTAATTTACTATCCAACACCTTCCCTACTGTACGTAGGCTGGAGTTGGAATAGTAAATTAAACTACTCCTAAGTCCAGCGCCCTCCAACGAAAGTCGTTGTAACGACTTGCGTGGTAAAGACCGCGATCTAATAGCATGCGATGTTAATGCATGCGTTGTATCATCATACATTCATTATAATAAGCAGTGTTTTCACGTAAATGGACTAAAACCACTGCAAGAAAAGACTGTTCTACTCTCCTCTGGCGAGGAACACCAGAACTTGGGTTGGAGTTCCACATGGTTAGCAACTAGGTCTTATTTTAGCTGTCTGTTTGCGAAAAGACCTATTGTCAGCTTACAATGGGCTTAGAGCCCACCTCCTTCTTACCAGTTAGTTGGCTTTATTGACACACTCACTGGCTTGTTTTTTTATTCGTCAGCTTGTTTGTGCTTTCCTTCCTCTTCCTGTGTTTTTCCCATCCCTGGGCATTGTCTCATTACTTGTGTCCTTCCACTGCTTACTTTTAAAACACTGTTTTTTTTTATTTGGTTAAGCACTCCATGTGTTTTTCAGCTATCTCCCTTGTGTACTTCCATTCCCCCTCCTCCCCGTCACGCTCCTTGTCGCTCTTTCTCACCCATGTGCTTTTCCTCCACCCCAGGTTACTTTCTTGCTGGTTTGCTTCTCGCTCAAATGCTGCTTCCCCCTCCCACCCACCCTCTGTTCTCCTTCAAGTGCTACTTTCTTTTCCCACCTGCCCACTCTTCTCCCTCGAGTGTTGCTTTCCCCTCATGACTTAATCTTCGCATTTTCTACTTTTGTACCCCCAATGTATTTCATATGCTCATTTATTTGAGTGCACATCTCTCATTTATAAATGCATGTTGCATTTATTACTGTTTGCACATGTATACCATATATTTGCTTTATTTTAGTCTGATAGTTCTGCAGTAATTCAAATATGAATCCACATAATTTATATTGTTTTAAATATTTAAGTGAAGGTGTAACAAGCATTTGACATCATTCAATGTGAGGCCTGTCAATTTCAAAATATTGGGAAAAGTGTATGTAAGCTGGGTACAGACAAATAAAAGGAAACTTCCTGGGGTCCTGGGGGAAATTTAGGGTAAGCAAGTAGAAGCTGTAAACACTCTTTATGAAGGCCACAGGCAGGCATCTCGAATCTGCCTGGCCTTATTAGCTCACTCATAGCTACCCAGCAGAGATAGACAACGACCTTCTTCACATTGAACAATACTTCTGTTGTTCAGCTAAGATATGCAGTGGAGAAGCCACCTTAGAAAATCACACAGGCCTTTTTCATGCTAAGACTACTTAGCCAGAAGCAAGAGCATTCTGACAATTTAGCTAGAAGTAGGGGGTCTGAATATTGAAACACTTTTGCAATTCTTTTTAATATACTGTTTATTAATCTTTTTTATTGCCACTATTTCATTTGTTTTTATAGTAGCAACTGTTGGACCTGTCAGCCTTAGGGCGGTCTTTCCCCAAACCTTTTGCCTTACTCCTCCATTTTTTGCTAATCTTGTTTTTATTGGCCTTAGGACTCTGTGCACTTTACCACTGCTAACCAGTGCTAATGTGCGTGTGCTCACTCCCTAAAACATGGTAACTAACATTGGCTTACACCCACTTGCCACATTTAATACTCTTATAAGTCCCTAATAAAGTGGTACTACCTGCACCCAGGGCCTGTATATTAAGTGCTACTAGAGGGCCTGCAGCACTGATTCGGCCACCCACTTAAGTAACCTGTCAAACATGTCTCAGGCCTGCCATTGCAGCCTGTGTGCAGTCTTAAACTGCCATTTCGACCTGACAAAATAAACTTTTTGCCAGTCCTAAACCTTCCTTTTTGATACATATAAGTCGCCCCTAGATTAGACCCTAGGGCAGGGCACAGTGTATTTAAAAAGTTAGACATGTACTTTTAAAAAGATTTTAAAAAGATTACATTTCTTTTCAGTACCGCAAGGCCTACCTCTCCCATAGGACAGCATTGGGTTTACCTTATTACATTTAATAAGTGATAACTTTCAATCAGGAGCAGGTAGGCATATCGAGTTTGATGTCTAAAGAATTATAATTTAAGACCCTCTTTAATGGTAAAGTTGGATTTTAAAGTCACAATTCTGAAAATGCCACTTTTATGAAGTTGGCATTTTCTTGTCCCATATACTTATACCAAATGGAGTCACCGTTCCTGAGTGGAGATGGAGAGGAGGGAAGTAGGGGGTACTCTTGTCGTGTGCTACTCTGCTTGTGGGAGGCAGGGTGTCCTCATCTTGATGCCCTCACACACCCCGAAGGATGTCATGCTTCATCATTGGGCTTTTGCTCCTCGTCGGGCCGGCGCTGCAATGCCCTACGGGTCCCCCAATGGGTCTCTTTTTCGGAGATCTTTTGATGAAGCCGTATGGGTGCGTGGGTGTAAGTGGCAGTGAAGTCCTAGAAAGTGTATTAAAAAATGGCTGGAGGGAGAGTGATTAATTTTTAATAAAGTGATCCCTTTGTCATTATTAAAACAAAGTGTATGGAACTGCTTTAAGGGGTATTATGTCCCTTGGTAGCTGGGTGATTATATGTCCCTAGTGGGCATATGTTATGGTCAACATGTTTTGCGCTTCAGTCTTGGCCGGCGGAGACAGCGAGAGGCACACAGGTGACACAGCCCAGATGCACCGAGAGAACCCTCTCAAGTGACCCTCCCTGATCTCATGGGATCTTACCCTACCTACTAAGGGAATCTCTACTCCTTTCATTTATCCGGGGGCACCAAAATTTTCGGCCCACTGTAGATATAAATTTCTTATTCGGTCCCGACGAAGCGCTCTGGATCTCCCCCTGAGACCACTGAAGCGCGAAACATGTTGACCATAACATATGCCCACTAGGGACATATAATCACCCAGCTACCAAGGGACATAATACCCCTTAAAGCAGCTCCATACACTTTGTTTTAATAATGACAGAGGGATCACTTTATTAAAAATTAATCACTCTCCCTCCAGCCATTTTTTAATACACTTTCTAGGACTTCACTGCCACTTACACCCACGCACCCATACGGCTTCACCAAAAGATCTCCGAAAAAGAGACCCTTCGGGGGACCCATAGGGCATTGCAGCGCCGGCCCGACGAGGAGCAAAAGCCCAATGATGAAGTATGACATCCTTCGGGGTGTGTGAGGGCATCAAGATGAGGACACCCTGCCTCCCACAAGCAGAGTAGCACACGACAAGAGTACCCCCTACTTCCCTCCTCTCCATCTCTACTCAGGAACGGTGACTCCCTTTGGTATAAGTTTAATTTCGGGAGCACGGGTCACCGGTCCTTTTAGAATAGCTCCTAGAGTCCCCCTCTTTTGATAAATAGGATTTTCTTGTCCCAACCATTTGGTGCCTGTGTCTTGGGTCACATGACTAGGTGTAGCTGGCACTTGGCTTTTGTGTATTGTTCCCAGACAAAGGGTAAATAGATGTTGGCAGAATGGGCCATCTCCGAGTTGATAGTGGGTAGGAACTGGTACCTACCACACTTACACATCACATAGGCTCTGACTCAGCTCACTCACAAAGGGTTTCACACTAGTCTTTTCTGCCCCCAGACAAGCTGGGGCCAGGACAATATTGGACCCTCAGACCCAACTCTTCAGTACACATCTGAACCTGTGGAAGACTCAGAAGAACTGCTGTACTGCTCTGCTGCAAGAATGACTACTACTCTGCTGCCTGAGTGAAAAGGACTGGACCTAAATCTTCACCACAGTACCACCAGAGTGACTCCAAGGCCTAGTTTGCTGGCCTCCTGAGCGGAGCCTTAGGGACGAAAAAGCTCCAACTACCTTGCAGCAGTTCGGGCTGGACTGTTCCCATTGGGCACAGGGTCAAGACTGATTTGCATATGGCTGGGTTCAAACTGGAATGGCATGGTGAGCAATAAAACAATGGATTTAGGCCCAGATCTCTGTACTGGGGTGAGTATATGACATTGTTCTGCATTCTCTCCATCAATTGTTGTTTTTGCATTTGTCACCCCGAGTGGGACGGGTATACCGAGACGTGGGTCCTGTGCTCTCCATGCCACTAGAGTCAAGCTAGCCTGGCTGATGAGAGGTAAAACCCCGAAACCGATCCTAGGATGCTTGTTTCCAGTCCAGGGAGGACCTGGCCTGGAAGTTCGGGCTGGACTGTTCCCATTGGGCACAGGGTCAAGACTGATTTGCATATGGCTGGGTTCATACTGGAATGGCATGGTGAGCAAAAAAACTATGGATTTAGGCCCAGATCTCTGTACTGGGGTTGAATGTATGACATTATTCTACGTTCTGTCCATCAATTGTTATTTTTGCATTTGTCACCCCGAGTGGGACGAGTATGCCCAGACGTGGGTCCCGTGCTCTCCATTTTTTATTTTTTTTATTTGGTGTTTTATATAGCGCGAACATGACCCTAATGGGGTATCAGAGCACTTTACGTTTACATAACTCTCCACTTAGAACAGTACGAACACCTTGCAGTTACAGTAAACCTAATCAATATACAATAAGTGACTAGCAACGGTTTTGCTACAAGGACATAAATTAGTTGTACATTGAATTGTGAACGAAACATTTGTGCATGACATTCAAATTTACAATACCAAAATGACGTTAGTGGTCGATGTGTGGTAGCGTGTGTATTAAACAAAAAGGTCCTCTGATAATGTCAAGACTGCTGGGTTTATGGCAGGAATTTGCTCATAAAAAAGGTTTTGTCTGCGTTTTTAAAAGCCGCGATGGACGAGATTTTTCTGATGTTCGGGGGGAGGGCGTTCCAAATTCTTGGTGCTGCTCCAGAGAAAGCTCAGTCATAAGTTCTTTTCTTTCGGAAGAGGGCCGGTTTCAGTAATAGCTCTCCATGACTCCAGGAGACCCGGCATCCTCCTGATAGTTATTTTCTGAGCTAGGTACCTGGGTGTATTGTAATGTATCGCTTTGTGAGTGATACATGCCATTTTTAGTTGTATTCTTGCTTCGTAGGGCAGCCAGTTGAGCGCTTTCAGATGAGGGGTGATGTGGTCGAATTTTCTGGATCCGGTTATAAGTCTTGTAGTTGCATTAAGACAGGCTTTTAGTGGTGCTGTTGAAATCTTAGGAAGACCGGCTAGTGTTGTGCAACCATACTCGATCCTTGATATGACTAGAGCCTGGACTGTAGTTTTACGGTCTGAATTATTTATGAAAGGTTTCAGTTTTCTGAGGTAGCTTAAATGAAAGCAGGCGTTTTTTGCCATTGTGTTGATATGTGCAAGCATGTTCAGGTTTTTGTCTAGCGTAATGCCCAGGGATTTGGTTGAATCCACAATCTTCGGAATACAGCTTAGCTCCGTGATTAGTTTGGTCCACTCCACGATATTCGTAGCGCATTTCTGGGGGGAAATCAAAAGGAATTCAGTTTTCTGTGGGTTAAGTTTGAGGTGATTGCTAGTTAGCCAGTGGACGGTTTTCTTTAATGCCTGGTTCATGATACCGATCTCTTCTATCGATGTGATCTTGATGTAAAGCTGTGTATTGTCAACGTACATGTGGAAGGAGATGTTTGCTTGCTGTAAAATTTCTGTGTGTGGCTCTACGTACAAATTGAATAGAGCAGGGGATAATGTTGAGCCCTGTGGTACTCTAATCAAATTTCTGGCTGAGGCAGATAAAGTACGGTTCACTATGAATTTTTGCGATCTGTTTTCTAAGAACGAACTAAACCACTTTAGGACTGTACCCTCTAAGCCCATTCTTTTTTTCAAGCGATCTAGTATTTTGGTATGGTTTACAGTGTCAAATGCTGCTGAGAGGTCTCCATGCCACTGGAGTCAAGCTATCCTGGCTGATGAGGGGTGAAACCCCAAAACTGGTCCTAGGATGCTTGTTTCCAGTCCAGGGAGGACCTGGCCTGGCAGTTCGGGCTGGACTGTTCCCATTGGGCACAGGGTCAAGACTGATTTGCATATGGCTGGGTTCAAACTGGAATGGCATGGTGAGCAAAACAACGATGGATTTAGGCCCAGATCTCAGTACTGGGGTGAATGTATGACATTGTTCTGCATTCTGTCCATCAATTGTTGTTTTTGCATTTGTCACCCTGAGTGGGACGGGTATGCCCAGACGTGGGTCCTGTGCTCTGCATGCCACTGGAGTCAAGCTATCCTGGCTGATGAGGGGTGAAACCCCGAAACCGGTCCTAGGATGCTTGTTTCCAGTCCAGGGAGGACCTGGCCTGGCAGTTCGGGCTGGACTGTTCCCATTGGGCACAGGGTCAAGACTGATTTGCATATGGCTGGGTTCAAACTGGAATGTCATGGTGAGCAAAAAAACGATGGATTTAGGCCCAGATCTCTGTACTGGGGTGAATGTATGACATTGTTCTGCATTCTGTCCATCAATTGTTGTTTTTGCATCCAACTACCTTGAACCCAGCACCTGAACTCTGTCTGCTGTGGGTCTTGCCTCGCAAGTGATGCCACCCCAGTCTTGGACCCTTGGAAGTGGGCCTGAAGGTGCTCTGTCAGCCCAGTTGTAATCTTTTGTGCAGAACCGATGCAACATGACGCATCTCCTCGCAGCTCCACATCGGAACCACTGCTGCACGTCGGATCCCCAACTCAGGACCCCGCATCTCACCCCTCGGCTCCTCGAAGCCACCACTGCGCGGCACTTCCCCGACGCAGGACTTCGAATCTCAAGCCTTAGTGTACGGCATCCTCTACAGCAACGCTGGACCTCGTATCGCAAGCCCTGCCAGCAGCTTTATTGGAACCACCTCTGCGTGACGCATCTTCGATGCAGGACCTCAAATCGCCGCCCACACCTCTTTGGAACTGCTGCGGCATGACGCAATCTCGATGTGTGATCTTGTGACACTGAATTTAAGGTATTTTGTTTAGAGGGCCTATCTTGGTGCCTGTATCCGGCCTGTGTTCCATCGTGGTCTGCCTGAACTTGTGACTTTGTCGCAGTCCAGCGTGCCCAGATAACCACATTTGGCTCTTTGTGCTTTTAGGCACTATATTCCCTTAAGTCTTTCAAATTGCTTTTCTCTGGTTCTACTGATTGGATGTTTGTCATTTTGATGTCAAATAATTTAGTTTGATTTATTTTCTTGGGTTCTGTTATTACTTTATTACTGTTTGAAGTGCTGCATAAACACTTTACACATTGCCTCTAGGTTAAGCCTGACTGCTTTTTTGGCAAGCTACCAGAGGGTTCAGCACAAGTTAATTTGGGGTTTGCTGGTGTTTCACCCTGACAGGAAGTAGGGTTGCTGCTTGAGTAGGGTTTCACCCCTCTCAAACACTAACCCAGTTTCCTACAACAACTATGCACATTTTATGCACTAGGATGGGACGCTGATTTTAATAAAATCATAAAACATCTCCTTATTGTGTATTCTTGAGTGGGTCTGTTCATAGTAAAAAGAGATTCGGAATCTACTAACAATAAAATATTCCTGTGAAGTCTCACAGGACTGATCGTTACCCAGAACGCACCATCCAGTAGGTTTCCTGACTCTAGCTGGTAAGTTGAAATGGAGCCTATTATTTCAGCGGGTTTACAAAACCTAAATTCTGGGCCGTATTTTGTATGGATTTACAAAACAACGTATTAATTCCCTTGGACCCCTTCCCGACGCACGTGCGGTCTTTTATTTATTTATTTATTTATTTAGTTATTTAATTTTGGTGACGGAGAAGGCAACAAATCACTGCCTGTCCATCCACTTTTGGGCTACTTGTATTTCTTTGTTTTATTTACCAATCCATCTCAGATCGGTAAATGAGAGAATGCCACCCGCATCATTTTGTGTGTCCACATGCATAGTACAGTGTGCGCATACCTACAAAATGACGTGGGTGCATACCGATTCATAACACTTCTTTTCTTTCTACTTTACCCTTTTCGCCATGCGACACAGCATCTTGGAAATGATGTACAGTGTGGGTAAAAGACATTGGGAAAGCCAAATAGTCCCAAAAGGGAGACCTGCTGGCTTTCCCAATGCGTTTTTTTCCAGGGTATGGCTATCCTCCACAGCTCTTTCAAAGCCGTTTAGTTTTTAACGAGGCTATCCTTGTCCACAAAGAAGATACATTACAGATCTGCATGCTTTCTTTACTCCCCATGCGAGGTGTTGAAAATAGTATTTTAACATGCGAGGCCAGTGTCATAAAGCTTAAAACGACAGGGACCGAACAACCTCCAGGAAAAGCATTGTTATCAAAATGTAGTAAATTCAGATACCTTTAGGCTGACCTATTTGTGTATCTCCCTTGGTTTATACAAGCCAAGCTTCAGTAATCACCATCAGTCACCATTTCCCGTTAATGTGTGTGTCCAATGCTGATGAAAAGCTGTATGGGTTTGACCTCCGGCAGACATGCAGATACAATACCACCCTAACAGAGGATGTAGGATGGATACACGGGTTTTCATGATATAAAGCTTGCTACAGATGAATGCGCTGTATTGAACATAATGCAGTGCAATTGATCATGTATTGATCTCTGTCGATCTAGCCTGTAAGCCAGTACCTGAAAGTCCAATTGATCATCCATCCCACGTTTGTGACAGTCTCTGCTTTCCAAAAAAACTGAAGGACTTTCATATGGTTTTCTCTATCCAGAATTTCCACCACTTTTATGTATACGCCAGTGATTGGGGAGAAGCCAGAATTAGTCGCTTGTATTCAGAACAGCTACAAATCGTTTTTGTTTTTCTGTATTCATAGACATCCTATCCCAATTGGTAGGGAACTTGTTGAAAACAAAGTTTTGTTCTGCTGGTAGCAATATTCTTTTTGCATTATACTCACCACTTGGGTTTGAGTCTTAAAATGCGATTTCCATTGTCACGTGAGTAGAGGAAAAATATTGATGCAATGGAAGATTCGGAAGCAATTACCTCCACAGGTGTAACCGGATATCCGCTTACCTTGGTGTAATTCATGCCGAGTGTTTTCAGGTGAGAGAAACATTTACCCCTCTACCGACAGTTGGTATTGAGAGTTCAATTCATATCCTTTCCTGAAATTGTTTGATTTGTATAGACCTACAAATGTATTCCAAAGTTTAAGCTTTGCAGAGGTGAGGTTGCATTATGTTGAGGAGAGAATGCTAAACGTCTGTCAACTCTACCAAGAAATTAACTGTATATTCTCATCCCTAAAACCTCTTTGTGATTTATCCCATAAGTTATTGTGCTTGAAGTTGTTTTCTTCATCACATTTTGCTATTTCTTTGTGTTCCAACAATGGAATAGCTCGGAACTGTATCTGGGCGCAGTGGAAGGGTTTCCATGGGTCTGGAGGGCATGGACGATCATTTCACATGGGTGTGAAGGGTATGGATGATTATTTCAGCAGAGGGTGTGGTAGAAAACAAAATGCTGTGGTGTTCTTTCCGCCTTATATAGTCTTCACTTTGGACCTGCCAGACCTTCCTAGCAAAGCAGGCCTTTGGAATCCTTTATTACAACCCGAAGGCTGCCACAGTTGCACCGGGGCTGCTTCAGCAAAGTTCAATCCTGAGCTTAAAGTGGGACCTAGCTTTTGTCCTGAATCTCCACCAAATTACATAAGGCGAAAGATGGCGTGTAATGTACATAGTATTTGTGAAGTTTGAGTTGTATGTCTGTAATCCCCACTTTGTATTCCATCTTGCACGTTGTCTCCCGTTCCCCCAAGATTTTGTACAGCGCTCCATTGCTTCCTAGCTAGGTTTGCACTATATAAATACTAATACCTATATATGTACATACTTAGTGCCATAAAACCTAAAGAGGCTATAGATGTATTGATATCCCAGTGAATCTGTAATAAAAATGAAACGTTACCGTTCCAGAGAACATTTACTATTTTTGGAAAAAAGTGTTGCTTTATCAACTCAGAAAATCAACCAATCAAGATTTATAAAGCACGTGGCTACTCAAAGAGTTCCTGTTGCTAGGACAAAGTAGACAGCGAAGCACGCAACCAAATTACTGAAAAGAGGATTGGAACATCCATGATTTAAGATTACGCCTAAAGCACTTTTCATCCTTCAGCACCTGCAAATCCAAAGGAATGGCATTCCATGCCGAGCCGCAAGATATGAGAAAGATGTACCCCCCATCTCTTCCTCCTGATTCAAGGTACAACAGCCAACCCTGCTCCAGAGGAGCGGAGGGTTCTTGCAGGGTGATGATGGGTGAACCTCGCAGACAGGTACCTCCGACTCGAATGGTAGAAAGCGCAATGGGCCAGCACGGGACTATGGGATGTAGTTACCTGCTGATATCCATGGTAGCAAAAGTATATGAATTCATTCTGGTTTCAAAGGCTGCTTGTCCTCTCCTACATGTCATCGATCAAATATAAATCATTGGTACCACTTACATCACAAAGATATTTCAAGAGAGACGGATGAAAGGCAACATCTACCTGTTCCCTCCAGCCACACACTCTTCCCACGTCCCTCACCACCATGTATGTTTATGGACTATTGTAGTGCAAACTCCATTTAATACGCTAAGGACTTATTCCATGCGCGGCCTTATTCGGGGTGGAGGTCCTGCACCCTGTGAATACTGAGAATGTTGCGGTGGTATTATGTTCCATGTCACGTTCAGGTCCTCCACCTGCAAATGTGCTGTATCTTCTCCACATAGTTTTTATCAGGTTTTATGTGGATATATTTGTGTGGGCAAAAAATGAGGGATTACCACACATTTGTAAACCTGATTCGGATGCAAACCCCCATTTGCAGCCAAATCGTATTTCCCGGTCTGCTTGTAATGATGGCCCAAGTGTTGGATGATTCATTCTTATTTTCGGTCTCCAAGCGGATCTGATCCTATCTGCATCTTCCTCCCTAGAATTTCCCACATAATTTCTCTCTAAATAATAAGTTTACTACAAGCAAAAGTAACTGTGTTCTTTTTCGTTCTTTTTACTGTCGAACCTGTTTTGTGCAATGGGTTGTGAGTGTTGTGATTTTCTCAAGCCCACTGGCATCTTGTGTTGCATTCTTCTTTGATGTATTTTACAAAGGACATATGCCAAAGACGGCTGCAAACGGAGTCAGTGTGCCTGACGTCATTACTGGTCTCTAAGCAATAAGAAACTTGGCCTGTAATGCGTAATGGGAGGCACAGAACTATGAGTGTTAGACCGTTAGCAAACGTTTGAAATCCAGGTACACAAAATTAGATATTTTTTGGACATGGCAAAGAGGGATAGTTAAGGTAATCTCTGTGGCAGTTTGTGTTTTTGCCTTCAATTTTGTACTTACTGTGCTCTGAAGCCGCGTATTTGGCTCACTGGAAGATTACCTCCTAGAAGATGTTCAGTTCCTTTCACACACAGTTAGGCACCTTTGTAAACCCGCTGTGTCCGACAGAGCAGGCCATAGACCTCTGTATAATACCTTCGAATGGTAGAAAAGAGCAGAAGGCAGCTGCTAGTAGCTTTCTGAAGGTTAGAACTTTTCAGACTTATGATAAATGTGAGCTGTGATTTGTGTCCGATGATGATCTGCGTTTGGTACAATGAAAGTACCTAAACCTAACATACATATATATGTGTATATATATGTGTATATATATATATGTATATATATGTGTATATATATATATATATATGTGTATATATATATATATATATATATGTATATATATGTGTATATATATATGTATATATATGTGTATATATATATGTATATATGTGTGTGTATATATATATATATGTATATATATGTGTATATGTATATATATACATACATACATACACGCTCAGTAAAGAATGACCAGCACTCGTGGGGGTTAATCCTCATACGGATGTATTCGTACAGTTACAACAAGCGTTTCGCCTTTCGGCGGTTCGCCTTCTTCTTCGCCTTCTTCAATGTCTTCTTCAATGTCTTATATATATAATTTGCTATGGGAAAAAACTGTTAAAGGTTAGATATGGTACAGTTAATGGTTAGTTATGGTTCGTTGAAGACAAAAACTTCTGAAATTTGCCAGTTATAGTATACAGTGCACTACATAAAGTCATGATCCGTGGTCCACGCCTACCTGTGTATTCTGGGCAGGCATGGAGGTGCACGCCTCAGATTTTCGGAGGTGGTCCAATTTTTTTGCAACAGGAAGAAGGTCAACAGTGCGTGCAGAGTGTGGGCAGTGCGTGGTGTGCTGTTTTGCAGCTGATACGCTTGTACGGTGCAGAGCACACACATGGAATCCAGACAAACTACATTTACTGGAACACTATGGGGCACTCTCGCGACTTGCAATGATGGCAACCGTCTTGGATCCTTTGAGTATAATTTTCTAAAATTTCAGAGCATTCTTTGCTTGTTGCCATGAGTTTAGCATTGATCACACTTTAATCATGAGCTATCGAGGACCTTGGTTTCAGAGAACTGTTCTGGATAAACATTAGAGAGTAGGGTTTTAGACTATAATTTGCAATTAGCATTGTAGTAATTTTGCCAGGGATTACAAACTCTACTCCTGGTACACCTGAATTTATCCTTCTAGAAGTACAGACTCTTTGTGCCCCTATTCACTAAAGAATATAATAAATCCTCTGTTTGTACAGACGTTGTTTGTACCTTGAATCACATATGGTCTTAGAATATTGCAGATGGTGAAGAAGTGAATGCATGTTGCCAGGAGTGAAAACCTAATACTAATGAGTATTCCCTATGTTACAGACGTACTCTGTCTATTAAGAACCATTCAAATCATAAACTTGATTTTTAACTTGCTGCAGGTAGTTACAGATCTTAAGACCATGCATTGCAGATCTGCTAGAGACTTCTAGCCGCAGATTCCTTACCTCAGAGTATTCCCCAGGCGTCAGTCTGGATACAGAACATCTTGAGTAGTACCTCTGCACACCAGTAGGCTGTATCGATCGGCTTTCCGTCTGCATCGTATAGGCACAGCTCCTACATACTAACATCAGTTCTTTTCTTTGCACGCCATCAGTGCAGATCCGGAGAGAGCTACCTCAGTTTGTTTTGGACTACGTTTTTCTACCTTTTGTCAAAATTCTTTTTGAGCTAAGCTCTCAGTGTGCATTAAGAATGTCCCACAAAAAAAACCTGCGTGGTTTAAACCTTATGGATCACAGGCAGATGTCTGTGGCAGACCCCCCACTTGATTTACCTGTGGTTTCTGGAGCGGGGCAACGACTCCAAAGTCTGCCCACACTGTCAATTGATGAACCCCCAAGACGGTCCGGGAGCTTGCCCTGAGGCTCCTGATTGCCCAACACTGGGCACCATTTTAGCATCTGGCCACTAGGAAGGCCCCAGGCCTGCTCTTGTAGTCGGCCCCACCAGTCGACGTCTTCAAAATACTCTTTGAGTAAGTCCTGCAAGAAAACGAAATCCAAGCAGTCAAACGTTCTTCGGCTTTAGCGCGCTGGTCTAAGTCATCAGACCTAGGCCCTACTCCCACACATTACCCGCGGAGCTTGAGTCTGGGTCCACTCTGCGCCTCACAGAATTTCACGGAGCGGGAGCAACACCCCCCAGCTGAAAGAATTTTATGAGGTCATGCACCTCAGATTTGGGCTGGCCAAATCTTCTAGAGCACCTTTGGGCCCCATGGGTTTTGCAGGTGCCCCCACTGGAATTATGCCAGTCTGGTTCGCCCTCGATGCCAGTTGGATCCTTTGGATTAGTTCCTGGATCCAGATCGGTTCTGGTTACGAGTCTAAAACTTTCCCCAGACACAATTTCAGTAGGGTGGTTTCCAGTGCTGTTGACGCTCTTCGGCGGTGCCTACCCCATTGTTTTACCTGACTCGGATACGGAGCTGGACCAGCGTCCTCCGATGTCGACTCTGGTGCTGACTGGACTAGGACCCTCCGGGTCAGAGACAGCGCCTTCTTTTACTGACAGGCCACATGGGGAATACGATTGGGGTGGATCCATATTGTTATCCCAACCCCCTGAAAGAGCCCTTGGCCGAGGATAAATGGTATGAGAAACTGGCGGATGCCAGTGGTCTGCACACCTCATGGGACACTGGCCTGATCTCTCTTCCTATTGTGGCTATGGAGGAAGAGGCTTCATTTGCCATGGTGGTGAGGAGGGCGGCTATGGTCCTGCACCTTACGCTGCATGCGGTGGCAGTCAAGACTAATGTCTGAAGACTAATGTCTTGACCTAGGTGCTTCAACCTGGGTTAGCCCCCACAGAACCTCTTCTCCCCTTTAATGAAGCCTTCACTAACGTCCTGCTGGGGCCTGTGCCAAGTCCTGTGCACAGGACAATTACCTGCTGCTAGTGCCCTCTCCTGGGGACCCAGTGTTCCTTACCCAGCACCCCAACCCGGAGAGCCTTTTCGTCCAGGCCTCCTTGCCCACTGTTAATCCTGGTGCGTTCTCTACCACACCACCGGATAGGGGATTCAAGAGACTGGACACCTTTCGGTGATGATTTTGCCTTCTTTTTGGTGCTAAAGAAGCACAGAGGCCTCCACCCTATACTAGACCTGCACCCTCTCAATTACTTCCTGAAAAAGGAGAAATTCAGAATGCTCTTGTTGTCTCAGGTCCTGTCTGCCCTGGACACTGGATGGTAGCGCTGGACTTGCAAGACACATATTTACATATACCTGTCCTGCTGGACCACAGGTGTTACCTGTGGGCCAATAGCATTTTCAGTTTGCCGTGCTTCCCTTTGACCTCGCAAGTGCCCCTCAGATCTTCACAAAAGTGAAGGCGGTGGTTGCAACGCATCTGCAGATGTGAGGGGTTTCAGTCGTCTGCTCCTACCTCGACGATTGACAGTTGCAAGCTGGCTCGCCCAGAGAGTCGTCTCTCACCTCAAGACTATGGTTGACCTCCTGCATTCGGTGGGGTTCACTATAAATGTGCCAAAGTCACACCCGTCTCCCTCTCAGATGCTCCCTTTCATCTGAAATATTCTGGACACAGTGCAGTTCTGTGCCTACCCTCCGGAGTGGCGAGTCTAGGATATTCAGGCTATGATTCTGATGATCTGAAAGAGACTATTGGTTATGGATTCCTCACCTTAGAATTACCCCCAGGCGTCAGACTGGATCCGGAGAATTTTTCCTTCAGCAGTACCCCTGCACATCGGTAAGTGGCGTCGGTCAACTCCGCGTTCGTCGTTGGCATCGTGGTCGCCGGAATGACGTCGCAGTATCTACTTAGACGCCGCCCCTGCGCGCTGACGTCAGTTCTTTCTTTTTCCGGGCCAGCCAGCACAGATCCGGAGAGAGCGGTACCTCGAGTCACTTTTTTACTCTCTTTTTGCAACTTTTTGTCGACATCTTTTCGAGTCGTTACGACTCCTGGTGCACAGGGATGTCATCTCGGCGGACCGGTTTCAAGCCTTGTGGCTCCTGCCACAAGCTCATGTCGGTGACGGACCCCCATCTCGTGTGCCTATGGTGCCTGGAGCGCGACCACGACCCAAAGTCGTGCTCGGACTGCCGGGCCATGGCACCAAAGTCTTTGCGGGAGTGGTCTCTAAAGCTTCTGGAGGCCCGGCAGTCGGCTCCACGCCGCTCAAAGTACCGGTCGAGAAGGAGGTCGCGGGACCGGTCGCAGAGCTATCACCACCACTCCACGTCTTCGGGTAAGTAGAAGCACAAAAAGTAGGCGAAGAAGCATCGTCGCTCTTCGCATACTCCCCGTCCGTCGGCTGATGTGACGTGGGATCCAGACGGTAGTCGCCTGCGGAGCCTGTTGGGTCGGCTCCAAGACTCCCTCCCTTTCCGAGAGCCAGAGCGACCCCTGCCCAACTTCGTAGGTTTTACGAAGCCCTCCATTCCATCTTTGGGCAGCCCGACTCCGCCGGCGTGCCTTCAGGCCTTGCGGACTCAGCTGGTGGTTCTAGGCCTTCGATGCCGGCGGCTTTGGCGCCGCAGGCCCCCCAGGGATCCAGATCTGGATCGGCGCCGGTCGACCTAACAACACCTCCCCCGGTTCCAAATCCATTGGCTACACCTCTGCACCCTCCTACCACAGTTGTGTCCCCAACCGACGTCGACCCCAGCCTCCCCCTCGATGTGGACACGGAGCCAGACCCGCGTGGACCGACATTGGGACCGGCGCCGACCGGTACTTTTGTACCCCTGTTCTCCCCTGGTGTTCCCTATCGCCCGAGTGGCTACCAGAGGAGGGTGAGAAGGACTGGGAGGGGTCTGTGGACCCTCTGGCAGACCAGTTAGAAGAACCGGACTGGAGAGAGGAGTTGGGTGAGGCCAGTGGTCTGGACACCTCTCCAGACCTTGGCATGCTTTCTCCCCCTACCTTGGCTACGGAAGAGGGTGCATCATATGCAGTGGTGTTGCGTAGGGGGCTGATGCCTTAAACCATGAGCTTCCTAAGGTGGCAGTCAGGACTAACCTCCTGACCGAGGTTCTTCAACTGGCAGTGGCCTCTTCGGAGCCCCTGCTGCCGTTCAATGAGGCCCTCGCGGACATCCTTTTGGGCACTTGGTCCAAGCCCAACACAGGGGCTCCTGTGGATAGGATGATTGCCCGACGTCATCGCCCGGCCCCGGGCGACCCCATTTTCCGCTCCCAACATCCCACCGCAAGAGCTTGGTGGTCCAAGCCTCGACTTCCAAGGGCGCATTCCCTACCACTTCACCTGATAGGGAATCCAAGAATCTGGACCATCTTGGGAAGAAAATATTTTCTTCCTCCAGCTTAGGACTGCGGTCGGTAAACACCACATCTCTTTGGCCGTTACTCCCATTATGTGTGGGACACCGTCGCGCAGGTGCTGCCACAGTGCCCAGAGGAGGCACAGGCCGTGCTCTCCTGTGCAGCTGCCGAAGAGAGAGATGCAGCCAAGTTCGCCATACGATGTGGGCTGGACACCGCCGACTCGCTGTGCAGGACGATTTCAACGTCAGTAGCCCTGAGACGCTACGCCTGGCTGAGGTCCTCTGGTTTTTTGGGTGTTGTCCAAGCTACACTTTTGGACATGCCCTTTGATGGCCGTCGCTTGTTTGGCAACAAAGCAGACAACGCGCTCGAGCGCTTTAAGGACTCCAGGGCTACGGCCAGGTCCTTGGGCCTCGCTTCCACCTCTCGCCCCACGCAGTCTGCGTTTCGCCCCTTTTGTGGCTACGGAAGGGGTGCCCCACCATGTTCCGCCTAGAGCAACAGGCCTGCGCACCGTCGTGGGTCTGGGGGCCAGCGGACGGGCCAGTCCACCAGCGCCCCCTCTGCAGCAGCTTC
Organism: Calotriton arnoldi; assembly: GCA_963921515.1. Taxonomy (NCBI): domain Eukaryota; kingdom Metazoa; phylum Chordata; class Amphibia; order Caudata; family Salamandridae; genus Calotriton; species Calotriton arnoldi. Next base: position 4,163,647 of record CAWUFW010000063.1, read on the forward strand.
CAAGCCCTCCTAGTCCGACCTTTCAGGGCCACCATTCGCCAGTGAGCAGCAGGATTCTCCATCACCTCCCCCAGTAGCTCAACCTCACGTCGGACAGGTGGGTTTTGCAGATAGTCCGGAGGGGCTACTCCCTCCCCTTCCAGACTACCCCTCCATCCATGCCACCTCAATTCTATCGCATGTCAGAGGATCACTTGGCCCTTCTCCACCAGGAAGTTACGGCTCTCTTGGTCAAGGGAGCCATCGAGCGAGTTCCTGCCCCAGAAGTAGGTTGTGGTTGTTATTCCCACTACTTTCTGGTGCCCAAGAAGGACAAGGGCCTGCGTCCTATCTTGGATCTCAGGAGCATCAACGTTTCCTCCGGAAGGAGAAGCTCAAAATGTTGACATTGGCTCAGGTCCTGTCTGCCCTCGACCCTGGAGACTGGATGGTAGCGTTGGACTTGCAGGACGCTTATTTTCACATCCCCGTCCTGCCGGCCCACAGGCGTTACCTATGGTTCACGGTAGGCCACAAGCACTTTCAGTTTACCGTGCTCCCATTTGGCTTTACCAGCGCCCCTCGGGTGTTCACGAAAGTGATGGCGGTGGTCGCAGCTCATCTGCGCAGATCAGGGGTTCCAGTCTTCCCCTATCTTGACGACTGTCTGTTGAAGGCGGGCTCGCCCCAGGCTGTCTTCTCCCACCTCCAGACTACGGCCGACCTCCTGTATTCGCTGGGGTTCACCATCAATGTGCCGAAGTCACACCTGATTCCCTCTCAGAAGCTCCTTTTCATCGGAGCGGTTCCGGACACAGCGCAGTTTCGGGCTTATCCTCCCGAGCAGGGAGTCTGGGATATTCGGGCTATGATTCCGATCTTTCAGCCTCTATCCAGTGTTTCGGTCAGATTTACCCTGAGGCTGCTGGGCCTCATGGCATCCTGCCTGGACTATGCCAGGTGTCATATGCGGGCTCTGCAGTGGGACCTGAAGTTCCAGTGGGAACAGCATCAGGGGAATCTGTCCGATTGCGTCCAGATCTCGGAGGGCACTGCACACCAATTGCAGTGGTAGCTGACGAACCAGGATTGGGTCAATGGCAGGTCCCTCTCCCTTCCCCAGCCAGAGTTCACAGTGGTGACAGATGCATCACTTCTGGGGTGGGGCGGCCACATTGGAGAGGCGGAGATCAGAGGCCTCTGATCTCCGGCGGAGTCTGGGATCCATATCAACCTCCTGGAGCTTCGAGCGATCCGTCTTGCACTGAAGGCATTCCTTCCTTCTGTCAAAGGGAGAGTAGTGCAGGTGTTCACGGACAACACCACCGCCACCTGGTACTGCAACAAACAGGGCGGGGTGGGGTTGTGGACCCTATGTCAGGAGGCACTTCGTCTCTGGAAGTAGCTGGAACATCAGGGCATGTCCCTGGTGGTTCAACACCTGGCAGGTTCTCTGAACGTCAGGGCGGACGAACTCAGCCGCCGGTGCATGATGATCATGAATGGCGTCTTCACTCGGAGGTGGTGCAAGGTCTCTTTCAGCAGTGGGGAGAGCCTTGGTTAGATCTATTCGCCACCGAAGAGAACGCAGAATGTCAGCAGTTCTGCTTGTTGGAATTTCCAAGGCGGCACCCGCTAGGCGACGCTTTTCGTCGCGAGTGGAGATGCGGTCTTCTATACGCCTTTCCGCCTATACCACTTCTACCCAGAGTGCTGAAGAAGATTAAGCACGACCAGCCCCAAGTCATTCATGTGGCCCCGGACTGGGCACGAAGGGTCTGGTATCCCGAGCTCTTGCACATGGCCATCGATCCTCCGATCAGACTGCCCCTTTGGGAGGATCTTCTGTTGCAGCAGCAGGGGACGGTCCTCCACCCAAACCTGTCCAGCCTCCACCTCCTTGCGTGGAGATTGAGCGGCGACCGTTGACAGCTTTCGACCTTCCTCCTGAAGCCTGTAACGTTATCTTGGCAGCCAGACGTCCCTCCACCAAAACGGTATACGGTCAAGGCTAAGAACCTTGGCGTTTGGTTTGATAACAAACTATCGCTTTCTCAGCAGATAAATTCAACTGTATCTGCCTCCCACTTTCTTATTAAGAAAATAAGGAAAATCTTTCCTTATATCCCTGCAGATACCAGGAAAACTGTGGTAACCTCGTTAATCCAGTCTAAATTGGATTACTGCAACGGGCTTTACTTGAACATACAGAAACGGTGCTTAAAAAAGCTTCAGATGGTTCAAAACTCAGCAGCACGTTTACTGGTCAATATCTCCAGGGGAAACTCTGTATCTAAAGAGATTCGTAACCTGCATTGGCTTCCGGTGTCACAACGCATCAAATTCAAGGCTCTTTGTTTGGCGTATAAAGCTCTGAACCACACAGGTCCTTCCTTTTTGCAAAACCTGTTTGTCTGGTATGAACCAACAAGACACCTCCGTTCCACAGGGGCCAGACTCTTGACAGTGCCCAGAGTTCGAAAATTGCGTTGGGGCGGTCGCAGTTTTCACTATGGCACCTCCAAACTCTGGAACACTCTTCCGAATGAGCTTAGAGCTGCGGGCTCCCTTTCCACCTTCAGGAAGGAACTAAAAACCTGGCTGTTCCTGAATTAGACGTTACAGCGGGCGTACTGTGTCCTCCGCGCCAAGACACCTCCGGGTATTCGTGCGCTTTATAAATCTCATTAACATTAACATTAGATGGAACAAGTTTGTGGCATGGTGCGCAGCAAAGGCTGTGGATCCCCTTTCTGCGCCCCTGTAGAGGTTCTCCTCTTCATTCTTTCTTTGGCCGAGCAGGGCTCTGCTCTGGGCACTCTAAAAGGTTATCTTTCGGCCATTTCAGCCGTTCTTCGGCTTCCTGATCAGCCTTCTCTTTTCAAGTCCCCTATTGTAAATCGCTTCCTTAAGGGCATTACTCACTTGTTTCCTCCAATTCCTTTCGTAATGCCCCAGTGGGACTTGAACCTGGTTCTGACCTACCTTATGTGCGCTCCTTTTGAGCCGCTACATAACTGTCCTCTCAGACTTCTGACTCTTAAAACTGCCTTTTTGGTTGCCATCACCTCTGCTCGCAGGGTGAGTGAGCTTCAGGCGCTTTGTTCCAAACCTCCTTTCCTAGCTGTTCATCTTGACAAAGTTGTCCTTCGCACTATGTTATGTTATGTTATCTGAGTTTATATAGCGCACAGCTGCCCCAGCAAAGAGGCGTCTCGGCGCTGCCAGCGTCAGAAGGAACAGGGCTCAGAACACAACAGGTAGGTGTAAGGAATATACAGAAGACAAAAGGACTAAGCAGAGGGAAAAAGGAAAGTTTTAATTGCTTTCCTGAAGTCCACCATGCGATCCAAGCTGCGAATCTGAGGAGGCAGGGAATTCCATAGCTTGGCAGCTAAGTAACAGAAAGATCGACCTCCGACCCGAAGGCGCTTCACACGGGGGACAATTACCAAATGCTGTCCCAGGGAGCGCAGCTGGCGAGTGGGGGCATATGGGGCTAGTAAGTTAGCCAGCAGACTGGGCGAGGCAAGTTTCAAGATCTTAAAAGATAAGCAAAGAGCCTTAAATTGGATCCGTTTGGCCACTGGAAGCCAATGTAATGTCCGGATGGCCCCAGTAGAAGGACTGTTACGTGAGAGCCCTAACAGGGCTCTGGCGGCAGCGTTTTGAACACGCTGCAGTCGCAATACCTCAGCCTGATTAGCTCCCAACAGGAGCGAATTAGCATAATCTAGTCTGGATAGAATGGCTGATTGAACAATCAGTTGGCGCGTAGATGAATCAAAAAACTTCAGCAGGGGCCTAAGTCCCCGCAGGAGGCCAAAACAGGTACCCGCAACTCTTTTGGTATGTTCTTGAAAGCTAAGGGTAGCATCCATCCATACCCCCAAGTTTTTTACCACAAACTTAGGGGTAGGGGTACTACCAAGTACGTTAGGCCACCATTGTTCACTCCAGAGGCTCCTGTCCCTCCCCACCAACAGTAACTCTGTTTTAGTCGCATTCAACTGGAGACAATTTAAAGTCATCCACTCTGCCACAGCGGCCAGGCCGCTCCGAAACCTAGAGGCATCCTGAGTGGAACCATCGGACAGGGCCACCACCAGCTGTGTATCATCTGCATACGAGACCATGGTGAGGCCCATATTCCTAGCCACCTTAGCAAGAAGCTGAACATAAAGATTGAACAATATGGGGCTCAATGGGGTACCCACTGCCCGATGGAATGAGCCTGAGAAAGAAACGGGGGGCCGAAACTCGAAAAGATCTCTCTTTCAGGAATGATCTAAACCATTCTAGTGCTAGGCCCACAACCCCGGCATCCTCCAAACGCTGTAACAGAATTTCATGTGAAACCGTGTCAAATGCGGCACTCAGATCAAGTAGAATCAGTGCCGCTGTATGACCGGAATCGAGAATGGTCCGCAGATGTTCTGTCACAGCCAGAAGAGCCGTCTCTGTACTGTGACCAGGGCGGAAACCATTTTGAGAAGGATCCAAGATGTTATTGGTAGTAAGATATTTCATTAAAATGTTGTTAACATGGGCCTCAGCAATCTTAGCTACCCAAGGAAGGAGCGATATTGGCCGAAAGTTTTCCAGCTTTGCCGGGTCAAGTGAGGGTTTTTTAAGAATAGGAGATACCCTCGCCTGTTTCCACGGCACAGGGACCACAGCAGTAGTAAAAGAAGTATTGACAACATGGCACAGAGGTGCCAGGAAGAAAGACAGTGAATCCCTGAACTGGGCAGGTTTTAAAGGATCGGCCGGAGAGCCAGATTTAATTTTCCTGCTCAGTAAAGAAAACTCCTCCAGCGTTATACTGGGAATAGCTGCCAAAGAATGTAAAGGAGGGGGCTCATGACGAGCGGCCAGAGGAGAAGACCCTTGCGAAAAGGACCGATAGATGGTATCCACTTTGTCAACAAAAAAGGTTGCCAGGTCTTCACACTGTTGCTCAGAAGTAATCATAGAAACAGAAGAGTTACTCCTTACTCTGAGGTCCTTAAGAATTTTAAAAATACATTTGGCCGGATTAGAGCTTAGCTTTATTTCGTTGGCATAGAAAGTCGCTCGGACCGTGCAAACGGTTCTGTGATAGTTTTTTATAGCGGACAAATAGCATTTCTTTGCCTCAGGGTCATAGTCTTTTCTCCATGCGCGCTCTAATTTCTTGCATGCTTTCCGAAGTGCAGCCAGAATGTCATTGTACCATGGGCTAGGGTCCAAAGTGCGGCCTTTCAACCATTTAGCTGGAATGAGGGAATCCAGCACTTGGACAATCCAGTTACAAAAGGCTCTATAGCCCACATCTGCAACGTTGTGTGGAGTAGGGATATTAGCAGCAAGAAGCGCATGAAAATCCTCCAATCTCAATTTACGCCAAGGGCGTCTAAAAACGGGGGGAAGAACAGCCTTGTTAAGGGGCTCGGGGTCAGGGAAAGACATGGATATCAAAGAGTGGTCAGACCAGCCTACAGGTTTAGGAGTCTCCACCATAGCAAGAGGAATGTTGGAAAAAAAGGGGTCCAACAGATGGCCGGCTGAATGGGTAGGGCCGGGGACCAATTGAATTAGTTGGCAGGCTGCCAAGTCCGCTGCCAAGGCACTAGGCCTTCTTTCCTTCCCAAAGTGAATACCTCTTTGCACATAGGACAGAACATCACTTTGCCCACCTTCTTCCCGCTCCCGCATCCTTCTAAAGAGGAAGAGAGGCTCCACCGTCTGGATCCAAAAGGTGCGCTTTCATTCTATCTGGATCGCACAAAACAATTCCGGGTGGATAACCAACTCTTTGTTGGGAATGTGGGCGCCAAAAAAGGTTGTGCCGTGCAAAAACGGACCATCTCTCAATGGGTCATTCTTTGCATCAAAATCTGCTATTCCTTAGTGTTGGAAATGGCCCTTTTTGCAGGGTTATCCCCAAACTTTTTGCTTTTTCCTCCTATTTTCCCCTGACCTGTTTGTGGTGGTTTTAGGACTCTGGGCACTTTACCACTGCTAATCAGTGCTAAAGTGCATATGCTCTCTGTGTAAATTGTGTTATGGATGGGTGTTTCCATGATTGGATTTTTGATTTACCTGTTAGCCCCTAGTAAAGTGCACTGCGTGTGCCAGGGCTGGTGAATCAAATGCTTCTCGGGGGCCTGCAGCACTGGTTGTGCCATCCCCGTGAGCAACCCTGAAAACGGTAACTCAGACCTGCCATTGCAGAAGTCTGCGCGCAGTTTGTACTGCCATGTCGACTTGGCCAGTGCACACACTGGCCGGACCTTCCCTTTTCTTACATGTCAGACACCCCTCAGGTAGGCCCAAGGTACCCCTGTGGGCAGGGTGCAGTGTATGTGAAAGGTGGGACATGCCCTGGTGTGTGTGGCATGTCCTGATAGTGAATTACAGCCAATTTCGTTTTTCACTATTGCAAGGCTACCAGTTCCCCATAGGATAGAATGGGAGGTTTGTTTATAACATCTTATAAACATAACTGGCCCAGGGAATTCGGTGAGAAAATAGAATTTAGTATGCCTGAACTCAGAATCTAAAGATGCATCTTTTAGTGAAGGTGATTTTTACATTCTGTGTTTGAAAATACCACTTTTAGAAAGTAGGTATTTTCTTGCTCAGTCATCCCGTGTGCCTCTGCTGGAATGTGGATTGCCTGTCTGGGTTTTGGATGACAGAAGGCTGGGGGGCCGGAGGGGCTCCAGATAGTCTAGGTAGGTCAGGAAAGGGCTGAATAGACCTGGGCTGCGATGGGGGAAAGGGGGGGAGATTTCCTTGCACCTCAAAGGGCCTGGTCTGCCTCTGACAATGCCGTCTCCACCTCCTGCCAGGAAATCACACCAGAGAAGGCAGAACTGGTTCTGGCCGGGCACAGACACCCTCTGCCTGAAAGATCAAAGGATTTTGGGATACAAATACTGGGGCCCAGACCCCTGAACTTTAGAATTCATCTGGAACAAGAAGACAGCCAAGAAGAAGAGCCGGAGAAGCTGCGAAAAGGAACGACTGCTTTGCTGGGTTGACCTGCAGTGGCTGCTTTTGTCTTGGGCAGTGAAAGGCCTGGACTGGACTTTCTGCAACCTAATTTGTGAGTCTCTCCAAGGGCTTGAGGTAGAGCTTGCCCCCTGTTCACGAAGTCTCAGGAACAGCAAAGACTTCAAGTTTTTCGACCCGCAGCACTGGGGACGGTGTGTTTTGTGCTGCCACCCGAAGAACACCAACTCGACGACGTCTACAACGCCACTGCCGACTCCGTGTCCTGAAGGCACCGCAGAGGGCAACGCCGCAACTCAACCCTGGTCTCACCGACGACGCCTGTTGACGGCGCCACCGAGCCGCTGTTTGCACCGCGACCTGTGGGCACCGCACTCCGACCCGCCTCGCTTCACACCAAAGCTTTGGCACCGCACGGGGCACCACCGCAACGCCGCACCGCGACCCTGGTCTCACCAACGACGCCTGTTGATGCCGCCACCGAGCCGCTACTCGCACCGCGACCTGTGGGCACCGCACTCGGCACCGCCTTGCTTCACGAGGACGCCTTGGCCTGCCTGACGCCGCCACTTCCCGCCAAAATCGACGCCGCTGCTTGCACCGTGGTTCGAGGGCACCCCTCGTAAGTAACACGACGCACCGCCCTAATCCCGCACCGCAGCCTTGGCCTACCGACGCCGGCGCCATCGACTCCAGTTCGTCAGCCGACGACAGCACTTCAGCAACAACGACGCCGCTGCTTGCACCGTGACCTGCCAGCACCGTGGCGAGCACCGCCTTCGTCTCGCACCGTGACCCTGGTCTCACCGACGACGCCATCTGATGCCGCCACCGAGCCGCTGCTCGCACCGCGACCTCTGGGCACCGCACGCCGCACCGCTGCACTTTGCACCGCAGCACCCGACGCCTGCCGGGGCCAGCGCTCCTGATTCCATCAGAGAGGAGCTCGACCTGAAACGCGAGTGACTTCAAGGGCCTCAACCCCCTGCATCTCTCACAGGTACTGTTTGCGGGTCTTCCCGACACCGTAGCTGGCCCGCGACCAGCCAGAACTGTTGGATTTGTTGTTCACGACGCCGTGGTAGCCCGGACGGAGCTATCCACACAAGGAACTCTTTTTAATCAGCGTATTTTTGGAACTGTGAACTTTTAAGTATAGTATTGTGGATTCTTATAGTTTTTGGTCGTCTTAATTATATAAAAATATTGGATATTTTTCTAAACTGGTGTGGTGTCCTTTTGTGGTGCGAACACTGTATTACTGTCGGTTATGTGCAAATGCTTTTCACACTGCCTCTAAGATAAGCCTGGCTGCTCGTGCCAAGCTACCAAGGGGGTGAGCAGGGGTTATTTTAGACGTGTAACTCCCTTATGCTGACTAGAGTGGTGGTTTTTGCCTGGCTTTGGCCCACGCCTACCAAAAATCCCATTTCTAACATTGGTTGTCAGCGGTGAGGATAGGACTTGCGTTTGCACTTGACTTACAGTGATTGGTGTGCACTACTACCATATCGCAGACCATTACGTGCCACATACTTGTTCTTTTTCTTTTTGGCCTATTTTTTTTGGTCTTGCCAGTTTGAACTTGCTACTTTGTCATGCCTGAATCAATTGCATCATTGGTTGCATCCTTGGAAGTGGCCTTTGAGGAGGAGAGGTTAGAAACCTACAATGTGAAGGAATTGAAGGTGATCTGCAAAAACCTCCCAAAAAAAATCGGGGGCCTCACCAGAAGAGATGAGCTACAAAAGGCGCTGAGGGCCTGGGTAGCAGCCAGGCATGCTAGTGAGCTGTCTGGGGATCTTGGCATGGAGGCAGAGGAGCCTATTCCAAGGGTGGATGTATTCTTGGGAGGGGGGGCACCCTCTCAACCAGGCAGCAGCAGTTTGTCCTCAGAGGAGCTGGAGGACAGGCGGGATATAGGAAGTTCGAATTGGAGAAACTCAGGATAGAAAGTGAGAGGGAAGACAAAAGAATAGCCATGGAGGAAAGGAAGATGATGTTAGACCATGACATTAAAATGAGAGAGCTGGCCTGGGCAGCCAGTAGGGCTAGGCCCAGCCCAGATGGTGGCAGCAAAAGTGTTAGGTCCAGTACTGAGGATGAGGTACACCCACACACAGATTTGGGACCCTGCTTCAAGGAGGGGGTTGACATACACCAGGGGGTTAAGGATTGTGAGGTTACTCCAGTGGTACGCAGTGTCCCTGAGGTGGATTGGGGAACTGGCACAGGGGATCATTTTCCTGGTAGTGGGAGGGACACTCTACAGACTCTAGATGAGAGGTGCAGGGAGAGGGGTTCCCCATGATAGAAGCCCTAGTAAGTGAGTATGGAGACCAGCCAGAAGAGTATGGGTTAAGAGACAGCAACAGTCAGACACTGTCTCACCAGTCTTGTGAGAATGATGTGGGGTACTTGTCCGAGGCCCTGGATGGATGGGTGAAGGGTAGTTTGGTTAACACATGTGTGGGGCTGTGTGATTCAATTGTTGTAGAGCATATTTTAAGTCCCTGTTTTCCAGAGCTATGCCAACACCCAGTGGATTGTGAGTTCTCTGACCCCAGGGAGCTTGCACTGGAGGCAGACCTTTTGGTGGATTCCAGAGGGTCTGGAGAAGCATCTGGGGGTGACCCGGAAGGAAGCGGCTTAGGTATTTCCCAACCGAGGGTGGTGGGAAAGGTCTGTGGTAGCCCAGATAGGTCCCGGTGTCGTGGGAAGGGTGTAGGGACTCACGTCCTGTCTCCGCGGAGAAGGAGTGGGAATGGGCTGCGGCCCAAGGTGCCCAAAACCCGGTCCCAGAGCCTGGGTGGTTCCAGGAGGGAACACCAGGTGGGGAGCCTAGGCTGTACTGGTAGGCCGTCTGTTGAGGGGGACCTCCTAGTGGCAGGAGAACGTGGAGTGTCTGTAAACAGAGCTCCAGCAGTTCTGGTGTCTGGCGGTGCCGCTCCTAAGTGGAGGGTGCAGAAGTCCAATTTGAGGGGTGAAAGGGAGATGCGTTCCCCAGTGGGAGAAGCAGTGGGTCGTGGGCCAGCCAGAAGGGCTGAGCCTCCTAGGAGTGACCATGGTGACACCACTTCTGACCTGGGGGATCTTCGCGCACTGTCAGATGGACAGGGGTCGGGAGATCTGCACCAGGCAGATTGTCACACAACACGAGTCATGTGTTACCCTCAGGGGGGGCATGCGTGCTCCCAAGGAAGTCCTGGTGCGCCGGGCAGGTGCTCAGCCACAGGGTTTAGTCCCTGGGTTGGGAGGCCAGGCTCAGGTTCTGCCTGACCTGGAGGGAAGGACGACTGTAAGCAGTGTCCTCACCGGTTTGTCTTCTAGGGGTACCACTCCAGGTGGGAGGGTGCAGAACTCTGGAAGGGGGTGCAGAGGGAGAGAGTCCTCGCCTATGACCCCGGTGCAACCTGAGGGTTTAGACCCTAGGTTGAGAGACCAGTTGCTGGAGAGAGGTCCTGAACTGGTGGGAGAATTGTTTAGGAGGTCAGGTTCCAGCGTCCTGACAGTTTTTGGTTCTGGGGGTGCTTCTCCTGGGAGGAGAGTGCAGGACCCCAGAAGGAGGGGTAAGGGGAGGAGAGCCTCGCCCGAGACCTCTGGTCAGCCTGAGGGTACAGACCCTGGGTTGGCGGACCATGTTCAGGGTGTCCCCCCTGACCTGGGGGCAGGGGCGACTGCAAACAGTGCCCCTAACAGTTTGTCTTCTGGGGATGCCGCTCCAGGTGGGAGGGTACAGAGCCCCAGGGCGGAGGACCGGGTGTGGGAGAGCCCACCCCAGCCCCTGGTTCAGCCCCGGGGTACAGACCCTGGGCTGGTGTACCAGTTGCAGGATAGCACCCCTGAACTGTTGGGCGAATTGTGCAGGACACCTACCACAGGTGTCCTGACAATTCGGGACTGGGGTACCGCTCCAGGTGGGAGGGTACAGAGCCCCAGGGACAAGGAGAGGGTGTGGGAAAGCCCACCCCAGTCTCCTGTCCAGCCGCAGAGTACAGACCCTGGGCAGGTGGGCCAGTGTCAGGATGCCATACCTGACTTGGCAGGGGGGAGAGTGGAGAAAGGATGCCAGGCACCTGGGGCTACCGCCCCCCACTCTCTGATGCCGCAACGGTTGGAGTGGCCTGAAAGGCACGAGGCCTGGCTCTCATCACTGACAGCTGTCAGTGCCTACTGTGGCTGGCTGTCCGGAGGGACAGAGTTGCCCCTGGGAGGGGGAAAGGAGTCACACCCCGGAGGTGGACTGGGCCACACAATTGTGTTGGCCATGGGGGTCCTGTCTGCCTGTTGGGACACATCTGTTTGCCAAGTAAGTTTAGGTGCTGCACAGATGGGGTCCACAGGTGAGGAGAAGGGTCCCCCATGGGTCAGCTCAGTGGGCCCTGAGAATATGGATAGAGGAATCCAACTAGGTGCAGGAAGGCGTAAAACGGGAAGGAAACCCTGCTGTTGCGGGCCAGGTTCCATGTTCTATCGCCCCAAGCAGGGAGACCCGAAAAAGGAACCTCCAGTAGGGCTGCGCGCCCATTCCACCAGGGCGACTGCGGCCACTACTGCTTTGGGACATGGAGTTCCCCTTCATGACATCTGCCAGGCAGATACGTGGGCTTCATTGCACATGTTTACTAAACACTACTGCCTGGACAGCCAAGTCCGGAGAGACAGCTTCTTTGGCCGTTCAGTTCTCCAGGACTGTCTGGTGTGATCTTGGTTCGCTGACCCACCTCCGGGGTTGGTATTGCTGGGGTATCTATTCTAAGGTGAGGAATCCATAACTAATAGTCTCTTTCAGATGAACAAGTTGCTTACCTTCGGTAACGATATATCTCTAAGAGACATATATTAGTTATGGATTCCTCACTGCCCCACCCCTCCTCCCCGTTCTGCGAACTGACTTCTAGGGTAAGGGACTCCCTTTCAGGGCCCTAGTTTTTGTGCACCAGTGGTCAGTGTCTTGCATGGCTCTGCGCTGCTGGCGTGGAATGTCGTGTAAAGAACTGACGTCAGCGCGCAGGGGCGGCGTCTAAGTAGATACCGCAACGCCATTCCGGCGAGCACGACGCCAAAGATGATCGCAAATTCGACCGACGCCACCTACCGACGCGCAAGGTACTGCTGAAGAAAACATTCTCCGGATCCAGTCTGACGCCTGGGGGTAATTCTATGGTGAGGAATCCATAACTAATATATGTCTCTTACAGATATATTGTTAGCCTCTATCCTGGATTTCGATGAGACGGACTCCGAGACTGTTGGGCCTCATGGGCTCCTGCATCCGTCTTGTGACACATACTTGTTGGCATATGAGGGCTTTGCAGTGGGATCTGAAGTTCCAGTGGACACAGCATCAGGGAAATATCACCAACCTGCTCCGGATCTCGGAGGGAACTGCAGAAGACCTGCAGTGGTGGCTAACTAATCATGATTGGACCAGTGGCAGACCCATCTCCCTTCCCCAACCAGAGTAGGATTGTAGTGACAGATGCATCACTCCTGGCCTGGGGTGGCCATCTGGGAGAGGTGGAGATCAGAGGACTCTGGCCTCCGGCAGAGTCCAGGCACCACATCAACCTGCTGGAGCTCCCGGCGATCTGGTTGGCATTGAAAGACTTTATTCCTTTGCTCAAGGAAAGGCTAATACAGGTGTTCAGGGACAACACCACCGCCATGTGGTATTACAACATACAGGGTAGGGTGGTGTCTTGGATCCTTTCTCAGGAGGCCATGTGCCTCTGGACATGGCTGGAATGTCAGGGCGTTTCCCTGATGGTACAATAACTGGCGGGCTTGCTGAATGCCACGGCAGATGAACTTAGCCGTCAGTGCCTAGGGGATCACGAATAGAATCGCCACCCAGAGGTTGCACAAAGTCTCTTTTTAGAGTGGGGAATGCCTTGGTTAGATCCATTCGCCACCGCGGAGAACGCGCAACGTCAGCCGTTTTGTGCGCTGGAGTTTTCAAGGCAGCTCTCGCACGAAGACGCTTTTTGTCTTAAGTGGAACTCTGGCCTCCTATATGCCTTTCCGCCAATACCACTCCTGCCCAGTGTTCTCAAGAAGATCAGGAATGACTGGGCCCAAGTAATTCTTGTGGCTCTGGATTGACCATGGAGATTTTGGTATCCCGAGCTTCTGGGCATGAGAATCGGTCCTCCAATCATGCTGGCCCTTCGGGAGGATTTTCTGTCACAGCAACAGGAGAGGGTTCTGCACCCGAAGCTGAACACCCTCAGCCTTCATGCATGGAGATTATGCAGTGGCGGTTGACAGATTTCAACCTTCCCCCCGAAGTCTGTGATGTTATTCTGGCAGCCAGGTGTCCCTCCACCAAGGCGGTATACGGCTGCTGTTGGGACAAATTTGTGGCATGGTGTGCATCTAGAAACATTGACTCCTTTCTGCACCCTTATCCAAGTTCTTGTATTTATTCTTTCTCCAGCTCAGCAGGGTTTTGCTTGGGGCACTGCATTCTTTTGGCTGCCAGACTAACCTTCGCTGTTCAAGTCACTCATTGTGACTAGGTTCTTGAAAGGATTATAACACTTTTACCCCATACCATTCATCATTCCCCAGAGGGATCTTAAACTGGTCCTTACCTTCCTCATGTGCGTGCCATTTGAACCACTACACAACTGCCCACTTTGCTTGCTGACTAACAAAACAGCCTTTCTAGTGGCCATAACTGCAGGTCCTCTCTTATACTACCTTTTACCCAGACAAGTTTGTTTTGAGAACCTGTGCTTTCTTCCTGCCGAAGGTTGTGACACTCATGTAGGCCAAAACATCACTGTGCCTAACTTTTCTGCTCCGCTTCACCCTTCTAAAGAAGAGGAGAGACTCCACCATCTGGCCCCAAAAAGAGCATTGTCATGCTACCTTAATCACATAAGAGAGTTCTGCGTGGATGATCAACTCTTTGTAGGGTATGTTGGAGCTAAGACAGGGAAGGCAGTGCAGAAATGGACCATCTCAGATGGATTGTGCTATTCATTAAGATCTGCTATGCATTGAGGGCTTGCAGGCTCATTCCACCTGAGCGAACGCTGCGACTACGGCGTTAGCTTGCGGAGTCCATATTCTGGACATCTGTAAGGCTGCTATGTGAGCTTCTCTGCACACGTTTACAATGCACTACTACCTTGACGGGCATTTTACTTGTTTGGTCCTCCAGGACTTTTTGGTCTGAACCCGTTCTCAGACCCACTTCCGGCGAGGTCTTTAGTTTCTATTGTAAGGTAATGAATCTGCGGCTAGAACCCTCTTTCAGATGAACAAGTTACTAACCTTCAGTAATGCCTTATCTTGTAGATATTTTATCTTGCAGCAAATTCCTTACCAACCTTCCCGCATCTGCGAACTGTTTTTGTTTCCTGACTAGAAGGTCCTGTAGATCCTTAGTATCTGCACGCTGGTCCATCAACCTTCTGACATGACTCCATGCTTCTGAGGTGGAAATGTCATAAAAAAGGAACTGATGTCAGCGCGCTGGGGTGGCACCTATATAGGCACTTTGTAGGTCACTTCCAACCTGGAGCCGATCTACGCCACCTACCGGCGAGCAGAGGTACTTCTCAAGATTTTTAGGATCCAGTCTGACCTGGAGAATATTCTAACGTAAGGAATATGCGGCTAAATAGAGTATCTACCAGATAAGGTGTTAACTTCAGGTTAGTGTAAAGATCAGGACCCCTTCAGGTTATGCTTTGCATTTTTCTTTTTTTTTAAACAAAGATTTATTATTTCTTTTAGATATAGGATGTCAGCCATCACAGAGAGTCCGTTATACAGAGGTTGTTAGAAGGTATATTAAATGACATAGTAGACATAATGAACTGTAGTTTAGTTGATCCAAAACTAAAAGAAATGTTTCTTGTTGTAGATTTACATGCCTGTGCAGTGCAAGTTGAGTTAAGTAAAAGGAACGGGCGAGGTGAAGATATTCAGGATCTCTGTTTTTAGCCTTTCTCAATTCTGCTGTTATCCAGCATAGATATTTTTTGCATGGTCGTCATTGGGTTCAGGAAAGTGTGGATAGTAGCATTATTCCTATTGGATCTGGATTGCCAGATTACTGCAACTTTGACACACAACTCAAGTCCTCCTCCAACTTCTTTTGTAGGTGGACAGCCTTATTTGTCCAGCATTCACCTGCAATATACTTATTCATGCTGTGCATGGTCTTTCACCATACTCAGCGGGTCTTAGCATGTTTACGTTTGTATATGTTTATTTTTGTACACACCTATATACCCATGCACATTCATTTTTTTTTTTTTTTAACAACAAATTTTATTTGGTCATTTTGCAATACAGCGGGCGACAGCCCCACAATGGCACGTTGAATCATTCGAACAATATGTGCATCAATAACCATTTCCATGAAAATATACAATCCCAGCCAAACCTGCCGGGAAATAATAATCTAAACAAAATGCAGACAGTGGTCAAATTTCGAGGCAGAGCACATAGTTCAGCAAGTGCAGATATACATCCCAGTGAGAAAATATAACAGTCAAGCAATAAGAACTTGGGGGACATATGGCAGGGAGCGGGGGATGCCACTCATTAGTCTTCCTCGGGTAGAGGGGGCAAGTCGATACTGCGGTATGTCGTCCACCGCGACCATATCCTGCGATGTTTCCGTGGGCAGCCCCTAGCCTCAAATACAGCAATCTCGGCTCCCATACACCTATCCAATTCGGTTTTCCATTTGCCTATAGTCGGGAGAGATGGTGCCTTCCATCCCTGTGCTATGTCTCGTTTGGCGATAGTGAGGGCGAGGAACAATAGATGTTGTTTATATCGGTTCCCCCCAATGTCGTCAGTCGAATGCAACAGAAACAGTCGGGGGTCCAGTGGGAGCACCCACCCCAGCACCTCATTAAGACATGTCCGAACTCTATTCCAAAAGGGATGTAGGGCAGTGCAGGTCCAAATCGTATGGAAGAAGGACCCTTCCTCTCTGCCACACCGCAGACACACTGGGGATTGGATGACCCCCATTCGCCACAGTCGTACTCTCGTGTAGTAAACTCTATGCAAGTATTTGAATTGGATGAGCCTGTAACGGGTGGAGACTGCCACGCCCCGCGGACTAGCAATCGCCTCAGCCCAATCATCATCGGTCAGTTCAGGAATATCCACCTGCCAGGCCAGTCGGGTCTTGTCCAGAGTGGTGGGAATGTGTGTCGTCAGGGTTTGATATATCTGCCTAATTTTGTGGAGTCATAGGTCACCCATCAACAGGCGGCCCTCCAAGGGCTGGAACTCGGGGAGAGTCTCCGTATGTCGGATCTGAGGTGACAGTGCGTGTCGGAGCTGTAAACATTTATAGAATTGAGATTTATGGAGGTCAAAATCGGTCTGTAGTTGCTGGAATGATTTTAGGGTATCGCCCCTCATCACATCTCCAAGGGTCGAAATCCCCACCGAGTCCCATCCCCGGAATCTGCTCAGAGTGTTAACCGATCCAAGGTATGTCCATGCCACAGGGGGGTCTGCCGAGTGAGCCGCCCTTTCCATCCCATTTGTCTGGTCGTTGCCCTCCATAACTGTATGACTTGCCTGCCAGCTGGTGGTAAATGGTCTAGCCTTGTGTAGCTATATAGTAGGTGGAGTAGGGGGACTTGTTCCATCGCGGCGTGTTCAATAGCATATGCCGGATCGGTGGGAGAATTGTACCATAATTCATTAATTACAAGGATGTGGGACGCCACGTAATATGAGTAAATGTCAGCAGCCGCGATCCCCCCACAATACGTGGATTGTGTGCAGGTGCAGAGCGCCACACGAACAGCTCCGCCACCCCAGAGGAACTTATTTTGTATTGCGTTTACCTGAGCAAACCACGCGCGAGGGACAGGGTAAGGGAAATTTTGGAGGCGATATATGACCCGAGGCAAGGAAACCATCTTAAAGATGGCCGAGCGCCCATAGAGGGAGAGAGGGAGAGCGGACCATATTGTTGTTTCGTTTTTGAGGCTAGTCAACAATGGGGCGATATTGTGCGTCCATGATATCTTGGGGCACGGGGAAATGAAGATCCCCAGATATTTGAAACCATCCCTGGCCCGGGACAACTGCGCGGCCTACGACTCACGGCCTTGATGCCCACATACAGGGAAGAGGATGGATTTAGCAGGGTTTGCGTGGAGGCCAGAGGTACCACCAAATACCCTAAGGATTTGTAATATACGCGGTCCAGAATACCACGGGTCTGTCATAAAAAAGAGAACATCATCCGCATACAGTGCTATGCGGTCCGATCTCGAGCGGGACCAATCGAACCCCCGGAGCACCGGGTCACTTCTGACCCAGGCCGCCAGAGGCTCAACCGCCAAGGCGAACAACAATGGAGACAGTGGGCAACCCTGGCAGGTACCCCTCTGGATCGGAAAGGGGCGTGAGCGGTGTCCCGCAATGCGGACTGATGCCGTCAGCTCCGTGTATAGCAGGCGTATATGCGCCAAGAAACGGGGACCAAAGTTGATTGCCTCGAGCAGTTGGAAAAGGTAGACCCAACTTAGGGAGTCGAATGCTTTGTCGATGTCCGCTAACAAAAGGGCAGCTGGACGGCCTAAAGCGGGGGCCGCAGCAATGGCGTTATGGACTCTCCTGATGTTATGCCTGGTGGCCCTCTGTGGCATGAAGCCCGACTGATCAGGATGGATCAAATCGGTAATGCACCCTCTAAGGCGGTCGGCCAAGACTTTCCCTAATAATTTGGGTTCGAAATTTATGAGAGAAATGGGGCGATAGGAGGATGGGTCTTCGGGGGGTCGGCCGGGTTTGAGAAAGAGCACAATCTCCGCGTGACACCAGTCACTTGGTAGCCTTGCCTGGTCAGCTGCATCCACAATGGTTGCTAGTAAATGAGGCCCCAGGAGAGGCATGTGGGAGCGGAGAAATTCCATGGGGAACCCGTTGGGGCCCGGGGCGCGACCCGGCTGGATCGCATTGAGGGCGCCAGTCAGTTCTTCCAGGGTTATTGGAGTCTCCAGGCGCTCGCGAATGGAGTCGGAGAGTCTGCGGGGTGGGGTGTAGGCAAGGAACTCTGCTATAAGTTCGGCTGAGATCTGCTCCTTCCGGGCGTATAGGGACGTAAAGTGTTTTGCGAATTCTTCCGCGACCCCCACTGGCGACGTGTGCAAGGACCCGTCTGAGCCACGAATAGTGGGTGTGACGGCAGGGGCTCCGTCTGCTTGGCACAATCTGTGGAGCATTTTACTGGACTTATCCCCCCACTGATATATCCGGTGTTGCGATGCCGCCCAAATCTCCTTGGCTTCGCCCAACAGATATTGACGTAATTCTTGCTGAGCGAGGACTAACTGGCGACGAATGATGGGGCAGGGGTTGGCGCTAAGTTGGGAAGATAAGGACACCTGGCGCATTTCTAGGGCATCGAGCTGTTCGCGGCGTTTACGTTTCTCTTGTGTACGATAGCTAATTTCAGAGCTCCGGACAGTCGGCTTGAGGGCTTCCCAGAGAGCTGCGTTCGAAGGAGCAGAGGGACCGTTGTCGGCTAAATAGTTGGTGATCGCTGTGTTGAGCATATCTCGATAGGCCAGACTGCGGAGATGCCAAGGGGACATTCTCCAGCGGAATGGGGGCCTGCGGGAGCACGTGTGGAATTGCATTGTAACCGGGGAATGATCAGATAGACCGCGGGGCCGATGTTGTATTTCCGAGAATCGATGAAGAAAAACCCGGGGGACAAGGAAATAATCTAGTCGGGACTGTGACCCATGGACCGTAGATAGGTATGTATATTCACGCTCAGTAGGGTGAAATTCCAGCCATATGTCAGCCCAGTCCATTGTCGATGTCAAAGTAAAGAATTTGGTCGGACCCAGTGGTTGCGGGGAGTCGAGGATGCGCTGGCGGTCCAAAGGGCCCATGGTATCGTTCCAGTCGCCCCCCATCAGGGTCAATCCAGCTGGAAGGGAGCCCCAAGCCCCCAACAAGTTTTCAATAAAAGTGGTGCCTAATGGTGGGGGGGCATAAATGCTGCCAAAAGTGATCTGTTCGCCACAAATCATACCCGTGACGAACAGGAATCGGCCCCCAGGATCCGCCCTGTGTGCGATATATTTAAACTGAGCCCTGCGATGAATAAGAACCGCCTCCCCCCTAGAGCCCCTCGTGAACCCTGCGTGATAGAAGTGACAGAAACCGAAGCGGGCGAGGCACGGGGCTTTTGTTCCCAGTAAATGGGTTTCCTGTAGAAGGAGGATATCCGCCCCATACCTCTTTGCCTGTCGCAGAACGGCCCCACGTTTTACCTTATTCAGTAGCCCACGGACATTCCAAGATACCATTGTTACGTCCCCAAGGAGGTTTTCGTCACCTGGTGTCATGAAAAATATCCCACCGCCTGCAAGTACAAAAACATATAAACTTTATAACACAACATATCCAAAGGGATATTCCCCCCACCTCCCACCCGACACTACCAAAAACAAGGAGCATCTGTCGTGGTGTAATGAGCAGCGGACCCCCAACGGGGGGCCCCCAGAAATCACACCAAAGGATCCCTCCCCACCCTATAACCCCAGGAAAACCGGGAGTGCAAGAAGCCCGTGGCCCGCAGCTCGTGGTCTAGTACCCACGCCCACCCGGAGACCAACAGAACTAATATTCATTCAACCATATGCAGTGTCTTACAGTTCACCATTCGGAGTGTGGGGCAGTCCGGATCATTCAAGGCGGTCGCTCAGGGCTCGGTGACGCTCTGTCCGGCCCCCGCCGCTTCTGGGACTTGTTGCGGCGTGGCCGCTGAGTGCGAGAGCTGCGAGAGGAGTCCGAGTCCACGGCAGATGGAGAGCCCGCTCGGAGCTGTGGACGCTCATCCGACCACGCGAAGACCGCCTCAGGGGTGTCAAAAAAGTATGACTTGGAGTTGTATATTACTCGCATCCGAGCCGGATATAGCAGCATGTATTGAACATTCAACTCTCTAAGTCTGCGCTTCGCGGCCATGAAGGATTGGCGTTGTTGCTGGACCAGGCGCGTGTAGTCCGGTAATACCAAGATCGAGCGTGAGTCGTGCATAAAGCTGTCTTTGTGTTACCTGGCAAATCGCAGAATGGCGTCCCGGTCGGCGAAGTTCATGATTTTTGCAATGAATGGCCTTGGGGCCGCGCCCGGGGGGGGGCCTCTGCGTCAGGGCCCTGTGAGCCCTCTCAACGACGAAGGCAGAGGATAGGAGGTCGTTAGGCAGGATGTCTTTGAGCCATTTTGTGATAAAGTTTGTCATGGAGGCCCCCTCACAGCCTTCGGCCAGGCCCACAAAGCGCAAGTTGTTCCTCCGAGCGCGGCCCTCCGCATCCTCCACCCTAGAGGCAAGTTCCTGCGTGACGACAGTTAGCTTATTTACTTTCTTTTGAAGGGAGGTCACAGAGTCTTCCACCGTAGAGACTCTAGTTTCTGCCTCGGTGATCCGGTCCACTGTCTTACGAAGATCCTGGCGGAGGAATGAGACTTCGGATCCCACCGCGCCGATCTTGGCGTCCAGCATGTCTCGGGCACTGTTGATTGCCGCCAGGAGGGCCGCGTTGTCTGGGGCCGAGCTGCCCCCCTCTCCGCCAGCGGCACCCCCGGCTGCGGTAGTGTATTGGTCCATAGTGCCCTGTTTGGGGCCAGCCCCACTCGGCCCGCCTTTGCCCATGAGGATGAGGTATACAAGAGGGGGCGACGAGCCTGCCCCCACGGGACCGGCGACGCCCTCCCGGGTGGAACTGTGATGGCTTAGGCCAGGGGGGCGCAGTCCTGGAGGAAGCACCTGGCCCACGCAGAGGATCAGGCTGCATGTCCAACGGCGGGAGGGCGGCCGCGCCGTCCAATGCACCAAGGCCAGCACCCAAGGCCCAGGGGGAGCCCGCAAGGGATGGTCGCCGGAAGAGACCGTGAGCCACAACAGTTCTGGGATCCTCTACTGTGTTAGCGGCCCGTCTCCACACCCCCAGGGCAGTGCGCCAGTAGCTATCTGCAATACAGGCCTGGCTGTGGGGCCCAATGAGGATCAGTCCCGCACCGCAATTAGAGCGACCTCGGGGCCACCCGTGCACCAACCCAGGGCCGCAGCTGTGGTGTGTTCACAAATGATGGAGGTCCGCCCCCAGGGCGCCGGTGGTGCCGTCCGCCAGTCCCGGACCGGGGGGGGGAAGAGGAGTAATGACGGGGTCACTCACCGTCTGGGTCGCACCCCGACCACTAGTGCCCAGCCGGCGTCGCGCTCAGTTCGCCCTGTCCGAACCTGCATTCATCGGCGGCAGTCAAAAACACCATCGGCTCCGTGGGCAGCTAGGTCTTCGGGTCTCCCGCAGCAGGAAGCCGCCGCACGCCAGCGCGGCTCCAGAGAGACAGCGGCCGCCGAGCGGTGGGGGGGAGGGGCCGGGCGGCAAACCTCACACAATGGCACGGCGCTCCACTGCCGCGTATCGCCCGGGGGCATAGCGCACCCCCCCCGAAGCGTGCGTCCCAGGCGCCAATGAGTCAGTAAGGGCCAAGGTGGTGACCAGGTGCAGACGGCGTCTCACTCCCTGCCCCGCGCCAGTACAATGGCGGCCGGAAAGCTGAGGGGGATGGGCCAACAGCGAGCTCCGCGCACCGGCGCTGCGCTCCACACCACAGCAGCCTGCCGGAGGCCCGACTCCTGAGCCCCGTACAGTGCGCGCACCGCAGCTCTATCCAGCAGTCCCCGGGCCGACCACAGCAGCGGGAACGGCAATCGGCGGTCCGGCCTGAGGATCCGTGGCGCTCTCAGCCACCGCCCCACCGATCTTCAAATCACGGAGATCGCCACACTCCAGAGCAGGTAGGGTATGCAGCGGAGCTAGGTGAGTCTTCTCCGGGCAGGATTAAGCAGGATAATTAACGGATTATGGCGTGGGTAGACGGAGCTCAGCTAAGCTGCGTCCGCCATGATGGCTTGTCAAGCCACGCCATGCACATTCATTTTTATGTATCATAAATGTAGCTGGATAATCAAGGGAAGCCATGCACTCTCAGCCACCGCCCCACCGATCTTCAAATCACGGAGATCGCCACACTCCAGAGCAGGTAGGGTATGCAGCGGAGCTAGGTGAGTCTTCTCCGGGCAGGATTAAGCAGGATAATTAACGGATTATGGCGTGGGTAGACGGAGCTCAGCTAAGCTGCGTCCGCCATGATGGCTTGTCAAGCCACGCACATTCATTTTTATGTATCATAAATGTAGCTGGATAATCAAGGGAAGCCATGCACTGGTAAGGAATTCAAGATCCTGTATGCAAAGTAGTTTTTTTTTGCACAATTTAACATTACATTGAACATTTTATTTTACAGCTTTATTTTTATTCACAGCGAGATTAAGTCCAGATTCACACAATTATAGGTCAAGTACTGAACCATAATTAGAGTCCAGGTGTCTTTATGTAAAATTCACAGCTTTCATTACCACTTCATCCTTTTCACACCCCTTACATTACAAGAGTCATTTTGTGGAAACAGGGATCACTAGCCACTTTTTTTAGCCCTTCCCTCTGGCCATGAGAGTCTAAGTATCCGATCCTTCACCCTTAAGCTCGTTTTTGTCTTTCCCTGATTTAGGCTTTGCTTTGGAAGCTGGATGGTGATTTTGATTTTGCTCCTCCCTGTGGTTTGGCTCCTAATGTGAATTTTGTTATTCTGCTTCACACTGTAATGCTAATTCAAACTGTAATTCTTCTCCACACTGTGTTTTGCTCCTAATATGAATGTACTCTCAATTGTCATTCCGCTCATAATTGATTTTTTTCTCTATATCATGATTTTGCTCCACACTGTGACTTTTGTGAAGACATTTTTACTGTATCAGTTCTAACCACAGTGAACCCTCAATCACCGATTTGGCCCATCAGTGAGACAAACACCCTCCTCAGAGAACGTACTCAGTGCACTGTTCTTCTGCCTCATTGTGCATCCTTATTCTACTGCTTCAATTACCCAAAAGGTCAGGCCTTTGCAGTCACACCTTTTCCACTGCCATACATCATCACTCAACCTCCCCACGTAGCCCCACCCCAGTTCTCCAATCATTGCCCACACACTAAGCCCATTAAAAACCACCACTACCCTCCTAGATTAAATATCAAACTAACAGCAGAGCACACCGAGTTATATCCTAGCACATACTCTGTCACATTTTCTCTTTGGAATGTCACAGCTATTCCTGAAACCTCGACTGATCCCAAAAATTCTGCCATTCCCTCAGCTCTCCATACAAACCATTTCGCCGCCTTCCACATGTTATGTTATAAATACTTATAGTGCGCATGAATACCTGTGGGTGTCTTGGCGCTAGACACATAAAGACACAGCAGACACATAAAGATAGAGGAGCTGGCATTCTCTTTAACAAATCCCTCAGGGCTGTCCCCTTCTAGATACATGTTATTCAAACATCACCCTTCAAATACTGTTGAACAGCAATTCTTGTCTCCTGCAAAGGCTGCCCGTTTACCGCCCTCAGGCACTACAGGTTCTTTCTTTGTAGATCATGATAATGTCCTTCACTCATGAGTACTCAACACTTGCATCATCAATGGAGGAGACTTTAACCTAGACCATAGCAATTAACTACAGTACCCTCTGTTTGTGCAGCTCTTCTTTGACCAGTCACTGCTTAATTCATATGCATGACTTACACATAATTAAAGCAGCCCATTAGCCCTAATGCTAATTTATTCCACTATCACACTCTACTCACCATTGACGCCTCTTCCTGACCATGCCACCACTATCATATTAGTCACCACCGCCTTACCATATCCTTTCCACTTCTCCTGCTACCTTGTCCAAATGAAAGCATTCCTTTGACTCCCTCCAGTAATTCTTAGGTCAGATCTACAATAACATCACACCCACACAACAGAAAGCATTATTAATATAATTGAAACATACCCTACAAGCATTCCTTTGGTTCTCACGGACTCATGCACACAGTTTCTCCAAAGACTTCACATCTACAATCATGGATCAAATCACATATTAATTCCTCCAAACACTGATGCATACACACCTTTGTCAGTGGTGCAAAAATGAGAAAGTAGAAAATTCACATGCATATAGATATTGCAATAAATTCTTCCCACAGCTCTACAAAGATTTAAATCTGTCACCTTCCGAATCCTCATCACCTCTCTTCACCCACGCCCAGAACGACTGACATTCACAATTAATAATCTTCTTGCTCCACTTCAGACAACCTTCTCTTGTCAGTAGATTTCACATCATTCTAGACTTCGGAAATCAAAAAATAACCACAGTCAGGCAAATACTATAGATTACTAACCTCCCTCACCCTTTCATCTTGCACCTGTATGAATTCACATCTGCACTTTGCTATGTCTGCCTACTTTGCCTCTATTTTATCCAGAGAGCTGATCCTGATACTCAAAGCTGCTAACCCTTCATGAGTTCCATCCCCATATTTTAAAACATCTTGTTTTAACCGCCAAATTATTTATTCACTTTGTCTTCACTGACTAACCCTCTTTCTCAATTCTAACTATCTTCTAAACCCTTCCCAAATCAGGCTGCCATGCTCTCCAGTCCACTTAAACAGCAATCACGCACCTAGCTAATTTTATTACCTTTGGCTACACAACAGCCTTTCATTCAGCCTCTTAATCCTTTATCTATCTGCAGCACCCTAAGGACCTTTGGCATTCCATGCTCCGCCCTCATCTGTATTTTCTCCTAACTCTTTGACTCCTTCTCTGTTGGCTGGCAATCGAAATGATCAGCTACTGCTCCACCACTCTTTGGTTTCCCTCAAGGCTCTGTTCTGGGCCCTCCCCCCTTATCACTGTACCTCCGCCTCCCTTCTGTTTTGGATTCTTTTACTACCTACACTCCCCAAAACTCAAATATTATTCTCTTTCCCTACTTTATCAAATCTTCTTCAGTCACGCATATATGACTATCATACTGCCATTCGCCATTGGATGGTCATACACTCCCTCGTGCCGAACTCGTCTAAGACATATCTCCTATACTTTCTCTCCTACTCTATAACAACCTACAATTCGATTTCTCTGAATGTTCCTCTGGACACACTGACTCTTGCCATGTCTGTAAGAAACGTGGATTTTTTTTTAACATCCCCACGTGGTCGGAGTTTCTTTATCACTATTAAATCCACTGCAGCAACATATTGAATCCGAAATTTGTGTAAACATCACCTTCATATTCCTTTCTCCCCAGTCAAAACACTGGTTAACTCATTACTTATCAGAACAGTGGACATCAGCAATATTCTTTTAGTGGTTCTTCCTTGTTATGTCTTTAACAATGTCTTAATGCCCCTCTAATACTGTATGATTACTCCAGAAACATTCCAGCTTCACAGTATCACCATTATCTGGCTAGCTTTCCTCTAAGAAGGGGGCTCTTTGATAAACTTCCAACACTTGTCTTCAAAGTCATTTCTGGAACATATTCAGCATGCCTTTCATATGCATCATTTGATACATCTTCTCACTCAACCTAAGATCAAGCAATCAACACTTCCTAACTACTCTGAAACCACCCTTTTTATTGTCCAGCTTCCAGTGTTTTCACCTTCTGATACACACACACTAGAATAATTTTCCATTATATACCGTAGCCAGTAGAAATTTAAATCAACACCTAAAATCCATCTAAACCCACCTCTTGAAACTTGAAGGCCATAGAAGGTACACACATTTCCTACAGTTGGTAATATGCCAGTTTCGTATAACTGTTTCAAGCCCGGAGCCATTTGCCCATTATGTTGCTCTATTTTTTATGATTTTTTAGCAAAGTACTCAGCTACCTAGCTTAACTTGACGTTCTAGGAATCATACAATGGCTTATCCAAAACATAGCAATCCAAACCACATTGGGTGTTTTTGTACTTCCATAGAACCCATCTACTTTCCAGTGTAGTGAAATTAAAACCTATTCCAATGTGCAGTACTTCTGGTCAAAATTGTAATTGCTGCTAACCGCTAATAAATATACAAGGAAATAAACGTAGCTTAGACACATTTCCTTCTTTGTTTTGCTTGCTTGCTTTGGAATGTGCTGTGGAGAACTTCTGCTTGTACAACCCAAGTTCTTTGATCTGTGTCTAAGATGGCAAAGATTCTGCCATGCTGGATGCTTATCTGTTCCTCCCCTGCTCTCTGTAGAGGTCATTGCCAAATTATGGCAGGGGATTGTGTATGTGTTACAAAACTTTGGTGTCCTGAAGGCTTTCCATTATCTCCCCTCCTCTTTAATATCTCTCATGCTATCACCACGCCACATTCAATTCCAAATATATGTAGACAGCATCCAAATACATATTTGGTTGGGAAACCTAGAAGAGTAGAGCAAAAACATCTCTATATACATCTAAAACTGATCTGTCTCTGAATGAAAGGGTAACCTTTGTTTTATTGGCTCTTTAATGGAACTGGTCAGTGTGAGAGACCTCCTGGCTAGCAGACTACCTTTAATGTATCTGAATGAATTAGGTTCTCCTGCATGATCCTCTAATAAAGAATTTAGGAATATGCTTCATTAAGAAGATCTCTTATGACCACCAAATATATACAGTGGCTAAAAATACAAACTCCAGTTTACTATTACTGGGACGAATCCTACTGCTACTACAGCACTAAATCATATATAACTAACCGACGTCTTGGTGTTTTCAAGCCATTACCAGTGCCAAAATGTCTATGCTGGTGCTCTGTAGAAAGACATTGCTAAACTACAGCTATTACAAACACAAGCAGCCAGATTTCGCCTCAGTTTAATGAGATAATTTAATATCCCTTCGGCCCTGAAAGCTGTTTACTGGCTCCTGGTTACCAAAGAGAGAATAATTAAAGCTGCCCAACATTGCCTTCAAAGCACGGATGTTTCTTAGCCTTTATTGAGTATAGGTTTTTTTTCCACCTCAAATGCTGAAATGTAATCTGAGATATAGCAAGGCTAAACTGCTTGCACAAACTAGATTAAGTTGCCAGGCTATGGAGGAAGAATGATCATGTTGTTGGATGCACAGCTTTGGAACGTGTTGCCGTCAGGCCTAAGGAACTGACGTAATCTCACCTCGTTCAGATAAAAAAAACTGAAGACCTTTCAGAGGCTTTTCCATCCCCTTTCAAAATGTCCGAGAGCATCAGAGACCCAAAGGGTTAAAACATATCTAAGTGGAAGATGCTGTTAGGCAATCTGCAGAACACCTCGAATTTTCATAGACCTGGACAGTACGTCTTTTGAGGGGTGAGGCTAGGGTCTCTCACGAACTACTTCACTAGGCAGCAATAGCACTAAGAAGTGACTCCCATTACAAGCCAGCAGTCTTCAGAATATTTAAATAAATACATTACTCGACCTTTTGACATTACATCCTTAGTGAGTTCCTGTTGTCTCTGCCATAGTGCTAATCTCTAGAAGTAATAATTATTGCTTCCATAAATTACTATGGGAAACTCAGTTTCAACAGCAATGTGACACGTGCATAGTGACAGATGTAATTAGACAAAATGAGTAACTCCAGATAATTATTTTTCACGCATTATATAGATCTTTAACAACGTATTTATCCCAAGTTCAAGTCGTTGACTTCAGTGCTCTTAGGTGTTTAAAGAAACCACAGCAGGCAATTTATGTAAAGATAATTATACTTCAACCTGTCCTTGAGATGGTATTGCTGTTCACTAGGAAGAAATTATCAAAATTCGTTGTCATGCTGAGGACCTGATAGATTGTTCTGTCAGGTGAAGGGCTTTTAGAATGCAATTAGATTTCTTTAATTCTTCATTGATGTAAGATGATGTTAGGGTGTAGAGAAAAGGTGTCACCTACTAAAAGGTAAACTGTGGCCTAAGATTTATAGAAGCATTGTTTTGACATCTTGAGCACTGAGGGTACTTCCTTGTGACCTTTAAAAGTATTGCTGTGATCTTGGGTCTTGGAACCCTAAAATTGACGATGCAGCTTGCCCGCTGAATAACTAGTTGAGGTTGTTAGTGTTATGCTTTCAATGTCCTTATGCTTCGTTTGGTGTACCAAAAAGAAGGAAAGGTGTGTGCCAGTCATCCTCCTTTTGTGTACACAAAATCAGCAGTTCGTGCACGCATGTTTATATACGACTGAAAAATTCAATACAATTTCCTTTTTTACTTGCATTTATGTATGTATTATATTTGTTGTTTTATAATATGTGTATCACCTTTGTAATGGGGCTTAGGTGAACAGTTATAACAAGAGCAAACATGTTTAAGCAACACAAAAGCTTTAGCGATCAGAACACCGTGTAACAGCAACCAAATTGTGTAGAAGCAGGGAACAAATCCATGAAGAGCCAGCAATTCATAGCCAGATGACCTTGAGGTTCAGACTTCTTTGGAAAGTTAAAGACCCAATGCAGTTGAAACATGAGACACTTATGCATTTTTTTGAATTTTCCGTAGCAGGAATTGATGCTGAAACCGGGTGCTTTGGGGTAGATTTCCACGTCTTATGTGCGATCCCTGAGAAGGCTTGTTTGAGAATTCTTTTTTTTTTTTCCTTTAAGTTTGGTGTTTCAAGAAGATGGCTGTTGGACTTGGCCCTTTTTGCAGGTCATCCCTGAACTTTTTGCCTTCCTCCTGTATTTTCTCTGACCTGTTTTTGTTGGTTTTATGACTCTGGGCACTTTACCACTGCTGATCAGTGCTAAAGTGCATATGCTCTCCCTATTGTAAAGTGATGTATTGATTAGTGACTCCCATGATTGGATCATTTGATTTACTTGCCAGACCCTAGTATAGTGCACCAGGTGTGCCCAGGGCCTGTAAATCAAATGCTGCTGGTGGGCTTGCAGCACTGGTTGTGCCACCCACAGAAGCAGCTTGTAAATTGTGTCTCAGGCCTGCCATTGCAGAGCCTGTGTGCAGTCTGTACTGCCATGTCGACTTGGCAAGTGCACCCACTTGCCAGTCCCTAAACCTTCCCTTATCTTCATATCAGACACCCCTAAGGTAGGCCCAAGGGCAGGGTGCATTGTAAGTATAAGGTAGGACATGCCCTGGTGTGGGTGGCATGTCCTAATAGTGAATTACAGCCATTTTCGTTTTTCACTATTGCAAGGCTACCTGTTCCCCATAGGCCAGAATGGGCAGTTTGATTATAACATCCTATAATCCTAACTGACCCAGGGAACCTGGTAGAAATTCGAGTTTAGTATGCCTGAACTCAGAATGATAAAATACATCTTTTAGTAAAGTTGGTTTTAACATTCTGTGTTTGAAAATAACACTTTTAGAAAGTAGGTATTTTCTTGCCTTACTGTCCAAGCCTGCCTCTGCTAGGTTGTGTATTCCTTGTCTGGTTTGTGAGTGACAGGGGCTGGGAGGGATTCCAGGAGACAGGGTGAGTCAGCACAGGGCTGAATAGACCTATCTGCATGTAGAGTGGTGGGAGGAGTTGCACCTGGGTCTGAATAGGGCTGTGCCTGCCTTCCACAATGCTGGCTCCACCTCCTGTGGTGCGTCTGATGTCCCTGACCCACACTGTCAAAGGAAAGAAGGAGTCCTGTAAACAAAGTGCTCCAGGACTGCACAGAACTTGTTTGGACAAGGTAAAGGCCCCTCTGCCTTCAGAGGACAAAGGATTTAGGGGTATAAATATTGGGGCCCTGACCCCAGAACTTTAGATCACTTCTGGAACAACAAGACGAACCTCTGCCAAGGAGAAGAACCATAGGAAGCTGTAGGAGTTGGACTGCCACCCTGCCAGTGTGCTGTGTTGCTGCGTTGGCCTACAGTGGTGTCTTCAGTGCCAAGGAGAGGAGAAGGAACTTTTAAAGAACTTTCATCATCTTGCACAATATTACTCCAAGGGCTTGATTTGAGCTTGCCTCCTGACCGAAGTCTCAGGGATACCAGACTTCACTCTTTCTGTTTGCCTGCATCTGGAACTTGCTGTTCTGGTGCTACAGAAGGAATCTGCAACACCGACGCCGGCGAGCGACGCCGTAATCTTCAACGAAGCCGTGAGCGCTGCTTCGACTTGCAACGTAGACCCGACGCCGGCCGCCGTGCCACATCGACGCCAGCGAACGACATCGTAAGCCTGCCATAGCCGTGAGCGCTGCTCCGACTTGCGAAGCCGGCCCGACGCCTGCTGCTGTGCCGCATCGACTCCGAAGCCGACATCATCGCTGAGCCGATCGTCGACGTAGGTGGTCAAGAATCCATCGACATCGTGACATCGTACGGACCGTGGTTTCGGCGCCATCGTGACGTCACCTCCTCTCCGGTAAGGAACAGACGCATCCCCTGCTTTGCGCAAGCATCGAGGACCCGACGCATCGCCTCCCCCGAAGCAAGGAACCGACGACGCACAGCGCCAATGACGCCGCATCTCCCCGACGACGTGAGCTGTCTTTGTTTTCGCTTTTCCCAAGGTACTGTTCTTTGTGGGTCTGTTTTGACTCCGGGCCCGACGCCGCGCACCTCGCGGTCGGTGCCGTACTTTGGGATTTCTTTGACCTCGACGTCGTGATAACTCCAGTTGGGGTTATCTGTTGCTAAAGACTGCTTTTAAGTGAAGAACTTATTTTTTAACTATTTCTACCTTCTTGAAGTATTATTTTTGATTACAGTATTGTGGATTTTTGTCGTTCGTGGTCTTGTGCTAAGTCTATATAAAGCATACTTATTTTTATAAAACCTGTGTGGTGTCCATCTGTAGTGTTTTCACTGTATTACTGTATGTGTTCACAAATGCTTAACACACTGCCTCTGAGATAAGCCTGTCTGCTCGTGCCAAGCTACCAAGGGGGTGAGCAGGGGTTATTTTAGTAGTGTAGCCCCCTTACCCTGACTAGAAGCAAGGGTCCCTATTTGGTCAAAGGTGTATAACATTGCCAACTAGAGACCCCCAGTTCTAACAATGGCGATCAGAGTTCAACAAGAACGGAATTCAACTGAGACTGCAGATTTGTGGTTCAGGTGTTGAGGGGTTCAGGAGTGCAGATGTTTATACACTATGGCAGAGAAATATGCTCCTGGCTTCAGTGAGAAGACAGCTGGGGGATGAACAGAACTGGTGCAATGTGAGCAGACATCCGTGGTTCTAAAACTAACTTCTGAAACGTGTGGCGGGCACCTTTCACAAAGTGCAGATGATGTTTGGCGCTACCATCCATTAATGCATTTCTATAATCAGTACTGGATTTCTCTAGGGCTTTTACTAAAGATTTAAAGTTATACCCCTATTTAAAGGTTTCATTCCTCTCTGTGGCCTGATTTCAAACTATACACCTTCTGCGAGGGAATTCATTTGAGTTTAAAAGGTCAGATTTTTCCCCAGTATGATCTTTTGCACAATTAATGATCGATAATTGCAACCAAACGTGGAGGGAGAGGAGCCATATTTGTACTCAAATGGCGCAAATAGGCGCAGAAATTAGGAGGAATTCTGTTTCAGTATGGTTGAGTTTTAGATCCTAGGCAGGCATTCAAGATTGAACAATAGAGAGGGTCTTGACAAGGGAGGTTAAGTCATCCTTATTAATCATTCTGAGGACTATGGCGTAAATGCAAAACAAGTAAGAAAACAGATCAAACTATCCAGAAGAGTACAATATACAGAGAGCACTTTACAAACCTATGCAATAAATCAATATTGAAACACTCACTGAGGCCCAAACAACATTCTGGCAAAACAGTCTCCCGGGGGAAATCATTAAAACTAGCAGAACCCCAGAGGTACACCAGTAAAAGTGGGGCAGTTTAAAGAAAGGGATCCCCGAACCAGCATCGGCTTTACCCGACAGAGTTTGAGCTCCAAAGCCACAACAGCGCACCCAGGCCCCAGACAGCCCGAGTCTGATCCTATGTTTCCACTGCTTCAGAGCCCCCTTCAGAGACTCCGCTTTATTTTTGGCTCTGATCCTGACCGGAGATTGCCACCACCCAGTGATGATGATGATGATGGTGGGGATAGGGATGATTTACCACCATTATGATGATGATAGTCTTTACATGAACTTATAGGATGCCAGTTGGCTTGCAGCCTCCCCCAAGACAGGACTGAATTCACCTCTTGGGTCTCCAATGGAAGAGAGTGCTTCTTTTACTGTGGTAATTCAAGGAGCAGCTGAGGTGATGGACCTACAACTGCCTTCAGGGTAAGTCAAGCCAAATGTCCTTACTGAGGTTTAACAGTCTGCACCAACCTTGTCTGAGCCCTTTCTTCTGTTCAGTGAAGCCCTTACTAATAGCTTAATTGGCAGGTGGTCCAAAACCTGTTTGTGCCCGCCGTTGAATAGGAAGGTTGCCAGACGCCATTGACTGATTTCCTTACACAGCATCCTATCCTGTTCTATTCTGTGGTGCGTATGAAGTGCATAGCTATCAAGAAGCCTCCCACCGCTAGAACAACTCCTCATACTGCCCGCTGGCAACAAGACTAAGGAGTGAAAAGACAAGTTTTCATGGCCTAACAAAAGGACATCTGATTGGACAGCTATCGTAGTTCCAGAGGTAGAGAATTTGAAAGCTTGGAAGCCTGATAAAAGAAAGACCGGTCTCCCCAGCGAGATCTTCTAACTCTGGGGACCTGCAGCAAATGGCTGGTGGAGCATCTTAATGACCTTCCAGGAATGTACGGGTTAGCTAGCGATTTTAACAGAGGGGGACATCTCTCATGACAAGACCTATGCAAAATGCAGAGGGCCTTAAATTGAATAGCTGCTCCACTGGAGATCATTTAGTGCCTTCCTGACAGATTGGTGCCTGGGAAGATTTAAAAAACCGCCTTCTGAATAGTCTGAAGCCTTTTTATCACATAAGGAAGGGAGCCAAGATAGAGAGCATTACCATAGTCCAGGCGAGAGATGACAAGAGCCTGGACAGTGGGACTTCTGGCTACAAAAGGTAGCAGATTAAGGGCTTTTCCTAGAAGTCTAAGAACTCCGAAGCAGCTTGCTTCTAATTTGTTTCCTTGGTGCTTCATAGTAAGACGGGAGTCCAGCCACACACCCACACTCTTTATCATCTCTTTGGGACTAGGAAGACCTTCCAGGCAGTCAGGCAAGGTAGTTGGGACATTTTTGCTGAAATTATTGCCCAGTACCATGACCTCGGTCTTATTCTCATTGAGCTTTAGTTTGCAATTGGCCATCCATCTGGCCACTTCCTGAGGACAGGGGGCCAAACCAAGGTGGTTACAGCTGGGATTAGGGGAGATGGAATTCACCAGCTGGGTGTCATCTTCATAAGAAACCAGAGACAACCCAAAAGACGTGACAATTTCAGCCAAGGGAGCACATAAAGGTTGAAAAGAGTTGGGCTCAAAGAAGAACCCTGTGGCACCCCACAGCTCAATAGGAGGCTCTCAGAGTATCAGGAATAGTCAAGCACTTGTAAAGTTCCATTCTTCAGAACGGAGGAGAGCCACTGCAAGGCTCGGCCTTCGATGCCCACTTTGGAAATCCTATGGATGAGTGTGGGGTGGTCTACTGTGTTGAAGGCCGCGCTCAAGTCCAGTAGAATAATGGCTGCCGAGCCTCCTTGGTCCAGTACAAATTTGAGTTCCTCGACCACAGTCAGCAAAGCTGTTCCTGTGCTGTGCTTTGGTCTAAACCCCATATGAGTGGTGTGGAGGATTTCATTGGACTCAAGGAAGGCAGAAAGATGTTTGACATTCTTTTCCAAGAGCTTTGCTGGACCCGGTAGAAGAGAGATCGGCCTGTAATTACTGAGGCGGAGAGGATGAAGTCCTGGTTTTTCTTACGAGCGGTTTCACTACCTCATGTTTCCATTGTGAGGGAACTTCCCCACTAAAGAGGGAGAGATTCAACAAGTCAACCAAGGTGGGGGAAATGCTATCAAACCCCTGGTGTAAGATGTAAATGGGGGGGGGGGGCAAGGAGCCAGATTTTACCATTGCTAATAGATCAGAGAGTAAGTTTACAATAAGAGCAGGAAAAGCGGTAAGTGCCCCTTTCAATTGAGCAGAGGGAGGCTCCCTATCTAAAGGCTTCTCAGTGATGGGGTCTGCAGGGAAAGAAGAGTAGATGTCTGAGATCTTTCTCTGGAAAATTAACGCAAAATTATTGCTGTGCTAAGCTGAACCTACAGAATTAGGCTCCATGATATCCTTCAAGATCCGAAAGATCTCTTTAGGAGAATTAGCAGAATGCTTGATTTTCGTAGAGAAGTAGGCAGACTGAGCAGTTTTTATTTTGGCGTGGTAACGCCGAATAGCTTTCCTGTACATCAATATAGTTGCCTCATCTTAGACCTTTCTCTAAAATCTTTCTAATCGTTTGCATTCCTTTTTCAGAGCTTAATGGTTCGAATTGAACCAAGGGGAGTTTTTTTCCTGTTGGGAGGTCTTAAACTAATTAGCAGGAAGGACCTTGTCCAAAGAAATAGTGATCCATTCATTTAAACAATAAGTGGACGAAGTGATTGTAACGGTTAGGTCAGGTTTTGAGTTCTGTTAGACTGCTGACCAGTCCTTCACATTTAAGTTAGACCAACAACTTTCCCAATGAGTGTTCGAAGGCATAGCTGAGGGCGATAAGTGAACTGTTAGTATGAGTGGGAGCAGAAAGTGGTTTGCCCAGGTTAAGGGGATAGTAGTCTGCACCTGGAGGAGGTCAGTGTTACTAAACACTAAGTCTAGGGTATGGCATTTTTCATGGGTAGGTCTATTTACTAGTTGCTTTAGTTGCAGGGACACCAAGTCAAATAACAACAACTTAGATGCCTCATCATTAGACACTTCAGAATGTAAATTAAAATCCCCAAGTATGAAGAGCCTGGAAAAATTGCATGTATGGACCTGGCGGTCTATACACTATGATGCCAGAAAAGGTAAAAGTTTGAGTAAAAAGAAGACTCGCAATTTGCATGTGTGTGTCCGGCGGTGTATGTAGGGTCGTGGACGATCTGGGTCGGTCCGAGTCTGCTCATACTGTCGAGGAGGTGTGCTGTGTTTTTGTCGTAGGGGTCGTCGATGTGGAGATTTAGGTCGCTGAGGAAGATGTAGTCCTTGGAGTCTAAGGCTAGGGGCGCAATGAAGTCTGCGATGGTGTTGCAGAAGCAGGAGCGCAGGCCTGGGAGTTGGTTTTCGAGGGTGCCTCTGATGGTTGTCTTGTCGTCTGTGTGGAGCTTGAAGTTGAGAAGTTCCATGGGGTGGTGGTATGTTGGTGGTGGTGGTGGTACACTGTATGGTCTCTTTGTGGATGATGGCTGTTCCTCCTCCCAGCTTGTTGGATCGGTCCTGGTGAGTGATTTTATATCTGTCTGGGATCGCTGTTGCAATGTCTGGGGCAGATGTGGGTTTGAGCCAGGTCTCAGTGAGAAAGACGATGTCGGGTGCGAGGGTGGCAATGAGGTACCTTAATTCAGTGGACTTCTTGCATAGTAAGCGTGTGTTGAGAAGGGCGCATGCGAGTTGGGTTTTTTGTTCCGGTGGTGTCTGTGGTGTGTTCGGGGGGGGCTGGTGTGTGTGCAGTGGCAGGTGAGTGGCAGTGGGTGCAGGTGAAAGGTCCTACCAAAGAGCGTGGGTCGGCGCGGTGGCAGTGTTTGTTGCGGCGTCTGGGGTCGAGAGTGTAGAGCTTGGCGATGGTGTATCTTCGGGGGCGGGAGGGTCCAGGGGTATGGTGCTGGGTGCGGTCCAGGTGAGGACGGGCGCAGTCGGGCTTGCCTTTGGTGTGCTGGCGGCACATCCATTACGCACATCCACTGCGCGGTCGCCTCGGCCTGCATTAAGTTGGTCCTGGGGTGGACAGGGCTTCTTTTGGCGGGAAGAACTGTGAGTAGGAAAACCCGATTGGGAAAACCCCAACGGGAAAACCCAGGCAGCTGCGGTGTCACTGGATCAATCTGGAACAAGCAGGAACTGGAGTCTCAGACAAGTGGCAAGCTAGGTGTCTAGGTGCCTAGTGATAGCGGTAAACTTACAGACACCACTAGACGATGAATCACATCGGATGAGAGAAGTGGAAAACTGCAAACTAAAATATATTAATATAGCATCTTCCTGAGTCACTCGTGACCACAGAAACCTAATTAAGTATAAAGGTGGTGTAAAGGTGTATCCCTATTTTGTTTTAAACACCTCCAACATATAAAAGGTACATGAGCGGGAGAAATAAATACTTATGGGTTAGACTGATTGCCCTAAGATCATGCACATTACAGAAAGGGTCAAAATCATTGTTGCTTCCTGTCTAGAGCACCAAACACCTGTTTTAAATCCATAGCTTTTAACGAGAGGTAACAGTGTTGCTATGAGAATACAAGTATCCCCTCCTCTTCCTCTAAACATGTGATTGTTATTCCCTAAATCTAGGGGCACAGTGCTTAGGTATGCGACTTCCTGTTCAGGTAGACCTTTTAAAAAGAAACGGACGAGCTTAACTGGGCAACTAAGAGATACCTTAATTCAAGAAAAGAAGAGTATAGAATTTTCAGTGGCTCATTTCTGGAAAATTGCAGAAGCAACATGTACCCTACATCTAATTTCCACTGGCACAAGGTCATTTACAGAAGGTTGATATTCAAGCTGCACATTATTTTCTCAGTTTCTTCAAATCTAAGTTACTGTTACGTTTTCACAGGGGAACAAACAACAGTATCCCACTTACAACCACCCCATAAACCTTGTGCCTCTCGTAACTAACTTAAGAAATTTTTGCATTCATTGTATATAACGCATTCTGCATTTCCGTAGGTTTCCTTTACATCTTGGACTTCAATGCTGTGAAATGTTCTAGTGTTTTACTAGTGCTAAAAGTATTTAAAGTGTTCTTCTCTCACCCGCTTCCAAGTTTTCATAGCACATGTGCATGCTGTAGCTGTTGCTTTCCACCTAGCAAACGCACTTCCTCCACCAGACACATAGTTGCTCGACCATACACACACACTCCACTCCCAGCAGAACAGCTGGAGCAAAACTAACTTAATTCTCTGGGTGATCTGGTTAGCATCACCATGCAAGTAAGTTTGCTCTTGGATGGCAGTGGTCACAGGAGGGGGTGAAGGATGACATGATCAAGGCTGACAGTGCTTTGGCAAAGTGTGAATGTAAGTTATATCGCTAGATCACCAGCTTCTCCTCTCATTAGATGGCTCATTGAATGTCGTCTTCTCAATTTTCTGCTATACCAATCCAATGATTAGAGCAGTCCAAACTTGAGGTGGGCCTTCACTGCTACTCTTTGTCCAGGTAAATACCCTCACCTGCCCACTTGTGCAGGGTGCATCTAAAAGTCAGTAACCATGTTGATGGCCTGGCCAAAGCCCAAACATGCTGAAAATGTCAGCTGGAAATACTGGTGATAGAGGCCCAAAACACCCACCATTATGTATTATATGCCACTGCTTTACTGGACAGAGCAGAGGGTGCTGTTACACCATAGTAATCTGATATTATGTCATATGACCCTCTCAGAAGCGCTTGTGTCATGGCGCAAACTCTCAAGCCCTCTGACTGCGTGCACTCACATGTTGGCCTAACTTTGTCTTAGGTTCCCTTGAAAAGCCCTGGGGCCCGATTCTTAAAAAACTCAGAAATATGCTGTACATTTAGAACAAACGTCTAACTTTCTGTAATGCAGAAAGCAGTGCAGAAGTAATCGGAGAAACTGTGGCTGTTACAGATTACTACTAGTACAGTGCAATAACAAGGGTACCATGGGATTCATAGCAAGTAAGGAAAATGGGCGCCCATGGCCCCAAGTTGAGTATCAAAAGACATCTATAATTGGGACGCAGTGTGCCCTTTACACCTGTGTGCCCTGGTGACTTTGTATCTGCTGCACTAATGATACTTAGCCTTCGCAGGAGTACTTGTGTGCAAAAAGTTTATGTAGTGCAAGTTGTAAGTATCTGAATGAGGAACATATCATAAGTACATTTACACTTCTGTTTTGTTTTCGTTTTGCGTCATGGACTAACCCATTCCCCACCCTGAAAGATAATTTTCTCCCACCCTTATTTAGTAAGAATACATCTCAAATTATTTTCATTGTGGGACATCATCTGCAAAGGTTTTTTGAATATGCACATATTGCAGGGGTTTGTGGCGGTGCAAGAAAACCCACAACCCCACCACTTTGAGCAGATTTTGCTGCTGTGACATTATGCCATGCTGTTCTAATTTCACTTGTATGTAAATCTTTTACGGGTGGAAATTCATGTTTTGTATATACACTAGTAAATACATCTATTATCACACCTAAGTGTCAGTTGTGGAAATACCTTTGTAAATAGGGTCTTAGTCATTTTTCAGACCTATTTAGGTGTTCCCTGTTAAATAACATTGATTAACATTGAAGCTCTTGTTATGGCTTACTTTCATTTCATTGTGTAGAGTTTGTTTACTCACCATATCTCTAAGTATCGAGAGGAGGCGATACGAATCCAAGAGAAGTGGGTCTTTGTCTTTCTTAGCCAAGGATACAATTGTGGCCTCACGCAATGAGGGAGGGAGCACTCCCTGTGCCCGGGAGCCACTAAGCAAGGTTACCTACATAGGAATGAGATCCGAGGCATACATCGCATACAATTCTATGGGGAGGCCAGGGCCTTTCCCTGCGCTTTCTGCTCTGTGATGTCCGCACCCATTTGCACCTCCACCCAAGGGTCTAAGGGCACCGGCAAGGAGTCTACAATGTAGTTCAGCACATCAACTTCACTGCCCTAAGTTCTAGCGGAGTGCAAGCCTCTATAGTAATGGAGCAATGCTGCGTTTAGCCCCTCCTGTGTAAAGACATCACATCCCGAGGCATCTGACACTTAAAATCTAGTATGCCCTTTCGCCTCG
Organism: Calotriton arnoldi; assembly: GCA_963921515.1. NCBI lineage: Eukaryota > Metazoa > Chordata > Amphibia > Caudata > Salamandridae > Calotriton > Calotriton arnoldi. Next base: position 4,202,437 of record CAWUFW010000063.1, read on the forward strand.
CTCTGAAACATCCACACAAGCATTTTGCCCAACTTATCTCTCTCGGCATGGGCCCTAGTCAGGTAGGTTTTATAATCAAAGTGCCGCAGTCGGTCTACAAGGGCAAGTAGTTTCTTCAGTTCCTCCGTAGTCCCCTTTAAGTCCCAGGGAAGACCACTAAGAACTGCCTCCTCCCACTGAGAGCTCGTATCCTAATCCTGTTTGTGGTACAAAACCCGAACCACCACCTTCATTGCCTCCCATTCCATTTGTATTATCTAGCCAGTAGCTAGAAACCCACCCAAAGAGGCCCAGAAGGCCTGATCTTCGAGCATTGTAGGATCAGTGTACATGGAGACCATGTAAATGCACACAGCAAGGGGGAGTGGTCGGAATACGTCCTTGCCAAGTATTCTGTGATAGCTACCTTACCATACATCACCCCATAACTTTAAATTCTATCGAGCTGTACTTCCAAAGCGTGACCATTTACTTTACTTTATTGCATGATTTGTTAAAACCCTTGCAATGGTCTGCAATAGCAGAAATTCATTACAATATATAAAACAAATGATTAGTAAAAGAGACCTTGCAATTCTATTAAAAAAACATGTCATTATGACATGTAAAAGATTATTGCGATGTACTAACAGTGACATGCAGTAATTTGTGTCAATTAAAAAAGAAAACAGCAATCAGAAATAGGCAGAGTGGTTCAAGTCCTAGGCCGACTAGCCTATCGGCATCTCACATCCTCTAACTTTTTTTAGGAAGCGATCCATAAACCTGACCAAGGCACAATTGAGTGCAGTGTTCAAAGGGTCGAAGCAGGCCAGCACTGCTCCTCTGCAGGATCTAACGTCCTTTTCAATCCAACCCCTTCGCAATAAAGTTCTTCTATCTTCTAAAAGATTTGGGCACAAGCATAGGACATGAATTATGTCTTCCCTATGATGGCCACAGAGCCGACACGTTTCCTCAACCCCCTCTCTTCCATTTTGGGAGATGGCAGGTCATAGAAAACACCCCCATTCTTAGCCTCAGGAACTGGAGCTTAATACGTGAATTGAAAGTGGTCGTTAAATAGATCTGAGGTTTCAGCTGTGAATAGGTTCGTAGGGTCATCCATCCGTGGCTCCGTGCCGAGAGGCTGGCCCTGTCTTCTGCTGAAGAGAGTCGTTTCGCGCTGAGTTTTGCTTGCCTCTTGAATTCATTTTGGCTTACATTTAGGACCCAGAGGTTGCTCAGACGTAGAGAGCTAAGGCCGCAGGACAGGTAGTGGTGCCCCGCCGGCCATCGACTTGTATTCAGCTGGGTCCATAGATAGTGAGCCAGACTGCCTTCCTTAGCTGCCCTGAGCTTATGGCAGCTTATTAAGAAAGTCGCCATACGGCGCAATGACTGCCTGCAGATGCCAAATTCCAACCTGATTTGTGCCGGTGAAGTGTAGGAGGGTAGCTGGAAGATTGCTCTATAGATTTTTGCGACTGATTTATCCAGTTGCCCGCTATCACGCCCTTTCAGAACCTCGCACCCATAAGTGAGGGTAGGGATGACCTTTGCCTGGGCCACCTGGAGGGTTGGGGCGCATGTAGGCCCATTTAATTTTTCGTGGATGGAGCTAAGTGCAAAAGACAACGCAATTCCTTTCTTTATTAGCTCTCCCAGCTGGTTCGTGTATCTGCCGTTGTTATTAAAGAAGACACCCAGATACTTGTGGCATCTGGTTGCTTCAATTCTTTCCTGATTTAAGAACCATGCCGGATTTTTGGGTCCAGATGAACGGACCGCAAGGATTTTGGTTTTCTTGTTGTTTATCTGTAGCCCATTCCTGTTAGAATATATGGCAGTCGCATCCAGAAGGCGTTGTAAGCCTATCTTAGTATGACTAAGAAGGACCAAGTCATCTGCATACAATAGATTGGATAGGCGGAGGCTGCCCAGTTTGGGTGGATGCGAATTGACTAGATTGAGGGCTGCTGAAAGATCAGACAGGAATAGATTGAAAAGCGTAGGAGCAAGGACACACCCCTGCTTAAGGCCTTGCGTTGTTGGAATTGGTCGTGATAGTCGTGAGCCGTCACCGATTTTAATCCAGACCCATGTATCGTAGTGCAGGAGCTGCAGAGCCCTAAGTAGGCTATTTGGAATGTTCAATAGAGACAGTTTCTGCCACAGCTTCTTCCTGTTGACCTTGTCAAAGGCCGATTTATAGTCGATGAACCCCATATATATGGGGCTATGACTGGATTCCGCCTGATCAATCAAGAAAGAGAGTGTGATAAGATTGACCATTGTCCCGGTATTACTTATGAATCCAGTTTGATTTGGTGGAATAATTGAACTTGCATCAGCCCATGATCGTAGGGAGTTCAGCAATATACCAGCGAAATACTTCGCTTCATTGTCGATTAAGGCGACCAAGCGGTAACACCCTGGAGATTTTTTATCGCCGCCTTTGAAAATCGGAGTGAGGATCGATCCTCGCCATGAAGCCGGGATGGTGCATTTTTCTAAGATGGAAAGGTAAAGCGGGGCTAGCTGAGTGGCCCAAAAGGCTGGATCCTCCTTGAAGAGGGCTGGTGGGATGCCGCCTGGGCCGGGGGCCCCGTCCTTGCGCCCCTTTTCAATCTGCTTTTGTATTGTTGTCCCTGTGAAGGAGTGCCTGAGATCGGACTTGTCGTAGGACGTAAGTTGAGCCTCCAGGACTATGCTGCCCTCGATGTCCTTAGTCTGTTTATAATTCTGATCAGACTGTGGGGGATCATTAAAATGATTATGTAAGAAGAGGTACCACTCTGACTCTAGGATGTTAGACGAAGCAACATTGGGGGCCTTGCCCCCTAGGCTATTTATGGTGCGCCAGAACCTCGCGGAATTACTGGACCTTAAATCAAATTGTAATTTGGCCCAGAAGATGTTCCAGGAGTTCCTTCGATCTTCTCGTTTGGCCACCTTCAGATGTCTACGTGCCTCTCTTAGTTTAGTTATAATAGTTGGATCCATTGGCTTCGTTTTCAATTTCCGCCACAGCCGATTAATGCTTCGTTTAGCGACCCGTATTGCAGAAGGAGTCAGTTGCTTAGACCTATTCACTTGTGCACACTGTATCGGTTTTGCAAACCTGACTGCTAGAATATCCGCGAACATAGTCCAGTTTGCAATTGGGTCATCCCTTGACCCTGGGATGTTCTCAATTGTTTGCTTTGCTTCTGTCGCCAGACGCTGAAGATTATTGGCTGAACACTTAATACGTTTCAGGTTAATGGTGAAGGTTTCGAGACCTTGGTCCACTGCCTGATCATGTTGCAGCAGCCTAATGTTTAAGGAGAGCTCTTGGGGCCGATGATCACTGTCCATTTTGTTACCAAAGTCAAAAGAGGAGACTTGATTCAGTAGAGGGAGGCTGACAAATGAGTAGTCGATCAAAGAAGCCCCGGTTTGGATAAGAATGAGAGACCGGACGGCTTGTCGGGATGGAAACGGCCATTAAGAGCTCTAAGACCGAGATGTTCCAAGTAGCCCTGGAGGGCTCGTCCCTTTGGATCCACTTTGCCCCACCCGGTGCGGTCCTGTGGTGGAATAGCCCAATCGCCTTCCTGCGGCTTCATTACCTCATTCAGTTGGGAGTTGGACATCAGCCACATATTAAAGTCTCCAGAAACTAGGATGTCTGCGTTAGGGCTTCCAGTTCTCACATTTAGTACAGTGGACGTCAGCTCGTCTGTTAGTGCTATCCTGGAAGCCGAATATGGACGGATGTAAACATTCATCAAGATTAGAGTCCTCAATTTGCCACTGGGGGTTCTGAATGAAGTGCCTACTGTCTGAAGCCCCCGAGTATTCTTTGCTAGGTCCCAGGAACTAATTGCACTGGTGGCCGATATATGAATTGCTAAGCCACCGCTCCAGCGGCCAGGGGACTTTGATTTAATTGCAGGGATATGATGGATTTTGAACCCTTCTAGATGCTGCGGTTTCAAAAGCCATGGCTCTTGCAGTAGGATAATTTCGAAGGAGCGTAGATAGGACACTGTGGCCTGGTCCCCCAGTTTATTTGCTAGGCCATTTATATTCCAAGAGCATATCTTTAGTGGGCTGCCACCATGATCATTGTAGCCGTTTTTTTGTCATCGCAGCAGTCTGGTTGAATTTAATGACCCCGACAGCCATGACCAAGTGTCAGCTCGCGCCGCTCCCGCGGTTTTGTCTGTCTGCCCACCACTTGGATTCTTTAGGCTGGAGGTAGGGGTTTTACTTAGTGCACTCCTCTAGACCGAATAGACCGGTCTTGGTTGCGCGCTTGGACACGCCACGTCCAATACATTGTCAAGGATATGTGGGTAGGCTGGTTCCTTTCCAGGGGTAAGGGAAATGCCCCACTGCTTGAAAGTTTCCATATGCCTCAAAATTGTATTTGCTACCTCCGCAGTTCGCCAGGTGACTTTGGTGGATTCATTTGACTGACCCAGACCTGGTGCGATAAACTCTATAGAGAGTATCTCATGTGATGTAACTTCTTTCATCAGGCCGATTGCTTGTATCAGCTTCAAGATATTCCCACAATTTAAAATGTCAAAGCTACCCTTTGACTTATACTCTGGATAGAATAAAGGGTATGCTGGTGTTGCTTGAGCTGTCTTGGTATTCAGGTGCCCGTCAGGTTTATTTCCAGATGGATTGTTCCCTGAGTTGCTATTGGTATGACTTATTTGGCTGGGTTCCATAGGGGGTTTGCCCCGCCCGGAGGCTACCCCGGGGAGCCCAGAGGGTGGCCCCGCCCCGTTCCTATAGAACATAAAAGGGTTTCCCGCAGACGTATTGGAGACTAAAGCCGAGTTTACAATTGGAAAGGGTGGAGAGAGTACCACTCTAAGTTTACTTGGGCTCCTTGAGGCTGTGCCAGAACTGGAAGCTGTGCCAGAACTGGAGTACAGCCCGCTGGCTTGGACGGGATCCTGTGAGTTAGGGCTGCCTGATGGAGCTATTTGCCGGGGTCGCTTTGGCCCCTCTGCTAGGCTCAGGGGTATAGAAGCCAAGGCTTGTCCTTGTGTATTGACTGAATCCCCAGGTGTACTCCTTCTTACTGTGGCAACAGGATCTTTCTCGACTGCTCCAACCTTCGCCACGATAGAAGGTAGAGGAACTGACTGTTGTTTTTTGGCCTCATTGGGTATGGGAGATGGATTGAGCTCTTGCTTCGCTGGCCCGTGCACCCGGTCTGGATCCTTGTGACTATTCGAATCTGCTCGTGTGCGTGGTTTAAAAAGTGGGTAAAGGACCGAGACTTGTGTTTTGCAGCGGATCTTGTTGCGGCCCTTTCTCCTTTTAGCTCGTTTCCCCTTGCGGTCGACTTCCTCCATGTCCTGATTGAGCGAGGGTATGGAGGTGGACCCTGCGTTATCGACTGGGGGCTCATGTGGGTTGTTGCCACCGCAATTGTCGAATGTGCCCATGGGCAGTGGTGTGGCAGAAGGCTGGCTCCCCATTACCCCTGGATATGACGCCTCTTGCACGTTGTTGATTTGGTTTTCACACATAGCACTAACTCTTTCGCTTGAGGTGGTGGACTTTGTATTAGTAAGTTCCTTTAGGTCTACCAAAAGCTTCGACATCACCTCCGGAAGTGCACTTAGTTTGCCTATAATCGGTGAGCAGCCGCAACTTTGGCGCGGGTGATCAGCAGCCGCCTGGGCCCGTCTAATCAAATTTAAATTTGTGATTTTGTCGTCTATATTGGCGACATATACGGCCAAAGTATTTAGTAAGCTTATTTGTATATCCATTTTATTGGCTTGGAATGTCATAGCGTCAACTGACTTATGTAAGATATCCAGCGCAGTGGCCCAGACGACTCTTGTTTAGATTCCTCCTTCCCCTCGTTTGAAACCGGTGGGGGAGCAGGGTGGTGGGGGGCGTCTTTCCCATATGATGAGCATGATTTCCCACTCCTTGGATTGAATATAGGAGAGGTCCTTTTCCGGGTCAAAGGCGTCCTCATCATAGGAAGATAGCAAAATCCGTCCCTGTCCCTGCTCTTGGGGAGTTTTTAGGTCTGGCTCCTTCGCCCCACTGCTGAGTTGTGGTGGATTCACTGATAATTCATGGGAAGGCTTAAATGGTGTTTCCAAGCTTTCCTTAGTGCGAAGCATGGGATGCTTCACTACCACGGCCGCCGCATCTCCCTCTTTGTCTAAGCTGAGGGAGCCGAGGTAGATTTTGCCTCCTTCCTGCGTTGAATTGAGTAAGGGCTGAATAACATTCCTTATTGGCGAGACAGTGGGAATAGACTCGCTGTCTAGACTGGCCGAATGTATGACTAAGAGTGTATTCACTTCCTGCGGTAGGCCTGCAGTGTTCTCAATTATGGGATACTCTTCTCGTAGCGGAGCCCCAAAACTACCCAACGGAGTATGAGGCAGGCAGGCCCCTGTGATGCGCAGCAGGCTCAACAAGGTTGCTTATAGCTAGATGATAAGTTTCCGAATTACAAAGGTGAAGGTTCACATCGGTGCTCCCCTTACTGACAATCACAGTTGGACTCAGGGGAATTGGTAAGCCCTTGATGCTCATGTTGCTGGAGAAAACAGCAGAGCCCGCGTCTTTCAGGAAGGCAAATTTGGACGTAATTTTGGGTTGCAGATAGATAGGCTTCAGGCCTACGAGACCTGCAGGTCTGGCTCCCGAGGTTTGAGGGTGGGGGGTATTTGCTGTGTTGCTTGTTTGTGAGTTTAATGTCAGATCAAGTATCTGATCAGGAGCCGCTATGACTTTCCCATGGACCGCCTTCTGCTTCCTTTTCTTGGGTGGAACTGCTGAGCCCCTCTGCTTCCCAGATCGCATGCTGTGATTTAGCTGGATGAATTGCTGAGGCTGTTATAGATCTTCCCTGCGGTCCGGTTTGTGGAGTCATAAGTTAGATGACAGTCTTTGGAGCTAGCTGTGCCCCCACTCCCTTCAGCGCCTTCCCAAGTGCTTTTTTAGGTCGAGCCTAGAGCAGCGCATGCGCTGCTTGCGAGACTTATAGTAAGGGGCTTCAGAAAGCTGACCAGACGCTCGTGCGTCATGGCCTTTTTCCTGCGGTTACGCGCGCAGGGCCGACATCTGTTTCCCATTATCGTGCCCAGACGCGGGCGCGATAATTGGAAACACATGCCTGCCGTGCGTGTAATCGCAGGCAAAAGGCCATAACGCACGAGCGTCTGGTCAGCTCTGCAGGCTGCCGCGCTCGCTCGCCCCCGCTCCTCTCTTGTCTATCGCAGCTGCAGAGACATCCAGAATATTTTGGAGAACAATAAAGAGTGAGGAGACTGGAGAGGTGAATTCCCCCGCCCTCTCTTCTGCCCCCGCACTGGAGTTTGTTCCCTTCTTTTCTTTCTGTCTGAGGCCACAGCATAAGGTACGAGTCCTTGGTCGAAGAAAACAAAGAGCCTGTGTTGTCGAGCCCACATCCTCCCCGTGGGAACCCAGGGAGGCGCCGATGCAAATATCGAGTTTATTATATGGCGCACAACAGCCGATTTCTAAGTCTTCGATCCCCGATTTGATCACGTGCGGACGTGGGGATAAGAATTAATTTCTCCTGCCTCACATCACGAAATCGATTGAATCATTGGAAGCAGACCGCACCCTCCTTGCTAGAGGAGGGTTCAGGCGTTTAGCCGGTTAGCACCGGATCGGAGAGGGTCTCCCTTCCGGCCTGCTGACTTAAATGAGAGACTGGTCACACCAGACCGCGAGTCATTTTGTGCCCAGTTGTTAGGTGTCTCTACAAATCGGGTGCCCACATTACCTTTCCCCTAGTTAACATTCAGAGCACAGCTTCTAGATTCGGTACAGAGTCTGACGTGGACGTGCAGGTTCCAGAGATAAGGTGAGGAACACTTACAGGGCATAGTTTCAGAACCATAACTATTGCTGCCCTCACTTGGCCAATATAACCATAAACGTGAACTTTAAATTGGAAAGGGCCACAGCTGTGCCCTTCTGTCACTGCTTGTGGGTGAAACGTGTGTGTGACGTAGGCTTAAACAGCTGAAGCCTGTGCTGTGCGTGTTCAGTGTTTAAGATGAGTTTAAAATGCCGCGTGCAAGGAAGCATGTCCCGCATTCGCCTGTTTCCTTCATGTTCTGTATGCGTGAAACATGCACTGGGACTGCCTAGCTGTGTCTGCTTTGTATGTGAAGCCTGCTTAGTTCTCTGCTAAGGACACCAGGCACTGCGCTTACACTTGCTGCACCTGCTATTTCTGAATGAGGGAACCTGCCACGTGGGTGCCCAGTGTGCCAACGTTGGACGCTTTCCCTCAGTGCGGTGGAAACTCAAAGGCTCCTTCAAGCGTACTTGTCTCACCCTTGGAAAGCAGGGACCGAGCCTGTAACTTACTGTGAAGGAAGAACTGAAGGGTGCAAAGATAGGCAACTAAACACAGTATCTACATCTTCACGTCTCAGTCGGGTTCATTTAAAGGGAAGCATTTATTAACTAACTACCATAATCCAATAGAAGAAAAGTGGAACTTTAATCAATGTTATCCTGGGGAAATGGTTTAAGATGTTTGGAGTTAGGCGACAACGATTTCCAAAAGGAAGAGCTGAACTCTCCTTGGAGATATTTATTCTGCTCACTGATTTACCTCTTTAAAATCTATGAATAGAGGCAATTTACACCGGAGGACTCTTGACGGGAGGAGAATCCCGCATTGAAGGATTTAGAAGGTGTCCACACAGCAAGGGATTTTCTAATGCCACCCAAGCAAAACAAGTCTTTTGTTGGTTTTTAGGTCGAGCCTATAGCGGCAGCGCACATGCGCTGCTGCTTTGCAAGGCATGCAGTATGGAGTGGAAACTCCACCCACTCTCCACCCATCTTTTTCATTGGCTTAGTTCCTAAATGCTGCCTTCCGATTGGTTTTAGGCTTGTTAGTCCCTCCTTATGACAGGCATGTCGTCATTTGTATCCTAGTGCTAAATCCAGATTTGCTATTAATTGCGTATGTTGAGCCGACAACAAGGCTCGAACACTGGTCCCCAGCTCCCCAGTCGGCAGCTCTCACCGCTGAACCATAACCTCTCCCTCCGAGGGCAGCATACAGTTCTCTCTCCATGCTTGATCCATTGGTAAATGGTTGTTGGCTTTAACATGTGCTTTGCACCATGAAGACGTCTTAACTTTCTTTCCTAATACACACATCAGCCCGATCGCCTCTGAAGCAGTATTTCCAGAGCCATGCTTTGCCATAACCCCTCAGTACTATTGTGTGGGGTGCAATACAGGCAGGCTTGTAGAACGGAAGTGGGCGGGACCTTCGCACCTCTCTCAGAGTGGCCGCCCTTGGAGCTGGGGAAGCAGGCTTGAGTCTCTGCGGAGACGCTCAAGCATCCTGTGATTCTGAGCAAATCACGTCATCTCCCTGTGCCCAACACAATAATGTGCCCATCTGTAATGCAACTGGTGCTCATGTAAAGCGCTCTGATACCTTCGTGTCAAGATCGTGCTAGATAAAACTGAAAGAAAACAGCTGCGGCCTCCAGCCAGCCCTAAGAGTGAGCAGCCCAAAGCTCTGTAGGAGTGTCCCCATGTTAGGCTCTGGAAGGCTGGGCTGTGTCAATAAACCACACTCCTCTCTGGGAGCTCTGGGGTGGGACTGCTCCTGGACGGGGTCCGTTTCATCTGCTGACTCTTTCGGTCTGGCTTGTAAATCCAGAAAGACTGCAATGAGCACCGTTGACGTCCGCATGTTGAATAAACAAATGTGCTTTCCTTTGTTTCCAAAACAGGTTAGAGAAAATAAAAACAGCACATGCGAAATAAAGCAACGGAACTGTCAATGCTTTTTTTCAAAAAGACTCCAAGGAAAAACCTAACTCTGACCGTAAAATCGGATTTTAAAACCTCATGGAGCGCAGCCCAGAGCTGCTCGCCTCAAAGCGCTCTTTGTGTGTGGTGTGCGCCGGCACTGGCTTCTAAGCACTGCATTGGAGGGAAGTCCTGGCATTGCTTGAGGGTGCGGCACAATCCCAAACATGCCACCCTGTCTGTGGGATTTTGGGTGGTGCTGAGTAAAGGCTGGCAGGGACACCTCCGTGTGTGGGTACCAGCCTTGGCATCAGCCGGGTCGCTGCTTGCTGACGTCGCTCTCTGTGCACAAGGAACTTTGGGTTTGTTGAATGAACCTTTGCAAGGCTATTCTCACCTCCTGTGGGTGAGTCCTTCCTTAACAATGCTAGAAGAGTAAAATGGGAGATTTTAAATAAACCATCGGGAGAATGTATTTCCCCCATTCACCTCTGTTGAGGCAAAGGCACGTTCAGGCGGGGGAGCAGCCACAAGAACACTATTTGTGGCTTAAAATTGTGAGTCTCTCGCCTGAAGAGGGTCTATAGGAGCCTCGTGGGGTGCGGGGAGTGAACCCCCCCCTCAGGGGTCTTCTGGAGAGTGCCCACCCCTGCCTCATGCTCCAGGACAGTCAACCTCTGCTGTACTGGAATAGAAGCCCCGTCCACTCTCCACTTTGTACTGCTTTAAGGCATTGCGAAGAGCACGTGTGTTGTTGTACAGCAAAGGAAAGGATACAGTGTCTTTTGTTGTAACTGCTGACGTTGTTTGATTCGCGTTGAAAGTGGACGTGTTGCAGCAATGAGTAGGCTGCTATATATGTACTGCTTGTGGAACGGTAATGTTTTTTTTCTCTATGATCTGGCTTCATACAAACTACCCCTGACCCAAAACCATCTATAGCTCAATAATTCAGAGCAATTCCTTTGCCTATCTGCTACTAGCTTGCGCTAACCCACCAGGCACTATGTGAGTCGTGAAAGACTGCCCGCACACTGTTTTTGCCTTGGCCATACCTGCTCCATCTTCCCTTACTTTGTAGGGCTCTGGCAGGCCACGTTCCTTTGGATTTGATTTAACTCTTCGGTGGGATATGCCTCTGCCCCTTCTCTCCCTCTAAGTTGTGCATTCATTTATTTGTCACTCCTGTTGTATCTTTTTGGACTCATTGACATACTTTATTCATTGCCTCTTCTTTTCGTCAGTGGCACAGGTCCTGGCACATTTGCAGCTGTAGTTGTTTTGGGAAGATTTTGTTAGTCATTTCGTACCAACTGCACTAGTTAATCTCTTTCGGTGGCGTTTAATGGTACTTGTGGCTTGTGGTACTGCACCTTTTCACTGCTTCGTGCACAGTACAACAGTAAATGTTGCTGTACCACAATAATGTGCTGCATAGCTAAATACTTATAAGGTCCCAAAGGCGAGACCGATTGCATTGCAAATGCTTGTCCTTGTAAGATGTCCACCCAGGTGTGGCGTTCATGCAGTAGCTTCCTATAACTTGTGCCTTTGTGGACCAGAGAGCTATGGGACCTGCAAGGCCAATTTGTTTATCAAGCGCGAGGGAGAAGGCTTATAAGGGCTAATGAGGGCGGAGAGGAGAAAGCAGAAACGAACAAAGGGCGCAAGAGAACAGGAAGCAGAGAGCAGGGCACACTTGTGGGCCGCAAGCCGCACCCAACCTAGTTGGCCGCTTCCGCGGACTCACTGGGCTCGCACTCCGCGGCCGCCGCTAATGGCGGCCACGCTCTTTTGCTCTCCTGCTTGCTCTTACCCGCTGCTAATTGCTGCTGCTTTCCCTCGAGTTTCCTCGGAAATCCGTTATCATCCAAGCCGAGCGCTGAGCTGTCAAGCGCCCTGGGACTGACCAGCGACCGAACGGTTACTTCCGCGCTCCTGGTCAGGCCGGACCGGGCTCCTGAACCACACCCAGACCCTCCTGCGCGGCAGCTGCTGTGTAGAATGCTAAGCACCTGCGCCTGCTCCTGCCCCTTCAGGCTGCTCGAGCTGCAATTGTAGTGCTGGTGCTCCGGTTAGTGGCGAAGGGCCAATGTGAGGAAGGTGCAAGAGATAAGCTCTACAACAAGGACTTTCTGCTTATGACAGTGGCTGCAAACAACAAGAGGCACAAGAATGCCTTCCTTGATAAAACAGGTTGGTTTCAGTCCACGACTAATGGTCAGTAGGTATTTCCATATTGACACTAATTCTCGTGACCTGTGGCGATAAGTTCAAATCCACAATACTGCAAGGCAATGTTATTCCACAATGAATACACTTGGGGGCTAGAGGAGATTTAAGGACCTGCGTGAACCAACTCCCCACCGAATTAATGTTACCAAAAAAGGGGCCACGGGTCCGGAACAAGAGGAGGATATTAAACTGTCTGGACGTGCTCTACTATACAAAGACTAGGGGTTTCCCTTTTCAGGACGATTCCCCTCACACACCAGAGGTGTCATGCTTCATCATAGGGGAGCCTCCTCACATGATAGACCTAGTCTTCACGTGGGCTACAACCCCCTCTCTACGAGGGAGGAGCTCAGGGATGTTTTTATTGAGTAAGGCTGGGTGTACTAAACCCCTATGTGGTATGGAAAAGAATAAATGGAGTGCAGTGCTGTGAAGTGAAAGTTTAAACTAGCTAACGGGTTTAGCTATAAGTAACTTTATTCGGCTACCCGATGCCAGGATTAAAACCAATGAGAAACTTAAAACACAAATGCCAAAATTAAAGACAGATGTGTCATTCGACCAACATGTTTCAGCCAGAGAGACCTAGATAGTGTTGCGGCCTTCTTCAGGGTCAGATTGTACGCTACTGCAATTCAATAAATAATACTCCGTGAAAAAACATGTGAAAAAACACGTGAGTAAATCAATAGTAAAATACTGAACCAGTGATATTATTGTTCAGTATATTCTGGATGCAACCACTGTCGGTTGCTGAGTTCACTCCGTCTGTCCTGGCATATTAGCCATACGGTACGTGCACCATAACCCCTTGACATAAGGACCGCCTCCTCGTCACCAGGCTTTACACGACACCCTTAGAGCAGATAAATGACATAGAAGGCCCCAAGTTTTTAGCCACCGCGGACTTGCACCTCCTCTTCGCTCCTGGGCCTGCAGAATGCGAGCCAAAAATGCACATCAACAAGATTGAGGAGGGACATAATCTGTAACCCAGCAGTTAATACCTCACATATTTTCCAGATACTGGTTTCCAGATACCGGCGAAGGGCCAGTGTGAGGAAGGGGCAAGCGGGGCACACAAGGCAGAGTCGCAGGCTGCACCTGGTCTATTACCAGGCCGCCTCCGCAATACCGCCAAGGGCTCTCACTCGCTGCGGCCACCAGCTAAAGGGCAGCCGCGCTTACAGCACTGCTCTCCTTTGACCCTGGTGCGGCGGTCGGGCCGGTAGGCGAAGAATGAAGGACGAAAGAAGGACGAAGAATGAAGGACGAAAACCGGATTAAAAGCTGCCGCTGAATGCCGCCACACTAACGAGGCGGGGCTCAGGCTCGGGCTCCTCAGCTCGCCTCTCACTTCGCCTCTCACTTCGCCTCCCACTTCGCCTCCCACTTCGCCACTGCTCACCGCCGCTCTCCCTGCTGCTCACTTGCGCCACCGGAAACCGGAAAAAGGAGCCAAAACAGAGACCACCAGACCATCGCTCCAGCAGACTTCCAAAGCGTGTAAACCAGAACATCAAGAAAGTTTACCCAGGCTTCTGTGTTCCGCCCTCTCTAGCAATCTATGAGGTCCCACTGGGCAGCTCAGGAGCAGCCTGCCTCTGCCAAGCTATGCGCCGGCACTGTGCGTACAGGAGGGTGAGAGCTATCTAAGCCCAGGTCGGCAACACAATTAAAATCGCCCACCCCCCACTATCCTCAGATAAAGGATCATTTGCGGTAAGAGGGGAGCCAAGCTAGTCAGACAGGTAGATTGGTTCACATTCAGGGCGTAAATATTCAAAAAGGCAACATCTCTACTATCCAACCAGCCCAGCACCAACACATACCGACCGTGGGGGTCTATTACTGTGCAGTGTAACTGGAAGGGCACCCCGGGCCGGATCCAAATGAGTTCTTCCTGTGCAAAGGCTGAATAAGTGGTGGCATATAACTGGCCCCTCTATCGTCCACACGGATAGAGGGGGTGGATAGGCCCGCACGTTCCATGTAATCAGTCTAATCTCTGTCGCTATGTGGCCCAGTCCAGGCATACTGCCACAGAGTCCCCCCAGCACCCAACAGCAGTTCCAGGCCGTTCATACCAAGCACACAACAGATCATTCGCTGCCACATGTACCCCAACAAACAAACAAGTCAAAATCACAACACCCCCCTAGGACTCTGCATACAACATCCTTCTCAAACAATGAGCAACACAGGGCCCACTAAGGAGTCAACTAAAGCCCAACGGTGGGGCCAACTAATTCTTTAACGAAGTGAGATGCGCTGGGAAGGAACAACCAACTCCAGAGGGAGAAAGAGAAAAGAAATAAGCAACCCAATACAACAGGACAATTTGCACCCCACCCCCACCATTACTCCAAAACCCAAGGATCCCCCACTAGTTATTCGTCAGACAAGTTCTTCAGTCGTGCCCGGGTTAACCCCAGATCTGGCTCCACAGAGTCCTCTAAGTTGGTAATGGAACTGCTGTGGGTCGAGGATGCCCGCTGCAAGGAATCCTCGCTTGCCCCAAGTGATGCAGCAGTCTTTTCTGTCCTTGTCTGTTCCAGGGCTACTTCCAGCGTGGTAGGCTGATTCGTCCCTCTGGGGTGGGATCTCTGCCGCCGGGATGTGGAGGTCTCCTGTGCTCTGACATCTCCAGGCATACAGTACCTTGGTTGTATGACTCCAACCAGTCCCAGGCCGCCAGCAGATCCTTGAACAAATTCTCCTGATCCTCTGTCTGGACTCCTAGCCAGGCCGGAAACAGTAGGGAGTAAAGCAAGCCCAGGTTGTGCAGCTTCTTCTTGACTCTGAGAAATTATGCTCTCTGGGTTTGGACCTGTAAGTTGAAGTCAGGGAATATAGAGACTTGGGCATTTTCCACCACGAAAGGCCCATGCACACAGGCTTGTTTCAAAAGATGATCCTGTCACGGAAGTGAAGGAGGGGAGCTATCACTGTGCGAGGAGGAGCCCCGGGGCGAGGAGACTGTGCAAGCACACAGTGAGCCCGTTCCAGGGCATAATGTTTGGATAGGCCCTCCGGAGCCACAACTTCCTGAAGCCAATCTTCAAGGAAGACCAGCAAAGAGTAGCCTTCGATTAGTTCCGGGAGGCCCACCACTCGGATATTATTCCGGCAGGCCCTACCCTCCTGATCATCCAGCCGAGCAGCCAATTGCCTCATTTGGGTTTCTAGTTCTGTGAGGCGGCGCTCTGTAGACTATACGACTGGGGCTGCGCTGTGCTCTGACCTCGAATGCGGTGACCCTCTCTGACAGTTTCCTGGAGTCCTCATGGATGAGGCTGAGCTTCACTGCTGTGGAATCTACCTTCCCCTCCAGATGTTCCCCAAAGGCATGCATTGCAGCCAGGAATTTATCAAACTTACTTTCAAGGGAGGAAGTATCTTCACCACTTGTGCCTTGCTTGATCCCCTCATGGAAGGCGCTTGTGGAGACATCATCCTTGGCTAGTTGTGACAGAAGTAATAGAAAAAGAAGCGCCGCTGTAAGCACTAGAGAAGCATTATTAGACTCCCCCAGTCGGCCTGCGGTGCTTCTATTGTGATACAGGCGACAGACGTGGCACCAGCAGCAATCCGGGGGGGGGGGTGTGGGGGTGACCACAGCGCCCACCACCAGCGAGGGTCTCAAGGCTCCGGTGAAAACACAGAGCCTAAGTAGACCAGGTGTCAAGTCTGCTACGTTGCTACGTGCAAATGAGGGTTACGGTCCCTTCCTGAGCGGCCCTCGGGGCATTCAGAGGCTACTTCAACCAAGTGCACAGACCAGCGTCGGGGAGGCGACCAGCAGGACAGAGTAGGGTCAGGGTCCAGAGGAAACTCAGTCATCCACGACCATCCAGTCGGTTCGCTGGGAGGGCGGAGGGAACAAGTGTCTCCAAATAGTATCAAGCGAAGACCTCAAACCACCAGGGAGCTGCCTAGCATCAGCACCCCCGAATCTGTAGGCACCCAAATTAACCCCACTACCCTAGGTGTCGGTAGGAACATGTAGGGTTAACAAATGAAAGTCAAAAGAACAAGGGGCTATCTGGCCACCAGGCGTCCACGCGGTGAGAAGTGGGGCTGTGCACCAACAATCAGGAGCAGGTTAGGTGGCACTCCATTCAGGTTAAACACAGTCCCCTGTCTCCACACAATAGGAAACGTGCCTCCAAGGTGGTAGAGACCCCAGGCGGTGACGGGGCAAGTACCTCACCTGGGATTGATGCCAGTTTTTGGACAGGGCCAGACCCTGGTGCAGCCTCTCTGCAGGACCTGCAGCAATCTCCAGCAGCACTAGTAGTACGAGGGCAGCCAATCCAGTGCCACTGTGGTAATTCTGAGGCTGGCAGGCCCCCAGCTCTCTACATCCACTCCACAGTGGGGGATGCCATCTTCCCCGACAGGTTCAGCTCCTGCCACGTCTTCTTCTGGGTCTTCCGCGCTAATACCGCTCTGTCAAGCAATGTCTCGGATCACGAGGGCCTATGAGGCAGGGCGAGGCTTGCCGCATGAAGAGAACAGGCCATGCCAATTCGCGGGCTCCGTGGCCACCCTATATGGCAGCCCAATGAAGGATTCGGGGACAGGTCCCCTCCGGCCTCCCAAGGCCCGGGAGCACTCAGCCTGCCTTGCAGGGCAACGGGGATCACACACGGTGCGGTAGCCTCTCCTCCTATGCAGTCTTCGCTAAAAGTGCGATGCCACCATTTTGGGTGATTGAGGGCATTGTTCCTGGGCCAAAGTCAGTGCCCACCACAGCAGCGGCGCGGCCCCTCCAGCATCCAAAGGCCCTCTGGGAGCTCTGCTCTCCAAGGGCATCCCGTCAGGCTCAGGGGCTTGTGTAGCGGCAGCAATAGGCCAGGGATTGTGGCCGGCAAGGAGCTCGCTCCTTCCGCGTCCTCATGGCCTGGCAGTAAGCTCCGCTCCCCAGCATATTCTCTCATTAGCATCCTTAAGGTTTTGGTATTGTCCGTCCTATGATTCCAGTTTTCAGGAGTTGTTTGGTTTGCCTGTCAAAGGTTCGCCCCTTAAGGTGTTTCGAAAACTTTGTCATGGTATTCATCACCCTTTGCCATCGGTCTGGTTCGTCAGCTTGCTGGGTGGGTTTCTTACATATACATAGGTATTTTTACCTTTTGGAATAATCTCTCGCTTACATTGCAAATGCCACCATACTAATATAGCCACCATATTTGCCTATTAAATCAAGGTCTTTTTTCATTAGTTGGAGGGAGGTTCATGATGCTGTTTTGCTGGCTGGTGGTGCTTTGTTGATAAGACTTTATGCAGCAGTTCTTTGTACTATTCTAGCTATAACACACCAGAACGTGGATTTGTAAAGCGCACGCTCAGCCATGCTATGTGCTCAGTTAGGTCTCTGAGGGTGTCGCTATAATTCAGCAGCCCACTTTGTAATGCCCCCCATCACCTGCTTTGGCATGTGTCTGGCGCTGAGGGTATAAACAAGAATTGGAGTCTCACTATCTTAGCTAATCTGATAGTAAATTGACCTGAGCCCTTCTGACAAAGGCAGAAATAAACTGAAATAAAGTGTCAATGATAAACTTGACTGCACATAAACAACCGCGTAACACAAGTTCATACCTCTCTAATATAGCGCCTCCATCCACACAATGGCTACATTTACACACGTATGCAGTGGGGGAAAACATATATATGCAATACTTTCTTCAACCTCCTTTCAGCTATAGTGCATATAAATGCAACATTGATCATAAACAATGCAACAACAAAGTAACATTCATAGTTTAAATACAGTAAGCCGTTTAATAAACATATATGCCAGTGTTACTAATTATCGCCTGCTCAAATGCATTTAACAATGCAGCTTCCTTAAATGAATAGTTATTGTAAATCAGTTATTTACTATTCTAGCTTTAAAACGCATGAATAAATAAACGATTCAGTCCTTATTCACTGCTATTAATTTAAGCTTCAATCTTAAATTCTGTTACTGAAAATGTATATGTCCCTGGTGCAGGCTTGACTTAATCCTGTCTGGAGTTTTTTTGCATAGTTTCTATGTCATTTGGTTTTCAGTTAAACTGTAGAAATAAATAGCTTTTTCATTTAGCTAAATTGTTCTTGCAAACGTTATGCCCTTTGCTGATATTTAGACATGATCTACAGATTCTGTGCTCATGAAATAGTCTTCCGGAGATACTTCCTTCATTTAGTTAAATAAATACAGAGCTTCATTGAATATTCCCAGTGCTGACTTATCATAAAGGGCTATCAGGTTGCTTTCAAGAAATGTGATGATTTCAGATTACAGAGCTTTAAGGAAACGAACTTTTAAAGGTTTGCATTCCACAGCTTCTGCAGTTTGGTTTTCTAGAGTTATTGAGGTGTGGCTCCCTGACATTCACAGGTTCATGGTGTGCAGAACACTGTTCTTTCTTCCCCAGATACCGAACCCCTGTTTCAATTTGGTATAAAAGTCTCATTCGAGTGTCTATAATCTCATTGTCTATGCACAGCTGTGTCTTTCCATCTCCTCTCTATGACTGACTGCTCCTCCCCCCCCCAAGGGACTCCCACTCTCTCTGATCCAGAAGTGTATCCTGAGGAGACATGTCACAATGAATCTTCATGAACTTAAGCTGCCCAGCAACCTTTTCTGGTCAACGTTACATTAGTTGTCCCTGTTAATCTATTGTAATGAATGGAATGAGCCCATAGTCTTGCCCTATTCCCTTCGAACTCCCCTTGCCTTCTAGGCCGCTGTTTCCCTGCCCTGTTGGAGCTAGCAAGACTTACTGTTTATATGAAAAGGCCGATCTAGTCTATGATAGTTTGGATACTTCCAAACATATGCGTAGTGCATCTTCGATTCTGAAGATATCATGGCTTGATCCCTCTGCCATAATGGTGTGATGGATTCCACAGACTATACCTGAGACATCCAAGCCACACCAGGGACAAGCCCTTCGATGATGAGCGATTATTAGGTGAGATGTCTGGCTCCTCCCTGGGATGCTTCAAAACGCTATAGCTTGGTTTCTTAGGTTGAGAATCCAGAATGGGGCAATTCTACTACTGGGAAAAGAAATGTTTAGGATCTCCAAGGCACAACAGTCCCAATGATGACACCCTTGCCAGCGCAATACAGATACCTCACTAAATGTACTGCTCCTTTTGGGGCAAGTGTGGGTCTAGGGGATGCCTCGCCAACAACAGTTGGTGATCTCTGCCCCACGGTAGTCTGTTGGCTGTGCAGCGTCAAAGCATCTCGGACTATCCTTCCATAAGAAGCCATCATCTGATGGAGGAGGAGGGTCTACCATTTGGCCACCAGTTTAGAAATAATGCACCAGATCCATGGGTCATCCAGTTAGTCCATAAGAGCTACTCTCTATGTCCCTTTCTACAGACTACCCTCTTTCCACCACAATGTGCGGACTGGCATAAGGTAAGTCACTTTTTCCTAACTCTTTATTTCCCTGCATACTTTCATTGGTGTTGCTTTTGTTTTGTTTGTGTGATCATGTATACGTCAATTCGGATGTGCAGTAATGAAAGTTGTTTCTTCTGCAATTGTGGTTCAGTGTTAAAAAAAATCTTGAACTATGTGTTTGCTATTCACTATAATTAAATTACATTTTTTTTAATTAAAAACTCACATATTCCATCCCTGATATTTAGCAAGTTATGCCTTCCTGGGGTAAATGATTAATTATCCATTAACACAATAGGTTTTCTTTTTTCCATATTTTTGTGAAATTTTAAGACGATCATGCATTTCTGTTTAGCTCTCAGTGGCAAACTTTTTTTTAAATGGTGAGTTGACCATCTGTCATGATACAGAATGTCGTATTATACATTCAAGGAGTTAGACAGGCATCGGAAAGCATGAGTTACCTGCTCACCTCTCATCCTCCGAGAGCTCCTTGCTATATTCTGTTGTGCAGAAATTACCACGGGGAATGTTGGGTCTAAATCATTAGCTCTCAGTATGAATTGCTTTAGTCTACAATAACGGGAAAGCCAAAGCCAATATTATCTAAACGTTACCTTCCTTCCTTCATTTGCACAGTGGCGATGATTCTCTCTTCACTTCTGCTGACCCTCTACAGATCCTTGAAGGCATTGTATCAGCAGTTCATGCCAGTGTTGTAAAGGGGTAAGTAAATATTATTTTTTAGAATATAATTAGAATGTTTTAGCTAATTACAGTAACATTTTGTGCATACATTAATTTGCTCCATATGATCTAAGTATTTAATGCATCTGTTTTGAAAAGAATTCTTTATTAGGAATAATGACTTCCTTTCTAGATACATATATGAAATGCATATGATTGAACATATGCAATTGTGAAAATCCCCAGTGGAACATACGTTCACTGTCTAACTTTCTTGTTTATTGATACGTTTATTGTGTGCTTTCAAACAAACAGTGCCTTCATTTTCCCTGATTGGTCTACTCCGTTGTGCATAAGTCACTAAATGTTGCTGGTCATCGGTGTGCAGTTGCTGTAGCATTGAGTTTTATATGATGCCCTGATCAGAAAATGATTCTCCTTTTTGTAGGTGCAGACTTTGTAAAATGCAAGTTTTCTGTGCTGTTTTCTATATAGTGGGACTTTTTAAAATATTTTGGGGTGTCTCTGATAGCTGTTCAAAATTATGCTAGCAGGAGGAAGGTATCCGGTTTCAAAAACGTGTGAGAAAGCATAAAGAGTGTGAGTAGTCATGAATTGCAATGCAGAGGACATATTACAAATATCTTGGGAACCATAGCAAACAAGCCAATCTGTCTCAGTGTCATGTGTATGCACAGTATTATATTATCTTTTGAGCTCTGGCGTAGGGTCTGTGACGATTGACCTTGGAGAGAGAGAGAGATACAGATATAAATATCTCCAGGTGTTCCTGTCCCAAGCATCCTGCAAACTTCAATTGCAGTGGCACCTCAGGAGTAAAGAATCCATATATTTATTATCGCAACACAAACTTTGAAACATCGAGCGTACAAATACTTCCGACCTGTTTTGGCTGCCCGCCTTCAACTGGACCATGATTCCCCTTACCAACACCCATACAAATAGTCAATTGGTCCGTTGTCACTTTCCAACTTGTAATAACTTGTCCACATACCTTCGAGTTTACAGTTGAAATAAGATATCCTCCATTTTCACTATTCAACTCAGCCATTTACGCAGCGGCGGCCGGCTCGGTTAAGCGCGGTGCGGCGTGGCAGGGGGGGGGGGAAGCCGCCCCCGACGGAATAGGTATCATTTATTTATTTAATTATACCTATTCCATCGTCTGTCAACTTCCCCCACCCGCCGCATTTACCTGTGCCGCCCGCCACTGCCATTTAGATCTCAATAAAGTTGCTTTCTTGTTCACATGCCATCAGGGCCGGACTGGCCATCGCGGGCACCAGGCGGTTTCCCGGTGGGCCAGAAGGGTGGGGGCTGGTTTTGGACCAGTGGTGGCTGTTTTTGTTACTGGAGGCCGGTTTTGCAGCAGTGCTGCAATATCGGCCCACTGTAACAAAAGCACCAGCGGCCGGTCCCACTCAATTGCCAGGGCTGGTTTACGTTCCCAGTCTGGACCTGCATGCCATGTATGTCTTTCAGTGATTATACTCCTCCACCCTTACTAACAAAGTTAATTACAATATTCACTGTCTCTGTCTGAGTGCTGTATTGTATGCCATATATAGTTATGCATGTGAAATGACATACATTCTAAAATTCTAATTGTTTCTACGACTGTCAACAAATTTGATTCATATCATCACAACCATCCGACCATTTAGACTGCGTTTTTGGTTTTCTAGTCTTCTAGTTTTAAAATAACCTCACACTGAGCCATTTGTAAATAAGAATGAGAGGACATAAACCTTAAATATTAGAAAGCCTATGCTTTTTGATGTTCATGGTTATAATGTCTATTTAACTCCTCCTCGAGCTATTTATAACAATATTTGTGCTTCTATGATCCTCAATTGTGAGAGCTTGCGAATTCATATTTATGATCCCTAATTGTGAGAGCTTGCGAATTCATATTTATGATCCCTAATTGTGAGAGCTTGCGAATTCATATTTATGATCCCTAATTGTGAGAGCTTGCGAATTCATATTTATGATCCCTAATTGTGAGAGCTTGCGAATTCATATTTATGATCCCTAATTGTGAGAGCTTGCGAATTCATATTTATGATCCCTAATTGTGAGCTTGCGAATTCATATTTATGATCCCTAATTGTGAGAGCTTGCGAATTCATATTTATGATCCCTAATTGTGAGAGCTTGCGAATTCATATTTATGATCCCTAATTGTGAAAGTTTGTGAATTCATATTTATGATCCCTAATTGTGAGAGTTTGTGAATTCATATTTATGATCCCTAATTGTGAGAGTTTGTGAATTCATATACTTGCCCCAATAATGACTTGTATTGTTGGTAAGTGGGATGTAGATGAAACACAGTCATCTTTCATTCCACAGTAATGTTGGCGTCGTATATGAAATCTTCTCCAATGTGACAAAAGTCATCATTTTATGTTATTGGCTTTAGGGGCCGTTGATTGGGATATATCCACCTATGCACTCATATAAAAACCTCATGGTAATTATATCAACATATTGCCCAGATTGTCCTTTGGGAGTGACATGTGTTCATAATGCTTGTTCACACAAAATGTTATCATGATAGAGCACATTATGCATGGCCAAGGTGCTAAAATGTCAGTGCATGTGCAAGTATCATGATTTAAAAGTGGCACATGCTGGATTTGTTGTCTGTTCTTCATACTTGTTGATGTTGCTATTCGATTAAATAGACTTGGCCCGTGGTTGACATTAAATATAGTTCACAAGTTGTTCCTGTTAAAGAGACTGTGCATAGAGTAGCAGATCATGTAGGACCGCATATACTAAAATTGATATATACTAAATTGTGAAATCAGCTTATGGGTAGAGCAACCACAACAACATGCTTATTATATTTATCATCTAGAGGTAGCATATGCTTGTAATGCTCGTTCATATATATTGTGATCACCATAATCCTCATTGTGTATCAATGATACTTGGGTGTCAGTGGCTGATCAAATATCGCAATTAAGGTGAAATGAGCTAGATGTTTTGTATTTGAAATATATTGTATTAGAAAATCAATGTATGGGCTTATCAACCAAAAAAAAACCTGCTTATTAGATTTGCCCTCTACAAGTGACATATGCTTGTAATGCTCACTTATGCATGTTGTGGTTGCCATAGTTCACATTATGTGTGTTGATAATGCCAAAGTGTCATTGCTCGTGCAAATATCACAATTAAAGTGATGTGCTGGAATTATTATCTGTAACTCATAATTATCGATGTTTCTATTGGACTATATAGAGCTTAGTCCCAGTTGATGTCCAAGACGATTTGTAAATTATCCCTATTAAAGTCACATGTGCGTAGGGTACTAGATCATATTATAACATTGATATATGCGCTCATCAACTATGTTGTAGTGATTTCATAAGCTACCTCATAGTTCTACCATCTTCAGTTTGTTCTTGTTGGAAAGTGGATTATTGGTAGGGGCAAATGTAGGTCTGCCACCGGCAATAAGGCCACTAACACATGATAGGACTCAGCATAGGTCTTAGAAAATTATTCCTATGCTCAACCCTTGGTAACGTGGCTGCGAGCAGACAGGCTTAACTTCAGAGACAGGTATGTAAAGCACTTAAAAACACCAATTCAGTAAATAATTAAGACACAACACATAATAAAAATCCAACACCAATTTATACAAATAGGAAATATTTTTATCTTTAAAATGACACCAAAACGACAAAAATCCAATGTAGGGAACCGGAGATATGAATTTTCAAAGATTTAATAAAATATAGCACTTAGAAGTTTATAGCACCATATTGGGATACCTGCTCGCGATAGACCGGGGCAAAGACAACGTTTCAGGCTGACCGCGATGGAGCCCAGGGCGGCTACAGCTTGCGGCAGGTCACGGTCTCAGTTTTTACCTTCACACTTAGAAACGTTTCTAGAGCTTTTTCTCGCGAGGTCCCTCGAAGCTCCCAGCCAGTCCGGATCCGGTGAGGGTTCGCCGGCTTGCCTTTCGACGAACTCCCGGTCAACTTCCCTGGAGCGGACTTAGAAACTTTTTCGTTAGCGCTTCAGCGGGGCAACCCAGGAGCCCAGGACGACACGCGATGGAAGACCGGCGGCTTGGCTCTCGCAGTTGCTCCCAGTCACCTTTTCTACGAGCGGACTTAGAAACTTTTCTGGAGCTTTTTCTTGCGGGGTCTCTCGATGCTCCTCATGTAGCCGGATCCGGTGAGGGTTCGCCGGCTTCAGATTTCTTCTACTCCCGGTCAAACTCTGGAAGTCGGACCGACGGAGCTTTTAGCGGGACGAACCTGGATGGCTTGGCCGACTCGCGGTTGAAGGCAGGCGGCTTGGCTGACCAGGATAGTCCCTCTATGGAGCTTTTTTTCAAAGTTCCTCCAAAGTTCTCCAAACTTCTTGAACTTCTTCCTGAAGTTCCTCAAAGGGTCCCAAAGTGTCTCAAACTCACTCCAAGGGTCTGGAAGCTCCAAGATGGTCCTTGAAAGTTGAGGACTTCAGTTCCCACTATCCACCTGGACGTCACCCTTCCAAATCCACTGGTAGTTCCCCAAGGTGCAGATTTAGTTGGTGATGTTCCAGATGAGCTCTTTTAACCTGTAGCTTTCAGGGAAACACTCTTTAGTTCCTTTTCAGCAAAATAATCCACAGGGCTGTAGTTTCAGATGGTGCAGTTTTCAGAGGTCAGGCCTTAGAAATCTTTGCACAGCAAAATCTTCTCAGCTTGGCAATGTCTTGCTTCAGTAAGTTTCAAGCAGCAGATCTGGAGGGCTCTGCCCCTCTCAGATACTTATTCCATGTTCTCTGGGTCAGACAGGAGGTCACTCCTGACCAATGGGAGCAGGGTAACTCCTCAAAGATATGACCACTTCCTGTAGAGTGTGGCATTATTTTGTCCCAGAGTGCATCAAATCTTCCAAATCCATAATGGCAGAATTTCCAGCAAGGAGGCAAGAGCTGGCTAAACACACCCCTAGGATGGCTAATTTACTTAGACTCTCCCCCTGCATCTGCTCATACCTTCCTTAATCCCGCCATCTGCCTGAGGGATAAAGTTCAGAGTTGTAAACTGACACTGGGTTCTGCTTTTCCCTTTGAAGCCCATGGTTTACGACCCCTCCCCCTGGCCTGGCATTCCTGTGGACCAGCACACTGCCCTCCCGGCCCAGCTGCATAACCCCAGGGGCTCTTTATCACCTCTCCAGGCAGGCTGGCTAATCCACTTAACTCTGACCAATCAGGGCAGACCACTGGAAGGCTGAATCTGGACTTACAAACAAGAAAGTCTTATAACTTCTTGTATGTACACTTTAGGAGAAATTCAACAATATCATATTGTTGGATTTATTAACACCATTCGGGGAAATCTTTGAATGGCTTCTCTAGCCCTCTCCTATCAAGAGTTATTAATTAATAACTTCCTACCATGTTAACCTATGTAACAGGGGATTTGCAATGGGAAAAATGACTTGGGCCATTTATCCAGCACCAGGACTTACAAAAACATATTTTATAAGTACTTTGCTTATATCTACAGGACCCCCACCCCATAGGACAACTAGGGGAGACTTTAGGGGTTCTGAATCTGTAAAAATATTGCAGATCCTCACTTCAGAGTGCTCCTAGCATCAAAGTCGAATTTGGGCAGCACTTTACCACAATGTGGGAGTGAAATGTGAAATTTCACTTTATCCAGGCATATAAAAACTCATTTTATAAGGGTCTACCTTATAGATACCTGACCCCCACCCCTGGGATACCTAGGGAGACCCTGGGGGTCCCTAATATGCCAAAACATGGTAGGTTATCCATTTTTAAGTGCCCCAAACCCCAAAGTCGAGTTTGGGCACAATTTACTTTTAAAAGCAGTCCTGGCACCCAGGGCTGCTTTTAAAACTGACCTCAGGCCTCAGCAGTGCACACATGCAAGTGCAGAAAGGCTGCTGGCCTCTTAAACTGCCATGCCCTAGGGTACTAGGGACTTCTAGGTAGTTTCAATCCCCTGCCCTATTATATACTAGGGGCTTATGGGGTAGGTCATGCCAATCACAGGGGTACCCCACCATACCATTGTGTACCCTAGTGTATGTAGGTGTTTTAACTGTATTCTAATGTGTCTCTTTCAGCGTTGCACTGGCCCTGGGCCTGGTTAGGCAGAGCCCAGGGTCAGACAGAGTCAGTTACCACCAGTACCATTCAGCAAAAAGTTGGGGGGTGCCCAGGGCACAGGATGACTTTGCAACAGTTCTTTACTCTTTTATCCTTATGCAATCAATGTTATTACTTTCCTCCAACTCATTCATACATGGTTTCAAATGAATATACAAGCTATTACAAAAGTTGTAGTCATACTAAATATGTGTCTGGGGTCCTATTATTACTCATAGCATAATGCTCAATGGCATTAATTGTTTTAGTCGCATATTGGATCGCACAGCTCTCGTTGGCTAAGCAGGCATATTAGCAATCCAAGAATTTTACTAATTTGGAAGGCTTGCCATAGATGCATATAAAAATTAATCAATTTATATGGTTATAAGTTCATCACTCCTTACAGTCAGACAACCTATCAAAATGTTCTAATAATTCAAGGGAAAGGAATTCTCAATTTCATAAATCTTCCGTCATCAATCATAAATAGCACTGGTATACTTGTTTAATGTCCAGTCTTATTTTTATGATCGTCATAGCTCATTTAGAGATGGCATTCGTTGTTTGACCCATCCTCATATATTTAGATAATCACCACAATGAAAATGTTTATCTTTGTTATATCATTCCAAGTGCTCTTAAAAGTATTGCATATCATGCTGTTGTTTGCATTCCATAGATATCTGATCCATCAAAGTTCAATAAATTTGAGGGAAGCAGTTTTGGCTTTTAGGATGCTGTATAAATGTACATGCAGCTCAGCATCTAAGTTATGTCCCCATGGCTACTCTGTGCCCAATGATATAATTTAGATCGATTCCATTTTCCTTAGTTCTAATTCAAGATTACCACCCCTCTGATGTGTTCTCACATGTTTTATGCCCTAGTATTTCAGACCAATCAGGCTTCATCTGAGTGTGTCCCAGATATGTTTGGCAATGGACTACCTATTATTGTAATTGTATTTGTTTTTAAACATGTTTATTGAATTTTTTACACTTTCATTCCCACTACCCACCCGCCCCCCACCCTACAGAAGGATGAAAATACAGTATCCTGCGAAAACATAAAGGAACCATCCGACTGTGGAAATAAGTAAACAAAAGTCACCCATCTTTTAAAAAAAATCACACCCATCGCAATTCATGTATACAGTTAGACTTCATTCCGTATACCCATTAAACATTTCGCATAAATACATTACATGTACATCAGTGCTCTTCCTTTTGCTCTATCCAAGTGGCAAGGGTTTTCCAAATTTTGCCCCCTTTCTTTCTCACCCTATGGCCCTTACGCGCATAGATGCATTTTTCAAGTTTATAGGCTGCGAGCAACCTGGCCAACCATTGCTGATAGGAGGGGGGATTTGTATCCCGCCATGCTGAAGCAATACACAGCCGGAATATAGTCATAGTGATACTCATCAACCCCCTGCCTTCCTCAGCCGTGCCACTTTAATTGATTCCCAGTAAAATTAGAGCCGGTGTTATAGTTGTTTCTATTCTCAGTTCATCTCTTAAAAAGCCTTCAATCTGCCCAATTACCCCCGTAAGAGCATTGCAAGTTGCGAACACATGAATAATATCGGACTTAAATAAAGAACAATGCGGGCATTGGGTCCCCTTCCCTGTACCGCACTTGGCAATCCGATCCGGTGTGTAGTAGAGAAAAAAATGTTTTGTAAAATTGAACCTGTAGCTTAGCAGACATTAGAACAACCTGAGCCACTGAAAAGGCATGATGAACTGCCCCTACCGGAACGTTTAGCTTGTTTTCCCATTTTTTTGCAGTTTTATCCATATCATCTGCCTTAAGTGTATTCAGGAAGTTGTATACTATGCCAATACGGGGAGAGTCCACCTGCTGCAGTTTTTCTACTAGCTCATTCTTTTTAGCTCCTTCTTTCATTTTTTTCAGCAGGAAATCCCTTATTTGGAGAAACTTAAAAAATTCTTTATGCGTTAAACTGAATTTCCCTTGAAGTTCCTCAAAGGATGTAAAGCCCTGAGTTGTATAACAGCATCCTATGTTGACAATCCCCCTCTGGGCCCAGTTTACCATCCAACAATCGTTGAATATCCCAGGGAGATTTTCATTATTCCGGAGAGGTGTATAAGCATTTATTTTCCCAATCCCTAGTAGTCTTCGAATAGGAGCCCATGTCTGAAATGCAGCTAGGAGAGTCTTGAATCTGACCCTTTTGTAGTATCCTAACTCTAGTCGCCGCCATAGGCAGCCCTAGGCCTCCGCCCAGATCAATAATTCATAGATAGGTGGACAGGTCACGATACTCTCACCGGGGCAGTCCCTAAGTAGTATTGAATAGTGTTTCAAACAGGTAGCCCAATAATACAGCCTCAAATTGGGAAGGGCCAGTCCTCCCCGCTCTTTAAGAAGTATCAAATACTTAACTGCTCTTCTTGGCTTGGTGTATGACCAAATGAATTGTGAAAACAGATTCTCAAATTTTTTAAACCAGAAGTTGGGAATGATGAGTGGGATGGCTCTCATTAGATATAAGAGTTTAGGGAAATATACCATTTTGATTAAATTGCAGCGACCTACTAGCGTCGGATGCAGATTATCCAGCTTACAAAATGCGGCTTTTGATTTCTTTAATACTGGGCTAAGCTTCTCATTGACCACTGCATCAAGATTGGCCCTAATAACTACCCCTAAATATGTTGCACTCCGGACTATTCTATAATCATTGTCTAGTAAATACATTGACAATTATCTGTGTTTTTTCCTTATTCAGCGAATACCCTGACAGTTCCCCAAATATTGATGCTTCTTCTATCATTTTGATTGCAGCCTCAGGGTTAGATGTAGCCACGGCCACGTCATCGGCATATGCCAGGATCTTAGTACTGTGATCGTGCAGAATTATTGGTGATATATTTGTATTCTGATTTAATTTTAGTAAAAACGGATCTATATAGAGCGCAAAAAGTAGCGGTGAGCATGGACATCCCTGCCGTGTTCCCCTTGTAATCGACACCCTCTCTGTTAGTTCTCCGTTTATCCCTACTCTTGCTACCGGGTTATCATAAAGGGCTTTTACAGCCCCAATAACGTCAGGGCCTATCCCCTTACCAGCCATTACTGCCCAGAGAAAGTGCCAGGAGACCCTATCGAAGGCTTTTTCCGCATCCAGCAGAATCGCCGCCATAGGGTCTCCTGACACCTGCCTCGCATCAAACAATGTGATTAGCCTCCGATTATGATCCGTAGTGCTTCTCCCCAGAATAAATCCATGCTGCCAATGGGTCACCATACCGTCAATTAAGGAGGCCAAGCGGGCTGCTAACGTTTTTGCATATATCTTGGTGTCACTGTTCATTAATGTGATTGGGCGGTAAGAACCTAGTTCCTCTATTGGTTTTTTTTGGGGGGGGAATACCACAATTTTTGCATCAGCCCATGACTTTGGCAGGTTTTCTCCCCGAAAGGTCTGTCTAAAGAGGATAAACATAATTTCTTTAATTTGATAAAAAAACCTTATAGAATTCCACCGGTATGAAATCGGGCCCAGCAGCCTTCCTGTCTGACAGACTCGTGAGCGCTGCAAGCACCTCCTCGCATGTCAGAGAATCCTCTAGCTGCTCCTGTGCCTCCTTTGCCAGCGGTTCCCCTAAAGCAGTTTTTAGATATTGTTCTATTGCCTGTTGTTTTTGGGATTCTGAGCCAACCATTTCCTCCTGATATATATTTTGATAAAACCCGTCAAAAGCCACCCTTATCTCCTCAGTGCCCTGAACCAACCCCCTTACTGGATCCCTAATATGCGTAATTGTGTTGCGGACATATTCCTGTCGGGTACGAACTGCAAGTTGGTGTCCTATATTGTCACTAAGCTCGTATGCCTCCTCTTTGCTACTTGCTATCTTATTGACTGATTTCTCTAAGAGAGATTCCCCAATAGAGGCTTTGGCTAGTGCTATCTCTTCTTGAATGGCCTTTAGATCGTTTCCATGCTGTACCGCCATAGCAAGCTTTTGCTCTGCCCCGATTAGTCTAGTATACATCTCCTACACCCTCCGTTTCTCATCTTTCCCTTTCTTCAAAGAGAATTGTATTGTCTCCCACCTAACTGCTGCTTCAAAACAGTCCCAAACAGTTATCAGGGGAGCAGTACCTAAATTTTGATTCAAAAATTCAAATATCCAAGCCCTCATATGCTCTTGATAGCCTTGATCCCTTAACAGAGTTCTCTCAAAGGTGCAGGACGAAGTTTTAGTTGTAATTCCTTTCATCCCTATATCTGAAAGAGACAATTAGTTATAGATTACTTACCTTTGAATTACCCTCAGGCGTCAGACTGGATCCGGAGAATTTTTTCGTCAGCAGTACCCCTGCTCGTCGAAAGGTGGCGTCGGTCGACTCCGCGTTCGTTGTTGGCGCCGTGGTCGCCGGGATGACGTCGCAGTAGCTACTTAGAAGCCACCCTCACGCGATGACGTCAGTTCTTTCTTTTCCCGCGCCAGCCAGCGCAGATCCGGAGAGAGCGGTACCTCCAGTCACTTTTTGACTGACTTTTTGCCGACTTTTGTCGACGTCGTTTTGAGTCTTCCACTCCTGGTGCACGTCAGGGATGCACGGTTTCAAAGCTTGCGGTTCCTGCCGACGACTGATGTCGGTGACGGATCCGCACCGTGTGTGCCTGTTCTGTCGCGAACCCGACCATGACTCCAAGTTGTGTTCCGACTGCTGGACTATGAATCCGAAGTCTTTGCGGGAGCGGTCCCGAAAGCTTCTCGAGTCCCGGCAGTCCACTCTGCGTTGTTTGAGGTCCCGGTCGAGGGACCGGTCACGGAGCCACCACCACCAATCTTCTTCCAAGTCTTCGCACTCCTCCGGTAAGTCGAAGCACAAGAAGTCGTCGAAGAAGCATCATCGCTCTTCAACTTCTCCCCGTCTGTCGGCCGATGCGACGAGGGACGCGGGTGGTGCCCCTCCCGCGGCTCCGCGTGCAGAGCCCGCTGGGTCGACTCCGGGGATTCCCTCCCTTCCTGGGACCCGGTGCGACCCCTGCCCAGCTTCGGAGTTTCTACGAAGCGATGCATGCCATCTTTGGGCAGCCCGGCTTCGGCCCCGGCACCGCAGGGTCCCCTTGGATCCAGGCCTGGATCCGGATCGGCGCCGGTCGACCTGACCACACCGGCGCCGGCACCACGTCCGCAGCCAACGCCGGCTGTGTCCCCAGCCGGCGTCGACCCAGGCCTCCATCCCGACGTAGACGGGTCCGGATCGGTGTCGACCGACGCCAGATCCGGCGCTGGCGGGTACTTTTGTGCCCCTGTTCTACCCTGGTTCTTTTAGGCCAGATTGGCAACCAGAGGAGGGTGAAGAGGACTGGGAGGGGTCTGGAGACCCTTTGACTGACCAGTTGGGTTACGAACCGGACTGGAGAGAGGAACTGGAGGAAGCCAGTGGTCTGGATACCTCACCAGACCTTGGCATGTTGTCTCCTCCTACCGTGGCTACGGAGGAGGGAGCGTCTTATGCAGTGGTGTTGCATAGGGCGGCCAAGGGTCTCAACCTTGAGCGCCCTACAGTGGCGGTCAGGACTAACCTCCTGACAGAGGTGCTTCAACCGGCAGCGAGCTCTTCGGAGCCCCTGCTGCCGTTTAAGGAAGCCCTAACCAACGTCCTTTTGGGCACCTGGTCCAGGCCCAACACAGGGGCTCCTGTGGATAGGATGATTGCCCGACGCCACCGATCGGCCCCGGGCGACCCCACTTTCCTCTCCCAACACCCCACCCCTGAGAGCTTGGTGGTCCAAGCCTCCACGTCCGAAGTCCATATATCCTGACTCGTGAGGACGTTCGTAGGCTGCAGGGAGGCCGAAACTCTTGTATTCACCTTCCTCGCAACGTTGCAATATCTATAAAGCAACGATATCCAGTAATCCCTCACCCGAGATTGCTACATATATTGTCAAGTAAAACCTCGGCTTATCTGCTTGCAATGAAAGGATACTGTTTTTTTATGGGTTTTTAATCTGCTACAAATCTATCGGTGGCGCCTACGAACGTAATTTTAGAAGAGATAGTACCATATAAAAAGGACATCTCTTCCTTTTCTTCATAATATTAGAGTAGAAGATTCTTCATCCTTCTAAATCAATCAGGGGATATCTTGTTGAAACTCCAATAGAAAACTCTGTCCTGAAGAAGGTGGTTGATCCTAGTCTCACCGAAACGCCGCGTCGACTTTTTTGTGTAGTTTTCTTGCCTAATTTTAACCTTGTTTTTATCTATTTTTATTTATGATCAAAGCTGCTGTGAAATGTATGTAGAATGGTTTTAATAATATGATGAATAAAATTTGATTTTATACAATCTCTATGACATTGTTTGTTGGCATTATTATATTGGGTCCTGTAAGACTAGCATAAAAAATAGTGTGTTGCCCTGCACAAATTGATATACGTTATGTTAATTGCTGTTGTGTCTAACTAAATGTGCTTTACAACCCCACTAAGAGTGTACATGTTGACAGAACAACACTAGATCCACATTTTAGCTAGGGACTCTTCTTTCTCTAGGCATTCCCTAACGCACCACCTGATAGGGAATCCAAAAAGCTGGACCACCATCTTGGGAAGAAGATGTTTTCTTCCTCCAGCTTGGGACTGCAGTGGTAAAACACCGCATGTCTGTTGGCCCGTTACCCCCACTCCGTGTGGGATACGGTGGCGCAGGTGCTGCCCCAGTGCCTGGGGGAGGCCCGGGCCGTCCTCTCCCACGCAGTTGCCGAGGGGAGAGACGCAGCCAAGTTTACCATTCGCTGTGGACTGGACACCGCCGACTCGCTAGGCAGGACTATTTCCACATCGGTAGCCCTTCGACGCTACGCGTGGCTGAGGTCGACTGGTTTCTCCGGGAATGTCCAAGCTACCCTTATGGACATGCCCTTTGATGGCCGTCGCCTGTTCGGTGACAAGGCAGACAACGCGCTAGAGCGCTTCAAGGACTCTCGGGCTACGGCCAAGTCCTTGAGCCTCTCCACCAC
Organism: Calotriton arnoldi; assembly: GCA_963921515.1. NCBI lineage: Eukaryota > Metazoa > Chordata > Amphibia > Caudata > Salamandridae > Calotriton > Calotriton arnoldi. The sequence continues at coordinate 4,235,732 of CAWUFW010000063.1, forward strand.
CCGCCCTGCGTAGTCTGCCTTTCGCTCCTTTCGTGGCTACGGAAGGGGTGCCTCACCACGTTCCACCCAGAGCCACAGGCCGGCGCAAGCTATTCAGCCCCTGCGCGCCCGGGGACGTGGGAACCACCGCCGTGGTTCTGGGGGCCAGCGAGCGGGCCAGTCCACCACAGCCCCCTCTGCAGCAGCCTCCAAACCCTCCTAGTCCGACCTTTCAGGGCCACCGATCGCCAGTGGGCTGCAGTATTTGCCATCACCTCCCCCACTGGCGCACCATCACATTGGACAAGTGGGTTTTGCAGATAGTCCGAAGGGGCTACTCCCTCCCCTTCGAGACTACCCCCCAGGCATGCCACCCCAGTACCATCGCATGTCGGAGGATCATCTGGCCCTTCTCCAAGGGGAAGTTACGGCTCTCTTGGCCAAGGGAGCCATCGAGCGAGTTCCTGCCCCAGAAGTAGGTCGTGGTTGCTATTCCCACTACTTACTGGTGCCCAAGAAGGACAAAGGCCTACGTCCTATCTTGGATCTCAGGAACGTCAACCGCTTCCTCCAGAAGGAGAAGTTCAAAATGGTGACGCTAGCTCAGGTCCTTTCTGCTCTCGACCCTGGAGACTGGATGGTAGCGTTGGACTTGCAGGACGCTTACTTTCACATCCCCGTCCTGCCGGCCCACCAGCGCTACTTGCGGTTCACGGTAGGCCACGAGCACTTTCAGTTTACCGTGCTCCCCTTCGGCCTTACCAGCGCCCCTTGGGTGTTCACGAAAGTGATGGTGGTGGTCGCAGCTCATCTGCGCAGATCAGGGGTTCCAGTCTTCCCCTATCTCGACGACTGGCTGTTGAAGGCGGGCTCGCCCCAGGCTGTCTTCTCCCACCTCCAGACTACGGCCGACCTCCTGCATTCGCTGGGGTTCTCCATCAACGTGCCGAAGTCACACCTGACTCCCTCTCAGAAGCTCCTCTTCATTGGAGCGGTTCTGGACACGACGCAGTTTCGGGTCTATCCTCCCGAGCAGCGAGTCCGGGATATTCGGGCTATGAATCCGATCTTTCAGCCTCTGTCCCGGGTTTCGGTCAGAGTGACTCTGCGGCTGCTGGGTCTGATGGCCTCCTGCATCCTGCTGGTGGATCGTGCCACATGGCATATGCGGGCTCTGCAGTAGGACCTGAAGTTCCAGTGGGCACAGCATCGGAGGAACCTGTCCGATTGCATCCAGATCTCGGAGGGCACTGCACGCCACTTGCAGTGGTGGCTAACGATCCGGGAGTGGGTCAACGGCAGATCTCTCTCCCTTCCCCAACCAGAGTTCACAGTGGTGACGGATTCATCCCTTCTGGGGTGGGGCGGCCACATGGGAGAGGCGGAGATCAGAGGCCTCTGGTCTCCGGCGGAGTCCGGGCTCCACATCAACCTTCTGGAGCTTCGGGCGATCCATCTTTCACCAAAAGTATCCCTTCCCTCTGTCCGGGGAAGAGTAGTGCAGGTGTTCACGGACAACACCACCGCCATGTGGTACTGCAACAAACAGGGCGGGGTGGGGTCGTGGACCCTATGTCAAGAGGCTCTCCGTCTCTGGACATGGCTGGAACATCAGGGCATATCCCTGGTAGTTCAACACCTGGCAGGTTCACTGAATGGCAGGGCGGATGAACTCAGCCGCCGGTGCATGATGATCACGAATGGCGTCTTCTCTCGGAGGTGGTGCAAGGTCTCTTTCAGCAGTGGGGAGAGCCTTGGTTAGATCTGTTCGCCACCGAAGAGAACACGCAATGTCATCAATTCTGCGCGTTGGAATTTCCAAGGCGGCACTCGCTAGGGGATGCTTTTCGACGCGAGTGGAGTTGCGGTCTTCTATACGCCTTTCCGCCTATACCACTTCTGCCCAGAGTGCTGAAGAAGATCAAGCGCAACCGGGCCCAAGTCATTCTAGTGGCTTCGGATTGGGACGAAGAGTCTGGTATCCCGAGCTGCTACACATGGCCATCGATCCTCCGATCAGACTGCCTCTTCGGGAGGATCCTCTGTCGCAGCAGCAGGGAACGGTCCTCCACCCAAACCTGTCCAGTCTCCACCTCCTTGCGTGGAGATTGAGCGGCGGCAGTTGACAGCTTTTGACCTGCCTCCCGAAGTCTGTGATGTTATCTTGGCAGCCAGGCGTCCCTCCACCAAGACGGTATACGCCTGCAGATGGAACAAATTTGTGGCATGGTGCACAGCAAAGGCTGTGGATCCCCTTTCTGCCCCTCTTTCTGAGGTACTCTTGTTCCTCCTTTCTTTGGCCCAGCAGGGCTCTGCTCTAGGCACTCTTAAGGGCTACCTCTAAGCCATTTCAGCCTTTCTTAGGCTTCCTGATCAGCCTTCTCTTTTCAAGTCCCGTGTTGTAAATCGTTTCCTTAAGGGCATTACTCATCTTTTTCCTCCTGTTCCCTTCGTAATGCCTCAGTGGGACTTGAACTTGGTTCTTACTTACCTTATGTGCGCTCCCTATGAGCCGCTTCATAACTGTCCTCTCAGACTTCTTACTCTCAAGACTGCTTTTCTGGTTGCCTTCACCTCTGCTTGCAGGGTGAGTGAGCTCCAAGCTCTTTCTTCAAAACCTCCTTTTCTGGCTGTTCATCCAGACAAGGTCGTCCTCAGAGCCAGACTCTCCTTTCTTCCCAAGGTGGTTACTTTTCACATTGGTCAAACCATCAATTTGCCCAACTTCTTTCCGCCTCCACATCCTTCTAAGGAGGAAGAGAGGCTCCACCGTCTGGATCCAAAACGTGCGCTTTCCTTTTATTTGGATCGCACCAAGCAATTCCGGGTGGATGACCGGCTCTTTGTTAGCTACATGGGCACCAAAAAAGGTCGGGCCATGCAGAAACGGACCATCTCCAGATGGGTCATTTTGTGCATAAAAGCTTGCTACTCTTTGGCAAAGGAGGAGCCTCCAGTGGGACTGCGCGCCCATTCCACCGGGGCGACGGCAGCTACCACTGCTTTCGGACGGGGAGTCCCCCACAATGACATCTGTCAGGCAGCTACGTGGGCATCTCTGCACACGTTCACAAAACACTACTGCCTGGACAGCCAAGTCCGGAGAGATGGCTTCTTTGGCCGTTCTGTTCTCCAGGACTTTCTGGTGTGAACTTAGTTCGCAGACCCACCTCCGGGGTTGGTATTGCTGGGGTATCTATTCAAAGGTAAAGAATCTATAACTAATTGTCTCATTCAGATGAACAAGTTACTTACCTTCGGTAACGATATATCTGTAAGATACATAGATTAGTTATAGATTCTTTACCGCCCCACCCATCCTCCCCGTTCTGCTAACTGACTTCTAAGGTCTGGGAATCCCTTTCAGGGCCCTAGTTTTGTGAACCAGTGGTCAGTGTCTTGCATGGCTCTGCGCTTCTGGCGTGGAATGCCGTGTAAAAGAACTGACGTCAGCACGCGAGGGCGGCGTCTAAGTAGCTACCGCGACGTCATCCCGGTGACCACGATGCCAACGACGAACGCAGAGTCGACCGACGCCACCGTTCGATGCACAGGGGTACTGCTGACGAAAAAATTCTCCGGATACAGTCTGACGCCTGGGGGTAATTCAAAGGTAAGGAATCTATAACTAATCTATGTCTCTTACAGATATATCATTACCGAAGGTAAGTAACTTGTTCTTCTAACACCAACAGGTTGTGGTCTGACAGAAACCTGGGGAATCTATTGATTCTGCTGTCTTGTTGTACAGTCGATGATACCAGAAAATAGTCCAGCCTGCAATGCTTTGAGTAGGGGGCTGAAAAATATGTGTAGCCATTCTCAAATAGTTTAGTCTTGGCCCAAACATCTACCAGACCATGTGTGTCACACAAATTGTATAAGGCTTGTAATACCTTGGGTTTCCTACCCCCATATTTAGGGTGCGCCTCCCAATTGTTCAGAAGATTAATATTAAAGTCCCCACACATATAATGGGTAGTGGCCAGTGCACAAGCTCATTATTCAACCAATTAAATACCCCTGGATCATCCAACACCGATCCATAAATTGAGCAGAGTGTGAATGATCTATCCCCCATCAGATTACACCTCGTGATCACCCACCTCCCCATTGAGTCTGTACGAGACGGGCCAAACTGTACTTTATTATTTTGGGTTAGAACCGCCACCCCCCGAGTTCTGGTGGCTTGGGTGGTACCTGTAACATATTTGTACCCCAAATTCTTTGAGACCACTTCTTGATCCCTCGATGTGAGTCTCTTGTAGACAAATAATATCTGCCTGCAGTGCCCGAAGTCCTTGTGCCGTTTTTTGCCTTTTCTTTGTCATTAAGCCCGCATATATTGAGTGTTGCAATTTTCAGTACCCCTGCTCCTTGCCCTATGCTAATCATATGGATATCATAGTGTCCACCCCTCTTTCCCTGTTTGACAATAGGTGCCTTTTCCCATACTTGTCTGCCTTCAGTAGATCCCACTTTCCAGCCTCATCCACCCTTACACCCTTTTGTACGGCTCCACCTCCCCAACCGCTCCCTCCCACCCGACCCAAAACATGAGTAATCAGGCCAAGCCTGATCGATGGCGAGTGCTCAATCCCCTGCCGCGCCGCCCCCCACCCAATCCGTGACAACAACAAAAAAACTTTTTTCTTTTCCATCTTCCATTTCCTTTTTTCATAAAGCCTACCACCCCAGCCCCATTAGAAAAAGTTAAAGATAAAACTTTTACGCCCTATCCAGGCAAGACATTTGGCTTGTACCTCTACCTTACCCCGTACCCTAACTGGCACATCTGAGTCCATCTGCTTGCCCCCTATGTTTGTTTGCACTGGCCCCTGGTTTAATACTAGATAGATATTCCTGGGCCTGAATCTCGGAGACAAAGCTACGGATATGTCCCCTAAACACTGTTTTTAGTCCAGCCGGGTTCTGGAGGTAGGCTTCGGCCCCAATTTGCTGGAATGGACTGATGAGCTGCTGAAGGCGCCATCTTCTCTCCACGGTAGCGTGCGCAAAGTCCGGTCTAACGAAAAAAGAAACATTTTCAAATGTCTTCTGTGAATTGGGGCGAGCCTTATCGTAAATTATTTGCCTCAGTAGAAAATTGCCCAAAAAAACCAGCATTGCTCTAGGCTTCTCCGATTCTCTTTGTGCGTTCTTTTTTACCATGAGTGAAAACTTATGCGCTCGCTGGACTTCCATGTCGTAGTCCCATTTGGTCAAATCCGGAAAAGCACCTCAGCAACCTCACCACATACTCTCTCGGGTTGCTTCCCTCCACCCCCTCTGGTATTCCCAGGAATCGTAAGTTGTTCCGCCTCTGACGGTTTTCCTGATCCTCAAGTTTGAATATAGCATCTGCGAGTGCTGCTCCCTGAGATGTATTCTCCACTTTCAAAGTCTCCACTTGTGCCTCCAGTAACTCAGTCCGTACTTCCACCATCACTAACCGTTCCGTGATCTCTCCACAGGCCTTACTTATTTTACGAATCCCCCTTGCACTTTTTTTAAGGCGATCCTAGCCCGGCGAGACTCGTTTCTATTCTCTTCTTGCATCTGTTTTAATGATGAGAATATAGTGGATAGTGAGGGCTCCTGATTTCCTGTAGGTGTTCCAGCCGCTTCTCATGTCTCCTGAAATGACGATTGGGCGTTAGAATAGTCCCATTTAATTTGTTGGCGGCTGCTCTCAGACCTGCTGTTTTTCCTTCTCCTTGTCTTGGTCTTTTTTCTTGAGGATTTCTTTCTCTGGGTGAGCTGTGAATCATCCATGGAGCTGTTGGAGTCTGAAGTGTCATCCTTACTCGATGTGAGGCTCTCCTGTTTGGAGGAGTCCCTGTCGTCAGTTAGGGAGAAGAAATATTCACCCTCTGCTGCGTCTGGAGACAGGGGACCCAAGCTTCTTTCACTGCCTTTGCTAAGTTCCGACAGACTTTTGATTTTGCCTTTGGCTATTTCAGTTAAAGTGGATTATCCCTCCTTTTTGTTGCCCTCACTCTCACCCGCATCCACCAACTCTGCTGCAATATTGTCAATAGGGTGAGTGCCTACCCCTGCTCCTTTCGACAAGCATCCACCTTGGTCTTCCTCCTGCCTGTAGTTTAAGCTGGCCTCTCACGGCTGGTTATTTGCCTGTTTGCTTTCTGCCTCAACTTGGGGGGGGGGGGAGGGGGGATTCTGTATATTTCCTGCGGGGGTGTCACTTTTTCCCCACCCCCGGTGCTACCGCTGTAAACATAGTCTTAATCAGGGGCTGTGACCCCTCCACTGGATGCCCCATCGCGGGTTGACTTTTCCCATATTGTTTCTTGTTCCCACCCAGCTTAGGCTTACCGGGGCCTTCTCTCTCTTTGTCCTTTTTCCGCTGCTGGCAAGCCTCTCCCGGCATCCCCGATAGCGCTCCATGCGCTGTTCCACTGACCGCGATTCCAGCGGTTCACGCTGGAAGACCGCGCACTTTCCCTCTGCCGGATCTTCCTGCCATCCTCTGCGACTCTATCCAGTGAGTTATGCTTTCCGGTGAAACTGCTTGTCTTGGTCCAAGGATTTCCAAGAGGATCCGGAGCATGATTCGACAAGCCGCCTTCCAGCACATCCGCAGCAAGAGAGGTCTCCTTGAGATTGTCGAGTCACGGATCATCGGGGGAGAGAGGCAGCGCGACTTGGCAGGCAGGTTAGACCATCACCATCTTTACTCCCTATTATTGTAATTGGATTTATATAGCTCTTACTACCCCTAACAAGGCGTCAAATCGCTTTAAGGCGATTAGCTCACTACTTCGAAACGCAAGGTTAGTGCAGTGGTTATTGTAATTAGCAATGTGCTGTCAAAAAATTTGCATCCATTTACTTTGTTATATATTAATACCAGGTAACTCTGATCATTAGTGGGGTCTATGTTGTTTCAGGTGAATGGTTGGTGGGATATATAGGCTGGTGGAGATTAGATAGTGTTAGGTTACAGGGATAGGGCTTTAAAGAGGAGAGGTTGTGATCTATGGAATGAGGTGCCAGCCAATTGCAGAATCACAATAAGAAGGACTGAGACAGACAGACATGAGAGTGAGATGAGGCTATACTCAGAAATAGAAAGTGTAGGGAGGATGGAAGTTAGGAAAGAAAGGAGAGCAATCAAGGGAGAGTAAATCATTGTCATTTTTTCATGCGCTATTTAGGAGTATAGTGAGACAAGGTTTTCTGAGTCAGCAAGTATTCGGAGAATGAAAGCTGTAGAGAGTAACATTTTACATAGTTTCCATATCCAGGGCTGACTGCTTAAACATGTGATTTCAAGCGTATACATCATTTAAACATTAAGAGCCCTAGATATTGCAAAAAAGTGTGATGCCCCTTTTAAGCACTCCAGTGTCCCTGAACTAATTCGCCTTATGTAAAACTGTCAAAATAAAAACAGTACGCCATGTAATGCCCTCTTTCATTCACGCGTAAAGCGGGTGTGACGTATGATCGGTCAGAGCTGCCGAATCCGAAGCTGGGGAACAAGACGTCGATCCAAAATCCTGTGACTCCGGGTAAATCACTCCATTTCCCTGTGCCTACAAAAACTGATGTGTCCCTGTGCAATGCAACTGGTGCTCATGCAAAGCGCCCCAACGCCATGGGTGTGTGTGCATAGCCCCTCTGTTAAAATATAAGAGGTTTGGTATGATGGACAAAGGGAGGCTGAACTGGGTATGCAGATGTGGGGCCAGAGAATTGCTGATTAAGAGGCCAATAGGAAGGCCTTTGGTTGGGGGCTTCTGCAGAGGTTTCCTGGAGAGTGGGAGGGTGAGATGGCGTTTGAGTTAATTAGACCCTTCCGCCCTCCGGTCTGATCCTGGCTCAACCCTCCTCCCCAGGTGTGGAGGAGGCCCTGACACCCATTGTAAAGAAACAGGGAACTAAGTGGGGACAGGAAGAGTGGGAGACACCCCCGTGAATGCAGCGGTATTTACTCCTTGCCAAATTGATCTGAGCCCCCCAGGCTTTGATCTAAGGCCTACCCTCCCTGCACTAGGCCTATACCCCCCTGTCTCCTGTCTCAACATCGCAGGGTAGGTGTGTATTCCACAAATGACCTCAACCCCCAAGGTTGATGCCCAGTAGCCCCCATTTGCCCCATAGCCCTCAAGACCCCCCCCCATCCTTCCCAAATGGAGTCTGACAACCTGCACTTCTATTTCATCCACAGCATACATGTCAAGATTTAGAAACAAATAAGAGGGAGATTTAGAGACACTCTCAGGGTAAAATAATGACCCCTTTAACTTGTATTTTGGTTGGGCGTGGGACTTTAAGAGTGGATAATGTAGAATAACACACTTTTTATGTCTCCTGCCCAAATGGAATAGAACTACCTACGGGAGAGGATGTGGCGTTATGGCCACGGCCATGTGTCCCTCGACCCTGTTTCCAGGCAGGTCGCTCCCCACGCCGTGCAGCTCCACCTGTCTGCGCCCGTGCTCTCTGCCCAGCTGCCGCTGCTGCTGACCAGGTTCGAGGCCCGCCTCCACCCGCAGGCTACCACCTGCGCCTCATCCCTGGTGGCCAGTGGTAGGCCGTAGGTCTGCTTTCTGGTATTTGTACTGTTTTCTGTTTAAATTACCTTTCTTTTTTTCACTGTCATTTGTACTGCATTTTGTCTCAATTGTTGCTCTGTGATCGTTTCTGTGCCTTTGCCTTTTGCCTTCTGTTCCCTCCCGTTTTCCCCACTGCTGCGTCCCCTGCGGCCCCACCCCCCGCCCGCCCATTGCTTGTTGGTATTTGTACTGCTTTCTGTTTAAATTGCCTTTCTTTCTTTCACTGTCATTTGTACTGTATTTTGTTCCAATTGTTGTTCTGTGATCGTTCCGTGCCTCTTGCCTCTGTTCCCTCCCGTTTTCCCGCCGCTGCGACCCCTGTGGCCCCGCCCCCCCGCTCGCCCATTCGTTCGCTCCCCCCTCCCAGCTGCTCCTCCCCCCCACCTCCCCTTCTTATGGCGGCCGCGCGCCAAAGGCGCGCCTAAGGCAAGCCCGTCTGCGCCTGGACCGCGCCCAGCGCCAGAACCCCTGGTCCCCACGACCGCCACAACACCAGACACCGCTACGATGCCAGCACCCTCCTCGCACTCAACACCGGACGATCAGGCACCTGCTGCCTGGCCGAACCGAAGCGCACCCAAGGACCCTTCTCCTGCCGGAACTGCAGCTTCACCAGCATCCGGCCCGCCAACCCACCGACCAGGAAAGAACCCAACCACCTCAGTTGCATTCTTCTCAACACCTGCTCCACCCGCAAACACGCCGTTGAACTCTGGGACCTACTCGACTCAACCTCCCCAGACGTCGCCTTCCTGACGGAGACCTGGCTGAACCCCTCCTCGGCACCCGACATCGCCATAGCCATCCCGGAAGGCTACAAGATCACCCGCAGGGACCGCAACAACGGAGTAGGAGGAGGAATCGCCATCGTCCACAGGAACACTCTCAGAGTTTCGACCAACACCGATGACACCCTCAGCACCGCTGAACACCTGCACTTCCAGATCCACACCGACCCCAACACCACCCTCAGAGGAACCCTTGTCTACAGACCACCTGGACCCCGACCACAGTTCAGCGACTCCATCGCCGACTTCGTCAGCACACACGCCCTCGCCTCCACGGACTACATCCTCCTCGGGGACCTGAACTTCCACCTCGAGAACAACAACGACACCAACTCCACCACCCTGATCGACAACCTCGCCAACCTCGGACTCAGACAACTCGTCACAACACCCACCCACTCAGCCGGCCACACGCTTGACCCCATCTTCTCCGCAAGCTCCCACGTCACCTTCAGCCACACCACGGAACTCCACTGGACCGACCATCGCTGCATCCACTTCACCTTCCGGAAAACAACCACGCACCACCGCACCCAACAGATGCCTCGCCGCTGCTGGAGCAAAGTCACCGAGGACCAGCTAACCACCACCCTCGCCCGGAGCCCACCCGCCGACCCCACCGACCCAGACACCGCCGCCCGCAACCTCAGACAGTGGATTGACGACTGCGCCAACACCCTCGCCCCGCTCAAGAAACCCTCCAACAACCACACCAGCAAGAAAGCCAGCTGGTTCACTGAAGACCTCCAGGCCTCCAAGCAAACCTGCCGAAAGCTAGAGAGGAACTGGCACCGTGAACGAACACCGGACAGCTACGCCGCCCACAAGAACGCCACTCGCAGACACCATCACCTCATCAGATCCGCCAAAAGGGCCTCCTTCAAAGACCGCCTAGACAACAACGCACACAACAGCAAAGAGCTCTTCAACATCGTGAAGGAACTCTCCAACCCCAGCTCCAACTCCAAAGACATCCCACCTTCGCAAGACCTGTGCGACTCGCTGGCCACCTTCTTCCACCGCAAGATCGCAGACATCCACGACAGCTTCAACGCCACGATCGCCCCGACAACCACTGAGACCTCCGCCCCCATGACCACCATCCGCACCAACCGCCTGCTTTCCTGGACCAACATAAACGACGACGACACCATCAAGATCATGAACACCATCCACTCCGGATCTCCGTCAGACCCATGCCCACACCACATCTTCAACAAAGCCAGTACCGCCATGCACTCCGGAAAGCCATCAACATTTCCTTCAAGACAGCAACCTTCCCGGAGAGCTGGAAGCACGCCGAGATCAACGCCTTACTCAAAAAACCCAAGGCGGACCCCAAGGACCTCAAGAACTTCCGGCCCTCCTCCCGTTCCCGGCGAAGGTCATCGAGAAGACCGTCAACAAACAACTGACCCGCTACCTCGAGAAGAACAGCATCCTGGACCCGTCCCAGTCCGAGTACCGCAGCAACCACAGCACCGAAACTGCCCTCATCGCTGCCACCGATGACATCAGGACCCTACTAGACAACGGAGAGACCGCGGCCCTCATCCTCCTGGACCTGTCAGCCGCCTTCGACACCGTCTGCCACCGCACACTACGCACACGCCTCCACGACGCCGGGATCCAAGAGAAGGCCCTGGACTGGACCACCTCCTTCCTCTCCGGCAGAACACAGAGCGTCCGCCTCCCCCCCCCTTCCGTCCGAAGCCACCGAGATCATCTGCGGCGTATCCCAGGGCTCATCCCTCAGCCCAACGCTGTTTAACATCTACATGGCACCACTCGTCCACGTCACCCGACTGCACAACCTCAACATCATCTATTACGCCGAGGACACCCAGCTGATCCTCTCCCTCACCAAGGACCGCCACACCGCCAAAGCCAACCTCCACGAAGGAATGAAGGCCGTCGCCGAATGGATGAGGAACAGCCGACTGAAGTTGAACTCGGACAAGACGGAGGTCCTCATCCTCGGATCTACCCCCTCGGCCTGGGACGACTCCTGGTGGCCGACCGCACTGGGAACTGCTCCAACACCCACCGACCACGCACGCAACCTAGGGGTCATCCTCGACTCCACCCTCTCCATGACAAAGCAGGTCAACGCTGTCTCTTCTGCCTGCTTCAACACCCTCCGCATGCTCCGCAAGATCTACAAGTGGATCCCCACCGAAACGAGAAGAACGGTCACCCAGGCCCTCGTCAGCAGCAGATTGGACTACGGAAACGCCCTCTACGCTGGAGCCTCGGCCAAACTCCTGAAACGGCTTCAACGCATCCAGAACGCCTCTGCACGCCTGATCCTCGACATCCCTCGCCGCAGCCACATCACACCCCACCTGAGAGACCTGCACTGGCTCCCCGTCAACAAGAGGATAACCTTCAAGCTCCTCACCCACGCACACAAGGCTCTCCACAACACCGGACCAGCGTACCTCAACAGACGACTCAGCTTCTACACCCCCACCCGCGCTCCTCCGACCTCGCCCTCGCCACAGTCCCCCGCATCCGAAGAGCGACCTCCGGCGGCAGATCGTTCTCCCACCACGCCGCCAAGACCTGGAACACCCTCCCCATCCACCTATGGCAGACCCAAGACCTGCTGACCTTCAGAAGACTCCTCAAGACCTGGCTCTTCGAGCAGTAGCAGCACTCCCCCTCCTTCCCCCCCCTCCCCCTCCAGCGCCTTGAGACCCTCACGGGTATGTAGTGCGCTTTACAAATGCTATGATTGATTGATTGATGTGTTGAAGGCAGCAGCAGTGTGCGTTTCCCTCACACAGAAGGGCAGGTAACACACAGACAGCAACACGGCAACCTTCACTTGCACATGAAGGACAGGTACTGCTTTGGGCAGCAAAGGCTGCCGGCTATGCCGCACGGAAAACATTGGATATTAAGGTCCACGTTTTCACACCGCAGAGAACGATCTCATGTTTTGTTTATTGAAAAGATGTACCTAAAGTACTCTGCAGGCCAGGGACCGAGGCTACTATGGAATCAGGAGGACATGCGCGCCTACAAGAGTCATGTTTTTCAAAATGCGCGCTAGTTCGATAAGTTGGCTTCCAACACAGATATCAGGGCTGAGTCTGATTTTCGCATCATTCTGATCTTAAAGCGGCCGCTGTAATGCTTTATAAGGCAAAACCTAACTCATTATTACTGAATCAGGCATTTTGTCCTTCAACCCTCTTCCTTTCTAATGGATTATTCGGATAAACACACATTTCCCGAATTCTGAACAATTGTTTCAGATATTGGTTCATAGTCATACAAGAATGCAACGCAACTGCACTTCACAATTTAATTTCTCCAGTGTTTGTCATTCTTGTTTCTCCAAGCACTGCCAACTCGGGAAATGGAACGCAGCTCCAGTGCGACCAAAAACAACAATTACCCGTCAACACCCAAACGATTCCTTATAGCTCTTAAGTGCTGTAAATCCTTGTTTTGACCTTCTTGATGGTACTACCAACCTATTTTGTATTGCAACTGCATTCCAGGGCATAAACAACAAATTCAGTATTGATCTTTTCATTGATGGATATTCTCTTCGCTTCAAATGTAACAAACTCATTTTGGTTCAGACCATATTTACAGGATTTGCAGATCCTACATTTAGAAAAACCACCACCTTCATGTAATAGCCAGGTTTTGGAATGCTTGGTGGGAGAAACATGACTATTTGTTAGTATATCCCTCAAATTAGCAGTTCTTCTATAAATAATATGGGGATCAAATCAAATAAAATGTTTGTCATGTGTGAGCAAATTCCATTTTTTGTTAGAAGTTTTCTAAAATGTTCTTGTTCCATGCTATATTTAATGAAGAATCTGCAAATAGTTTCCTCTTTTTTTAGAATTAATTACATTTGTTTTTTTGCCTGTCTGAACTAGAATAATTTTTCTCTTTTCTTTATTTTCTTTATAAGTCTTTATTTTCACTCTATTGTAGGCATTTTGCACTGTGCTCCTAGGTTTACCAGTTGTAATGATTCTTGAGACCATAATCCACCTCAAAATCTATATCAAAAGAAACTTTCTCCATGCACATAATTACTTTTCAGCATCTCATAGTGTTCTGAGTTCTTAAGTTACCCATTGATTTCCATTGCATAAATGGATTTATCCATTATTACAATTTCCGCCCTTTATCTGAGGCTTTTATTGTGATGGAATTGTACGTCGCCAAGCACAACCCACTTCTAATCAAGGTCACCCTCCTCGGGTAAATTAAAGATGATGTACAAGGACAAATCTTGGATTGTACGTCACCAAGCACAACCCACTTCTAATCAAGGTCACCCTCCTCGGGTAAATTAAAGATGATGTACAAGGACAAATCTTGGTGTAAACACATGATTTCTGATAGAAACATATAACTGCAGATTCCTCGCCTTAAAATATTCCCCAGGTTTCAGACTGGATCTGGAAAATCTTGAGCAGTACCTCTGTGTGCCAGTAAGTGGCATTGTCCAGCTCTGCGTCTGCATCAGAAGTGACTTTTTGGTGCCTATATAGGTGCCACCCCGGCACGCTGGCTTCAGTTTCTTTCGTTCCACACCAACAGGGTAGATCCAGAGAGCTACCTCGGTCATTTTTTGACCAACCTTTTTGTCACCATTTTTGAGCTTCGCTTTGAGTGTGCTAAGACAGTGGTTCTTAACCTTTTGACTTCTCTGGACCCCCATTTAATCTTTACTGGGATCCAGGGACCCCCACCGGGTCAATTCTGGAAGCTAAAGACTCCGGCCTAAACAATTTCAATGATTTGAACTGCAAAACAATACACAAAAAGACAGAAACAAGCATTCATCAAATAAATACACAAATGATGAAATAGTTAATGTAACTCTCAAACCAATAAAAAAAAATCTAAATTATAATGGTAAGGTTGGAGCTTTTCTAAATTCAATTGAGGCCACCCATCGTCAATAGTATCTTCTGTTTCATTCACGTGCACTGCTCCCATGAATCAAACTGGTGACAACAACTTCATTTTTAACCTCCAACTTCAAATTCCTTACTATTTACAAAATATTTTAAATGTTCTGTTTTACATTTTGCTTCTTTATTTATATGCACTTTATTAATCTGTTAATATTATTTAATTTTCTTAAGAGTCACTGACCGCCTGAGTAGGCATGGCAGACACCTAGGGGTCCCCGGGCCACGTGCTAAGAACCTCTGTGCTAGGACATCATGTCCCCTGTCAAACCTTCAGGGTTCAAGCCTTTCGGGGACCACCACAGGCAGATGTATGTGTCTGATCCCCACTTGGTTTGTCTCTGGTACAGTGGGATCAGAAGTCCCAGTGGGCACTGCACTATGAGGATCTCTCCAATCCAGCCCAGATACAGGAGGAGACTGCAACAGATCTACAGTAGTGGCTGCTGGATCGCTATTTGGTCAACGACAGAACATTCTCCCTACCCCACTCACAGTTAACATTGGCGACCAATGCCTCGCTCCTGAGCTGGGTCGAACCCCGGGGTGAAGTGGAGATCAGGGGCCTCTGGTCTCTGGTGGAGGTTTGCCTCAATATCAATCTGCTGGCACTCCAAGTCATCCAGTTGGTGTTGAAAGCTGGGGTCGTGGACCCTGCGCCAGGAGACACTGCACCTGTGGACATGGCTGAATGCCTGGAGATTTTCCTCGTGGTTTGCCACCTGGCAAGTTCTTTCAGCATCAGGACGGACAATCTCAGCCGTTGACACTAGTGGATCATGAATGCAGCTATATCCAGAGATGGGGAAGGGACTCTTCCCCGAATGGGGAGAACATATGCTAGATCTTTTTGCTGCTGCGGAGTACGCGCAATATTAACAGTTTGCCCTTAGAGTTTTCAAGGTGTCTTTCGCTCGGGGATGCTTTCCACGTAATGTGGAACTCTGGACTCCTGTATGCTTTTCCGCCAGTTCCTCTCTTGCCCTGAATTCTCAAGATCATCAGGACCGACTGGGCCCAAGTCATCCTAGTGGCACCGGATTGGATATGGAGGCATCCAGCACTTCCAGGCATGAGTATCTGTCCTCCAGTCAGGCTTGCCCCTACTGGAGGATCTCCTGCTGCAGCACAACATGGTCCTGCATCCAAAACTGCACATGCTCTACCTCTAAGCTTCGAGTTTGAGCAGCAGCAGATGAGCACTTTTGATATTCCTTCTGAAGTTGTTGACATCAACTTGGTAGCCAGGAGTCCCTCAACCAAATCTATTTATGCCTGCCATTGGGACAAGTTTGTGGCTCGTTGTGCTACCAAGCAAATTGACCCACTTCATGCTAAGCTGTCTGAAGTAGTGTTGCCTGTGTTGTCCCTACCCCAGCAAGGACATGCATTGGGCACTGTTAAAGGGTATCTGTTGGCTCTTTCAGGCTTTTTGTAGTTGCCTGACCAGCCCTCTTTGTTTAAATCAACCACAGTGATCTGTTTTCTTAAGGGTTTGCAGTAAATGTTTCCTCCTTCTCCGTTTATTATGTCCCAATGGGATATGAGCTTGGTTCTTAAATTGTGTGCTCCCTTCGAACTCTTTACAGCTGTCCTCTTCGGCTGCTCACCGGCAAAACAGCATTTCTTGTAGCCATAACATCGGCATGGCGGGTGAGTGAGCTACAAGCCCTCTCCATCAACCCATCCTACACCGCCTATCCAGATAAGCTGATTCTATGGATTCAAGCATCATTCCTTCTGAAGGTAGTGACTGCATTCCATGTTGGGCAGATCTGAAAGAGACTATTAGTTATAGATTCCTTACCTTAGAATTACCCCCAGGCGTCCGACTGGATCCGGAGAATTATTTCCTCAGCTGTAACCCTGACTCCTGGTGCGTGAGGGATGTCCCATCCTCGGACCGTCTTCAAGCCCTGCGAGGTCTGTCACAAAGTGATGTCTATGACGAACCTGGACCACGTGTGCCTCTGGTGCCTGGAGCGCGACCACGACCCAAAGTCGTGCTCCCACTGTTGGGCCATAAATCCGAAGTCTTTGCGGGAGCGGTCCCGAACGCTTTTGGACGCTCGGCATTGGGCTCTGCGTCGCTGCCGGTCTCGCTCGAGGGAAAGGTCTCGAGACCGGTCGCGAAGCCACCACACCTCGTCCAAGTCTTGGCACTCCTCGGGTAAGTTGAAGCACAAGAAGAAGGCGAAGAAGCACCGTCACTCTTCGCCTTCTCCCCGTCGGTTGGCTGATGAGACGCGAGACCCGAAGCGTCGTTGCTCTAAGGCTCCGTCTCTGGTGCCTGACTCGGGGACGCTTCCGTGCCTTTCCCTCATTTCCGGGACCCGGAGCATCCCCTGCCCAGCTGCGTACATTCTACGGAGCCCTCTACCAAATCTTTGGGCAGCCCGACTCCACTGGCGCGATTTTGGGCTCCGCGGAGTCAGTTGGGGGCCCTGGGCCTTCGATGCCGATGGCTTCGGCCCCAGAGGGCCCCCGTGGATCCAGGTCTGGATCCGGATCGACGCCGGTCAACCTTACTCGACCTTCCCCGGCTCCGATCCCGGTGACAACGCCCCCGGCGTCGGCCGTGCTCCCAGTCGACGCTGTCCCTGTCCTCATCCCCGAGATGGACCTGGAGCCGACGTCGAATCCGACACCGGAGGGTACTTTTGTTCCCCCTTTCGTCCCATGTGTTCCCTATCGCCCTGAAGGTGGTGATGAGGACTGGGAGGGGTCGCTAAACCCTTTGGCAGACCAGCTGGAAAAACCGGACTGCAGAGAGGAATTGGGTGAAGCCAGTGGTCTGGACACTTCACCAAACCTTGGCATGCTTTCTCCCCCTACCATGGCTACGAAGGAGGGAGCGTCCTATGCTGTGGTGGTGCATAGATATCTAGGAAACAGTGGTTCAGGTGTGGCCTAAATGGTCCAAAGCGAGAAAGTGACCCAGCAGGGAACACTTGGTTCTAAGATTTTGAAATTAATTCATGAGGAGCAAAGGAAAGATCAGAGGAAGGTCATGTAGGTCAGATAAATGATAGACATTTATTTTACAATTTTTTGTATAGTATTCAGGTGCTCACATACATTTAGGTGAAAGGAAGCGTGACATGGAGGGTGATAGTGAGGTTTAAAAGGCATCGCATTGACAACAGTATAATGAGCTCCACAGTTATTTTACAAGGAGTAATAGGAGTTCATGTTGTATGGTGGTCGACGGCGTTTCGAACCCAATAAGTGGGGTTCATCTTCAGGACAAGGGTGAGCAAGCTGAATTAGAAGAAAGGAAAATCATCCTAGGCCCATTCGTCTGTTAATGATGTGGGCAGCTGGTACTGATTTTTAAAATGGGCTGAAGGCGGGCGTCCTGCTTCTGCCTTTGCTGGCATCGAATTCAGCATTCGATGCCAGCAAAGGCAGAAGCAGGACGCTCCCGTCTGCACAGCTCCAGGCTCCCATTTAAAGGCCCTGCAGTTCGTTTTCTAAAAAATACAAAACCAATCATCCCGGCCAGCTGCCTTTCCATCCCGGGTTCCCTCCAAATAAGCAAACACGAGTCCTGGACAGACATTCCCACTCAGTTCTTTGGCGCCATTAATTCACGCCTTCAGCCCATTTTAAAAATCAGTACCAGCTGCCCACATCATTAACAGACGAATGGGCCTAGGATGATTTTCCTTTCTTCTAATTCAGCTTGCTCACCCTTGTCCTGAAGATGAACCCCACTTATTGGGTTCGAAACGCCGTCGACCACCATACAACATGAACTCCTATTACTCCTTGTAAAATAACTGTGGAGCTCATTATACTGTTGTCAATGCGATGCCTTTTAAACCTCACTATCACCCTGCATGTCACGCTTCCTTTCACCTAAATGTATGTGAGCACCTGAATACTATACAAAAAATTGTAAAATAAATGTCTATCATTTATCTGACCTACATGACCTTCCTCTGATCTTTCCTTTGCTCCCTCATGAATTAATTTCAAAATCTTAGAACCAAGTGTTCCCTGCTGGGTCACTTTCTCGCTTTGGACCATTTAGGCCACACCTGAACCACTGTTTCCTAGATATCTCGCCACCCCAGGTTCACATATTGGGGTACCCTTGTCTTCTCAAAAAACCTGTGGTGGTGCATAGGGCAGCCGAGGCCTTGGGCCTGGAGCTCCCTACAGTGGCAGTCAGGACTAATCCCCTGACGGAGGTGCTTCAACCTGCGACAACTTCCTCCGAACCCATCTTGCCCTTCATTTAAGCTCTCACAGACGTCCTTCTGGGCACTTGGTCCAAGCCCTGCACAGGGGCTCTTGTGGAATGGACGATTGCCCGTCGCCACCGCCCGGCCCCGGGCGATCCCATTTTCCTCACCAGCACCCTTCTCCTGAGAGCTTGGTGGTCCAAGCTTCTTCTTCTAAGAGCGCATTCCCTTCTGCTCCTCCAGACAGGGAATCCAAGAAGCTGGATCATCTTGGGAGCCGTGGCAGATGGGAGAGACGCAGCAGAATTCACGATTTGCTGTGGACTGGATGCCACCGACTCACTGGGCAGAACGATTGCCACGTCGGTAGCCCTTCGCCGCTACGCCAGGTTGAGGACGTCTGGTTTTTCACGGGATGTTCAAGCAACCTTGCTGGACATGCCCTTTGATGACCGTTGCCTTTTTGGTGACAAGGTAGACTCAGCGCTGGATCGCTTTAAGGATTCTCGAACTACGGCCAGATCCTTAGGCTTCGCTGCATCCTCCTGTCCACCACAGTCTGCCTTTTGCTACTTTCGTGGCTACGGAAGGGGCACTCCACCACGTCCGGCCCAGTCTAGCCACCGGTCCAACCAAGCTGCCCAGCCTCTGCGTGGCCGCGGACGTGGGACCCAGCGACACTGGTCTGGGAGCCATCGGGCGGGCGAGTCCACCCTTTCCCCCCCTGCAGCAGCCTCCAAACCCTCCTAGTCTGACCTTTCAGGCCCATCAGCGGCCAGTGGGTGGCAGGATTCACCATCACCCTCCCCCACTGGCAATCCATCACGTCAGACAGGTGGGTTTTGCAGATAGTCCGAAGGGGCTACTCCCTCCCCTTCGAGGCTACCCCTACCTCCATGCCACCGTTTCTCGACCGCATGTCGGAGGATCATTGGGCGCTTCTCCACCAGGTAGTTTCAGCTCTCTTGGCCAAGGGAGCTATCGAAAGGGTTCCTGCACCAGAAGTAGGTCGTGGTTGCTATTTGCGCTACTTTCTGGTGCCCAAGAAGGATAAGGGCCTGCGTCCTATCCTAGACCTCCGGGCCCTCAACCGCTTCCTCCTGAAGGAGAAGTTCAAAATGCTCATGTTGGCTCAGGTCCTGTCTACCCTCGACCCTGGAGACTGGATGGTGGCGTTCGAATTGCAGGACGCCTATTTCCATATCCCCGTCCTGCCAGCCCACAGACGCTACCGGAGGTTCACGGTAGGCCACGAGCATTTTCAGTTCACCGTGCTCCCCTTTGACCTTACCAGCGCCCCTCGGGTGCCCATCGAGGCGATTTCGGTGGTCGCAGCTCACCTGCGCAGATCAGGGATTCCTATCTCGATGACTGGCTGTTGAAGGCAGGCTTTCCCCAGGCTGTCGTCTCCCACCTCCAGACTATGGCAGACCTCCTGCATTCGCTGGGGCTCACTATCAACGTGCCGAAGTCACAGCTGATTCCCTCACAGTCGCTCCTTTTCATCTGGGCTGTTCTGGACAGAGTGCGGTTTCGGGCCTATCCTCCCGAGCAGTGAGTCTGGGATATTCGGGCTATGATACCAATGTTTCAGCCTCTATCCCGGATTTTGGTGAGAATGACCCTGAGGCCGCTGGGCCTCATGGCCTCCTGCATCCTGCTGGTCGATCATGCCAGATGGCATATGCAGGCTCTGCAGTGGGACCTGAAGTTCCAGTGGGCGCAGCATCAGGGGTATCTTTCCGACTACGTCCAGATTTCTGAGGGAACTGCGCAACAACTGCAGTGGTTGTTAACGAACCAGGATTAGGTCAGAGGCAGATCCCTCTTCCTTTCTCAACCAGATCTCACGGTGGTGACCGATGCATCACTTCTGGGATGGGGCAGCCACCTGGGGGAGGCGGAGATCAGAGGAGTCTGGTCTCCGGCGGAGTCCGGGCTCTATGTCAACCTGTTGGAGCTTCAGGCTATTCGCCTGGCACTGAAGGCATTCTTTCCCTCTCTCAAGGGGAAGGCAGTGCAGGTGTTCACGGACAACACCACCGCCATGTGGTTCTGCAACTAATAGGGCGGGGTGGGGTCGTGGACCCTATGCCAAGAGGCTCTTCGCCTTTGTACATGGCTGGAACGTCAGGGCATAACCTGGGTGGTTCAGCACCTGGCAGGGTCCCTGAATGCCAGGGCGGACTAACTCAGCCGTCCGTGCCTGGTGGATCACAAATGGCTTCTTCACTTGGAGGTGGTCCAAGGTCTCTTTCAGCAGTGGGGAGAGCTTTGGTTAGATCTGTTTGCCACCGAAGACCACGTACAATGACAGCAGTTCTGCGCATTATAATTTCCAAGGCGTCACTCGCTCTGTGACACTTTTCGTCGCAAGTGGAACTGCGGCCTCTTTTACGCCTTTCCACCTGTACCACTTCTGCCCCGAGTGCTGAAGAAGATCAAACGCGACCTGGCCCAAGTCATTCTTGTGGCACTGGACTGGGCACGAAGAGGCTGTTACCCGAAGCTCCTGAGCATGGCTATCGATCATCCTATTAGACTGCCCCTTCGGGAGGACCTTCTGTCGCAGGGGACGGTTCTCCACCCGAACCTGTCCAGCCTCCACCTCTTGCGTGGAGATTGAGCTGCGACAGTTGACAGCTTTTGACCTTCCACCCGAAGTTTGTAATGTCATCTTGGCAGCCCGGTGTCCCTCCACTAAGACGGTATACGCGTGTCGATGGAACAAGTTTGTGGCATGGTGCACAGCAAAGGCTGTGAATCCCCTCCCTGCCCCTCTTACTGAGGTTGTTTTGTTCCTTCTCCCTTTGGACCAGCAGGGTTCGGCTCTGGGCACTCTTAAAAGCTATGTGGCAGCCATTTCTGCTTTTCTTCGGCTACCAGATCAGCCCTCTTTGTTGAAGTCCCCTATTGTAAGTAGGTTCTTTAAAGGCATTATTCATCTCTTCCTCCATCTCCTTTCATAATGCCTCAGTGGGACTTGAACCTTGGTTTGACTTACCTTATGTGCGCTCCCTTCAAGCTTCTTCACAACTGTCCTCTTAGGCTTCTCACTCTGAAGACTGCCTTTCTTGTTGTCATCACCTCTGCTCGCAGAGTGAATGAGCTTCAGGCTCTTTCTTCCTAGCCCCCTTTCTTCTCGATGCATCCGGACAAAGTGGTGCTTCGAACGAGACCCTCATTCCTACCTAAAGTTGTCACTCCTTTTCACATTGGACAGACTATCACTGTGCCAACCTTTTTCCTGCCTCCGCACCCTTCCAAGTAGTAGGAGAGACTCCACCGTCTTGACCCGCAGCGTTTTTGTGCGGGGACATGGAGGCTACAAAACACACTCCCACTCACAAAGGTGAAGATCTAGAACCAGCATAGAATATCACACATGCAGCAGACCCTAAAAAATGACCCCCCTCAGAAAAATACCAAGCAAGAAGCAAACTGGAGACTGTATAAAAGCGGTATGATAGCATTGATGTGGAGGAACCCACCACTGGACCTGAAACGTGCGCTGTCTTTCTACATTGACCGCACGAAGCATTTCCGGGTGGACGATCAACTCTTTGTTGGCTATGTGGGTGCCAAGAAAGGTTGGGCTGTGCAGTAGGGTGCCAACTCTCGATGGGTTGTGCTTTTTTAAAGATTTGTTACGCTTAAGCTAAAAAGGAACCTTCAGTGGGGCTGCAAGCTCATTCTACTAGAGCTACGGAAGCAACTACTGCTTTGTCACGTGGAGTCTCACTCATCAAGATCTGCCAGGCAGCCACGTGGGCTTCACCATTACATTACTGCCTGGATAGTCAAGTCCGGAGGGATGGCTACTTTGCCCGTTCTGTCCTCCAGGACTTTCTGGTGTGAACTTGGTTCGCAGTCCCTCTTCCGGGGTTGATATTGCTGTGGTATCTATTCTAAGGTAAGGAATCTATAACTAATAGTCTCTTTCAGGTGAACAATTTACTTACCTTCGGTAATGCTGTATCTGTAAGAGATATATATTAGTTACAGATCACTTACCGCCCTACCCATCCTCCCCGCTCTGTGAACTGGCTTCTAGGGATAGCGACTCTCTTGCAGAGCCCTAGTGTGTCGCACCAGTGGTCAGTGTCTTGCATGGCTCTGCGCTTCCTGCTTGGAAAGTCGTGTCAGAACTGACGTCAGCGCGCAGGGGTGGCGTCTAAGTAAGCACTGTGATGTCATCCCGGCGACCACGACGCAGACGACGGACGCGGAGTCGACCGACGTGCAGGGGTACTGTTGAGGAAAAAATTCTCCGGATCCAGTCTGACGCCTGGGGGTAATTCTAAGGTAAGGAATCTATAACTAATATATGTCTCTTACAGATACATCGTTACCGAAGGTAAGTAACTTGTTCAACACCACCCTTCCTGTATTCTTTGCTCCACCTCACCCCTCTAGAGAGGAGGAGAGACTACATTGATTACTTCTGAAAAGGGTCCTTAGTTTCTATATTGATCGTACCAGAGAACACCAGGTGGACGATCAAGTCTCTATTGGATTCTCTGGCACCAAGAAAGGCAAGCTATGCAGAAGTGGACCAGCTCTCAATGCTTCGTGCTCTGCATTAAGATCTGCTATGCACTGGCCGTAAAGCAAGTCTCCAGACGGCATACAGGCTCAGTCCACCAGAGCCTATCACTAAGCTAGCATATTGGGTTCCTATCCTGGACATTTGCCAGGCAGCAAAGTGGGCATTCCTCCCTACGTTCATGGGAAGCACTATTTTCTGGACATCGAGAAGGGCTCTTTGCCCGCTCGGTCCTGCAGGACGTTTTGGTTTGAGTCAGTCCCCAGACCCATTACATGGGAGGTACTGCTTTGGTAGCTGTTCAAAAGCTGAGGAATCTACGGTTAGAAGTCGCTAAAGGAAGAACATGTTACTTACCTTTGGTAACTCTTTCTAGTAGAGACTTTAATCTAGGGGGATGCGGGGTGAACTATTTGAGGCGGGTGACTCCATGTCATGGAACAGTTGATAAAAATAGATCCCACAAAACTGGCACACTTGCAAATGAGCGGCCTCAAGGGATGGTGTACTGAAGGTCTCCACAAGGTTCCATGTCCATCAAGTTATCAGCCTCATTAGAGTTGCATTATTAAGAGCTGATATTTATCCTGATTGCACATTTCGACAAGTGCTTTCCTGACACGCTCAGTGAATTAAAAGATTGCATCTGACATTGTGCCCATTGGACACTGATGCAGACAGAAAAAATACAAGTAGGAAGCGCTTAATTATGAATAATACATAACGCGTTTTTCTTGTCTACAAAGATACACTCGCTCAGCGTTTTTGTGCGGGGACATGGAGGCTACAAAACACACTCCCACTCACACAGGTGAAGATCTAGAACCAGCATAGAATATCACACATGCAGCGGACCCTAAAAAGATGACCCCCCTCAGAAACATACCAAGCAAGAAACAAGCTGGAGACTGTATAAAAGCGGTATGATAGCATTGATGTGGAGGAACACACCACTGATATTTTTTTATTACGTGGCATATTTTGGATATATATTAAAGAAACGGTAAATGTTTGATGAACATTTCACACATATAGTAAGCATCCTCATCGAGGAAGGGATATGTAATAATAAATCTGTTAGTAAATTGATATGAAGTTAGGAGTAGAATGCAGGCTCCGTACTCTATGCTGGTGGCTCATATGCAACACTTGCCAGAACAGTGGCCAGAGCATACTAAAAGTCAACACGGCCAGCGTGTATTATCATTCTAATTTTTTTTATGCAGTTTTATGTAGCGCGAACTCGACCCGAAGGTATCAGAGCGCTTTACATGAGCACCAGTTGCATTACCTACGGACACATTACTTTTTGTTTTTTAGGTACGGGGAGATTAAGTGATTTGTCCAGAATCACAGGATGTTTGAGCCTCCCGGCCAGACTCTGGTTCCCCAGCTTCAAAGTCTGCAGCTCTGGCCTTTAAGCCACATCACACTGAAGCGATCATTGTGACATAGAAAGGGACCAGCTCGAGGGTTAGTTTAGATAGACAAGAGGATGGAGCAGGGATAACAGGACAATCATAGTCGGACAGAACGGCACATTTTCTAATGACAGGAAAAGAATGTCCGAAAAGGGAAAGCAGAGGAGAACAAATGTAATATTGCCATTTACCTTCAAAATAAAATACAACTATAATCAGAGCATAAACCAAAAAATAGAGGATACGTTATCTCAGCTCTGGTTTGTGTGTAGCATTATTTTCTGTCCCCTTAAATTTGAAGCCTTACTCTGATAAGCCTCTCTCATTCGTAGACTAAAACAGACTAAAACATTTTCTTTCCCAAACTCTCAATTATTTCAAATGAAGACAACGGGCTTTTCATCTTGGCATTGGCTGCTGTTTTCAAAATCGCCTCGTCCTTGAATTTCCATTGGTAATGGCATGTGTGTGCATCGGCTGGCCCAGGGTGGTACTATAACTGGCCTTGTAAATGAAGAGCAGCATAGCAGCACGTATGAGGACTTTTGGCAAATATTTCATGTTTATAGCTGATGGAACCCTGGGGAACAATTCAGCTATGTTCATAGCACTGCCAAGTGTTAAACGAAGGGCTGGGAATGGCTGAGAACTGGTGCCCTACCTGGGAGAGACATTGCGAGAGTTAACATTTGTATAAAGCATGACTGCATTTTGGCCAAATGATGCACAATAGATTGGAGTGGTCTGACCCTATTCCCAATAGGTGATAGATAGTGTATTCGGATGGGTGTCATCGGTGCTTAGTTGCGTCACAAAGCGCTGTATAAAAAACAATTCTTATTAGCGGAGACCTCTATAGTTGCTGTAATACTCATAATTTCCCAGATGGGTGCTTATTCACAGGTTTTCCTTCGATCTGGGCAGAAATTATAGCACATGAACCATTATGTAAACATTAGCTCACTTGTATTTTGATTTCCATGGAGATAAACTGTAAACTAATCAAATCGGCTGCGCCCGAATGGTCTTGGAAATTGGCACTCTAGAAAGGTACACGACAGTCTGTGGCAATGATTAGTCAGCAGCTCTAAGTGGCAAGACTGGGGATCATTTTGAACCTGGTGGGCTGGGAAAAGTGCCTGGTAATTGGACGATAACGCCGTTTTACCGCTTCCTCGTATTGCTGTATTGCTGGCAGTGCCATGGCACTTCAAGGTAATTATATGCAGTGTATCGGCAACTGAAGGAAGTAGATATGCAAGTGACGATGCTGAATGTACTGAGATGGCTAAACATAGTAGTGATTATGGCCATATTTACCCGCAGGCACTGTTCTGGTCAGCCCATTGGTGTTGTGGTGTCATTTGAATTGTGTCATAGAAATTGACGAAGGGACTTGAAATCACTAAAGCATACCCCCTAGCCTTTCAATACCATTTCTATATGTCTTCTTTTTCTTCATTTGATTCAGTCTTGAAGCAATGGAAAGTCCAATAGCGTCGCATTTTCTTTCGGCATCTGTCTCATACATACTTCTTTTAGAGGGCAAGACAAGTGCGTTTGAGATTGTTACCCACAGCCTCTCGACCTCCGATGGTACAGTCAAGGTAAGATCTTTTGGGCAAGTGTTCCATGCTATTACCACAGCACAGAGTAATTGGATGTTTCATCCTTCCGGCCTCCATAATTCGGCATCTCATCATGGTTCATGATGGGTCCAGTACACATTTGCAGAGCGTATAAAATAAGACATTTAAATGCCAGGGTGCCTACACCCACCACCAGATTCGGTCAGACCCCTCCTCAGGAAACCCTCAGAAGAGCCCAGCGAGCTCCAGAACTACCACCCCATCTTGCTGCTCCTGTTTCCCACAAAAGTCCTGAAAAAGACCATCAACCTCCAACTCACCGAATACTTGGAGAGAAACAACCTGCTAGACCCCTCCCAATCAGGATTCAGAGCAAACCACTGCACCGAGACGGCCCTGATTGCCGCCGCAGACAACATCCGCACTCTACTCGACAGAGGTGAGTCGACCACCCTGATTCTGCTCGACCTCTCCACAGGTTTCGACATCGTCTCCCACCACACATCCATTAAACAACTGTACCAGATTGGAATCAAAGATGACGCTCTTAGATGGATGGCATCCTTCCCCACGGGGCTCACCCAGAGAATCCGTCTCCCTCCCTTCACCTCACAACCCAAGCGCCCCATCTGCGTCATCCCTCAAGGTTCATCCCCCTGTCCAACCCTCTTCAACATCTACATGACATCACTAGCGGACATCGTCAAAACCCACAACATCAACATCCTTGCCGACGACATCCAGCTCTTGTCCTCTCGCTCTCAGCTGACCCCCGTCACTACAAAATCCAACTTCCACAACTGCATGAAGAACGTCTGAGCCAGGAGGAAGGACAACTGCCTTAAGCTCAACACGGTCAAAACCTAAGAGCCTCACCTCCCTCTGGAAAGACACCTGGTGGCCATTGGAACTCTGACCCATCCCCACACCAAAATACCACGCCTGCAACCTCAGTATCATCCTAGACAGCTAACTTTCCATAAAACAACAGGTCATCTCCGTGTCCTCAGCTTGCTTCCACACTCTCCGTATGCTCTGCATCAGCACAAGAAAAACAGTGATGCAAGCCCTCATCACCAGCCGCCTGGACTACAGCAGCGCACTCAATACAGGCAACTCCAGCGAATTCATGATCAGACTCCAGACGATACAGAATGCAGCAGCCAGACTGATCCTCAACCTGCCCAAAAGGATCAACATCACCCAGCACCTGAGAGACCTCCACTGGCTCCCCATCCAGAAAAGGTGCCATTTCAAACTACTGACCCACGCCTTCAAAGCCCTCCATGACCAAGGACCTGCATACATGAACCACTGCCTAAACCTCCAGTAACCATCCAAAAACCTCAGCTTCACCCACCTCGCCCTCGCTCTGACACAGCGCAACCCCCTCTGCCGCACCTGAGGACGCTCCTTCTCCCACCTTACTGCCAAGTCCTAGAGCTCGTTCCCCCTCCACCTCCGAACATCACCCTCGCTGCCAGACTTCAGGAAGAAGCTCAAGACCTGTCTCTTCAAGTGAAACCTGCAGCCAAGTGCCTGGATACCCTCACGGATGACAAGCCAGGCTAGAGAAGTACCGTATGATTGATTGTCAGCTTTTTCTCTGCTCCAGATGATAGGACGTGCTTAGTTGAATTAATTTGTGTGCACACATGACTCAAATCATCCTTTTGCTTTTCTTGTGCCTTCAGTAGTTTTTGGATCAGCAATTCTTTTGCCTGCTGGTTTCCTTGCATTAGTTTGCGGGCCCCTGCTTATCCTGCTGAAGACTTTTTGTTTTTTGCCAGTTTTATTTCTCTAGAGCTAAACCGAATTGGTTTTAAGTTCTTGAGCTTGGCCACCTCCTAACCTTATGTTTTTTGTGTGATTATTTTTCAACTGTAACACATCTGAACCCGTTTCACTGGTGGATGGATATCTTGGAAGTGTGTTAAACAGACCCACTCAACCAGGGAAGGCATTGGGTAGACTTAGGTTGTCTTGCTTCGGTAGATACTTTTTGAGTGCAACCCAAGAGTTCCAGTTAGCTTTAGGCTCAGCACTGATGATATCCTTGAGGTGCCAACACAGACTGACAGCATGGCTCTCCTTGAGGTATATCTACAGTTTTCCAGTGGGGATTGCCCTCAGGAGTCTTATGCCACTGAATACCTAGAATGGCTAAGAGGTTCTTCACAAGGCTTAAGTCTCTACTTATACCATACACTGGTGCCACCAACCCGACTCTGTGTCACAGTCCAAGATGCATGCACTTTCTACATCCCTGCTGCCAGAAGCTAGAGTTCCAACTCCCATGTACCAACTCTCAATTGGCTGAGAAGCCTGCGGTTGCAGCCATGTTGTGATAGAAACCTGGGTGTCCCACAAAAGGCTGCAAATACAGGAAAATAAGCCAGGTATCATTGCTACGTATTCTGCCTGCGTGGAGGATTCTGTTTGCTTATACTTTCACTCATGCTTTCAGATAACTTGTCTTTGGATCAGGCTAACTCTGTGAATCACAGCCCCGATCCTCTAGTTTCACCTTCATCTGGAGTTCATGCACAACCACCATAGCCTTATTTACAACAGCAGGTGTGCCTACGCGGAGGCTGTTCTGAAGTTGGCCTGCTGTCACCAGTACCTTTATTTTCGCTCCTTTGTAAGTGGATCTGGATCCAGCTTCCTACTTTTTCTTGTCAGCTGATGAGTTTTATTTCTCAAAATTATTTTGCAGTTTGCAAGGAAATATATCCTCTCCTAAAATACAGGGACTTGTAGGGACTGTGGCAAACCGATGTCTGTGACAGACTCCCACCAGGTGTGCCTCTGGTTTTTGGGTTTGGGCCATGAATCCAAGTCGTGTCAGGAGTGTTCCCTTGTGAACCAGAAGGTGAGCCAGGATCACAAAGACAAGCTGTATGTTGCTAAACACTAAAATAAATTGCTTAAGTCTCACTTGAAGTCGAGACTGCAGACCCATTTACACTCTCGAGCCATTCCTGCGAATGACTGACGTTATGGTCCAAGTCTAAGGGTAAGTTGAAGAGTAACGCCAAGCGTGTCTCTCCACTCTCTTTCTGAGAAGTTGTGAGGACTTCAAGGTGCCCCTCAGTCTTGCCCCGGTATCCCACCTAGGAGTCGATTGTGCAGGTGATTCCAATGCCTCCCGAATTTCCAGAGCTGCTGTCACAGAATAAGGCTTTCAAGGAAGTAATGTTGCAAATCTTTGGCACCCTTCTAGCTCCCTCTGGTGCACCTCTGGGTCTCACAGATTTGCAGAGGCCTCCAGTCAGGTTACCAGTGGCAGATAAGTCCTTGGCGCTGCCTGTGCCACTTGAACCCAGAGCCGACTTCAAATGCAGCACCAAGATACACACTGTTTGCAGCCATGCTAATGCCGGCCCTGATGCAATTGGCGCTGGAGGAGAACGCCATTCCTATTATCCTGTCTGACTCTGAAACAAATTTGCCTCGACCTTGTACGAGGTCGCGTCCCGGGACAGTTTTGGCGCACTAGGCCCCAGTTCATGCTGACTCAAACAAAACAGTGCCTTTACCTAGAAGTCGCTCTCAGGCGCTCCACCAACTTTTTGCATCGGACTATGACCAAAGATAACTAGCGTGTGGTGATGATAGGGATGGCGATGAATTATCTCTACAATATGATGAGGGCAATTTTTACTTAGACCTACATGAGGCCAGTGGGTTGAACAATTCCCCAGATACTGAGTTGGGTGTTTCCTTGGCCCCTCAATGGAGGAGACACCCTCATTTGCTGTGGTCATCAGACAAGCAGCTGAAGTCCTGGGCATACAGTTTCCTTCCATTGAGGAGAAAACCCATCTCATCACAGAAGCTTTGCAGCCTGGTCAGGCTTCATGTAGGCCCATGTTGCATTCAAGAAAACCCTGACTGACACTCAAATGGGTACCTGAGCTAAGCCTTGCTCTTGCCTACCTGTGAATAGGCAGGTAACACAACACCACAGACCTGCTCCAGGTGGCCCTGTTTTCCTAAATTAGAACACTACTCCTGAGAGCCTCTTAAATCAGGCATCTACTAGCAGACTTAATGCCAACTCATTTCCTATTACTTTCTCAACGCACTGCAAAGCATACTGGAGTCCCATGCTCTTCTCTAGGCGGGATGCATCTCCAAAATGCTTGCAAAAGTGCTGACAATGCGCTGTAATATGGACTGTGAGCCCGAGAGCACCGAGGAATCCAAGATGGTGCCGGGAGGACGACAGCCCCACAGGGAGGTCAGCGCTACAGCTCCGAACGGCGGAGGCAGGGTGACGTCGCCGGAGGAGGAAGGCGGGAAATCAGGTGTGTGACGGCTGTTGGAGGCAGACGCGGGAAAGAGGAAGAAGACGGCGGAAGAAGGTACAGGACGGGAAGGACACGGAGAGCCAGAGGTGTTTTACCGGAGCAAGGAGGAGGCATCCCGAGGACTGGAGGACGGAGGAGCCGAGCCAAGGAGGGGGGGAAGCCCCAACACACACCGCGCTGGTATCCGGTCGTCCCCAGGAGAGACAGGACGCTGCGATACCCACCGCTACGGTCCTGGAGGACCTTAGCTCCAGGTAAGTGTCCCTTTTAACTTCCTGGAGGAGGTTTACGGGGAAGGGCATAAAGGGTCTTTGGCCTAAGTGAAGGGAGAGCACCATTATTTGCAGTTCCCCAGCACTGGAGACCTTTACTCTTTCATTCCTCCCTCTTTGTTTTCCCTTGCACTGTTCCTCGGTGACCAAAAGATATTGGTGATGGGTGAGCACACTGGTTATAAATACCATAAGAGTTGAATCTTGACGGTATTGTATTTTCTGTTTGCCTTTTGGGGACGCCGGTTCGGGTTGTGATTACCGGAGGAGTACTGGTCTGAGGAAGAAGGCCATACCAGAAGATTAAGTTGAAAATCCTTGTTGTCCCGCGTTTGGAGGACTCCTTATTCTCTCTGCTTCTATGAGTTTTCCCCACATTCATCCTACGTAGAGACTGGCAGACCTGTGATTGACAATAAAGTTCTTATACTATTCCCTCATACAACCCAGTGTGCTCTAGCCTTACTAGAAAGGGGCGGGGAGAAGGAGCACAAAGCATTACATGCGCGTTGTCAGCAGTGGTGAAAAGATCGAGCCATGGTTCTCACTACTGCTGGAAGACTCCCTGCACCACCTCTGGGTTTAATTGTCATTCAGGATCCGCCAAGCATCGCTGAGTAGATTCATCTACTTTGGTGTTTAAATATCACACCAGGTGGTGCTTGACTAGGGAAATACCCTGTCGATTCAGCCAGTTCCAGAAACGCAGGGCCTCCTGGCCCAGGAGTCAGCACCTCACTCCTCCCTTATTGTTACAATACAAAATGGCGGTAGTATTGTTTGCGAGAACCTGAAACAGACTCCCTTTGATGGACGGTAGGAAGGCTTTCAACACCAAGCAAGTGGTCCACAACTCCAGCAGATTGATGTGGAGTCGGGTTTTTGACAGAGACCAGAGTTCTATGATCTCTAGGTCTTAAAGATGAGCTCCCCAAAAGAAGGATCTGCCACTTGCTACAGTTAAACAGCGACCACTGCAAATTGTTTTGCAATCCCCTCTGAAACCTGGTTGGAATTTGACAGGTTTCCTTGGTGCTGGGCCCACTGAGACGTCAGATCCCAATGTAGAACCTGCATATGCCATCTCTCATGGTCGACAAGTAGGATGCAGGAGGCCAATAGGCCAAGAAGCCCCAGAGCCTCCCTCACTGAGATCAAGGAATGAGGCCGAAACATTGGGAACATAGCCCGAATGTCCTGGACTCGCTGATCTGGAGGGAACGCTGAAAATACACTGTATCCAGAACAGCTCAGATGAACGAGAGCCTCTGTCATGGGGTCATGTGTGTTTTTGGCACATTGATGGTGAACCCAAATGATTTCAGAAGGTTTGCCATGATCTTGAGGTGGTCTACAATTGATTGTGGCGAGCCCGCTTTCAACAGCCATTTGTCAAGGTAGGGGAAGACTGGTATGCCCGACCTCTGAAGATATGCTGCAACCTTTACCATCACTTTTGTGCATACCCGAGGGCCACTGGTGAGGCCAAAGGGGAGCGCAGTAAACTGGAAATTCTCTTGGCCCACCTTGAACACTAGGTAGTGTTTGTGGGTCTGCAGGACGGATACATGGATATACGTGTCCTGCAGGTCCAACACTACCATCCAGTTATTGGGATTAAGGGCAAAGAGAATCTTCTGCAGGAAGAAGTTGACAGCTGAGAGTACTAAAATAGGCCGAACCTCTGTCCTTTTTGGCACTAGGAAATAGCAGGAGTAACATCCAGTGTCTATTTCTGAGCCTGGCACTATCTCTGTGGCTTCTGCCATCAAAAGAGCATGTGCTTCCAGCAGCTGAAAGCCACGCTGATGGGTTAGATATAGTATCCACCAGACAGAGTGCTATTGAAGGTAAGTAACATCAATTATACTACCAGCCAGGTCTTTAAGATCCCCTCTTCAAGAATTAATGGAAGATCCTTATTTTTGCAGCTCAAGGAGAAGGAACAACATTTTCTGTTCTGGCACTCTCCTTTCAAAATTGCCTCCCTTACTCATTAAGTGCTGTTGCAGACTACAAGACCTACAGAGAAAACTGGGCCTGGTACCATTGTATTCCTCTTTGTACTTGCCAAAACTATTTGTATTTTTAGATGTATTAAACATATCTGCTGCTAAGGCTATATGGAGTATTTGAGCATTTGCACCAGATGGTAGTGGAGGTGATTGGCTATTTTTGGAACAATTCAGCAAAAGTACATAATATATAATTCTATACGGGTTCATACACGGTTCCATAAATTAGAAGAGCAAGAGTCAGGGGATCAGGTAAAGGGTACTATGTTATCTGCATTAGTCATCTGTGCAGATCATTGAGACTCAAAAGATGGACCTTGAGTGTGAGATTATGTGCATGAAGGGAAGATTCACTTTGATGTTCACTTTTATGGGAATTACAGTGGAGAGGTGCTAATAGTCCAGGTTATCTAAAGTTAGACGGGGAGATTGTATGTCTAGGAATGGAAAGGTGTTTATGGTGTAGGGGTGTAGTGAAAAGGGGTGAGGTGCTGTGCGCTGTATGAAGACATGGTTGAGGAGTTTGTAGAGTATTGTGTGTAGCTTGGAGAGACAGCCCATCCATGCAGTAGGGTAAAGTGTGTGTCTGGGGCCAGAGGGGTTGGAAAAAAATGGCCGGCAGCAAAGTATATCTGCACTTTATATCTGCATTGAAGATGGTCGCAGCATGCTGTGGAGACAAAAAAACGAGAAATTATGAATGCAGAGATAAGGTAGCTGGAACCTGCCAGTAAAAGCAAATGGGTATAATGAAGGACTCCAGACTCATGCAGCAGTTATATTGCTCGATATATTGGTACCTGAGAGAGAGAGTGCCAGCAATTTAGAGATCTGCACACTGGTCATGCCAAATTGCAGATAGGCTCTGTGTCTGAGGGTACCGACAAACTAAGAAAGCAACTGATGTCAGTGCGCATGGATGGCGCTTATATGCGCACAATGCCACCTACATGTGCGCAGGAGTACTGCAGATCTAGCCTGACATCAGGAGAATATTCAAAAGGTGAGGAGTCTGAGTTAGCTAGAGTAGCCAACAGAAAGATCGTATGGAGGGTAAGGAACTTGTTCATTTTGCCCACAAAAGTTCCCTTGTTTTTTTGTGTGCTTTTTAATGAAAGTTTGAGGGATGCCTAATTCTGCTGTTTATCAGTTCACAGGCACTGGAATCCCCGTGTCTCACAGGGCATCAGGTCACATCAGTACTGTATAACACCTTGATAGGGGTTGATCACCCAGTTAAGCTGTGATGGCCATCAAAATGACATCCCACTCAATAGTAGCCACGCCCCTGCCACTTCATCACTGTTGAGCCATAAGCGCTACCAAAGCAGCCATGCTTAATTTTTCTAGGTGCAGGTAATCAAGCCATTGTTTGGTATTTGTGGCTTTGCCTTTCCATTTCCCACTGTTTCTTCTGGCAATTACAAACTTGTTTTGTGCCCTTTGTCCTATGCATGAGTCCTAATAGGTACAGCAGTAGACTAGGAGCCAGCCTGTCACCTCGCCTACAAGTGTGATGATTTCCTCGCAACACTATTGAATCATGTCCACTCCCATACCATGTGAAAGAAGTCCACCCTCGTGTTATCGCATCTAGGGCAGGCATTGTAGACTCCCAGATATATTGCACTAATCTAATGGGAAAAGTAGGTCTTATGTAAATAATTAAATGGGGAACATTTGAAACATGAGTTTCTGGACCCTCTGTTGGTGTATTCCAGTGTTTTTACTCACTCCCTATTTGAGAGTGATTTACTCAGTTTCCCCTTCTCATTTATCCTTCAGAGCAGAAGCATAAGGGTAAAAAGCTGGTGCCATCACTTAATGTTGAATGGTGACAGCATGCTTGCTCTTCCCATAATACAATAATATTGTAAGCACATCAGACTTAGGGGTTTCATTTTCTCCCCCCACCCCACGTCATTCTTGCTGCTCTTACTAAGGTATTATGTCATGAATTGCCCAAAGTGCCAGTACATACTCTTCTCCTATGGAATCAAGTGTGTTCTGTCCAAGAATAAGTCACCAAATGTAGCAACTCCTACTTTTGTGTATGGCAATTTATCTTGTAATTTTGCAGTGTCTTTAAACTTCAGAAGGCACCACAGAAGGATCTAAAGTGTACATACACCCAATACATCAAGCCTTATCAGGTATGGTCCCAGCAGTACCTCACGGTATTATGTGATTTTAGTTGTACCTTGATTAAATTTGTCACTCCTAACAACATAGTCTGTATGGAATCCCTGCAAATATAAGCTTTTAGTTTTGCTACCTCTGTGTCTGCCTCCTACTGCAGATTCCTCACCTTAGAATATCCCCCATGCATCAAACTGGATTTGTAGAATTTTCCAGCCGTGTTCCATGCAACAATAAATGGCATTGTGCAGCTCCATTCTGACTTCATACTGCCTGGTGCTGCCTATAAGTACCACCCTTGCATGCTAACGTCAGTTCCTTTTTTGTGCTTTTCACCATGGCCTCGGAGCTCTGCTCCCACCTTTGTCGATCATCTGACGACTTCAAGCTATTTTTCGACAGTTTACTACAGAACAATTGATCTGGACATGCATTAGTTCCCCTGGGCATTGTCAACTCGGCAGCAAATAAAGACATTCAAGAAGGCCAAGCTACGAATTCTGGCCATGCTTCTGGCTCCCTCTGGTGTGCTCTCAGGCCGTACGGAACTGCAGGGGCCTTTGATTCGAGTTACCACTTGCAGCCCTCCTCCAACACTGCTGGTCCCATTGGGGCATGTTATGGGTCCAGTACTTACTCTGATATAGACTTCCTCTCTGGCCCCAAGATCCAGGTCGGTCCATTTTACCTTAATGCCACCGGTGCCAATTGACGACCAGGTGCTAACACCCATGTCAGATCCCGAGCTGACACTGGCCCAAGCTCGACTGATGTTGCGCTATTAAATCACAAATGCACCACCACTTACGATGCAGCCTGACTCTAAATCAGTGCCTCTATCGAAACACAACTATCAGCAGAGGATCCATTTTCTTTTTGGTTCTGATTCTTATCCTGTGCCAGAACACGGTGCACCTCAGGACGATGGTAAGGAGGATGGCTTGCTCCTCCCTCTCATTGTACTGATGATGCCTTATATCATGACCTACAAAACACCAGTGGGCAAAACACCTCCCCTGAAACAGAGCTTGCCTTGCCACATAGGAAGCCAACGGTCATTTGCACTGGTGGTTTGGTGAGCAGCTGAGAATTCCTGCAAGCCCTCCACTGAGTCTGACAAATGTTTTGACAGAAATTTTACAGCCTGGGTCAGCAACATTGAGCCATTGCTTCCATTCAATGATGCCCTCATGGATACCTTGACGGCTACCTGGTTGAAACCATATTCTTGTCTGCTCGTTAGCCAGCAGGTGGCCAGGCGACACAGGCCTGTGACCAGTGATTTTGATTTTCTCACCAAGCACCCTACTCTGGAAAGCCTAATTTTTCAGGCTTTGACAAGTAAAGTGAATCCTAATTCTTTTCTAGCCAGACCCCCCCGCCCCCCAACCCCCACCCACGATAGAGAATCCAGAAGAACTAATGCTTTTGGCAAAAAAAATATATCTTCTGCTAGCCGGGCACTGAAGTCCATAAACACAAATCTGTCTCTTGGGCCAATATACACATGTCCTATGGGACATGGCGTGCAAGATCTTGCTAGTGTTCTCTCTGAACCCTAGGGCCCCCTTGGCTCACATGTTCAATGATGGGTAGGATGCAGCAAAATAGTAATCTGCACAGGCTTAGATACCACTGATTGAAATGGCAGGGCACTTGGTCTGAGTGTTGTGCTCCACAGACATGCCTGAATGACATCAGCCAGATTTTCTGGCAATTTGCAGGCAATCCTGATGGATATGCCCTTTGATGAGTGTCACCCTTCAGAGAGAAGGTGAACTCTGGGCTGGAACAGTGTGAAGACAGTAGAGGTACTCCTGGGGCCTACTAACTCCTGCTAAACCATTTCCACCATCAATTCTGCAACTTTGGGGAGTTCTGGGCGATTAACCTACATAAAATGGCAGGCTTCCCATACTGCAATGCAGTAGACAACTCAGTCATCTGTGGCCATGAACACCATGATGCAAGACATTGCATAGGCCAGCAGAGGCACCAGTCATCCAACTCTTCTCCCCCTGCTACAAGCAGCTTTAGTTTGTCCTCAGTAACTCACGCCCAACCAGTGAGGAGCAGAATTCAGCACTTTCTCCCAGTTTGGCGAACCATCATGTCTGAAAAATGGGTTTACAGATTACTCAAAAGGGCTATGCCCTGCACTTCCTCTTTTTCCAACCCAACATTCCTCCTGCACCAAAACCGAATTTTGGAGGAACATCTGTCCATTCTGCTCCAAGGGTGCCATCCAATGGGCACTGGATTCGAAGAAAAACGTGGGTTGTAATTTCCTCTATTTCCGTGTCCCGAAAAAGGATTGAGGCATCATGCCTATCCTGGACCATTGACTCCTGAATGCTTTCCTCCAGAAGGACAAGTTCAAGATGCTCACATTGGCTCAGACTCTATCGCTCTCTGCCCAGGAGACTGAATTGTGTCCCTGGACCTGCAGGGCACATATTTTCATATGCTCATCTTGCAGTCCTACATACGTTACCTCCAATTCAAGTTGAGCAACACACTTTCAATTTGCTGTGCTGCTTTTCAGTCTCACCTCTTCCTCTTAGGTGTTCACAAAAGTGATGTTTGTGGTTGCTACCCATCTTCGAAGGTCCTGCATTCTGTACATCAATGTCTGGAAGCTGGAGCCAGGCTTGGCGTAGTCAGTGGTGGACTACTTTCAGATGACGGCAGAACTAACATTGTTGGTCCTAGCATCAAGGCCGCTTTTCCAGCACCATCCAGGTTTTGAAGGAGATGTCTCAGGATCTGCAGTGTTTGTTGGCTGACCGATCACAATTTGTCCTGTTGGCAAGCCACTCTCCTTTCCCCACTCAGTGCTGACAATTTTGACAAATTCATAGCTACTGGATTGAGAGGGTTATCTGGGG
Source organism: Calotriton arnoldi (assembly GCA_963921515.1). NCBI lineage: Eukaryota > Metazoa > Chordata > Amphibia > Caudata > Salamandridae > Calotriton > Calotriton arnoldi. The sequence goes on from CAWUFW010000063.1 coordinate 4,273,412, forward strand.
CAGGTAAAGATCCAAGGACTCTGGTCTCCAGTGATGGGCCAGCCCCACATTACCCAACAAAGCTTTGGGCCATCTATTTGGCTCTGAAATCGTTCTTGCACCAGTCATGGGAAGGCTGGTGCAGGTTCTCATGACAACGCTACCACTATGTGGTACTACACTAAACAGGGCGAAGTGGAGTCCTGCGCCCTTCACTTGGAGGCTCTATGCCTCTGTAGGTGGCTGGAACAACAGAACATGTGCCTGGTTGCCTAACATCTTACGAGGTCTCTGAATGCCTGAGCAGACAAACTGAGAAGATGTCATATGGCAGATCACAAGTGGCGTCTACATTCTGAGATGGCTCAGGGAGTATTTAACCAATGGGGAAAGCCCTAGATAGATCATTTACCACCGTCAAGAATGTGCAATATCAACAATATTGTACATTGGAGTTTCCGCAAGAGTTCTTGTTAGGAGACCCATCTCTTATGCCCCAAGTTGTGAAGAAGATCAACAACAGCCTGGCCAAGTGTGGTAACTGGTTATTCTTCTGTATTTCTTTTATTACCATGCTTATTCTATGTTCTTTAACCAAGCTTCCTTACCTGAACAGTGTTCTACCTTATTGCTATTTATCTTTGTAATTATTGGTCAGTCTTTGTTGTATTCTTGATTTCAAGTTCTGAAACATGGATTCGAGTCAGTTTGGATCCTGTCTTCTTTGTGTGTGGATGCTTGGAATAAAACCTGCACTTGAATACATTTTCTGTCTCAAGTGTAATCTGTACTTACGATACCAAGTCATCCTAATTGCCCTGGAATTGTTCAGGAGAGTGTGGTAACTGGTACTTCTGAGCATGTGCATCTAATTTAGACTTCTAACCGCAGATCGTTAACTTAAAATATTGCCCAGACTGGATCTGGAAATGTTAGAAAATTGCTCTCTCTGCAGGGACACCCCCAAACATTTTGCCTTCCTCCTCCAGTTTTTCTGACGTGTTTGTTGGCATTAGGACTCTGAGCACTTTACCAAGTAAGTCCCATCAGAAGAAGTCCAAGACGTTGAAGCATTCTTCGCTTTCTGCGCACCAGTCCCATTCGTCGGACGAGTTGCGAGAATGACGCCACAAGTCCAGGCTCCGCTCCCAGATTGTCCCTGTGGAGCCCGCACCTGACCCTGGGCCTGCTGCACGCTGCCTTGAATTTCCTGGGGCTGGAATGACTCCTGTCCAACTTAGAGAGTTTTATGAGACTATGAGCCTCATTTTGTGGGTGGCTGGACTCCTCTGGAGCACGTTCAGGTCCCATGGGTTAGGGAGGGACTTCGATGGGTCCGCCCTCAGAGTCAGTCGCGCCCTCATGGTCCATTGATGGATCCAGATCAGCGCAGCTGCAACTTCACAACCTCCTTTGGGGACCATTTCATTGGCGCCATTCTTTGCAGGGCTGAGTCATCGTGATTCCCAACTCCAATATGGAGCCGGACCAGCATTGCATTACATCGGTTCAGGTGCCAACCAGGCCCACCTGGCCTGAATTGGAGCTGAAGCCCTATTTCCCTGAAGGGCTCCCTGAGGAACACAAATGGAGGTGATAATGAGAATTCCTATGGCTTTTCCGACCCTCTAGCAGAGTACATGGCCAACGACACCTTATATGAGTACCTGGCTAATGCCAGTGGGCTGGACGCCTCACCAGACATTGCCCTCCTCTCTTCTCCCACAGTGACTACAGAGGAAAGGCTTCCTTTGCAATGGTGGTCTGGAGGGCGGCTGAGGTCCTGTATCTTTAGCTGCCCACGGTTGAGGTCAAGACCCGGGGTGTCTGCCCTCAAATCCCTTAATTCCCTTCAGTGAAACCCTCACTGATGTCCTACTTGGGACATGGGCTACACCCTGCATAAGCTGTCCTGTGCGCCAGGCTATTTCCCGCCGCCATCACCCCGCTCCTGGGGACCCAGCCTTCCTCAGCAAGCATCCCACCCCTGAGAGCCTGGTGGTCCAGGCTTTTACCTCCAAAATCAATCACAGCGAATTCACTACTACGCCATCAGATAGGGATTCCAAGAGGCTGGATACCTTTGGAAAGAGGATTTTTTTCTTCCACCAGCCTTGTACTGTGTTCTGTGAATACTGCGTGCTTATTGTGGTGATAGTCCCATACAAAATGGGAAATGGTTGCACATGTGCTGCCTGTGGTCTTGGAGGAGGCCCGAGCCATACCCTCTCAAGCTATTGCTGACAGGAGAGATGCAGCAAAGAACTGAAAGAGACACGTTAGTGACAGATTCCTTACCTTAGAATATCCCCAGGCGTCAGGCTGGATCCGGAAAGTTTTTGCGTAGCAGTACCCTTGCGCGTCGGTAGGCGGCGTCGTGCGGCTCCGCGTTCGGCGTCGTGATCGCCGGGATGACGTTGCGGGCAGTACTTAGGCGCCGCCCCTGCGCGCTGACGTCAGTTCTTCTTTTTCCGCGCCAGCAAGCGCAGATCCGGGAAGAGCAGTGCCCTAGTCATTTTTTGACTAACTTTTTTGGTGAATTTTTTCACTGTTTTTTCTTCGAATCGACTTCAAGGTGTCGTAGGGATGCCCGGGTTTAAACGTTGCGGCGCCTGTACTAGGATGATGTCCATCACAGACCCGCATCGGGAGTGTCTCTTCTGCCTCGGCCGAGGCCACGACACGGAGTCTTGTTCCGACTGCCGGGCCCTCAACCCGAAAGCTTTGCGAGAGCGGTCTCGAAAGCTCCTCGAGGCCCAACATTCGGCTCCGCGCAAGCCCCGGTCGCGTGAGAGGTCCAGGGGTCGATCGCGGAGTCCACACCGGTCGTCGGCATCGAAGTCTTCTTCGTCCGGTAAGTCCAAGCACAAAAAGTCCAAAAAGCATCGTCGCTCTAGGACTTCGCCTCGCCCGGTCTCGCGACTCGGCTGAGGCCCCTCCCGGCACCGTCCCCGCGGCCCCGGACATGCCTGTGGAGTCGCCCCGCAATACCCGTCCTTCCCGGGTTCGGGGGCGGATCCGGCCCAAGTACAGGAATTCCTGTCGGCCATGGCCCGCCTCTTCGGGCCTCAAGGTCCCTCCGGTGCGCCTTCGGGCCCCGCGGGCCCTGATGGGGTTGCTCCGGCGTCGCCGACGGCTTCGGCCCCGGCGTCGCCCGTGCCTCCAGCCTCGATCCCGGCTCCGGCCCCGGCCTCGATCCTGGCTCCACAACCCCCATCGACGCCGGTCGACCTAACGACACCTCCGCCGGCGCCGATGTCTCCGGTGCCGTTCTCGACGCCGCCTGGGGCTCCGGGCGGCGTCGTCCCCCAGTTCCTTCCGGCTCCGGACATGGACCCGGACCGACGTCGCTCGACACCGGTTCCGGCGCCGATGGGACCTTGGGTCCCATATGTCCCTCCTCCTCCTTATTTTGAACCAGAGGAGGACCAGGAGGACTGGGAGGGGTCTGATGACCCTCTGACACAACAGTGTCAGTACGATGAGGACTGGACAGAGGGTCTAGGGGATGCCAGTGGTCTAGATACTTCCCCTGACACTGGCATGCTGTCTCCTCCCGTGGCTACGGAGGAGGGAGCCAATTTTGCAACGGTGTTGCGTAGGGCGGCTGGGGCCTTACGTCTCCAACTCCCTACTGTGGCGGTCAAGACTAATATCTTGACAGAGGTGCTTCAGCCGGCAGCCTCCTCTTCGGAGACTGTGCTGCCGTTTAACGACGCCCTCACTGACGTTCTTTGGGCGCCTGGTCCAAGCCCAACACAGGGGCTCCTGTGGATAGGAACGTGTCCCGACGCCATCGCCCAGCTCCGGGCGACCCCCTGTTTCTCTCTGTCCACCCCACTCCTGAGAGCTTGGTTGTCCAAGCCTCCGCTTCCCAAACCGCCTTCCCTACCGCCCCTCCGGATAGGGAATCCAAACGCCTGGATCAATTTGGGAAGAAGGGTTTTTCTTCCTCCAGTGCTGGCTTGCGGTCCATCAACACCGCTTGTCTTTTGGGCCGATATACCCACTCCTTGTGGGATTCGGTGGCGAATGTTTTGCCCCAGTGTTCTGAGGAGGTCCAGACACTGCTTTCCCGCGCCATTGCGGAAGGAAGGGATGCGGCCAAATACACAATACGATGTGGCCTTGATACCGCCGACTCGCTGGGCAGGTCTATTGCAACGATGGTGGCGCTTCGACGCCACGCCTGGCTGAGAACCACTGGTTTTTCAGGGGATGTCCAGAATACTCTCATGGACATGCCCTTTGATGGAGTCGGTCTTTTTGGGTCCAAAGCAGACCATGCGTTGGAGCGCTTTAAGGACTCACGGGCTACTGCTAAGTCCCTGGGCCTTCTGCTACACGCCCTCCGCTGACTTCTGCTTTTCGCCCCTATCGTGGCCACGGTAGGGGCGCCCCTTCACGTCAGCAGCCCAGCCACCGGCCCGCGCAGCAGGCGTCTTCGCGTGGCCGAGGACGTGGATTCCGCTGTGGCGGATCGGGCAACCAGCGTGCGGGTCAGGCCACCACCTCCAACCCGTCCGCGGCCTCCAAGCCCTCCTAGTCCCTCTTTTCAGGTGCACAGCACGCCAGTAGGGGGCAGGGTCCGCCATCACCTTCCCCACTGGCGTACTATCACCTCGGACAGGTGAGTCTTGGACATTGTCCGAAGGGGCTACTCCCTCCCCTTCGAGACCACCCCCCCAGCCATACCACCTCAATTCCACCGCATGTCAGGGGATCACTTGGTTCTTCTGAAGAAGGAAGTCACGGCCCTCTTGGCCAAGAGGGCCATCGAGCATGTTCCGACCCCAGAAGTAGGGCGTGGTTGCTACTCCCACTACTTCCTGGTGCCCAAAAAGGACAAGGAGGACATGCGTCCTATCTTGGACCTCCGGAACGTCAATCGCTTCCTCCGGAAGGAGAAGTTCAAGATGCTCACCCTAGCTCAGGTCTTGACTGCCCTCGACCCTGGAGACTGGTTGGTAGCGTTGGACTTGCAGGACGCATATTTCCACATCCCCGCCCTGCCGGCCCACCGGCGTTACCTTCGGTTCACGGTAGGCCCCGAGCATTTTCAGTTCACCGTGCTCCCCTTTGGCCTTACCAGTGCCCCTCGGGTGTTCACGAAAGTGTTGGCGGTGGTTGCAGCTCATCTGCGCCGGGCAGGGGTTTCAGTCTTCCCCTACCTCGACGACTGGCTGCTGAAGGCGGGCTCGTCCCAGGCAGTCGTCTCCCACCTCCAGACTACGGCCGAACTCCTGCACTCGTTGGGGTTCTCCATCAATGTGCCGAAGTCGCATCTGATTCCTTCTCCACAGCTCCTTTTCATCGGAGCAGTTCTGGACACGACGCAGTTTCGGGCCTATCCTCCCGAACGGCGAGTCCGGGATATTCAGGCTATGATTCCGATCTTTCAGCCTTTATCCTGGGTTTCGGTACGGATGACCCTGAGGCTGCTGGGCCTCATGGCCTCCTGCATCCTGCTGGTCAATCATGCCAGATGGCATATGCATGCTCTGCAGTGGGACCTGAAGTTCCAGTGGGCGCAGCACCAGGGCAACCTGTCCGATCACGTCCAGATCTCGGAGGGGACTGCAAAACAGTTGCAGTGGTGGCTCTCGAACCGGCAATGGGTCATGGGCAGATCCCTCTCCCTTCCCCAGCCATAGCACACAGTTGTGACGGACGCGTCCCTTCTGGGATGGGGCGGTCACATGGGAGAGGCGGAGATCAGAGGCCTCTGGTCTCCGGCGGAGTCCCGGCTCCATATCAACCTTCTGGAGCTCCGGGCGATCCGACTTGCACTCAAGGCATTCCTTCCCTCTGTCAAAGGGAAGGTAGTGCAGGTGTTCACAGACAACACCACCGCCATGTGGTACTGCAACAAACAAGGCGGGGTGGGGTCGTGGACCCTTGTCAGGAGGCTCTGCGCCTCTGGACATGGCTGGAACATCAGGGCATGTTCCTGATGGTTCAACACCTGGCAGGTTCCCTGAACGCCAGGGCGGACGAACTCAGCCGCAGGTGCATGATGGATCACGAATGGCGTCTTCACTCGGAAGTGGCGCAAGGACTCTTTCTACAGTGGGGAGAGCCTTGGTTAGATCTATTCGCCACCGAAGAGAACGCGCAATGTCATCAGTTCTGCGCGTTGGAATTTCCAAGGCGGCACTCGCTCGGCGACGCTTTCGTCACGAGTGGAGTTGCGGTCTATTGTACGCCTTTCCGCCTATACCACTTCTACCCAGAGTGTTGAAGAAGATTCGGCACGACCGGGCCCAAGTCATTCTTGTGGCTCTGGACTGGGCTCGAAGAGTTTGGTATCCCGAGCTACTCAATATGAGCGTAGATCCCCGATCCGTCTGCCTCTTCGGGAGGATCTTCTGTCGCAGCAGCAGGGGACGGTCCTCCACCCGAACCTGTCCAGTCTACACCTGCTTGCGTGGAGATTGAGCGGCGGCAGTTGATTCCTTTCGACTTGCCTCCCGAAGTTTGTGATGTGATTCTGGCAGCCAGGCGTCCCTCCACTAAGGTGGTATACGCCTGCAGGTGGAACAAATTTGTGGCATGGTGCACAGCAAAGGCTGTGAATCCCCTTTCTGCCCCTGTTTCTGAGATCCTTCTGTTCCTTCTCTCTCTGGCCCAACAGGGTTCTGCCCTGGGTACCATCAAGGGTTATCTTTGTGCTATCTCGGCCTTCCTCAGGCTCCCTGATCAGCCCTCCCTTTTCAAGTCCCCTGTTGTTAACAGGTTCCTAAAAGGCATTACTCACCTCTTCCCTCCTGTTCCGTTTGTGATGCCTCAGTGGGACTTGAACTTGGTTCTTACCTTTTAATGTGCGCTCCCTTTGAGCCTCTACATAACTGTCCTCTTCGTCTTCTGACTCTGAAGACAGCCTTTCTGGTGGCCATCACCTCCGCTCGGCGGGTGAGTGAGCTCCAGGCTCTATCTTGCAAACCTCCCTTTCTGTCTGTTCATCCAGACAAGGTTGTTCTTCGGACGCGTCCGTCCTTCTTGCCAAAGGTGGTTACTGCTTTCCACATTGGGCAGACCATCACTTTGCCCACCTTCTTTCTGCCTCCGCATCCTTCCAGAGAGGAAGAGAGGCTCCACCGTCTGGACCCAAAACGTGCGCTCTCCTTCTATATTGACTGCACAAAACACTTCCGGGTGGATGACCAGCTCTTTGTTGGCTACGTGGGCGCCAAAAAAGGTCGGGCGGTGCACAAGAGGACCATCTCCCGCTGGGTTACCTTGTGCATCAAGACCTGCTATTCTTTGGCTAAGAAGGAGCCTCCTGTTGGGCTGCGTGCCCATTCCACCAGGGCAACGGCTGCTACCACGGCCTTGGGCCGCGGTGTTCCGCTGCCGGTTATCTGTCAGGCAGCTACGTGGGCCTCGCTGCACACGTTTACAAAGCATTACTGCCTTGACAGTCAGGTCCGGAGGGACGGCTTCTTTGGCCGTTCTGTCCTCCAGGACTTCCTTGTCTGATCTTTGTTCGCAGACCCACCACCGGGGTTGGTATTGCTGGGGTATCTATTCTAAGGTAAGGAATCTGTCACTAACGTGTCTCTTTCAGATGCACAATTACTAACTTGTGTAACGATATATCTGTAAGAGACAGTAGTTAGTGACAGATTCCTTACCGCCCCACCCATCCTCCCCGTTCTGCGAACTGATTTCTAGGGTTAAGGACATCCCTTTCAGGGCCCTAGTATTTTTCAGACACCTATGTCAGCTTCTTGCATGGCTCTGCGTTCCTGGCGCGGAAAGTCGTGTACAGAACTGACGTCAGCGCGCAGGGGCGGCGCCTAAGTACTGCCCGCGACGTCATCCCGGCGATCACGACGGCGACGACGGACGCGGAGCCGCACGACGCCGCCTACCGACGCGCAAGGGTACTGCTACGCAAAAAACTTTCCGGATCCAGCCTGACGCCTGGGGATATTCCAAGGTAAGGAATCTGTCACTAACTACTGTCTCTTACAGATATATCGTTACACAAGTTAGTAACTTGTGCGTCAGGTACGACGTGAGGGACGTTTCGCCCATCTGGTGCTTCCGGACTATTTGGTCTAACAGATTAGCAGATCCACCTCCGGGGAGAGACTCCTTGGTATCTATTCTAAGGTAAGGAATCCGTGGCTAGAAGTCTCTGTTAGATGAATAAGTCACTTACCTTCGGTCTCAAACTGAGGTCAGTGTGCTGGACTTCTCATAAATGTCCAGATCTAGTCTGAAGCTTGGGGGATATTCTAATGTAGGAATTTATGGCTAGATAGAGTCTCTACTAGATAAGGCGTTACTGAAGGTAAGAAACATGTTCATCTGTCTACCAAACCGGGAGGACCGCCTGTCTCAGAAACAGAGTAGGGTCTTTCATCCAAAACTGCTGCAACTTACACCTCCATGCATGGAGCTTGAACAATAGCAAATAATTGTATTTGATTTGCTGTCTGAAGTGCTGGAAGTTATTATCCTTACCTCCAGACATTATTCATGAAATCCATCTACATGGGATGCTGGGACATGTTCTTATCTTGGTGTGGTGCCTGGTACACTAACTCCTTATTAGTGAAGCTGTTGGGTATCCTTTTGTTTGTTTTGTCTTTAGACCACCAAGGCCTTTTAGCGGGAACTATCAGCACTTTCTGCCTTGAGTAACAACTGTCCTTGTTCACATCACCAGTTGTGATAATGTTAAAGAAAGAAAGGATTGACACACGTTCCTCCTCAAACTGTTTGTGATGCCCCACTAGGACCTTCCCTTTGTCTAGATTTTCCTATTGTATACTTCCTTCCAGCCTTTTCATAGTTGCTTGCTGTATCTCTTGACTCTGATAACTGTCTTCCTCATTGCGATACATCAGCCCGTCGTGTGAGTGAACTGCAGGCACTTTCAGTGATGCTACCCGACACTACTTTCTTTCCAGACAAATTGGTTGTGAGGACTTGGGGGTCCACTTTGCCTAAGGTTGTGACTCCCATTCATGTTGGGTAGCCGATTATACTATCAATGATCTTTGCTCCCCCTTACCCCTAGAAAGAGGCGGACCCCAAAAAGGATTTAAGTTAATACATTGATTGTACCAAGGATCATCGAGTGAATGATCAGCTTTTCGTGGGGTTTTCTGGAGCAATGAAAGTTAAGGGTGTGCAGAACAGGATCCTGTCCAACTAGATAGGCCTCTACATCAAGGTCTGCTACACACTGGCCAAGAAACAGTATCCAGAAGGTTGAGAGTCCATTCCGCCACTAACAGTGCGTAGGTGTGAAGGGTGTCTGTCTTTGATATCTTCCAGGCTGTGGCATCGGCATTGGTGCAAACGTTCACAAAGCTCTTCTGTCTTGACAGCCAGATCCAGCAAGAAGAACTGCTTGGTTCTCCAACACATTTTAGTTTGAGTTCACTCCACTTTCCCTCCCCCTTCCTAAGTTACTGCTTTGGTACATATTCTAAGATGAGCAATCTGTGGTTAGAAGTATCCATCAGAAGAATTAAGTTCCTTTCTGGTGAATAATCTGTCTAGCAACAAATTCTCCACCGATCCTCCCACCTCCCCATGCTGTGGATTTGACACTTTTCTCCATCTTAAAAAGTTCTTAATTTAGCGAGCAGCACAATATTATCAACAATTGTTTTATGCTCCCTATGATTTCAGTTACTAATTTTCTCATATTTCGTCAGCAATTACGTCAAAGATCGACTCAAAAGATTTTGAGGTTCGATCGCTGTTGCAGATGCTGCAAGATGAGGCCCTTGCCAGACTCACACAAGATCTACGTGGCCGCGTTCTTTGATATACCCGATGGCCATCAGGAAAGGGGAGACCAAGCGACCTTTCGCCAAAACCCATAGCAATACTGTTAGAAATAAGGACTGGCTGTCCAGCTGAGGTTGCAGGTTGAATTCTTACGCTCGGGCTCTGTCAGAGGCTATAAAGACCCCTAGGTAACTGAAGGCTGTCGGCAGCACCCTCAGCCTGGGCGCCCATGGCATGAGCGGTGGCTAAGGGGCAATAGGGAAGATAGAGGATTTGGCCTCGTTCATGCAGAGCCTGGAGCAGGACCCGAAGGTCCGGGCGATCTGAAGAGCCCGAGGCCCAGATTCTCCTGGATTGCCCAAAAACAGTAGAACAACATCCGCATAGAGATATTTCCTGGTACCTACCTCCGTAGACCACTTTAAGCCGCGAAATAAAGCATTACATGCACCCAGGCCGCTAGAGGCTCGATAGCCAAGGCAAACAGCAGGGGGGAGAGTATGCAGCCCTGATGAATACCCCCCTGACCCGCACCCTTGCCATGAGATTGGTCGCACCAAACTGATGACCCACGCATCCTGTGGTTCATTTCAGGGTATCACCCCCCACACCAGCCAGGCTAGCTTAATTCCAGTGGCATGGAGAGAGTGTTTGCTATGTTCTCTCTAAGTCGCCATGGGTCAAGAGTATGCCCAGATGTGGGTCCCTTGCTCACTGGGCCACTGGATTCAAGCTAGCCTGGCTAATGAAGGGTGATACCCCGAAACCGGTCCCAGGATGCTTGTTTCCGGTCCAGGGAGGACCTGGCCTGGTGGTTTGGGCTGGACTGTTCCCATGAGGAGCAGGGTCAAGGCTGACTTGCATATGTCTGGGTCCAAACTAGGGTGGCATGGTAAGCAAAAGAAAGATGGATTCAACCCAGATCTGGTATTGGGAGTGAGTGGTTGAAAAGTTTGAGTATTTCGTCCATCATCCTTTTGTGTCAGCTTTTTAAATACACTGCTCCCTGCCCATGGACCTTAAAGGGACCAGCCTAGGGATGACATATATGTATTTAAAAAGGAAGGTTAGGGCTGACAAAAGGTTTATTTTGCAAGGTCCAAATGGCATTTAAAACTCCACCCACTGACTGCAATGGCAGGTCTGATAAATGTTTTCAGGGGTACTTAGGCGGGTGGCACAGGCAGTGCTGCAGGCCCACCAGTAGTATTTAATTTACAGACCCTGGGTAAATGTAGTTCCACTTTACTAGGGACTTGCAAGTAAATTAAGTGTGCTAATTGGGTGTAAGCCAATTTCACCATGTTGAAAGGGGAGTGCACAAGCACTGGTTAGCAGCAGTAAATTATGCAGAGTCCTAAAGCGAAAACAAATTAATTCTGAAAAAACAAGAGGAGATAGGCTAAAGGTTGGGGGGTAGACCATCCTAAGGCTGACAGGTCTAACAGATACCCTGAAGTGTTTCCCTACCTTTCTGATAAGTCACTCGACTAGTCTTTTTAACATTTAAAATATGCAGCACTTACTGGGCTGAGCCAGCAGTAGTGGAATTTTCAATGCTATTCCAGAGCATACTAGTCACAGCAGCATCATCCTTTGCAGCCTGTCGTAACACTCAAATAATGCACTGTTTGGTTCAGATGATGGGTGGATCTAGGGTACACCATCACCAGTACAGTAGCTCCAGCTACTACGATTTTCCACAGGCACTGTTGTGTCAAAACCTATTTGACTCCACCCCTTTTCTTGGCCACCAACTTCCAGGTGGGAAAAATTCTCTCATTTTTCCTCTAATTGGCAGACAAAGAATTATGATAGCTGGGTCATCAAGCTAATCCCCAAGGGCTACTCCATGCTCTTTCTATTCTCTCATCTGCACTGCCCTCCTTTTCCCAGGATGTACTTTCCTGGAGGTAGAAGCTGGTACCCTGCTGAACAAAAGGGGACATAGAGGTGAGGCAAAGTAGAGGAAAGGGGCACATGGATGTACTCACTTAACTTCTTGGATCACAAGAATTACAGAGATCTGACCTTCACCTTTTGAATATTTTCACTTGGCAGTTGAAGTTCAGAGTGCTATCCCTGAGGCTGTTCTTACTAGCCTTCAATGCAGGGGATTCACTGGTCTCCCTGATCTTCCAGGATGTCTGCTTTCATACAGCAATTGTACTGCTCACAGGCACTGCCTGAGTTTCACTGTGGGGAGCTTGGCTCTACCAATTCATGTTTATGCAATTTGGACTGATGACTTGGTGAGTGTTCACCTAGGTGATAGATATGGTAACGGTTTCACTGCACAGGTCAGGAGTCTATGTATTTACCTGCGTGGATGACTCGCTGGTGAACACAGGTCCTTTTGAGCTCACCAGGCAACATTTTCAGCATACATGACTCTTCTTTACACCTTGGACTTTTTGATAAGCTCCCAGAAGTCCCATCTCACACCCAGACAAAAGCTGACATTATCTGAAAGAGACACGTTAGTGACAGATTCCTTACCTTAGAATATCCCCAGGCGTCAGGCTGGATCCGGAAAGTTTTTGCGTAGCAGTACCCTTGCGCGTCGGTAGGCGGCGTCGTGCGGCTCCGCGTCCATCGTCGGCGTCGTGATCGCCGGGATGACGTCGCGGGCAGTACTTAGACGCCGCCCCTGCGCGCTGACGTCAGTTCTTCTTTTTCCGCGCCAGCAAGCGCAGATCCGGGAGGAGCAGTGCCCTAGTCATTTTTTGACTAACTTTTTTGGTGAATTTTTTCACTGTTTCTTCGAATCGACTCCAAGGTGTCGTAGGGGTGCCCGGCTTTAAACGTTGCGACGCCTGTGCTCGGATGATGTCCATCACAGACCCGCATCTGGAGTGTCTCTTCTGCCTCGGCCGAGGCCACGACACGAAGTCGTGTTCCGACTGCCGGGCCCTCAACCCGAAAGCTTTGCGAGAGCGGTCTCGAAAGCTCCTCGAGGCCCGGCAGTCGGCTCCGCGCCATTCCAAGCCCCGGTCGCGTGAGAGGTCGAGGGGTCGGTCGCGGAGTCCTCACCGGTCGTCGGGATCCAAGTCTTCGTCGTCCGGTAAGTCTAAGCACAAGAAGTCCAAAAAGCATCATCGCTCTAGGACTTCGCCTCGCCGGTCTCGCGACTCAGCTGAGGCCCCTCCCGGCACCGTCCCCGCCGCCCCGGACATGCCTGTGGAGTCGTCCCCGCAATACCCGTCCTTCCCGGGTTCGGGGGCGGATCCGGCCCAAGTACAGGAATTCCTGTCGGCCATGGCCCGCCTCTTCGGGCCTCAAGGTCCCTCCGGTGCGCCTTCGGGCCCCGCGGGCCTTGATGGGGTTGCCCCGGCGTCGCCGCCGACTCCGGTCCCGGCGTCGCTCGTGCCTCCAGCCTCGATCCCGGCTCCGGCTTCGGCCCCGGCCTCGATCCCGGCTTCGGTGGTACCGCAACCCCCATCGACGCCGGTCGACCTGACCACGCCTCCGCCGGCGCCGATGTCTCCGGTGCCGTTCCTGACGCCGCCCGGGGCTCCGGGCGGCGTCGTCCCCATGTACTCTCCGGCTCCGGACATGGAGCCGGACCGACGTCGCTCGACGCCGGTTCCGGCGCCGATGGGACCTTGGGTCCCAAATGTCCCTCCTCCTCCTTATTTTGAACCGGAGGAGGACCAGGAGGACTGGGAGGGGTCTGAGGACCCTCTGGCACAGCAGTGTCAGTATGATGAGGACTGGGCAGAGGAACTAGGGGATTCCAGTGGTCTAGATACTTCCCTGACACTGGCATGCTGTCTCCTCCCGTGGCTACGGAGGAGGGAGCCAATTTTGCAACGGTGTTGCGTAGGGCAGCTGGAGCCTTACATCTCCGACTCCCTACTGTGACGGTCAAGACTAATCTCTTGACAGAAGTGCTTCAGCCGGCGGCCTCCTCCTTGGAGACTGTGCTGCCGTTTAACGATGCACTTACTGACGTTCTTTTGGGCGCCTGGTCCAAGCCCAACACAGGGGCTCCTGTGGATAGGAACGTATCCCGACGCCATCGCCCAGCTCCGGGCGACCCCTTGTTTCTCTCTGTCCACCCCACTCCTGAGAGCTTGGTTGTCCAAGCCTCCGCTTCCCAAAACGCCTTCCCTACCGCCCCTCCGGATAGGGAATCCAAACGCCTGGATCAATTTGGGAAGAAGGGTTTTTCTTCCTCCAGTGCTGGCTTGCGGTCCATCAACACCGCTTGTCTTTTGGGCCGATATACCCACTCCTTGTGGCATTCGGTGGCGACTGTTTTGCCCCAGTGTTCTGAGGAGGTCCAGACACTGCTTTCCCACGCCATTGCGGAAGGAAGGGATGCGGCCAAATACACCATACGATGTGGCCTTGATACCGCCGACTCGCTGGGCAGATCTATTGCAACGACGGTGGCGCTGCGTCGCCACGCCTGGCTGAGAACCACTGGTTTTTCAGGGGATGTCCAGAATACTCTCATGGACATGCCCTTTGATGGAGTCGGTCTTTTTGGTTCCAAAGCAGACCATGCGTTGGAGCGCTTTAAGGACTCACGGGCTACTGCCAAGTCCCTGGGCCTTTCTGCTACACGCCCTCCGCTGACTTCTGCTTTTCGCCCCTATCGTGGCCACGGTAGGGGCGCCCCTTCACGTCAGCAGCCCAGCCACCGGCCCGCGCAGCAGGCGTCTTCGCGTGGCCGAGGACGTGGATACCGCCGTGGCGGTTCGGGCAACCAGCGTGCGGGTCAGGCCAGCACCCCCAACCCGTCCGCGGCCTCCAAGCCCTCCTAGTCCCTCCTTTCAGGTGCACAGCACGCCAGTAGGGGGCAGGGTCCGCCATCACCTTCACCACTGGCGTCCCATCACCTCGGACAGGTGGGTCTTGGACATTGTCCGAAGGGGCTACTCCCTCCCCTTCGAGACCACCCCCCCAGCCATGCCACCTCAATTCCACCGCATGTCAGGGGATCACTTGGTGCTTCTACAGAAGGAAGTCACGGCCCTCTTGGCCAAGAGGGCCATCGAGCATGTTCCGACCCCAGAAGTAGGGCGTGGTTGCTACTCCCACTACTTTCTGGTGCCCAAAAGGACAAGGAGGACATGCGTCCTATCTTGGACCTCCGGAACGTCAATCGCTTCCTCCGGAAGGAGAAGTTCAAGATGCTCACCCTAGCTCAGGTCTTGACTGCCCTAGACCCTGGAGACTGGTTGGTAGCGTTGGACTTGCAGGACGCCTATTTCCACATCCCCGTCCTGCCGGCCCACCGGCGTTACCTTCGGTTCACGGTAGGCCTCGAGCATTTTCAGTTCACCGTGCTCCCCTTTGGCCTTACTAGTGCCCCTCGGGTGTTCACGAAAGTGATGGCTGTGGTCGCAGCTCATCTGCGCCGGGCAGGGGTTTCAGTCTTCCCCTACCTCGACGACTGGCTGCTGAAGGCGGGCTCGTCCCAGGCAGTCGTCTCCCACCTCCAGACTACGGCCGAACTCCTGCACTCGCTGGGGTTCTCCATCAATGTGCCGAAGTCACATCTGATTCCTTCTCCACAGCTCCTTTTCATCGGAGCAGTTCTGGACACGACGCAGTTTCGGGCCTATCCTCCCGAACGGCGAGTCCGGGATATTCAGGCTATGATTCCGATCTTTCAGCCTTTATCCTGGGTTTCGGTACGGATGACCCTGAGGCTGCTGGGCCTCATGGCCTCCTGCATCCTGCTGGTCAATCATGCCAGATGGCATATGCGGGCTCTGCAGTGGGACCTGAAGTTCCAGTGGGCGCAGCACCAGGGCAACCTGTCCGATCACGTCCAGATCTCGGAGGGGACTGCAAAACAGTTGCAGTGGTGGCTCTCGAACCGGCAATGGGTCATGGGCAGATCCCTCTCCCTTCCCCAGCCAGAGCACACAGTTGTGACGGACGCGTCCCTTCTGGGATGGGGCGGTCACATGGGAGAGGCAGAGATCAGAGGCCTCTGGTCTCCGGCGGAGTCCCGGCTCCATATCAACCTTCTGGAGCTCCGGGCGATCCGACTTGCACTCAAGGCATTCCTTCCCTCTGTCAAAGGGAAGGTAGTGCAGGTGTTCACAGACAACACCACCGCCATGTGGTACTGCAACAAACAGGGCGGGGTGGGGTCGTGGACCCTCTGTCAGGAGGCTCTGCGCCTCTGGACATGGCTGGAACATCAGGGCATGTTCCTGATGGTTCAACACCTGGCAGGTTCCCTGAACGCCAGGGCGGACGAACTCAGCCGCAGGTGCATTATGGATCACGAATGGCGTCTTCACTCGGAGGTGGCGCAAGGACTCTTTCTACAGTGGGGAGAGCTGGGTTAGATCTATTCGCCACCGAAGAGAACGCGCAATGTCATCAGTTCTGCGCGTTGGAATTTCCAAGGCGGCACTCGCTCGGCGACGCTTTTCGTCACGAGTGGAGTTGCGGTCTATTGTACGCCTTTCCGCCTATACCACTTCTACCCAGAGTGTTGAAGAAGATTCGGCACGACCGGGCCCAAGTCATTCTTGTGGCTCCGGACTGGGCTCGAACAGTTTGGTATCCCGAGCTACTCAGTATAAGCGTGGATCCCCCGATCCGTCTGCCTCTTCGGGAGGATCTTCTGTCGCAGCAGCAGGGGACGGTCCTCCACCCGAACCTGTCCAGTCTACACCTGCTTGCGTGGAGATTGAGCGGCGGCAGTTGATTCCTTTCGACTTGCCTCCCGAAGTTTGTGATGTGATTCTGGCAGCCAGGCGTCCCTCCACTAAGGTGGTATACGCCTGCAGGTGGAACACATTTGTGGCATGGTGCACAGCAAAGGCTGTGAATCCCCTTTCTGCCCCTCTTTCTGAGGTCCTTCTGTTCCTTCTTTCTCTGGCCCAACAGGGTTCTGCCCTGGGTACCATCAAGGGTTATCTTTGTGCTATCTCGGCCTTCCTCAGGCTCCCTGATCAGCCCTCCCTTTTCAAGTCCCCTGTTGTTAACAGGTTCTTAAAAGGCATTACACACCTCTTCCCTCCTGTTCCGTTTGTAATGCCTCAGTGGGACTTGAACTTGGTTCTTACCTTTTAATGTGCGCTCCCTTTGAGCCTCTACATAACTGTCCTCTTCGTCTTCTGACTCTGAAGACAGCCTTTCTGGTGGCCATCACCTCCGCTCGGCGGGTGAGTGAGCTCCAGGCTCTATCTTGCAAACCTCCCTTTCTGTCTGTTCATCCAGACAAGGTTGTTCTTCGGACGCGTCCGTCCTTCTTGCCAAAGGTGGTTACTGCCTTCCACATTGGGCAGACCATCACTTTGCATACCTTCTTTCCGCCTCCGCATCCTTCCAGAGAGGAAGAGAGGCTCCACCGTCTTGACCCAAAACGTGCGCTCTCCTTCTATATCGACCGCACAAAACACTTCCGGGTGGATGACCAGCTCTTTGTTGGCTACGTGGGCGCCAAAAAAGGTCGGGCGGTGCACAAGAGAACCATCTCCCGTGGGTTACCTTGTGCATCAAGACCTGCTATTCTTTGGCTAAGAAGGAGCCTCCTGTTGGGCTGCGTGCCCATTCCACCAGGGCAACGGCTGCTACCACGGCCTTGGGCCGCGGTGTTCCGCTGCCGGTTATCTGTCAGGCAGCTACGTGGGCCTCGCTGCACACGTTTACAAAGCATTACTGTCTTGACAGTCAGGTCCGGAGGGACGGCTTCTTTGGCCGTTCTGTCCTCCAGGACTTCCTTGTCTGATCTTTGTTCGCAGACCCACCACCGGGGTTGGTATTGCTGGGGTATCTATTCTAAGGTAAGGAATCTGTCACTAACGTGTCTCTTTCAGATGCACAAGTTACTAACTTGTGTAACGATATATCTGTAAGAGACAGTAGTTAGTGACAGATTCCTTACCGCCCCACCCATCCTCCCCGTTCTGCGAACTGATTTCTAGGGTTAAGGACATCCCTTTCAGGGCCCTAGTATTTTTCAGACACCTATGTCAGCTTCTTGCATGGCTCTGCGTTCCTGGCGCGGAAAGTCGTGTACAGAACTGACGTCAGCGCCCAGGGGCGGCGTCTAAGTACTGCCCGCGACGTCATCCCGGCGATCACGACGCCCGACGACGGACGCGGAGCCGCACGACGCCGCCTACCGACGCGCAAGGGTACTGCTACGCAAAAACTTTCCGCCTGGGGATATTCTAAGGTAAGGAATCTGTCACTAACTACTGTCTCTTACAGATATATCGTTACACAAGTTAGTAACTTGTGCTATAGGACCGATGCAAGGCAAGACCATCAGGAAAGCCTTTTGTCTTTGTCAGAGGATTGTAAATATTCAGGATGTGATTCTGGTGTTTCTGAATCAAACACTGATTCATATTCAAGTCCTATGCCACTTAGGTCTCATTGCTTCCTGCCTACTGTTGCTACTGCACAGCAGATGGGAAATGAGAGCTCTTCAGTGGTACTTAAGGAAGCAATGGCAGCTTCAAGGGAGTCTCTCAGCTGTAGTGCATATTTTCATCTCTGTCATTCCCAATCTGCAGTGGTGGATGTGCCCAACCTATCTGTCAGAGGATCATCTCCTGAGGTCTACACAATTGCAGATACACTAGTTATAGACTCCTCCTTGCTAGGCCGATACACTCATCTGTGAGAAATCACTGCTCAGAACCTTTGGTTCACGTCAGAGCGGCACATACACATAAATGTGTCAGAGGTGTTGGCAGGCAGGCTTGCCACGAAGGCCTTCCTCCATTCCATCTCCAGGACTGTCATTCAAGTTCTGCTGACTACACCTTCACCATCCATTATATCAACAGACAGGGCAGTGTTGTGTTCTGAACCTTGCGTAGGGAGGCAATTTGACTGTGGTGCAAGCAGTGCGACATGTTCCTGTAGTGGCACACCTCACAGACACCAACAGAATGATAACAGTGGATGCTGTGAGTGGCCTCTCTTTAGAGGACCATGAGCATGAACTTTATCCCGAAGTAACAGAAACTGTCTGTTCGAGGCATGTGTGCTGTAGATACACATGCTTTGCATACTCCTGCCATCTAGTGTTGGGTCCGGATGTTTGCAAGTTGTTTTTCTTCAAAGAAGTCTTTCCAGTCACGAGGTAAGGTAACTCCTCTTTTCGGTGATAGTGCGCATGGGCATCGACTCCATTGTTGGATTGTTTTTTTTCCGCCATCGGGTTCGGACATGTATTGCTGCGCTCCGGTTCGAAAACTGTTCTTCGGGTTCCCCTCGGTGCGCAATTCACTCTACCCTCGGCGGTATTGTTTCTATACGCGTTTCCCTGTTCTCCGCATATCGCTTTGATCGACAAACTCTCCATTTTCGATAGAAAAACTCGTGGGCGGCTGTCGGGACTAGCCGTGTCGGTCCAGCCTTCTGCCGATGGAACGAACTCCATTCCAATTCTGTCCTCTGTACCATGCCAAATATCCCTGCACCGACCTACATCAAGTTTGTAACTTGTGCCTGTCTCGGGAGCACAAGGAGGAAGACTGCGACACTTGTAAGTCGTTTCGGTCCAAGAAGACTCTACATGATCGTCGGGCTCGACGACGAGAGATGCAGTGCCAAAGCATCCAACACACTCTGGATATCTTCGGGGAAGAATCCGATCAAGAAGTGATCGAAGCGTCCGCTGCACAAGAAGAAGCCCTCTCCTTTCTAGAGTCCGATTCTGAGTTCGAGATCGATCTGGAGTCCGAAGATGTGCCTCTGGGACAGGGTGCCGTGAGTACCGAAGACCCCTTGCCCCCTAAATCCTCTTCCAAAACTCATTAGGCTACTGCACCACCTCTGCCTTCTGGCCAAGGTTGGCACCGAGACAATGTTTCCGATGCCCTGCCCCTCGGCTTGGCACCGAAACAAACCGTCAAGCCTTCCGGTTCCGGATCGAGTCGGCCGAAATTACCTTCGGATCTGAAATCAAGCTCCAAAGACAAATCTGGTTCGGAGCTGGAACTCTCTGCTTAGAAATACAAACATGCTTAGGAGCCGAAATCCTCCGCTTCGAAACATTCCACTACCAAAGAAAAGTCGATTTCGACGCCAAAATCTAAGGACACTGTTCTCGAGCCTCCAGAACCAATTTTAGACGTTCTTAAGGCCAAATTGGATCCCAAACAGAAAAAGATTTATATTAATCCTGATACTGGACATACTTTGGCTAAAACTCCAGCAAAACACGAGCTTCCTGCAGAGGACACTGCTGATAACATTCCCTTAAAGAGGAAGAAGGACATAGCTATCCGCCCTGTTTATCCTGCCCCACAACCCTCTCCACCTCCACCATCTTCTCCACAGTTAATAATTGAAGATCCATTACACATAACACCTCAGTGATCTCCACATACAGATCCAGATGTGGATCAGGGTGATGAAGATACTCACTTGCCTGCAGACCCATGGAATGATTACACCATTGACCCTCCAGTAGACAATGAGCCAGACCTCTATCCTGCAAATCCATCACCACCAGATGATAATATGGCTTATCAACAGCTCATTGCTAGAGCAGCAGAGTATCATGGGGTACCATTACATTAATATCCATTAGAAGAGGACTTTTTATTTGAAACACTTGAGTCCACACATAGGTCAAGTCAAACACTCCCTATGCTTAAAGGCATGATGAGGCATGCAGATGATATCTTTAAAGACCCTGTCAGAACGCGTATTTTAACTCCAAGAGTAGATAAAAAATATAAACCTTCACCATCAGATCCTGTGTTTATTAAGGGACAATTACCTCTTGACTCCCTAGTGGTGTCCAATGCTTGCAAACGAGATAACTCGCAAACCTCTGGGGATGCACCTCCCCCAGACAAACTTATAGATGCCTCTGGGAAATGAGTGGCTGTTCAAGCTGCTGACCACTGGTGCATCACAAACACACAGGGCCTACTAGCTAGGTACGACAGGGCACACTTGGATGAAATGGAACAACTGCTCCAATATCTCCCAGACGAACACAAGTCCAAGGCACAGCAGTTAGTTGAAGAAGGGAAACTCATCTCTAACTCCTCAATCAGATGTAATTTAGACACAGCTGACACCACAGCCAGGGAGATCAATACCAGCATTCTCCTTAGAAGGCATGCATGGCTTAGGATCTCGGGGTTTAAGCCTGAGGTTCAACAGTCCATTTTGAACAACCCCTTTGACAAGGAACCCCTGTTTGGTCCTGTAGTCGACCAATATTTAGAAAAGATGAAAAAGGACACTGAAGTGGCAAAATCCATGGGAGCGCTCCAGTCCCCATCCAATAGAGGCTCATTTCGCCGCTCATTTTACAGAAGGGTCCAAAACAATATCCTCAGACCCAAATGTTTACTCTTACAAAGGCAACAACCAATCTTTTCCCTCTAGAGGTTTCTACAGAGGAGGAAATAGAGGAAACAATTCCAAAAGTAGGGGTAAAGGCGCCACACCACGTAACACCCCTTCCCCTAATAAACAGTGACTTGCCCACACTCCCCACCCCCCCACCCCCCTCCCCCCCGATCACTCAACACCTGTTGGGGGAAGAGTTCAACAGTTTCTCCCCATGTGGCAATCTATAGCAAAAGACAAATGGGTGCTCGACATTATCCAACATGGTTATTGCCTCTAACCCACCAAACATTCCACCTTGCGTTCACAAACTGTCAGACCATTTGCAGTTACTCAAACACGAGGTGCAATCTCTCTTACAAAAGGGAGCCATAGAACCAGTTCCGTTTCAGTCCCAAGGTTCAGGGGTTTACTCTCTTTATTTTCTAATTCCCAAAAAGGACGGTTCCTTAAGACCAATTTTGGATATCAGAGAGTTAAACCTATACATACTATCAAAACATTTCCATATGGTAACGCTTCAACAGGTTCTTCCTCTCCTACAGCAAGGTGATTTTTTTGTCCACACTGGACTTAAAAGACGCATATTTTCACATTTCCATTCATCCAGCTCATCGCAAATATCTCAGATTTGTGATAGCAAGCAAACACTATCAGTTCAAAGTACTTCCATTCCGAGTAACTACTGCTCCCAGGGTAGTAACAAAATGCCTAGCAGTAGTAGCAGCTCATCTCAGAAGACAACAAAGTCATGTCTTCCTTACCTAGACGACTGGCTCATCAAAGCCAGCACACACCAAAAGTGTTTACAAAACGCTCAGAGCACGCTACACCTACTCCACCAATTGAGTTTCACGGTCACCATTCAAAAGTCTCACCTACAGTCTTTACAGATACAGTCTTATCTAGGAGCCATTCTCAACACTCATATGGCTCTAGCCTACCCCAATGCAGCCAGAATTTCCAATATTCAAACTCTATTGCTGCAGTTCCAAACCAACCAAACCTTGACAGCAAGGACTTTCATGCGGCTACTGGGAATGATGGTGTCATGCATTGCAATAGTACCTCATGCAAGACTACGCATGCGTCCATTACAAGAATGCTTAGCACGTCAGTGGAATCAGTCACAGGGTCAATTAACAGATCTAGTGTTGGTGGACAGCCGCACCCGTTGCTCTCTGCAGTGGTGGAACCCACAACATTTATCAAAAGGGCGGCCTTTCATCGACCCTGTTCCACAAGTTGTGCTAACAGCAGACGCATCTCTCACTGTTTGGGGTGCACATCTCCATCATTACACAATTCATGGTCTCTGGTACGACAAACACAAACGTCTCCACATCAACTATCTAGAGCTTCTAGCAGTGTTTCTAGCGCTGAAAGCTTTTCAGTCTCATCTCACAGGCAAAGATGCAGTCCGCACAGACAACATGACAGCAATGTACTATGTACAAAATCAAGGGGGGACACACTCTCTCCAACTGTCACGCCTGTCTCAGACAATTTGGAAATGGGCAATCCATCACAAGATTTACCTTCTGGAAGAACACCTACCGGGAGTGAACAATCAAATTGCTGACCTCCTCAGCAGAAGGAGACAGCAAATATATGAGTGGGAACTTCGTCCCCAAGTTCTCCTTCCATACTTTCTACAATGGGGATACCCACAAATAGATCTCTTCACCACAGTAGACAACGCACAATGCCCAAACTTTCCTCCAGGTTCCCACACCCTCTCTCCAAAGGCAATGCCCTGTGGATGAATTGGTCAGGGATAGTTGCCTACGCTTTTCCGCCTCTCCCACTTCTTCCGTTTCTGGTTCGGAAACTCAGGCAAACATCACTCACACTGATTTTGGTAGCTCCCACATGGGCCTGTCAACCGTGGTACACCACCCTGTTCGAGCTCTCAGTAGGTCCACATCAAAAGCTACATCTCACCTCCAGTCTCCTCACTCAGAACCATGGAGAAATCAAGCATCCAAATCCCAAGGAGCTCAATTTAGCAATTTGCCTCCTGAGGTCATAGAGTTTGGATATTTAAATTTGCCACCACACTGTATGACTATTCTGAAAGAAGCTAGAAAACCTACTACCAGGGCTTGCTATGCAGCAAAATGGAAAAGATGTGTTGTTTATTGCAATAACAAAATTCTACCTCTAGATGCTTCTGTTCAGAACATTGTCTGTTACCTTCTAAACCTACAGCTATGTGGGCTAGCTTACACATCTATTCAGTTGCATCTTGCAGCAGTAGCTGCGTATTTGCAAAACAGACAGCATTTGTCTTTGTTCAAATGTTCCTGTCATCAAAGCCTTTATGGAGGGCTTAAAGAGAGTTATCCCTCCAAGAATTCCACCGGCACCAGTGTGGAATCTTAATGGTGTACTCACAAGACGTATGGGTCCACCCTTTGAACCACTACACAAGTGTCCCTTACAGTTTCTCTCATGGAATGTTGCATTTCTAATTGCAATCACTTCATTAAGAAGAGTTGGTGAGCTACAGGCACTAACCTTAGAAGAGCACTTGTCGTGTAGTTCCTATATTACCTATACAGGACCTGCGCGTTTGGATAACATTAACTGTGCGATTGGTGGCGGACTGATTCCGTGCACCCCCACCGGATACGTTAGCCTGTCTGTTTCAGCTAGCTCACAGTGCCACTAGAGTCTCCTCTTATCGGGGAGAGAATAGTTCTTGGCAACCTCAGAACATGACAACCCTGATCCTCCAGGATCGTGGAAACAATATACCACCTTTTGCTCAGTAACTCGTGCTCACTTAGTTTGTCTCAGAGAGATACACAGAATAAACAGGCTGGGCGTTTCAATAAGTATTTATTGAACAGTTGTTATTCTAGTGTAGAATATATGAGCTGCAACAACCATTAGACAGTAGCAGAGATATATGATTAGCAATACTACGAAAGTAAAGGCATGCTATAGCTCTACCATCTCGCATTAATCATGAATACATACATGTACATAAAACACATGATAAAAGTGCGTACTCCCACGATGCCTCCCTAACTAGATGTACCTAAATGTACCTAGCATCTGTGTAGGTGTTATGCCAAGAATCCCTCTAGGATCTAGTCCACCCCATTACCTGAGAGTTTAGAGAATGTGTGACCCCGTCGTGGTCTCGAGTTGGACACCCCGCGAGGGAGGTTAACCACTGCTAGCTGGAGCATCTGCATGCAGGAAGCTCAGCGTCTCTGGTCAGTGTGTCAGCCGGGAAGTCACGGTCTCCTCTCCCTTCCTAAGCAAGATGTGCTGTATATATACCCATAGGTCTCCTCAGGGGTCCTTCCTTGCTGTGTTACTGTGTCGGCCTAAAGGATGACGTTGGGCCTGAACTTTACACAGAGATATTATACAGGAGATGGTAATCCTACTGTTAGTCCTGCTGTGCTTCCAAGAAGCCTCATGCATAATGTTTTAGAATCGAACCAGGGAAAAACCCGCGTTCTGAATGCAGTGTCATATCTAGGTAAAGGTCAGTGCCTAAGAACCGTTATGTATGTAATGTAGGGAAGGATATAGGTGAAAGGTTGCAGTGTTACCTGCGCCTAAATAGGGTACCTATATGGAATATAACACCCTTCTTTCAGCATAAAGATAGGGTAGTTCTTCGCACCAATACCAAATTCCTTCCCAAAGTGGTTTCTGCTTTCCATATTAACCAATCAGTTGAGTTACCTGTGTTCTTTCCTCAACCTGATTCAGTAGCAGAACAAGCTCTTCACACACTTGATGTCAAAAGAGCTTTATTGTGTTATATCGAAAGAACAAAAGATTTTCGTAGAACAAAGCAACTGTTTGTTTCATTTACACCACCTCACAAAGGCAATCCTATTTCTAAATCTGGCATTTCAAGATGGATTGTTAAATGCATTCAAACTTGCTATGCAAAAGCAAAATGCACTTTATCTACACCCCCTAGATCGCAATCCACTAGCAAAATAGGGGCATCTATGGCCTTTTTAGGTAACATTCCTATAGCTGACGTTTGTAAAGCTGCAACATGGTCTACACCACACACATTTACCAAACACTATTGTGTGGATGTACTAGCACGCCAACAAGCCAATGTAGGGCAGGCAATGCTAAAAACACTTTTATAGACAACTGCAATATCTACTGGTTAGCCACCGCTTTGGGAGAATACTGCTATATAGTCTATGCAAAGCATGTGTATCTACAGCACACATGCCTCGAACGGATTATATTACTTACCCAGTAAGCATCTGTTCTTGGCATGTAGCGCTGTAGATTCACATGCACCCACCCGCCTCCCCGGACACCTGTAGTTGTTGCAGTTTTCATTATTCACATTATCTATGCATGGACATCTCTTTGCTACGCTCGCTTACTCCATTCTCACCCTTTTGCGGGAAAACAATCTAACAATGGAGTCGATGCCCATGTACACTATCACCGAAAGGAGGAGTCACCTTACCTCTTGACTAGAAAGACTTCTTTGAAGAAAAACAACTTGCAAACATCCGGACCCAACACTAGATGGCAGGAGTATGCAAAGCATGTGACAGTTTACATGCCAAGAACAGATGCTTACTGGGTTAGTAACATAATCCTTTCCAGATTGGAGTGTCCATGTGTGGTTCTCTTCCCCACGCCCCATAACAGAAAGTGCCAGGGACTTCCCTCTGACTGGGTCAATGGGGGATACCTTTAGGCTCACCTCGTCATGGATCAAGCTCAGCTGACTTTGATCACCTCTGACTGGGCGAGGCAGATTTGGCAACCAATCTCATAGACCTCAGCACACAGCCCCCTCTTTTTGTCTTAGGTGGTCGTGGGTGGACCTGCTCT
Organism: Calotriton arnoldi; assembly: GCA_963921515.1. Classification (NCBI taxonomy): domain Eukaryota; kingdom Metazoa; phylum Chordata; class Amphibia; order Caudata; family Salamandridae; genus Calotriton; species Calotriton arnoldi. Next base: position 4,299,290 of record CAWUFW010000063.1, read on the forward strand.
AACAGCAGTTTGGCCAAGCCCTTGATCCCAGTGCTCTCGCTCTGCGGCTGCACGATTGAAGATTGAGCGTGTCAAGTAGAGTCCTTGTTTAGGTCACCACTAGTGATGCGTTCTTTTAAAGGTTTTGGCCTACTTGTTTTCTCCCACTGCGTTTATTATTCCTCAGTAGGTTTTGAATCTTGTGTTAACATTCCTTAAAACATCCCATTTCGAGCCAATGCACAATTGCCTGGTTCAACTTTTGACAATGAAAACCATCTTCTTAGTGGCAATGGCTACAGTCTTCAGGGCTAGTAGACTCCAGGCATTCTTTGTTCGGCAAACATTAGATTTTTTTTATTTGGATAAACTGGTCCTCTGTTTTTATACATTTTTCTTACTGAAAGTAGTGGAACTTGTCTTTGACAGGAGTAGTCCATTACTCTTCCATCTTTCTTCCTTCTGCATCGACTGAACCCCAGACATGCACATTATTACGTCGACCGCTCTCATTAGGTCACAGAGTTAAATTGGTGCTTTTTGGTCTTTGCCTGTGTTAAGAAGGACAAAGTGGTGGCTGAATTAAAATCTGCTCTGCCTTGGCCAAGAAAGACCCTCCAGCTAGCATTCACGTTACTTCTGGTGGATCATACGTCTTCCTGCAGGTTACTCACTGCCTTCCTTCTGTTCCAGTGAGTTATTGCTGTAATAAATAAAACCCCATGGTATGCAAGTGTATCATATGCTTGATTTTAGCTGTCATCGACACTCTCTCGGCTCTGCTGCATGCTTTGATGGAGCGAGGACAAAGTATAAGGAACTGACGCCCGGATGCCAATTGATACCCTATATACTCTAATGTCACTCTCTGAGTGGGCTGATTTGCAGCTAGAGCATATGGCACCTGGCCGAGTTGGAGAGCTACAGCTCCTGTCTGACACCTAGTGGATTTTCAGGAAGGTAAGAAGTCTGCAGGAAGGTATAGTATCCAACAGAAATATTGCTACCGAACATAAGTAACTTTTTATTATAGATGCAAAAAATACATACGAGATAAATAAGTACATCATAAAAACATCGGAAGCTAAAATTTAACATTAGAATTAAAGGATCTAAAAGGTACCAGATTACTAGTTTAAGTGCTAAAATCGCCATGCTACAGAAAGTAATGAAGCAGCTCAAACTTCATCCTCCACCAGCCAGCTGCGTCTAACAGTTACTGCTGCTTTATAAAATGGATTCATGCCCTAACATATTAGTAAATTCCCATGCCTGGGCTATGCGAGCTAGGCCCATAGAATGTAATAAAGCGTGCTGGAGCAGTTTCCTCTGCTTATTACAAAATTAGCAGATGGGGAAAAATGTGCATACATGTCTTCATAGATTCACCATTACAAAGGCTGAGAAAGCTTAACAACTCAGCAGCTAGAATATGTTCTGTGTCTTGCCGTGAAGTAGGATCATAGGATTGCACTGTTGGGATCAAGACGGATAAAATAATGATTGTCCCTGTTTGGTGTCCTGGATTGTGATGACTTATCTTGGAAGATGCTTTAGTTATGTAAATGCAACTGACTGTGCTGCTGTGTGTTGGAGTGAAGTGCTATTGAACATATTGATGTTGTATTACTATTAGGTCATTTGTTTCCTGGAAGATTATATTCTGATTGGACAATGTTCAAGAGGGCTGTGGGACTCAGTGACAGTGCCCACTCTCCCTGTGATTCATAAGAACTGACTTGGGCACTGTGTTCCCTGGTTTGTGTTCATGGATGTAAAATGAAGAGCCTTATTTACTGCCACTGTTAGTCTCTTATTGGTTTGAACAATAAACACTAAAATCGGGTTTCATTTTAATGAAGATTGCAGCAGGGTAGCGTTGTTGTGCCGTATCTGAAAGAGACACGTTAGTGACAGATTCCTTACCTTAGAATATCCCCAGGCATCAGGCTGGATCCGGAAAGTTTTTGCGTAGCAGTACCCTTGCGCGTCGGTAGGCGGCGTTGTGCGGCTCCGCGTCCGTCGTTGGCGTCGTGATCGCCGGGATGACGTCGCGGGCAGTACTTAGGCGCCGCCCCTGCGCGCTGACGTCAGTTCTTCTTTTTCCGCGCCAGCTAGCGCAGATCCGGGAAGAGCAGTGCCCTAGTCATTTTTTGACTAACTTTTTGGGTGAATTTTTTCACTGTTTTTCTTCGAATCGACTTCAAGGTGTCGTAGGGATGCCCGGGTTTAAACGTTGCGGCGCCTGTGCTCGGATGATGTCCATCACAGACCCGCATCGGGAGTGTCTCTTCTGCCTCGGCCGAGGCCACGACACGGAGTCTTGTTCCGACTGCCGGGCCCTCAACCCGAAAGCTTTGCGAGAGCGGTCTCGAAAGCTCCTCGAGGCCCGGCATTCGGCTCCGCGCAAGCCCCGGTCGCGTGAGAGGTCCAGGGGTCGATCGCGGAGTCCACACCGGTCGTCGGCATCGAAGTCTTCTTCGTCCGGTAAGTCCAAACACAAAAAGTCCAAAAGCATCGTCGCTCTAGGACTTCGCCTCGCCGGTCTCGCGACTCGGCTGAGGCCCCTCCCGGCACCGTCCCCGCGGCCCCGGACATGCCTGTGGAGTCGCCCCCGCAATACCCGTCCTTCCCGGGTTCGGGGGCGGATCCGGCCCAAGTACAGGAATTCCTGTCGGCCATGGCCCGCCTCTTCGGGCCTCAAGGTCCCTCCGGTGCGCCTTCGGGCCCCGCGGGCCCTGATGGGGTTGCTCCGGCGTCGCCGACGGCTCCGGCCCCGGCATCGCCCGTGCCTCCAGCCTCGATCCCGGCTCCGGCCCCGGCCTCGATCCCGGCTCCACAACCCCCATCGACGCCGGTCGACCTAACGACACCTCCGCCGGCGCCGATGTCTCCGGTGCCGTTCTCGACGTCGCCTGGGGCTCCGGGCGGCGTCGTCCCCCAGTTCCTTCCGGCTCCGGACATGGACCCGGACCGACGTCGCTCGACGCCGGTTCCGGCGCCGATGGGACCTTGGGTCCCAAATGACCCTCCTCCTCCTTATTTTGAACCAGAGGAGGACCAGGAGGACTGGGAGGGGTCTGATGACCCTCTGACACAACAGTGTCAGTACGATGAGGACTGGACAGAGGGTTTAGGGGATGCCAGTGGTCTAGATACTTCCCCTGACACTGGCATGCTGTCTCCTCCCGTGGCTACGGAGGAGGGAGCCAATTTTGCAACGGTGTTGCGTAGGGCGGCTGGGGCCTTACGTCTCCAACTCCCTACTGTGGCGGTCAAGACTAATATCTTGACAGAGGTGCTTCAGCCGGCAGCCTCCTCTACGGAGACTGTGCTGCCGTTTAACGACGCCCTCACTGACGTTCTTTTGGGCGCCTGGTCCAAGCCCAACACAGGGGCTCCTGTGGATAGGAACGTGTCCCGACGCCATCGCCCAGCTCCGGGCGACCCCCTGTTTCTCTCTGTCCACCCCACTCCTGAGAGCTTGGTTGTCCAAGCCTCCGCTTCCCAAACCGCCTTCCCTACCGCCCCTCCGGATAGGGAATCCAAACGCCTGGATCAATTTGGGAAGAAGGGTTTTTCTTCCTCCAGTGCTGGCTTGCGGTCCATCAACACCGCTTGTCTTTTGGGCCGATATACCCCCTCCTTGTGGGATTCGGTGGCGAATGTTTTGCCCCAGTGTTCTGAGGAGGTCCAGACACTGCTTTCCCCCGCCATTGCGGAAGGAAGGGATGCGGCCAAATACACGATACGATGTGGCCTTGATACCGCCGACTCGCTGGGCAGGTCTATTGCAATGACGGTGGCGCTGCGACGCCACGCCTGGCTGAGAACCACTGGTTTTTCAGGGGATGTCCAGAATACTCTCATGGACATGCCCTTTGATGGAGTCGGTCTTTTTGGGTCCAAAGCAGACCATGCGTTGGAGCGCTTTAAGGACTCACGGGCTACTGCCAAGTCCCTGGGCCTTTCTGCTACACGCCCTCCGCTGACTTCTGCTTTTCGCCCCTATCGTGGCCACGGTAGGGGCGCCCCTTCACGTCAGCAGCCCAGCCACCGGCCCGCGCAGCAGGCGTCTTCGCGTGGCCGAGGACGTGGATTCCAGCGTGCGGGTCAGGCCACCACCTCCAACCCGTCCTCGGCCTCCAAGCCCTCCTAGTCCCTCCTTTCAGGTGCACAGCACGCCAGTAGGGGGCAGGATCCGCCATCACCTTCCCCTCTGGCGTACCATCACCTCGGACAGGTGGGTCTTGGACATCGTCCGATGGGGCTACTCCCTCCCCTTCGAGACCACCCCCCCAGCCATGCCACCTCAATTCCACCGCATGTCAGGGGATCACTTGGTACTTCTGCAGAAGGAAGTCACGGCCCTCTTAGCCAAGAGGGCCATCGAGCATTTTCCGACCCCAGAAGTAGGGCGTGGTTGCTACTCCCACTACTTCCTGGTGCCCAAAAAGGACAAGGAGGACATGCGTCCTATCTTGGACCTCCGGAACGTCAATCGCTTCCTCCGGAAGGAGAAGTTCAAGATGCTCACCCTAGCTCAGGTCTTGACTGCCCTCGACCCTGGAGACTGGTTGGTAGCGTTGGACTTGCAGGACGCATATTTCCACATCCCCGTCCTGCCGGCCCACCGGCGTTACCTTCGGTTCACGGTAGGCCCCGAGCATTTTCAGTTCACCGTGCTCCCCTTTGGCCTTACCAGTGCCCCTCGGGTGTTCACGAAAGTGATGGCGGTGGTCGCAGCTCATCTGCGCCGGGCAGGGGTTTCAGTCTTCCCCTACCTCGACGACTGGCTGCTGAAGGCGGGCTCGTCCCAGGCAGTCGTCTCCCACCTCCAGACTACGGCCGAACTCCTGCACTCGCTGGGGTTCTCCATCAATGTGCCAAAGTCGCATCTGATTCCTTCTCCACAGCTCCTTTTCATCGGAGCAGTTCTGGACACGACGCAGTTTCGGGCCTATCCTCCCGAACGGCGAGTCCGGGATATTCAGGCTATGATTCCGATCTTTCAGCCTTTATCCTGGGTTTCGGTACGGATGACCCTGAGGCTGCTGGGCCTCATGGCCTCCTGTATCCTGCTGGTCAATCATGCCAGATGGCATATGCGGGCTCTGCAGTGGGACCTGAAGTTCCAGTGGGCGCAGCACCAGGGCAACCTGTCCGATCATGTCCAGATCTCGGAGGGGACTGCAAAACAGTTGCAGTGGTGGCTCTCGAACCGGCAATGGGTCATGGTCAGATCCCTCTCCCTTCCCCAGCCAGAGCATACAGTTGTGACGGACGCGTCCCTTCTGGGATGGGGCGGTCACATGGGAGAGGCGGAGATCAGAGGCCTCTGGTCTCCGGCGGAGTCCCGGCTCCATATCAACCTTCTGGAGCTCCGGGCGATCCGACTTGCACTCAAGGCATTCCTTCCCTCTGTCAAGGGGAACGTAGTGCAGGTGTTCACAGACAACACCACCGCCATGTGGTACTGCAACAAACAGGGCGGGGTGGGGTCTTGGACCCTTTGTCAGGAGGCTCTGCGCCTCTGGACATGGCTGGAACATCAGGGCATGTTCCTGATGGTTCAACACCTGGCAGGTTCCCTGAACGCCAGGGCGGACGAACTCAGCCGCAGGTGCATGATGGATCACGAATGGCGTCTTCACTCGGAAGTGGCGCAAGGACTCTTTCTACAGTGGGGAGAGCCTTGGTTAGATCTATTCGCCACCGAAGAGAACGCGCAATGTCATCAGTTCTGCGCGTTGGAATTTCCAAGGCGGCACTCGCTCGGCGACGCTTTTCGTCGCGAGTGGAGTTGCGGTCTGTTGTACGCCTTTCCGCCTAAACCACTTCTACCCAGAGTGTTGAAGAAGATTCGGCACGACTGGGCCCAAGTCATTCTTGTGGCTCCGGACTGGGCTCGAAGAGTTTGGTATCCCGAGCTACTCGATATGAGCGTAGATCCTCGATCCGTCTGCCTCTTCGGGAGGATCTTCTGTCGCAGCAGCAGGGGACGGTCCTCCACCCGAACCTGTCCAGTCTACACCTGCTTGCGTGGAGATTGAGCGGCGGCAGTTGATTCCTTTCGACTTGCCTCCCGAAGTTTGTGATGTAATTCTGGCAGCCAGGCGTCCCTCCACTAAGGTGGTATACGCCTGCAGGTGGAACAAATTTGTGGCATGGTGCACAGCAAAGGCTGTGAATCCCCTTTCTGCCCCTCTTTCTGAGGTCCTTCTGTTCCTTCTCTCTCTGGCCCAACAGGGTTCTGCCCTGGGTACCATCAAGGGTTATCTTTGTGCTATCTCGGCCTTCCTCAGGCTCCCTGATCAGCCCTCCTTTTCAAGTCCCCTGTTGTTAACAGGTTCTTAAAAGGCATTACTCACCTCTTCCCTCCTGTTCCGTTTGTGATGCCTCAGTGGGACTTGAACTTGGTTCTTACCTTTTTAATGTGCGCTCCCTTTGAGCCTCTACATAACTGTCCTCTTCGTCTTCTGACTCTGAAGACCGCCTTTCTGGTGGCCATCACCTCCGCTCGGCGGGTGAGTGAGCTCCAGGCTCTATCTTGCAAACCTCCCTTTCTGTCTGTTCATCCAGACAAGGTTGTTCTTCGGACGCGTCCGTCCTTCTTGCCAAAGGTGGTTACTGCTTTCCACATTGGGCAGACCATCACTTTGCCCACCTTCTTTCCGCCTCCGCATCCTTCCAGAGAGGAAGAGAGGCTCCACCGTCTGGACCCAAAACGTGCGCTCTCCTTCTATATTGACCGCACAAAACACTTCCGGGTGGATGACCAGCTCTTTGTTGGCTACGTGGGCGCCAAAAGGTCGGGCGGTGCACAAGAGGACCATCTCCCGCTGGGTTACCTTGTGCATCAAGACCTGCTATTCTTTGGCTAAGAACAAGCCTCCTGTTGGGCTGCGTGCCCATTCCACCAGGGCAACGGCTGCTACCACGGCCTTGGGCCGCGGTGTTCCGCTGCCGGTTATCTGTCAGGCAGCTACGTGGGCCTCGCTGCACACGTTTACAAAGCATTACTGCCTTGACAGTCAGGTCCGGAGGGACTGCTTCTTTGGCCGTTCTGTCCTCCAGGACTTCCTTGTCTGATCTTTGTTCGCAGACCCACCACCGGGGTTGGTATTGCTGGGGTATCTATTCTAAGGTAAGGAATCTGTCACTAACGTGTCTCTTTCAGATGCACAAGTTACTAACTTGTGTAACGATATATCTGTAAGAGACAGTAGTTAGTGACAGATTCCTACCGCCCACCCATCCTCCCGTTCTGCGAACTGATTTCTAGGGTTAAGGACATCCCTTTCAGGGCCCTAGTATTTTTCAGACACCTATGTCAGCTTCTTGCATGGCTTTGCGTTCCTGGCGCGGAAAGTCGTGTACAGAACTGACGTCAGCGCGCAGGGGCGGCGCCTAAGTACTGCCCGCGACGTCATCCCGGCGATCACGACGACGGACGCGGAGCCGCACAACGCCGCCTACCGACGCGCAAGGGTACTGCTACGCAAAAACTTTCCGGATCCAGCCTGACGCCTGGGGATATTCTAAGGTAAGGAATCTGTCACTAACTACTGTCTCTTACAGATATATCGTTACACAAGTTAGTAACTTGTGCGACGAGGTTGTTCATAGTGATGCCTTTTGTCAGTATTGAGCTTCTTGCGTGGCTGGCACTATGACTAGTATGGTTTTCTTTCTGGAACATGGTGCAAAATCAGAGTGCTGTGAAGTTGTCACCGCATTCTGTTGGACGCCATTATCAATGCCCTTATGATTTCACATGTGGAACCTCCGTCTAGAGACTATTTCACGTAAATGCAGCTTTAGCCAATTTTGTGTTCCAGTGTCAGGTAGTCAAAAATCTTTTATTGCGTTCATTAATTAAAATCATTTGCAATTGATTTACAGAAACGTAAGTGTAGATCAAATAAATTATGTGCGAGAGCTTAAAAATTCTGATCAATTTCATTGTGGGCTCCGTGAAATTGCCAATTCATAAGCAACATCGAAACTAAATCCATATCATTAATATCCGGAAAGTACTAGGGCTGTAAAGGTGTGTGTTGTCTTCCATACAAGAAAAGTAGAGTTAAAATTGAATATCCTCCCAGGGGGCTAATAAAAGGCAGGTGGTATCTGGGAGTGAATATTTGCTAAGAGCCATACGGACTGAATATACATAGCAGTGCTTACAGGCATGCAAATCTGACGTGTTGAATCTCGTTTTTACAAGACGCAGATAAAGTCTGTGATGATTCACGTTGTTGGTTAGAATGTTAGTCCAATTTATCGTCGTCTTTAAAAAGTGCTTGCAACAAGAAAATATACTTGCCAAATTTTGCGAGTGTTCAGGTTCACCACTGTGGAAACTGAAAATGGCATTTGTAGTGTTCCTAATTTCCCTGTGGTGTGCTAAATGAAAAATGTATTGCCTGTTTATTATTTAAGAAAATTGATTAATGAAGCAAGGAATGTAGACGGTCAACAATTGAGGATTGTAAATAATTGAAACTTTGAAGCTCAATGTAAATTGATCAGGGTGTCTTCAAGGAGTTATTGCACATAAGTCTTGTTTATGGGTTTACTAAAACTTGTCCAAAGGTAATTGGATTGTGTACTTTTTGCTTCTAGGATGCATAGCTTTTGCAGTTTCAAGGTCAAAAATACTTTATTGAAACTAACATGAAGCAAGATTTACTGCACTGATCCAGCGCGATATTAGCAAACAGCATTCATACACCAGATACTCACTTGGGCCCATACATTCATACTACGCTAATACTTACGCTGGGTTTTTTCAGTTGTTATTCTCTATCAAAATCCCTGCTACCAATTACCTTCTGATTGAAGAGTAATGACTTACCAATGAATCCTTTGCTAATTGGGAAATTTAAAATGAGTGACATTCATTATAGTACATAATCCTGAAATAACCACTGAGTCAGGAAGTTTTAAAATGTTTATCTAAAGATTTAGCAGAGTAAAATACAGAGCCACATGGTACTTAATCGCAATACCCAAGATTAAGCATAGAAATGATTATTGCTAATCAATGACGGTATTTAAAGAAAAGGAGAAGATTGAGACAGCAGCGCAACTAAAGGTTGCATTATATTTACCTAAGTGCGAGAACCAAACCCCTTTGCCAAGGAGTTGAAAGAATAGGACCCAGGAAGGATGAAGAGCAAAGACCTCCTCCAGGATCAGGACAGGACCGGTGACCTCTCTACAACGACGCCTGCGTCGTTCCCCTCTCTGATACTCGGCTTCTCCTCGATTCTCCCGTGCCTTCCTTCTAATGGACTCCGCCGCCCTCTCCTCAGGACCTCTTCTGGACAGGGATTCAGTCTGCAATCGATCTGCTTAGCGGTCTGGAGCTCTTCTTATGCGTGCTGTGGTCTCTGCTAGAAGCTTGAAGCCAAACTAATTAGCTAATTCTATATCTATTATACCCCTCTACGCCCATGTACCTCCCCTAATGTTACTAAAATATGGGGCCACTACTTCTGATTGGACAGGGACAGGGGGTGGATTCTCGCACCATATCGATTTGGCCTAATTTGTAAAGCCTATTGTCTTTAAATTCCCACCCCTTCAAATTAATACATTCGTTTTATTTCCTACCCGTCTCATGACAAATGTAAACCAATTTTCATAGACAATGTATCAATGTGCAACAGGAAAGGCAAGAGTACAGCATCTTCGGCCATCGGGTCGCGGCCTTGGACGACGTCCAGGTTGACTTCATTTGGCAGGCACACAGGACACATGCGCAGAACCATTTGCCTCTCGAGTTTCAGGTCACCAACCCAGGCCCAAGTTTACGAACTAATAAAAGTGCAAGAAGCAAATATTAAAATCACAGAATAAAATGTTTCACTGTATGCCCACTTTTTCTACTCTATTCCCATTTAATTATAAATTCTATCCCGCGTTAGTAGCATTAGGAAACGACAATTTAGTAATGACATGAGAGCAAGCTGAAGCATGTGAAAACATCAAGCAGCCATTTTAATACACACTGCGCAGAAGTAGAAATTTCCCACCAAGCAAAGAAAGACGTCATACCATGTGATCTGGTTATGACATGCGCACTGAGTTTTCCCGCGCATAGCGGCCTTTTGGATTTACAGACAAGCGTTATTCATTAGGAAAACACATAAGCAAGCATCCTTCCATTTCGTGTTGTGAATGCAAAGGTTAGTATTAACAATACAAGTTTTAATAAATTAATACTGTGATGAGGATTGAATACAAGCAAGTTTCATTTATGAAACCTTGCTCCATCAATCCCCTCTCTGATGGCGTTTCTGAGCCATCAACACACTACCCTCAATCAGATGCCAACTTCTAGGAAATTACTTCATTCTCATCTTTACACTTTCCATTTTTACAATCTCCTTTTAATTTCTTGTATAATTCACTTCTCCACTCTTCAAGTTCGATTTCATCTACCTTTCGTTTCTTTCCTCTTCCTGTCACCTTATATGTTCCATTCTTTTTACAGCATTTGCACCATATTGTTATTGCCAAGATTATTATTGCTATCCCTGCTAAGGGTACTAATATTTGACCTATAAGTCCTTTTCCTACATTAGCAAACCAGGTTCCAATTGACGAGATACTATTTGTCAATCTTTCCCATACACTATCAACTTCCAGTGGTTTAAGTTCTTTCTCAAGTTTAGTTATATTCTGTATATATGTTCCAATTTCTGCACTCTTATCAGGAATATAAGTGCAACAATGTTTCGTCTTCAATAATTTACAGACTCCGCCTTCTTTTGCCAATATAATATCAAGAGCAAGTCGATTTTGCATAACCATAGATCTAATCGCAACCATTTCCGCATTAATCATTAGAAAACCTCCTGCAGTATCCGTTGATAAACGATCAACCACTGTAGACAATTTACATATTTTCCTTGAGTTCAGAATTATTCCCACTGAAGGTATCAATGCACCAAATATATCACCTACAATTTCTGAAAAACTAGCTCTTTTACTACGTATTAATTCGCTATTGTTTTCATTGCTCCCAGTGTTTCTTTTTACGTGGTATATCTTTGGAAATACTATTCCAAAATAACAACTTCCATACCACCGTGCAGGAAGCCTAAAGTAAGCCTTATTCCCACACACATAATAGATTCCAGGAAAAACTGCATCTGTTCCTCCTTTGAGTCCCCAACCTCCAAGAATTAAAAAAATTGTGTTCACATTCACTGGTACCGATGAAAACATTGTTATAATCCGTCTTTAACCTATGAAAACAAATTTTCCCTGTCTTTACAAAATCCAGAGCCATAGCAGCTTGAGCCTTGCCATGTGTGTAACTCCCTTCTTTCTCCGCCCAAGGTGGCAAATGAGCCTTATGCTCAGAAGCTTTCTTTTGAAAATCTTGTCTTCTATCTTCTACTAAATTCAAAAATATATTTTCTTCTTCATGTAAGGAACATGTTAGATTGTGTCTATGTGCATGTGTTATGTCTATTGATTTCATTGTTAAGAAAAATTCTCCCATAAACTGTGCGTCTTGACTACTAAGCACTGGGTTCATACTCTTGCGAATCGCAACCTCAGAAAATATCACATCTAAGTTTGAATAATAATACTGAAGTCTCCCTGTTCTATAAAATAAACTAGACAAAACACTACATGATATGCCATATGTCAGTGGTAAGTGATGGTATGTTAATCCTTCTGCTACTGATTCAGGTAACTTCATACAGACATAACAATTACTAACTTCCATTGTGTCTACATATTGAAACAATAACTTTGTGAAAACGTTTAAACTAGTGTCGTTGTCAGCTATTTCATGATGAATTTCTGGTTCATTCTCTGCCATTAGTTCTGCTCTATTGCCCTTCATGTTTGCTGTCCTCTCCTTAGTTTCATTATTAATCTTTTTATCCCTTATCATAAGGTAAGGAACTGCTACAATCAGGACTAACCATACTATAAGCACCATTACTAGACTACATATGCATATTGCACAGCATCTTCTACAACATCTCTGTTTTGGTCTCCCAGCAACTCTATCGTCAGGCATTTTTCGACAAGGAAGATTGCTCTTCTTATCTTTTCTTCTTTTCTTTAGCTTATTCTTTTGCTTAGTCAGGGTGGTCTTGTTTCTTTTTCGTACGTCAGTTCTGCACTTGTTCCTTCGCCACCACTGTCACTTGACTCTGAGCTTTCAAAATCTTCAAAAATGATATAAGTCCAGTCAGGACCCTTGAATTTGTTATTCACAAGTTTCAGTCTTTTACTTTTTCTTTTCTCTGACTTTTTCTCTTGATCAGTTTGATTTGTTACTTCAGGTACTTGATCTGGATCTTCACTTCTGGTTGTTATGTAGTACTTTACTCTTTTAATGACACTCGGCCAATGATCTCCTTTTCTTGTTTTCTTTGTTGGCAATGTTTCTTTATTTTCGTCTTCAGAGATCTCGTTATTTTCACTGCTTAGTACTGCTTCGTTTTCTTCTATTACTGTTTCTTCTGTTTGCTCTTTTTCAGGTCTGATTGGTTTCTCTTCAGCAGCTCCACTATGAGTTTCCAATTTTTGACTTTGTTCTTGATTTAATTCTTCAAGTTCATGTCTTTTGAAATTTTCTTCTTCTTTGTACTCTTCTTGATCTAACTTGTTCTGATCAGGGCTTATTGTACTGTGAACTTCTGCAGCCTGACCGGATTCTTCTAGACCTGTCTGTCCCTGTTCAAAGTCTATTAGGTCTTCACTGTTTTGAGTCCAGTTTCCTTTCCCTATCTGACCTTGTTCATAATTCCTTAATGTCTTTTCTTCTTGTTCCTGAACTGCTTCTTCTTCACCTATCTGATCTTCTTCAATTTCTTCCAATTTCGCTTGACTTCTTGTTCTGTGATATACTTCAGGAACTTCTACCACTGGTATCCAATCCTGACTTGTGCTCGGTTGTTCTTCTTCAGCTTCTCTGGAATCTCGAACCTGAGATCCTTCAGCTGGGCAACCTTCAGCTTCTTCAGTGATTGGCGTTGTCTGAGGATTCTCTTCCTCGGGATCTGGTACTCTCTTGGTGTGACTTACATGAATCCAATTAGGAAATCCGGCACACTTCGCTGCTGTATTCGTTGTCAGTATGACTTGACACGGTCTGCCCCATCTAGGTGATAGACACGTTTCTCTGGTGTGATTCTTCACTACCACCCAGTCACCAGGATTCAAATCATGTTCTTGCTCGGGCTGCCTGGAAACTGCGTCTTCTCCAACCTGATGAGAGACAGAACACACTAGGTCAGCCAATCCTTTGCAATAGTCCAGAACCATATCATCAGATATATTCACCAGTTTGTTTGTGGGAACATGTGTTTGTCTCATTGCTCTTCCCATCATTATTTCATGTGGGCTCAATCCTGTGGTTCTGTCAGGTATACTTCTGAGTCCCATTAAAGCGAGTGGCAATGCATCTGGCCACTCTAATGATGTTGATGCACACATTTTTCCCAGTCTTGACTTTATAGTGCCATTCAATTGTTCAACCACTCCAGAAGCTTCTGGACGATATGCACAGTGCAATTTCTGTTTGATTTGAAATGCTTCACAGATTATTTGGATCACTTCACTGTTAAAATGTTTTCCTCTATCTGATTCCAAAGTTACTGGAAAACCAAACCTAGGAATGAGTTCTCGTAGCAACAGTTTCGCAACTGTAATGCTGTCATTTCTCCTAGTAGGGTAAGCCTCCACCCATTTTGAAAACAGGCACACTATGACTAGTACATATTTCAGCCCTCTACATGGTGGTAACTGTATGAAATCAAACTGAAGTCTCATAAATGGACCCGCTGCCTTTCCAATTTTCCCAAATCCAATTACTGTCTTCCTCCCCGGATTATGCATCTGGCAAGTTAGACATCTCTGGCAAAGACTCTGCAACAGCCCTGAATTTAGGATTGTACCAATTTTGTCTGAACAGCCTAATCATTGCATCTCTCCCTATGTGTGTGTCTCCATGATACAGCCTAGCCATTTGTGAGAGTAAACAGTCTGGCATGACTGGTCTGCCATCAGCACTGATCCACACTTCTTCATCTCCTCTTTGGGAACAACCCACTTTGATCCACAAATTCTTCTCACTTTCATCAACCTCATCTTGCAATTTCTTGACGTCATTCCAAGTTTCAGGTGGCATATACAGCATAAGTTGGCAGCTGATTCCCATTCTTTCCACCCTCTTATTGACTGACATTCTGGTTTTGGCACAATGTTGAGCCACCAGATCTTCATATCTGTTGCCGACTACCACCCAGTCCTCTCCTGACTGGTGTGCGGCACATTTCACCACAGCCAATTCTTTTGGTGATTGTATTGCTTCTAGCAATTCCCTTACAAATTGTCCATTTTTAATGGGGGATCCTGAAGAAGTCATGAAATCCCTCTGCATCCATAGTTGGCCAAAATCATGCACAACCCTGTAACCATATTGGCTATCTGTAAATATGGTTACTCTCTGATTCCTCCCAATTTTGCATGCTTTTATCAACGCAATCAACTCAGCTACTTGTGCAGATTTGACTCCTGGTAAATAAGATGCTTCAACTATTCCAGTTAATTCACATACCGCATAGGCAGCAGTTAGTTTACCGTCTTCATGTCTTTGACATGAACCATCAACAAATAGCTCCCTGTCTGGCTTATCTGAAAGAGACACGTTAGTGACAGATTCCTTACCTTAGAATATCCCCAGGCGTCAGGCTGGATCCGGAAAGTTTTTGCGTAGCAGTACCCTTGCGCGTCGGTAGGCGGCGTCGTGCGGCTCCGCGTCCGTCGTCGGCGTCGTGATCGCCGGGATGACGTCGCGGGCAGTACTTAGACGCCGCCCCTGCGCGCTGACGTCAGTTCTTCATTTTCCGCGCCAGCAAGCGCAGATCCGGGAAGAGCAGTGCCCTAGTCATTTTTTGACTAATTTTTTTGGTGAATTTTTTCACTGTTTCTTTTCATATCGACTCCAAGGTGTCGTTAGGGATGCCCGGCTTTAAACGTTGCGACGCCTGTGCTCGGATGATGTCCATCACAGACCCGCATCTGGAGTGTCTCTTCTGCCTCGGGCGAGACCACGACACGAAGTCGTGTTCCGACTGCCGGTCCCTAAACCCGAAAGCTTTGCGAGAGCGGTCTCGAAAGCTCCTCGAGGCCCGGCAGTCGGCTCCGCGCCACACCAAGCCCCGGTCGCGTAGTCCTCGCCGGTCGTCGGGATCCAAGTCTTCGTCGTCCGGTAAGTCTAAACACAAGAAGTCCAAAAAGCATCATCGCTCTAGGACTTCGCCTCGCCGGTCTCGCGACTCGGCTGAGGCCCCTCCCGGCACCGTGCCCGCGGCCCCGGACATGCCTGTGGAGTCGCCCCCGCAATACCCGTCCTTCCCGGGTTCGGGGGCGGATCCGGCCCAAGTACAGGAATTCCTGTCGGCCATGGCCCGCCTCTTCGGGCCTCAAGGTCCCTCCGGTGCGCCTTCGGGCCCCGCGGGCCCTGATGGGGTTGCCCCGGCGTCGCCGACGACTCCGGTCCCGGCGTCGCTCGTGCCTCCAGCCTCGATCCCGGCTCCGGCTTCGGCCCCGGCCTCGATCCCGGCTCCGTTGGTACCGCAACCCCCATCGACGCCGGTCGACCTGACAATGCCTCCGCCGGCGCCGATGTCTCCGGTGCCGTTCCTGACGCCGCCCGGGGCTCCGGGCGGCGTCGTCCCCATGTACTCTCCGGCTCCGGACATGGAGCCGGACCGGCGTCGCTCGACGCCGGTTCCGGCGCCGATGAGACCTTGGGTCCCAAATGTCCCTCCTCCTCCTTATTTTGAACCGGAGGAGGACCAGGAGGACTGGGAGGGGTCTGAGGACCCTCTGGCACAACAGTGTCAGTATGATGAGGACTGGGCAGAGGAACTAGGGGATGCCAGTGGTCTAGATACTTCCCCTGACACTGGCATGCTGTCTCCTCCCGTGGCTACGGAGGAGGGAGCCAATTTTGCAACGGTGTTGCGTAGGGCAGCTGGAGCCTTACATCTCCGACTCCCTACTGTGGCGGTCAAGACTAATCTCTTGACAGAAGTGCTTCAGCCGGCAGCCTCCTCCTTGGAGACTGTGCTGCCGTTCAACGATGCACTCACTGACGTTCTTTTGTGCGCCTGGTCCAAGCCCAACACAGGGGCTCCTGTGGATAGGAACGTGTCCCGACGCCATCGCCCAGCTCCGGGCGACCCCTTGTTTCTCTCTGTCCACCCCACTCCTGAGAGCTTGGTTGTCCAAGCCTCGGCTTCCCAAACCGCCTTCCCTACCGCCCCTCCGGATAGGGAATCCAAACGCCTGGATCAATTTGGGAAGAAGGGTTTTCTTCCTCCAGTGCTGGCTTGCGGTCCATCAACACCGCTTGTCTTTTGGGCCGATATACCCACTCCTTGTGGGATTCGGTGGCGACTGTTTTGCCCCAGTGTTCTGAGGAGGTCCAGACACTGCTTACCCGCGCCATTGCGGAAGGTAGGGATGCGGCCAAATACACCATACGTTGTGGCCTTGATACCGCCGACTCGCTGGGCAGATCTATTGCAACGACGGTGGCGCTGCGTCGCCACGCCTGGCTGAGAACCACTGGTTTTCGGGTGATGTCCAGAATACACTCATGGACATGCCCTTTGATGGAGTCGGTCTTTTGGTTCCAAAGCAGACCATGCGTTGGAGCGTTTTAAGGACTCACGGGCTACTGCCAAGTCCCTGGGCCTTTCTGCTACACGCCCTCCGCTACCTTCTGCTTTTCGCCCCTATCGTGGCCACGGAAGGGGCGCCCAGTCACGTCAGCAGCCCAGCCACCGGCCCGCGCAGCAGGCGTCTTCGCGTGGCCGAGGACGTGGATACCGCTGTGGCGGTTCGGGCAACCAGCGTGCGGGTCAGGCCACCACCTCCAACCCGTCCGCGGCCTCCAAGCCCTCCTAGTCCCTCCTTTCAGGTGCACAGCACGCCAGTAGAGGGCAGGGTCCGCCATCACCTTCACACTGGCGTCCCATCACCTCGGACAGGTGGGTCTTGGACATTGTCCGAAGGGGCTACTCCCTCCCTTCGAGACCACCCCCCAGCCATGCCACCACAATTCCACCGCATGTCAGGGGATCACTTGGTACTTCTGCAGAAGGAAGTCACGGCCCTCTTGGCAAAGAGGGCCATCGAGCATGTTCCGACCCCAGAAGTAGGACGTGGTTGCTACTCCCACTACTTCCTGGTGCCCAAAAGGACAAGGAGGACATGCGTCCTATCTTGGACCTCCGGAACGTCAATCGCTTCCTCCGGAAGGAGAAGTTCAAGATGCTCACCCTAGCTCAGGTCTTGACTGCCCTAGACCCTGGAGACTGGTTGGTAGCGTTGGACTTGCAGGACGCCTATTTCCACATCCCCGTCCTGCCGGCCCACCGGCGTTACCTTCGGTTCACTGTAGGCCTCGAGCATTTTCAGTTCTCCGTGCTCCCCTTTGGCCTTACCAGTGCCCCTCGGGTGTTCACGAAAGTGATGGCGGTGGTCGCAGCTCATCTGCACCGGGCAGGGGTTTCAGTCTTCCCCTACCTCGACGACTGGCTGCTGAAGGCGGGCTCGTCCCAGGCAGTCGTCTCCCACCTCCAGACTACGGCCGAACTCCTGCACTCGCTGGGGTTCTCCATCAATGTGCCGAAGTCGCATCTGATTCCTTCTCCACAGCTCCTTTTCATCGGAGCAGTTCTGGACACGACGCAGTTTCGGGCCTATCCTCCCGAACGGCGAGTCCGGGATATTCAGGCTATGATTCCGATCTTTCAGCCTTTATCCTGGGTTTCGGTACGGATGACCATGAGGCTGCTGGGCCTCATGGCCTCCTGCATCCTGCTGGTCAATCATGCCAGATGGCATATGCGGGCTCTGCAGTGGGACCTGAAGTTCCAGTGGGCGCAGCACCAGGGCAACCTGTCCGATCATGTCCAGATCTCGGAGGGGACTGCAAAACAGTTGCAGTGGTGGCTCTCGAACCGGCAATGGGTCATGGGCAGATCCCTCTCCCTTCCCCAGCCAGAGCACACAGTTGTGACGGACGCGTCCCTTCTGGGATGGGGCGGTCACATGGAAGAGGCGGAGATCAGAGGCCTCTGGTCTCCGGCGGAGTCCCGGCTCCATATCAACCTTCTGGAGCTCCGGGCGATCCGACTTGCACTCAAGGCATTCCTTCCCTCTGTCAAAGGGAAGGTAGTGCAGGTGTTCACAGACAACACCACCGCCATGTGGTATTGCACCAAACAAGGCGGGGTGGGGTCGTGGACCCTTTGTCAGGAGGCTCTGCGCCTCTGGACATGGCTGGAACATCAGGGCATGTTCCTGATGGTTCAACACCTGGCAGGTTCCCTGAACGCCAGGGCGGACGAACTCAGCCGCAGGTGCTTGATGGATCACGAATGGCGTCTTCACTCGGAAGTGGCGCAAGGACTCTTTC
Source organism: Calotriton arnoldi (assembly GCA_963921515.1). Lineage (NCBI taxonomy): Eukaryota > Metazoa > Chordata > Amphibia > Caudata > Salamandridae > Calotriton > Calotriton arnoldi. The sequence goes on from CAWUFW010000063.1 coordinate 4,317,744, forward strand.
TACAGTGGGGAGAGCCTTGGTTAGATCTATTTGCCACCGAAGAGAACGCGCAATGTCATCAGTTCTGCGCGTTGGAATTTCCAAGGCGGCACTCGCTCGGCGACGCTTTCGTCGCGAGTGGAGTTGCGGTCTGTTGTACGCCTTTCCGCCTATACCACTTCTACCCAGAGTGTTGAAGAAGATTCGGCACGACCGGGCCCAAGTCATCCTTGTGGCTCCGGACTGGGCTCGAAGAGTTTGGTATCCCGAGCTACTCAGTATGAGCGTAGATCCCCCGATCCGTCTGCCTCTTCGGGAGGATCTTCTGTCGCAGCAGCAGGGAACGGTCCTCCACCCGAACCTGTCCAGTCTACACCTGCTTGCGTGGAGATTGAGCGGCGGCAGTTGATTCCTTTCGACTTGCCTCCCGAAGTTTGTGATGTGATTCTGGCAGCCAGGCGTCCCTCCACTAAGGTGGTATACGCCTGCAGGTGGAACAAATTTGTGGCATGGTGCACAGCAAAGGCTGTGAATCCCCTTTCTGCCCCTCTTTCTGAGGTGCTTCTGTTCCTTCTTTCTCTGGCCCAACAGGGTTCTGCCCTGGGTACCATCAAGGGTTATCTTTGTGCTATCTCGGCCTTCCTCAGGCTCCCTGATCAGCCCTCCCTTTTCAAGTCCCCTGTTGTTAACAGGTTCTTAAAAGGCATTACACACCTCTTCCCTCCTGTTCCGTTTGTGATGCCTCAGTGGGACTTGAACTTGGTTCTTACCTTTTAATGTGCGCTCCCTTTGAGCCTCTACATAACTGTCCTCTTCGTCTTCTGACTCTGAAGACAGCCTTTCTGGTGGCCATCACCTCCGCTCGGCGGGTGAGTGAGCTCCAGGCTCTATCTTGCAAACCTCCCTTTCTGATTGTTCATCCAGACAAGGTTGTTCTTAGGACGCGTCCGTCCTTCTTGCCAAAGGTGGTTACTGCCTTCCACATTGGGCAGACCATCACTTTGCCTGCCTTCTTTCCGCCTCCGCATCCTTCCAGAGAGGAAGAGAGGCTCCACCGTCTGGACCCAAAACGTGCGCTCTCCTTCTATATCGACCGCACAAAACACTTCCGGGTGGATGACCAGCTCTTTGTTGGCTACGTGGGCGGCAAAAAAGGTCGGGCGGTGCACAAACGAACCATCTCCCGCTGGGTTACCTTGTGCATCAAGGCCTGCTATTCTTTGGCTAAGAAGGAGCCTCCTGTTGGGCTGCGTGCCCATTCCACCAAGGCAACGGCTGCTACCACGGCCTTGGGCCGCGGTGTTCCGCTGCCGGTTATCTGTCAGGCAGCTACGTGGGCCTCGCTGCACACGTTTACAAAGCATTACTGCCTTGACAGTCAGGTCCGGAGGGACGGCTTCTTTGGCCGTTCTGTCCTCCAGGACTTCCTTGTCTGATCTTTGTTCGCAGACCCACCACCGGGGTTGGTATTGCTGGGGTATCTATTCTAAGGTAAGGAATCTGTCACTAACGTGTCTCTTTCAGATGCACAAGTTACTAACTTGTGTAACGATATATCTGTAAGAGACAGTAGTTAGTGACAGATTCCTACCGCCCACCCATCCTCCCCGTTCTGCGAACTGATTTCTAGGGTTAAGGACATCCCTTTCAGGGCCCTAGTATTTTTCAGACACCTATGTCAGCTTCTTGCATGGCTCTGCGTTCCTGGCGCGGAAAGTCGTGTACAGAACTGACGTCATCGCGCAGGGGCGGCGTCTAAGTACTGCCCGCGACGTCATCCCAGCGATCACGACGCCGACGACGGCCGCGGAGCCGCACGACGCCGCCTACCGACGCGCAAGGGTACTGCTACGCAAAAGCTTTCCGGATCCAGCCTGACGCCTGGGGATATTCTAAGGTAAGGAATCTGTCACTAACTACTGTATCTGAAAGAGACACGTTAGTGATAGATTCCTTACCTTAGAATATCCCCAGGCGTCAGGCTGGATCCGGAAAGTCTTGCGTAGCAGTACCTTGCGCGTCGGTAGGCGGCGTCGTGCGGCTCCGCGTCCGTCGTCGGCGTCGTGATCGCCGGGATGACGTCGCGGGCAGTACTTAGGCGCCGCCCCTGCGCGCTGACGTCAGTTCTTCTTTTCCGCGCCAGTAAGCGCAGATCCGGGAAGAGCAGTGCCCTGGTCAATTTTTGACCATACTTTTTGGTGATTTTTCACTGTTTTTTTTCCAGCCTTCAGGTGTCGTAGGGATGCCCGGCTTCAAGCGATGCGGCGCCTGTGCGCGGATGATGTCCGTCACCGACCCGCATTGGGAGTGTCTCTTCTGCCTCGGCCGAGGCCACGACACCGAGTCTTGTCCCGAATGCCAGGCCCTCAACCCGAAGGCTTTGCGAGAGCGGTCTCGAAAGCTCCTCGAGGCCCGGCATTCGGCTCCGCGGAAGCCCCGGTCGCGTGAGAGGTCCAGGGGTCGCTCGCGGAGTGCACACCGGTCGTCGGCGTCGAAGTCTTCTTCGTCCGGTAAGTCTCGACACAAGAAGTCCAAGAAGCATCGTCGCTCTCGGACTTCGCCTCGCCGGTCTCGCGACTCGGCTGAGGCCCCTCCCGGCACCGTCCCCGCCCCCGCGGCCCCGGACTTGCCTGTGGAGTCGCCCCCGTCATACCCGCCCTTCCCGGGTTCGGGGGCGGATCCGGCCAAGGTACAGGAGTTCCTGTCGGCCATGGCCCGCCTCTTCGGGCCTTCAGGCCCCTCCGGTGCGCCTTCGGGCCCCGCGGGCCCTGATGGGGTTGATCCGGCGTCGCCGGCGGCTCCGGCCCCGGCGTCGCCCGAGCCTCCAGCCTCGATCCCGGCTCCGGCTCCGGCCCCGGCCTCGATCCCGGCTCCACAACCCCCATCGACGCCGGTCGACCTCACGACACCTCCGCCGGCGCCGATGTCTCCGGTGCCGTTCTCGACGCCGCCCTGGGCTCCGGGCGGCGTCGTCCCCAGTTCCTTCCGGCTCCGGACTTGGACCCGGAGCGACGTCGCTCGACGCCGGCTCCGGCGCCGATGGGACCTTGGGTCCCAAATGTCCCTCCTCCTCCTTATTTTGAACCAGAGGAGGACCAGGAGGACTGGGAGGGGTCTGATGACCCTCTGACACGCAACTGTCAGTATGATGAGGACTGGACAGAGAGTCTAGGGGAGGCCAGTGGTCTGGATACTTCTCCTGACACTGGCATGCTGTCTCCTCCCGTGGCTACGGAGGAGGGGGCCAATTTTGGTACGGTGTTGCGTAGGGCTGCTGGGGCCTTACGTCTCCAGCTCCCTACTTTGACGGTCAAGCCTAACATCTTGACAGAGGTGCTTCAGCCGGCAGCCTCCTCTGCGGAGACTGTGCTGCCGTTTAACGACGCCCTCACGGACGTTCTTTTGGGCGCCTGGTCCAAGCCCAACACAGGGGCTCCTGTGGATCGGAACGTGTCACGACGCCATCGCCCCGCTCCGGGCGACCCCCTGTTTCTTTCTGTCCACCCCACTCCTGAGAGCTTGGTTGTCCAAGCCTCCGCTTCCCAAACCGCCTTCCCTACCGCTCCTCCGGATAGGGAATCCAAACGCCTGGATCAGTTTGGGAAGAAAGGTTTTCTTCCTCCAGTGCTGGCTTGCGGTCCGTTAACACCGCTTGTCTTTTGGGCCGATATACCCACTCTCTGTGGGATTCGGTGGCGGATGTTTTGCCCCAGTGCCCTGAGGAGGTCCAGGCACTGCTTTCCCGCGCCATTGCGGAAGGAAGGGATGCGGCCAAATACACTATCCGTTGTGGCCTTGACACCGCCGACTCGCTGGGCAGGTCGATTGCAACGACGGTGGCGCTCCGACGCCACGCCTGGCTGAGAACCACTGGTTTTTCAGGGGATGTCCAGAATACTCTCATGGACATGCCCTTTGATGGAGTCGGTCTTTTTGGGTCCAAAGCAGACCATGCGTTGGAGCGCTTTAAGGACTCACGGGCTACTGCCAAGTCCCTGGGCCTTTCTGCTACACGCCCTCCGCTGCCTTCTGCTTTTCGCCCCTATCGTGGCCACGGTAGGGGCGCCCCTTCACGTCAGCAGCCCAGCCACCGGCCCGCGCAGCAGGCGTCTTCGCGTGGCCGAGGACGTGGATTCCGCCGTGGCGGATCGGGCAACCAGCGTGCGGGTCAGGCCACCACCTCCAACCCGTCCGCGGCCTCCAAGCCCTCCTAGTCCCTCCTTTCAGGTGCACGGCACGCCAGTAGGGGCAGGGTCCGCCATCACCTTCCCCACTGGCGCACCATCACCTCGGACAGGTGGGTCTTGGACATTGTCCGAAGGGGCTACTCCCTCCCCTTCGAGACCACCCCCAGCCATGCCACCTCAATTCCACCGCATGTCAGGGGATCACTTGGTGCTTCTACAGAAGGAAGTCACGGCCCTCTTGACCAAGAGGGCCATCGAAGCATGTTCCGACCCCAGAAGTAGGGCGTGGTTGCTACTCCCACTACTTTCTGGTGCCCAAAAAGGACGAGGAGGACATGCGTCCTATCTTGGACCTCCGGAACGTCAATCGCTTCCTCCGGAAGGAGAAGTTCAAGATGCTCACCCTAGCTCAGGTCTTGACTGCCCTCGACCCTGGAGACTGGTTGGTAGCGTTGGACTTGCAGGACGCGTATTTCCACATCCCCGTCCTGCCGGCCCACCGGCGTTACCTTCGGTTCACGGTAGGCCCCGAGCATTTTCAGTTCACCGTGCTCCCCTTTGGCCTTACCAGTGCCCCTCGGGTGTTCACGAAAGTGATGGCGGTGGTCGCAGCTCATCTGCGCCGGGCAGGGGTTTCAGTCTTCCCCTACCTCGACGACTGGCTGCTGAAGGCGGGCTCGTCCCAGGCAGTCGTCTCCCACCTCCAGACTACGGCCGAACTCCTGCACTCGCTGGGGTTCTCCATCAATGTGCCGAAGTCGCATCTGATTCCTTCTCCACAGCTCCTTTTCATCGGAGCAGTTCTGGACACGACGCGGTTTCGGGCCTATCCTCCCGAACGGCGAGTCCGGGATATTCAGGCTATGATTCCGATCTTTCGGCCTTTATCCTGGGTTTCGGTAAGGATGACCCTGAGGCTGCTGGGCCTCATGGCCTCCTGCATCCTGCTGGTCAATCATGCCAGATGGCATATGCGGGCTCTGCAGTGGGACCTGAAGTTCCAGTGGGCGCAGCACCAGGGCAACCTGTCCGATCACGTCCAGATCTCGGAGGGGACTGCAAAACAGTTGCAGTGGTGGCTCTCGAACCGGCAATGGGTCATGGGCAGATCCCTCTCCCTTCCCCAGCCAGAGCATACAGTTGTGACGGACGCGTCCCTTCTGGGATGGGGCGGTCACATGGGAGAGGCGGAGATCAGAGGCCTCTGGTCTCCGGCGGAGTCCCGGCTCCATATCAACCTTCTGGAGCTCCGGGCGATCCGGCTTGCACTCAAGGCATTCCTTCCCTCTGTCAAAGGGAAGGTAGTGCAGGTGTTCACAGACAACACCACCGCCATGTGGTACTGCAACAAACAGGGCGGGGTGGGGTCTTGGACCCTTTGTCAGGAGGCTCTGCGCCTCTGGACATGGCTGGAACATCAGGGCATGTTCCTGATGGTTCAACACCTGGCAGGTTCTCTGAACGCCAGGGCGGACGAACTCAGCCGCAGGTGCATGATGGATCACGAATGGCGTCTTCACTCGGAAGTGGCGCAAGGACTCTTTCTACAGTGGGGAGAGCCTTGGTTAGATCTATTCGCCACCGAAGAGAACGCGCAATGTCATCAGTTCTGCGCGTTGGAATTTCCAAGGCGGCACTCGCTCGGCGACGCTTTCGTCGCGAGTGGAGTTGCGGTCTGTTGTACGCCTTTCCGCCTATACCACTTCTACCCAGAGTGTTGAAGAAGATTCGGCACGACCGGGCCCAAGTCATTCTTGTGGCTCCGGACTGGGCTCGAAGAGTTTGGTATCCCGAGCTACTCAATATGAGCATAGATCCCCCGATCCGTCTGCCTCTTCGGGAGGATCTTCTGTCGCAGCAGCAGGGGACGGTCCTCCACCCGAACCTGTCCAGTCTACACCTGCTTGCGTGGAGATTGAGCGGCGGCAGTTGATTCCTTTCGACTTGCCTCCCGAAGTTTGTGATGTGATTCTGGCAGCCAGGCGTCCCTCCACTAAGGTGGTATACGCCTGCAGGTGGAACAAATTTGTGGCATGGTGCACAGCAAAGGCTGTGGATCCCCTTTCTGCCCCTCTTTCTGAGGTCCTTCTGTTCCTTCTCTCTCTGGCCCAACAGGGTTCTGCCCTGGGTACCATCAAAGTTATCTTTGTGCTATCTCGGCCTTCCTCAGGCTCCCTGATCAGCCCTCCCTTTTCAAGTCCCCTGTTGTTAACAGGTTCTTAAAAGGCATTACTCACCTCTTCCCTCCTGTTCCGTTTGTAATGCCTCAGTGGGACTTGAACTTGGTTCTTACCTTTTTAATGTGCGCTCCCTTTGAGCCTCTGCATAACTGTCCTCTTCGTCTTCTGACTCTAAAGGCAGCCTTTCTGGTGGCCATCACCTCCGCTCGGCGGGTGAGTGAGCTCCAGGCTCTTTCTTGCAAACCTCCCTTTCTGTCTGTTCATCCAGACAAGGTTGTTCTTCGGACGCGTCCGTCCTTCTTGCCAAAGGTGGTTACTGCTTTCCACATTGGGCAGACCATCACTTTGCTCACCTTCTTTCCGCCTCCGCATCCTTCCAGAGAGGAAGAGAGGCTCCACCGTCTGGACCCAAAACGTGCGCTCTCCTTCTATATCGACCGCACGAAACACTTCCGGGTGGATGACCAGCTCTTTGTTGGCTACGTGGGCGCCAAAAAGGTCGGGCGGTGCACAAGAGGACCATCTCCCGCTGGGTTACCTTGTGCATCAAGACCTGCTATTCTTTGGCTAAGAAGGAGCCTCCTGTTGGGCTGCGTGCCCATTCCACCAGGGCAACGGCTGCTACCACGGCCTTGGGCCGCGGTGTTCCGCTGCCGGTTATCTGTCAGGCAGCTACGTGGGCCTCGCTGCACACGTTTACTAAGCATTACTGCCTTGACAGTCAGGTCCGGAGGGACGGCTTCTTTGGCCGTTCTGTCCTCCAGGACTTCCTTGTCTGATCTTTGTTCGCAGACCCACCACCGGGGTTGGTATTGCTGGGGTATCTATTCTAAGGTAAGGAATCTATCACTAACGTGTCTCTTTCAGATGCACAAGTTACTAACTTGTGTAACGATATATCTGTAAGAGACAGTAGTTAGTGATAGATTCCTTACCACCCCACCCATCCTCCCCGTTCTGCGAACTGATTTCTAGGGTTAAGGACATCCCTTTCAGGGCCCTAGTATTTTTCAGACACCTGTGTCAGCTTCTTGCATGGCTCTGCGTTCCTGGCGCGGAAAGTCGTGTACAGAACTGACGTCAGCGCGCAGGGGCGGCGCCTAAGTACTGCCCGCGACGTCATCCCGGCGATCACGACGCCGACGACGGACGCGGAGCCGCACGACGCCGCCTACCGACGCGCAAGGGTACTGCTACGCAAAACTTTCCGGATCCAGCCTGACGCCTGGGGATATTCTAAGGTAAGGAATCTATCACTAACTACTGTCTCTTACAGATATATCGTTACACAAGTTAGTAACTTGTGCTTTAAGAGGCTGTTCCTCTATATCTGGGCGTGGTTTTGTGCATAATTCTGTAATTTGTATACAATCGTCTTCATCATCTTTAATTCTCTCATGATATGGGTCTGGTAGTAAGGTTGCTGGATTTATTATAGTACACCTTACCATATTCACATTTTCAGCACCCATTATTATTCTTTCATATTTAGTCAGCCGACTAGGAGTAAGATGCTGAGTTCGGGTTCTTGTCAAGAGATGACAACTGCATGTGGAACATACACTTTTACAGGGTGTCCCATCACAATTGACTCACTTTGTTCAATGCTCAAACAAGTAGCCGCCACTGCTTTTAAGCATCCTGGCAACGCGGCTCCTACTGGGTCCAATGTAGCAGAAAAATATGCTATAGGACGTCTTTCTAATCCATGTCTTTGAGTTAAGACAGAAAGTGCACAATTTTCTCTCTCATGACAGAACAATGCAAATTCTCTTTTATAATCAGGCATGCCTAAGGCAGGTGCTGAACATAGGGCATTTCTCAATTTTACAAAGGCTTCTACACTTTCATCCTCCCACTCAACAGGGTCCTTTGCTTTCTTTTTTGTCATGTTAATTAAGGGCTTAGCTAACATGGAAAATCCTGGTATCCATTGTCGACAGTAACCTACTATTCCTAGGAACATTCTTACTTGTCTTTGGGTTAAAGGTATTTGCATTTTCTTTATTAATTTTACTCTCTCAGAGGTTACTCTTCTTTTTCCCCTCTCAATTTGTGTCCCAGATATTTAACAGCTGTTGTACAGAATTGCAATTTTTCAGGTGAGACTTTATGCCTTTCTTCTGCCAAAAGATTTAATAATGCTATGGAATCAACAACACAGTCCTCTCTGGTATTCGATGCCACCAATAAGTCGTCGATATATTGGACTAAGACTGAGCTTCCTGGCATCACTAGTTTTTCAAGGCACTTTTTCAGTATCTGGTTGAAAATAGAAGGACTTTCTGTGTACCCCTGAGGAACACGATTCCACACATAAACCTTGTTCTCAAATTTAAATGAGAAAAGATACTGGCTGTCTGGATGCAATGGTATTGAAAAGAACGCTTGACACAAATCAATTACTGTGAACCATCCTGCACTCCAAGGGATCTGGTATAGAATTACTGCAGGATTTGGCACTATGGGACAACATGGTTCCACAATCTTATTTATTTTTCTCAGGTCCTGAACAATCCTATATTTTCCACTAGGTTTCTTTAACCCCATTATAGGTGAATTACATGGGCTACTCATTACTTCTTTTAGGATATTTTGTTCTATCATTCGATTTATTTCTTCAATGACTCCTGCTTTTACTTCTGCACTCATTTTGTACTGTCTGGTATTTGGGAAAATTGCACCTTCTTTTACAGTAATTTTAACTGGATCTATTTTAGCCATAAGTCCTACTTCCTTTCCGGTGAAATCCCATACTATGGGGTTTACTGTACCTTTTAATTCTTCTGGCAACTCATCTTTTGTTATTAACGAAAACATCTTGTCTACTTCTGTACCTTGTTTTGCAATCATAATTTTATATACATGATCTTCATCTGGTGTCTGAACTGCCACACCATCCGGTGTGCAGAAAATGGTACAATTCATCTTGCACAATAAATCCCTACCTAGTAAATTTACTGGGCTAGAATCACACACTACGAATTGATGCATTTCTCTAAAGTTTCCTATTTTAACTTCCATTGGTTTGGTAAGAGGTGTTCTAATTCTTTGATTAGCTACCCCTACTACTTGGATATCTTCACCAGAGAGAGGAAGGTCTGGAATGTCTGCTGTTCTCACAGTAGACCGGGTAGCACCAGTGTCCAAAAGGAAAGTAATATTATTACCTTTCACATTCCCTTCAACATATGGACCTGACTGATCTACCTGTAAGGATGCGCCAAGTATGCACTCCTTCTTCCCCTCTCCTAGGCACCGTCATGGACTGAATTGAGAGAAATCGTCCTGCAAAAGAAATTGTGATGTCATATAATCATTCTTACCACTTCCTCCTTGATATCCGATGTCTGTACCATGCTTTGCTCTGCTTACATTACCCTGAATAGGTGCAGGTGGCAACTGACTCTGAGGATTTACACCCTGCTGTGAGTCATTCTGCGTCTGTGGATTTAAATTTTGATTTGGGCTATTATTATTCCGGATCTTTTTACATTCATCCTTCCAATGCCCCAATTTTCCGCATCCATGACAAGGAAATTTCTTTTAGCTTCTTCTCTACTCATTCGTCCTCTAAATTTTCCACCATTCCCAGTATCACCATTCGTTCCAGAATCTTTTCCTGGATTTTCACTTGGATTTTCCAAATTAATTCCCTGTTTCTCAGCCATTTTCACCTGAGCCCACATCACTTTTTCCTGCAATTTCTTGTGTCTATCCTCAATATCGTCTCCACAATATTTTGCATACTTCAAAATCTCATCAATGGGCTTTCCCTGCCAACACAGCATGTGTTGTTTAATCATTTGACAAATTTCTGGCTTTAAACCGTAAACAAACCGGTACACAAATTGACTCATGTTCTTGTCTCCAATGTCCTCAAATCCACTATACTGTTTAAATACCTGCAATAGACGCTCATAGTAGGAATGTACTGATTCATTAGCTTCTTGGGTAGTTCGATCTATTTTTACCCAATCTGTTTCTTTCGGTGGTATTTTTCCCTTCAGGTAAGTTATCACCTGCTGATACTTTTTCATCACATCATTTGACGGGGCACCTGTCTTCGGATCTCTAGGATATTCGTCACTTTGCCAATCCACTGTGATTTTGCAATCTGTCCATAAATCGGCAGGTACCACTATATCAAACAACCCATCCAAATCCTTCAACAGTACCTTCGACACCTTCACAAACCTGTCAACCTGCTTGTACCATTCAATTGGTTTTTCTCTCAACTTTGGAAAATCATTCGTAAATGACAAAATATCCTGTCTGCTCCATGGGACATGTACATATCCTCCTCCCGCAACTTCTCGCATTGGATACATTTGATCTGCTTTCCCTGTTTCCTTCATCGCATATTCTGATGCTGTTCTACTTGTTCGTGCTTCTTCCTTTTTCTTGGCCCACCTAGTTCTCCATTTATCTAGGTCTCCCCATTTTTGCAAAACTAACATTAATTCTCTTATTTGTAATCTTCTATCTGAAAGAGACACGTTAGTGATAGATTCCTTACCTTAGAATATCCCCAGGCGTCAGGCTGGATCCGGAAAGTTTTGCGTAGCAGTACCCTTGCGCGTCGGTAGGCGGCGTCGTGCGGCTCCGCGTCCGTCGTCGGCGTCGTGATCGCCGGGATGACGTCGCGGGCAGTACTTAGACGCCGCCCCTGCGCGCTGACGTCAGTTCTTCTTTTTCCGCGCCAGCAAGCGCAGATCCGGGAAGAGCAGTGCCCTGGTCAATTTTTGACCATACTTTTTGGTGATTTTTTCACTGTTTTTTCACATCTTTAAGGTGTCGTAGGGATGCCCGGCTTCAAGCGATGCGGCGCCTGTGCGCGGATGATGTCCGTCACCGACCCGCATTGGGAGTGTCTCTTCTGCCTCGGCCGAGGCCACGACACCGAGTCTTGTCCCGAATGCCAGGCCCTCAACCCGAAAGCTTTGCGAGAGCGGTCTCGAAAGCTCCTCGAGGCCCGGCATTCGGCTCCACGGAGGCCCCGGTCGCGTGAGAGGTCCAGGGGTCGCTCGCGGAGTGCACACCGGTCGTCGGCGTCGAAGTCTTCTTCGTCCGGTAAGTCTAAGCACAAGAAGTCCAAGAAGCATCGTCGCTCTCGGACTTCGCCTCGCCGGTCTCGCGACTCGGCTGAGGCCCCTCCCGGCACCGTCCCGCCCCGCGGCCCCGGACTTGCCTGTGGAGTCGCCCCGTCCTACCCGCCCTTCCCGGGTTCGGGGGCGGATCCGGCCAAGGTACAGGAGTTCCTGTCGGCCATGGCCCGCCTCTTCGGGCCTTCAGGCCCCTCCGGTGCGCCTTCGGGCCCCGCGGGCCCTGATGGGGTTGCTCCGGCGTCGCCGGCGGCTCCGGCCCCGGCGTCGCCCGGGACTCCAGCCTCGATCCCGGCTCCGGCTTCGGCCCCGGCCTCGATCCCGGCTCCACAACCCCCATCGACGCCGGTCGACCTCACGACACCTCCGCCGGCGCCGATGTCTCCGGTGCCGTTCTCGACGCCGCCCTGGGCTCCGGGCGGCGTCGTCCCCAGTTCCTTCCGGCTCCGGACATGGACCCGGAGCGACGTCGCTCGACGCCGGCTCCGGCGCCGATGGGCCCTTGGGTCCCAAATGTCCCTCCTCCTCCTTATTTTGAACCAGAGGAGGACCAGGAGGACTGGGAGGGTCTGATGACCCTCTGACTCGCAACTGTCAGTATGATGAGGACTGGACAGAGAGTCTAGGGGAGGCCAGTGGTCTGGATACTTCTCCTGACACTGGCATGCTGTCTCCTCCCGTGGCTACGGAGGAGGGGGCCAATTTTGGTACGGTGTTGCGTAGGGCTGCTGGGGCCTTACGTCTCCAGCTCCCTACTTTGACGGTCAAGCCTAACATCTTGACAGAGGTGCTTCAGCCGGCAGCCTCCTCTGCGGAGACTGTGCTGCCGTTTAACGACGCCCTCACAGACGTTCTTTGGGCGCCTGGTCCAAGCCCAACACAGGGGCTCCTGTGGATCGGAACGTGTCACGACGCCATCGCCCAGCTCCGGGCGACCCCCTGTTTCTTTCTGTCCACCCCACTCCTGAGAGCTTGGTTGTCCAAGCCTCCGCTTCCCAAACCGCCTTCCCTACCGCTCCTCCGGATAGGGAATCCAAACGCCTGGATCAGTTTGGGAAGAAAGGTTTTTCTTCCTCCAGTGCTGGCTTGCGGTCCGTTAACACCGCTTGTCTTTTGGGCCGCTATACCCACTCTCTGTGGGATTCGGTGGCGGATGTTTTGCCCCAGTGCCCTGAGGAGGTCCAGGCACTGCTTTCCCGCGCCATTGCGGAAGGAAGGGATGCGGCCAAATACACTATCCGTTGTGGCCTTGACACCGCCGACTCGCTGGGCAGGTCGATTGCAACGACGGTGGCGCTCCGCCGCCACGCCTGGCTGAGAACCACTGGTTTTTCAGGGGATGTCCAGAATACTCTCATGGACATGCCCTTTGATGGAGTCGGTCTTTTTGGGTCCAAAGCAGACCATGCGTTGGAGCGCTTTAAGGACTCACGGGCTACTGCCAAGTCCCTGGGCCTTTCTGCTACACGCCCTCCGCTGCCTTCTGCTTTTCGCCCCTATCGTGGCCACGGTAGGGGCGCCCTTCACGTCAGCAGCCCAGCCACCGGCCCGCGCAGCAGGCGTCTTCGCGTGGCCGAGGACGTGGATTCCGCCGTGGCGGATCGGGCAACCAGCGTGCGGGTCAGGCCACCACCTCCAACCCGTCCGCGGCCTCAAGCCCTCCTAGTCCCTCCTTTCAGGTGCACGGCACGCCAGTAGGGGGCAGGGTCCGCCATCACCTTCCCCACTGGCGCACCATCACCTCGGACAGGTGGGTCTTGGACATTGTCCGAAGGGGCTACTCCCTCCCCTTCGAGACCACCCCCAGCCATGCCACCTCAACTCCACCGCATGTCAGGGGATCACTTGGTGCTTCTACAGAAGGAAGTCACGGCCCTCTTGACCAAGAGGGCCATCGAGCATGTTCCGACCCCAGAAGTAGGGCGTGGTTGCTACTCCCACTACTTTCTGGTGCCCAAAAAGGACAAGGAGGACATGCGTCCTATCTTGGACCTCCGGAACGTCAATCGCTTCCTCCGGAAGGAGAAGTTCAAGATGCTCACCCTAGCTCAGGTCTTGACTGCCCTCGACCCTGGAGACTGGTTGGTAGCGTTGGACTTGCAGGACGCATATTTCCACATCCCCGTCCTGCCGGCCCACCGGCGTTACCTTCGGTTCACGGTAGGCCACGAGCATTTTCAGTTCACCGTGCTCCCCTTTGGCCTTACAAGTGCCCCTCGGGTGTTCACGAAAGTGATGGCGGTGGTCGCGGCTCATCTGCGCCGGGCAGGGGTTTCAGTCTTCCCCTACCTCGACGACTGGCTGCTGAAGGCGGGCTCGTCCCAGGCAGTCGTCTCCCACCTCCAGACTACGGCCGAACTCCTGCACTCGCTGGGGTTCTCCATCAATGTGCCGAAGTCGCATCTGATTCCTTCTCCACAGCTCCTTTTCATCGGAGCAGTTCTGGACACGACGCAGTTTCGGGCCTATCCTCCCGAACGGCGAGTCCGGGATATTCAGGCTATGATTCCGATCTTTCGGCCTTTATCCTGGGTTTCGGTAAGGATGACCCTGAGGCTGCTGGGCCTCATGGCCTCCTGCATCCTGCTGGTCAATCATGCCAGATGGCATATGCGGGCTCTGCAGTGGGACCTGAAGTTCCAGTGGGCGCAGCACCAGGGCAACCTGTCCGATCACGTCCAGATCTCGGAGGGGACTGCAAAACAGTTGCAGTGGTGGCTCTCGAACCGGCAATGGGTCATGGGCAGATCCCTCTCCCTTCCCCAGCCAGAGCATACAGTTGTGACGGACGCGTCCCTTCTGGGATGGGGCGGTCACTTGGGAGAGGCGGAGATCAGAGGCCTCTGGTCTCCGGCGGAGTCCCGGCTCCATATCAACATTCTGGAGCTCCGGGCGATCCGGCTTGCACTCAAGGCATTCCTTCCCTCTGTCAAAGGGAAGGTAGTGCAGGTGTTCACAGACAACACCACCGCCATGTGGTACTGCAACAAACAGGGCGGGGTGGGGTCTTGGACCCTTTGTCAGGAGGCTCTGCGCCTCTGGACATGGCTGGAACATCAGGGCATGTTCCTGATGGTTCAACACCTGGCAGGTTCTCTGAACGCCAGGGCGGACGAACTCAGCCGCAGGTGCATGATGGATCACGAATGGCGTCTTCACTCGGAAGTGGCGCAAGGACTCTTTCTACAGTGGGGAGAGCCTTGGTTAGATCTATTCGCCACCGAAGAGAACGCGCAATGTCATCAGTTCTGCGCGTTGGAATTTCCAAGGCGGCACTCGCTCGGCGACGCTTTTCGTCGCGAGTGGAGTTGCGGTCTGTTGTACGCCTTTCCGCCTATACCACTTCTACCCAGAGTGTTGAAGAAGATTCGGCACGACCGGGCCCAAGTCATTCTTGTGGCTCCGGACTGGGCTCGAAGAGTTTGGTATCCCGAGCTACTCAATATGAGCATAGATCCCCCGATCCGTCTGCCTCTTCGGGAGGATCTTCTGTCGCAGCAGCAGGGGACGGTCCTCCACCCGAACCTGTCCACTCTACACCTGCTTGCGTGGAGATTGAGCGGCGGCAGTTGATTCCTTTCGACTTGCCTCCCGAAGTTTGTGATGTGATTCTGGCAGCCAGGCGTCCCTCCACTAAGGTGGTATACGCCTGCAGGTGGAACAAATTTGTGGCATGGTGCACAGCAAAGGCTGTGGATCCCCTTTCTGCCCCTCTTTCTGAGGTCCTTCTGTTCCTTCTCTCTCTGGCCCAACAGGGTTCTGCCCTGGGTACCATCAAGGGTTATCTTTGTGCTATCTCGGCCTTCCTCAGGCTCCCTGATCAGCCCTCCCTTTTCAAGTCCCCTGTTGTTAACAGGTTCTTAAAAGGCATTACTCACCTCTTCCCTCCTGTTCCGTTTGTAATGCCTCAGTGGGACTTGAACTTGGTTCTTACCTTTTTAATGTGCGCTCCCTTTGAGCCTCTGCATAACTGTCCTCTTCGTCTTCTGACTCTAAAGGCAGCCTTTCTGGTGGCCATCACCTCCGCTCGGCGGGTGAGTGAGCTCCAGGCTCTTTCTTGCAAACCTCCCTTTCTGTCTGTTCATCCAGACAAGGTTGTTCTTCGGACGCGTCCGTCCTTCTTGCCAAAGGTGGTTACTGCTTTCCACATTGGGCAGACCATCACTTTGCCCACCTTCTTTCCGCCTCCGCATCCTTCCAGAGAGGAAGAGAGGCTCCACCGTCTGGACCCAAAACGTGCGCTCTCCTTCTATATCGACCGCACAAAACACTTCCGGGTGGATGACCAGCTCTTTGTTGGCTACGTGGGCGCCAAAAAGGTCGGGCGGTGCACAAGAGGACCATCTCCCGCTGGGTTACCTTGTGCATCAAGACCTGCTATTCTTTGGCTAAGAAGGAGCCTCCTGTTGGGCTGCGTGCCCATTCCACCAGGGCAACGGCTGCTACCACGGCCTTGGGCCGCGGTGTTCCGCTGCCGGTTATCTGTCAGGCAGCTACGTGGGCCTCGCTGCACACGTTTACTAAGCATTACTGCCTTGACAGTCAGGTCTGGAGGGACGGCTTCTTTGGCCGTTCTGTCCTCCAGGACTTCCTTGTCTGATCTTTGTTCGCAGACCCACCACCGGGGTTGGTATTGCTGGGGTATCTATTCTAAGGTAAGGAATCTATCACTAACGTGTCTCTTTCAGATGCACAAGTTACTAACTTGTGTAACGATATATCTGTAAGAGACAGTAGTTAGTGATAGATTCTTACCGCCCCACCCATCCTCCCCGTTCTGCGAACTGATTTCTAGGGTTAAGGACATCCCTTTCAGGGCCCTAGTATTTTTCAGACACCTGTGTCAGCTTCTTGCATGGCTCTGCGTTCCTGGCGCGGAAAGTCGTGTACAGAACTGACGTCAGCGCGCAGGGGCGGCGTCTAAGTACTGCCCGCGACGTCATCCCGGCGATCACGACGCCGACGACGGACGCGGAGCCGCACGACGCCGCCTACCGACGCGCAAGGGTACTGCTACGCAAAACTTTCCGGATCCAGCCTGACGCCTGGGGATATTCTAAGGTAAGGAATCTATCACTAACTACTGTCTCTTACAGATATATCGTTACACAAGTTAGTAACTTGTGCTCCAGAGGCATTCATATTTTCTAAATCTTTGTCTGAAAATTCTGCTCTATAGGGTTTCTGTAGTACTTTTGATCTCCCTATTTCTATTCCCATCTGTAGTGCTAAATTGGATAATTTTTCATGGAATATCCTTACATTTCTGGTGATACTCCTGCACAGGAACAATAATTCTTCATCATCGTAGGTATTTAAGCGTTCTAGTCCTACATTTCCTGCTATTATTTCTTCTAATTCGACTTTTAATTTATGAATGTCCATTATTTTCGGAGGTGTGCATTGTTTAACTGACCATTGCACCCATCTTTCTAGATCTTCAGGTATTACAATGGTGGCACTTTTTGCTCCCGATGAAGTTATTAAACTTACATCTTTTGAACATCCAGGTACATCTTTTCTGGGAGTGCTATTTACAGTACCTCCAATAGGCAAGTCCATGAGTGATATTGTGGATTCACAGTCACTAAATTGATCCTCAATTATAACTGGAGCTTCAGGTTTGGGATTATTCACAGGAGTAGGTGCAAGTATCGGTGGAGGACAGCTTCCCGGAGTACCATATAATGGAACTACTGGACCAATTGTTACTGGTATGGTCAACGAATCAGGGTGTACTTTTATCTGTGTTATTTTCTGTATTCTGTTCTGGTCTTTTCTAGGGCTTCTTTTTCTTTGTCATGAAGTATTCTACTAGGGGTAAATTCATGCATTACCTGTGGCACTAATGGAGTTTTTATCGATGGTGCACTTGGGGTGCATCCACTTGCTCCTTCCTGATATGGTGGAGGGTTTCTCAACATTTCCTCCATAAATTCATCTTCAGAGTCACCATTTCTCATTAAATGTTTTGTCTTTTCTGTGCATTTACTTCCTAATTTCTCTTCTGATGTCAACAATGGATATAATCCTTCTGTGATCATTGCCCTTCTCCATTGTTTCATCTGACCTCCTCTAGACTCATGTAGGTATCTGGGGAAAAATCCTGGATAACTCTATTACTCCTAGATCGGTCCCTCTCAAATGCCTCAGTTTCCCATTCCTCTAGAGCTTCGTACTGAGTTAATCTAGGTCTGGGTTCTAAGTCATTCATCCTCAATCTCAAGTTTTGCAGAATTTGCCCATTGAACGTGCCATTCTCGGGAAACGCTAGTATTCCATCATTTTTGGTATATTCTATCCAATTTTCCATCCATACACAAGTATGATAACCTCTCTCCATCATCATGAATGAAGCGGGCGTTTTAGCTGGTGGAATAATAATTCCTTCTCTAGTTTTGATTGGTTTGTCCTTTTTAAAATAATTCTTGATCTTTTGTAAAAATGACATTTTTCTCCTTTCTCCGTACATCTTGGGTAAGTACCGATGTATAAAATTATATTCTGCAAAGCCTAAATATCTCCTATCCTGACGAATTCCTGGTAAAGTCGGATCGCGTTTTAACATGCAATCCTTATCCACTAAGAATTTCGCTTCTATAATTTTTGACCAATCAAATGTCTGCTATCTTTTATTTCCGAGCCAATCCTTGCGCGGCCTTTTGGTGACGTTTGTCTGTCAACCCCTCCTTTACAATCTGCTCTTTCCTGTCCTTGCTGGTTCAACCAATCCCAGCGCGGCACCTGTGGCGTCAGTACAACTCTTGACTACTGACCCCTCCTTTACAAGGGTCTTTCCACACCCGCTGATTCAACCAATCCCAGCGCGGCGTTTTGTGACGTCAGCTCCCTCTCCGGCAACTGACCCTCCCTTTACAAAAATTTACGCAAACTTATTTTCTTTACAATTCTTAATTTCAGTAACAACATAAAACATTCGCTATCGTGCCAGTTTCTTCTAAATTCGAAAAAGATAGTTTCTTTCACACTTAGTAAAACCCTTTCCGTTTACTAACATATACTACGAGTAAAACCCTTCCGTTTACTCTTCACACGAGCTCCAGAAGTACCTGTTACTTCTTCAATGTTACCCTTTCTAGGTGATATAACATCAAATTTTCACCAGCGTACTCTTTTGCTATTACTCACACGTACAGAGTCCCTAACGAGTACTGAAAGTCCTGCTTAACTTTTCAGTACTATTTCTGCCTGGCAGATAACCTCACTGCAGTATGGCTTCCACTTACCATCCGCTATTCTTTTTACCCTGGGCATTCTAGACAACATAAAACAAAACTTCGAATATACGGATGTTAGGTCATAAAAATAAAATTCTCATTACCCAATTAACAAAGAGTAACCATCCTCTGATTACCAGAAAACTGATCCAGCGCGATATTAGCAAACAGCATTCATACACCAGATACTCACTTGGGCCCATACATTCATACTACGCTAATACTTACGCTGGGTTTTATCAGTTGTTACTCTCTATCAAAATCCCTGCTACCAATTACCTTCTGATTGAAGAGTAATGACTTACCAATGAATCCTTTGCTAATTGAGAAATTTAAAATGAGTGACATTCATTATAGTACATAAGCCTGAAATAACCACTGAGTCAGGAAGTTTTAAAATGTTTATCTAAAGATTTAGCAGAGTAAAATACAGAGCCACATGGTACTTAATCGCAATACCCAAGATTAAGCATAGAAATGATTATTGCTAATCAATGACGGTATTTAAAGAAAAGGAGAAGATAGAGACAGCAGCGCAACTAAAGGTTGCATTATATTTACCTAAGTGCGAGAACCAAACCCCTTAGCCAAGGAGTTGAAAGAATAGGACCCAGGAAGGATGAAGAGCAAAGACCTCCTCCAGGATCAGGACAGGACCGGTGACCTCTCTACAACGACGCCTGCGTCGTTCCCCTCTCTGATACTCGGCTTCTCCTCGATTCTCCCGTGCCTTCCTTCTAATGGACTCCGCCGCCCCCTCCTCAGGACCTCTTCTGGACAGGGATTCAGTCTGCAATCGATCTGCTTAGCGGTCTGGAGCTCTTCTTGTGCGTGCTGTGGTCTCTGCTAGAAGCTTGAAGCCAAACTAATTAACTAATTCTATATCTATTATACCCCTCTACGCCCATGTACCTCCCCTAATGTTACTAAAATATGGGGCCACTACTTCTGATTGGACAGGGACAGGGGGTGGATTCTCGCACCATATCGATTTGGCCTAATTTGTAAAGCCTATTGTCTTTAAATTCCCACCCCTTCAAATTAATACATTCGTTTTATTTCCCACCCGTCTCATGACAAATGTAAACCAATTTTCATAGACAATGTATCAATGTGCAACAGGAAAGGCAAGAGTACAGCATCTTCGGCCATCGGGTCGCGGCCTTGGACGATGTCCAGGTTGACTTCATTTGGCAGGCACACAGGACACATGCGCAGAACCATTTGCCTCTCGAGTTTCAGGTCACCAACCCAGGCCCAAGTTTACGAACTAATAAAAGTGCAAGAAGCAAATATTAAAATCACAGAATAAAATGTTTCACTGTATGCCCACTTTTTCTACTCTATTCCCATTTAATTATAAATTCTAGCCCACGTTAGTAGCATTAGGAAACGACAATTTAGTAATGACATGAGAGCAAGCTGAAGCATGTGAAAACATCAAGCAGCCATTATAATACACACTGCGCAGAAGCAGAAATTTCCCACCAAGCAAAGAAAGACGTCATACCATGTGATCTGGTTATGACATGCGCACTGAGTTTTCCCGCGCATAGCGGCCATTTTGGATTTACAGACAAGCGTTATTCATTAGGAAAACACATAAGCAAGCATCCTTCCCATTCGTGTTGTGAATGCAAAGGTTAGTATTAACAATACAAGTTTTAATAAATTAATACTGTGATGAGGATTGAATACAAGCAAGTTTCATTTATGAAACCTTGCTCCATCAGCACCATTGGCAATAATTTAACTTACCTTGAATCACCTTGTTTCCAAACATTCCTTTTATCAATGTTTACTTGCGAGCACAGTTTGATTAAGAAGTAGCACTCCGTGATTATGTATTTCAGAGTCCCAGTCTTGGAAAAGAGTTCAAAAAGTACATTTCCAATTCAGTTTGCTTGGTCACTCCAGTGACACCCCCAGCCCACATTAGAGAGCATCCTCCTTCTTGGTCATTAGTGACACTGCTTTCAGTCCTGAACTTTTATGTAATCACTTAATGCATTCTGAGTGTTGGAGTCTTGCTTTGTTTCTGTTCAACCATGGGTACTCGCAAACATTTGCAAGGGGGCCACAAAGTATGGTCTACAGTGTGACAGAGGGCCACACTGATGCCAGCAGGGTGGCGGTAGGGGTTCCGGGTAGGTCAGGGTTTGTGTAAGGTGTTCATAGAGGACATAAAGCATGTTCATCTAGTGGCTGAATTGAACGTCAAACTAGAAAACCTGGGATCAATCCCAGCTTTCCCCTTGACCAAACTGTGTGATCCTAGGCAATTTATTTTTTTCACTTTGCCTCTCTTTTCTTCATGACGGAATATGAGGACCTCGAAATACATGAGTTCAGAATGTGCACTGTACAAAACCTTCTCCTGTGTTTAATTATAATGTTGTCCACGTATATTAGCTACCTAGGGCACCCAGAGGGTGCACATGACAACTGACCTGCCTCTTAGTTCGCTATTGTCGTTGTTTTCAGGGTGGGATGGGGAAGCATGAATGTTTCTAAATTCATGTTTCAAATCTATCGTTTAAAAAATACCTCAATGCAGTGGTATTGAACAACACCTTTGCATGTTAATGGAATACTCTTTTTTGCATTTTGAAGAAACATAATCCTATTTTTACACATTTGTTGCAAGATGTCTTTAAAAATAAAGCTGTTCCTAAAGTTCTGCACCACCTTAGTTACTTCATAACTTCATTTAACCTGCAAATAAATGTTTGCCCGTTTAGTTAATATTTGTTTCTGAACATGTGTGCTTAGTAAAAACAGCAGCCTATGCTGCTGTTCACCAGAGGGGCCGTATGTAAAGGTGAAGAGAGACACGAGCGGCCATGTAGTTAAATATTTCTGGAGTAGAGACAGTGTCCCTAATGACCTGGAGTTATGTGATCATCCCAACCCATACTGGTGGACGTGCCAGTGGTGGTTACACATGGTGACACCTCATCAGCTGCTCATCAATTTGCAGAACTCTAATATTATAATATGGCAGGATATAAAAACCATTTTTTAAACATCTCACTTCATAAATATAATTTAGCCTTCTCCGGAACAAGGCATTGTACCAATGTACGACTTCAAAGAGTAATATAAGATAACCGTTAAAAACATGCAACTTAACTTAGGTCAACACTGTGTTTCAGCATGGGTTTGAAATAATAATATGGAAATATAACTTAATTGGCAAGCAAATAAAAATGTTTGTTTCTCTAATTTCGGCTTGCTTACTTTTGACAATTCTCTTTATATTTCTGTAATCTAAATTATAATATAAATTCGTCCAAGTGGAGAAACCATTAACCAGCGAAATGTTTGCATGAGTTAAGTTCTCACTGCTGACATCTGCAGTGATCTGACGGTCACAAATTTGAATCCTTGCAAGGAAAACTCAGACTTTCACCATTTCATCATCATTCTGGTGATCCCTACCACCTCAGAGAGAAGAGCTGCGGAGGTTCCAGGAACTTCTTTAACCTGAAAGGGACAGAGGTGTGAAGCCTGCCCATTTTGAACCTTAATGTAAGGAGAGACCTAAGGAAATGGAAGACTTTGTTCTTCAGGCCCAGGGTAGGCAATTGGGCACAAGCCCACTGGGATGGGGATCTGGTCCCAAAACCAGTTAGGTGTAGCTTAGCAGAAAGAGACTGCTCATTTCCCTAAACACACCCCTTTCTGGCACACAAGCTCCCTCCAAGAGCGGAAAGAGGACCTGTTGCAACTTGGATTTCCCTTAGACCAGTGCACTCTGTTTGCAGTAAAAGAAACAGGATGTGATGTAAAAGTGGGTAGGCTTGCCGATGGGAACTGTATCCCCATTGCTTGGGGAGTGTCCAGGTGTCACCCATCCCCCCCACCTCCCCTGGATGGTGAAATCTACAAAGCTGGTATCTCACCCTCAGCTCCTCAGAGCATGTTCTGGACATTTGGAAGAACAGACAACGCACAGCACCTGCTGTCTGAGACCTATAAGCGAGGACCTGAAGGTCTGGACCTGCTCTTTCTTGTACAAAGGACAAAGAAGTGTACTCCAATGGGTCAGTTGGCTGCTCCCCCGTGTGGCTAAAAAGGACACAATAACCTACCTGTAAGAGGCCTTTTTCCTTGAGTGACCTGTTACTACTTGTAACTGGAAGAGGATTAGACCCCATTGATGTCCTTTGCTGGAGCAGGGTCTGACTCCTAAGTGATGTTCCTGGGGTTCTGGGACCCTTGGCTGTGTCCAGCTGGGCTTCTGAAACAATCTGAAAGAAATGGGACTTAGAAATATTTTGGACTTACAGAACTCTGAGGACCAGGACCAACCACTGAAGTAAAACTGCACAACCTTGCTGGGCAGGAATATTAAGTTAGTGCCCTTGGAAGTTTTGGCCACTCAAATAAATTGTTCAGCAGTCCCTCACAGCAAGCCTTTCCAATTTTGGTGTGATCTTCCTGGATGCAGTCTACAGCCTTGCCCTGCCAGAGGGTTCTGAGCTCCGAAAGAGAGACTAAGTCCAAACTAAGAAATCTTGTCCCAGTGAAGGCTCAAAAAGTATCCATCTGATGAGAGGACTTCACTGGGTGTGAAATTTCTATTTTACCCATTCATAGCTTTCCCTGCCAAAAACAATGGCTCCTGTTGGATCTAATCCGACGGCTATTTGGCTTTGAGAGGAATTCTTCGGAAAGAATTTGCAGCCATGCCCTACTGATGGATTTTGACGTCTTATTTTAGAGAAAATATTTGACCAGATTGGACTTGCTTGGCATGTCCGACTTGTGTTCCATCGCGTTTCACCTAAAATCACATTCAGGACCCCGTCACCAACAAACAGTGGTTATTCGTTGGTACTTTACTTTTTCTGGCCATTTTTCTCTTGAATCTCTTAAACTTCATATCTCCGGTTCTCCTTAATGGATTTTTGTCATTTTGGTTTAATTTGTTTATTATAAATTGGAACAGGGTTTTTATTGTGTTGTGTCTTTGACTTTGAACTCTTTTGGGACTTCTAAATGCTTTGCATATTTTATCTAAGTTAAGCCTGTCTGCGCCATTAACTACCATGGGATTGAGCTCAAGTTTAAATGATGGAAACCTTTGCCTGGACCTAACGGGTGAGTGACTTTATGACTTGTTGTGGATTACCATCCACCCCAATTAATAATTCACTTTCTTACAGTTGGACAATGCTGCAACGAGTCACCCTTGCACTTCTGATGATGATGATAGATGCAAGAAGGAAAAAATCTTGTGATTACGGACTCTGAAACATGTCCAAGCATCCAATGTGAGAGTAGATTGTCCGTTCGAATATTATAATATGGCAGGATAAAAGAACCATTTGTTTAACATATCTCTTCATAAATATAATTCTGTCTTGTCCGGAACAAGGCATTGTACAAATGTTTGACTTCAAGTGGTAATATAAGATAACAATTAAAATTATGCATCTTAATTTAGGTTTACAGAGTGTCAACACTGCGTTTCAGCATGGGCTTGAAATAATAATATGGAAATATAACTATTAAGTGGGTAGTAAATACAAATATTTGTTTCTGTAATTTACGTTTGCTTTTACTTAGCAATTCTCTTTATGTTTGGCAATTCTCTTTATATTTCTGAAATCTAAATTATAATATAAATTCCCCCACGTGGAGGCAAACGCACACTTTCACCATTTTAAGATAGCTAAATTAAATTTCATGACATTTGTTAATAATAGCTGTTAATTACAAAAAAAGACTTTTCATTGTCAGTTGATGGAATAATAACATAATGATATGGTTAGTGTGAAAAAATAACTCTTTTTGCGTCGTCTCCCCTATTTTTTGGTAAAATTTATTGCTGGTTTTTAGACTCTGCATTCTGGAGCACTGCTGTCCAGTGGCCAGTTTATGTGCTCCGACCCTTAAAACATGTATATGTTGACTAAACTCTGATTGGCATATTTAACTGTCCTATAAGGCCATAGTATATGGTGTAGAAACTACACCCATGGCATAAAAGTTAAATCTGACCTGTGGGCTGCAGCACGTATTGTGCCATCCACTATCTAAGCATGGTTCTGGAAGCTTCACTGATAGCCCCTGAAAGTTTTCTGTGGCCCAGGTACTTTTTCAAACTTACAGGGGCCACCCTAGCTTTAATATAGCACTTTTTAGGCAAACATACACCAATGCATATTTTGTTTCCACTGATTTAGTGTAAGGGTGGTTTAGTGCCCCAAAATCTTAACTATATTTCCTCTAGCTACTACCAGTCCCATAGTGGAGAGGTGTGGTGCAGCGGCCAGGGCAGCTGACTTCAGAGCACAGGGCTCACGGTTCGATCCCCGGGTCCGGCGGCAGCTCAGCTCAGCACCTTTGTGACTCTGGGCAATAGCTCACTTAATTTCCACGACGGCCCCCAGTGCCTTGAGACCCGTAAGGGTGAGTCGTTCGCGCTTTATAAATACGGATTTATATTGCTCAATGATTTCTAGTATCTGGTGAGTGTTATTCATTCCATATTTCTAAAAAAGCTAGCTTTCCATTTGGTACAGCCACAGTTCCTATGATCTGTTTCAGATGGGTGGGCACTGCTTCCAAGTAACACTTTAAATGAGGGCAGATCCATATTATATGCATGAGTGTTCCCAAGTACCTACAGCCTCTCAGCCCTGCTTCTGAGTTGGACTGACCAAATTTGATCATTAATGTTCTAGTGTAGTAGCTTCTGTGAAGATTTCTTAATTGTACCAGTGGGATCCTTGCTTGAATTGCCACCTCGCTTCGAAACTGGATTGCCACTGAATATTTTTCTGTGCTGAATTTTCCCAAATCCTCCTTTTTTTTTCCAGAGTTTTCTTAGGTCAGGAGAAATATCGATTTTTTTTTCTCTAGATGAATGATATCACTTTTTTGGAAGGATCTGAATCAGAACTCAATTTTCCAAAGACTTAACCTCGATTTTTGTAGTTTTGGTGACAAGGGTAGCTAGGCCACGTCTTAACTTAACTATAAATGCAGGTATATTTACTTCTCCATTTGCTACTCAGTTTTCATATAATCAAAGGACTTCAACCCCTTTTTTCTCATATGTCACACAATTTGCTAATTTGCATCGGGTCCCTTTTCTGAAAAACTCTACAAGTTGATCGCTATCCTGCATTTCTTTGGTTAAGGTTTTTTCCCAGCAAATATGTTTGATCGTGGACTTCCAGATCGTTATAATCGATGAAGTATATGTTGGGATTTGTTTGGTATTCGGAGGGCAGAAGTGTCTTATGAGGCTATTCTAATGAATGGTTAACCCAGCGGGGCAAAGGCCCAATCATTAACGGAGCTACGTGTGCGCCCAATAATATTTACGAACATTTGGGAGAGCAATTGCCCTAATTATAAATTCCATGGGTTAGTTTGTCTAATCCTATTCCTGGTAGCCCACCGTCTCATGATAGTGCTCTCACCTCAGTGTGTCTTCCTACAGAATGTCTTGAGTATCGAGTAATGAGAATTATGGAGAACATAAAGGGAGATAAATGACGCAATCTTTTGGTGTAGGGACGCACATCCTAGGAGTGATTGGGGTAGTTTTTTCCAGCATCTAACATCCTCCTTGAATTTTTAAGTGCTGTATAGGAATTATGATTCAAGAACTAATTGGGTTGTGTGTTACATAAATTCCTAGAAATCTGAAGCCCTCTTCATTTATTAGAGGATATTGGCACATTTTCATGTGTGACACTTTACAGTCAGTCCTGGAGTAAAACCAACAGTACTTGAGCCCACACTTTTAAGTATCAAAAACAAAAGTAAAAGTTTAAATACAACTTTCTGTTAGTGAATGAAGATATTGCACATGACATATCTGTACCTGGCAGCTTTTAAAGTGTCAATTCAGAGACAGGGCGGCTCAAGTGGGCAACACACGTGACATCAAACATACTATCATGAAGTGTATATGTGTTCCGTTCACTACTGCCATCTTTTTTCCTCCTTCTTGGCCCTCAGTGACTGTAAGCAACTTGAGCTGCAGTGGACAGTAGCAGATGATTCAGTGAGCAGAACTCTTGCAGCTGACACGTGGTTATATGCAGGTCGTAAGTTAAATTTCCAGCAAGGCCGACTTGGTCTTCATCCTTCTGAGCTCAGCAAATAGAGTAGCATAATATAGGATAATAACAAATGTTACTTACAACATTTAGAAACTATAGCATTGTTTTATGAAGCGGTATATAAAATATTATTACATTAATTAGTGAATATTATTATAATAATAGCCCCACTCCCTAATCAAAGTTGTATGGTGTGTGGAGACCAAAGTTACTAAGATCTGTGTTTCCATAACTTAGTTATTGACATATTCAAATAAGTAAATGACTTTTAAATGCATATTTCTGGTACCCTTCCCCCTCCCCGGCCCTAATGCCAGCAGTACACTTCCATATCCATGATATAAGAGGGGTTGAGCACTAAGTAAACATAATAATGCAAAACCTACCAGAGAGTCAAGAAAGTGAGTTCACATTGGTAAGATGTGTAGTGCTCGTAGTAACCTTGGACTTTGGGTATAAGCAAGGCCACTGGAATTATGTGGCAGGAGAGGGCCAAATTATGCGGCATAAAAGTCAAATTATGGGGCATATTGAGGCATGTTTTAATAATGTTACTTCATTATTTCGTCATTTTTAAACTTGGTAACACTGTATGGCCATTGATTGCACCTCATTAGTATCAGTTTAACACCCAAATATAGCATTAAGCAACAGAAAAATGATCAGTCCGGCATTGGAAAGAGCCTTCCACTGAGCGGTAACAAGTGTTGCTGCATTTTTATTCACTTTCTAACCGTTTGAGCAAGAAACACATTTTTTGGGGGTTAAAATCTGCAGATTATGCCAAATGATGGATTATGTGGCTGTTGTAAAGTCATCTTTGTGCCCTGGGCACTCCTATTTTCTGCTGATTGGTACTGGTTGTAACTGACTCTGACTGTCCCATGACTCTGCCTAACCAGGCCCAGGGCCAGTGATATGATGTAACACAATTAGAATACAATGAAAACACCTACATACACTAGGGTACTCTATGGGTTAGGTTACCCCTAAGATTGAGATGACCTCCCCTATAAGGCCCTAGTACATAACAGGGCAGGGGGAATAAAACTACCTTTAAGTCCCTAGTGTATAATAGGGCATGGCAGGTTATAGGCCACCAGCTCTTTCTGAACTTACATGTGTGCACTGCTGAGGCCTGAGGTCAGTTTAAAAGCAGCCCTGTGTTTCAGGACTGCTTTTGAAAGGTAAATTGTTGTCAAACTCGACTTTGGTGTTCGGGGCACTTAAAAAGTAATAAACTATAATGTTTTGGCATAGTAGGTACCCCCAGGGTCACCCCTAGGTGTCCCTGTGGTGGGGGAATCGGGTACTTATAAGGAGGACCCTTATAAAATAGGTTTTATGTGCCTTGTGTTTAGTGAAATTGCACATTTTGCTTCCCACTTTGTAGTAAAGTGCTTCCCAAAATTGACTTTTGTGCTAGCAGCACTGTGGAATGAGGATCTGAAATCTTTACATATTCAGAACCCTAAAGTCTCCCCTAGGTGTTCCAGGGTGGGGGAGGGGGTCCTGTAGATATAGGCAGGGCACTTCTTAAAGATGTTTTATAAGCCCTTGTGTTGGAGAAAATGCCCAGTTCATTTCCCCATTACAGATCCCCAGCCACATAGGTGAACATGGCAAGAAGTTATTAATTAATAATTCCCACCAGGAAACACAGGAAAATATAATTGAGGGACTTGCTAGAATGGTATTGATAAATCCAATATGCTATTGTTGAATTTATCCTAAAATGTACAGACAAGAAGTTATAAGACTTTCTTGTCTGTAAGCCAAAATTCAGCCTTCCAGTGATCTGCCCTAATTGATCAGAGTTTAGTGGATTAGCCAGACTGCT
This sequence comes from Calotriton arnoldi, assembly GCA_963921515.1. Taxonomy (NCBI): domain Eukaryota; kingdom Metazoa; phylum Chordata; class Amphibia; order Caudata; family Salamandridae; genus Calotriton; species Calotriton arnoldi. The sequence continues at coordinate 4,346,360 of CAWUFW010000063.1, forward strand.
TTTATGAGGTCATAAGTAGCCCCTGGGGTGAAAGAGCCATTCTGGGAGGAGAGGGTTCTGCTGCATAGGAATGCCAGAGCAAGGGGGGAGGTGTCATAAACCATCATCTTTAAAAGAAGGAGGGGACAGGCAGAAGAAGACAGTTTCATTTACACCCCTACTCTTTGGACCCAGCCAGATGGCAGGCTTAAGGAAGGAATGTGCAGATACCAGGGGGAGGTAGAATATGGAGATGAGCCATCCTGGAGTTTGGTTTAGCCAACTCTTGCCTCTCTGCTGAGACTTCAGCCTCATTGAAGTTTGGAGAAATAGTGCTTTCTGGGAGACCATTGTGCCACACTTTGGTGGATATGGTCATACTCTGGGGTGTTGTCTTGCACCTCATTGGACAGGAGTGCCCTCCTGTGTGACCCCAGAGTACACTGAATAAGTATCTGAGAGGGACATTGCCTCTCAGATCTGCTGCTTGAAACAATAGGAAGAAGAAGGGTCCATGCAGAGAAGTTTGATTTGCACCAACCAGGCTCTGCACTCTGACTGACTGCGCCTGCTGCACAATCTGATACTACAGCCCTGTGGACCTAACTTGCTTCAAAACGACTAAAGAGTCGACTCCCTGCAAACTACTGGTTAACAGCGTTCATCTGGACCGTCACCACCAAGATTCCCCAGCCTGGAATACTATCAGTGGATTTGTAAGGGTTTTGTCCAAGTAGATTGTGGGAATTGAAGTTCCATACTTTAAGGGACCATTTTGGAGCTTCCAGACCCTTGGAGTAACTTTTGATCACTTTGGGACCCTCAAAGGAACTTCAGGAAGAAGTTCCAGAGGTTTGGAGAACTCTGGAGCAACTTTTTAAAAAAGTTCCATAATTGGACCGACTCGACCTGGTAAGCGAAGCCAGCGACACTCAACTGCGAGCCGGGCTGCCCTGCAGGACTCTTATTTTCATGTACACAACTAGCAGTCTCACAGGTGTTACCTACAGTTCAAGGTCAGCCAGGAGCATTTCCAGTTTTCAATGTTTCCTTTGGCCTCAGCAGTGCCCCCCATGTGTTCACGAAAGTGATGGCGGTGGTTGTGGCACACCTTTGGAGGTTTAAAATATGTCTTTCCCTACCTCAGCAACAGACTGTTGACAGTGGACTTGTCACAGTCAGTGGTGGACCACCTCCAGATGACATTGAACCTCTTGACATTGTTGGGGTTCATGAGCAACAAATCGAAGTCGCATCAGGCTCCTTGCAGAAGTTGCCGTTCATTGGGGCTATCCCGGACACAGTGCAAATCAGGGCCTTCCTTCTGTTGTAGTCAGTCTGATACATTTGGGTTACGATCCCCATGTTTCAGCCTCAGTCTTGGGGACAGCAGCGCTAAGGTTTCTTGGCCTCTTAGCCTCCTGCATCTTCTGGTGACACGCACAGGTCCTGCAATGGAATTTAAAGTTCCATTGGGCCAAGCACCAAAGAAATCTGCTGATGCCATCCAGATTTCATAAGGAAAGGTCACGATCTGCAGTTGAGGCCGATCAAATGCAATTGGTCCAGCAGCTTCCTCACCCAAAGCTGGCGGTGGTGATGTATGCATCACAACTTGGTTGCGCAAGTCATCTGGGGGAGGTGGAGATCATATGGCATTAATCCTCGGCAGAAGTCCGGCTCCATGTTAGTTTCTTGAAGTTGCATGCCATTTGTCTGGTATTGAAGGCCTTCCTGCTGTCCATCAAGGGGAGGCCGGTGTAAGATTTTGTGAACAACACCACCGCCATGTGGTATTGCAACAAGCAGGGTAGAGTTTGGTTTTGGGTCCTGTGCCAGGAGTTCCTGTGCCTCTGGAGATGGCTGAAGTGTGAATGCATTTTTCTGATTGTGAACAATTTGATGGGGTCCTTGAATGCCAAAGCACATGAACTAAGAAGACCTGGTTGATCATGAATAGCGTCTGCGTCCCAAGGTGGCACAGGTCATCTTCTGGCAGTGAGGAGAATCTTGGTCAGATCTTTTTGCCATTGTTGAGAATGCTCAATGTCGAAAGTTTTGCTTGTTGAAGGTTTCGTAAGAACACTCTCTGGAAGATCCGTTACAGCATGAATGGAACACTGGACTCCTGTATGCCTTTTCGTTCTTGTCTCGCCTGCCACAGGTTCTGAAAAAGATCAGGAACAAGCCCAGGTCATCCTAAAACTCCGGATTGAGCCAGGAGAGTGTGGTACATGGAACGTTTGGACATGAGCATCTGCCCTCTGATCAGGCTTCCACTTTGAGAGAATCCCTTCTCACAGCAGCAGGGCGGGGTCCTTCACCCGAACCTGTGTAGTCTGCACCTCCATGCATGGAGATTGAGCAGTAGCATTTAACTGTGTTTATCTAACATCCGAAGTGGTGGATGCCACCCTGGCCTCCAGGTGCCCTTCCGCAAAGTCCATTTACTCTGAGCGGTGGGATAAGTTTATGGGCTGGTGTGGAGTACATAAGACTGACGCCTTACAGGCCAAAATGTTAGATGTTCTACTGTTCATTTTGTGTTTAGCCCAGAAAGACCTTGCGGTGGGCTCTATTAAAGACTTTTCTATGTTTGCTGGACCAACCATCCTTGTTTAAATCTCTGTTGTAATGCAGTTTATTAAAGGTTTGACACATATGTTACCTCCCAAACAGTGCTTAGACGTGGCTCCACTCCATGACTCCTGAGGAGGTACGAAGCCTGCACGGAGTCACATGACACCATTGAATGTCAATCAATCAGGGGTTTGTATAGCGCAGCTACTCCCCTGTGAGGGTATCAAGGCGCTTAGTGGGAGGAGGGGGGCTGCTGCTCCGTCTCGGTTCAGTCGAAGAGCAAGGTCTTAAGATCCTTCCTGAATTGGGTCAGCGACGGGGTTTGCCTGAGGTGGAGTTGCAGGGTGTTCCAGGTCGGTGAGATAGGAGAAGGATCTTCCACCAGTTCTTGTCTTGTGGATCTGAGGGACGGAGGCAATGGCCAGCTGGAAGAAACGGAGGTGTCTGGCGGGAACGTTAAATGCAAGGCAGTGGTTCAGATATGCTGGTCCAGCGTCGTGGAGGGCTTTGTAGGCATGAGTGAGGCGCTTAAAGCTGATTCGTTTGTCAACTGGGAGCCAGTAAAGTTCACAAAGGTGTTCGGTGATGTGACTGTGGCAGGGGGTGTTGAGGACCTGTCTGGCTGCGACGTTTTGCTCGTTCTGTAGTTTCCTGAGGAGTTTCTGGGTGATGCCGGCATAGAGTGCATTGCCTTAGTTGAGCCTGCTGGTGATGAGTTCATCGGTGACCGTCTTTCTTGCTTCGGTGGGGATCCATCTGAAAGTGGAAGCATGAGGAGGATACAGTGCTGATTTTGCGGTTCAATGTGAGCAAGTAGTCCAATATGATGCCGAAGTTGCGTGCGTGGTCGTGGGGGGGTGGGGTTCCCAGTGCAGCAGGTCACCAGGTGTCATTCCATGGCTTTCATTGAGTCAAATGGTCTACTCTACTGCATGAGTCCCAGTCCGGCTTCCGGCCTGGATTCAGTACAGAATCCGCTCTGATTGAGATGGCTGACTCCATTCGCTGGGCGGTGGATGGAGGATCCGCAGGCATGCTGGTGCTACTAGACCTGTCAGCAGCGTTTGACACGGTGTCCCATTCCATCCTACACGATCGCCTTAAACGTATTGGCATCTAGGGGACGGCGCTGAATTGGATCACGTCTTACCTGCATGACCGAGAACAACAGGTCTTGATCCACCCTTTCACCTCCCCGCTAAACCACTAAAATGGGGGGTGCCGCAGGGATCGGCCCTGAGCCCGCTACTTTTTAATATTTACCTGACGACTCTGGCGGAGCTCATCGTCAAAATGGGGATCAAAGTGACATCATACACGGATGACACTCAACTACTGTTCACCTTCAGCAGGGTGTCAGCATCCACCTTTGACCCACTAAAAGAGTGCCTTAAAAACATCTCTGCCTGGATGAGCTGCAACTTCTTAAAGCTTAATGCCGACAAGACGGAGGTCTTGTTTTTTAACCAAGCTGTACCCCCCCCGACGAACTTATGGTGGCCAGATGAACTGGGATCTGCCCCCACACCTAAGGACTCCGTGAAGAACTTAGGAGTCAGGTGGGACAAAGACCTGTCTCTCACTACCCAGGTTCAACTGGTATCTGCGGCATGCTTTGGCAAAATGAAAACCATCAGGAAATTTATTGACTTCTTGCCAGAGTCAGCTCGCAAAACCGTGGTCCATGCATTAGTCACCTCTCACCTCGATTACGCTAATGGTCTTTACATGGGTCTGCCGATCGACCTGATCCATAGACTTCAGATAATTCAAAACGCCGCAGCTAGACTGGTCTGCAAGGTCCCGCTCCGCCAGCGCATCTCCCCTTATCTCAGACAACTTCATTGGCTCCCGGTAGCCAAACGTATCGAATTTAAGGCCCTTGCGTTTGCCTTTCGAGCGTATCTAGGGAAAGGGCCCTACTACCAGAAGAAGAGACTTCGTCCTTACCAGCAGGACAGATCCCTAAGGTCCAACCACAAACGTTACCTCACCGCCCCCCGTTTTGCGAAAGCAAGAATGGGGGGTAGGACATTCGAGGTGGGTACCTCCAAGTGCTGGAACAACCTACCTGCCCATCTTCGCATGATGCACTCTGAACAAGAATTCAGAAAGACTTTGAAGACCTGGCTCTTTAGTCTTAATGGCTAGATATGTGCACTCCTCTACCTGTGTTGCTGTTTGTGTAAGTGCCGGGACACCCCATTCGGGGTAGCTGCGCGCTGTATAAATGTCTCTATTAATATTATTATTATGGCTGAGTGGTTTGGTCGCAGGATGAGTACTTCAGTCTTGAACGAGTTGAGTTTGAGGCAGCTGTCCTTCATCCAGGAAGCAACGGCCTTCATCCAGCTGTGGTAGTTGATTCTGATGGCGGAGGGTTCATTGGTGAGGGATAGGATCAGCTGGGTGTCGTCAGCATAGGAGACTATAGTTTCTTACGATGGCGGCTGAGGGGAGTCATGTAGATGTTGAAGAGGGTGGGGCCCATGGAGGAGCCCTGGGGCATTCGGCAGCTGAACTGTGTGGGTTCAAAGCGGAGCGGGGGTAGTCTGACTCGTTGAGTTCGGCCGGAGAGAAAGGAGTGGATCCATTCCAGGGCCTTGCCATAGATGCCGGAGTCTTGTAGTCTGGTGATTAGGGTGCGGTGTCAGACTGTATTGAAGGCGGCCGAGAGGTCCAGTAGGATCAGGGCTGCCGTGTCACCCCAGTGGAGGAGGGCGTGGATGTCATCGGTGGCGGCGAGAAGTGCAGTCTCGGTTTTGTAATTGCTTCGGAAGCCGGATTGGGAGATGCCCAGGATGTGGTTCACTTAGATGAATTCGGAGAGTTGGGCGTTGATGGCATTCTCGGTGACCTTTGCTGGGTAGGGGAGCAAGGAGATGGGTCGGAGGTTTTTGAGGTCTGTTGGGTCGGCGGACTGCTTTTTCAGCAGGGGGTTGATCGCAGCGTGTTTCCAGTCGGGGAAGGGGCGGTCTCGATGGAGCAGTTGATGGTGTGCTGGAGTTTGGGGGCAGTGGAGGTGGCTGCTCTGTGAAATGTGTGGTGCGGGGAGGGGTCCGGTGGGGCTCCTGAGTAGATGTTCTTCATGGTCTTGAGTGTGTCGTCCGTGGTGAGCTGGGTCCAGTTGGACAGCGTAGGTTCGGGTGCGGGGGTGTCTGCCTCGGTGGCAGGGTCTTGAGCATCGAATCTGTCGTAGATCAGTCTGATCTTGTGGTGGAAGTAGGTGCTGAGTTTGTCACATAGTTCTTGGGAGGGGTGAACGTCCGTGTTCTAGCTGCTGGGTCTGGCGAACTCCTTGACGATGGCGAAGAGTTTCTTACTGTTGTATGCGTTGGCATGGATTCTGTCTTGGAGGGCCATTTTCTTTGTGGATTTGAGGAAGAGGTGGTGTGTAGTGGTGGCGGTTTTGAAGGCTGCGTGGGTTTCTGGGGTTTTGTTGTTGTTCCATCTCTTCTCAAGTCGTCTGCAGGTGCGCCTATACTCGTGGAGGTCGGGAATGAACCAGCTGGCTTTCTTGGTGTGTGGTGTGCCAGGACCTTCTTGAGGGGAGCCAGGGCGTTGGTGCAGTTGGTGATCCATTGGTGAATGTTGCGAGCTGAGGTGTTGCCGACTGCTGTGGTCGGCGGTGTGGTGGTGCTAAGAAAGGCGGTGAGATGGTATTCAGTGATCTTGTTCCAGCTACGACGGGGGACGGTGGGTGCTGTGGTGTATGGTGGGAGAGTGGAAGGTGAAATGCACGCAGTGGTGGTCGTTCCAGAAGCGTCCAGTGGTGTGGTCGTAGGTGATGTTCCTTCTGGCAGTGAAGACTGGGTCGAGCGTGTGTTGGCGCGGTGACTAGCTGCTTCATTCCGATGTTGGTGAGGTTTTCCAGAAGGGATGCGGTGTTCTGGTCGTGGGTGTTGTCCAGGTGGAAGTTGAAGTCGCTGAGTAGGATGCAGTGGAAGCGAGGGTCTGGGGTGCGATGAGGTCGATGATAGCGTTGATGAAAGGCGGGCGGGGACCAGGGGGCATGTAGATGAAGGTTCTGCGAAGGGTGGTGTTGGGGTTGGTCTGGATCTGGAAGTGAAGGTGTTCCATGGTTGTTGTAGAGTTGTCTGAGTGGGTAGTCAAGCGGAGGGTGTCCTTGTGGACGATGGCGATGCCGCCTCCTGGTCGGTCAGTGCGGTCCTTGAAGGTGATTTTCTGTGGCGTGTTTGTGGCAGGAGCTCATGTTGAGGAGGATGCAGTTGAGCCGGTTGGGTGCGCTGTTGGTTGTCTGAGTGGTGAGAGGAGCTGGCGTGGGTGAAGGTGTGGCTGCTGTTCCGGCATGAGAAGGGTCCTTGGGTGTCCTTCGGAGCTGTGAGGTGGCAGTCAGCGTGGCGTCAGGTGTTGAGGGCGAGGAGGGTGCAGGCTTTGTATCGATGGAGGGTCCGAGAACCAGAGTCCGTGGCGCCAGAGGGTCAGCAGCAGCAACTGGGGCAGCAGCAGCTACCAGGTGAAGCTACGCCATGAGAGGAGCCAGTCCACTAGAAGGTCGGTGGACTGTCACGCAGAAGCATTGCTGAGGAAAGTTTCCCTATTCAGTGTGTGACATGGATAATATTCTAAGGTGAAGAATCTGCGATTAGCTAGGTATCCACCAGTAAGAGAGTTACCAAAATAGGGAGAGGATGTAGCCTTAGGGCTAGAGCGGTCGACCTCGAAGCTGGGGAACCGGGTTCGAGTCTCTGCAACGACGCTCAACATCCTGTGATTCTGGGTAAATCACTTAATCTCCCTGTGCCTAACAAAAATGAATGTGTCAATCTGTAATGAAAATGGTGCTCATGTAAAGCGCTCTGATACCTGATGTCTTGGGTCTAGTTCGCGCTATATAAAACTCAAAAAAAAAAAAAAACTTGCTCTATATTGATAAACAAAATGCATTCGTCCTGGACCCACATTCATCATCTGACAAGGTCAGGAGGAATCCCAATAACATTTTCTATTGCTCCTAACACTTCATTCCAATAGTTTTATATAAAGGTACAGTCCCGCAGAATACGCATGGTCGTTCCCACCAGCCAGCATTCCCTCCAGCACAACTCTGATTTATTCATATTCATAACACGTATTCATTGGGTTGTGAGATGGCAATAAAGTAAAATCTTGCTGGCCACTTCCAATCCTTGGGCGTATGCGATCCCCTTACGATAATTTTTCATTACCATCTGAGACGTATTGCCCTCCCATTTAACCTAGGCTGTCACTCTGCTTGCGTCCCCCCTCGGTCAGCAATTAAATATTCTATCCTCAGGCCTCTTCCCTGCTTTTTTGAGAATCAGATGCAGGATCCAATGGTAATTCTGTATCCATACTGTTCCATCTCTCCCAGCCAAGACTCTATCTTAATTTGTTCAAAAGATTTTACCTCCCCTTCCACAAACAGGTTTCTGATTTTTATACATCTGAAAGAAACACGTTAGTTATAGGTTCCTTACATTAGAATTACCCCCAGGCGTCAGACTGGATCCGGAAAGTTTTTTCGTCAGCAATACCCCTGCGCGTCGATAGGCGTCGTCGGTCGACTCCGCGTCCGTCGTTGGCGTCGTGGTCACCGTGATGACGTCGCGGAAGATACCTAGACGCCGCCCTCGCGCCTGATGTCAGTTCTTTCTCTTTCCGCGCCAGCAAGCGCAGATCCGGGAAGAGCGGTACCCCCAGTCATCTTTTGACTGAGTTTTTTGCGACTTTTGTCAACATCTTTTCGAGTCGTCTGACTCCTGGTAGCACGAGGGATGCCCGGGTTTAAGTCCTGCGGTTCCTGTTACTGCATGATGTCAGTGACGGATCCGCACCGCGTGTGTCTCTTCTGCTTGGAGCGCGACCACGACCCCAAGTCGTGCTCCAACTGCCGAACCATGGCCCCAAAAGCTCCTCGAGGCCTGGCAGTCAGCTCCGCGTCGCGCAAGATCCCGGTGGCGAAGGAGGTCGAGGGATCGAACGCGGAGCCATCATCACTCCTCTTCAACGAAGTCTTCGCACTCGGGGTCGGGTAAGTCAAAGCATAAGAAGAAGTCGAAGAAGCGTCGTCGCTCTTCGACTTCCTGTTGACCGATGCGACGCAGGGTGCGGGTGGTGCCACTCCCGCGGCTCCGCGTGCAGAGCCTTTAGAGTCGACTCCGGCCTTCCCACCCTTTCCGGGACCGGCAGCGACTCCTGCCCAGCTTCGTCAGTTTTACGCAGCCATGCACGCTATATTTGGGCAGTCCGACTCCGCCGGTGCGCCTTCGGGCCCCGCGGACTCGGCTGGGGGCCCTACGCCTTCGACACCGGCGGCTTCGGCCTCTGCACCGCAGGGCCCCCTTGGATCCAGGCCTGGATCCGGATCGGCGCCGGTTGACCTCGTGACACCTCCACCGGCGCCGACTCCACCGGCACCACGTCCGCGGACGACGTCGGCTGGACCCCCAGCCGACGTCGACCCCGGCTTCCCCCTCAATGTGGAAACGGAGTCGGACCGGCGTTGGCTGACGCCGGAACCGACGTCGATGGGTACTTTTGTGCCTACTTTCCACTCTTGCCATTTTCAGCAAGTTTGGCAGCCAGAGTGTGAGGAAGACTGGGTGGCGTCTGAGGACCCTCTCACAGCTCAGATAGAATACATTCAGGACTGGAGAGAGGACCTGGGGGATGCCAGTGGTTTGGACACCTCACCAGACCTTGGCATGTTGTCTCCTCCTACCGTGGCTACGGAGGAGGGAGCATCTTACGCAGTGGTGTTGCGTAGGGCGGCCGAGGCTCTCAACCTCGAGCATCCTACGGTGGCAGTCAGGACTAACCTCCTGACAGAGGTGCTTCAGCCGGCGGCGAGCTCTTCGGAGCCCCTACTGCCGTTTAATGAGGCCCTCACAGACATCCTTTTGGGCACCTGGTCCAGGCCCACCACAGGGGCTCCTTTGGATAGGATGGTTGCCCGACTCCACCGCCCGGCTCCGGGCGACCCCACTTTCCTCTCCCAACACCCCTCCCCCGAGAGCTTGGTTGTCCAAGGCTCCACATCCCAGAGCGCATTCCCTACCGCACCACCGGACAGGGAATCCAAGAAGCTGGATCAGTTTGGTAAGAAGTTGTTTTCTTCCTCCAGCTTGGGGCTGCGGTCGGTGAACACCGCATGCCTCTTGAGCTGTTATTCCCACTCCGTGTGGGATACGGTTGCGCAGGTGCTGCCTCAGTGCCCGGAGGAGGCCCGGGCCGTGCTCTCCTGTGCTGTTGCCGAGGGGAGAGACGCAGCAAAGTTCGCCATACGTTGTGGATTGGACACTGCCGACTCACTGGGTAGGACTATTTCAACGTCAGTGGCGCTTCGCCGCCACGCCTGGTTGAGGACGACTGGCTTTTCAGGGGATGTCCAGAACACCTTGATGGACATGCCCTTCGATGGCCGTCGCCTGTTCGGCGACAAAGCAGACAGTGCGCTGGAGCGCTTCAAGGTCTCTCGGGCTACGGCCAAGTCCTTGGGCCTCTCCACCACGCGCCCTGCGCGGTCTGCTTTTCGCCCCTTTCGTGGTCACGGAAGGGGTGCCCCAACACGTCCATTCCAGGGCCACAGGCCAGCGCAAGCTGTTCCTCAGTGCGGCCAGAGACGTGGGAACCAGCGACGTGGTTCTGGGGGCCAGCGGGCAGGCCAATCCACCTCCGCCCCCTCCGCTGCAGCCTCCAAACCCTCCTAGTCCGACCTTTGAGGCCCATCAAACGCCAGTGGGCGGCAGGATTCGCCATCACCTCCCCCACTGGAGCACCATCACGTCGGACAGGTGGGTTTTGCAAATAGTCCGGAGGGGCTACTCCCTCCCCTTCGAGACTACCCCTCCACCCATGCCACCCAAGTACCATCGCATGTCGAATGATCATCTGACCCTTCTCCAACAGGAAGTTACGGCTCTCTTGGCCAAGGGAGCCATTGAGCGCGTTCCTGTCCCAGAAGTAGGTCGTGGTTGCTATTCCCACTACTGTCTGGTGCCCAAGAAGTACAAGGGCCTGCGTCCTATCTTGGATCTCAGGGACGTCAACCGCTTCCTCATGAAGGAGAAGTTCAAAATGTTGACCCTGGCTCAGGTCTTGTCTGCCCTCGACCCTGGAGACTGGATGGTACCGTTATACTTGCAGGACGCGTATTTCCACATCCCTGTCCTGCCGGCCCACTGGTGTTACCTGCTGTTCACGGTAGGCCACGAGCATTTTCAGTTTACCCTGCTCCCCTTTGGCCTTACCAGCGCCCCTCGGGTGTTCACGAAAGTGATGGCGGTGGTCGCAGCTCAACTGCGCAGATCAGGGGTTCCAGTCTTCCCCTATCTCGACGACTGGTTGTTGAAGGCGGGCTCGTCCCAGGCAGTCGTCTCCCACCTCCAGACTACGGCCGACCTCCTGCATTCGCTGAGGTTCTCCATCAACGTGCCGAAGTCACACCTGATTCCCTCTCAGAAGCTCCTTTTCATCGGAGCGGTTCTGGACACGACGCAATTTCGGGTCTATCCTCCCAAACAGCGAGTCCGGGATATTCGGGCTATGATTCCGATCTTTCAGCCTCTATCCTGGGTTTCGGTCAGAATGACCCTGAGGCTGCTGGGCCTCATGGCCTCCTGTATCCTGCTGGTCGATCATGCCAGGTGGCATATGCGGGCTCTGCAGTGGGACCTGAAGTTCCAGTGGGCGCAACATCAGGGGAATCTGTCCGATTGCGTCCAGATCTCAGAGGGCACTGCACGCCAATTGCAGTGGTGGCTCACGAACCAGGATTGGGTCAACCGCTGATCCCTCTCCCTTCCCCAACCAGAACACACAGTGGTGACGGACGCATCCCTTCTGGGATGGGGCGGCCACATGGGAGAGGTGGAGATCAGAGGCCTCTGGTCTCCGGCGGAGTCCGGGCTCCACATCAACCTTCTGGAGCTTCGGGCGATTCGTCTTGCACTCAAGGCATTCCTTCCCTCTGTCTGGGGAAGAGTAGTGCAGGTGTTCACGGACAACAACACCCCCATGTGGTACTGCAACAAACAAGGCGGGGTGGGGTCGTGGACCCTATGTCAGGAGGCCCTCCGCCTCTGGACATGGCTGGAACATCAGGGCATTTCTCTGGTGGTTCAACACCTGGCAGGTTCCTTGAATGCCAGGGCAGACGAACACAGCCGCAGGTGCATGATGGATCACGAATGGCGTCTTCACTCGGAGGTGGTGCAAGGTCTCTTTCAGCAGTGGGGAGAGCCTTGGTTAGATCTATGCGCCACCGAAGAGAACGCAAAATGTCAGCAGTTCTGCGTGTTGGAATTGCTAAGGCGGCACTCGCTAGGCAACGCTTTTCGTCGCAAGTGGAGTTGCGGTCTTCTATACCCCTTTCCGCCTATACCACTTCTGCCCAGAGTGCTGAAGAAGATCAGGCGCGACCGGGCCTAAGTCATTCTTGTGGCTCTGGATTGGGCACGAAGAGTCTGGTATCCCAAGCTGCTCCACATAGCCATCGATCCTCCGACCAGACTGCCTCTTCAGGAGGATCTTTTGTCGCTGCAGCAGGGGACGGTCCTCCACCCGAACCTGTCCAGTCTCCACCTCCTTGCGTGGAGATTGAGTGGCGGCAGTTGACGTCTTTCGACTTGCCTCCCGAAGTTTGTGATGTAATCTTGGCAGCCAGGCGTCCCTCCACTAAGATGGTATACGCCTGCCGATGGAACAAATTTGTGGGATGGTGCACAGCAAAGGCTGTGGATCCCCTTTCTGCTCCTCTTTCTGAGGTCCTCTTGTTCCTCCTTTCTTTGGCCCGGCAGGGCTCTGCTCTGGGCACTATCAAGGGCTACCTTTCAGCCATTTCTGCTTTTCTTCGGCTGCCTGATCAGCCTTCTCTCTTCAAGTCCCCGGTGGTTAATCATTTCTTAAAGGGCATAACTCATCTCTTTCCTCCTGTTCCCTTCGTTATGCCTCAGTGGGACTTGAATCTGGTCTTGACCTATTTGATGTGCACTCCCTTTGAGCTGCTTCACAACTGTCCTTTAAGGCTTTTAACTCTTAAAACTGCATTCCTGGTGGCCATCACATCTGCCAGACGAGTGAGTGAGCTCCAGGCTCTTTCTTCCAAACCTCCTTTTCTGGCTGTACATCCGGACAAGGTTGTCCTTAGGACTCGTCCATCCTTCCTTCCCAAAGTGGTCACTTCCTTTCATATTGGCCAAACCATCACTTTGCCCACCTTCTTTCCGCCTCCGCATCCTTCAAAAGAGGAAGGGAGGCTCCACCGTCTGGACCCAAAACATGCGCTTTCCTTTTATCTGGATCGCACCAAACAGTTCCGGGTGGACGACCAGCTTCTTTGTTGGCTACGTGGGCGCCAAGAAAGGTCGGGCCGTACACAAACAGACCATTTCTAGATGGGTCGTTTTGTGTATCAAAGCCGGCTATTCTCTGGCTAAAAAGGAACCTCGAGTGGGGCTACACGCCCATTCCACCAGGGCGACAGCAGCTACTACTGCTTTGGGACGGGGAGTCCCCCTCAATGACATCTGTCAGGCAGCTATGTGGGCCTTGTTGCACACCTTTACGAGACCCTACTGCTTGGACAATCAAGTCCGGAGAGATGGCTTCTTTGGCCGTTCTGTTCTCCAGGACTTTCTGGTGTGAACTTAGTTCGCAGACCCACCTCCGGGGTTGGTATTGCTGGGGTATCTATTCTAAGGTAAGGAATCTATAACTAACGTGTTTCTTTCAGATGAACAAGTTACTTACCGTCGGTAACGATATATATGTAAGAAACATTAGTTAGTTATAGATTCCTTACCGCCCCATCCATCCTCCCCGTTCCGCGAACTGATTTCTAGGGTTAAGTATATCCTTTCAGGGCCCTAGTTTTGTGCACCAGTGGTCAGTGTCTTGCATGGCTCTGCGTTCCTGGCGCGGAAAGTCGTGTACAGAACTGACGTCAGGCGCGAGGGCGGCGTCTAGGTATCTTCCGCGACGTCATCACGGTCACCACGACGCCAACGAAGGACGCAGAGTCGACCGACGACGCCTACCGACACTCAGGGGTACTGCTGACGAAAAAACTTTCCGGATCCAGTCTGAAGCCTGGGGGTAATTCTAAGGTAAGGAATCGATAACTAACTAATGTTTCTTACAGATATATCGTTACCGAAGGTAAGTAACTTGTTCATCGCGCAGAATGCTGGTCACAGAAGGCTTTTCTATCTAGGCCGGGGCTAAATGTTGATGGGTAAGGCTAATGGAACCTAGAAAGGCCAAGTCTAGTCTGCACCTGATCCAAGACTTTTAGCAGAGCTCAGGGGATCACCCGGAAGAGTATGAATCAAAAAGCACCAGTGACACTCAGCCTTAGCTTTCCACCACTCCAGAAAATATCTAAGGTGTGGTTCTTGGTAATAAAAAGTCAAACTGGGAATACCCAATGATCTCATTTTGCCTGGCTTAAATCCGAATCTGGCAAGGACTTTCCTTTTACCTCATAACTCAACCGTGAATTTGGCCATCGCTGCTGGAGTTGATTTCAAAGATTTTCCGTGCTGGTATGGCCCAGACAAAGCCTGAAAAAGAAATATAGCTTGTCATTACCACCATTTTGATAGTTCCTATTCACCTATGCCGTCCTTACAGGTATGATTGAATTTAAGTAAGCAGTGGTAAGAAATCAGCAGTGTATAGCTCTGGATCTGAAAGAGACACGTTAGTGACAGATTCCTTACCTTAGAATATCCCCAGGCGTCAGGCTGGATCCGGAAAGTTTTTGCGTAGCAGTACCCTTGCGCGTCGGTAGGCGGCGTCGTGCGGCTCCGCGTCCGTCGTCGGCGTCGTGATCGCCGGGATGACGTCGCGGGCAGTACTTAGACGCCGCCCCTGCGCGCTGACGTCAGTTCTTCTTTTCCGCGCCAGTAAGCGCAGATCCGGGAAGAGCAGTGCCCTAGTCAATTTTTGACTACATTTTTTGGTGATTTTTTCACTGTTTCTTTTCGAGTCTTCTCGACTCCTAGGTGTCGGTAGGGATGCCCGGCTTCAAGCCATGCGACGCCTGTGGTCGAATGATGTCGATCACAGACCCGCACTTAGAGTGTCTCTACTGTCTCGGCCGAGACCACGACACGAAGTCGTGCCCTGACTGCCGGGCCTTACACCTGAAGGCTTTGCGAGAGCGGTCTCGAAAGCTCCTCGAGGTCCGGCAGTCGGCTCCGCGCCGCACCAAGCCCCGGTCCCGTGAGAGGTCGAGGGGCCGGTCGCCGAGCCCCCGCCGGTCGTCGGAGTCCAAGTTTTCACACTCCTCGGGTAAGTCGAAGCACAAAAAGTCTAACAAGCACCATCGCTCTAAGACTTCGCCTCGCCGGTCGCGCAACTCGGCTGAGGCCCCTGCCGGCACCGTCCCCGCGGCTCCGGATGTGCCTGTGGCGCCGCCCCCGCATTACCCATCCTTCCCGGTTTCGGGGGCGACTCCGGCCGAGATACAGGAATTCCTGTCGGCCATGGCCCGCCTCTTCGGACCTCAAGGTCCCTCCGGTGCGCCTTCGGGCCCCGCGGGCCCTGATGGGGTTGCTCCGGCGTCGCCGACGACTCCGGTCCCGGCGTCGCCTGTCCCGCCAGCCTTGATCCCGGCCCCGGCTCCGGCCTCGATCCCGGCTCCGGTGGTACCGCAACCCCGATCGACGCCGGTTGACCTAACCACACCTCCGCCGGCGCCGATGTCCCCGGTGCCGTTCCGGCGCCGCCCGGGGCTCCGGGCGGCGTCGTTCCCGGTTCTCTCCGGTTCCGGACATGGAGCCGGACCGACGTCGCTCGACGCCGGCTCCGGCGCCGATGAGACCTTGGGTCCCAGATGTCCCTCCTCCTCCATATTTTACACCAGAGGAGGACCAGGAGAGCTGGGAGGGGTCGGAAGACCCTCTCACACAGCAGTGTGAGTATGATGAGGACTGGGCAGAGGAACTTGGGGATGCCAGTGGTCTAGACACTTCCCCTGACACTGGCATGCTGTCTCCTCCCGTGGCTACGGAGGAGGGACCAAATTTCGCAACGGTGTTGCGTAGAGCAGCTGGAGCCTTGCACCTCCAATTGCCTACTGTGGCTGTCAGGACTAATCTCCTGACGGAAGTGCTTCAGCCGGCAGCTTCCTCCACGGAGACTGTGCTGCCGTTTAATGATGCACTGTCTGACGTTCTTTTGGGCACCTGGTCCAAGCCCACCACAGGGGCTCCTGTGGATAGGAACGTGGTCCGACGCCATCGCCCTGCTCCGGGCGACCCCTTGTTTCTCTCTCAACATCCCACCCCCCGAGAGCTTGGTTGTCCAAGCCTCTGCCTCCCAAACCGCCTTCCCTTCCGCCCCTCCGGATAGGGAATCCAAACGCCTGGACCAGTTTGGGAAGAAGGCTTTTTCTTCCAGTGCTGGCTTGCGGTCCGTCAACACCGCTTGCCTTTTGGGCCGATATACCCACTCCCTGTGGGATTCGGTGGCGACTGTTTTGCCCCAGTGTTCTGAGGAGGTCCAGACACTGCTTACCCGCACCATTGCGGCAGGTAGGGATGCGGCTAAATACACCATACGTTGTGGCCTTGATACCGCCGACTCGCTGGGCAGATCGCTTGCAACGACGGTGGCGCTGCGTCGCCACGCCTGGCTGAGAACAACTGGTTTCTCGGGTGATGTCCAGAATACACTCATGGACATGCCCTTTGATGGAGTCGGTCTTTTTGGTTCCAAAGCAGACCATGCGCTGGAGCGTTTTAAGGACTCACGGGCTACTGCCAAGTCCCTGGGCCTTTCTGTTGTGCGCCCTCCGCTAACCTCTGCTTTTCGCCCCTTTCGTGGCCACGGAAGGGGCGCCCAGTCACGTCCACTGCTCAGCCACCGGCCCGCGCAGCAAGCGTCTTCGCGTGGCGGAGGACGTGGCAGTTCGGGCAACCAGCGTGCGGGTCAGGCCACCAACTCCGCCCCGTCTGCGGCCTCCAAGCCCTCCTAGTCCTTCCTTTAAGGTGCACAGCACGCCAGTAGGGGGCAGGGTCCGCCATCACCTTCACCACTGGCGTCCCATCACCTCGGACAGGTGGGTCTTGGACATTGTCCGAAGGGGCTACTCCCTCCCCTTCGAGACCACCCCCAGCCATGCCACCTCAATTCCACCGCATGTCAGGGGATCACTTGGTGCTTCTGCAGAAGGAAGTCACGGCCCTCTTGGCCAAGAGGGCCATCGAGCATGATCCGACCCCAGAAGTAGGACATGGTTGCTACTCCCACTACTTTCTGGTGCCCAAAAGGACAAGGAGGACATGCGTCCTATCTTGGACCTCCGGAACGTCAATCGCTTCCTCCGGAAGGAGAAGTTCAAGATGCTCACCCTAGCTCAGGTCTTAACTGCCCTCGACCCTGGAGACTGGTTGGTAGCATTGGACTTGCAGGACGCTTATTTTCACATCCCCGTCCTGCCGGCCCACCGGCGTTACCTTCGGTTCACGGTAGGCCTCGAGCATTTTCAGTTCACCGTGCTCCCCTTTGGCCTTATAAGCGCCCCTCGGGTGTTCACGAAAGTGATGGCGGTGGTCGCAGCTCATCTGCGCCGGGCAGGGGTTCCAGTCTTCCCCTACCTCGACGACTGGCTGCTGAAGGCGGGCTCGTCCCAGGCAGTTGTCTCCCACCTCCAGACTACGGCCGAACTCCTGCACTCGCTGGGGTTCTCCATCAATGTGCCGAAGTCGCATCTGATTCCTTCTCCACAGCTCCTTTTCATCGGAGCAGTTCTGGACACGACGCAGTTTCGGGCCTATCCTCCCGAACGGCGAGTCCGGGATATTCAGGCTATGATTCCGATCTTTCAGCCTTTATCCTGGGTTTCGGTACGGATGACCCTGAGGCTGCTGGGCCTCATGGCCTCCTGCATCCTGCTGGTCGATCATGCCAGATGGCATATGCGGGCTCTGCAGTGGGACCTGAAGTTCCAGTGGGCGCAGCACCAGGGCAACCTGTCCGATCACGTCCAGATCTCGGAGGGGACTGCAAGACAGTTGCAGTGGTGGCTCTCGAACCGGCAATGGGTCATGGGCAGATCACTCTCCCTTCCCCAGCCAGAGCACACAGTTGTGACGGACGCGTCCCTTCTGGGATGGGGCGGTCACATGGGAGAGGCGGAGATCAGAGGCCTCTGGTCTCCGGCGGAGTCCCGGCTCCATATCAACCTTCTGGAGCTCCGGGCGATCCGACTTGCACTCAAGGCATTCCTTCCCTCTGTCAAAGGGAAGGTAGGACAGGTGTTCACAGACAACACCACCGCCATGTGGTACTGCAACAAGCAAGGCGGGGTGGGGTCGTGGACCCTATGTCAGGAGGCTCTGCGCCTCTGGACATGGCTGGAACATCAGGGCATTTTCCTGATGGTTCAACACCTGGCAGGTTCCCTGAACGCCAGGGCGGACGAACTCAGCCGCAGGTGCATGATGGATCACGAATGGCGTCTTCACTCAGAAGTGGCGCAAGGACTCTTTCTACAGTGGGGAGAGCCTTGGTTAGATCTATTCGCCACCGAAGAGAACGCGCAATGTCATCAGTTCTGCGCGTTGGAATTTCCAAGGCAGCACTCGCTCGGCGACGCTTTTCGTCGCGAGTGGAGTTGCGGTCTGTTGTACGCTTTTCCACCTATACCACTTCTACCCAGAGTGTTGAAGAAGATTCAGCGCGACCGGGCCCAAGTCATCCTTGTGGCTCCGGACTTGGCTCGAAGAGTTTGGTATCCCGAGCTACTCAGTATGAGCGTCGATCCCCCGATCCGTCTGCCTCTTCGGGAGGATCTTCTGTCGCAGCAGCAGGGGACGGTCCTCCACCCGAACCTGTCCAGCCTCCACCTGCTTGCGTGGAGATTGAGCAGCGGCAGTTGATTCCTTTCGACTTGCCTCCCGAAGTTTGTGATGTGATTCTGGCAGCCAGGCGTCCCTCCACTAAGGTGGTATACGCCTGCAGGTGGAACAAGTTTGTGGCATGGTGCACAGCAAAGGCTGTGAATCCCCTTTCTGCCCCTCTTTCTGAGGTTCTTCTGTTCCTTCTTTCCCTGGCCCAACAGGGTTCTGCCCTGGGTACCATCAAGGGCTATCTTTGTGCCATCTCGGCCTACCTCAGCTTCCTGATTAACCCTCCCTTTTCAAGTCCCCTGTTGTTAACAGGTTTCTAAAAGGCATTACACACCTCTTCCCTCCTGTTCCGTTTGTGATACCTCAGTGGGACTTGAACTTGGTTCTTACCTTTCTTATGTGCGCTCCCTTTGAGCCTCTACATAACTGTCCTCTTCGTCTTCTGACTCTGAAGACAGCCTTTCTGGTGGCCATCACCTCCGCTCGGCGGGTGAGTGAGCTCCAGGCTCTATCATGCAAACCTCCCTTTCTGTCTGTCCATCCAGACAAGGTTGTTCTTAGGACGCGTCCGTCCTTCTTGCCAAAGGTGGTTACTGCCTTCCACATTGGGCAGACCATCACTTTGCCCACCTTCTTTCCGCCTCCGCATCCTTCCAGAGAGGAAGAGAGGCTCCACCGTCTGGACCCAAAATGTGCGCTTTCCTTTTATATCAACCGCACACAACACTTCCGGGTGGATGACCAGCTCTTTGTTGGCTACGTGGGCACCAAAAAAGGTTGGGCGGTGCACAAGAGAACCATCTCCCGCTGGGTAACCTTGTGTATCAAAGCCTGCTATTCTTTGGCTAAGAAGGAGCTTCCTGTTGTCCTGTTTGGGCTGCGTGCCCATTCCACCAGGGCAACGGCTGCTACCACGGCCTTAGGCCGCGGTGTTCCACTGCAGGATATATGTCAGGCAGCTACGTGGGCCTCGCTGCACACGTTTACCAAGCATTACTGCCTTGACAGCCAGGTCCGGAGGGACGGCTTCTTTGGCCGTTCTGTCCTCCGGGACTTCCTTGTCTGATCTTTGTTCGCAGACCCACCACCGGGGTTGGTATTGCTGGGGTATCTATTCTAAGGTAAGGAATCTGTCACTAACGTGTCTCTTTCAGATGCACAAGTTACTAACTTGTGTAACGATATATCTGTAAGAGACAGTAGTTAGTGACAGATTCCTACCGCCCACCCATCCTCCCCGTTCTGCGAACTGATTTCTAGGGTTAAGGACATCCCTTTCAGGGCCCTAGTATTTTTCAGACACCTATGTCAGCTTCTTGCATGGCTCTGCGTTCCTGGCGCGGAAAGTCGTGTACAGAACTGACGTCAGCGTGCAGGGGCGGCGTCTAAGTACTGCCCGCGACGTCATCCCGGCGATTACGACGCCGACGACGGACGCGGAGCCGCACGACGCCGCCTACCGACGTGCAAGGGTACTGCTACGCAAAAACTTTCCGGATCCAGCCCGACGCCTGGGGATATTCTAAGGTAAGGAATCTGTCACTAACTACTGTCTCTTACAGATATATCATTACACAAGTTAGTAACTTGTGCATTAGTAGCAGTCGTTTAGATGCCCCGCTACAAGATTGACGAGGCGTCCCATCTGACTGGGGAATTAACCTGAAACCAGTCCATATTCCTTTTAGAGATTAATGCTCACTGCATCAGATTTATGCATGTCAATATCACACCAATATTTCTGGCGGTCCCAGAATTCCTGTTGCAGAAGTATCATCTCCAGATTCATCCAGTGAGAATACTCACTCCCCACAAGCATTTGTGTCAGATTTTAACAGAATTCTTGTCTCAGTTCACCCCTCAATGAAGAAAAGTCGTCTGGTTAGTCTGGAAAAAAGGTCCTCAAGAAAATGTCTTGTGATCCGTGCTTCACAGTGTTTACTTTCAGGCGAGACAGCTACAGGGAAGTCAGTTTGCCTATTTTTGTTCTGTTTCAGGCTTCGCTGATGCAGATTTATTTCACATGCACTTGATTGACTGATCCCTTTTTCCTGTAGGGAAAGCCATATTTGGAGCTAATGGGGCCTTGATTGGGGAATGGGGCGTTGCAATTAAATGTGATCTACTGGGAAAGCAGATATAAGTTGCGATTAATTGGTACTCAAGCATCTTCCATAGAATGCAGCAGTGGACTGCACGATGAACTGTGAATGCTGATTGCACCCCTCTAGTTAGTGCCTGGCACATAAGGGGAGTTTTATTCTATGTGGGAAGGCAATCCAGGGATAGGCCAAAATGCAGCCCGTCACTCCTCAAGATCCTGTGGCAGTCCCTGCAGAATATTTGAAGCTCAGAAGAGGTCCTTGATAGGCCAGGGGGCCATTAATTCTTATTCTGCCAGATACTTGCTGGCATCTTTGCATCTCACTGGGAAGGGGCCTCCAGTCACTCACCTAATTCAATGCGATAATTAAAGTTTTCTCTGTCCTGATGCCATATTGTGTAGGTAATCTTGGTGTTTTGCTGGCCTGCCAAGGTCGCCTCTGTAGTGCTCCAATTGTGTCTGCCTTAGAAGCCGCCTTCTGTCGGTGACTTCAGATAAGGGGTACCTGGCTCATTTATGCTCCTGTTATTGTCCCCAATAGGCTTCAGCTGTGCCTCCGGGGGTTATCCGTGCTAGGACTCCAAGGTGGCCAGCAGATCCCACTATCATCACTACTTCATCCCATTGGCTGCCTTCTTCGGCCTGTGTTCGGCTTCTGGTCCTGGGTCGTTGTATGCCACCACTGCCTCCTTTGTGTCTTCCCGAACTCCACACTGCGACAGACCTCTTATTCTTGGTGTATTTAATTATTCGCCTGCCAAGGATCAGAGATGCTTTCCACAATGGCGGGACAGAGGGGACAAACACACATCCTACTCCTCTGCCTTCTTGGCCAGGCCCTCTAAGTTACTGAGATCTACATCTGACACTGATTGCAAGGCAAAAAGGTGTGGTGACAATTGAACCATACTAGGCTTGGACTAAGGAACAAGGGTCATTTGTAATGTCCATAACAAGCTATTATTTTCTGACAGATGTTCCCGCCTTTTGTATTTCGATGTTAAACCTTTTGAGAGTATTCTGTGAAAGCAGCATGTTATTGCTGTCTCCTGACAAGCGACAGGCATTTCTTACCTACCTCCCCCTTGCACAAGTGGCGTTTGTCATTCAATCAAGATTCTGAGGCAGGTGAGATGTAGGGAGCACGATAGAAAGTAAATAAAATTGAAATTGCTCATGAACCAGAAGCGTAAACTGTCAAGCTTAATCGTTTCCGGAACGCATGAAGGGCTATATTGGCGTTTTCTGAGATATTACTTTTCAGAAACCGATATAGGCATATTAGTTAGAAATCAGTTCCCACCTGCAGTCCCTTTCTTTTAAAGTCAAACCATGTGGGAGGTGAGATTGAGTTACTGAAGCCTGGGCGTGTGGAGGTGTTATTGAGCTGGGACTGTACAGAGCTGCACATTTCTTCAGTTTGAGCAAGTAGTTCATTTTATTATGAGTAGTTAACCATAAAATACATGAGCAGAGAAGCCCCTGACACAGCACAGTAACGACATTGATTAGTAGATAAAATATTAATATTGCACTAATGATAAAAAGGCAGAGCTTTGCAGAAGCGTATTATCCAAGTAAGCGCATTAGCACAATCTGTGATAGTTTGAGTCAGGGTTGTAGTTCGTACTTAAAGCATATAGCTCCTCTAACAATACACGAAAGAAAATCCTGTCAATGCATTGATAGAAGCACTTTTTTTGAAGTGTGTGTGTGGGGGGGGGCACTGATAACGTCACAGTCTTTCTTTAATATGAAAGACCTGGCAGGATGGTAAGAAAGGACTGATTCATATACAAAACCTATTGATGACACTAGATCTGTTCACACCTAAGAGTTAAGGTTTTAGGCTGCAGTGGGAGGGAGTGCAGAGTAATACTGCAGACTGAAGTTGAGAGGGCGTGCATCGGGCAGTCCCACAGTGATCATCCCTTTAACCTGTGATCCCCCATGCTTTACCTGCTCAAAAATGCCTATTTAAGAGACTAAAGCATGGTGGAAGCATCTAGTGAGTCGAGGGCCTAAAGCTCTAGAAAAGCCTCGCGTATTAGTGTAAGGCGACTACCTGCAGTTCAGGAAACTCCTAAATGTGGAACTTGTAGGCCGGGCTTGATACTATGTCCAGGAGGGTGACCTAAGTATGTCATTTCAAGGTTCTCTCAGCACGTCCTCCACTGGCTCTCCTGGATTTTGAACTCTGTTATGGGCTTTCCTCTCACTGTTCAGCACTTTGAAGTGGACCAGAGGACTTGTGGCTCGTTGCAACCTCCTACATAAATAAACAAGTCACCCCTGATAAAGGGAAGTCTTCAAACTGTACCCATTGAAAAGATTATAAACAAATCAATTAAAAATCAGCTTTATGTGAAAAAACATTGATTAAACTCCCTTTTTAATCAGATAGGCGAGACCACCCCTTGTTACAAAGGTTATTGCTTGGCTTTTGAATACCTCGAAAAGATGACTACATACAGTTAATACAAATAACTCGGTCTAGGGGATATGTCCTGCTGGGCTATGCTAGTGGATGCGCTTCCTTGAGGCTCTGGCCTCGCACCCATAATCCGGAGGAATCCTGTGTACCTCAAACCCATCACTCAAGAGAGTCATATGGGACCCTGCTTGGAGCGTGGCGCTCTGATCTGTCCTTCGCCACAATTTCAATCAATCAGGGAATTGTAAGCGCGCTACTCACCCGTGAGGGTCTCAAGGCGCTATGGGGGGGGTCCGCAGATCTGTTTAGCCGAAGAGCCAAGTCTTGAGGGTCTTCCTGAAGGTGTTCTGGGAGGGGGCGCATCTGATGTCTGCCGGTAGCTCGTTCCAGGTCTTGGCTGCAATGTGAGAGAAGGATCTTCCGCCTGCTCTGTGGATACGCGGGGTTTCGGCCAGTGCGAGGTTGGAAGATCGGAGGTTTCTTTTGGGTACGTGGAAGTTGATTCTGTCGTTGAGGTATCTGAAAGAAACACATAGTGATAGATTCCTTACCTTAGAATATCCCCAGGCGTCAGACTGGATCCGGAAAGTTTTCGTCAGCAGTACCCCTGCGCGTCGGTAGGGGCGTCGTGCGGCTCCGCGTCCATCGTTGGCATCGTGGTCGCCGAGACGACGTCGCAGGCGCTACTTGGACGCCGCCGACGCGTGCTGACGTCAGTTCTTTCTTTTTCCGCGCCAGCAAGCGCAGATCTGGAGAGAGCGGTACCCCTAGTCTTTTTTGACTATGTTTTTTTAGATCTTTTTCGAGTCGATTCGACTCCTGGTGCAGTTAGGGATGCCCGGTTTTAAGTCCTGCGAGGACTGTCATCGGATGATGTCGGTGACGGACCCGCACCGCGTGTGTCTCTTCTGCCTGGGGCGCGACCACGACCCCAAGTCGTGCCCCGACTGCCGGTCCATGGCGCCGAAGTCTTTGCGGGAGCGGTCCCGAAAGCTGCTTGAAGCCCGGCAGTCGGCTCCGCGCCGTGAGAGGTCCCGGTCCAGAGGGAGGTCGAGGGACCGTGCGCGGAGTCATCGGCGATCGTGGGGATCGAAGTCTTCGCACTCGGGGTCAGGTAAGGCGAAGCACAAGAAGTCGAAGAAACGTCATCGTTCCCCGACTTCCCCTCGCCGGTCGCGTGACGCGGCTGAGGGTACGGGTGGTGCCACCCCCGCGGCTCCGGCGGAGTCCATGGAGTCGCCGCCCGACTACCCGCCCTTCCCGGGGTTGTCAGCGACTCCGGCCCAGATACAGGACTTCCTGTCGGCCATGGCTCGCCTCTTTGGGCCCTCTGGTCCTGCCGGTGAGCCTTCGGGCCCCGCGGTCCCGCATGGGTGTCCTCGCATTTCCTCGCCAGCGTCTCCGGCCCCGGCGTCGCTGTCGGCTCCGGCGCCGCAGGACACCCTTGGATCCAGGCCTGGATCCCGGTCGACGCCGGTTGACCTGGTTACGCCTCCACCGACCCCACCAGCACCGATCCTGACGCCACCCGCTCCTCGGGACGACGTCGACCTCAGATTCAGCCCCGAAGTGGACGCTGCGTCGGTCCGGCGTCGGTCGATGCCGTTCTTGACGCCGTTTGGGGATTTCTATCCCATGTCCCTACTCCTTATTTTCGGCCTGTTGAACAGCCTGAGGAGCAAGGGGAGGACTGGGAGGGGTCGGACGATCCTCTCGCTGCAGCCTGCGAGTCTGAACAGGACTGGGCTGAGGAATTGGGGGACGCCAGTGGTCTGGATACCTCACCAGACCTTGGCGTGCTGTCTCCTCCTACCGTGGCTACGGAGGAGGGAACCAGTTATGCAGTGGTGTTGCGTAGGGCGGCGGAGGCCCTACACCTCCAGCTCCCTACTGTGGCCGTCAGGACTAACCTCCTGACAGAGGTGCTTCAGCCAGCAGCTACTTCTGCGGAGCCGCTGCTGCCCTTTAATGAAGCGCTTTCGGAGGTTCTTTTGGGCACTTGGTCCAGGCCCCACCACAGGGGCTCCTGTGGATAGGAACGTGGCCCGACGCCATCTCCCGGCTCCGGGTGACCCCATTTTCCTCTCCCAACATCCCACCCCCGAGAGCTTGGTTGTCCAAGCCTCTGCTTCCCCAACCGCCTTCCCTTCTGCACCACCGGATAGGGAATCCAAGAAGCTGGATCAGTTTGGGAAGAAGATTTTCTCTTCCACCAGCTCAGCGCTGTGGTCCGTGAACACCGCATGCCTCTTGAGCCGTTATTCCCACTGTCTGTGGGATACGGTGGCGAACGTGCTGTCTCAGTGTCCGGAGGAGGCCCGGCCTGCTCTCGCCCAGGCTGTTGCAGAGGGGAGAGACGCAGTCAAGTTCATGATCCGTTGTGGCCTAGACACCGCCGACTCACTGGGCAGATCCATTGCAACGACGGTGGCGGTTCGCCGTCACGCCTGGTTGAGAACTACTGGATTTTCAAGTGATGTCCAAAACACCCTTATGGACATGCCCTTTGATGGCCGTCGCCTCTTCGGCGACAAGGCGGACAGCGCGTTGGAGCGATTTAAGGACTCACGGGCTACGGCCAAGTCCTTGGGACTCTCGGCAGTCCGCCTTCCGCTTTTCGCTCCTTTCGTGGCACAGGAAGGGGCGCCCGCAGCGTTCGCAACAGAGCCACAGGCCGGCGCAACAGTCATCCCAGCGCGGCCGCGGACGCTGTTTCCGCCATGGCGGACAAAGGGGCCAGCGGGCGGGTCAGACCACCACCACCGCCGCCACCTCTGCCTCCAAACCTTCCTAGTCCGAACTTTCAGACCCATCAAACGCCAGTGGGCGGCAGGCTCCGCCATCACCTCCCCCACTGGCGCACCATTACTTCGGACAGGTGGGTTTTAGAGATAGTCCGAAGGGGCTACTCCCTCCCCTTCAAGACTACCCCCCCAGCCATGCCGCCTCAATACCACCGCATGTCAGGGGATCACTTGGTGCTTCTTCAGCAGGAAGTTGCGGCCCTCTTGGCCACGGGGGCCATCGAGCACGTTCCGACGCACGAAGTAGGTCGTGGTTGTTATTCCCACTACTTTGTGGTGCCCAAGAAGGACAAAGGCCTGCGTCCTATCTTGGACCTCCGGAACGTCAATCGCTTCCTCCGCAAGGAGAAGTTCAAGATGCTCACTCTAGTTCAGGTCTTGTCTGCTCTCGACCCACAAGACTGGATGGTGGCGCTGGACTTGCAGGACGCGTAGTTCCACATCCCCGTCCTGCCAGCCCACAGGCGTTACCTGCGGTTCATGGTAGGTCACGAGCACATTCAGTTTACCGTGCTCCCCTTTGGCCTTACCAGCGCCCCTCGGGTGTTCACCAAGGTGATGGCGGTGGTCGCAGCTCATCTGCGCAGATCAGGGGTCTCAGTCTTCCCCTATCTCGTCGACTGGTTGTTGAAGGCGGGCTCGCCCCAGACAGTCGTCTCCCACCTCCAGACTACGGCCGACCTCCTGCACTTGCTGGGGTTCTCCATCAATGTGCCGAAGTCGCACCTGATTCCCTCCCAGAAGCTCCTCTTTATCGGAGCGGTTCTGGACACGGCGCAGTTTCGGGTCTATCCTCCCGAACAGCGAGTCCGGGACATTCGGGCTCTGATTCCCATCTTTCAGCCCTTGTCCCGGGTTTCGGTCAGAGTGACTGAGGCTGCTGGGCCTCATGGCCTCCTGCATCCTGCTGGTCAATGTTGCCAGGTGGCATATGCAGGCTCTGCAGTGGGACCTGAAATTCCAGTGGGCGCAGCATCAGGGGAACCTGTCCGATCACGTCCAGATCTCGGAGGGCACTGCACGACAATTGCAGTGGTGGCTCACGGACCGGCATTGGGTCGACGGCAGATCCCTCTCCCTTCCCCAACCGGAGTTCACAGTGGTGACGGATGCGTCCCTCCTGGGATGGGGCGGCCACATGGGAGAGGCGGAGATCAGAGGCCTCTGGTCTCCGGCGGAGCCCCGGCTCCATATCAACCTTTTGGAGCTGCGGGCGATCAGGCTTGCACTGAAGGCATTCCTTCCCTCTGTCAAGGGGAGAGTAGTGCAGGTGTTCACAGAAAACACCACCGCCATGTGGTACTGCAACAAACAAGGCGGGGTGGGGTCGTGGTCCCTATGTCAGGAGGCTCTGCGTCTCTGGACATGGCTGGAACATCAGGGCATGTCCCTGGTGGGTCAACACCTTGCAGGTTCTCTGAACGCCAGGGCGGACGAACTCAGCCGCCGGTGCATGCTCGATCACGAATGGCGTCTTCACTCGGAGGTGGCGCAAGGTCTCTTTCTGCAGTGGGGAGAGCCTTGGTTAGATCTATTCGCCACCGAAGAGAACGCGCAATGTCATCAGTTCAGCGCGTTGGAATTTCCAAGGCGGCACTCGCTCGGCGACGCTTTTCGTGGCGAGTGGAGTTGCGGTCTGTTGTACGCCTTTCCGCCTATACCACTTCTGCCCAGAGTGCTGAAGAAGATCAGGCGCGACCGGGCCCAAGTCATTCTTGTGGCTCCGGACTGGGCTCGAAGAGTTTGGTATCCCGAGCTACTCAGTATGAGCATGGATCCCCCGATCAGACTGCCTCTTCGGGAGGATCTTCTGTCGCAGCAGCAGGGGACGGTTCTCCACCCAAACCTGTCCAGCCTCCACCTCTTTGCGTGGAGATTGAGCGGCGGCAGTTGATTCCTTTCGACTTGCCTCCTGAAGTTTGTGACGTTATTCTGGCAGCCAGGCGTCCCTCTACTAAGGTGGTATACGCCTGCAGGTGGAACAAATTTGTGGCATGGTGCACAGCAAAGGCTGTGGATCCCCTTTCTGCCCCTCTTTCTGAGGTTCTACTGTTCCTTCTTTCTTTGGCCCAGCAGGGCTCTGCTCTGGGCACTATCAAAGGCTATCTTTCTGCTATTTCGGCCTTTCTCAGTCCCCTGTTGTAAATAGGTTTCTTAAAGGCATTACACACCTTTTTCCTCCTATTCCTTTCGTGATGCCTCAGTGGGACTTGAATCTGGTTCTGACATACTTGATGTGCGCTCCCTTTGAGCCCCTTCACAACTGTCCTCTTCGTCTTTTGACGTTAAAGACTGCCTTCCTGGTGGCCATCACTTCCACCAGGCGGGTGAGTGAGCTCCAGGCTCTTTCCTGTAAGCCTCCTTTCCTTTCAGTCCATCCGGACAAGGTTGTGCTCAGGCCCCGTCCTTCCTTTTTGCCAAAAGTGGTTACAGCCTTTCACATTGGGCAGACTATTACCTTGCCCACCTTTTTTCCGCCTCCGCATCCTTCCAGAGGGGAAGAGCGGCTCCACCGTCTGGACCCAAAACGTGCGCTTTCTTTTTATCTCAACCGCACACAGCAGTTCCGGGTGGATGACAAGCTTTTTGTTGGCTACGTTGGCACCAAGAAAGGTCGGGCGGTCCATAAGAGAACCATCTCCCGCTGGGTTGTCTTGTGTATCAAAGCCTGTTACTCTTTGGCTAAAAAGAACCTCCGGTGGGGCTGCGTGCTCATTCCACCAGAGCTACTGCAGCCACTACTGCATTGGAACGTGGTGTCCCCCTCCAAGACATATGTCAGGCAGCTGCACACGTTTACCAAGCATTACTGCCTGGACAGCCAAGTCCGGAGAGACGGCTTCTTTGGCCGTTCTGTTCTCCGTGACTTTCTGGTGTGATCTTAGTTCGCAGACCCACCACCGGGGTTGGTATTGCTGGGGTATCTATTCTAAGGTAAGGAATCTATCACTATGTGTTTCTTTCAAATGAACAAGTTACTTACCTTCGGTAACGATATATCTGTAAGAAACATTAGTAGTGATAGATTCCTTACCGCCCCACTCATCCTCCCCGTTCTGCGAACTGATTTCTAGGGTTAAGGTCATCCCTTTCAGGGCCCTAGTTTCAATGCACCAGTGGTCACTATCTTGCATGGCTCTGCGTTCCTGGTGCGGACAATCGTGTACAGAACTGACGTCAGCGCGCGTGGGCGGCGTCCAAGTAGCGCCCGCGACGTCATCTCGGCGACCACGACGCCAACGACGGACGCGGAGCCGCACGACGCCCCTACCGACGCGCAGGGGTACTGCTGATGAAAACTTTCCGGATCCAGTCTGACGCCTGGGGATATTCTAAGGTAAGGAATCTATCACTACTAATGATGTTTCTTACAGATATATTGTTACCGAAGGTAAGTAACTTGTTCATTTGGGTCCGTTGTTGTGTAGGCATTTGTAGGCGTGAGTGAGGATTTTGAAAGTGACTCTTTTCTCCACGGGGAGCCAGTGGAGACTTCGTAGGTGTTGGTTGATGTGTTCGTGTCGGGGGATGCCGAGGACGAGTCTGGCGGTGGTGTTCTGTATTGTCTGGAGTTTGCAGAGTAGGGACTTGTTGATGCCGGCGTAGAGTGCGTTTCCATAGTCCAGTCTGCTGGTGAGGAGTGCGTGGGTGACTGTCTTCCTTGACTCAGGGGGGATCCACTTGAAGGTCTTGCGAAGGATGCGGAGGGTGTTGAACCTGCTGGAGGTGACGGCGTTGACCTGTCGGTTCATGGTGAGTGATAAGTCGAGTACGATGCTGAGGTTCTTGGCGTGGTCTGAGGGGGAAGGTGGGCTTCCGAGGGCGGTCGGCCACCAGGTGCTGTCCCATGCAGAAGGGATGGTACCGAGGACGAGGACTTCTGTCTTCTCGGCGTTGAGCTTCAGGCAGCTGTTGGTCATCCAGACTGCGAAGTCTTGCATTCCTTTCTGGAAGTTGAGTTTGGCAGTGGTGGGATCTTTGGTGAGGGAGAGGATGAGCTGGGTGTCATCGGCATAGGATACGATGTTGAGGCCGTGTTGTCGGGCGATGGCTGCGAGGGGGGCCATGTAGATGTTGAAGAGGGTGGGGCTCAGTGATGAACCCTGTGGGACTCCGCAGGTGATTTTCGTGGGGTCGGAGAGGAAGGGTGGGAGTCTGATCCTTTGGCTTCTTCCGGTGAGGAATGATCGGATCCAGTCCAGGGCTGTTCCTTGTATGCCTGCGTCTTGTAGTCTGGCGACTCTTGTGCGGTGGGAGACGGTGTCGAAGGCCGCTGATAGGGCGAGTAGGATGAGGGCTGCGGAGTGGCCTTGGTCCAGGAGGGTGCGGATGTCGTCTGTGGCGGCGAGTAGGGCGGTCTCTGTGCTGTGGTTGCTTCAGATTGGGACGGGTCGAGGATGGCGTTCTCTTCAATGAATCGTGTCAGTTTCCTGTTGACTGTTTTCTCTGCAACTTTGACTGCGAAGGGGAGGAGCGAGATGGGCCAATAGTTCTTGAGGTCGGTGGGGTCAGCTGTGGGCTACTTGAGCAGGGGTCTGACTTCTGTGCGCTTCCAGTCGTCTGGGAAGGTGCCTGTTTTGAGGGTGGTGTTGATGGTGCGTTGGAGTTTGGGTGCGATGGCGGCCGCGGCTCTGTGGTAGATATGAGGGGGGCAGGGGTCGGTGGGGGCCCCCGAGTGGATGCTTTTCATAGTCGAGGCGGTGTCTTCGGCCGTGATCGGTGTCCAGTTGGAGATGGTTGGCTGGCTGGTGTTTCTGGGGGGCGGGGGGCCGTCTGTGGCGCCTGGTGGATGGTCGATGAAGTTGTCGTAGAGGTTTTTGATCTTGAGGTGGAAATAGGTTCCAAGCTTGTCGCAGAGGTCTTGGGATGGGGTGATGTCTGTGGCTTCGCTGCATGGATTGGTGAATTCCTGAATGACACTGAAAAGTTCCTTGGAGTTGGTGGAGTTGGCCAGGATTTTGTTGTGGATGAAGTTCCTCTTGGTGGCTCTGATCTGGTTGTGGTAGTCCGTCATGGCGTCCTTGTAGGTGGTGTGGTTTTCGGTTGTCTTGGTGTTTCTCCAGTTCTTCTCCAGGCGTCTGCAGGTGACTCTGGCTTCTTGGAGAGCGGTGGTGAAGCAGGCCGCTTTCCTGGGGCGTTGTCTGTCGGGGTTACGTAGCGGGCGAGCTCATCTGCGCAGTTGAAGATCCAGGTGTGGAGTTCTCTGGTTGCGCCATTTGCGTCGTTGGCGTCGGGTGCCCAGGTGTGGTTGTCTCAGGTGAGGGTGGAGTTAAGTTGCTCGTCGGTAACCTTGCTCCAGTTCCTTCGAGGTGGGCGTGGGGCTGGTTTGGGTGCCTTGGGTTTGTTGATGGCGAAGTGTACGCAGTGGTGGTCGGTCCATGGCGGCTGCGTTGTGTGACTGAATTGGACGCTGTTTCCTGCCGCGAAGATGGGGTCGAGTGTGTGTCCTGCTCTGTGGGTCGGTGTGTTGATGAGTTGTTTTAAGTCCGATGCTGGCGAGGTTGTCACGAAGGATAGTGGAGTTGGGGTCGCTGGGGTTGTCGAGGTGGAAGTTCAGGTCTCCAATGAGTATGTAGTTTGCTGAGGCGATGGCGTGGGGTGCGATGAAGTCGGTGATGGTGGTGGCGAAGGGTGTTCGGGGGCCGGGCGGTCTGTAGATGAGGGTTCCTCGGAGTGTGGCTTTGGGGGTGGTCTGGATCTAGAAGTGCAGGTGTTCGGCGGAGGGGAAGGTTTCGCTGGAGGTGGTGAGGCGGAGGGTGCTCTTGTGGGCGATGGCGAGGCCCCCTCCTGGGTGGTTGGGGCGGTCTTTTCTCTGGATCTTGTATCCGTCTGGGATGGCGGTGCTGATGTCGGGGGCGGAGGATGCGTTGGTCCAGGTCTCTGTGAAGAAGGCGATGTCGGGCGAGAGAGAGTCGAGTAGGTTCCAGATTTCCATGGCGTGTTTGTGTACGGAGCGTACGTTGAGGAGGATCATTTTAGGGTGTCGCAGGTGCTGGCGTTGGCGGTGTTGAAGGCCGGGGTGGCGGTGAGGGTCTGGCGGCAGTGGAGGCAGGAGAACTGGCCGTGGGTCGTGTTCGGCGAGGCCTGTTGGCATTCTCGAAGTCTTCCAGGGTTGAGTGCGAGGAGGGTGGTGGTGTCGTAGCGATGGGTAGTTGAGAGGTCCAGGGTTCCTGGCGCTGGCCGCGGTCGGGTCGCGGACGGGCGCAGACGGGCTTGCCTTTGGCGCGCAGCGGCCGCCATTAAGTAGGGGAGGTGGGAGGGAGGAGAGGCTGGGAGGCGGGAGCGGGGGAATTCCGGGGGGGAATTCCGGGGGGGGAGGGGCCGCAGGGGCAGCAGCGGCGAAAGGAACAGGCAGGCACGAGAAAATAAAAACAGTGGTGGAATTAGAGCAAGACACAGATGGGCACAATAATAGTGGCACAACAGGGAAAAATTAAGAAAAGAAAACGGCTGAGAAAGGTTACGGTGGTTGCAGGCAGTCTGGTCCCAGTTGGAGCGGGCAGCAGGCGCAGGAGCGGGCAGCAGCCTCGAACCTCCCAAGGAGGAGGTCGGGGTCTGGAGGCAAGAGACGGCACAGCGGAGCTGCGGGGAGAGAGTGGACCTAGACCGAGGGTCGGAGGTCTTACAAATTGCATTCCTGCCCCATCCAGACTGTGTGGCTGAGGCAGTGGTGGACAGGAGTGGCCCAGATCACGAAGATGCAGCAGTGAGGAGTGGGGCTTTGGGTGATCACAAGGCTTGTGCCTGTGCTGCGGTGGCAATCCTTAACTAGGCTCAGCGAAACCCCCACTATTGCAGTGGGCAGGCGGGAGCATGTATGGAGAAGGATCGTGTGAGGTGCAAAGATGGTACTCTGGGGTCCCGGTATGGTCAACTGTCCAGGGCTTGAGTTCCTGGTCTCACCAATGGCAGGAGGCCCCATCAGAGGTTAGAAGCTCCTTGCTAGGGATGACAGCAGAAGGTGCTTCCCCACAGTTTCCTTGCATTCCTCGAAGGAGGAGATACGTGGAGGTGGGCTGGGGATCCTCATGGGCCAATTACTGGAAACCTGAGAAAGTAGGTCCTCTCCTGAGGTATATATAGTACTGGTGGTGGTGTGCTGGTTCCTATTTCCTCTTTTGAAGGCCTGCTGCCCGAAACAGTTGAACTGCTTCTATTTGAGCGGAGTGGTTGGTGTCCAGCGAGGTGCAGAAGCAAGATGCATCCCTCCCCCTCTGAACATTGGACTGTGAGTGGCTTCTACTTGGGGGGTATTCTTAAACATAATAGACTCCCGGTGGCTATATCTGAAGGTGACCTGTGAGGTGCACTCATGCCCTTCCCTCAAGAGCAATTAGGGTGGCTGACCCTC
Organism: Calotriton arnoldi; assembly: GCA_963921515.1. Lineage (NCBI taxonomy): Eukaryota > Metazoa > Chordata > Amphibia > Caudata > Salamandridae > Calotriton > Calotriton arnoldi. The sequence continues at coordinate 4,379,454 of CAWUFW010000063.1, forward strand.
CCCTGCCAGTGTGGACAGGCATTGAATGGGTCGCTTGCAGATATGCCCTCATATGGGTATAGTGCACCCTGCCTTAGGGCTGTAAGGCCCGCCGTTGGGGCGACTTACCTATACCACATGTAGTGCTGGCAGGCATGGCACACAGGGATGTGGGCCATGTCGACGCGTCTGTTTTCTCTGCAGCAAGACACGCAGGCTGCAATGGCAGTTTGCATGATCTTGGTGAGGGGTCCTTAGAGTAGCACAATTTGTGCTGCATCCCTAGTGGACCCTTTTCAGTCCCAGTGCCCTAGGTACCAGCGGTACCATTTACTAGGGACTTACAGTGGGGCTGAAGTCGTACCAACTGTGGAACAATCGTACAGTTTAGGGAAAGAACACTCTTGCTGGGCACCTGGTTAGCAGGAACCCAGCACACTCTCAGTCAAAATTGTACCAGATACCAGGCAAAAAGTGGGGGGTAACCATGTCAAAAGGGGCACTTTCCGACGGAGTCTTTACAAGATAAGGCATTACTGAAGGTAAGTAACTTGTTCTTCTGGCAGCCAGGCATCCCTCCACCAAGACGGCATACGCCTGCTGTTGGGACAGTTTTTGTCATTATGTGCTTCCCATAACATTGGCTCCCTTTCTACACCTTTATCTAAGGTTCTATTGTTTGCATTTCTTTGGCCCGCCAGGGCTCTGCTCTGGGCACAGTTAAGAGCTATCTCTCTGCCATCTCGGCCTTCTTGTCCAGATCAACCTTCTATCTTTCTGTCACCTGTTGTAACTAGGTCCCTTTTTTTTGTATTTTATTTGTAAGCTTTAAGTAACAAAATCAGTACAGTCAGTGTGACAACATGGCAAACGGCTGGGTTACATAGTCTTAGAAGCTCAATTTCACACTACACAGAAATTGTCCAGAAACGTATCCGTGATATAGAGGCTTGCCAATAATAATAACATACATATATTAATGTCTCAACATCACCTAGAGCAGTCATATAACATCAGTTTAATACATACCAATCAAACAGTTTGGGGCATCAGGGGATCTATCAAATGACACATGATATTACTTCAAGAGGGACACACCCATTAGTCCTGATCCAATTGTGCTAGATGGGATCCCAATGGATCCCAAAAGTCTAGTGGACGGATCGTCGCTGGCAAAGATTCTGCATATGTCCCTGGCCACTCCTCACACAGTGATATATCCTTCAGCCAGTCCTGAAATTTCGGTTCAAGACTGCTACCCCATCTCATGGCCACTCTACGTTTCCCCAAAAGCAAACCGGTAACAGTGAATTTTCTATAGGCTTTCGAAATCTCTTTGACATAGTCCAACAACACTAAAACGAGAGTGAGTTGATAGGTATTCTCTGTCATTTCGAGGAGTGCCGTCATGAGTTAAGTCCAAAAAGTGGCCACAGCTGGGCAGGTCCGTGCTAGATGGAAAACGTCCGCTCCCATAATATCACATTGCTTGCATCTAGTGCCAACAACCGGATAATAACGTGCAAGAATCAGTGGTGAAAGATACACTCTATGTAGAAACTTATAATGAATCATTCAATACCTGCCGTTGAAAGATATCTCCTTGGTTTGTTGGCAACAGTATTGCCATTGTTCATCTTTTATTTCCAGTCCCAGATCATCCACCCACTCCCGGCCCACCCTAGGAGTTTCTGGAATCAAGCAGTCCATCACTGCAGTGTACAATGTTGAAATGAGTCTATACGGTTGTAGGTTAGTAAGTAGAATGGTCAATACTGACCACTCGGGGGGCTTCTCCGGGAACATACCAAAGAGGCAACGAGCTTCATGTGAGAGTTTACCATAAGTAAGAACATCTAGCATAGTAGCTGGTGAGTCACTCACATACTCACGGTATGTTTTGAACTTGTGTACTAGAAATAAATCACCCAGTGTTGTGAAGTCTCTTCCCCATTGCTTGAGCAATCCCAGGGGTGTAATCTAGTCGTAACATGTGATAGTGCATATTGGGTATTTACGGCGAGTATGGGATTGATACATTACACAGAGCGGATTTCTTGCTTAGGCCTAGGGACCTGGGTGAAAGGACAGGGGACACCAGGCCCCGCTCGATCACAACATGTCGGCCTGTCTGCTGTTTTGAAACCAACAGTGAATAAATTGTACTTGTGCCACTAAATAGTAGGCTTCGAGGTGGAGGGTCACAAACCCGCCCATGTGATATGGAAGCCGTAGAGTGTGCCAGCCGATCCTGGGCTGCCTACCTGCTAATGCCAATTTAATCATGAGAGAGCGCAAATGAGTGAAAAAAGCTGTGTTCAAAGGCACTGGAATATTTTGAAATAAATATAGTTGCGTGGACAGGACTACCATTTTCATTAAAGCAACCCTGCCCGCTAACAATAGCAGGAGGATTATCCACTTGTCTACGTTTGATTGTAGATTTTCCATGTATCGCCCATAATTCGCCATGTTTAAGGTAGCTTTGTCTCTGTGATAGAGGATACCTAGATATTTGGTCGGTTCAGTCTGCCATTGTAACTGATAAGGTGTGACTGGTCTGGTAGTGTCACCAGTCAGGGGGACCTTGACTGATTTAGTCCAGTTAATCCTGAATCCTGACCAGCGAACAAACTCTATTTTTTCTTGTATAATGGGAGATAGGTTCACTGAGGGGTCTTTAACAACCAGCATTGCTTCATGAGCGTACATAGATATCTATGTGTAGCGAAACCCCATATTTACACCCAGTCTGGTGAAATGCACGTAGAACACATGCCATAGGCTCCACCGTAAGGGCAAAAAGAAGGGGGGACAGGGTGCAACCCTGTTGCGTACCTCGTCCTATCACGAAGAGGTCCGGCAAGCTGCTGTTTAAGTGCAGTCCAGCTGAATATAACAACTGAACCCATTTCACAAATGCCCTACCTAGTCCCATTCTGGTTAGCACTGTGAGCATGAAAGGCCACTCAATTGTGTCAACTGCCGTAGTGGCATCTAAGTATGCCACAACAACAGGCACATCAGGGTTTAACTGGTATGTGAGGGCGTAAAGCGAGCGGAGATTATCCGCAGTTGAGCAGCCCGGGATAAAGCTGGACTGGTCCGGAAGGATCAGCCTCGACATTAGTGGAAGTAATCAGTTTGCCAGCAATTTGGCCACAATTTTACTGTCAACATTTATAAGAGATAGGGGACGATAGGATTCACATTTATTCGGAGGTTTGCCCGGCTTGAGAAGTGTAATAATGATAGATTCCCTCTTTGTTAAGGGTAGGGTACCCAACTGAAACACCTCCTCATAAACCGCTAGCAAGATGAGTGCCTGCTCCTTGGAATAGGTTTTATAAAAATTCTTCCGGAAAGCCATTGCTCCCCAGTGCCTTCCCATTTTTTTTATTGCTTAATGACCTGCGTAATCTCCGAAGCAGTAGGGGGCTGACAGAATATGTTAAGATCCGCCAGGTTTAACCACTGCAAGGTAACCTGCTGTAGGTAAACTGTCATGTCTGTGGAGGTAGCCTGTGTGTGGGATGTGTATAGCCCTTGATAAAAAGGGTCATTCAAGTGGTGCCCATCAGAATTATCTACAGTATGAATGTGATTGGCGGTCCATCTGGGTTTAAGAAACATTGCCAGTGTGTGACCCGGCCTGTCACCCTCCCCATATTTTCTAGCTTGGGAGTGTTTGCTCAATAACTTTACTTCTCTGTCTGCTTCGTCTTGCGGAACTCCAGCAGGAGGGTGTGCGTAGGCTTCAAGTTACGAAGCTCTGTTTCTAGTTGTGCAAGTCTGCGTCTAATAGATTTGAGAATACCGTGCCCTTTGGCAAAGCATTCACCTTGGATAACCACCTTCGGGCCTCCCAGAAAGTGGCGACCGTAGATACTGATTGACGGTGATATAGTCTGTATTTGCAGTACGGATTTCTTCTTTAAACACCACATCTAACAAGGACTTGGGCTGAAGTCTCCATAGCTGTACCTGTACCCAGTTAGTAGGGACGGTGAGTTGTAACACTACTGGGGAGTGGTCCGACAGAGTCCTGGGTAAATGCCTTATGTCTTGTGTCCAGCTCACCACATCACACATCCCACCCAGAAGTCAAGCCGCGAGGATGTGTCCGGAAGTCAAGAGTGAAAAGTGTATTCATGTTCCTCACCGTTCAGCATGCGCCAGATGCCCAACGTGTCCAACTGTGCCATTATGTCCAGGAATGCATCTCGAGTCCTAGTGAGGTGGCGCTCATGGAGATATGAACAGTCTAAATCAATGTGAAGTCCTAGAATGTGATCACCCGTCTAAATGATTGTACTAGGATCAACTGTAACACACTGTTGAAGCAGAGCTCGAAAATAGTTGGGGCCATCCACATTGGGGCCACATGTATTGAGCAATGTAACAGGTGTGTATCTTATGAGGCCTTGTACTATTAAATATTGTCTGCCGAGATCTGCCAAGTTCCGGAGATGTCTAAATGGCACCTGCTTTCTAATGATAATGGAATAAGAGGCAAAATATTGATAAGGGCCCCATGAGGTGGGTAAATTCGCCCCTCTCACCGGCATTAGGTGTGTTTCCTCCAGGTAGATGATATTGACTCTGTGGCCGTTGAGATAAGTGAGAACCTGACAGGATTTTCGGGGATTATTTAAACTAAGGACATTCCAAGTGATGAATTTTAATGGCTGACCTCTGGTCGGCTCTATGTGCTATTGAGAAACAGCAGTATTACCCCAACATGAAAGTGTATGTGAATTCCAACTCCTGTGCCATAACATTTCGCCATTTGATAGTAAGTATGAACATCCCTTACTCCCCCCTCCCACCCCAGCACCTAATCTCCCAGTGATACCCTCAAAGAATTTGAACAGACGAATTTGTGAGATAAAAACAAACTATCTCGAGCATCATGTAGTGTTTTGCCTAACATGGCCGGAGGCAGGAGACGGCCAGAGCACTGGTAAGGTGCGACCACCAGCAAAATAAACGTGATCAAATGGACTAATCAGTGGCTCTCAGCGGTATCGTAAATAGACCTGTGAGGTCGAGCCAAGACAGTGTAGAATGCAAGTTTTAGCTAAACAACTCAAATGGGATCTTTGACGTAGCAACAAACAGAATTTGACAGTGCTCGCAATGAAATGCAAGTGAACACTCAATAACCTTGAACGGCATGCGGCACATGGATATTTTGTTATTCCACTCCATCCACAGGAGATGTGTCGTTGGCCTTATAATGAGGTGGGGAGGCCCCATAGGACAGAGGGTGGTTTTGCAGGAAAGACATCGCTTCAGCTGAGTCTGTGAAAATCCTCGACTTTCTTTGCCAAGAAAAATGCAATTTGGCCGGATAAAGTATAGCATATGTTATGCCCGCTCTTGCAGCTTCTTTTTGACTGGAAGGAATTTCCTGCTTGCATCTTGCACAGCCTGCGTAAAGTCAGGAAAGAAAGTTAAGGGCATCTCTTCGTGTCGGACCTCCTTTGCCTCCCGGGCTAAACGAAGCACCTGGTCTCTGTCATTAAATTATTTTTTTCAAAGCTTTATTTAACAGTTTTGCAAATAATAGTACAGGAAAAAGGAAGAGTAACATAGACGAGGCTCGGACATCATGATGTACATATACTCGGTGCATGACAGGTTACAGAATTAGTGCGCGTTTCATAAATGAGGTTAAAAAGAAGTGAGACAATAGCTGACTGTGGTGAAGGGGGATAAAGAGAGATCCATGAGGAGGGGAGTGTATGTGGAAATACTCGGAGAATCATACTTTGGTGTCTTGGCTGGAAAAGTCCGAGGATACCACAGTCGCGGGTGCCTGTGTAGTGGATACTGGGGAGTCTGGATGCAGAGAGAGTAAGTAGAGTCTTAGAGGTTGCCAAATATCTTTTGGACAGGCTGAGGGAGGTTGAACTGTAGAGTATACCTCACTTGTTAGGTCTCAATAGGTCATTCTGCGAAGCCAGGCCTTAGTGATGGGGCATACACTGTTGCCCCAGTGAAGTGCAATCTCTCTTTTTGCCAATAACAAAGCAAATCAGCAAACCTTCGATATGTTATGGGGATGGAGGAGACATTACCCAAGAGAGCCGAAAAGAGGGAGGGGTCCATGGTTAAGGAAATCATCTGAGAGAGGATATTGAATACTTCTGTCCAGTATATGGCAAGAGCCGGGCAGGTCCAGGTTAAATGCGGGAAATCGGCATCAGGACCTCGACATTTAGGGCAGTTGTAGGAGGCTGGCTTAGTATATGGTGCTCACTTATGTAAGTATAGCACCCTGCACCAACCCAGACAACCCTTATGGTGATTTTAGTGGCCTTAGACAACCTTGGAAAGCTCTCTAAGTGGTAGCTGTGGAGAGCAGTCGCCAGGCTTAGTCCAGAAAGAGTGTAAAGCAGCTTGTTTTACCAGATCTCAATCTTATTGGTATAGGTTAAGTGAAAAAGAACCACACAGTGTAGTTATAAAAATATGTATTTATTATAAGACACTCACTATCAGATAACAATATCTCCTACCTGGAGATATAACACAATGCACATAATACTTAACAATAAAAACAGGTAAGTAGCCCGAATACACTGTGGTCGCCAGGGGGAGACCAAACCATATACTAAAATAGAGGGATGTGAATAGCGACTCGAGTCTAGACTGTACCCAGAGGGCGTATAAATGCCGGGGACCCAAGCAACCGCCCGAGGTAAGTAACCATGAACCCCACGGAGGCCATGTGCAGAGTGGGAACACGACCACTGGCTCAATTCAAGTCAATGGGTAAGTCGCGGTTGCAATTTTAAAGAAGAAGGACCCTTCCCAGTGGACCCTGAAGAAACCCTGTGAAAGACAGAAGGTTGGAGAGCCACCCCACCTGTGGATACCCTAGGAACCAGGATACCTACACCAGGGAAGCCGGGTGCATAGGTACGAAGTGGTGTCGGAAACCGCCGTCAAACTCAATGGAAGACTTCAGGAAGATGCCTCTGGCGAAAAAGGTGGAAGTGCCCGGGGGAACCCAAAGGTGGATTCAGGATGAGGAGTACCTGCAAGCAGAGGGGACAGAGTCTATGCCACTTAGGAGTGACCAGGAGGCATGGAAGACGAATGCCCACTGATGTCGGGAGAGGCAGGAGAGTTGACGATGACCTGGGAGCTGCAGCTGCATGGACCAGGTGACGCTGAGAAAGACCAGGAGTTCTTCATGAGCTGTCCCACGTTGGATGTCAGGAGCTGAGGGGTCAGTGTCTGTCGGGAGCACCAACAAGCCTTGGCAACTGCAACCAACGTGGCAAGCGAAAAAGGTGCAGGGTCGGGACCAGCAAGGTCCAGGGGACTCACCACGAGCAGGGGAGTCGCAGTAGGCCCCGAGCAATCAGGGGAGCCCACTGGAGTCAAAGAGGACCCACAGGCCGGAGGCACTGGAGTCGCAAGACGACCTCGAGCAGCTCACCAAAGATGCAGGCTGTTAGATTTGGGGGTCTCTAGTTGGCAGAGGTAGGTACCTTTGACCAAATTGGGACCCTTGCGTCTAGTCAGGGTAAGGGGGTACACTCCTAAAATAACCCCTGCTCACCCCCTTGGTAGCTTGGCACGAGCAGGCAGGCTTATCTCAGAGGCAGTGTGTAAAGCATTTGTGAACACATACAGTAATCAAGTGACAACACTACAGATGGACACCACACAAGTTGTATATTAAAAATAAGTATCTTTTATATAGATTTACCACAAGACCACAAACGACAAAAATCCACAATACTGTACTTCAAAAATGGTAGAATTAGTTCAGTTCTCTTTAAGATGGTAAATGCGACACTGAGTTCAATGTACCTTAGGATGCGTAACGCTATACAACGAAAGGGTTGCAGGGAAGGTGATGCGTTGGTTCCTTACACGCAAGAACGGTGATGCGTCGGGTCCCTACTGATGCGTAGCGGATGCGTAGCGGATGCGTAGCGGATGCGTCGGTTCTTCTTGGCGTGGGGAGGTGATGCGTCGGTTTCTTACTGCGCTTCCGTGGCGATGCGACCAGCAACGCCGTGATGCGATGAAGATCCTGTGCAATGAAACAAAGATGGCGTCTTCTTCTTGATGCGACACGAAGCGTGCACGCCCGACGGCCGTGCGGCGACTCAACGATTCTTCTGAGCCGCAACAGGCTCTGCGACACGCTTCCCGGTGATGCGGCGGCGTCTGATGCGACGTCGGTCCTCTTCTCCGGCGATGCGAGGCGCTTCGGCAACGATGCGGCAGCGGCGGCGACACTCTTCTCCGTTGATGCGGCGGCGTCTGATGCGACGTCGATCCTTTTCTTCGGCGGTGTAAGGTGCTTCGGCTGCGGCAGCGACGCTTCTCCTTCGTGAGCCGCGCTTCCAGCTCCTTGCGACACATAGTCCCTCAGAAAGTCCAGCACAGCAGCAGGCACTTTCCAGAAAGACTCTTGGGGAGCTGGTTGGTGAAGTCTGTTGTCCCTGAGACTTCAGCAGGAGGCAAGCTCTTCTCTCAAGCCCTTGGAGATCTTTTACAAGTTGATGAAAGTACACACAAAGTTCCTTTCTCCTTTCTTTGGCAGTCAGACAACCACTGCAGGCCAATCCCCCAAACAGCACTCAGCTCAGGGATAGTCTCCTCCTCAGTTTCTCTGGTTCCTCTCCTCAGCAAAGGTTCTTCTTGTTTCCCAAAGTGATCTGATCTAAAGTTCTGGGGTTTGGGTCCCCTCTTTTATACTCATTTTCCCTTTGTTCTCTGAAGGCAGAGAGGCCTTTGCCTAGTCCAAACCAGTTCTGGTCAGTCCTGGAGCACTTTGTTGACAGGACTCCTTCTTTCCTTTCACAGTGTAGGCCAGGGACATCAGACACACCACAGGAGGTGGAGCCAGCATTGTGGACGGAAGGCACAGCCCTATTCAGGTCCCAGGTGCAACTCCTCACACCCATCTCCATGCAGATCTCTCTATTCAGCCCTGTGCTGACTCACCCTGTCTCCTGGAGTCCCCCAGCCCCTGTCACTCACAAACCCAGACAAGGAATACACAACCTAGCAGAGGCAGGCTTGGATAGTTAGGCAAGAAAATACCTACTTTCTAAAAGTGGTATTTTCAAACACAGAATGTTAAAACCAACTTCACTAAAAGATGTATTTTATCATTCTGAGTTCAGGCATACTAAATTCGTTTTTCTACCATGTTCCCTGGGTCAGTTAGGATTATAAGATGTAATAATCAAACTGCCCATTCTGGCCTATGGGGAACAGGTAGCCTTGCAATAGTGAAAAACGAAAATGGCTGTAATTCACTATTAGGACATGCCACACACACCAGGGCATGTTCTACCTTATACTTACAAGGCACCCTGCCCTTGGGCCTACCATAGGGGTGACTAATATGCAGAAAAGGGAAGGTTTAGGGACTGGCAAGTGGGTGCACTTCCCCAGTCAACATGGCAGTACCAGACTGCCCACAGGCTCTGCTATGGCAGACCTGAGACACACTTTTACAGGCTGCTTCTGTGGGTGGCACAACCAGAGCTGCAGACCCACCAGCAGCATTTGATTTACAAGCCCTGGGCACACTCAGTGCACTGTACTAGGGTCTGACAAGTAAACCAAACCAACCAATCATGGAATCACTAATCCATACACCAATTTACCATAGGGAGCACTTGCACTGTGGCACTGAATAGCAGTGGCACAGTGCCCAAAGCATCTATAACCAGCAAAAACACATGAGGCAATAGCAAAAAATGGAAGGGAGACCCACGCCAACAGTGCCAGGTCTAACACGTGTCCCCTCCAGCTGAAATGTGGGGAGAACTACCCTACCTCCTGGGAGTTCTCTTCACTAAGGCGGAAAAATCTGGACAGACCATCAGCATTGGCGTGTTCTCTACCAGGGCGGTGTTCCACCGTGAAGTCCATACCCTGTAGGGAAATGGACCACCTCAACAGCTTTGGATTCTCACCCCTCATCTGCATCAACCATCTGAGGAGCCTGTGGTATGTCTGAACCCGGAAGTGAGTCCCAAACAGGTATGGTCTCAGCTTCTTCAGCGCCCAGACCACAGCAAATGCCTCACCCTCAATCGCACTCCACCTCTGTTCCCGTGGAAGTAACCTCCTACTGATGAAGGCTACGGGTTGATCTAGGCCCTCCTCATTTATCTGTGACAAAACAGCCCCCACACCATGCTCTGAAGCGTCTGTTTGAACGATAAACTCTCTTGAGAAGTTGGGTGCCAGGAGCACGGGCGCCGTGCACATGGCAGTTTTCAGGGCCTCAAAAGCTTTCTGACAGGTGTCAGTCCAAATCACTTTCTTGGGCTGCTTCCTGGAAGTCAGTGCTGTCAAGGGGGCAACGATGCTGCCATACCCCTTGACAAACCTCCTGTAATACCCAGTGAGTCCTAAAAAGGCTCTCACCTCAGTCTGGGTCTTGGGGGGCTCCCAAGCCAGGATGGTCTCAATCTTGGGCTGTAGGGGCGCCACCTGGCCGCTCCCAACCTGGTGTCCCAAGTACACCACGGAACCCTGCCCGATCTGGCACTTACTTGCCTTGATCGTGAGGCCTGCCCTCCGCAGCGCCATCAACACTTCCCAGAGGTGGCGCAGATGTTCTTCCCAACTGGCGCTGAACACTGCAATGTCATCCAGGTAGGCGGCACTGAACTCTTCCAGTCCAGCCAACACCTGGTTGACCAACCTCTGATGGCATTCTTCATCCCAAAGGGCATAACCCGGAACTGGTAGTGCCCATCTGGTGTGGAGAATGCTGACCTCTCTCTTGCCCCATCAGTCAAGGCGATCTGCCAGTACCCAGACATTAGATCAAACGTGCTGAGGTACCGGGCAGCCCCTAACCGATCGATGAGCTCATCAGCTCTGGGGATGGGGTGCGCGTCAGTCCTCGTGACTGAATTGAGCCCTCGGTAGTCCACACAGAACCGGAGTTCTGGTGTGGCACCCGGTGCGGCAGCCTTTGGGACCAAGACCACTGGGCTGGCCCAAGGACTGTTAGAGGACTCAATCACCCCTAGCGCAAACATCTTGGAGACCTCCTCCTTGATGCAAGCCCTCACCCTGTCAGTTACCCTGTAAGTTTTGTGCTTAACAGGAGGACTGTCTCCAGTGTCCACATCATGGATGCACCAATCAGTGACACTGGGAATCAGGGAGAACAGATCAGAAAACTGTCTCAGCAACTGGTGACAGTCATTCTGTTGCTCAGGGGTCAGGGTGGAAGAGAGGTTCACACCATCCACTGACCCATCTCGCTCTGTCGCCGACAGGAGGTCAGGAAGAGGCTCAGTCTCCTCCTCCATTCCAGCATCTGTCGCTAAGAGCATGCCCACTGCGGACCTCTCCAAGTGGGGCTTCAGGCGGTTGACATGCAGGACCCGCAAGGGGTTCCTGGGAGTCCGCAAGTCCACCAAGTAGGTAACAGGACTCTTGCGCTCCACCACCTCAAATGGTCCGGTCCACTTATCCTGGAGCGCACAAGGCTCCACGGGGCCATGACCCACACTTTCTGACCAGGCTGAATCTCTACCAGAGTGGCATTCTGGTACCACCGCTTCATCTCCTCCTGGCTGGCTTCCAGATTCGCCTCAGCGAGTTGCCTGAAACCCCTAGTCTGGTTCCTGAAGGCCAGCATGTAGCTATATACATCCTGGGGAGGTTTCCTGGGAGATTGCTCCCAGCCTTCCTTGACCAAACTCAAAGGTCCTCTCACTGGGTGACCATAGAGAAGCTCAAATGGACTGAACCCTAGAGATTTCTGTGGCACCTCCCGGTATGCAAAGAGCAGGCATGGTAAGAGGACGTCCCACTTACGCCTCATAGGTTCCTCAAGACCCATAATCATGCCTTTTAGGGTCCAGTTGAAACTCTCAACCAACCCATTTCCTTGGGGGTGGTAAGGAGTGGTGAATTTATAAGTTACCCCACACTCCTGCCACAGGGACTTCATATACTTGGAAATGAAGTTTGTACCTCGGTCAGACACTACCTCTCTAGGGAATCCCACTCGGGAGAAAATGCCCATCAGTGCCCGTCCCACCACGGGGGCCGTCACTGTCCTAAGAGGTATGGCTTCCGGGTACCGGGTGGCATGGTCCACCAAGACCAGGATGAACCTGTTGCCCATGGCTGTCTTGGGGTCCAGTGGCCCCACAATGTCAATACCTACCCGTTCAAAGGGGGTGCTGACCACAGCGAATGGCTGGAGAGGAGCCTTTTGCTTCCTCCCACTCTTTCCACTTGCCTGGCAAGTCTGACAGGTCCTGCAGTGAGTATCTGAACTCCTGCGCATTTGAGGCCAATAAAAGTGGGTGACAAGCCTCTCAAAGGTCTTGTCCTGCCCCAAATGTCCTGCTAACGGCAACATCATGAGCCAGCCCCAGTAGGAAGGCTCTGAAGCGCTGGGGTACCACCAGCACACGGGCTGACCCATGCTCAGCAACCTTAGGCTCAGTATACAGGAAATCATTCTCCCAGTAGATCCAATGTGATCCAGACTGATCATCTGCTGCCTGGTCTGCAGCCTGCTGCCGCAAACCCACAAGAGAAGGGCACTTCTTCTGCTCCGCGCAGAACTCTTCCCTGGAGGGTCCTCCTTCCTGCTGCCAATGGGTCAGCTCAGGCAGGTCCCCCAGTTCAGCTACCTGCTCCCCTGTAGGCTCCAGGGCATCCCCCTCAGGGTCTACCTCCTCCTGGACCGTGGGAACTTCGGGGGCCGGTTTCCCGTGCCACCTGCCTCTTCTCTTTAAGGCAGGCACCTGGGCCCCCCTCTCGGGCTCCAGGTCCTCTTGAACACCCTTACTGGCTGCCATGGACCGTGTGGTCACACACGCCCAGTCAGGCAGACCCAACATCTCCAAATGAGCACTTCGCTCCACCTTAGCCCAAGGTGAGCTCTCCAAATCGTTCTCCAACAAACAGTCAACAGGCATGGCTGACCTCACAGCTACTTGAAGAGTACCAGAGACCCCCCCCCCACTCAAAGGGAACCTGCGCCACCTTGCAGTGGCTCTCTGTGTTGTCAGCGGCAACAACTGGGTAAAATGCATTGGGGAGAACCTGCTCTTCAGACACCAGGTGACACTTGACAGCTGTCACACTGGCTCCTGTGTCTCGAAGAGCCTCCACTCTATGGCCATTGATGGTCACCCACTGCCTATACTTCTTAGTGTTATTAGGCAGTTGGGTCCTGGGGACCACCTCACAGTCTCCTAAAGAGACAAGGGACATTTCTGCGGGACCCCACCCACCTTGGACACCCCTCTCCTCCCCCAGGGCTACACTCGCCATCTGCCGGGGTTGAGCACCAGTGGGTGCTGTCTTTCCAAACTGTGGGCACTTGGGATCATTAGACTTATGGCCTACTTCACCACACTTGTAGCACCTCAGGGGTCCCCTGGGAACAGGCCTACCTGTCGGGGCCCCGTGCTTCTTCTCACGGGGAGGCTGGGAACCCTTCCCTTGGTTCCCTTGGGGATTACTTTGGGGCCCTTTCTGGAACTCCCTCTGTTTACCCTTGTCCCCCCCACTCTTCTGCTGGGGACCCTGCCCACTCTTGGCGGAGTCTCCCACGTGACCCTTGTGGACCCGGGTGCTCACCCAGTGGTCCGCCTCCTCAGCAAGCTTCAGCCTGCTATCAATCAGGTGCTGGCGTAGCTCTGGAAAACAATTACTTGACAAGTGCTCCCATGCAATTAAATCAAAGAGCCCCTCAAAATCATTAACTTTGCTACCCTTCACCCAACCATCCAATGCTCTGCAGAAAAAAGTGACATATTCTACCCAGGTACCTGACTCCACCTTCTTGCAATTTCTAAACCTCTGTCTATACAATTCAGGAGTCAACCCATGCCTGGACATCAATGCATCTTTCATGTGGCTATAAGAATTATGGACTTCAGAAGGCAAGTCTAACAGTGTGTCCCCCCCTCACTAAGGAACCGCCCCCACAACCATGCTCCCCAATCCTTCTCAGGGACCCGGTGGGAAGACATGGCTACCTCATAGGCCTTGAACCACTGCCCAATATCATCATTCTTATAAAAACTCTCTCACCACATCCTTAGGAATATACACCCTAGCTTCAACAGGCATGGTCTGTGTGCTGCCACCAGAGGGAGTAATTTCTAAGCTTCTAGCTTTCAACTCCAACTCCCTCCAACTTTTCTCATGCTCCAACTGCATTCTCTTTTCTTCCAGGGCCAATCTCCTATTTTCTAACTCCAGTTGCCCACCCAACTTGAGCTTGGCAAGCTCCAATTCGTGCATCCTGTTTTCTTTCCTGTCCGCCAACTCCTCTGGGGACAGGCTTTTGGCAGAAACACTGCTACCTACTGGGGAAGTTGCTCTCTTCCCCTGTGGACCCAATGGCCCCTCCAGCTGCTCATCTGCATTCTCAGCCCCTTCCTCATTCTCAGGGGTATTCCTTACTTCAACCCAGGCCCTCAGCGCCTTTTGGAACTCATCCTTCTTGGAGAGACCGGTCATAGCAACTTTAAATTTCCTGCAGAAGTGCTTGACATTGTAGCATTCCAGTTTCTCCTCTTCCCACTCATAATCAACAGATGCTATGGATGCTGCTTTATCCATGGTGGTTAAACTTGGCAGTTCTTTGCAAAAATAGAAAATCCCAGAAAAAACTATCTACCAAGTATGTGGTCGCGTTTTGGTCTGCACTCACTAGTAGTGTTCACCAATCACTGTACATGAGTCACAAATGCAAGTCCAGAATCCTCACCGCTGACCACCAATGTTAGATTTGGGGGTCTCTAGTTGGCAGAGGTAGGTACCTTTGACCAAATAGGGACCCTTGCGTCTAGTCAGGGTAAGGGGGTACACTCCTAAAATAACCCCTGCTCACCCCCTTGGTAGCTTGGCACGAGCAGGGAGGCTTATCTCAGAGGCAGTGTGTAAAGTATTTGTGAACACATACAGTAATCAAGTGACAACACTACAGATGGACACCACACAAGTTGTCTGTTAAAAATAAGTATCTTTTATATAGATTTACCACAAGACCACAAACGACAAAAATCCACAATACTGTACTTCAAAAATGGTAGAATTAGCTCAGTTCTCTTTAAGATGGTAAATGCGACACTTTGAGTTCAATGTACCTTAGGATGCGTAACGCTATACAACGAAAGGGTTGCCGGGAAGGTGATGCGTTGGTTCCTTACATGCAAGCACGGTGATGCGTCGGGTCCCTACTGATGCGTAGGGGATGCGTCGGTTCTTCTCGGCGTGGGGAGGTGATGCCTCGGTTTCTTACTGCGCTTCCGTGGCGATGCGACCAGCAACGCCGTGATGCGATGAAGATCCGGTGCAATGAAACAAAGATGGCGTCTTCTTCTTGATGCGACACGATGCGTGCACGCCCTACGGCCGTGCGGCATCTCAACGATTCTTCTGAGCCGCGACAGGCCCTGCGACACGCTTCCCGGTGATGCGGCGGCGTCTGATGCGACGTCGGTCCTCTAATCCGGCGATGCGAGGCGCTTCGGCAATGATGCGACAGCGGCGGCGACACTCTTCTCCGTTGATGCGGCGGTGTCTGATGCGACGTCGATCCTTTTCTTCGGCGATGCGAGGCGCTTCGGCTGCGGCGGCGACGCTTCTCCTTCTTGAGTCGCGCTTCCAGCTCCTTGCGACACGCAGTCCCTCAGAAAGTCCAGCACAGCAGCAGGCACTTTCCAGAAAGACTCTTGGGGAGCTGGTTGGTGAAGTCTGTTGTCCCTGAGACTTCAGCAGGAGGCAAGCTCTTCTCTCAAGCCCTTGGAGATCTTTTACAAGTTGATGAAAGTACACACAAAGTTCCTTTCTCCTTTCTTTGGCAGTCAGGCAACCACTGCAGGCCAATCCCCCAAACAGCACTCAGTTTAGGGATAGTCTCCTCCTCAGTTTCTCTGGTTCCTCTCCTCAGCAAAGGTTCTTCTTGTTTCCCAAAGTGATCTGATCTAAAGTTCTGGGGTTTGGGTCCCCTCTTTTATACTCATTTTCCCTTTGTTCTCTGAAGGCAGAGAGGCCTTTGCCTAGTCCAAACCGGTTCTGATCAGTCCTGGAGCACTTTGTTGACAGGACTCCTTATTTCCTTTCACAGTGTAGGCCAGGGACATCAGACACACCACAGGAGGTGGAGCCAGCATTGTGGAGGGAAGGCACAGCCCTATTCAGGTCCCAGGTGCAACTCCTCCCACCCATCTCCATGCAGATCTCTCTATTCAGCCCTGTGCTGACTTACCCTGTCTCCTGGAGTCCCCCAGCCCCTGTCACTCACAAACCCAGACAAGGAATACACAACCTAGCAGAGGCAGGCTTGGATAGTTAGGCAAGAAAATACCTACTTTCTAAAAGTGGTATTTTCAAACACAGAAATGTTAAAACCAACTTCACTAAAAGATGTATTTTATTATTCTGAGTTCAGGCATACTAAATTCGTTTTTCTACCATGTTCCCTGGGTCAGTTAGGATTATAAGATGTAATAATCAAACTGCCCATTCTGGCCTATGGGGAACAGGTAGCCTTGCAATAGTGAAAAACGAAAATGGCTGTAATTCACTATTAGGACATGCCACACACACCAGGGCATGTCCTACCTTATACTTACAAGGCACCCTGCCCTTGGGCCTACCATAGGGGTGACTAATATGCAGAAAAGGGAAGGTTTAGGGACTGGCAAGTGGGTGCACTTACCCAGTCAACATGGCAGTACCAGACTGCCCACAGGCTCTGCTATGGCAGACCTGAGACACACTTTTACAGGCTGCTTCTGTGGGTGGCACAACCAGTGCTGCAGGCCCACCAGCAGCATTTGGTTTACAAGCCCTGGGCACACTCAGTGCACTGTACTAGGGTCTGACAAGTAAACCAAACCAACCAATCATGGAATCACTAATCCATACACCAATTTACCATAGGAAGCAATTGCACTGTGGCACTGAATAGCAGCGGCACAGTGCCCAAAGCATCTATAACCAGCAAAAACACATGAGGCAACAGCAAAAAATGGAAGGGAGACCCACGCCAACAGTGCCAGGTCTAACACAGGCCCACGATGCAAAAGATGCGGTGAGGGCAAAGATCTTGGTAGTAGGAGATGCTTGAGGCTGGAGATTCTTGGAGCCCGAAGATCCCTGGTGAAGAGAGCCAACAAGCCTTGGAAACTGCAAGTCTACGCGATGCACAGGGGTTCGGTTCCTGCTGTTCCGACGAGGGATACTGGCCTCAAACTTGGTGAGAAGACAGTGCAGGTCTCGAGAGAGTTGAAGAACCACTACCTGTGTTGCTGAGCCTTTCGGAGTCCGTGGGAGCTCAGGATCATCAGACCGGTCAGATTTGTTACGGTGCCTGCAGATGCAGGGAAGTGACTCCTTCACTTCAAGGGAGATTCCTTCAGGTGTCTTGAATGTCCACAGGCCTTGGAAGAATACTGTATGGAGCACAGGCACAGACATTGAAGCAGACGAGCAAGACGACGAGACCAGGAGCAGCAGGAGTCTTCCCAGTTGCAGTCTCGGTGCCCAGAGCGAAGTCCAGAGTGCCCAGACGGTCGAAGATGAAGTGATGTCTGATCTGAATCTTGTGCCTCGACGAATCTAGGGACCCACCCACAGGTAAGCCCTTAAGTACCCTAAGTAAAGGTTTGGGAGGATTCAGGGGTCCCTCGAGAGGAGGGGCTGGACAGTGGGGAGGATACTCCCATGTCCTTTGTCCAGTTTCACGCCAGAGTGGGAGCCAATGACTCCTTGAACTGGTTTGTACTGGAGAATGCAAGCAGGGCACCAAATTTGCCCTTCAAGTAGTCTCAGTGGCGCTGGCTAGCGCCCCCACCCTGCCCCAATACACTAAACCCTGTCTGTGAGGTGGTCAGGACAGGATATCTATTGTTCTGCCTTCCCCTGCTTGAGCTTGGCTCAGCAGCAGGAGGGCAGAAACATGTCTCTAGTCGTCAGCAGCCCTAGCTTGCTGTCCAGTTCTGGAAGACTAGTACCGGGAGCACGGAGGGCCTCCCGGAGGGGATTTACAGTGCATGGAATCATACCTCTCACACCGTTTATGGTGTGGGGGTATGATTCCAACATGTTTGATACCAAACATGACAGGGTTCGTTATAGCCAGTTTAGGAATGGTCATCGCGTAATGACGCATGGCCACTCTATATATCGTAATGGCTGATGTACTTCCAACCCTGGAGAATGGACTCTGAAGGTTGTAGAGGGGTGTCCTGCTCATGCAGGGACACCCTCACACTTAAAACCGAGCACCCTGCCTTCAGGATTTAAAGGCCTGCCTTAGAGGTAAGTTATAGTTTTTAAGTGTAGTGACTCTAGATATAAGAAAACTTATATCTGTCATAAGTGGTGCTAGCACCAGCTTACACAGGCTGCACTGGCAGGCCTGTAGTCACAGTTTGAGTGGTCTCCCTTGGATGGCATAATACATGCTTCAGCCCATGGGAGACCCCTGGTGTAACTCTGCTCTGGGTACCTTGATACCATATACTAGGGACTTATAAGGGTACACCAGTAGCCAATCTGGGGTGTACCTAAGTACTTACCATTGCCAATTCAGGGGAGAAAGCACAGAGACTGGGATTCTGATAAGCTGGATCCCAGTCAGACTAGTCAAAAACAGCATAACACCAGGCAGAAAGTGGGGGTAACCATAAAAGCAGATCCTACTTTCCTATAGCAGTGATCTGACCTAAAGGGGTCAATACAGGCAAGTCCACTGGGGGTTACATATGATCTAAGCAAAAAGCGAAAATGAAGTCGTATGTGGCGATGGTTTGGAGATACCCGTTTAATTTGTGTGCAACAGAAGGCCCAGTCTTTATCAGTGATGGGGTGCCACAGGTCTCTCTCCCACTGTTGTCGAACCCCACCCACATTAGCATGTTTAAGGGCAGTGCAAGCATGATAGAGCTTGGCAATTAGGTGCGATCCGTCTGGGTCTAATATCAGAAGGGTGAGCGCGGTGAAGTCATCAGGAGTGAGAGGGTATGATAGAATGCAGGACCGTAACGCACCATGCATCTGAAAGAAACAGTTAGTTATAGATTCCTTACCTTAGAATTACCCCCAGGCGTCAGACTGGATCCGGAAAGTTTTTCGTCAGCAGTACCCCTGCGCGTCGGAAGGTGGCGTCGGTCGACTCTACGTTCGTCGTTGGCGTCTTGGTCACCGGGATGACGTCGCGGTAACTAGATAGATGCAGCCCTCGCGCGCTGACGTCAGTTCTTTCTTTTTCCGCGCCAGCAAGCGCAGATCCGGAGAGAGCGGTACCCCCAGTCACTTTTTGACTGACTTTTTCTCGACTTTTGTCGACATTGTTTTTTGAGTCCATCGACTCCTGGTGCACAAGGGATGCCCAGCTTCAAGGCTTGTGGTTCCTGTTGCCGACTGATGTCGGTGACGGATCCGCACCGAGTGTGCCTATTCTGCCTGGAGGGCGACCCTGACCCCAAGTCATGCTCCGACTGCCGGACCATGAATCCGAAGTCTTTGCGGGAGCGGTCCCGAAAGCTTCTCGAGGCCCGGCAGTCGGCTCCGCGCTGCTCGAGGTCCCGGTCGCGTAGGAGGTCGAAGGGTCCTGTCACGGAGCCACCACCAGTCTTCGTCCAAGTCTTCGCACTCGAGGTCTGGTAAGTCGAAGCACAAGAAGAAGTCAAAGAAGCATCGTCGCTCTTCAACTCCTCACCGTCCGTCGGCCGATGCGACGAGGGATGCGGGTGGTGCCCCTCCCGCGGCTCTGCGTGCAGAGCCAGGGGGGTTGGCTCCGGATTTCCCCCCCTTCCCGGGACCTGGAGCGACCCCTGCCCAGTTCCGTCAGTTTTACGAAGCGATGCACGCCATCTTTGGGCAGCCCGACTCCGCCGGCGCGCCTTCGGGCCCCGTGGACTCGGCTGGGGGTCCTGGGCCTTCGGCGGCTATGGCCTCGGCACCGCAGGGTCCCCTGGGATCCAGGCCTGGATCGGCACCGGTCGACCTTGTTACACTTCCCCCGGCGCCGGTTCCACCGGCACCACGTCCGCAGCTGGCCTCCACCTCGAGGTAGACACGGAGCCCGACCGGCGTCGACCGACCCCGGATCCAGCGCCGACGGGTACTTTTGTGCCCCTGTTCTACCCTGGCTCTTTGAGACCAGATTGGCATCCAGAGGAGGGTGAGGAGGAGTGGGAGGGGTCTGGGGACCCTTTGACCGACCAGTTGGGTTGTGAACCGGACTGGAGAGAGGACGTGGGGGAAGCCAGTGGTCTGGATACCTCACCAGACCTTGGCATGTTGTCTCCTCCTACCGTGGCTACGGAGGAGGGAGCGTCTTACGCAGTGGTGTTGCGTGTGGCGGCCGAGGCTCTCAACCTCGAGCTACCTACGGTGGCAGTCAGGACTAACCTCCTGACAGAGGTGCTTCAACCGGCAGCGAGCTCTTGGGAGCCCCTGCTGCCATTCAATGAAGCCCTCACCGACATTCTTTTGGGCACCTGGTCCAGGCCCAACACAGGGGCTCCTGTGGATAGGATGATTGCCCAATGCCACCGCCCGGCCCCGGGTGACCCCACTTTCCTCTCCCAACACCCCACCTTTGAGAGCTTGGTGGTCCAAGCCTCTACATCCAAGGGAGCATTCCCTAGCGCACCACCTGATAGGGAATCCAAAAAGCTGGACCATCTTGGGAAGAAGATGTTTTCTTCCTCCAGCTTTGTACTGCGGTCGGTAAACACCGCATGTCTGTTGGGCTGTTACACCCACTCCGTGTGGGATACGGTTGCGCAAGTGCTGCCTCAGTGCCCGGAGGAAGTCCGGGCCGTACTCTCTCGGGCAGTGGCCGAAGGGAGAGACGCAGCGAAGTTTACCATCCGCTGTGGGCTGGATACCGCCGACTCACTAGGCAGGAAGATTTCCACATCGGTAGCCCTTCGACGCTACGCCTGGTTGAGGTCGACTGGTTTTTCAGGGGATGTCCAATCCACACTTATGGACATGCCCTTTGATGGCCGTCGCCTATTTGGCGACAAGGCCGAAAACGCGCTGGAACGCTTTGAGGACTCTCGGGCTACGGCCAGGTCCTTGGGCCTCTCCACCATCCGCCGAGCGCAGTCTGCCTTTCGTGGCTACGGAAGGGGTGCCCCGCCACGTCCCGCCCAGAGCCACAGGCCAGTGCAAGCTGTTCAGCCCAAGTGCGGCTGGGGACGTGGGAACCACCACCGTGGTTCTGGGGGCCAGCGGGCGGGCCAGTCCACCACAGCCCCCTCTGTAGCAGCCTCCAAACCCTCCTAGTCTGACCTTTCAGGGCCACCAATCACCAGTGGGCGGCAGGATTCGCCATCACCTCTCCACTGGCGCACCATCACATTGGACAGGTGGGTTTTGCAAAATAGTCCGAAGGGGCTACTCCCTACCCCTCCAGCCATGCCACCTCAGTACCATCGCATGTCGGACAATCATCTGGCCCTTCTCCAACAGTAAGTTTCGGCACTCTTGGCCGAGGGAGCCATCGAGCGCGTTCCTGTCCCAGAAGTAGGTCGTGGTTGCTATTCCCACTACTTTCTGGTGCCCAAGAAGGGCAAAGGCCTGCGTCCTATCTCAGGAACGTCAACCGCTTCCTTGGGAAGGAGAAGTTCAAAATGTTGACACTCGCTCAGGTCCTGTCTGCCCTCGACCGTGGAGACTGGATGGTAGCGTTGGACTTGCAGGACGCTTATTTTCACATCCCCGTCCTGCCGGCCCACTGGTGCTACCTGCGGTTCACGGTAGGCCACGAGCATTTTCAGTTTACCGTGCTCCCCTTTGGCCTTACCAGCGCCCCTCGGGTGTTCACGAAAGTGATGGCGGTGGTCGCAGCTCATCTGCGCAGATCAGGGGTTCCAGTCTTCCGCTATCTCGACGACTGGCTGTTGAAGGTGGGCTCGCCCCAGGCTGTCGTCTCCCACCTCCAGACTACGGCAGACCTCCTGCATTCGCTTGGGTTCTCCATCAACGTGCCGAAGTCACACCTGACTCCCTCTCAGAAGCTCCTCTTCATCGGAGCGATTCTGGACACGACACAGTTTCTGGTCTATCCTTCCGAACAGCGAGTCCGGGATATTCGGGCTATGATTCCGATCTTTCAGCCTCTATCCCAGGTTTCGTCAGAATGACCCTCCGGCTACTGGGCCTTATGGCCTCCTGCATCCTGCTGGTGGATCATTCCAGATGGCATATGCAGGCTCTGCAGTGGGACCTGAAGATCCAGTGGGCACAACATCAGGGGAACCTGTCCGATTGCGTCCAGTTCTCGGAGGGCACTGCACGCCAATTGCAGTGGTGGCTAACGAACCAGGATTGGGTCGACAGCAGATCAGTCTCCCTTCCCCAACCAGAGTTCACAGTGGTGACTGATGTATCACTTCTGGGATGGGGCGGGCACATGGGGAGGCGGATATCAGAGGCCTCTGGTCTCCGGCGGAGTCCCGGCTCCACATCAACCTTCTAGAGCTTCGGGCGATTCGTCTTGCACTCAAAGCATTCCTTCCCTCTGTTCTGGGAAGAGTAGTGCAGGTGTTCACGGACAACACCACCACCATGTGGTACTGCAACAAACAAGGCGGGGTGGGGTCGTGGACCCTATGTCAGGAGGCCCTCCGCCTCTGGACATGGCTGGAACATCAGGGCATATATCTGGTGGTTCCACACCTGGTAGGTTCCCTGAATGCCAGGGCGGACGAACTCAGCCAGAGGTGCATGATGGATCACGAATGGTATCTTCACTCGGAGGTGGTGCAAGGTCTCTTTCGACAGTGGGGAGAGCCTTGGTTAGATCTATTCGCCACCGAAGAGAACGCGCAATGTCAGCAATTCTGTGCGTTGGAATTTCCAAGGCGGCACTCGCTAGGCGATGCTTTTCGTCGCGAGTAGAGTTGCGTTCTTCTATACGCCTTTCCGCCTATACCACTTCTGCCCAGAGTGCTGAAGAAGATCAGGCGCGACCGGGCCCAAGTCATTCTTGTGGCTCCAGATTAGGCATGAAGAGTCTGGTATCCCGAGCTGCTACACATGGCCATCGATCCTCCGATCAGACTGCCTCTTCGGGAGGATCTTCTGTCACAGCAGCAGGGGACAGTCCTCCGCCCGAACCTGTCCAGCCTCCACCTCCTTGTGTGGAGATTGAGCGGTGGCAGTTGACGTCATTTGACCTGCCTCCCGAAGTTTGTGATGTTATCTTGGCAGCCATGCGTCCCTCCACTAAGACGGTATACGCCTGCCGATGGAACAAATTTGTGGCATGGTGCACAGCAAAGGCTGTGGATCCCCTTTCCGCCCCTCTTTCTGAGGTTCTCTTGTTCCTCCTTTCTTTGGCCCAGCAGGGCTCTGCTCTGGGCACTTTTAAGGGCTACCTCTCGGCCATTTCAGCCTTCCTTAGGCTTCCTGATCAGCCTTCTCTTTTCAAGTCCCCTGTTGTAAATCGTTTCCTTAAGGGCATTACTCGTCTTTTTCCTTCTGTTCCCTTCGTAATGCCCCAGTGGGACTTGAACTTGGTTCTTACATATCTTATGTGCGCTCCCTTTGAGCCGCTACATAACTGTCCTCTCAGGCTTCTCACTTTGAAAACTGCCTTTCTGGTGGCCATCACCTCTGCGCGCAGGTTGAGTGAGCTACAAGCTCTTTCTTCCAAGCCTCCCTTTCTGGCTGTTCATCCGGACAAGGTCGTCCTCAGAACTAGACCTTCCTTTCTTCCGAAGGTGGTTACTTCTTTCCACATTGGCCAAACCATCACTTTGCCCACCATCTTTCCGCCTCCGCATCCTAACAAAGAGGAAGAGAGGCTCCCCCGTCTGGATCCAAAACGTGCGCTTTCCTTCTACTTGGATCGCACCAAACAATTCCGGGTGGACGACCAGCTCTTCGTTGGTTACATGGGTGTTAAGAAAGGTCAGGCCGTGCACAAACGGACCATCTCCAGGTGGGTCGTTCTGTGCATCAAAGCTTGCTATTCTTTGGCAAAGAAGGAGCCTCCAGTGGGACTGCGCGGCCATTCCACCAGGGCGACGGCAGCTACCACTGCTTTGGGATGGGGAGTCCCCCTTAATGACATCTGTCAGGCAGCTACGTGGGCATCGCTGCACACGTTCACCAAACACTACTGCCTGGACAGCCAAGTCCGGAGAGACGGCTTCTTTGACCGTTCTGTTCTCCAGGACTTTCTGGTGTGAACTTAGTTCGCAGACCCACCTCCGGGGTTGGTATTGCTGGGGTATCTATTCTAAGGTAACTAACTGTTTCTTTCAGATGAACAAGTTACTTACCTTCGGTAACGATATATCTGTAAGAAACATAGGTTAGTTATAGATTCCTTACCGCTCCACCCATCCTCCTCGTTCTGCGAACTGACTTCTAGGGTTAAGGATTTCCTTTCAGGGCCCTAGTTTTGTGCACCAGTGGTCAGTATCTTGCATGGCTCTGCGCTTCTGGTGTGGAAAGTCATGTACAGAACTGACGTCAGCGCGCGAGGGCGGCGTCTATGTAGCTACCGCAACGTCATCCCGGCGACCACAACGTCATCGACGAACGTGGAGTCGACCGACGCCACCTTCCGACGCGCAGGGGTACTGCTGACGAAAAACTTTCCGGATCCAGTCTGACGCCTGGGGGTAATTCTAAGGTAAGGAATCTATAACTAACCTGTTTTTCTTACAGATATATCGTTACCGAAGGTAAGTAACTTGTTCAGCCGGTTGAGAATGAATCTGTCCATGAAGGGGTGTTAGTGTGTGTGGTGTCTATATGAAGTGAAAAGGCATGCCCATTGGGGAATACATCCCCAAAGGAGTGGAGTTCATGTTTATGCAGGGTGCGCTTCACTAGTTTTTCCGCCGTGAGTGGAAGCCATGGATTCGGGGAAAGGGGGAGCTCGGGAGAATATAAGAGGTTGAAGCCCAGTGTGCCGCTAAGGTTTCGCCATGCCCAGCTAGAGTTTGGAGATCATTAGCATCCATTTTGAGGCCCTGTTGCAACAGAGCATTCAGAGTGTTGGGGCCTGCCAGATCTCGTTCTGGCTTGGCGTAGGACAGCCAGGCGTCGGGATGAAACCAATGATACGCAAAATGGGACTTGGCTACCAGGAAATATAATTGAAAATCAGGGACAGCAAAG
The DNA here is from genome assembly GCA_963921515.1 of Calotriton arnoldi. Lineage (NCBI taxonomy): Eukaryota > Metazoa > Chordata > Amphibia > Caudata > Salamandridae > Calotriton > Calotriton arnoldi. The sequence goes on from CAWUFW010000063.1 coordinate 4,404,576, forward strand.
CCACTGTGGTCATATGGGAGAGTGAGGGTGTCCCAAGCAACTCGGGGTCTGCGGTCCACCCACATCAACTTCAGTAAAAGGCTGCGCAATGTTGCGAAAAAGGAATTAGTCAGTGGGATAAGAATGTTTATGAAGAGATACAAGAAGCGGGGAACGATTGTCATCTTTATAATAGCTATGCGTCCAGCCATGGAGAGAAGAAGTTGTATCCAGCGGCCTATTTGGGTAGAGAGTCTGTCTTTGTTTCTATGTAAAACAGCGCCTAGGTATTTGGTGGTGTCAGTGGAACATATGAAAGGGTAATCGCATGCAGGGGCTTGGTGACATCAGTAAGGGGAAACAGCTCCGATTTCAGCCAGTTAATACAGAGACCAGAGAGGTCACCAAACCGAGCCACCTCCTGTACTATAGGGGTCCGATTGATGGAAGGGTGCCTGAAGAAAAACGTTTGTCATCAGCGTACATTGATATACGGAACGGCCCAGAAGCGAATTGTAAGCCTCGATGCATGTGACGTTCTTGAAGGTGACGCACTAATGGGTCCATGGCAATAATAAATAATAAATGCAATAGTGGACATCCCTGTCTGGTGCCTCGGGTGATGACAAAGGGAGACGGAACCGTTAATTTGTATACGGGCTGTAGGGCTCTAATACAATAAAGAGGCGTAACCCCGTCCGGGATGCCAAGTTTCCGGAGGGTAGCATGGAGAAAGGGCCACTCCAGATGGTCGAATGCCTTCTCTGCATCGAGAAGGGCGACTACTGCAGGGGTATCCAGGGATATCCAATTTGGAAAGAGAAGAGGGCACGAAGATTAAGTGAAGTGGACCTATGGGGTATGAATCCCGTCTCTACAGTGGACAATATTGTGTCTAACAATAACGACAGCCTATTAGCCATCGCTTTGGCAAGAATTTTATTGTCGAAGTAGAGTAAGGAGAGTAGCCGATAAGAGCAGCAATATTTGGGGTCCTTCCCAGGTTTAAGCAGTAGGCTGATCGCTGCTTCTCGCATGGTGGGGGGGGCGGGAGAACCCCATTGGTGAGGGCCTCAGCGTACACCTCCAGCACGTGAGGAATCAAAGAGTTTTTGTACGCTTTATAAAAAGCGCCTATAAGGCCATCCAGGCCAGGGGTCTTTGCGCTGTCCAGTGAGTCGATCGCTTGTGCGATTTTCTTGGCTGTGAATTGTTCACTCAGGAACTGTGATTGGCCCCTAGTAAGCCAGACCATGGCATTCTCCTCAAGGTAAGACTGGTGGGCCGTCGACTCAGGGGGAAGGCGAGAAGTATACAGCGATTTGTAATACGTGGCAATTTTGTGGATTATACCCTCATTGGTTGTGATTTGGGAGCCATTGTCGAGCCCCAGTGCAGCAATGTGGCCAGTGCCCCAAGTAGGGCATCAGAGGTGAGATAATGTTCGTCCGGGGCATTCACCCTCATCATATCTTCGCGCTGAAGCATATATACCCAGAAAGGTAACCTCCCTGTCGGCCAAGTCTCAAAACTTCTCCAGCAAAATGGAGCGTTTATGCTGGGATGCTGGTGAGGATGAAGGAGTGTTTTCTTTGTCGATGTCTGCGAGTGCGGCCTCCAGGTGCGCCAAGCCAGCACGGATATCACATAGTACCCACACATGTTTAGAAATACAAATTCTGTAGATATATGCCTTAAAGGCATCCCAGAAAGTAGCATACTGGCTAACTGAGCCTGCATTGAGCTTAAAATAATCAGTGATGGCATCATGGAGTCCAGACCAGAACACCGTGTCCAATAAAGCCGTTGAGGGGAAGCACCAATGACGCTCCCAACCCCCACCATAGGGGAGTGTGAGAAAGAGCCTAACTGGCACGTGGTCAGATAATGTGTGGGGTAACACTTGTACGTCTCGCAGCCAGGGGATGCCAGTTGCTGAGAGGAACCAGTAATACAGCCGAGTCCACACCGAATGGGGCGCAGAGTAGAAGGTGTAGCCAAGAATCACGGGGTAATGTGCGCCACACATCCCTAAGGGCATGTGTTTGGATCATATCCTGAAGGGTACGCAATGAAAGCGGCTTGGTCTTTAAGCACGCACTGGTAGCGTCTGTGGCGGGGTTCAGAAGGAGGTTTAAGTCGCCACCCACTAAAATAGTGTCTGCATCAAATTTGTCTAAGAGGCGTCTGTGGTCTGATAAAAGAGGGGTTTATCGCTGTTTGGAGCGTATAAATTCAGGAAGATAACTCGCCTCCCTATCATAGTCCCCATCACCAAAAGGTAGCAGCCTTGAGTGTCGGCGATAGTAGTATGGTATATAAAAGGGAGGGACATGAGTATAAGTATGCAGACTCCCCTGAAGTAGGAGCTGTAGCCAGCGAAATATCGGTGCGAGCCCCATGATGTATCAAAAACGGGGGTAGACTGGGGAGGCAGGTGTGTTTTTTTGCAATAACGCCACTTTAATACTGTTTTGGGTAAGATATGATAGGATCAGTTTGCCTTTATGAGGGTTATTTAATCCCCGGATATTCCAGGTTAGGAGAGTCAGATTTACAGCCCGACTAGCGTCACCCATGGAAGTAGCATAAAAAATGTGCCAGCCGAGCCATGTCTATAAGGATAGCCGCTACAACATTCTGTCTCGCCTGGAGTAGTAGGGGAAGGAAAAGACATAAGGAAAAGAAGCATATAACAATGACAATCAAAATAAAGTCCCACATAAGCAACCCCCACTCACACTAGGAGATGGAATCCTAGCGAATCCCAATAAAACCTGCAACAGTAACCAAAATCTGAACAATTCGAAACACATAATCATCCTCGGGGGTGGGCAACGCATCGCAGCTTGGTGCCCATTCTAATAGGGTTTAGTAAACACAGTAGTAGAATAGTCAAAGTAAATAACATGTAGAATAATACGGTGTTCTTAATAGTGCATGAGTGACATTGTAGTATTCCCAACTGTTCCTTTAGAGAACAACGCATGCTATAGAGTCGTAGCAGGGCCATTCAGTCGGGATGGAAGAGGTCAGCACTTGCAGAAACATGAATGTCTGGAGAAGAGCGTTCTGGGGTGGGGCGGGTCAACGAAGGGTACCTGGGCCTAGCCGTTTACAAAATGTAATGGCATCCGCAGGATTGTTGAAAAAATGTGGTTCACCTCCCGGAGTTTGACAGGGTATAGCATGTCGTACTTTATCCCATGCTTCCTAAGCAGTTCTTTTGCGTCTGTGAATTTCCGTCTCGCTTCTTGTACCACAAGGGTGAAGTCGGGGTAAACTGAAATCGTGGCACCCTGATAAAGTAAGGGGGAGTTCTCCTTGGCCAGAAGAAGTGTGGTGTTGCGGTCTCTGTAGTTCAGAAGACGTGCTATGATCGCCCGTGGCGGAGCCCCAGGTGGTGGATGCACTCCCAAGGACTTGTGTGTTGAACGCCAAACAGCTCTGTAAGTAAAAGTCTCTACCAATTGCTCAGGGCGGCCCATATTGGTTGACTCGGAAAGGCCAATGATAAGGATATTGTTCCAGTGAGAGCTCGCCTCCAAATCTTCATTTTTGATGGCTACAGCCTTTAAGAGGCACTGTGTCTTTTCTAGTTTCTGGGACAGGGAGATTGTGGTATCTTCAAGAGTGGAAACACGTTCCTCCGCAGTGTCAAGGCGGGTGCCCTGTTGATCCAGGTGCTCCCCCATGCAATCAAGCCGGGATGTAAGTGAGTCAAAGCGCGCATCTATGGCGCAGAATCCTGCCCGCAGCTCCGCCAGAATCGATGCCACACCCTCTGGGGGTCGATACAGGCTGCGGAGTCATGATCGTCATTAACATCTGATGGGGGGATCTAGACGACCTGGTGATTTCGGTCAGTTGAATATCAGCCTACGTTGTTTGGAGTCTCCCCGACTCATGATGGAAGTTTGTTGAAGGTGAGGCCGTAGGGCCGCAGCCAGGCACTGTTGGTAAATAAATGGAGGATTAGACCCAGACGAGGCGGTGCAAGACCTGTGAGCGGGCGATAATCAATTCAGTTACCCAGCAGGGTGCCCCTCACCTGGGCGGCCCCGAAAATGATAGCCACCAATGGGCAGGCAGGGCAAAGCAGTGATCGGCACTAGGTGTCAGGTGGCCTTGTGATATCACAAAATACAGGCACTAATAGAGCCTTCCACCCCTTGATAATACATGGCCGGTGGAGTCAATATGGGCTGTTACTCACCGCAACTAGGAGAGCGGTGTGCAAGTGTATTGGCCCAGGGCCCTCTGGCCGTATCAGCAGCAGGCAGAGTTGTGGCCCGCCCCAATCCAAGGCAGCTCCCAGTTCCGGGTACACCGGCCCCACCGCACCGACGTGGACCTTCATCGCACAGGACCGATAAAGACACGGAGGTCAAGCATGCAGCTATGCTATGAGTGTTGAAGGGTCTGCCTTTAACGCTCGTTTTTCTTATTGCATTTTAATTATTTTTAAAAGATAACTTGCTGCTAATCAGGAATTTTTAATCTGAATATACGCTGCTGCTACAATTCATTCTTTGCTCTTTTGCACTGTGAACGGGTCTTTCACTTGGGGTCTTTTTATGGAAACAGTCACAATTTTAAACTTCAATTAATGTGTTAAACGCTTACTGTATTTTTAACTTTTCTGGCGCCCTCGGTCCGCCGCGGTTTTCCGTTTGAGCGGAAGGGCTTCCAGACACTCCTCCCCACCTCAGGTGTTTCGGTGGGAGGAGCATAGCGCGCTGATCTCCTTCCGGCCAGCAATATATTCCATATGCTGAGCCGGACGCGCAGAGGGTGAGTGCTGAAGGGTCTGCCTTTAACGCTCGTTTTTCTTATTGCATTTTAATTATTTTTAAAAGATAACTTGCTGCTAATCAGGAATTTTTAATCTGAATATACGCTGCTGCTACAATTCATTCTTTGCTCTTTTGCACTGTGAACGGGTCTTTCACTTGGGGTCTTTTTATGGAAACAGTCACAATTTTAAACTTCAATTAATGTGTTAAACGCTTACTGTATTTTTAACTTTTCTGGCGCCCTCGGTCCGCCGCGGTTTTCCGTTTGAGCGGAAGGGCTTCCAGACACTCCTCCCCACCTCAGGTGTTTCGGTGGGAGGAGCATAGCGCGCTGATCTCCTTCCGGCCAGCAATATATTCCATATGCTGAGCCGGACGCGCAGAAGGGTGAGTGCTGAAGGGTCTGCCTTTAACGCTCGTTTTCTTATTGCATTTTAATTATTTTAAAAAGATAACTTGCTGCTAATCAGGAATTTTTAATCTGAATATACGCTGCTGCTACAATTCATTCTTTGCTCTTTTGCACTGTGAACGGGTCTTTCACTTGGGGTCTTTTTATGGAAACAGTCACAATTTTAAACTTCAATTAATGTGTTAAACGCTTACTGTATTTTGAACTTTTCTGGCGCCCTCGGTCCGCCGCGGTTTTCCGTTTGAGCGGAAGGGCTTCCAGACACTCCTCCCCACCTCAGGTGTTTCGGTGGGAGGAGCATAGCGCGCTGATCTCCTTCCAGCCAGCAATATATTCCATATGCTGAGCCGGACGCCAGAGGGCGAGTGCTGAAGGGTCTGCCTTTAACGCTCGTTTTCTTATTGCATTTTAATTATTTTTAAAAGATAACTTGCTGCTAATCAGGAATTTTTAATCTGAATATACGCTGCTGCTACAATTCATTCTTTGCTCTTTTGCACTGTGAACGGGTCTTTCACTTGGGGTCTTTTTATGGAAACAGTCACAATTTTAAACTTCAATTAATGTGTTAAACGCTTACTGTATTTTGAACTTTTCTGGCGCCCTCGGTCCGCCGCGGTTTTCCGTTTGAGCGGAAGGGCTTCCAGACACTCCTCCCCACCTCAGGTGTTTCGGTGGGAGGAGCATAGCGCGCTGATCTCCTTCCGGCCAGCAATATATTCCATATGCTGAGCCGGACGCGCAGAGGAGTGAGTGCTGAAGGGTCTGCCTTTAACGCTCGTTTTTCTTATTGCATTTTAATTATTTTTAAAAGATAACTTGCTGCTAATCAGGAATTTTTAATCTGAATATACGCTGCTGCTACAATTCATTCTTTGCTCTTTTGCACTGTGAACGGGTCTTTCACTTGGGGTCTTTTTATGGAAACAGTCACAATTTTAAACTTCAATTAATGTGTTAAACGCTTACTGTATTTTTAACTTTTCTGGCGCCCTCGGTCCGCCGCGGTTTTCCGTTTGAGCGGAAGGGCTTCCAGACACTCCTCCCCACCTCAGGTGTTTCGGTGGGAGGAGCATAGCGCGCTGATCTCCTTCCAGCCAGCAATATATTCCATATGCTGAGCCGGACGCCAGAGGGCGAGTGCTGAAGGGTCTGCCTTTAACGCTCGTTTTTCTTATTGCATTTTAATTATTTTTAAAAGATAACTTGCTGCTAATCAGGAATTTTTAATCTGAATATACGCTGCTGCTACAATTCATTCTTTGCTCTTTTGCACTGTGAACGGGTCTTTCACTTGGGGTCTTTTTATGGAAACAGTCACAATTTTAAACTTCAATTAATGTGTTAAACGCTTACTGTATTTTTAACTTTTCTGGCGCCCTCGGTCCGCCGCGGTTTTCCGTTTGAGCGGAAGGGCTTCCAGACACTCCTCCCCACCTCAGGTGTTTCGGTGGGAGGAGCATAGCACACTGATCTCCTTCCAGCCAGCAATATATTCCATATGCTGAGCCGGACACGCAGCGGGCGCGCCGCTGGCGCCCCGAAGGCGCGCCTAAGGCAAGCCCGTCCGCGTCCCGAACGCGGCCAGGGCCAGAAATGCTGCCGGTCATGAACAATATTTCTGCTATTCTGGTGAGGAATTAAGGGCATTTAATATGCCAGTTAGTGACTGCCATCATCATCTCCAGCTAGATAAAATAACAGGCTCAGTCACCTGTACAAATTGTCACTATGAACTTAGTGTTGAAGCCAGTACTATCCCTATTTTTGGTCATGCCCACAAAATAAATCCAAATCCGGATCTTAGACCCTTTTGTTGCGGATTGGTGAATGTTAGGTCATTAGGAAAACATGCCCTACACATTCATGATCTAGTTCAAAATCTTAACCTAGACGGCCTCTTTGTTACGGAAACATGGTTAAAAGACTGGTCTAACCCTGATATTGTTCAGTCTCTCCCCCCAGGTTATACTATGTCCAGAAGAAACAGACCTGTACGGAGGGGGGGGAGGGCTAGCAATCAGTCATAAAGACTCCCTAAAATGCACAACATTCGATATTTCGGAGATTAAGGGAGCTGAAAGTCTGGGGTTTTGCCTCCAACTATCTAGCTCAGTGGTTTTTGCAGGAGCCCTGATCTACCGGCCCCCAGGGGCAAGTTCTGACTTTGTAGACACCCTTGCTGAAAGTCTTAGTGCCCTGATTGTCAGATACTCTAACTTTACCATATTAGGGGATTTTAACCTTTACTTAGAAACAGATAACTCCCCAATCTCAAATTTTTTTGGGGAAACCATAGAAACGCTAGGACTAAAGCAGTAGATAACTGACCCTACACATGAGGCTGGACATACCTTAGATGGAATTTGTACGAACTTTACTAAACTTACAGTGGATACCCCAACCACTTTAACATGGTCTGATCATAAGTATATCCCTTTCAGGATTACAGACAGTACTTTATATGCAGCCAAACAAAATCCTGATCAACTTGGCAAAATTACTAATAGGAAATGGAACAAAATGTTAACAAATCGTAACTTGCATATGTTGGCAGAATTAAGTAAACCCACACTAAGAGGAGATCCGACTATTGACACAAGCATCTTCAATGACTGGCTGACCGAGTTAGCCAACAAAATGGCCCCGGTGGCCACATTTAGTAGAGCCTCCCGGGGGAAAACCTCCGCTCCTTGGTTTAACCCTCAGCTCAAAGAGCTTCAAGGCAAATGCAGGAAACTTGAGCGTAAATGGAGGATGCAATATAACAACAATGATCTCACGATCTTCAGAACAGCACTGAAAGAATATCATAGGTTGATCAAACACAAAAAGAAAGTTTACTACAACAACCTCATTAAGCAGGCAGCGTTCGATCAAAAAATGATTTTCAAAATTGTTCAATCGTTCACCCACCCTAAGATATTCAATCAGGAAATTCCCCCATCACAACAACTATGTGATCAGATTGCAGACTATTTCGATGACAAGGTCAGTGACCTCAGAAAGGATTTTTCAATAGATACACCACCTACTGAAGGGCCAAATCAGAATTCAGAAAATAGACCGCTGCTGAATCATTTTAATGAGATCACCTTTGAACAGTCCAAACAGGCTATCTTGACATGTAAATCGGACTCTCCAGGTGATTCTTGCCCCCCAAAAATTCTACATGCTCTGATTGATACTGTTCATCCCATTATTAATCAGATTATCAACTCTTCACTCAGACAGGCAGTAGTACCAGACAGCTGGAAAGTTGCATCGGTTAAACCTCTTCAAAAGAAACATCTTGCGGATCCAACCATTTTGACCAATCTCAGACCTATTTCTTTACTGCCCTGCTTAAGCAAGATAACAGAGAAACTTGTAAATAAGCAACTAAATGACTTTCTCCTATTAAACAACGTGTTACACCCCAGGCAATCAGGTTTCAGGGCTGGGTATTCAACAGAATCAGCGCTCCTACACACTGCGGATACGCTAAAATTCGCTTTGGATCAGGGAAAGATGGCAGTGCTGATTCTGTTGGACCTATCAGCCGCATTCGATACTGTTTCCCATGTTGCTCTGGGTAAGCGGTTAAGAAGTGCAGGGATTTCACAGAAGGCACTGGCTTGGTTGACATCATTCCTGGGAAACAGAAGACAATCAGTAACACTCGGCAACTTTACTTCAACTGAGAAGCAGCTGCGCTCAGGTGTGCCTCAGGGCTCAATTTTGAGCCCCACACTTTTTAACATATATATGGTGCCCCTGCTAGATCTAATATCATCTTTTGATATTGAGACTGTGTCTTACGCTGATGATACACAGCTCATCCTTACCCTGGATAAAGAAACCACAGCAGCTGAAGAAAATTTCCAACAATGTCTCTCGGCTGTCTTCGAATGGATGAAGACCAACCACCTTAAATGTAACAGCCAAAAGACGGAGATTCTGCTGCTGGGTAAATGTAATATCTTTTCACCCAAAATGTGGTGGCCAACCGACGCAGCCCCACCCCCCAATACTGTGGACACTGCAAAAAATCTAGGAGTACGTTTTGATACTTCTCTCTCTTTTCATCAGCAGGCCCTGTCGGTAGCAGGAACTTGTTTTCATTGGATAAAAACTCTGAAAAAATTCTTTGATCTCTTGCCAGCCATAGCTCGCAAGTCTGTGGCAGTGGCGATGATCCTATCACGACTAGATTGTAACAGTCTTTATGCAGGTATAAAAAAGAGTACTCTAAAAAAGCTGCAGACTACAAAACGCAGCGGCCCGAATGGTACTGAATTTACCTAAGGGGTCCTCTGCCTCCGAGGCTCTTCAAATCCTCCACTGGCTACCCATACACAAGAGAATTCTCTTTAAAATCCTTGTGATAACCTTCAGAGCTGTAAAACAAAGTGGTCCTAAATACCTTAGGACCAGATTAAAAGCCTATGTACCTGCTCGTAACTTGAGGTCCTCTAAGGAAAATCTACTAGCACCCCCCTCCCCATTTTCGTCTGAAGTCCAGGGGAGGAAAATCCATGGCTGTACTAGGGACAAAAGCCTGGAATTATTTACCCACTCAACTGAGACTTACTCAGACGGAGTCCATCTTTAAGAAAAAATTGAAAACTTGGATCTTCACAGTTCCAGACAGTCTGGCCCTATCTTTCATCTGACTACAGCGACATTAGAGACCACACCCCCTCGACACGCACTCTCAGCGCCAAGATGCTCCATTGGAGTGATAGCCAGCGCTTTATAAATGAAATCATTCATTCATTCATTCATCAGCGGCAGTCGCATCGGGTGCCAGAAGCTCCTCAGGTCGGCCACTGTGCAGTGAGCAGATTGGCACGGTGGTCGCTGGTGAAGTCAACGTTGCGTCGCTCTACTGCAGGAAGCCTGGCATCAGGCCCTCTCGTCATCACGGGGCCTCCCAGGCAGATCAGGATATCCTCTCTCAGGCGGCTCTGGGGAGACTCATGCAGCAGGTCCGGATTGAGTGTGGAGGGCGGTAGGAGCCCAGCGGGGCTCTGTAGCCCCGCCCTCAGGCTCGCCCGCTGCCACTGTGGAGGCGGGGCCTCTGAGGCGGGCTGGCCCACGCCCCCTCCACAGCAGGGTTATGCGTCTGGGGTGGGCACCGGCAGGAACAAAAGAGGTCGCCGGATTCACGGTGCCACTGGGGCTCTAGCCCCCCCTTGGGCAGCCAGGTGAAGCGAGGATGGAAGTTTCAACCCGCAGGATAAGGGCCATTAGCTCCGGAGCTTCACCACCGTGCAACCATTACGGTCAATGGCTCGGCCACGCCCCCTGTAATTCAAAAATTTAACTATAAAGGGTCTAGGAGAGGCTCCCGGGACTGGCCGAGGGGCCAGAGACCTATGTGCCTTCTCTATCACAAATGACTGGGAGAAATGTTCAGCCTCAAATAGTGTCAATAGCAATTTTTAGGTCTCGCCTATGCAGCGCGCATGCGCTGCATAGGAGAGACCTTTAGCGATCGGCACAGCTTTGGGGGCAAAAACGTGCACGCGTTGCATTGCTTGCAATGGCAACGCGTGCACGTCTGGCGATTCCCTTGCGGGAGCGCGCGGCGCCATATGGTGGCGCCATATGGTCGCAATCATCGCGCCTTGCTGCACGCTCCCGCAAGGGAATCGCGCAGGCCCCCTCCCCCTGCTGCCGCGCGAGGCGCGCGCTTGTGCTGGTTTTCTTAGTAGAGGATTTTGTGATGCCCCTTAAACCAATTCAAGGCTTTAGGTGTTCCTGGCCCAGAGCACTTTTGGGCTACAGCAGGGGTTCTGGGCTGTATCTGAAGAGATGGAAATTTAAAAAAAAAAAAGCAAACAAAAATGTATCTGAAAGTCTTTAGTTAAGTCATGTTGTGGGTCTTGAAAATAGCTGTAGATAGCAGAGCTCACAAGAAGGGTTCACACAAATCATGCAATTGAAATCTGAGCTATGGTGCACTCTAGGGACCACGGTGTACAAAGGACATTCATCTCCTTGGATTAAGTTGAGAATTTATAATGGCATGAATGTTCTACTGACTACACACTGCGGTGTTTAACCATGCATCCATGCATTAATTGCATGCATTTAAACCGTTTATTGTTGTTTTCGATTGCACTAGGGACTCCCATACTGAAAATGGACAATGGTTGAAGAATGTGTATTTACAAATGGTCTAGTGGTGGCAGATGCCTTGCACAAATTGCAGCTCTTCTCTCTAAGCTGCCATTCTTCTGTACACTAATTAATCACTCTTGTAATTATCTCAAAATATATTCAAAAATATGTTCATACCAATGTATTTCATTGTCCAAAGAAATGGCAAAATGTCAACATGTCATGGCATCGGAATACCACAGATTCTTTGATCATCGTCTGATTGGAAGGAAGTACTGCAGCTCTGTGCTGTTTGTCCCATACCTTACTTTTCAAATATAAAAGGAAAAATGACTAATCATTACAAAATACTTTTTGTTTAATGAACACGTTTAATAATTGTTCTAGCCCAGATGGTAAAAAATACGAGAACTAAAAATATATTTTAAGAATACCAAGTTTGTTGATTACTTTTTTAACTGTTAGTTGTGTTGGGCATTATTCATATTATTTTACCCACTAATACATTATCCACTAGGTTTTATTGAGGAAATACTTTTTAAATAATTTTCCTTTTCATTCCGTGTATCATTATAGGATACATTTCTTGATACATCAATATTTACTATTTTTATATAATCAGTTAAATGCTAAGATGGTTTACTTTATTTTGTGATTCTTTTTTAATACATAGTTTTGTGGCATTCATAAACAAAGCAAGAACACCTTAAAATTAAATAAAAGCCAAACATTTAGTTGCGCCTTGTAGAACAGAGGACATCAAATAAAGAAGTCCAGTTTCACTATATCCATAGCATATATCTATTTCAATTTCCAGCTTTGCCTCTCCCACAGTTTAGCGTTCATGGGATCAATATTGTAACTGCATGTCCTGCATTCATTTCTCCTTTGCTTAAATATGCCTCTGCACCAAATAATTCAAAAAGACCCAAATAAAATAGCAGTCTTTTAATATACATTCACATACCCATGCAGTAGTGTGTCTCCAATTTCTGTTTTCCTAATGAGGTTGTCTCCTGCTCTCCTCACGTCACCTATGTCTCTTTAGGCCACTGGGTCAGTAACCACTTTTCCCCTGGGCCCAACAGTCCAGCACATCAGAACAGGTGATGTATCTCAGTACCTACCCACCGAATACTTTCATCATTCTGCTGCGCTAATCTAAAGATGTTATGTCGCCTTCCTATGGCTTGCATCTACTGCAAATGAATTGTTTACTCCTTTCCATTATAACCAGTATGGACCTTGCGTAGTGTACATTTTGTGGGCATTTGAGTTGTATTTAGCAGAGGTAGACAATAATTATTCCCTCTATGTGTTTCCTGACAACTTGCCCCAGTTCTCCTTGTTCATTGGTGGCTCGTCCTTCTCTCATTTATAATATAGATTCAGTGGTGATTTGAAGGGACATAGATTGTAGCACTCCTAAAATCACGTACGCTGGTTTCCATTCTACTTGTGTATCAAATGTAAGTTCCTGTACTAGATAGGCTACTGGTGATCTTCTCTAGTGACCGTCTTTGTGAGGCTAGGGACTTTCTTAGCTACAGATACCAAAACAGATCTTGGCAATACAGGTGTGTGGCCTCCATTGTTTAAAAAAAAAGCATGTATCCCCAAACCTTCATTTTATTCGTTAGTGCACATATTCCTTTACCTTTCCACTTTTACATATACTTTTGTTTGCTCACTCCTGACAGTAGGCCTTGTTGAGTAGCCCACAGGCAGTTATTCACTGTGAATTTCTTTCTGACTCCTGTGGTTAGTTGGACCTTGTGCCAAGCTTTTAGGTCTCGGCCTGCACCAGCGCTTGCGCTGGTCTGGCCGAGAGTTTTAGTAAGCGGGTTTTGGAAGTGCAAACACTGGCTTTCGACTGGCGACCAGCTTGAGTTCACGATGGCGTGCACGCGCAGCTGGCATCTGGGTTTCCTATCTCTTCCTCATTTCCTCGTCATGGCTCATTAACTCTCTGGACTCTGATGTTTCAATCGCAGCAGCAGCTCACATTACCAACTGAGGGCCCTGGACTACAGTCACATGAAAAACAACAGCGATTAGCATTGAAATGCAAGCTTTTTTGTCTAGTTAGAAATATTGCTTCGGTGGGTTGATTTCACCTTGTATCGCTATTTGTTTTATATTGGGAGTCACAGCCTAATTACCAGTATTTTTGTGTCTCACTGTGTTTTTTTTAAATATATTTATTCGCGCAAAGCACAAAGCTATATTTAAGGTTACTTTTTCCGCGTCACTTCTTCACTCTATTTAAACTCCACACCCCCCACTCTTATTGTCTCTCTCCTTCTCTCTCTCAATAGCTCTGGCTAAACACTTATAAGGCCCCAAAGGCGAGACCTATTGGCTATGCCAATGCTTGTTAAATATTGTCCTCAGTTCACCACATCGCTGTAGTGTCAGGGACTCCGAGGATGCGTACGTTATTTCTTCTAGATCTAGCTTCCAAATATTCATTCTTCATTTGGACTTTACGCAGTTCCATTTCCACCTCCTCCAGAGTTTTAGCCTGTTGCATGTGCACATCTTCCACATCAGAAATACGCTGTTCAGCATCTGTCAGTCGTGTGTGGTGTTTATCCATGCAATCTTTCCTGGCATCCATGTTTCTTGTCAGAGAATCTAGTTTGTAGTCAATGGCTGTGAGACTTGTTCTCATTTCTATGAGGATCAATTTGATTTCTTCGGCATGGGGGGATTCATCCCCTCTGGCCCTTTTACTCTCTGGTTGTTGGTCAATGGAAATTGCTGGTAGGCGCAGTTTCCGTTTAGATTTAAATGTAAGGCGCTGCTGCTTGGCGTCTGTTTTGCCCATTGTCGGGGCACAGGTATTGGATGTTTAATAGTAATAAACTCTGATTAAACAATGGTAGTAGCTCAGCCGAGCAGGCCTGAGTGGTATCCCATGTTGAGGCCACTAGTAATAGTGCAAAGGACAATGTTCAAAAGGTTAGGATTCAGTTAGCATCAAGTGCAAGCGATGGTGATTGAAGATTATACAGGCTATCACCCCTTCATCACTTGTGGAACTCAGACAATAGTGTCGGTGGTAGTCCCCAAGGAGCTAGGTCAGCAGACCAAGGTCGAAAAAAGAAATCAGTTACTGGGCACAGGTGCTCAGGGAGTGCTACCAGTAGGCCTTCCCACAAAGTAATCCATGGTTGTTAATAGCTGTCACACCCACGTTTTGAAGGCTCTTCACAACGGGCGGAGGAAACCTGTAGCTGTAGGCCACAATCAGGCCGTAGTTCCACATGTGTGCCGGCGTGCACCACTGGCTGTCCCTGGACAGTCCGACACCTCCGATGGTCTCCGACAGTAGCCCGGCAGCCTCCGCCAAGCCCAGCACAGGGCTTCAAACCTGTGAGCAAGGGTTCTGACAAACGCTGCACTCCAGGAACCGGGAGCCCCAGGCGACGGCCTGGTGATGCAGGCCCATCGGGGTGGGCTTCCTCAATCTCTCACTCGCCAGGCGCCAGCTATGTTGCTGGGCCAGAACATCATTCTGCCTACCTTCCTTGCTCCACCTCACCCCTCCAAACATGAGGAGAGACTCCACCGTCTGGACCCAAAAAGAGTGTTATCTTTCTAACTTGACCGCACAAAGAATTCCGGGTCAACGATCAACTCTTTGTAGGCTGCGTAGGAGCAAGAAAGGGGAAGGCAGGGTAAAAAAGGACCACCTCGCGATATATTGTCCTCTGCATTAAGATCTGCTACGCATTGTCCAAGAAGCAATCCCCTGAGGGCTTGCGAGCTCACTCCACCAGAGCCAAAGCTGCGACCACTACATTATCGCGCAGCGTCCCGGTCCCCGGATATCTGACAGGCAGCAACGTGGACCTCTCTGCACACATTCACCAAACACTACTGCCTGGACAGTCAGGTCTGTTGTGATGGGCACTTGGGTATCTATTCTAAGTTAAGGAATCTGCAATTAGAAGTCTCTATCAGATGAACAAGTTACTTACCTTCGGTAACACTTTATCTGGTAGAGACACTGTTAGGCCACAGATTCCTTACCGACCCTCCCACCCTACCCGTTCTGCGAAGCAATTGCTGTTTAGGGAACAACCTTCTCAGGGCTTTAGTTTGTCAGAGTGGTCAGTACTCAATTTGGCTCCATGCTCCTGGCGTGGAAAGTCGGGAAAGTAACTCGCATCAGCATGCTGAGGTGGTGCCTATATAGGTACCGTGTTGTCACTTCCGGCATGGATGGCGCCACCAACGCGGAACTGAATGACACAATAAACTGGCATGCAGGGAACTGCTAAAAAAATTCTGGATCCAGTCTGACCCCTGGGGATATTCTAAGGTAAGGAATCTGCGGCTAGATAGAGTCTCTACCAGATAAAGCGTTACCGAAGGTAAGTAACTTGTTCAACAATATCTTTGTCAGTTGAAGTAAAGGGCCTTGAATTGTATACAGTTGTGTAATCTGTCTGCTCCAGGGACAGAAAACATTACATTTTGAAAATGTTACAGTGCAAGCAGAACACTGAGCTAACTGAATTCCATATAGTTAATATGAAGTCTGAAGGACACATTTGAGTTCTGCCGTACACAGGCAGGGAGGCGGAAGATGATTTAGTGTCGAACACTGGACCGACATGCATTGGAAGTGTGAAATTCCGAAAACACGATTAGGCCTAAAGCATCACTCATATGAAACTAACAAAACTTCTATATGTTAAACAGTAATAACATTGCATTTGCCACTCTGTAGTTAACAGTTAAATCATAGAATTATTAATGGTGGATTCTGCTGCCACATTAATAAGCCAATTATCAAGACTGTGGGTCTCATCTATTTAATATAAATAGTTAGCGAAAGACAGTAGTTCTGGCTTATTTATTGTGAAAAGGATATGTTAAAGCCACTAGGCCTTTAATGCTGGATTGTCATTACACTGTTTTAAAGATTGCATACAGGTATTTTGCTACACAGAATCTCGCAGATTATCATAGTAGCCAAGGGCTTTGGTGTTGGTTACCCCAGTGTCAAACCCTTGAGCAGGTGATATGAACTCTGTGGAGAGCCCTTCTTTCACCATTTTATGAAGGGTTGTCTTTTGTAGCTATTTGCAATTTTATGACTATATACTGATAATAAATACCTTATGGGAAAGGTTATGTGCAATACAGTAAGCCCGAGTCGGATGTGGTAATCCAGTGATAAAGACTATATGCTGATTAGTTAATTGGAAATATTTATGTTATTGGTCATGGGTCTCAGTCTCCTCTATTTATGAAAAAAATTTACAACTGTGTTGAAGGATGTAGACTGGTATTTTGTTACATGGGCTGTCAAAGATATACTTAGTAAGCAAAAGTGTTGTGTTGGTTCTGGCCTCGGATAAATCCAAGGGGTAGAAGATGTGCTATGTTGTAATCCTTGTTAGATCGTCTTAAGAGTGATTGAATACTGTTTTACATGCTGTCATTTCATATGTATATATATTTGTGATTTTGGTGAATGTTTGCCTGAGGGCTTCCTTATGAGAAAGCTTATGCTTGATATAGTAGGATTGCATTGGTTACGGTGATTAACCAATGGTACAAGTTGTGGGCCTGATTGGTTCATTAGAAAAGTTATACAAGATGCCATAGGTCTGATCTGTTTATTATGAAAAATTACAACAAATGCAGTAGGCCAATTTATGATTGTGAGAATCATATGTTAAAGCCAACAGGCCTTAAAGGTGGTTTGTTATTACAAAGTGTTAAAGTCTGTAGACGGGTATTTTGTTACATGGAATCTCACAGATTACTGTAGTAGGCAACAATACTGGTATTGGTTCCTTTCTTTGACAAACCCTGTGGTTGAAAATTTGCACTGTGATTATCCTTGCTACACTGTATTCAGAGAGCCTGGCAGGTGTCGTTTGCCAGTCTCTTGTAATACACACAAACTCTACATAAATACATATAGATATAGATGGTCTTGGGTCAACCCTGTTCTGCCTGTTCATGTGTCATTCATATAATCTACTTCTTTCCATGACGGCACACTGAGTGGGACAGTGAGTTGGCCCATTTTGTTATTGGCTCTCTAGCTCTGAGTGCCAGTATGTGGTCTGATTACATGTGCCATCTTGAAAATGAGTGTGCATCAGTGCCTAAGCTGATAGGCCAGTCCTTTAGTTTTCCGTTTTCCATTTGTTTTTCCCCTTTCATTTCATTCCTTCTTCTTTTCCATTTTGGACATCCTCCAACTCCCCAAACAATCCTACCCCACTGCTTGCTTTACTGATATTCTTTCAATTTATCTTGCACATGGTTGCTAAGTTTATGTGTCTGTTGTATTGTGGATATGCTAGTGGGCGAATGCAGTGTGTGGATGGATTGGATGTATGAGTGAAAGGATGAGTGAAAAAGTGCTTGCATGATGACTTTTTGAATGCATAAGGTCATCAGTGGCTGAAGAGGCACTTTCAGTTATAAGCCAGACCTATTTGTATTGCCAGCGCTTTTTTCCGTATTGTTAGAACCGAATGGACGGCAGCTAATTAGCAGCTAAACCCATCCACTAGAAATGGGGTTGAAAGCGTCACAGTTTGTCTCATATTGCATTGTGTTATTTCAGAATTCTTTAAGGTCAATTGAGTATGCCAAAGAATTTCTGCATCAGTTTCACGTATGATTTGAAAGGCCGTCATCGCCACTTCTGTGACTGTGTTTAGTGGTTTGCAGCCGTTTTCGCATCTTTACAGTCCAGCTGATTTTGTATATTAAAAGGAATCATATATGGGTAACTAGCAACAATGATGTAGCGAGAGTGCCATGGGCCCTGATGAAAGCAAGGGAAAAGCCCTGAATATGCACGGTTGGGTAATAGAATACAATCAATAATTGGGGTGCAGTATGCCCCTCACACCGCTGCACTAAAGTTAGCTAGACCCTTAATTGCGTCCTTATTTGGAGCTTTTAGCCCATGTTGTAAATAATGTGACTGATAATCATTTAAAAGTAATAGATCTTCCATGTTTGTCAATTTTGCAGACTTGTTATTGTCCTCTATAATAACTTAAACCCCGACAGGACTGGGGCATTCTTGCTAAAATGCTCAAACCAGCCCCTCTCCATTCGTCTCCTTGTGCAATCTCTCTCTCTACAATCATCCATTCTCTCCTCTCGTCTCCCTGTTTGATAGATTTCTCTCTCTACCTTCCCCCTCCCTCCTTCTCTTTCTCTCTCTGTCTTATAGCCTCTCAGTGCCTGCTGCAACTAACCTCTGGGTGCTGAGGAAGGTGACAGAGGCACCAGGAGCGGCCCCGAGCTTTCAAAACCGGCCTCCAAGCGTTCCACCCCACTGGGGAAATGCCTTGTGGAATTACAGGCCTGTCCTGCCCTGCTTTAATTACTCAAGTAAAACAAGGGATAACTGTTTCTTTAAATATGTTATAGAATTCACTATTAATATTTAAACTAATTAAGAATAAAAAAAGGTAATTCTTAACATTTAGGGGACAAAACAGTGTATCATTATTATTGAA
Organism: Calotriton arnoldi; assembly: GCA_963921515.1. Classification (NCBI taxonomy): domain Eukaryota; kingdom Metazoa; phylum Chordata; class Amphibia; order Caudata; family Salamandridae; genus Calotriton; species Calotriton arnoldi. Next base: position 4,423,382 of record CAWUFW010000063.1, read on the forward strand.
AATAAGTACATTGATATAGCCAGCGACTGCTAGTTAACCGGTTACAACCTTAAGTTTTCTGCAGATTCGTATAGAAAAACCCATATTGGCCTGTAATTGATGGCAGAGGCCATGTCGTGCCTCTTCATGTGATGACATTGAGGCCCTTTTGTGCACTGAATTCGTGAAATCATACAAGTTATACTATGTCTTTTTAGTTTCCCTTTTTCATACAATAGTGCAAAGATAAACAGATTGTCTGAGACGAAAACCTACAAGCATTAATGTCTATTTGTTTGCCTAATGGTGCAAAGTATTTTATTTACAATAAGTTTAGCATGTGGAAACACTGTAGACTAGTTGTTAATATCGCACCACTTTGTAGCAGATTCTGTCAAGTATTTTTTTTTTATCAGAAGTAAAAGCACCTTCTGCTTTTTTAATAAAGTGTTCAATAAGTAATAACTGAGCATTTTGGCAAAATAAATCTTAGAACTTGCTTCTAGTACATTTTGTCCCACTTTTATACAATTGAATATATTGTACGGAAAATGGAACATCTGTTCTGCCGCATTCTCAAAACTGTAATATTTCACTAATAAAAATGCCTGTTCAAATGGATTAGTTTTGCAAAACTGGATTACTAAGGGTGCCTTGGACAAGGGATGCTGCTCAAATGTCTTTACAGCTTATTTCTGCTCAGCAGAACAACTTTAGAGTTTTTTGTGGTAGTCGTCGTGTCACAAAAGAGTTGATCTAAGGGCGGCCTGTAGATATTACTTACAGTAGGGCCATGGTTCTATTGTTCTTTTTAAGTTATGCAATAGAAGAAAAGCTCCTTAAGGCTTTTCCTCTAGTACGGTCTCTAGGGTGGCTGTACAGGAGATAATGAGCTATTTGTACAACAAACATGAATTGTTATAACTTTTCATTTTCTAAATTTGAATTCTAATAACCTAATGCTTCATTGTGAGTAATATGATTGTGAAGTGTTATTTATTTAGGTAAAGAGGAAGGAAACTCAAATAAGGTGTGTGACACAGTCTTACAACCTGTTTCGTTGGTTATGCTTGTCCACCGTCCACCTTCAAGGTCTCCAGCAGAAGAGAGCAGCTTCCTTTCTTCTGGCCATAAATGCAGCAGCATCCATCTTACATAAAGTCAGGAAAATATTTTGTATCTACAGTTCGCTTGAATATTAATCCAGGGATTAAATACATATTTGAAGTGTCCTAAAGAAAGCCGTTTCTATTTATTTTAACCCACCATAACATGTTGATGAGCACAACGAGGCTTATTTCTTGTCACATCTGGTTTTAGAAATCTCAACAAATATGTATAGATTCAATACCCGATGATGTTTAAGAGGAAGTACCTATTATATATGTATTTATATAATAACTTTTTTCGGTTTTTTGTATTTAATGGAGTTTTTTGTTTGAGATTTCTGTCTTGTATATGTGTGTATTTAAAAAATAATATAGATATATATATATATTTGGTTGTTGAATTGTCTTTTTACACAGTTTGCACTTTAGCCAGTCCTTAACCTGCCATGGGGAGTTTTACCGTTATTCCTGCATTTCGTGATGATGACAGATGCCTCATGGATGTTTTGAGAACTCATCTTCAGGAATTATTCGCAAGAATTCAGTGGGTGTCTCGGGAAGTATACCTACACATCAACACCCTGAAGCTGAGAGCTATGCAAATAGGTCTCCAGGCTTTTCTTCAAGAAATCCAGGATTCATTGTTATTCATCAGGACAAACAACACCACCTTCATGTTTCATGTTAACAAACGTGAGGCCATTAAGTCCCCAAACATGTTAGGAGACTCAACTTCTGGAACCAGGCCATTCAGTACAACATAGTGTTAAGGGCAGAATACTTGCCAGTATGCAGTAACGAATGGGCAGATTCGCTGAGCAGGTTGTCAGGAGAGTCACGCACAGTTGGACAAGTTGCTCTGCTGAGGCAAGTCGGATCTGGATTTGTTTGCCATCAACTGTAAGTCCTGTTTCTATGGCAGCAGTATCGGATGCCAGGGTGGATGCATTTTCAATGCCATGGTGCACTTTTCCTTTCCTCATCTTGTGTACCATTCGCAAGATCAAGCATGAGCTGTGCTGGATCATCATTATCGCCCCAGCAGGGCCAAGCCAATATTGATTTATGAACTTGTCGAGGAGCACACTAGCAACTCCTGTCATGATCCAACATCCTTGAACTTGTCAGCCCGGCACCTGAACACCTTGCATTTGGTCATCTAGACATTGTAGGAGAATACTGACTGATCACAGCTCAAGCCAGGGCATCATGCACAACAAATATGTACCTAGCCGAAGTTTACACCCCAGGGTATTCATAACCACATCACATACTGCCTTACCTGGTATGACTAGCCAGGTTAGGACTAGCATGCAGTTGAATAAGATTTTGTTAGTCATCTTCACTTTTGTCTGATAGGATTATCAATAAATTCCTCAGTGGCCTATTTAGTTATTTTCCACTAGAGTATCAGCCGCCTGGTAAATAGGAGCTAAATGCATTCTAATCCTGGCTGATGAAGAGTTAGTTTGAAGAACTCATCCACTGAGTGAAGCATTGGAACAGTTGGTACATTCCTATGGCATTCGCTAGTGTCTAAAGTTCTACATTTAAGTAGCTAAAATTTTCAGACTCATCAGCTTTTTGTGAATTTTAGCTCTTGACAGAGAGGTCATCCCCTGTCTAAGCAGGGGATGGTAAGATGGATAACAGAGGTTATCACTTTCTGCTGCACCAAGCAAAGCAGACCATTCTCACAGAAGGGTACGTGCTCAATCTATAAGAAGAATCATGGCAATGGCAGCACTCTATGTTGGGGAGCTCCTGACGTTCACCTCTAGTGCTATGACATTGAAGAGGCGCCTTACTTTTATGAAACGCTTCAGTCTGGACGCAAATTCTGTGAGAGAGGCTGTGAGATAACCTTCCCACCTTCCCCTGTATGACTTGTAAAATGGTGATGCTTAATGCTCCTTATTCTAATGCAAGCCTGTAAATTTATGAACGATCCAATGCTGGCCTGCGTTTAAAAAAAATATATTTGTATTTATAGTTTTCAACATAAAACAGCAATAAAAAAACGTTTTGCGACAAATATCATGACACAGTTCACAGCATGGACCACCATGGCTCAAATAAACCGCACAGTTGCTACACATGCACGTCCCCAATAGCCGTCTCATACCCACCCCTCACCCCCACCGTGAAATCCCTGCACATTGATTCCCAATCCTCTAAATCATCAGCCAGATGTTCATCTATGCGTACCATTTTCATTTGTACTTCCTCTGTTACAGCTTACTCCATCAGACATTTCTCCCAGTGTGTAGTATCTGGCCCAGTCTCCTGCATCCACCAAATAGCTATGCGCCGTTTTGCCAGCACTAACCCCAGCGATGCAGACTTGTACTGTATCCTTTTCCCTTTGGACAACTGAAAGGCACCCATGAAACAGTGGTGAGAGGATCGAACAATGTTCAGCCCAGTAACCCTACGTAAAGTCGCTATCACATCCATCCAGTAGCCCTGCAGACAGCCAGAAGCCCATGTCATGTGCAAGAGGTTTGCACGGTCCAGGCCACACCTGGGGCAATCCGAGTGTGTGGTCAGATAGATCCTGGCCAGTCTCAGGGACGTATAGTAAGTTTGGTGCGAAAAGTGAAAATGTGTTATCTGAAAGCAGGCATTACTAGAGATTGTCTTGACTTGCTCATAGGCCTGCCCCTGCCCTGCGTCCGTGCACGGAGCAGCAAGAGTTCTGTCCCATTGCCGGCGGGTTGGTAGTCCCAGTTTCTGCCTCTCAGTTTTTAATGCCCTGTATACTTTGAGTACCCCATGCACAGCCATACCCAACTCCCACAGTATCGTTAATGTCCCAGATCCTGGCCGTAGCTCACTCATCACCTTGGTCAATCGAGCATACTGTACGAATTGCCCCGGCCCCACCCCAAACTGGTCTTGCGCCTTTGCAAACGTTAGGAGCTGCTCTACTGGGAACAAGTCCCCTAACGTTGTGCATCCCCCGCATACCAATGAACCATAGTCATATCCCTCGCTATCTTATCAAAAGGCTGTAGCTATTTTAGTTCCAGTCCCCTAGAAAAGGGCAAGTACCGGAGCACTTGGCATTTCACCTCCCCCCATATCTTTGCTGTTAAGTCTCATCATGTAAGGGAGGTCTTAGTGCGGACCTCCTGCCCCCCATCAACAATATCTTCTGGAGCGCATGGGTGCCATAGTAAACATCTAACAACCTCTTCTCCCAATCTTCATCCTGGGTATGCCAGCTAATGGCATGCTGTAGGTATGCCGCAAAATAATATAATTCTAAATCAGGAAGGCCCAGGCCCCCTCTTCCCTGTCCAGCTTCAATGTTGACAGTGCAACCCTGCTGCGTTTACTAGTCCAGACCAACATAACCAGCATGCAACCCAGTTCTCAAAATGTGGCTTTTGGGATCTCACAGATCGCATTCAGTAGGCGATACAGACATTGCGGCAACAAAACCATCTTTGCCAAAGTTACTCGTCCGACCTGCGATGGTGGCAGATTCCCTGGATCTTCTCAACCACTAATGCAGGACTACTTAGTACAATTTCACACTCTTACTTGAAAACAGAAATATGGTGGCTTTGTGGGGTTCATTTTGCTCTCATTGTTAGCTGGAGTTTCGAAGGTTATAGCTATTAAATGAACACAGATTTAAGCCTTTCTAGACATGCTAGCTTGGTATACCACAATTGTAAATCATAGTGGGTCTTTCAACTCACCATCAGGAATGATTCATACGTGTGAATCTTAAGAAAGATACCAAAGCAAGATAAGTGTAGATACATGTAAGTAATTTGTTTCATATGTACTTGACCCTGAGCTATCAAATCATTATGGTTCTGATGGCTACTTCTAACCTCTGATTCCTCACATTTAGAATATTTCCCATGTGCCTGACTGTATCTGAATGTTTTTACAGCTGTGCTTCCGTGCACCCTATGTGATTTCATGCTGCTCTGGTTCGACCTCATTCCACCCTGTAATTGATAGAATGAAGCCACGTATAGGCGCCACCCCTGAACCCTGATGTCAACTCCTTTATGTACCGCACTTTTGAACGCAGATCTGGAGCTCAGTTCCTTTTTTGATGGGTTGACGAATTCTTTACCAAATCTTTAGTGTGCAAGGGAATTATGTCCCCACCAAAGACTACAGGATTAAAGTCGCGCAGCAGCTGCTGGAATCAGATGCTGGTGACCGACCCACATGAGGTATGCCAATGGTGTTTGGGCACGAGGCACGACTTCAAGTCGTGTGAAGAGTGTACTCGCATGCACCCGAAGGCGGTCCGAGATGTGAAGAGAAGCTGCATGTTGCCAAACACCGAAAGAAGTCATGAACCTCATGTAAGGCCCTCTCCTGCTCCAAGATGCTCCTGCTGATGAGGCCGCTCCCGCACCTTGTCCTTTTTGCTGTCAAGGTCATCTTGTAAATCCAAATCAGAATCCAAGCAGAAGCCTAAGAAGTCAAAGCAGGATTTGGCCCCATCCGGGCACTCTCTGATCTGTCCAGAGAGAAGTGAGGAGGATGTCAAGGTGCCAATCAGTGTTGGTCTGGATTGCGGAGCTGATTTCTTACTTGGTCCCATTGTGCCCCAAATTTCCCAGGCCATTGGTGGCACCACAGCAGCTTGAGGCCTTTAAGGAGGCCATGCTGCAGATGTTTGACGCTCTTCCAGATCCCCCTGGCAAGCCTTTGGGTCCCAAGGATCCGCAGAGGCCTACAGCCATGTTACCATCAACAGATCTGCCCTTGGTGCCTCTGTGCCCCTCAAACCTGCCAGCACCGGTTCCCTTTCCACTGACCCTGATGTGACTCGTACCCAGAGTTAAACCTCTCCCAACTTTGCTGTCCGACCTTGAACTGAATCCGCTTCCAGCCCGACTGAACTAGCGCCTTGATTCCACCCCAGCATCTACAGTTCCTGTCCGCTTTTATTCAGGCAGAACACTTCCTCTTCCACAAGGCCTTCCTCAGAGGGTTCATCACCTTTTTGTGTCAGACTGGTCAAACTGATAATGACAATAGTGATTATATGGATAGTTTACCACCACACTATTATGATGATGACATATATGTACTTGCAGACAGAAGGCTAGATCACTCCTGGCACATGGATTGGTTTCACCTATTGGATCCCAGTGGATAAAAATGCATGTCCAGGAGCTACAGCTGCCTTTAATTAAAGTCAAGGCTAATGCCCTCACTGAGGTTTTGCATCCTGAACTAGCCCCATCTGAGCCCTTGCTTCCATTTAATAAAGCTGTGACTGACACCCTTATGGGTACCTAGGAGAAACCTTGTTCTTGCCAACTGGTGAACAGTCAGGTGACCAGGCCCCACAGACTAGCGCTAGACCTGAGCTTTCTTACGTTTCGGACTCCTGAGAGTTGGGTGATTCAAGCTTCCACCAGCACAGTCATTCTTATTGTATTCCACAAGACCCCACCTGACAGTGAGTCAAAAAGATTGAGGCATTCAGGAAGGGGATGTTCTCCCCTGCCAGCTTGGCATTGAAGTCAATCAATGCAGTCTGCATCTTAGGCAATTATACGCACACCCTTTGGAAAATGGCAATCAAGACCTTGACCGTGGTCTTAAAGGAGTTTCGGACCTTTTTGGCTCAAACAATACAAGAGAGCCAGAATGCAGCTAAATAAGTCATTAGTGTGGGCCTGGATACTGCTGACTGCTGGGAATGTGTAGTGGCCTCTAGTGTGGTGCTTTACTGCCTTGTGTGAATGCATTCCACTGGCTTTTCTAGGGCCATGCAGGGGTCTCTAATAGACATGCCCTTGGGTCCAGCATCTTTGGTGAAAAGGCTAATTCTGCCACAGTGCACTTTAAAGAAGGCAGAGAACACTGCATGCTCTTTAGGTCTTTCAACGCCTGTCTGACAGTTTCCACAGCAGCCCGGTCCTTCAAGGCTACTCTAGAGGGCTGACGTATAGACCCTGCCGCCACCGTATCAGTCATCACAATCCTTTCATGTTTGGGGACGACGATCAAGCAGGCATCTTGCAGGACACTAGGGCCACTGTTCCACTCAGTGCTCAACCACTGCGTCACCAGCTTCATTGTGGGAGGCAGGATCAGACATGGCTGGCCATTACATCCTCCAGATGCGTCCTCCAGAGCAACCCACAGGGTTATATCTTCCATTCATCTCCGACTCGCCTCAACTTACTCTCATCAGAACCGCTTTCAGAGGAGCCTCCATCATGCTGCAAGAGTTGCAAGCTTTACTTGCCAAAGGGGCTATGGAGATGGATGGTTACCTTAAATCTGCAGCCACACATACTTTCATGCACCCATCCTGCAGTCCCTGAGGCATTACCTCCGGGTCAAGGTCAGCAAGGAAAGTTTTCAGTTTGCTGTACTCCCATTCAGCCTTACCAGTGCCCCTCAGGTGTTCACAAAAATGATGACTGTGGTCGCCACTCTTCTCTATAGGTTAGGGAATACCAGATTTTCCCTCTCTGAAGGCAGGCTCTGCACAGTCATTCGTAGACCACCTGCAGACGATGGTGAACCTCATGATATCGTTGGGGTTCTCTATCAATGAGTCAAAGACACACTTCTCTCCTTCATAGTGGCTTCCCTTTATTTTATCGGAGCCATTCTTTAAACTGTGCAATTCAGGGCTTTTCCTCCGTCACAACGAGTCCAAAACATTCGGGCTATGATCCTGATGTTTCAGCCTCGATCCTGAGGCTTGGTAAGAGTAGCTCTTATGTTTCTTGGCCTGCTGGCCTCATACATCCCCATTGTCCACTTTGGCAGTTTGATATAGGCAGGCTCTGCAGTGGAATCTGAAGTCTCATTGGACCCAGCCCCTGGAAAGCTTGTTGGATGTCATCCGGGTTTCAGAGGAAACTGCACAATATCTGCAGTAGTAGCTGCTAGACCGCAAACTTATCAATGCCCCTCTTCCTTCCCCATCCAGAGCTTACAGTGGTGATGTATGCTTCACTTCTAGGCTAGGGTAGTCATTCTGGAGAGTTGGCGATCAGAGGACTATGGCGGAAACCTGACTCCACATGAATCTGTTGGAGTTGTGGGCCATCTGCTTGGCGTCAAAGGCCTTCCTGCCATCCAATGGGGAGAATCCCGGTTAGACCTTTTTGCCACTGCAGAAAGCATGCAACGTAAAAACGTTTGTGTGCTGGAGTTGTTTCCAAGGAAACTCTTTCTAGAGACGAATTCATGATAAAGTGGAGCATGGGACTCCTATATAAGCCTGGGCGTAGTTTGCGTAGTAGCACTTCACGTAGCTACGTGAAGTACATTTTGAACTACACGTAGCTATGCAAATTGCGTAGTGCGTAGCTGTGTGCTTGACTGCACTGTACAATAATTGCCAAAGGCATCTTGCACAGTGCAAGTTAAGATAAAATAAATATCTGTCTTTATATGCTAAAAATGCATATAGTCATTTCACAAAAGTGAAAACGATAAATTAACAAGCAGTGAGAGAGGTGATGATTTTGGGATCCTCCCTAACCTAGGGAGAGAACCAAGCAGATGCCTTGAAAACAAAAAGCACATCTTTTGAACGATTCAGTGGTGGTCCCATCCTCTTAGGACCACCCCAAGCACAGTGTTGGCAAAAATACAATCCCAACCAAAGGCCCTGCAAAGCATTATGGGACGAGATTAGCAGTGGGCAGTGAATATTATAGTATCCAATATCAAAATAATTCTATAAAGAGCTGCAGTTCCACTAGTCGTTACTAGATGTCCCTCACGATTCAAATGCAAAAGCTTCATGAAAGGGTTTCAATGCTTTTGCATTTGACTCGTGAGGGACATCTAGTAACGACTAGTGGAACTGCAGCTTGATGTATTAATAATTTCAATGCTTTTGCATTTGACTCGTGAGGGACATCTAGTAACGACTAGTTGAACTGCAGCTCTTTGTAGAATTATTTTGATATTGGACACTATAATATTCACTGCCCACTGCTAATCTCGTCCCATAATGCTTTGCAGGGCCTTTGGTTGGGATTGTATTTTTGCCCATAACTGTGCTTGGGGTGGTCCTAGGAGGAAGGGACCACCACTGAATCGTTCACATGATATGCTTTTTGTGTTCAAGGCATCTGCTTGGTCCTCCCCTAGGTTAGGGGGACCCCAAAATCCTCACCTCTCTCATTGCTTGATATTTTATTGTCAAAGTTCACTTTTGTGAATTGGTTATATGCTTTTAGCATAGAAAATTGCTTTATCAAAGCATTTGTAGGTGTTTATTATACTGCTGCTACGCTACGTCAATTAGCACAGTTTTTCACTCTGCTATGTGCAATTTGCGTAGTAGCACAAACTTTGCATGCTCCGTGAGCGTAGCGAAGTATCTGAAAGAGACACGTTAGTGATAGATTCCTTACCTTAGAATATCCCCAGGCGTCAGGCTGGATCCGGAAAGTTTTGCGTAGCAGTACCCTTGCGCGTCGGTAGGCGGCGTCGTGCGGCTCCGCGTCCGTCGTCGGCGTCGTGATCGCCGGGATGACGTCGCGGGCAGTACTTAGACACCGCCCCTGCGCGCTGACGTCAGTTCTTCTTTTCCGCGCCAGCAAGCGCAGATCCGGGAAGAGCAGTGCCCTGGTCAATTTTTGACCATACTTTTTGGTGATTTTTTCACTGTTTTTCCATCTTTAAGGTGTCGTAGGGATGCCCGGCTTCAAGCGATGCGGCGCCTGTGCGCGGATGATGTCCGTCACCGACCCGCATTGGGAGTGTCTCTTCTGCCTCGGCCGAGGCCACGACACCGAGTCTTGTCCCGAATGCCAGGCCCTCAACCCGAAAGCTTTGCGAGAGCGGTCTCGAAAGCTCCTCGAGGCCCGGCATTCGGCTCCACGGAGGCCCCGGTCGCGTGAGAGGTCCAGGGGTCGCTCGCGGAGTGCACACCGGTCGTCGGCGTCGAAGTCTTCTTCGTCCGGTAAGTCTAAGCACAAGAAGTCCAAGAAGCATCGTCGCTCTCGGACTTCGCCTCGCCCGGTCTCGCGACTCGGCTGAGGCCCCTCCCGGCACCGTCCCCGCCCCCGCGGCCCCGGACTTGCCTGTGGAGTCGCCCCCGTCCTACCCGCCCTTCCCGGGTTCGGGGGCGGATCCGGCCAAGGTACAGGAGTTCCTGTCGGCCATGGCCCGCCTCTTCGGGCCTTCAGGCCCCTCCGGTGCGCCTTCGGGCCCCGCGGGCCCTGATGGGGTTGCTCCGGCGTCGCCGGCGGCTCCGGCCCCGGCGTCGCCCGGGACTCCAGCCTCGATCCCGGCTCCGGCTTCGGCCCCGGCCTCGATCCCGGCTCCACAACCCCCATCGACGCCGGTCGACCTCACGACACCTCCGCCGGCGCCGATGTCTCCGGTGCCGTTCTCGACGCCGCCCTGGGCTCCGGGCGGCGTCGTCCCCCAGTTCCTTCCGGCTCCGGACATGGACCCGGAGCGACGTCGCTCGACGCCGGCTCCGGCGCCGATGGGCCCTTGGGTCCCAAATGTCCCTCCTCCTCCTTATTTTGAACCAGAGGAGGACCAGGAGGACTGGGAGGGGTCTGATGACCCTCTGACTCGCAACTGTCAGTATGATGAGGACTGGACAGAGAGTCTAGGGGAGGCCAGTGGTCTGGATACTTCTCCTGACACTGGCATGCTGTCTCCTCCCGTGGCTACGGAGGAGGGGGCCAATTTTGGTACGGTGTTGCGTAGGGCTGCTGGGGCCTTACGTCTCCAGCTCCCTACTTTGACGGTCAAGCCTAACATCTTGACAGAGGTGCTTCAGCCGGCAGCCTCCTCTGCGGAGACTGTGCTGCCGTTTAACGACGCCCTCACAGACGTTCTTTTGGGCGCCTGGTCCAAGCCCAACACAGGGGCTCCTGTGGATCGGAACGTGTCACGACGCCATCGCCCAGCTCCGGGCGACCCCTGTTTCTTTCTGTCCACCCCACTCCTGAGAGCTTGGTTGTCCAAGCCTCCGCTTCCCAAACCGCCTTCCCTACCGCTCCTCCGGATAGGGAATCCAAACGCCTGGATCAGTTTGGGAAGAAAGGTTTTTCTTCCTCCAGTGCTGGCTTGCGGTCCGTTAACACCGCTTGTCTTTTGGGCCGCTATACCCACTCTCTGTGGGATTCGGTGGCGGATGTTTTGCCCCAGTGCCCTGAGGAGGTCCAGGCACTGCTTTCCCGCGCCATTGCGGAAGGAAGGGATGCGGCCAAATACACTATCCGTTGTGGCCTTGACACCGCCGACTCGCTGGGCAGGTCGATTGCAACGACGGTGGCGCTCCGCCGCCACGCCTGGCTGAGAACCACTGGTTTTTCAGGGGATGTCCAGAATACTCTCATGGACATGCCCTTTGATGGAGTCGGTCTTTTTGGGTCCAAAGCAGACCATGCGTTGGAGCGCTTTAAGGACTCACGGGCTACTGCCAAGTCCCTGGGCCTTTCTGCTACACGCCCTCCGCTGCCTTCTGCTTTTCGCCCCTATCGTGGCCACGGTAGGGGCGCCCTTCACGTCAGCAGCCCAGCCACCGGCCCGCGCAGCAGGCGTCTTCGCGTGGCCGAGGACGTGGATTCCGCCGTGGCGGATCGGGCAACCAGCGTGCGGGTCAGGCCACCACCTCCAACCCGTCCGCGGCCTCCAAGCCCTCCTAGTCCCTCCTTTCAGGTGCACGGCACGCCAGTAGGGGGCAGGGTCCGCCATCACCTTCCCCACTGGCGCACCATCACCTCGGACAGGTGGGTCTTGGACATTGTCCGAAGGGGCTACTCCCTCCCCTTCGAGACCACCCCCAGCCATGCCACCTCAACTCCACCGCATGTCAGGGGATCACTTGGTGCTTCTACAGAAGGAAGTCACGGCCCTCTTGACCAAGAGGGCCATCGAGCATGTTCCGACCCCAGAAGTAGGGCGTGGTTGCTACTCCCACTACTTTCTGGTGCCCAAAAAGGACAAGGAGGACATGCGTCCTATCTTGGACCTCCGGAACGTCAATCGCTTCCTCCGGAAGGAGAAGTTCAAGATGCTCACCCTAGCTCAGGTCTTGACTGCCCTCGACCCTGGAGACTGGTTGGTAGCGTTGGACTTGCAGGACGCATATTTCCACATCCCCGTCCTGCCGGCCCACCGGCGTTACCTTCGGTTCACGGTAGGCCACGAGCATTTTCAGTTCACCGTGCTCCCCTTTGGCCTTACAAGTGCCCCTCGGGTGTTCACGAAAGTGATGGCGGTGGTCGCGGCTCATCTGCGCCGGGCAGGGGTTTCAGTCTTCCCCTACCTCGACGACTGGCTGCTGAAGGCGGGCTCGTCCCAGGCAGTCGTCTCCCACCTCCAGACTACGGCCGAACTCCTGCACTCGCTGGGGTTCTCCATCAATGTGCCGAAGTCGCATCTGATTCCTTCTCCACAGCTCCTTTTCATCGGAGCAGTTCTGGACACGACGCAGTTTCGGGCCTATCCTCCCGAACGGCGAGTCCGGGATATTCAGGCTATGATTCCGATCTTTCGGCCTTTATCCTGGGTTTCGGTAAGGATGACCCTGAGGCTGCTGGGCCTCATGGCCTCCTGCATCCTGCTGGTCAATCATGCCAGATGGCATATGCGGGCTCTGCAGTGGGACCTGAAGTTCCAGTGGGCGCAGCACCAGGGCAACCTGTCCGATCACGTCCAGATCTCGGAGGGGACTGCAAAACAGTTGCAGTGGTGGCTCTCGAACCGGCAATGGGTCATGGGCAGATCCCTCTCCCTTCCCCAGCCAGAGCATACAGTTGTGACGGACGCGTCCCTTCTGGGATGGGGCGGTCACTTGGGAGAGGCGGAGATCAGAGGCCTCTGGTCTCCGGCGGAGTCCCGGCTCCATATCAACCTTCTGGAGCTCCGGGCGATCCGGCTTGCACTCAAGGCATTCCTTCCCTCTGTGAAAGGGAAGGTAGTGCAGGTGTTCACAGACAACACCACCGCCATGTGGTACTGCAACAAACAGGGCGGGGTGGGGTCTTGGACCCTTTGTCAGGAGGCTCTGCGCCTCTGGACATGGCTGGAACATCAGGGCATGTTCCTGATGGTTCAACACCTGGCAGGTTCTCTGAACGCCAGGGCGGACGAACTCAGCCGCAGGTGCATGATGGATCACGAATGGCGTCTTCACTCGGAAGTGGCGCAAGGACTCTTTCTACAGTGGGGAGAGCCTTGGTTAGATCTATTCGCCACCGAAGAGAACGCGCAATGTCATCAGTTCTGCGCGTTGGAATTTCCAAGGCGGCACTCGCTCGGCGACGCTTTTCGTCGCGAGTGGAGTTGCGGTCTGTTGTACGCCTTTCCGCCTATACCACTTCTACCCAGAGTGTTGAAGAAGATTCGGCACGACCGGGCCCAAGTCATTCTTGTGGCTCCGGACTGGGCTCGAAGAGTTTGGTATCCCGAGCTACTCAATATGAGCATAGATCCCCCGATCCGTCTGCCTCTTCGGGAGGATCTTCTGTCGCAGCAGCAGGGGACGGTCCTCCACCCGAACCTGTCCAGTCTACACCTGCTTGCGTGGAGATTGAGCGGCGGCAGTTGATTCCTTTCGACTTGCCTCCCGAAGTTTGTGATGTGATTCTGGCAGCCAGGCGTCCCTCCACTAAGGTGGTATACGCCTGCAGGTGGAACAAATTTGTGGCATGGTGCACAGCAAAGGCTGTGGATCCCCTTTCTGCCCCTCTTTCTGAGGTCCTTCTGTTCCTTCTCTCTCTGGCCCAACAGGGTTCTGCCCTGGGTACCATCAAGGGTTATCTTTGTGCTATCTCGGCCTTCCTCAGGCTCCCTGATCAGCCCTCCCTTTTCAAGTCCCCTGTTGTTAACAGGTTCTTAAAAGGCATTACTCACCTCTTCCCTCCTGTTCCGTTTGTAATGCCTCAGTGGGACTTGAACTTGGTTCTTACCTTTTTAATGTGCGCTCCCTTTGAGCCTCTGCATAACTGTCCTCTTCGTCTTCTGACTCTAAAGGCAGCCTTTCTGGTGGCCATCACCTCCGCTCGGCGGGTGAGTGAGCTCCAGGCTCTTTCTTGCAAACCTCCCTTTCTGTCTGTTCATCCAGACAAGGTTGTTCTTCGGACGCGTCCGTCCTTCTTGCCAAAGGTGGTTACTGCTTTCCACATTGGGCAGACCATCACTTTGCCCACCTTCTTTCCGCCTCCGCATCCTTCCAGAGAGGAAGAGAGGCTCCACCGTCTGGACCCAAAACGTGCGCTCTCCTTCTATATCGACCGCACAAAACACTTCCGGGTGGATGACCAGCTCTTTGTTGGCTACGTGGGCGCCAAAAGGTCGGGCGGTGCACAAGAGGACCATCTCCCGCTGGGTTACCTTGTGCATCAAGACCTGCTATTCTTTGGCTAAGAAGGAGCCTCCTGTTGGGCTGCGTGCCCATTCCACCAGGGCAACGGCTGCTACCACGGCCTTGGGCCGCGGTGTTCCGCTGCCGGTTATCTGTCAGGCAGCTACGTGGGCCTCGCTGCACACGTTTACTAAGCATTACTGCCTTGACAGTCAGGTCCGGAGGGACGGCTTCTTTGGCCGTTCTGTCCTCCAGGACTTCCTTGTCTGATCTTTGTTCGCAGACCCACCACCGGGGTTGGTATTGCTGGGGTATCTATTCTAAGGTAAGGAATCTATCACTAACGTGTCTCTTTCAGATGCACAAGTTACTAACTTGTGTAACGATATATCTGTAAGAGACAGTAGTTAGTGATAGATTCCTACCGCCCACCCATCCTCCCCGTTCTGCGAACTGATTTCTAGGGTTAAGGACATCCCTTTCAGGGCCCTAGTATTTTTCAGACACCTGTGTCAGCTTCTTGCATGGCTCTGCGTTCCTGGCGCGGAAAGTCGTGTACAGAACTGACGTCAGCGCGCAGGGGCGGCGTCTAAGTACTGCCCGCGACGTCATCCCGGCGATCACGACGCCGACGACGGACGCGGAGCCGCACGACGCCGCCTACCGACGCGCAAGGGTACTGCTACGCAAAACTTTCCGGATCCAGCCTGACGCCTGGGGATATTCTAAGGTAAGGAATCTATCACTAACTACTGTCTCTTACAGATATATCGTTACACAAGTTAGTAACTTGTGCATTATGCCCAGGGTTACTCCTATACACCATCCTGCTGCTACCTCTCATCCCCGGAGTACTGAAAAAGATGATTAACGGACAAGCCCACGTCATTCTAACGGTTCCAGATTGGGCCACGAGATTATGATACCCGGAATTTCTGGGCATGGGCAGTTGTTTTCCAATCACACTACCGCGTCGAGATGATTTTCTGTCGCAGCAGCAGGACAGGGTTCTGCCCCAAAACCTGCACTATCCACACCTCTATGCATGAAAATTAAGTGTCAGCAGTTGACTGTGTTTGATCTGCTTTCTGAGCTTGTTGATGTCATCCTTGCAGTTAGACATCCCTGCAGGGACAAATTTGTGGCCTGGTGTGGAGCCACAATATAGACCCCCTACAATCCCAATCCCAAACTGTCAGATGTTTTGTTGTTGTTTCATCTTTGGTAGCATTAAAGGTTATTTGCTGGCCATTCCGGCCTTTTAACCTATGCCAAACCAACCTTGTTTAAATCCGCTACAATCAATCAATCAAATAGTATTTGTAGAGCGCTGCTTATCACCCCGGGGGGTATCGAGGCGCTGTGCTGCGGGTCTCAGTCGAAGAGCCCTGTCTTGAGTCCCTTCCTGAAGAGGTTAAACGAGGGTGAGGTGCCTCGGTGGAGAGGGAGGGTGTTCCAGGCTTTGGCGGCGAGGTGAGGTAACGAGCATCCTCCGGTGCGCCGCGGCGGATGTGTGTTGTCTGTGCAACGGTGAGGTGGGCAGAGCGCAGGTTTCTGGTGGGCTGGTGGAAAGTCAGGCGGTGGTTCATGTAGTGTTGTTCAATGTTGTGGAGGGCTTTGTATGTGTGGGTCAGAAGCTTGAACTGGCGTCTCTTGTAGACAGGGAGCCAGTGGAGGTCTCCGAGGTGTTGGGTGATGTGTGTTCTTTTGGGCAGTTTGAGGATCAGTGTGGCTGCTGTGCTCTGTATCGTCTGGAGTCTTTGCATGAGTTCAGAGTTTGTGCCAGCATAAAATGAGTTGCCGTAGTCGAGTTCAGCTGGTGATGAGGGCCAGTGTCACAGTTTTCCTGGTGCTGGTGGGGAGTTATCTGAAGATTTGTTTTAGAGCATGGAGATGGTGTTGAAGGAAGGAGATGCGATGGCTTTGGTGTGGCGTCTCATGGAGAGTTCGATGTCTGGAATGATGCTGAGGTTGCATGTGTGGTTTTTCGGTGCTGGGGTGGGACCGTGCTCCATCGGCCACCATGAGTCGTTCCAGAGGTTGGTGTGTCTGCCATAGATAAGGATATCCGTCTTGTTTGTGTTTGGTTCAAGGCAGTTGTCTTTCATCCATGTCGCTACGTTCTTCATGCAGTTGTGGAAGTTGGTCTTTGTCTGGGGTTGGTTCGCTGAGAGTGAGAGGGCGAGTTGGGTGTCATCGGCATAGGAGATGATGTTGTGTGCTCTGACGATGTCTGTGAGTGATGTCATGTAGCTGTTGAAGAGAGTGGTCTGAGAGTTAAGCCTTGGGGTATTCCGCAGATGGTGTCCTTAGGGTTTGAGGTGAAGGGGGGAAGCAGACTCTCTGGGTGTGTCCTGTGAGGAAGGATGCCCTACAACTGAGTGCGTTATCAGTGATTCTGATCTGGCGAAGTCGTTGGATGAGTGTGTGGTGTGACGGTAGTGAGAGTAGTGAGAGCTGCAGAGAGGTCCAGTAGGATGCGGGCAGCTGTTTCTCCTCTGTCCACTAGCCCTTGGATATCATCTGTTGCTGCTGTGAGGGCTATCTCTGTGCTGTGGTTGGCCATGAAGCCCGATTGTGATGGGTCCAGGAGGACATTTCTTTCTAGATGTGCGGTGAGTTGGAGGTTGAAGGTTTACTCCAGGACTTTGGCGGGGGAACGGGAGGAGAGAAATCGGACGGTAGTTCTGTGGGTCTTTTGGGTCCGCTGATGGTTTCTTGAGGAGGGGCCTGACCTCCGCGTGCTTCCATTCATTTGGGAAAGCTGAAGTGGTTATGGAGGCGTTGAGAATGGTGAGTTTCTGGCTGATCTCGTTGCTCCCGAGGTGAAACAACCTGTGGTGGCAGTGGTCGGTGGGGGGCCCTGAGTGGATTGATTTCGTCGGGGTGGTGGTTGTTGGAGTGCTGAGTTGTTCCCATGAGGTGATTGCATGGTTGGCGGTTGTGGTCGATGGGTTGCTGAGGGTGGGGGCCAAATGGGGTTCGAAGTTTGTGAAAATGGTTGCTATCTTGTTGTGGAAGTGGTCGGCGAGGGAGTCGCAGAGTTCTTTTGAGGGAGGGATTGTGTTTTCTGTGGCTGATGGGCAGGGGAATTCTCTGATGATGGTGAAGAGTTCCTTGGTTCAGTTGGTGCTGGTTTTGATGCGGCTTGTGATTGCCTCCTTTTTTCAGCTGCATTGATGCAGTTCATCAAAGGTTTGATGCAAATGTTCCCTCCGACTCCTTTTGTTATTCCACAGTAAGGTCTTAATTTGGTCCTCATGTTCCTCATGTGTACCTCATTCAAGGCAATGCACATTGCGTCTTCTGACTTTTAAGCCAAACTTTCGCATTGCTATCACTTCAGCTCATCTCATGAGTGAGCATCAGGCTCTCTCGGTGCAACCGCCATACATCACTTTTTTCCCAGGCAAACTAGTGGACCAGGGCAGCCTTTTCCCCTGTAGTTGTGATGCCTATTCTCATTGGGCAATCCATCACCCTACCAAAGTTCTTGGCCCCCCCTCACCCTTATAAAGGGGAGGAGAGGCCCCAGTAATTAGAGCCAAAAAAGAGGCTTAATCGCACCGAAGACCATTGGGTAGACGATCAACTTTTTGTGGGGTTCTCTGGTGAACAGAAAGGTAAGGTGGTGTAGAAAAGGACTTTGTCAAGGTAGTCCTTTGCATAAGCATCTGTTACGGATT
The DNA here is from genome assembly GCA_963921515.1 of Calotriton arnoldi. Classification (NCBI taxonomy): domain Eukaryota; kingdom Metazoa; phylum Chordata; class Amphibia; order Caudata; family Salamandridae; genus Calotriton; species Calotriton arnoldi. The sequence continues at coordinate 4,441,453 of CAWUFW010000063.1, forward strand.
GGCCAAAAAGCAGTCTCCGGAAGGACCAAGAGCTCATTCGACCAGGGCTAATGCTGCTACCAGTGCCTTGGCACATGGACTGCCTGTCCTTGATATTGGTTAGACTCCATTATGGAAGTTGGTACACACATTCTGAATATGCAACTAGCTTGACAAACAGGTGTCACAGGAAGGGCATTTCACCCGTTGGGTCCTGCAAGATTTTCTGGTCTGTGCCCAAACCACAGAATTTCCACCTTCAGGAAATTATGATTTTGTATCTATGCTAAAGTGGGCCATATGTAGTTAAAAGCATCAGTCAGAAGAACAAGTTACTTACCTTTGTCAAAACTCTTTATGATGGACAATCTATCTAACCACAGATTTCTCACTACCCTCCCACCTCCATGTTCTGTGGAGTAATCTTTTTATCATCTAAAAAAGTCCCAAATTAGAGATCTGCATACTAGCACTGACGTATGTTTTGTGCTCCACGTCTGAGGGAACAGAAAGGATTAAGCAAAAAACTGACATTGATGCGCAGGAGTTGCACTTATATGCAACTCTGCTCCATCACTTATAGGGTGGAATCAAGCCTATGTGGTGGCGCTCGGTGACACCTAGCAGCGTGCAGGATCACTGCTATGAAATGCTTTCATACCAAGTCTGGCAGCTGGGAATTATTCTATAGGTGAGGAATCTGCAGTTACATCGAGTATCCACCAGAAAGAGCGTTACTGAAGGTAAGTAACTTGGAACAACAACAAGAGGGGGAGAGGAAAAGGAATAAGGGAGAGATACCTCAATTCCCCCACAGAGTCAGTAAAATATCAAAAGAGAGCAATGATACTTGCAGCACTCTTTTTATTTTTTTATTTTAGCTGACTCTCACCAACACATTTCTTTATGGCATGCTTCAGCATTGAGTCCTCACCTGGTACGTTTTGACAGTACCGGGTGGGCTTAACCCCACTTGTGAAGGGAGCACTTTTTTGTTACCTGCAATTTCAATTCTAGGGACCGGGAAAAAAGGAATTTAAAAATGCCTACGTTTGCTCGTCTTTTATAATTCAATCTTAATGGAAAGAGAACCACTGCCACCAATTAAAAGTAGAAGGGGTGTATATGGAGGTCTGAATGGCTTACGCGCCCTCAGGTCAACATGTTTCAGCTTTTTAAAGTATTGCCTAACAGATCATCCAGCTTTCATCAGGAGCATCCGAGTCCCAAAATACCCAGTAGTGTATTCTACCTAAATTACTATGACAGGCAGTGGGTGTAATCCACGCATACCATGCATCCACTTATGCTACATAGTGAGACCACATTTCTCGATATCACCTGCCTATTTTAGGACCTGGAACTTCATTGGGTATGAATATTCATGAAGGAGTCCCTTGTGGCCGCATTGTAAGTCACTGGCAGGTTAATCTCAGGGTCGTACTTGCATCAGGAAAGTAACCCGGCTCGGCACCTAGTCTGTTCCAGGGACTCCTGGATATAACCTGTTCATCACCAGTCATTTTCTGTGTCAAGATACGCAGCTTCTGTGATATACCAGCCATTTGATTTGCCACTGTACTCATTCTTTGGCTTAAAAATGTGCATGATCTCCTCTAAAATGATGGTCATACACTTTTGCTTTTTCCCTTGGGTGACTGGGTCCATATCCTTCCTTTGAAGCACTCACACCTAACGTCCATGAGACAGTTCCATATACTTCTCTATTAATATAGAACCAACCATAAATTATAAATACCATTAAGGCTGAGATGAGTACCTATTGTTAACGTTCCTGGTTGACCAACACTCTTGCCAGTATTCTTTGATAGTCTAGGCAGAGGGTACCATTGTGTGATAATTATTTTCAGATTATGATTCAGTGAGGAGGTATAGCACAACTGATCTGAGTTTGGTTGCTTTTTTGCCATTATCTTTTTTTTTTTTAAGTAATGCCGTAAAAACTAGAATCGTCCCTTTGCTTGCCAAAAAATAATCAAATTGCTCAATTGAGGGAAATGAATAGTGAAGAACATTCGCAATGCACATTGAAGAATGTGCATATGTGGCGATCATATGGTGTGATTCTTTTGTCTGAAACTGAAGAGATTTTAGTGTGCTTTGAGGAAATTTGTAGCTATTCATGTTAGAACATACGATGGACAGCTTTACACGGTCTGGCACTGATGTTTTACATTGGTGAAGCACAGTTAAGGGTGTGCTTTGTTGTCACATGAGTTGTATACCAAGTGGTGGGCACATACATCTGGGATCATTAGTGGGGTGGGAGGATTGTTAGGGATTCCAGTCCTGAACTGTAAACTATTGCAGGAAATAAAGGAAAATACAATATAGGGGCTAGAGCAAATGAGGACTCTAGCTACCTCTACAAGGTGGAACAGTGCAATCTTTTATCTACATTGTCAAATAATAATTTTAGATACAGAAGTACTAAGAAAGATACTTTTCTATTGTTGACCGAATTGTCAAATAATAATTTTAGATAAGCAGTACTAAGAAAAATGCTTTTTTGTTTGCCGATTTTTTCAGATTTTTTAAATGGTGCTTTCTGTTCCATGAGCAAGATGGGAGCCAGATTGAAGCAGTTGCATGAAATTGAACAGCTTGAGGCATGTTTTTAGTTGGGTCACAATGACAATGTCAGCTGTTTGGCTTTGGAGGTGGGGGAGGTGTGACAGTTCTTGTTTGTATTACCAGTTAAGGACATGTGTGCTGGTTGGCAGTCAGAAGCCAATTTACCATGTAAATCTTTAAGGTTTTTGTAAGATGCAGCTATTTTAGTTGGGCAACAAAAATAGTATCGGGGAAAACACACATCCCTGGCATACATCACAATGAACCATGAAAGTGGGTGAGCGCTCACCATTTACCCCATATCTTACAAAGGCCTTTAAATCCCAGTGGAAATGACTCAAGAGAGTTCCCAAATCTGCTTTCAGGCCCATAGCAATTAGTTTATCCCACAATCTGGAGCGATATATGCAGTCAAAGGCGCTTGACAAGCCCATAAACGCCAGCCTCCAGGAGCTACCCTTGCCTTGCTTATATTTGGCATCACATAGATGGTGAATTAGGCACTGCTCAATGGTACCAAGGCCTTTCCTAAAACCATACTGCGCTAGGGAAATAATGTTTCTCTCCAGTGTCCACTCAAGGAGACGATCCAGTAGAATGCGCTGATTATTTTTGTGACAGAATTCAGATGGGAAATTGGTCGATAGCATTTAGGATCCTGCATGTTTTTTCTTTTTAAATACAGGGACAATTGTGGATTCACTCAAGCATGAGGGGACGCCAGCCTTAAATACAGAATTAAAGGCATTAGTAAGCAGCGGTGACCAAAAGCCTGGGTTGGCCTTGAATATGTCCATAGGAACCCCATCAGGTTGTGGAGCTTTATTTATGGCACTGTTTTGGAAGGCCTTGGATACTTCCTCAATAGTGAAACTGACATTCAAGGGTAGTGGAACATCGGCCAGCCACTCCTCAGTACGGTGGGTATTGGATTGATAGATTTTGCTGAAATGCTCCACTCAGCTATCAGGGGCATGTGGGTGGTCACTAAATCAGGGGAACCACCAGGAGTGAGCGCTGCAAGATCTGAGTTCTAAAAAGTATGAGTGTCCTTGGCCTGTCAGGCATCTACAAGATTATCCCATTTCTTTGTCCTAAGTTCTACCTTCCTCTTTTTCAGGACCAAGTTGTAATACTTTCTACAAGCACTAATTAAAGCCTGATCCCTAGGGAGCTGCTTCAATGCCCAATGTAACTTATCGATAGCTGCTCTGTATGCCCTGAGTGTAAAAAACACACTTTACCTGAATGAGAAGTTGAGCATATGCTGACATGTTTCATAGGCCTGTCACGGTTCCATCACAGTGCAACATGAAACGTGGAAGAGAACATCTTGGTAGGTGCTCTCTGTCAGCAAGAGACAGAGACCACAATGGGATAGGCATCAAGAAGTGCAGGACACCATTCTATACATTTGTGAAGTCCTCGATGGATCTTCACTCCACTACTCTGAAAAAGATGTGAAATCTGTTCTGCTTCATGATTTGCCTTTTAAGGCACATTGAGTGATGTTATGATTACCAGTTGCCACTTTTGGTTCTGTATACCTTCTTGCCATTTCTCCTGATCCCTCTGGTCCTCTGAAAGAAGATGCTGATTGGGCTGTCAATAATCCTCAATGCTTCAGAGGGGGTGAGAAGGGTGTTATAGTTGTTGTTGATTCACCTCTCAATCCTTCCTACGTTGAAATTTCCCATCTGGAAGAACTCTTTCATGATGGTGAGGAAAAGTTTCCACCCCATTCTGGCGACCCTTCTAAACGACCTCACTCCCTTTGCACACACCTTAATGCCTGTCTGTTCAGCAGGCAGGGCTCCAATATTTGGACTTGGCTTGGTACACTTTTGCTTTCTGCCCACAGACAATCAATGAATGTTTTGCAGGTAATGCTCTGCTATTGACGTAGACCTGTTTTGTATCACCCCAACAGATTTAATGTTTTTGCTGTCCTTGTTCCGAGACTCCATAAATGTAGAACTGTAGGGGCTACTTGGTGGAGATTTCTGTGTTCAAAAGAACACAGAGGCTAGGTCCTCCTTTTTCTTTCCGCTAATGTTTGTTTCAAAGGGATTGAGAATGGTTTCCTCCAAAATCGTTTGTGAAACCCTTGCGTTCACATGCTTTAAGAACGCCTAATATGTAGACTTTTCTTCTGATATCACTTAGGCTCACCAAGTAAGTGCATTTTTCTCAGAAGAATAATCTGCCTATCTTTTTCCCTCCTTACTCTTCCAGGCTGTCAAAGTTTTACGTCTTATTCCCAAAAATAGCATGATTTATCATGTTTTTGCGATGAAGGTGTTTAGGATTGAACCACTAGAGAAAGAGACCCCTGAGTGCCTCTGGGCTTACTCCACAGCACTTCAAGCTGCTGTTTCGTACTTTAGAGACTGGTTTTATTTGTGGGTATATGTCAGGCTGGCTTATGATTTTCCATTTAAACTTCGACTGACCATTAATGCTTGATTGTGTTGAGGGTGAGAGGGCTAATTTTGGTCGAACTGTCCTGCAGAACTTGAATGAGATGTGATTTGATGTAATTGTATCTCACTTCTTCTTACACCACCATTGTGGCTTCTACTGCTTTGATCTTCTTTAAAAAAAAATGAGGATTCTTCAGTAGAAAGAGATAAATTAGAGCAATATGTTGCTTATATTTGGTATTGTATTGCAGCATTTGTATAGCGCTTTCTACCCCTATGTTGGTTGCTAAGTGCTTGTCTACATGAGTAGCATGCCTAACCATGTAGGGTTTGTGGTTGGAAGGATGTTGTTTTGTTTAGATACTATGTGGGAAGTGTTTCCATGTCGAGCGTGATGACCACTAAGGTGCAGTGATCGTGTTCTTGGATGCTGCACATAGTAGTATCTTGGATGATGAAGTGTAAGAGACAGACGCACAGTTTTATGGTTTTCAGCATGCTAGCAGCGGCGGTTCCTCTACAATGGCGGAGGAGCGTCACCCCACTGCCTGGCGCAGAGCCAGCAAATGTAAAATAAAATGTTCTTGCATCGTTTTAATTTGCATTTGCCTGCTCTTAGCCCGCGTAGAGCGGGGTGGGCCGAGGCATGGGAGGGGGGAGGAGTGCTACGTGCACTTCACTCCCTAAGTGCTCATGTGTGTTTGGCCGGCCGTCTGAGGTCGACCAAAAAGCACATGCACACTTAGGTTTCTCCTGCACAGCTGCATTGAGCAGCCGGGCGAGAGAAACCCCCACAGACTCCCTGGCCTGAGCAGAGCGTCTTTCTAGCCCACTCAGGCCAATCCCCGCGCTGATCTGCAGCACTACCCTTTATTTGTTGGGGCCGCCACTGAATGCTAGTAGCTTTGAATAGCTCTGCATGTCCCTTTATGGTATTTCATATGACAGTGTTCTTAGCTGGTTGCTAGACTGGGTTGTCCAAACTGAGATTTTTATGTATAGTTGTGGTCCTGAGCTGGCATGGTTGGAGGTAGAGAGAAGTGGAGAAATCTGTTGGGATGAACATTTTTGTTATTATCCTATATCTGAGTGTTTTTGTGGCATGTAAAGAAGCGGTCAGATTGCATAGATATTTGGGACCTACAGTGAACTGACTTTGTTAAAGCCCTCCAAAATTGTCCAGTAATATGTGACAGATCAATTCAATTATTCCATGCCTGTTTATTTAGTGATGTTTGGCTGTACAGTGCTGCTGATGGAAAACCCTCATAGCAGATATGTCTTGTGTGAGTTAATAGAGCATAAATCTTGAAAATATTTTGCATGAACAAATGAAATGAAACAGGAATTTGAAATTTACACATTGCACACATTAGATACAAAACAACATGAAAATGGAGTTTAGAGTAGCAGAAGCACCGTAAAAGAGTGCTTTTCTTAATAAAAGATAAGTATACATGCAAATTTATACATTTACATATAATACGTGAAAAGAGAAAATTGTGGCCTAGTGTCATAATGGAGTGCTATGGGGAAATAAAATAGAAGAAAAATGTGGTGGTATTGGCACTAAATTAAGTATTAGAAGTTTGAGATATTAGAGGATGATAGTGGAAATGGAATAGATTATGAAATGGTTGAAACGAGATTTAGATTGTGACATGAGTAATACGTTCTAATAATAATACATGAATATTAATAAGATTTATGAAGTTAATATGAATTTATATCATGCCGGAACAATGGAAGGTCCATTTTGAGGGAGTTTACAATTATGGACATAGTGAGGGATCTATTAATGACCTAAATTCCTGTTCTTTTTTTTTTTTGTAAACCTTTTTATTGAGTTTTTCAGGTTCAGACAGAATATACAAAAAACAACATAATTTGCAATTATTCATCATAGTTACATTAAGTTGCCAGAATGTAGTGCAAGTGGGTTGGTTGAATGTTTGGGCGTGCTGAGCCCGGTGCGCGCAGCATATACGTTCAAGGGTGTTCTGGATCTGTAGCAGAGTGTTTGGTATTTGGGCATTGTTTGTGCATATCTGCTGCTGGTATTGATTGTCTATGTGTGTGGCTTTCAACGAACCAACTGAGGGTGTAACTTGGTAGGTGGGAGTGGGGATGGGTTTCAGGGCTTGTGACACTGCGTTGTCTTCGGCGGCCTGGTGACCACCAGGTGCTGCTTTCTTACTATGGCGTGTATGGGTATTGTGTAGGGGGAGGGGGGGAGGTACCTCACGGGCGGCTGTGTGAGGGGTGCGAGGTGTGACGTCGCCTGGGTGGCAGCCGGGGATTCTGTAGGTGTCATGTGTGCTAGTTTAAAGCTGTGGAGGAGCGTTGCCCATTCCATGGATATAGGGTGGCGTCGCGTCCCTCGTGCCTCCTCTAGCCTGATCGTATCTTCTTCTGCAGCGCCTCATTTTATGACTACTCCCTTTCATGCCTCTATTGGAGGACCTGTAGGTGAGCGCCAATGCATAGTGATGCTTCGTTTCGCAAGGAATAGGGCTAACTCTGCAAATTGCGTTTCTATCTTTTTTCTTTTTCGGACGCTTGAATATACCTAGGGCACAAGCCTCTCACGTGTCGAGGCCCGTCAGGCCAGTAGTTGTCGGTATCATGGACCAGTATATCTGTAGCGCGGGGCATGTCCAGAGCATATGCACAAATGCGGCGCTGGGCAGGTGGCAACCGGGGCATTCAAACTGTGTTGCGGGATAAAATCGCTTGAGTCGCGCTGGAGTGAGATACGCCTGGTGTAGTATGTTAAACTGTATATTTTTGAAGCGCTGGTTGCGCAATACCTTCTTATGGTGCTCTAGGGCTGCGAGCCATTCTCTGTTGTGCAGTGCACGACCAAATTCCTCTTCCCATTTTGATCGGAGTCGCGTTAGCGGCCTGGCCGTGAGTTCTATGATGGATTTGTAGATCCATGTGATGAGGTGGCACCCTGTACCCATGTTCAGTATCGCGTGCAGAGTGGGGTGTGTCTGTGGTTCACCGTCCGTTAGGCTCCATGTTTTCCTACAATCAGAGATGAGCTGCCTGTGTAAGAGGAACTGACCGGCAGGGAGCCCGCTCCCCTCCGTGAGGCTCTCAAAGGAGGCCAGTTGCCCCTCCGTGAACATTGCTTCCACTTCTGTGAGTGCATATTCTGTCCAGACTTGCATGTCCCTGACCGTGTAATGGTCGCGCCCCCTGGGGAGACCTGCTAGTGGCAAAAGTGGAGAGTACAACGGTGTAGCGCCAGAGAGGCGGTGGAGTCTTAGCATGCAGGATCGAGCATGGGATGTGTTTGGTTCGGCCTGGTACCTTGGAGAAGAAGTCTGTGTATCGTAGGTATCATCAGGGGCCCCGATTGTGTATCCGTCTCTTCAAGGTGTCGCCCGGCTGTCCAGCATGACAACCATTGCAGCTGTGCTGCGAGAAAGTAGGCCTCAAAGGATGGGGCGCCTAGTCCGCCCTGGTCCCTTGGGAGTTGCAGTGTCGCTAGAGCTACTCTTCGGCGTCCTCTCCCCCAAATCAGTGATTTGAGCAAGGAGTTTAACTCCCGGAAGAAGGCTTGTGGAGGTATCACCGGGACGTTTGCGAAGTAGTAAAGGAGGCGGGGTACCACCGTCTTTGACAAGGCCACCTTCCCTATGGGGGCCAGGGGTAGCATGCGCCAGAAGTTAATCTGGGTTTTAATGCCTCTTAGGGCTCTGTAGTGTTTGCCCTCGAGGAGATCGCTCGGGGTGTGGTAGAGTCTAATACCTAGGTACCTCGGGCATCCCAGTTCCATGCCAGCCTGACCGCCCCAGCTCCTATTTCCTGTAGGGAAGCGTCCGGGTGGAGGGGGTAGATGGTAGACTGTTCCCAATTCACCTTCAGTCCCGCCACCCTCCCGAAGTCGTCTAGTGTGGCCCAGAGCGGAGAGAGGTCCATGGTGATGTCTCTAATGTAGATGTGAAGGTCGTCCACGTAAAGTGACACGCTGTGGGTGCGGCCCTCCAGTGGAATGCCCCAATGTTCGCCTCCCTCCCTAAGCCTAATCGCCAGTGGCTCTATTGCGAGGGCGAACAACAGGGGGGACAATGGGCACCCTTGGCATGTCCCACGGGTCACCTGGAGGGGGTGTGAAATATGTCGGCCTATGCGGACCCGAGTCGTGAGGTCAGTGTATAGCAGTTTGATATGTGCCATGAGATTGGGGCCGACCCCCACCCGCCACAGGACCGCGAGCAGGTACTGCCATGCCAGGGTGTCAAAGGCTTTTTCGAGGTCCAGCACGAGCACGTGGTGTGTGGGAAGCGGCCCGCACCCCGTCCTGCACATGGAAGAGCCTGCGGATGTTCTGGGAAGTATTTCTCCCGGGCACGAATCCGCACTGGTCGGGATGTACAAGGTTGGGAAGTACCCCCATGAGCCTGTCCGCTAGGATCTTGCCTAATATTTTGCAGTCCGCTGCGCTGTGAGCAGAGTTATTGGTCGGTATGATGACCTGAGTAAGGGGTCTCGGTCTGGTTTAGGAAATGTCACTAGTATTGATTCACGCATGGATTTGAGAAGTGTCCCGGTCTCTAAGGCTGCTTTGTAAACTATGTCTAGCTTCGGGGCCAGCTGAGAGGAGAACGTGCCGTAGTATTCTATTGGGAAGCCATCGTGGCCAGGGGCTTTGTTTTTGGCCAGGTGGTGGATCGCGCTTTTAATTTCTGTCGGCGTGACCTGTTCCTCCTGGAACGTCCTGTCAGTGGCGGTTAACTGGGTCATGGTGATGGGGTGCAAGATTCTGTATATGTGCTCCTCCCTGTCTGGTAGCGGCTTTCTGTACAGTTCTGCATAATACTCGTGGAAGGCTTGTCTGATCTCCGTCTCTGTATAGGTGATGGTGCCTGCTGCGTTTATGATGCTAGTAATGGGTTGCGTGTCTAGGTTTTGCCGTATTAGCCAGGCTAGCAGGGTCTCGGCTCGGTTCCCCTCTCTATGAGTTCTAGTGGCATGGGCTCGGAAATTGTATCTGCGCTGATCTGCGCAGGCTTCTGCATATTTGGTCTTGGCCTCTGCTAATTGTGTGGGAGGAATCGCATTTTTGTCCGCTTCTTTGGACAGCTGTGTGAGACGTAGCTCTGCTGTTTGAATCATCTGTTCTAGTGTTTTCCGTACTCCTGTGATTTGCCTAATGCAGGCTCCCCTCATGACCACCTTAAAGGCGTCCCACTCCAGTGTCCTGGAAGTCGTCGTGTTTGCATTGTCAGTGAAGTAGTGCTGTATGTTTTCCCTCTGTTCGTTCTGGAACACCGGGACTTCGAGACAGTCCTGTGGGAGTTGCCACATGGGGATTGGTGGTGAGGGCGGGCGCCATCCGAGAGTCGCTATGTGCGCGTCGTGGTCCGAGAGCATCCTACCTAGGTAGATCGAGTGTTGGATCATGGGGAGAATCACTGGTGTTCATAAGAACTGGTCCAGTCTTACTCGTAAGTCGTGGGGGATGGAGTGGAAAGAGTAGAGTTTAGTTGTCGGGTGCGTGTGCCGCCAAGCGTCAGCTAACAAACACTGGTTCGACCATGCACGGAGGCGGGCTGTTTGCACGTGGGCGTGTGAGGTCGGGATGGGAGGGTGGGATCTGTCTAGATTGAGGTCTAGTGCACAATTGTAATCCCCTCCTAAGATCCATGGTGAGGTGGTGAATTGGGCTAAGCTTTTCGATAAGGTCTCCCAGAACGCTGTTTGCTCTGTATTGGGCGCTTGATGTATGCATGGATGGCGTAACGCTTGCGAGCTGTGTGTATGCCCTGGGCGTTTAGAGTGAGGAATTTAATGTCTGTTGTGGGGGTTAAGGGGGCTTGTGGACGCGGGGGTGGGTGGGGGACCATGGAGTCCTACCTGGTGTCCTTAGGATGGGAGCGCATGCACCTGGTGCGAGGCCTGGGTGTGCCAACGAGTGTAGTAGCCCTACGTGTCGGGATGGGTATAGGGTCGGGGTGTAACGAGGGATTGAACCACAACTGCTACGGGCTGAAGTCCCAATGCATGGGATCTGCTGCAACGGACAGCACATCCAAACTGGTACTAACGTGTACCCTACCCTCTAGTGTTTCGTGAGGGGGGGTTCTTCTGGCTAGCGCATGCCTCTGAGACTCCTGCGTGGAGGGGATTGTGGGCCCTATGGGTCTACGTGTGTGGCTTGTAGGGGCCTTTGGAGCAAGTGGTCTTGTGGCGCGGTCGTCCGTGTCGTGCGCTGTGTGGTCGCTGTCATGGTGACGAAGAGTTCCTAATGTGGAGGTTTGGTGTGTGAATCATTGCGGAGCGTCCCTATATGAGTGTGTCCGCTGTTTCCGGGGTGACTGTTGGCAAAGACTCTGAGTTCCCATCGGAGCTGCTGGTTTCGTTGGGGTCTTCTTCTGGTGTGAAGATGTGAGGACCATCTTCATTGTCCGATGCTGAGAGTTGCACCCCCAGCTCCGCCGCTGCCCGGATAGCCTTCCGTCGCTCCGCTATGCTTTGCTCCAAATTCGGAGATTGCAGTGTCTTACTTTGCAGTTGCGCTCCTGCTCGACTTTGGGTGCCATTCGTCCTGCGCTGCGGGGGTCTGGGTGCGTTTGGCTTGTGCGTTCGGGTGTTTCTTTGGTTTTGGTTAATTTGTAGGTTTAACTCTAGCCAGTCCAGGGCTTCCCGCTGGTCTGTAAAGAAGATTGTGGCGTCATTATGGATGACTTTGAGCCACGCCGGGAACAGAAGAGAGTATTGGACATTTTTGTCTCTCAGCAGTTGTTTGACTTCCAGGAATGACGCCCTTCTCCGTTGCACTGCCTTGGAGTAGTCTGGGAAGAGCATGACCTGCTTGTCTTCCTGGCGGCCCGGAGTATAGCATCTCTGTCCCGAAAATGGAGGAGTTGGACCAGCATGGAACGCGGGAGTGAGCCTGGGGGCGGGCGTCTTGCTGACACCCGGTGCGCGCTCTCGACCGAGAAGAAGGCGGTGAGCTCCTCGCGTGGTGTGAAGGACCGGAGCCAGGTTTCTATGTATTTGATAGGATCTTTCCCTTCCACTCCTTCCGGCAGATTTAGTATGCGCAGGTTGCTGCGCCTGGAGCGTCCTTACAGGTCGTCTGTTTTTTCTTCCAGCATCGCTACTCTGGCCTGCAGATCTTTCATGGAGTCCTGTTGTGCTTAGGCTTGGGGCTGCAGTACGGACAGGGCTTTTTCTCCGTCCGCCAACCGCCGGTGGTCATCTCGTAGCAGATTGAGGTCAGTGGCTAGAGTGCTGAATCGCTTCACCATAGTGACTCGTGAGTGCTCTATAGCCGCCAGGACCCTGTCGAGCTTGTCTGACATGACGGTATTAGAGTCTGTGTCTGTGGTCTGGGCCTCTTGGGTTGGCGACTAAGATCGCGTTGCGTTGGGAGGCTGGGGTCCCCCCGTCGCATTTGGGCGTCCCATGTTCGGGTGTTGATTGCGCAGCTGCTGCTCTCCTGTACAGCCTACGGGCGTAGGGCGTCTGTAGTGTCCTGTGGGCGGTCCGGCACCCGTGTTGGCGGATTACTGGTGGGCGTCTATCTGAAAGAGACACGTTAGTGACAGATTCCTTACCTTAGAATATCCCCAGGCGTCAGGCTGGATCCGGAAAGTTTTTGCGTAGCAGTACCCTTGCGCGTCGGTAGGCGGCGTCGTGCGGCTCCGCGTTTGTCGCCGGCGTTGGGATCGCCGGGATGACGTCGCGGGCAGCACTTAGACGCCGCCCCTGCGCGCTGACGTCAGTTCTTTCTTTTTCCGCGCCAGTAAGCGCAGATCCGGGAAGAGCAGTGCCCTAGTCATTTTTTGACTACGTTTTCTGGTGATTTTTTCACTGTTTTCTCGAGTCTCTCGACTCCGAAGGTGTTGGTAGGGATGCCCGGCTTCAAGCCATGCGACCCCTGTGGTCGAATGATGTCGATCACAGACCCGCATCAGGAGTGTCTTTACTGCCTCGGCCGCGACCACGACACCAAGTCGTGCCCCGACTGCCGGGCCTTGCATCCGAAGGCTTTGCGAGAGCGGTCTCGAAAGCTCCTCGAGGTCCGGCAGTCGGCTCCGCTCCACGCCAAGTCCCGGTCACGTGAGAGGTCGAGGGGCCGGTCGTGGAGTCCTCATCGGTCGTCGGGGTCCAAGTCTTCGCACTCCTCCGGTAAGTCGAAGCATAAGAAGTCAAAGAAGCGTCATCGCTCGACGACTTCCCCTCGCCGGTCTCGCGACTCGACTGAGGGTCCTGTCGGCACCGTCCCCGCGGCTCCGGGAGTGCCTGTGGAGCCGCCCCCGCATTACCCATCCTTCCCGGGTTCGGGGGCGACTCCGGCCGAGATACAGGAGTTCCTGTCGGCCATGGCCCGCCTCTTCGGGCCTCAAGGTCCCCCCGGTGCGCCTTCGGGCCCCGCGGGCCCTGATGGGGTTTCTCCGGCGCCGCCGGCGACTCCGGCGCCGCCTGCCACACCAGCCTCGGTCCCGGCCCCGGCCTCGACCCCGGCTCCGGTGCTGCCACAACCCCGATCGATGCCGGTTGACCTGACGACACCTCCACCGGCGCCGATCTCTCCGGTGCCGTTCCCGACACCGCCCGGGGCTCCGGGCGGCGTCGTTCCCCGGTTATCTCCGGATCCGGACACGGCGCCGGACCGGCGTCGCTCGACGCCGGCTCCGACGCCGATGGGACCTTGGGTCCCACATGTCCCTCCTCCTTATTTTGAACCAGAATTGGAGGACGCAGAGGACTGGGAGGGGTCTGATGACCCTCTCACACAGCAGTGTGAGTTTGATCAGGACTGGGCTGAGGAGCTTGGGGATGCCAATGGTCTGGACACCTCCCCTGACTCTGGCATGCTGTCTCCTCCTTCCGTGGCAACGGAGGAAGGAGCAAATTTTGCAACGGTGTTGCGTAGAGCAGCTGGGGCCTTACACCTCCAGTTGCCTACAGTGGCTGTCAGAACTAACATCCTGACGGAAGTGCTTCAGCCGGCGGCTACCTCCTCGGAGCCACTGCTGCCGTTTAACGAGGCGCTTTCAGACGTTCTTTTGGGCACCTGGTCCAAGCCCACCACAGGGGGCTCCTGTGGATAGGAACGTGGCCCGACGCCATCGCCCTGCTCCGGGTGACCCCCTGTTCCTCTCCCAACACCCCACCCCTGAGAGCTTGGTGGTCCAAGCCTCTGCTTCCCAAAGCGCCTTCCCTACCGCTCCCCCGGATAGGGAATCCAAACGCCTGGATCAATTTGGGAAGAAGGTCTTTTCTTCCTCCAGTGCTGGCTTGCGGTCCGTCAATACCACTTGCCTCTTGGGCCGATATTCCCACTCCTTGTGGGATTCGGTGGCGCAAGTTCTGCCCCAGTGTCCTGAGGAGGTCCAGACACTGCTTACCTGCGCCATTGCGGAGGGAAGAGATGCGGCAAAGTACACCATCAGATGTGGCCTTGATACCGCCGACTCGCTAGGCAGATCGCTTGCGACGACAGAGGCGCTGCGCCGTCACGCCTGGCTGAGAACCACTGGTTTCTCGGGTGATGTCCAAAACACCCTTATGGACATGCCCTTTGATGGGATCGGTCTTTTTGGGAACAAGGCAGACCATGCGCTGGAGCGCTTTAAGGACTCGCGGGCTACGGCCAAGTCCCTGGGCCTTTCTCCTGTACGCCCTCGGCAGCCGTCTGCTTCTCGCCCCTTTTGTGGCCACCGAAGGGGCGCCCAGTCACGTCCGCTGCCCAGCCACCGGCCCGCGCAGCAAACGTCTTCGCTTGGCCGAGGACGTGGCTCCCGCCGTGGCGGGTCGGGCAACCAGCGTGCGGGTCAGGCCACCAACCCCGCCCCGTCCGCGGCCTCCAAGCCCTCCTAGTCCTTCTTTTCAGGTGCACAGCACGCCAGTAGGGGGCAGGGTCCGCCATCACCTTCACCACTGGCGTGCCATCACCTCGGACAGGTGGGTCTTGGACATTGTCCGAAGGGGCTACTCCCTCCCCTTCGAGACCATCCCCCCAGCCATGCCACCTCAATTCCACCGCATGTCAGGGGATCACTTGGTGCTTCTTCAGAAGGAAGTTGCGGCCCTCTTGGCCAAGAGGGCCATCGAGCGCGTTCCGACCCCAGAAGTAGGACGTGGTTGCTACTCCCACCACTTTCTGGTGCCCAAAGAGGACAAGGAGGACATGCGTCCTATCTTGGACCTCCGGAACGTCAATCGCTTCCTCCAGAAGGAGAAGTTCAAGATGCTCACCCTAGCTCAGGTCTTGACTGCTCTCGACCCTGGAGACTGGATGGTAGCGTTGGACTTGCAGGACGCATATTTCCACATCCCAGTCCTGCCGGCCCACCGGCGTTACCTGCGGTTCACGGTAGGCCTCGAGCATTTTCAGTTCACCGTGCTCCCCTTTGGCCTTACCAGCGCACCTCGGGTGTTCACAAAAGTGTTGGCGGTGGTCGCAGCTCATCTGCGCCGGGCAGGGGTTCCAGTCTTCCCCTACCTCGACGACTGGCTGCTGAAGGCGGGCTCGTCCCAGGCAGTCGTCTCCAGACTACGGCCGAACTCCTGCACTCGCTGGGGTTCTCCATCAACGTGCCGAAGTCGCACCTGATTCCTTCTCCACAGCTCCTTTTCATCGGAGCAGTTCTGGACACGACGCAGTTTCGGGCCTATCCTCCCGATCGGCGAGTCCGGGATATTCAGGCTATGATTCCTATCTTTCGGCCTCTATCCTGGGTTTCGGTACGGATGACCCTGAGGCTGCTGGGCCTCATGGCCTCCTGCATCCTGCTGGTCGATCATGCCAGATGGCATATGCGGGCTATGCAGTGGGACCTGAAGTTCCAGTGGGCGCAGCACCAGGGCAGCCTGTCCAATCACGTCCAGATCTCGGAGGGGACTGCAAAACAGTTGCAGTGGAAGCTCTCGAACCGGCAATGGATCATGGGCAGATCCCTCTCCCTTCCCCAGCCAGAGCACACAGTTGTGACGGACGCGTCCCTTCTGGGATGGGGCGGTCACGTGGGAGAGGCGGAGATCAGAGGCCTCTGGTCTCCGGCGGAGTCCCGGCTCCATATCAACATTCTGGAGCTCCGGGCGATCCGACTTGCACTCAAGGCATTCCTTCCCTCTGTCAAAGGGAAGGTAGTGCAGGTGTTCACAGACAACACCACCGCCATGTGGTACTGCAACAAACAGGGCGGGGTGGGGTCGTGGTCCCTATGTCAGGAGGCTCTGCGCCTCTGGACATGGCTGGAACATCAGGGCATATTCCTGATGGTTCAACACCTGGCAGGTTCCCTGAACGCCAGAGCGGACGAACTCAGCCGCAGGTGCATGATGGATCACAAATGGCGTCTTCACTCGGAGGTGGCGCAAGGTCTCTTTCAGTAGTGGGGAGAGCCTTGGTTAGATCTGTTCGCCACCGAAGAGAACGCGCAATGTCAGCAGTTCTGCGCGTTGGAATTTCCAAGGCGGCACTCGCTAGCGACGCTTTTTGTCGCGAGTGGAGTTGCGGTCTGTTGTACGCCTTTCCGCCTATACCACTTCTACCCAGAGTGTTGAAGAAGATTCGGCGCGACCGGGCCCAAGTCATTCTTGTGGCTCCGGACTGGGCTCGAAGAGTTTGGTATCCCGAGCTACTCAGTATGAGCGTCGATCCCCCGATCCGTCTGCCTCTTCGGGAGGATCTTCTGTCGCAGCAGCAGGGGACGGTCCTCCACCCGAACCTGTCCAGTCTACACCTGCTTGCGTGGTGATTGAGCGGCGGCCGTTGATTGCTTTTGACTTGCCTCCCGAAATTTGTGATGTGATTCTGGCAGCCAGGCGTCCCTCCACTAAGATGGTATACGCCTGCAGGTGGAACAAGTTTGTGGCATGGTGCACAGCAAAGGCTGTGAATCCCCTTTCTGACCCTCTTTCTGAGGTTCTTCTGTTCCTTCTTTCTCTGGCCCAACAGGGTTCTGCCCTGGGTACCATCAAGGGCTATCTTTGTGCAATCTCGGCCTTCCTCAGGCTTCCTGATCAGCCCTCTCTTTTAAGTCCCCTGTTGTTAACAGGTTTCTTAAAGGCATTACGCACCTCTTTCCTCCTGTTCCGTTTATAATGCCTCAGTGGGACTTAAATTTGGTTCTTCACCTTCTTAATGTGCGCTCCCTTTGAGCCTCTGCATAACTGTCCTCTTCGTCTTCTGACTCTGAAGACAGCCTTTCTGGTGGCCATCACCTCCGCTCGGCGGGTGAGTGAGCTCCAGGCTCTTTCATGCAACCCCCTTTCTGTCTGTTCATCCAGACAAGGTTGTTCTTCGGACGCGTCCGTCCTTCTTGCCAAAGGTGGTTACTGCCTTCCACATTGGGCAGACCATCACTTTGCCCACCTTCTTTCCGCCTCCGCATCCTTCCAGAGAGGAAGATAGTCTCCACCGTCTGGACCCAAAACGTGCGCTTTCCTTTTACCTCAACCGCACACAACAGTTCCGGGTGGATGACCAGCTCTTTGTTGGCTACGTGGGCGCCAAAAAAGGTCGGGCGGTACACAAGAGGACCATCTCCCGCTGGGTCATCTTGTGTATCAAGGCCTGTTATTCTTTGGCTAAGAAGGAGCCTCCTGTTGGGCTGCGTGCCCATTCCACCAGGGCTACGGCTGCTACCACGGCTTTAGGCCGCGGTGTTCCGTTGCAGGATATATGTCAGGCAGCTACGTGGGCCTCGCTGCACACGTTTACCAAGCATTACTGCCTTGACAGCCAGGTCCTCCGGGACAGCTTCTTTGGCCATTCTGTCCTCCGGGACTTCCTTGTCTGAATCTGTTCGCAGACCCACCACCGGGGTTGGTATTGCTGGGGTATCTATTCTAAGGTAAGGAATCTGTCACTAACGTGTCTCTTTCAGATGCACAAGTTACTAACTTGTGTAACGATATATCTGTAAGAGACAGTAGTTAGTGACAGATTCCTTACCGCCCCACCCATCCTCCCCGTTCTGCGAACTGATTTCTAGGGTTAAGGACATCCCTTTCAGGGCCCTAGTATTTTTCAGACACCTATGTCAGCTTCTTGCATGGCTCTGCGTTCCTGGCGCGGAAAGTCGTGTACAGAACTGACGTCAGCGCACAGGGGCGGCGTCTAAGTGCTGCCCGCGACGTCATTCCGGCGATCCCGACGCCGGCGACAAACGCGAAGTCGCACGACGCCGCCTACCGACGCGCAAGGGTACTGCTACGCAAAAACTTTCCGGATCCAGCCTGACGCCTGGGGATATTCTAAAGTAAGGAATCTGTCACTAACTACTGTCTCTTACAGATATATCGTTACACAAGTTAGTAACTTGTGCATTGGTTCCCCTAGGTGGTGCGGATCCAGCAGGTAGGTCTCTTCAGCGACGATGGGTGGGGCGGGGATCTCCCCCACAACTTCAGCAGGCGCACTGTCGGGACTTCTCCGTGCCTTTGCTAGCCCCACGCGCGTTCCACTCTCTGTTTGGTGTGGGTACCGGGTGTTCCCCTCCTTGCGTGGGTGCTATTGCTTTGGGGGGGATAGGAGAGGGGAGGTGTGGCGTCTATTCCGGACGCACTTCTGCCGTTCCGCGCCCGCCCCCCCCCGTCTGGGGTCTGCTGCGTCTAGATTGTCCCGGTTCTTCGGTTGGGCGTTGGGGCTGCATTCAGTTAGTTGAGGGCCCGCGTTCCTCGCCCCGTTGGCCTGATCCCGGTAACGGTGGTGTTCGGATCACTCCCAGCCTGTTGCTTGCTGTTGTGTGTCCTCCGCTAGGGGCCTGGCGTCTGTGGATCCGCTCCCCCGTAGTGTTGTTCCTCCCTTGGTGGCAACAGTTGTCCCCGGCTGTTTGGGACCCGTTCTGTCTGCTGTGTCCGCACGTCAGCGGTTGCGGTCTCGCCTTTCACGCCGGTTTGTAGGCGCCGGATATGGGGGCTGCGGGTCCTGCCTCCTCCCTTTCTCCCACAATGTCTGCGCACCTGTGGCCCCCCACCCCCCAGAGTCCCCCGGTGTCTGTTGTCCGTGGGGCCTCGAGCCCCTTTAGCAATCAAGGTTGTGGGGGGGGAGCAGAAGGTTCACTGGGGAGGCGGGTGGGGGATAGGCGCAGACTCACCGGTTGCTTTCGGTGTTGCTGGTCGTGCCGCTTTCGTGGTCCCGGATTGGGACAGCTCCTTCAGGGTGGGTCGGCGTCTGTTGGGGGTCTCCAGGTCGCTCAGTGCCACTGAGAGGTTCCTGCCGCCAGCTCCTCAGGGACCCCCCGGCGATCGGCGCGGCCTACTCAGGCCGGGACGGGGGATCCGGCGCTCGGAATCACGCTCAGACCACGACTTTGTGCCTTTTTCCCCCCGGACCTCATGGCAGACCCTCCGTGACAGGATTGTTGTCTCCCTAACCGCCGCTCCTCACTTGGGGGTCATGTGCGCACCTTCCGCCAGCGATTTGTTGGTAGACCGTGTCCTCCTGGGTGCTTGGATCCCGGAGTTCACCCGTGCCGTCCGGCCGCCTCCGACAGGTGTTGGGTGGTCGCCATCTTGGGATCAGGCGTCCCGCCCTCGCGTGCGTCCGTCCGCTTCTCTTCTCCGTTTCGGTGCCTCATCGGTTCAGGGACTCGGCATGCGCCCCCTGGCAGGTTATAAAGCTCCCACTTTAGCGGATGGATGGCACTTGTCGGGCCCGTGTGCGGAGCCTCAGGAAAACGCGTCCGCCATCGTGGCTGGTTAAGCCACGTCCCTACCTAAATTCCAGTTCTAGTGATTCCCCTATTACCTTTCTTCTTGATGATGTAAGGTTGTGCATCGGGGGATTGTCCCGGAACAAGGCCCCCGGACTCGATGGGATCCCCCCGGACCTTTTCCGGGACAATATTGATGTATGGGCTCCGGTTCTGACCAGGGTACTAAATGCCGCAGTTAGGACAACAATGCCTCCTTCATGGTCTACTGCTACCATCAATTCGATTTTCAAGAAGGGGGACAGGGATAACCCTCACTATTACCGCCCTATATCCCTTATTGATTCCACAGTTAAGGTTCTGGGCCGGGTTTTATTAAATAGGCTCTCTGACTGGGCTGGCACAAATCAAATTATTTCGGAGGTGCAATGTGTATTCCGTACAGGAAAGTGAACTCTGGAGTAGTGCTTAAATCTTTATCTTTTAATTTCTAAGTACACGATTGACCGATCTGGAGCCCTCTTCTGGGGTTTTATGGCTCTCACTTCAGCATTCGACCGGGTGAACCGGAAGAAATTTTGGACTTTACTCGGGGGCTTAAGGGTTGAGCCGTCGATTATAAATGTATTAATGACTCTTCATGCTGACACCACTGCCGCAGTCAGATACTCTCAAGAAGGGGGTATCACTGATTATTTTAAATGTTCCAGGGGGGTTCCCCAAGGATGCATTTTAGCCCCTTTTTTATTTACGTTATATATTAATGGTCTAGAATCCGCCCTGATATTACTACAGACTGACCCCCAATGGTAGGTAGGAGACCGGTGCCATTCCTGTTGTATGCGGACGACACAGTACTGATAGCGCGCACACCAATGGGACTGCAGGCCCTAATAGATGGGTTTGTTTGTTTCTTTCATGAATGGGTTGGACCTGTCACCTAATTCACAAAATCATATGTTATGGAACAAGATAATCGAGGAATGAGATCAAAGACCTATATGGCAGGAACCCACAGTTTAGCCAAGGTTCCGGCTTTTTCATACTTAGGAATTTTGTTTGATGCTAAATTAAATTGGAAACAAATGCTGGAGGGGAAGGTAATGGAGATGAAAAAAATCTATGGGAGCTATTGCAAATAACGCCCACAGATTAGGCACTTGGTCACCGGAGGTGATTTTAAAGTAATACCAGTCTTTTTGCATCCCTAAGGTCTTGTATGGTAGCGAGGTCTGGGGGTATATGGCGGTCAATAAATGACAGACTCCACAATATAAATATTTGAGACGAATCCTGAAGGTCCCCCAGGGAACCCCCTCGTATTCTGTACATGTAGAATTAGGTACTAAGTATATAACTGACCTGGTGGCAGTCAAGCCTTTGCTGTGCTGGGTGAAGATCTGGTCTAGCAATGACACAGCTTTTAATTGTTCAGTAATATTGGACTGCCTCTCATTAGACCATTCATTTAAAATCCCGTGGTTAAGGTATGTCAAGGAGACCCTCATGGCCTTAGAAAAAGCAGACCTTTTCCTGAAACAACACAGTGAAGCCCCAGGATTTGAAATTAGTTAAAGGGTTGTTTCATAAAAGCGCCACTGCTTTCCAGGATGGGAACGAGCTTAGTAAACTTGTGGTAAGACGGAATGTTTTAGTTAAATCAGTCCAGGGCATGGAGAATTATCTCTCAATTTTAACCAGTGCCTATGATAGATTTTTAATTACTCATTTTAGATTAAATCTACTTCACCACCTATTGGCATCACCAGCTGGTTTTGTATTACATGTGTAGGATAGAGGTCCCCGTGGCTGCGACAATCGGTCTCTACAGGATACCCTACATTTTGTTTTTTTATGTAAATATTTTACTCATCCTAGGAGACTGTTTCTCAAACCTTTTTTTAAAAGAACTGAGATTTAGGCATGCTCGTGTAGCTCTTTTGCCTAACCTTCGCAAGCTCTAAGTAGTAACGACCTTCTTAAAAGTTGCATTAAGATCAAGAAACTCGAGATGTGACTGATGGTTGCTAGGGCTGTTTTTGCACACATTTTGATAGGTTGTTTTTTAAAATGAACTGTTATCGTTTCTATTTTTGTCTCTTTTATGGATGTGATTATTGCCGAATAAAGATTATTATTTCGTTTTAGAGATGCTCATAAATGCATTAGATTAACTGAATGTGAAATCAAGTAAGACTTCGTCCTAGGATGACTAGTCTAAACTTGTTCTAAGCTATTAACAATGGCCTAGAGATTTTTAATAATGTTACTTTTCGTATTGCAGACCGTACATTCCATGATCTCTATGTGACTTGATTCCCATGAGAATACAGAGACCCTGAAATGAGTTACCTACAGTATTACATGTTGCTATTAGGTTTCTTTTTAATAGCTGACATGGACTTGTATTTCTTTCAGTCTCATGGGATGCATGGGAAAGGATGGTTACGTTTCTATTCTCCGGATGACATAATGTGCATCATGAACTGATTATGGTCTTTCGATGGTGGTGTGACACCACCTGACTTGAACATTTTGTCATAAACGTATGAAGCCCCAGAAGAGGGGCAGCGCACTCGATTTATTTTTCTTACTCACGGCTCTTGAATGATTTCTTCACAGAGATGGACCGCACTCAAATGATTTCTTTTTGAACATGCACTCAATTCATTTTACTCTTATGAGTGGTGGGTGCATTTTATTTGGCTTGCTGAATGTTTCTTGGAGGGTTCACAACTATTTAATTTTTGGATTTACGGCTCAATGCTACCTACATTCGGTAACAGATGGACTGAGCTCTTTCATGCCGAACTTGAATTAAACTTTCCTTTCCTTAGCTAATAGACAATGCTCTTAGAGACTTTAAGATTTACATCCCTGGATTAGGTTTGATTATTTCTATTAGATTGAAGAATCATCCATATATCTTAATGAGAGATGGACTCTGTACCTCTGTATTCTGAAGCTTAAGCTCTTCTGCACAAATGCAGATTGCTTTAATTAAAACCATTGTATTCTTGACTGAAATGAATAGATTACTTACCCTTATGAATTTCGATTCTTACAACAATAATTTTTAACTAATTTGGACTGTGACCTTTATTTGTGTGAATGTGTTTTCATTGAAACTGTGCAGAGATTAAAGACATTTGCCTTAAGAGAGGAGATGATGGTGAGGTTTGGTGATTTCTAAAAATCGCCCCTCCTATTGTCTTAGAAAGATCCATAGAGAGAAACAAATCCAGTTCGGATTACACTGATCGTAGGTGGGCCCAGTGCGGTTGGAGTAAAGTAAACGAAATTATGTCATACTATGCTTCCGCACAATGAGATAGTATAGTGAGTTTGAGTAGAGAAAATATAAATTGCTCCATCAAAATTAAATAGATATAAGGTATCATTTGTTGCTGACTGCTGTTTATTATGGTTTTAGTAGTATTGAGGGCCATAACTGTTACATATGGAAGTGTATAACTATAGAATGACACAGTGAACCATAGATCAGCCCTATTTTGCTTCCCACGACCGCCCACATTGAGAAATATGACCACCCGCGTTGAGAAATCTCACCAGGAGATGGATTTTTCTTGCTCGCTATCGCCAACTTAGTGTTGGGGAGCGCGAGCGAGCAAAAATCTCACCGGGAGGTGGGTTTTCCTCGCTCGCGCTTGCCATCTTGATGTTGGGGAGCGCGAGCGAGGAAAAAAACTCCGCTCCGCAGAGTATTTTGGAACTCTGCGCGGAGTGCGGAAAACTACGTAAACTCCGCGAGCGGAGCAGAGTTCACCGCCCGGGCTTACTGATATGGATGCTGTTCTGTTTTCCGCACAGCATATGTGAGATTTACAGTACTCCTGCCTCTGTGCTAGGGAAGAAACTGAGTTTGAAGAGAGTCAAGGGGGCACGTATAGGTCATCAGAGGTCAGTGGAGGGTCTCTGGCAAGCCCAGGTGTCTTTCCCATTCTATCCAGATTTCTTCTGCGCATGCAAGCTATTTCATAAGGGAACGAATCTGCCTGAGGAACAATGTACACATCAGACAGTATTTACTGAAGCTAAATAATTTAATACAACGCACATGAAAACGGTTTGCCTAACAACGTGCCGTTTTATATGTTATTTGGAGCATGTTCTGAAGCCAGGGCGCTGGTGGTTGTTTAGAAGGCCCTGAAGGGCTGTTGGATGCCAAATGACCAACTGCTTGTGTTCGAGCATAATGTTTATGAATTGTTTAAGTAGATTTACATCCATTCCCGTTTAAGTCAGTTAGCTGTCAGGTTGTTGTGATGCACATGGATGTACTAGTTGTCAGGGATGCCGTGATATCAAAGAAGTCGTTTCTTGATTGTGCAGCTGCATTGCTCGGTATATTCCTCCATATGTCAGATTGTTAAAAATAGAAATAGCACTTCTGTTTGCTTGTCAAAGGCAAAGAATGGGTGCCATCTTTTAAAACTCAGTTGAATTACGTCAACATGGCATTTGCGTTTTGTGGAGCTTGTTTGTCACGGCCTTTCTGTGAGTGCTCTTAAAATGAAGTGTCACTTCTAGAATAACAAGTGTAACAGAAGAAAGGCAGCTGTTTAAATAATGCAGTAAGGGAGATGTATCTCTAGTTTGATTCTTGCTGATGGATGGGTTTGTTTGTTGCTGCCAACAGGATTCACTTCTCTGCGAGTTAGTGTCTTGGTGCAGTCAGTGCGATATAAATATTTAAAATAATTTTGTGTTGCTTGTTATGAAGATTCTGCCTGAAAGGTGGCATGTATAATTAATCTTCTTGGAAATGGCTGCGATGTTGTGCCCCTTTTCTTTTGTTTATTTTAAAAGACAAACCTTCCCGTAGACACCAAATGCTTTGCAATACAGGTAGACGCATTCTAATAAAAGTATTCCAAAAAGACGGAAGCTCGGGTAAGTTCGAGGCACCGTGGCGCGGTGGCAACACAAATGTAAAACTGCATCAACAAATTAAAGTTTGAAATACGAGCCGTCCACCGTCAAAGCTGTACATTATAGAGGTTTAAATGTAACTCGAGGCTTTTAAAAAGTGTTTTGGACATCACAGATGAATGCCGTGTAAAGTGGCGGCATTAAGAAAAGCCTGCAAAGTACATTTATTTATCTTTTTGTGAATTTGCATGTTTTGATAAGAGATGTGCTTGCTGTGTGGTGCGATGACCTGCAGCTTCTACTGAAAAACAGTCTTCGCATTTAAAGCTCAAAAGAGATTTGGTAAAAGTAGCTTCATTCCTTCCTAGGATCCTAAAGAGTAACTGTTTGTACAACTTAATCTATAGCTGCCAAGGTTTCAGATTGCTTATGCGTGACATTTTCATAATTTCAGTGTAATTATGAGTGACATTCAACGACTATGAGCGACACATTCCCGCAAACAAAATCAAGGAATGATGACGAAGGAAACATAGAACCAGAAATTACACCCATTTGAGCAACGAAAACTCTAAGAAGATCTTAAAACTGCTGCAAAGCACCAGAAATGGAATGGCACTAATCTAGTAAAAAGCAGTAAATTCGCAGCTAATCCTCATAAAATACAGTTTTCAGTATATGCGTGGTTCATGATCTTTTGTGAAAACTGTCACTAGACAACATGCCGATCTTGCTCCAGCACTCCATCATAGCTGCCAAGTTTTTAGATTGCTTATGTGTGACATTTCTATGGTTTCAGTGCACTTCTGAGTGACATTCAACTGTGAAATGCGTGACACTTAGAGTGACACTTTCTCACAAGTAAAACCAAGCAATGAAGTGCAGGAAAAGGCATAAATAATAGAAATTAGACCCTTTTAAGCAATGAAGTTCAAAAAGAATCATGACCCCACTCCCAAACCCACAGACATTCCTCTCATTTCACTCATCTTCAGTGAGTACCATCTTGCTGGACTCACCTGTGCCACCACAAGTAAGTTCTCCCTGCAGGCCTGTTTGGCCAGTGTTCTTGGGCAGAAGGGCCAGTGAGATCACTGGTAGGAATGCTGTACACTGTGGCTGCAGCTCTCCGTCTAACAGTGCCACTCTGCTGGCTATCATTTATTTTCAGTACGAACCAACTTGCCTCATAGTATGCTGCCCCAGCCCCATTATTGCAGCAGGTGGAAGCAGAGCCCCACCACGGACTTTGTTGTCCCTATCAGCATTACAATATAATGCAATCATTCTTCATTTAGATTTTTTCTCTCCTCACTAATGACAAATACAGAATGTTTGCCGTTTAGAGTGCCACGTAGCATTAATACGGGTCTTTAGAATTAAAGTTTTATGTTGTTAAATGCTGCCACGAATGTTATGGATTTAAATTGTTTCCATTGGGTGTCCCATGACGCGTCACGCTGACACTCAGGCGGCGTGCCTGCTTGCTGCACAGTCCTCTAGCGCCGCACTAAGGATTCATGTCCGCCTCTAGCAGCTGCTCGTTGATTGAAATCCCTTTAGTCTGGTCAGCAGCAAGTTCATGGGCACCCACAGAAAATCTGAACAGCCTTCCACCAATGCCCTTCAACCCTGCAATGACTGCCAACTTGGCACGTTCACCCCGCATTTCAGTTATATTGGTCATAATGCCCTGCACTTCAAAAACACTACTATTACGATTATGTGGACAGACAATGAGTTATTAACACTGCATACCATAAACAAAATCTACTGTACTGGAAAACACATATAATAGAAAACACCTCCTGCAAACGTTTGAATTAGGAATAAGGTGGAGCACATGCCAAATGCTGACTAAAGCATATGTAGAACACATGCGGATATTTGCACTGGCAGTCTCTGAAATACGAACATACACCACAAAAGCTAAATCGGCATTCCTGAGGGGTGGCATATATGCCAGTTTCTTTATAAAGAGCACTCACAAAGAAAAGGTTGACACGTCTGCCTGCATTAAGGGCAGGTACCATACATGCACTACAGAATGCGTTATGGATCCATATCATTTTGTGCCACATGTCTGATTCTTTATTAACTGAAAGTGTCACACAAGCCAGGCTCTAAGGGACAGAGTGGAAGACGATAGATGGTGTTTTGGGACCAAGCTGGCACAAAATCAAGTCCGTGCATTAAAAAGAGATGGCATGCGTGCCAGTTTCACGATCTGGTCTCTGTTCTAGAGAGAGGTGGAACAAATGCCAGCAGGTGTCGAGAGTGCACAGGACTGCACTACCTGCCTGCACACGTGCCTGGAGAAGGTTAGGGCAGCAAACTAAATCCAAAACTTGTTTACACAAGTGTCAACAACACAATACCTGTATAAATCCGAGGCCACCCACCCGGCCTGCAGTGTGCCCATGTCGGAGAGGCTGGGGGCCCAGGGTGGAGCTATTTGACTCTGCTCTCCCGGGCTTTGGTGCCCCAAAAACATACTGTTCCACGTGGTCCACACTGCTTTCACAGGACCACACAAGGGTCCACTCATGCACGGCGCCACATTGTCTCTGCAGGCGTGGATACAGAGCAGGATGAAAGCGCGGGAGCCTGGCCAATCACAACAGCAGGCCCATATCCAAGTGAAGCTGGGTCTGGCTGTGGCAATTACTGTTGTCAGGTGGTTTATTTTCTAGTCCTTGGATCCACGTGGCCCACAGAGTCCATGCCTGACCAGCTTATTTTTGTTTTAAAGAAAAAAAGAAGCAGCAGCGCACCAATAAATTTCACAAAGTATCAACCTGTAATCATAGGAGCGCGACTTCAGGCCCGGGCTCTTATGCGAAATTGTAGTGGCGACCTAAGGCACCAGCACGGCAAGTACAGGCAAGAAGCGAGCAATGATTGCAGCGCCTCATTGAACAAAAGGAGACAGAGGAGCTGTAATTAAACGTGACTAATGCATCTTAGTGCAGTGATGCGGACACCAGCACTAAAATGCGTTGGTCAACCCCTGATGCGTGGTACTTGACAGGGCTGTTAATTATAGCTTGCTCATGCCATCAGAAATAATTGTTTCTAACAAAACCGAGCTTTAGCAATGCAATATCTGTGTTGTTTTTTTATATGGAAATCATTTATTAATAGTAGGGCGACTTTGTATGTGTTGCCCCCTAGCCGTCCTAAAAAGAAAATCCCATATTGAAGCAACATCTTGGGCTACAGCAGCATGGGAGCTGGGCGTTGGACGCCTTTGAACAGACTGGATTAGTAGAGTTAAGCTGTATTATGAAAAGTCAGATTACATTTTACCAAAGCCATGTATGGAATGCAGACACCCAGAGTCACTCATCAATACTGCAACAATTCATACACTTACTCATGGGCACACAATAGACAAGCACATTTTTATGTACGGTTGTATGTTACATCATTGATTACATGGTGTTGCCTGTATTGCTGTTCTCCTACATCGAGTAAAGAGGGAAAAAATGTGTTCCTGTATATCAAACGAAAAGAAATGCATCAGATAAGCCAACACGTTTTGACCCCTGTAGGCACACAGACCTGTGGCTTTTTCTAGGCTGTGTAAGTATATATTGGTGTCAAAAGGTGCTAAATCGATTATGTACCTGGTCCATCTTAATAAGAGTCCCATAAAATGGTCCATGTGGGCAGGTCTGGACATGATAAGCGCGGTTGGTGATATAATGGATATTCAAATCCAGTTGATTGAACCTTAGTGAAGTCTGAAGTGCTGATGTATTCACAGAACATGAATTTGCTGTGTCTATAATGGAAAGAAGACTATATACAAAAATGGTTGTTTTGGCTTTAATTGAAGTTCATAGATTAATAATTAGAATTGACAATGCCAACAGGTCTGGCTTTAAAGTGCTAAAACAAGCAAGCACAAATGTGCACTTCTGCATGCTTGTGTTTGGAACCTTAGCACTTTAAAGCCAAATTAGTTGACATTGCCAATGCATGTTATCTCTCTGTGCCACACTGTGAGGGCTTGAAAGCTGTGCTTTAAATTATGATAAAAATAATATTGCCTATCTGATAGAGACTTCTGCAGATTCTTTACCTTTGAATTTCCCAGGCGTCAGGCTGAAACTGGAAACTTTGGCTGAGCAATACCCCTTGCGCGCGACGTCGGGTGGCTCCATTCGGCTCTGCGTGACGTCGGTAGCGTCGGTTATGAAGTCGCGGTACCTATATAGGCGCCACCCAGGCGCGCGGACGTCAGTTCTTTTCTTGCCGTGCCAGTTAAGCGCCGATCCGAAAAGAGCTACCCCTCTGTCGCTTTTTGGCAGGCTTTTTCTCGACTTTTTGGATTTGACTTCATGTGGGAGGGATGTATTCGAGGAAGACAGGTTTCAAACCATGCAGCACTTGTTCCCCGCATGATGTCGGTCACCGATCCGCACCGCATAAGTCTGTGGTGTCTTGAACGCGACCACGATACGAGGTCGTGTTCAGACTGTCGGGCAATGGCCCGAAGACCTTGAGGGAGCGAGCGATGAAGTTGCTTGCGACCCGGCAGTTGACACCGTCAAGCGAGACTCCGAGAAGGTCATGGTCCCGTTCGAAGAAGAGGAGGTCGCGGGACCGCTCACAGAGCCCTAAGTCCTCTTCCTCCCATTCGAGGTCCTCTGGACACTCGGGGAAGAGGCACAAGAAGAAGAAGAAGACCAAGCGGACTTCGACTTCACCTCAACTGGCATCCGTCGTTGAGAAAGGTAAGGAGCACCAACGCTCTAGGCACGGTTCTGCGGAGCCAGAGTCAGAGTCGACTTCACGCCTTCCACCATTTCCGGGAGCCGCAGCGACTCCCGCTCAAATAAGAGTTTTACGAGGCCATGCGCCGCGTATTTGAGCGGAACAACCCTGCTGGTGAGCCTCGGGCCCCATGGGGTCGGATGGGGCCCCATAGGGTTCGATGCCGTCGGTTCCGGGCATGGCGCCGGTGGGGCCTCAGGGATCCGATCCGGGTCGACGCCGGTCATGCCAACGTGACCTTCCCCGGCGTCGAATCCGAAGTCGGTGCCTACGACGTCGCAGATACATGTCGGTGGCGCAAGCCCCATCCTCCTCCCCGACAACACGGAGCCGGATCGGCGTCAATCAATGCCGATTCCGACGTCGACAGAACCCAGGGGTTCTATGTTGTGGCCTGAGCACTTTGTGGATGTGCTGGGCTCAGGAGAGGAATGGGAGGAGTCTGGAGACCCTCTTGAGAACCAGGATGTCTCTGAGGAGACAATGGACTGGTATGGGGAACTTGAGGAAGCCTGTGGTCTGGATACTTTCCCAGATACTGGCATGCTCTCTCCGTCTACAGTGGCTACGGAGGAGGGGGTGTCATATGCCATGGTGGTTAAGAGGGCAGCTGAGGTTCTCGGACTGGAGCTGCCCTCAGTGCATGTCAGGACTAATCTCCTGACCGAAGTGCTTCAACCTGGGGCTTCCACTTCTGAACCCCTATTGCCCTTTAATGAGGCACTTACGGACGTCCTTCTAAGAACATGGTCCAAGCCTAGCACAGGGGCTCCTGTGAATAGGACGATTGCACGCCGCCATCATCGCCCAGCTCCGGGCGACCCAAAGTTCCTCAGCCAACACCCCACCCCAGAAAGTTTGGTGGTGCAGATCTCTACGTCCCAAGGCGCATTCCCTTCCGCCCCTCCGGATAGGGAATCCAAGAGACTGGTCTCATTTGGGAAGAAGAAGTTTTCTTCCTCCAGTTTGGCATTGCTGTCGGTGAATACCACATGCTTATTGGGCTGTTTCTCTCCACTCCCTTTGGGAGACGGTTGTGCAAGTGCTGCCACAAGTTCCGTAGGAGGCCCAGGCTGTGCTCTCCCAAGCTGTCAAGGACGGGAGAGATGCAGCAAAATTCACTATATGATGTGGTTTAGATACGACCGATTCGCTGGGCAGATCGATTTCAACGACGGTGGCTTCATACAACTGGCTTCTCGGGGGATGTCAAAGCCAATTTGATGGACATGGCCTTTGATGGAACCCACCTTTTTGGGGAAAAGGACTCTCGAGCTATGGCCAGATCCTTCGGCCTCTCCTCCACTCCTCATGGCCAGTCTTCCTTTCGCCCCTTTTGTGGCAACGGAAGGGGTTTCCAGCCGCGTCAGCCCTATCCTAGCCACTGTCCCGCTCAGACTACCCAAGCCGCATCTGGACGTGGACGCAGTACATTCTGTCCTAGGAATGGAGGCCAGAAGTCTTCTACCACACTGCCCCCAGCAGTCGCAGCCTCCACGCACTGCTAGGCTGATTCTGCAGGACGCACACTACTCCAGTGGGTGGGAGAATTTCTCCTCATCTCCCCAGCTGGAGATCTATAACATCAGACAAGTGGGTCTTGCAGATCGTCCAGGAGGGCTATTCTCTTCCTTTCCTTTCTTTTCCTCCTACTATTCTGCCAAGTCAGGAACAGCTGGCGGAGGATCATTTAAAGTTGCTCCAAGAGGAAGTTACAGCTCTTTTGGCCAAATGAGCTATAGAAAGGGTCCCAGTTTCAGAAGTAGGCAGTGGCTGTTATTCCCGCTACTTTCTGATTCCGAAGAAGAACAAGGGGCTACGGCCCATTTTGGATCTTCGGACCGTCAATCTCTTCCTCAAAAAGGAGAAATTCAAAATGCTCACTTTGGCTCAGGTCTTGTCTGCCCTAGACCAAGGGGACTGGATGGTAGCGTTGGACCTGCAGGATGCGTATTTTCACATTCCCATCCAGCCGAGCCACAGGCGTTACCTGCGGTTCAAGGTAGGCTGCGAGCACTTTCAGTTTACCGTGCTCCCCTTCGGTCTTACCAGTGCCCCTCAGATGTTCACCAAGGTGATGGCGGTGGTTGCAGCTCAACTGCGCAGGTTAGGGTTGTCAGACTTCCCCTACCTCGACGACTGGCTGTTGAAGGCAGCTTCGCCCCAGGCAGTCGTCTCCCACCTTCAGACTTCGGTGAACCTTCTGCATTCACTGGGGTTCTCTTTAAACGTGCTGAAGTCACACCTGACTCCTTCTCAGATGCTGCCTTTCATCGGAGCTGTTATGTACACAGTGCAGTTTCGGGCTTATCCTCCCGTGCAGCGAGTCCAGGATAGTCAGGCTATGATTCCGATATTTCAGCCTCTATCCTGGATTTTGGTGAGACTGACTCTGAGGCTGTTGGGACTCATGGCCTCCTGCATCCTGTTGGTAAGACACGCAAGGTGGCGTATGCGGGCTCTGCAGTGGGACTTGAAGTTCCAATGGGCACAGCATCGGGGAAATCTCACCGACATGGTTCAGATCTCGGAAGGAACTGCGAAGGATCTGCAGTGGTGGTCAACGAACCAAGATTGGGTCTACGGCAGACCTCTCTCCCTTCCCCAACCAGATTTCACAGTCATGACGGATGCGTCACTTCTGGGATGGGGCGGCCACATGGGAGAGGTGGAGATCAGGGGTCACTGGTCTCCGGCGGAGACGGGGCCCCACATAAACTTGTTGGAGCTCCGAGCGATTCGGTTGGCATTGAAAGCATTTCTTCCCTCTGTCAAGGGAAAGCTATTGCAGGTGTTCACGGACAACATCAACACCATGTGGTACTGCAACAAGCAGGGCGGGGTGGGGACATGGACCCTTTGTCGGGAGGCCCTGCGTCTCTGGACATGGCTGGAACAGCAGGGCATAACCCTGGTGGTTCAACACCTGGCAGGTTCTCTGAACGCCAGGACGGATGATCTCAGCCGTCGATGCCTTTCGGATCACGAATGGCGTCTCCAGTCGGAGGTGGCGCAAGGTCTCTTTAAGCATTGGGGAGATTTGGTTAGATTTGTTCGCCTCCGAAGAGAACACGCAATGTCAGCAGTACTGCGCGCTGGAGTTTCCAAGGCGGCTATCGCTCGGCGACGTGTTTCGTCGCAAGTGGAGCTCAGGCCTGTTGTACGCCTTTCCGCCCATTCCACTCAGGAGCGACCGGTCCCAAGTCATTCTTGTGGCACAGGACTGGGCAAGGAGAGTCTGGTATCCAGAGCTTCTGAGCATGAGTGTCGATCCTCCGATCAGGCTGCCCCTTCGGGAGGATCTTCTGTTGCAGCAGCAGGGGAGGGTTCTCCACCCGAACTTGTCAACTCTGCGCCTCCATGCATGGAGATTGAGCGGCGACAGTTGATAGCTTTTGACCTTCCTCCCGAAGTCTGTAACGTTATTCTGGCGGCCAGGCAGCCCGCCACTAAGACGGTATACGCCTGCCATTGGCAGAAATGTTTTATACTGTACAGAAAGATCCATTGACCCTCTTTCTGCTTCTCTTTCTTCTGTCCTTTTATTCATTCTAACTCTTGCCCAGCAGGGCTCTGCTTTGGGAACTCTCAAGGGTTACCTCTCTGCTCTGACTGCTTTTTTGCAGCTGCTAGACCAGCTTTCTCTCTTTAAATCTCCTATTGTAAATAGATTTCTGAAAGGACTGGGCCATTTATTTCCACCTACGCCCTTTGTTATGCCACAATGGGACCTTAATTTGGTCCTCACTTACCTGATGTGCGCTCCTTTCGAGCCTTTGCACAATTGTCCCCTCCGGCTGTTGACCATCAAAACAGCCTTCTTAGTGGCGATTACATCGGCCCGGAGGGTGAGTGAATTGCAGGCATTATCCAGCTCGCCTCCTTATCTTATGTCCTTTCCGGACAAGGTGGTGCTTTGCACCAGAGCATCATTCTTACCAAAGGTGGTGACCCCATTCCATCTCTGTCAGTCCATTACTTTGCCCACCTTCTTTGCTCCCCCACATCCCTCTAAGGAAGAGGAGCGTCTCCACCGACTGGACCCAAAAAGAGCATTGTCGTTCTACCTTGACTGCACAAAAGAGTTCCGGGTGGATGACCAACTTTTTATGGGGTATGTGAGTGCAAAGAAGGGAAGGGCAGTGCAGAAAAAGATCATCTCTTGCTGGGTCGTTCTCTGCATTAAAATCTGTTACGCCTTGGCGAAGAAGCAGCCCCCTGAGGGATTAAGGGCCCACTCTACCAGGGGAAAGGGTGCGACTACGGCTTTGGCTCAGGGTGTCCCAGTCCAAGACATCTGTCTGACGGCAACGTGGGCATCATTGCACTCGTTCGCAAAACATTATTGCCTTGATGGTCAAGTGCGCAGGGACGGGCACTTTGCCCGTTCAGTCCTGCAAGACTTCTTACTTAGTTTAGATCATGAGTCCGCAACCCACCGCCAAGATGGTATGGCTCGGGGATCTGATTCAAAGGTAAGGAATCTGCGGCTAGAAGTCTGTATCAGATGAACAAGTTACTTACCTTCGGTAACGCATTATCTGGTAGAGACTCTATCTAGCTGCAGATTCCTTACAGCCCCGCCTATGCCTCCCTGCTTTGCGGACTGATGTGGTAGGACTAGGGTTGTTTTCCCCCTTTCAGGGCCCTAGTTTTGCACACGATTACGTCAGTTACTTCGTGGCTCTGTGCTTCTGGCGTGGAAAATACCAAAAGTACTGACGTCCGCATGCCTGGGTGGCGCCTATATAGGCACCACGACGTCATAACCGACGATGCCACGCGGAGCCGAATGGAGCCACGCGACGTAGCGCGCAAGGGGTATTGCTCAGCAAAAGTTTCCGGATCCAGCCTGACGCCTGGGAAATCCAAAGGTAAGGAATCTGCAGCTAGATAGTCTCTACCAGATAATGCGTTACCGAAGCTAAGTAACTTGTTCTTCAGAACACATATGAGGCTACCAACTCTGAAAATATCACACACAAAAAGAAAAAAAAAAGTAAAATACATCATACTACCAATGGAACACACGTATACCGAGGAACTACTTTGCCCTATCGCTGCTTCAAGCTCCAACAGCTGAAGTATGTATCCATCTGCCTAACGCCTTTCAACAGCCAATGACTGAAGATGTATATGCCAAATTCCTTTTTTTATATTGTGTATATATATATATTTTGTTTTAAACATGTTTTATTGATTGTGTCAGCAAGTAAACAATCATAAGTTACATGTTGAGGATACCACCTGTCAGAGAATAAACAAACACAGGATATATGTCTAGGATTCAAAAAGGGTACATGTTATAGATAATGAAAAATTTCCTAGCTATCGTAACGGAAAGTTTCAATTCTATTAAGGACTCGGAGGCGAGGATTATGCCTTCTCTCTTCGCTTTATTCAACACAGCAGCCATCATTAAAATACAATATAAACTACGTTTCCCATGAACACTTGGGAAAAATGTAGTAGCAAAACAACGTCCAATAGGAAACAGTCCCATAACATGCAATCAGTAGGCCATCAGCCCCAACATAGTCCTTCTTAACGGGCCCTTCACCCTCTTTCGTCGCACGAAGTCAGCCGATGGATCACAATCATGAATCCTGTTTATTAGCATCAGATCCTACAAAGACAAGGGAACAATGTCACAAAAAGAACACGTACCCACTAAAACCTGCAGAACAAAATATGCAGTGAAAGCAGTTATCATGACATCAAACCAAGTGCGTCAAACAAGACCGTTCCATCATTTAATTTTTTTTTATTTTTAAACTCAAACAGTATTACTTACTCTTAATCTGAAAGAAACAGTTAGTTATAGATTCCTTACCTTAGAATTACCCCCCAGGCGTCAGACTGGATCCGGAAAGTTTTTCGTCAGCAGTACCCCTGCGCGTCGGAAGGTGGCGTCGGTCGACTCGCGATCGTCGTCAGCGTCGTGGTCGCCGGGATGACGTCGCAGTAGCTACATAGACGCCGCCCTCGTGCGCTGACGTCAGTTCTTTCTTTTTCCGCACCAGCAAGCGCAGATCCGGAGAGAGCGTCATTTTTTGACTGAGCTTCTTTCTCGACTTTGTTCGACTTCGTTGTTTGAGTCATCGACTCCTGGTGCACGAGGGATGCCCGGCTTTAAGGCTTGCGGTTCCTGTAACCGACTCATGTCGGTGACGGAGCCGCACAGCGTGTGCCTCTACTGCCTGGAGCGCGACCACGACCCCAAGTCGTGCTCCGACTGTCGGACCATAGCCCCAAAGTCTTTGCGGGAGCGGTCCCGAAAGCTACTCGAGGCCCGGCAGTCGGCTCCGCGCCGCTCGGGGTCCCGGTCGCGGAGGAGGTCGAGGGACCGGTCGCGGAGCCGACACCATTCTTCATCGAAATCTTCTCACTCGGGGTCATGTAAGTCGAAGCACAAAAAGAAGTCGAAGAAGCATCGTCGCTCTTCGACTTCTCCCCGTCCGTCGGCCGACGCGACGAGGGATGCGGGTGGTGCCCCTCCCGCGGCTCCGCGTGCGGAGCCTGCTGGGTCGACTTCGGGTTTCCCCCCCTTCCCGGGACCCGGTGCGACCCCTGCCCAGCTTCGGAGTTTCTACGAAGCGATGCATGCCATCTTTGGGCAGCCCGACTCCGCCGGCGCGCCTTCGGGCCCCGCGGACTCAGCTGGGGTCCTGGGGCTTCGGCGTCGACGGCTTCGGCCTCGGCGCCGCAGGGTCCCCTTGGATCCAGGCCTGGATCCGGATCGGCGCCAGTCGACCTCGTTACGCCTCCCCCGGCGCCGATTCCACCGGCATCACGTCTGCCACCAGGGTCGGACGTGTCCCCAGCCGACGTCGACCCCGTCCTCCACCTCAAGGTAGATGCTGAGTCTGACCGGCGTCGACCGACGCCGGATCCGACGCCGACGGGTACTTTTGTGCCCCTGTTATACCCTGGCTCTTTGAGACCAGATTGGCAGCCAGAGGAGGGTGAGGAGGACTGGGAGGGGTCTGGTGACCCTTTAACAGACCAGATAGTGTATGAGCAGGCCTGGAGAGAGGACCTGGGGGAAGCCAGTGGTTTGGATACCTCACTGGACCTTGGCATGTTGTCTCCTCCTACCGTGGCTACGGAGGAGGGAGCATCATACGCAGTGGTGTTGCATAGGGCGGCTGAGGCTCTCCACCTCGAGCTACCTACGGTGGCAGTCAGGACTAACCTCCTGACAGAGGTGCTTCAACCGGCAGTGAGCTCTTCGGAGCCCCTGCTGCCGTTTAATGAAGCCCTGACAGACATCCTTTTGGGCACCTGGTCCAGGCCCAACACAGGGGCTCCTGTGGACAGGATGATTGCCCGACGCCACCGCCCGGCCCCGGGCGACCCCACTTTCCTCTCCCAACACCCCACCCCTGAGAGCTTGGTTGTCCAAGCCTCCACCACCAAGGGCGCATTCCCTACCGCACCCCCAGACAGGGAATCCAAAAACCTGGATCATCTTGGGATCCTCCGGTAAACACCGCATGTCTATTGGGCCGTTGCACCCACTCTGTGTGGGACACGGTTGCGCAGGTACTGCCTCAGTGCCCGGAAGAGGACCAGGCCGTGCTCTCTCGAGCGGTTGCTGAAGGGAGAGACGCAGCAAAGTTTACCATCCGCTGTGGGCTGGATACCGCCGAAGCACTTGGCAGGACAATTGCCACGTCAGTAGCCCTTCGACGCTACGCCTGGCTGCGTTCGACTGGTTTTTCCGGGGATGTCCAATCCACACTTATGGACATGCCCTTTGATGGCCGTCGCCTTTTTGGCGACAAAGCAGACAACGCACTAGAGCGCTTTAAGAACTCTCGGGCTACGGCCAGGTCCTTGGGCCTCTCCACCACCCGCCCTGTGCAGTCTGCCTTTCGCCCCTTTCGTGGCTACGGAAGGGATGCCCCGCTACGTCCTGCCCAGAGCCACAGGCCGGCGCAAGCTGTTCAGCCCCAGCGCGGCCGGGGACGTGGGAACCATCGCCATGGTTCTGGGGTCCAGCGGGCGGGCCAGTCCTTCACAGCCCCCTCTGCAGCAGCCTCCAAACCCTCCTAGTCCGACCTTTCAGGGCCACCAAACGCCAGTGGGCGGCAGGATCCGCCATCACCTCCCCCACTGGCGCACCATCACGTCGGACAGGTGGGTTTTGCAAATAGTCTGAGGGGCTACTCCCTCCCCTTCGAGACTACCCCTCCCTCCATGCCACCTCAGTACCATCGCATGTCGGAGGATCACCTGGCCCTTCTCCAACAGGAAGTTTCGGCACTCTTGGCTAAGGGTGCCATCGAGCGTGTTCCTGCCCCAGAAGTAGGTCGTGGTTGCTATTACCACTACTTTCTGGTGCCCAAGAAGGACAAAGGCCTGCGTCCTATCTTGGATCTCAGGAACGTCAACCGCTTCCTCCGGAAGGAGAAGTTCAAAATGTTGACGCTCGCTCAGGTCCTGTCTGCCCTCGACCCTGGAGACTGGATGGTAGCGTTGGACTTGCAGGATGCTTACTTTCACATCCCCGTCCTGCAGGCCCACCGGCGTTACCTGCGGTTCACGGTAGGCCACGACCACTTACAGTTTACTGTGCTCCCCTTTGGCCTTACCAGCACCCCTCGGGTGTTCATGAAAGTGATGGCGGTGGTCGCAGCTCATCTGCGCAGATCAGGGGTTCCAGTCTTCCCCTATCTCGACGACTGGCTGTTGAATGCGGGCTCACCCCAGGCTGTCGTCTCCCACCTCCAGACTATGGCCGACCTCCTGCATTCGCTGGGGTTCTCCATCAACGTGCCGAAGTCACACCTGACCCCCTCTCAGAAGCTCCTTTTCATCGGAGCGGTTCTGGACTCGACGCAGTTTCGGGTTTATCCTCCCGAACAGCGAGTCCGGGATATTCAGGCTATGATTCCGATCTTTCAGCCTCTATCCCGGGTTTCGGTCAGGATGACCCTGAGGCTGCTGGGCCTCATGGCCTCCTGCATCCTGCTGGTAGATCATGCCAGGTGCGATATGCGGGCTCTGCAGTGAGACCTGAAGTTCCAGTGGGCGCAGCATCAGGGGAATTTGTCCGATTGCGTCCAGATCTCGGAGGGCACTGCACACCAATTGCGAACCAGGATTGGGTCGACGGCAGATCCCTCTCCGTTCCTCAACCAGCAGTGCTTAATTTGTGCCGGTGCTTAGCACTGGCACTTATTTCTTAGGGCCGGGTCTACAGAGTACAGTGCACACGTTAATCACTTATGCTTTAAAATGCGAGATAACGGTCTCCTCCCTGCACATGGACTGCCAGAAACTGCTCGTGAGGTGACATGACGCCGCTGCCTCTGCTCAGCATAAGTAACTAACAACACAGGCAGCAATAAAATCAATAGTAGCGCTAGTGCACTACAGCCGCTACCATTCAACTGCGTCAGACCTGCTTGATGTTGAATTATTAGCCTGGCCCGTTCCCCGTTGTCCCTCCTTGACGTTGAATTGTCAAGTGTGTGTGTTTCCTCCAGAGTCGGACTGACCAATGCAGATCAAGGTCCCGACTTTTCGCCTGCCCCAGCCTTCTGCGCAGCTGCAGCTTTAGACATTTGACGAGGCAAGCAGCGCTTCTCGCAGCAGAACGCCTATAATTAAAAGCAACAAAAGGCAGTAAGTAATTAGAAATTATTTAAAGTTTGTTTAATAAAATGCACTACTGTCTTGTACTTTAATGGTTAAGGTGCCCAGAAAAGTGCAATCACCGTGGTGTGGTCTGGTCATAGACCAGGGTTCATTTGCAAATTCCCTTGCAGATGACGACATGCTGCCATACAACCCTGATTGCTGGGCTACCCGACCTGAGTCACGAGTGCTAATATATAATGTGCCTATATTTCTTACCACATTAATTCACCAAGAAAGGGAAACTTTACATGTCCTGCATAGAAAATAAATCGGTTTTGAAATGGCGCCGTGATAGTCCGTATACTGCCCGGCACAGTTCATGACAGGAGCCCTGCTGAGTGCAACTTCACGGAGAACTAATGTAAAAAGCTAAATTTAAGTTTCAGTCTGATGTAGAAAAAAGAAATGAAAACTGAACTAACCATATCAGTCTTCAAACGTTTTAAAAACGACTTGCACACAAATGTTTATTACCAGAACAAAGAACAAATGCACAGTCCTGCAAGATGTGCGGGGAGCAAATACATTTAAAGAAACATTTTCAGAGAAGGCAGCTGCGTATTTCCCTAAAAGCAATGTCACTATTAAATATTGCACTATCTAAAAATACATTTTGACCAACAACATTATTCCTTTTTAGTACACAAATTGTGATCTACTAATGGCTCAGATGTAAATCATACATCTGCTCCTTTAGGCTTAAACTTCGTTCAGGGTAGATGACACATTATTTGTAATTCAACAAAACATCGGAGAGCACTCCAGAGACTATGACTGAGGCATAAAATGGAAAAGTGTGGGCATTTACTAATCCAGAGTACCTTCTTGCTACAGAGAAGTGTTGGTACTCTCCCATTAAACGTATTGAACCTCTGCTAAGAAGTGCAGGTACTCTCACTTGAAAATGAACGAAGTACAGTTGCTCGATCCCTGAAAGTACCAGCCCATTTAAAGCACCAATTATCACTACAGTAGTTTTCCAGAAGTACATACACGTTTGCCAATGTGCATGGCGCAGAGTTACACATTTGCTTTAACGCTTATGAAAAGGGGGTCACTCATAACTTTTTCTTTCAGGGAGATTCTGATTTTCCTTTAGACAATCCCCCTTCTCCTACACCTCACGAATTTTCAGATTATTCCTTCTACAGTGCGTCCTTCAAAAAACAATCTACTTTTCCCCCCCGACAAGAATAAATCAACGTTTAAATGTACCTTTGTGAATGCCTGCAAACTTGCAAGTTTGTGGGTCTTCACATAATTTGCAAGGCACTCTTGCCATTGAACGTCCACTCTCCAGGCTTCTCCCTCAGATTCGGGTAGAGGTTGTGGCATAACAGCCAGTGCTGACTATTTTGGAACTGGGGAACCAGGTTCGAGTCCAGGCATCGGCTCACCACCCTGTGATTCTGGGCTAATCACTTAATCTCCCTGTGTCTACCAAAAATTAATGTGTCCTTGTGTAATGTAACTGGTGCTCATGTAAAGCGCTCCAATACCTTTGGGTCGAGTTCGCGCTATATAAAACTGCAAGAAAAAAAGAGCAGATTTACTCACAAATCATATTAATATTAGTTGTTATTGTTTGAAGAAATAATTTAGATTTTCTTCCCAGAAGTGATATTTTTGAAGTATTGAGGTAAGACTGTTATTGTTTGTCAGTGTGAGTTTTATGTGCTGCTGACGTTGAGACTTGCGGTGCTTATTTTGTCCATGAAGTACTGATGTTTGTCAATTTATATGTATAGTGAGGAATTTTGGCTATGAGGGCCTTTAGGGAGTGCATGACAACCTTTAGAAGAACATTGCACTTGGCAGTAGCATTGAGTATTGAGTTCAGGTTATGGTCTGACTTTGCCACAGTGATGTGAGTTTGCCGCTCTCTGGGCTACTTTGAGTATCACAAGGTTTTGTGGTGCTAGGAGGTTCCTTCAGGTCTTTTAAAGCTTGAGGATGAAAAATGGGGAGTATCTGTCTTTAGTGTTCAATATGCTTGATTCACAATAGGCCATCACCTCAGCTTTTGTTTAGCCAGCATGGTCACTTATATAACACTACTAGACCTCCTTAGGAGAGTGTGTTACTTTTTCTAACTATCAGATGATGGATTACAGAGTCACTTATTGACACTAGATTAGTCTGTATCATGTAAAAAAAGAAGACCGGTGACGTGGATGCATATAGGCCCAACACTCCTCATGATATGTGTTAAAATGTGTTACTCGTGGATCTTGGGGAATGTCCAGAAACAGATTGTTGAAAATGGAGTCCTTTAGTTTAATCAAGCCCGTTTTTTGAGAAGGATTCAGTACTAAATGAGAAGAGCAACAAAACCTACATCTTTATGTAGCATTCCTTGAGCTTGCCCAGGCTTTCGATTCTATGATTCAGAACTGTTGCCAAAATATGGAAAAGTTGGGGATTGACAGGGGTTTGATATCTTTAATTGGTATTTTGTACAATGATACCTCAATAACTGTACCCATGGCCTGGGGAGGGGATTTCGTTTCTCACAATATGACGTGGAAGGGGGTGGGATAGGGCTGCGCGTGGGCTTCTGTCCAAATTTTGTCTCTACATCACTGAATTTTTCCATGGGGAGAATGACTGGGTTAAGGATGTGCCCATGTAAAGTAAAAGTGATGCCCTCCTTCATGCTGATTATACAGCTCAGGGTCTGCATTAAGGATACAGTGCACTGTTCTACTCTGTGCCGCCATGGACAATTAAATCTATGTGCAGAACGGGACAGATTCAGAAGAGGCACATTTCTACAGTGGGCAACATTGTGAAGTGCATGAGGTGTAGACAGAGGATCTAAAGCGGTACTATATTATTATACATTATTCTGTTGTAATATTGCTTCTGAAAGTATCTTTCAGGATTGGTGGGTCTCTCAATCTTTTTTCTACGCCAGTTGAGGATGTGGGTGGAGCAAGTGGAGGAAGTGGGTGGAGCCGGGGGAAGTGGGTGTGGCCTCCTATAAATATTTGAGCACCTTGACTTACTATTTTACAAATTAAGCACTGTCAACCAGAATTCACAGTGGAG
The DNA here is from genome assembly GCA_963921515.1 of Calotriton arnoldi. Classification (NCBI taxonomy): domain Eukaryota; kingdom Metazoa; phylum Chordata; class Amphibia; order Caudata; family Salamandridae; genus Calotriton; species Calotriton arnoldi. The sequence goes on from CAWUFW010000063.1 coordinate 4,483,451, forward strand.
ACCGACGCATCACTTCTGGGATGGGGCGGCCACATGGGGGAGGCGGAGATCAGAGGCCTCTGGTCTCCGGCGGAGTCCGGGCTCCACATCAACCTTCTGGAGCTTCGGGCGATTCGTCTTGCACTCAAGGCATTCCTTCCCTCTGTCCGGGGAAGAGTAGTGCAGGTGTTCACGGACAACACCACCGCCATGTGGTACTGCAACAAACAAGGCGGGGTGGGGTCGTGGAACCTATGTCAGGAGGCCCTCCGCCTCTGGACATATCTGGAACATCAGGGCATTTCCCTGGTGGTTCAACACCTGGCAGGTTCCTTGAACGCCAGGGCGGACGAACTCAGCCGCAGGTGCATGATGGATCACGAATGGCATCTTCACTCGGAGGTGGTGCAAGGTCTCTTTCAGCAGTGGGGAGAGCCTTGGTTAGATCTATTCGCCACCGAAGAGAACGCGCAATGTCAGCAATTCTGCGCGTTGGAATTTCCAAGGCGGCACTCGCTAGGCGACGCTTTTCATCACGAGTGGAGTTGCGATCTTTTATACGCCTTTCCGCCTATACCACTTCTGCCCAGAGTGCTGAAGAAGATCAAGCGCGACCGGGCCCAAGTCATTCTTGTGGCTCCGGATTGGGCACGAAGAGTCTGGTATCACGAGCTGCTCAATATGGCCATCGATCCTCCGATCTGACTGCCTCTTCGGGAGGATCTTCTGTCGCAGCAGCAGGGGACGGTCCTCCACCTGAACCTGTCCAGCCTCCACCTCCTTGCGTGGACATTGAGCGGCGCAGTTGATGTCGTTTGACCAGCCTCCCGAAGTCTGTGATGTTATCTTGGCAGCCAGGCGTCCCTCCACTAAGACGGTATACGCCTGCCGATGGAACAAATTTGTGGCATGGTGCACAGCAAAGGCTGTGGATCCCCTTTCCGCCCCTCTTTGAGGTTCTTTTGTTCCTCCTTTCTTTGGCCCAGCAGGGCTTTGCTCTGGGCACTATCAAGGGCTACCTCTCGGCCATTTCAGCCTTTCTTAGGCTTCCTGATCAGAATTCTCTTTTCAAGTCCCCTGTTGTAAAGAGATTCCTTAAGGGCATTACTCACCTTTTTCTTCCTGTTCCCTTCGTAATGCCCCAGTGGGACTTGAACTTGGTTCTTACCTACCTTATGTGCGCTCCCTTTGAGCCGCTACATAACTATCCTCTGAGGCTTCTCACTTTGAAAACTGCCTTTCTGGTGGCCATCACCTCTGCTCGCAGGGTGAGTGAGCTCCAAGCCCTTTCTTCCAAGCCTCCTTTTCTGGCTGTTCATTCGAACAAGGTCGTTCTAAGAACTAGACCTTCCTTTCTTCCCAAGGTGGTTACTTCCTTCCACATTGGCCAAACATCACTTTGCCCACCTTCTTTCCGCCTCCGCATCCTTGGAAAGAGGAAGAATGGCTCCACCGTCTGGATCCAAAACGTGCGCTTTCCTTCTACTTGGATCGCACAAAACAATTCCGGGTGGACGACCAGCTCTTTGTTGGTTACGTGGGCGCTAAGAAAGGTCGGGCCGTGCACAAACGGACCATCTCCAGGTGGGTCGTTCTGTGCATCAAAGCCTGCTATTCTTTGGCAAAGAAGGAGCCTCCAGTGGGGCTGCGTGCCCATTCCACCAGGGTGACGGCAGCTACCACTGCTTTGGGACGAGGAGTCCCCCTCAATGGCATCTGTCAGGCAGCTACGTGGGCATCGTTGCACACGTTTACCAAACACTACTGCCTGGACAGCCAAGTCCGGAGAGACGGCTTCTTTGGCCGTTCTGTTCTCCAGGACTTTCTGGTGTGAACTTAGTTCGCACACCCACCTCCGGGGTTGGTATTGCTGGGGTATCTATTCTAAGGTAAGGAATCTATCACTATTTGTTTCTTTCAGATGAACAAGTTACTTACCTTCGGTAATGATATATGTGTAAGAAACATTAGTAGTGATAGATTCCTTACCGCCCCACCCATCCTCCCCGTTCTGCGAACTGATTTCTAGGGTTAAGGTCATCCCTTTCAGGGCCCTAGTTTCAATGCACCAGTGGTCAGTATCTTGCATGGCTCTGCGTTCCTGGCGCGGAAAGTCGTGTACAGAACTGACGTCAGCGCGCGTGGGCGGCGTCTATGTAGCTACTGCAACGTCATCCCGGCGACCACGAAACCGACGACGATCGCGGAGTCGACCGATGCGCAGGGGTACTGCTGACGAAAAACTTTCCGGATCCAGTCTGACGTCTGGGGGTAATTCTAAGGTAAGGAATGTATAACTAACCTATGTTTCTTACAGATATATGGTTACCGAAGGTAAGTAACTTGTTCAACGGGGAGGGCTATCTTTTTCTGGAAGCCTAGGGTGGGATAATCCTCGCCTCCGAGTCCTTAATAAAATTGAAACTTTCCGTTACGATAGCTAGGAAATTTTTCATTCTATGTCAGGACTGGAGGCGAGGATTATGCTAGTTCAAAGCTTGCTCACCACGAGGTGGGCCATATCCAGCACCGGCTTGAAGTAAAACCTCTTAAAGGTAGAGTCCGAAGACCAATCTGCCGCGTTGAGGATATCCTCCAACCGGGCCCCAAGTCAAATGCTTTAGAGGCCATCGCCCCTCGTGTCAAGTGGGCCCCAAAAATCTGAAGGTTAATACCTGCTTCTTGCATTACCCATCTGACCCACCTAGCAATGGTGGGCGAGGAAACCGCCTTAAAAGGCTTACGCAGTGCAATGAGGATTTGACGTTCCCCTGGAGGGCGAAACTCCTCCATCATTTCCTCATAAGCTTTCAGACATTGAACAACGCACAACTTTGGAGAATCAGTAAACTCTGGGTAAGTTATGGTTCTTGTGGGACATTTCGTTCTTCTGTGGAGAGTGAATGTTACCCCGTTAGGGGAGAAAATTCTGCTCGTGACATCTAATGCCCTCACGTCAGAGACACGGCAGCAAGAGATGAGGCAGAGCAGCATAGCCAGCTTGTCAGACAACTCCTTCCTCGACAGGAAATGGTTCGGCTGCCAGGAGAGGAACAAGTTGAGAACTTGGTTCGCATCCCAAAGGGTGGAGTAGCGGGGGTTCTGGAGGAAGGGAGAGCCTGATACCCCGTAACAATCTGCATACAAAGGGGTGTTCCCCCACCGCTGCATCATTGATAGGTATATGGCCAGCTGAAACTGCTGACCGAAAGGTGTTTATTGAACGGTAAGCCAGACCACTTGAAGCTAACTGTGCTAAAAAATTGAGAAGGTGGACTACATCTGCGTCTAGGGGATTAAGACTCCGTCGCATACACCAACGGGCCCATCTACCCCAAGCAGATCTGTATCTTTTAACGGTACTATCTGCCCACGCTTTGGACATGAAGGTTTCAGCCTCTTCCGAAAGGCCAGGGATCTCCGATCGTCTCCTGTAATCCGCCACTCCATGAGCCACAACGAGTTCCCTTGAATCAGCGGATGGGGAACTTTGTTGGCGTTCAACAGGAGGGTCGGAAACTGGGGGAGTGGGATTGGAGAATCCCAAGAAAGTTCCAGTAGAACTGGAAACCAAACTTGTGACCTCCAAAGGGGAGTGATAAGAACCATTTCTGCCCTTTGCCTGCGGACCTGCGCTGTCATCCTTGTAATCATTGCGAAGGGGGGAAAAGCATACCCCTTCTACCCGCTCCAATCCTGGAGGAAGGCATCCTTGGCCACTGACAGAGGATCCAGCCTCCAGCTGAAGAAGCGGGGCAGCTGGTGGTCCAGTCTCGAGGCAAACAGGTTCACCGACAAAGGACCCAAACAGTCGTTCAATATTGCAAAAATCTCCGGGTCGAGCTTCCACAGACTGGAATCCCTGAAGTTGCAGGATTGAAAGTCCGCCTCCTGGTTCTCTCGGCCGAGTAAGTACTCCGCTGTAACTGACACCTAGTGGTCCAGAGAATACTGCCAAAAACCTGCGATGAGATCCGAGAGGGCTTTGAACGGCGTGCCCCCTAAATGGTTGATGTAGCGGACCGCTGAGATATTGTCCATCTTCAGAAGGACACACGACTGGATCGAATCTCTCGTCCAACAGCGGACTGCAAAGGAACCTGCTAGAAGCTCTAAGCAGTTGATATGTAACTTTCGTTCTTCTGGAGACCACAAACCGCCAGTGGAAAAATGCGCTGCATTTGGCCCCCCAGCCTACCCTGCTGACGTCGGACTCTATGATCAAGTCTGGGGCCGACCCGAAGATTGCCCGACCATTCCAGGCTTCCATGTGGTCTAACCACCACTGAAGTTCTTCTCGTGCCTCTGCTGAAAGAAGCACCTTGTGGGAGTAGGGACATCCCCTTCGAAGGTGGGAAGCCTTTAGACGTTGTAGGACCCGATAGTGGAGAGGCCCATGGAAGATGGCCTGGATCGACGCAGAAGGGAGGCCTACAACTCCAGCCAGTTGTCTGAGAGAAACTTGATCTTTGGTGAGAGTACGTCTTCGTTTGTGCCGAATCTTTGATACTTTCCTGGAGGGAAGCCTTCAGAGTAGATGATGTGGAGTCTATCACGAAACCTAGAAAGGTTAAGCGTTGATAAGGTGACAGAAGTGACTTCTTCTCGTTGATCACAAAGCCTAAGCTCTGAAGGAGATCCACTGCCATCCGGAGGTGGGACAATAACTGGCGTGGACATGGACCCATTAAAAGCAGATCGTCCAAGCACGATCATCCAAATCCCCCGAGCCCTCAGGTATTCCACCACTGGTTTGAGAACCTTGGTGAAGCACTAAGGGGCTGAGGAAAGATCGAAGGGAAGAGTGGAAAACTCATACGTCTGATGCAGCCAAGAGAACTGGAGGAACCGGCGGTGAGGCAGGAAAATCGGGATGACCAGTTGGGTGTCTTTGAGGTCTAGCCGAACCATCCAATCTGAAGGCTGAAGAACATCCCTGAAGAGGTGGATGCCCTCCATTTTGAAGTGGCAGTAAATTAGCCACTCGTTGAACTCACTGAGGTTTATCACTGGTCTTTGGCCCCCATCGGTCTTTTCGACCAAAAAGATATTGCTTATGAACCCCCAGGGATGAGGAGAAGAAAGGGAAACAGCGCCCTTGGAGAGGAGGGAAGCAACCTCCTCGTCTACCAGGGCGGCCTCTTGCTGTGAGAACTGAATGGGACGGGGTCTTGCTCGTTGGAAGGGATCTCCAAGATACTCTATGTGGAATCCCTGAACTGTCTGAAGGACCTATGTGTCCCCTGTGATGGACATCCATGCCTGGAAAAAATTGGACCCCCCGACCTTTAAGCGGGAAGAATGGAGAACAGTCACCGGGGCTTGGAGGTTGCTGCTCCACGGTATTCTCTGCCTTTGCCACGCCAGCCTCTGGTGGGGTAGAAATTCCCAAAGCGCGATTGGTCCTGGTACTGGTTTCTGGAGCTTTGCCCTTTTGGAGGGTACTGGTTGGACGGGCGGCCGGTCGAGCGGCCCCTACCTCGACCGCCCCGCGTAAAACACGAGGGAACACCTTCCTGATAGATGTCTGGGCCTTGTCAAGTGAGGTCCCTGACAAAAGGCTCGCCAAAGAGCCCACCTTGTGCAATGGCCCCTGCCTCCGAATCTGCCAGGTCTCCCAGCTTGGGGTCCATCTTAATAAAAAGACAGCGGCGACGCTCTGTGGACAGGGCGCAATTTGCTTTGCCCAGAAAGATAATGGCTCGTTGAGCCCACCCGGAAAGAGTCCCCGGGGAAATCAGGGAACCAGATGACTTTGCCTCCTCTGCCATGTCCAGGATTTTTGTGAGGGGACCGAGAGTATCTAGGAGCTTGTCCTGGCATGCCCACCAGGACCTATCTATTCCCTTCTTGGGGTCCTTAATGAACTTCTGAAGAAGTGTGGCCATACGTGTGTCTATCTCCGGGGTGAGCGCCACCTTCCCCTCCAGAGAGTGGCGGGCTCACTCAGCCCGGATATAATTACGGGCCTCTTTCTCCAGCTGTCGGCGAATGCGCCCCGCCACGTAACTTGCAACCTTGTCGGTTAGGGGCCATTCAGATGACCAAGGGTGAATGATGTCATCAGGGTCGAGCATGTTCGAAGAACCATGGGAAGTCTGAGAGGGGTGGGAGGGGAGCCACGGCCTGGACGGCCCAGGATCATTATCTGTATCCCCAGTGTCTTTGGAAGGGACAGGATTAACAGGGCACTGAAGACCTCCGTCTCCCGCTGGTAAGGGAGGCTGAGAAGCTAGAAAAGCTTGTTTAAGCCTGTCAAAGGCATCCAAGTCTACCCCCGTATCACGGGTGTGTTTTGCTGGGGGAGGAGCAGCATCCACCGACAAGGGGGCCCCTGGGACCTCAGGGTTGGGAGGGGGGGCTGTGGGAGGTGGAGCTAGCTTTGCTAACGCCTGGGCAATCTGGCAGGAAAGTCTCTCCTCCAAAGGAGTCATGGCTTCCGCCACTGCCCGGTAAATAGAGGCGTCATAAAAGTCATCATCCCAAGGGACGTCGGCCAGAGGGTCTTCCACCCCTTGGGAGTCATCCTCATAGTCCATAATGTAATACCCAAGTCTAGCAAGGTGCACTCCAAAATACAAAAGAAGGGGGTCTGGGGGACAGACCAAGGCCTGCTGAAGAGGCTTCAATTGAATATTCTTTAATTGATTATTCTTTTAGGGCTGGGTGTCAGCTTGAAATCTTGAATTGCGAGGTTTTCGCGACTCTTAATGGGGTCACAGCCCTGGAACAACTTCTGCTGGTGCACCAAATTTTTCTATATAGATGTCCCACAGGCCACTGGGGCCTAAGTACAGACCCAAAAACGGGCGTAAACGGAATGATACAGACTCTGCAGCCTTCCCTACAGCGGGGCTCTCACAGGCTGCAGAGCGTCAATATAGAGTGGCTTAATCGGTTTTAAAAGGACTTGTCAGCACTGACGAAGGACCGATCAGCCTACCGACCCTACCGGGCGTCTCCCCCAGGCCAGCAGCTCACGGACTCATGGCGGGCTGAGTGAATTCCTCTGAGGAAATTCAAACGCATGCGCCGCGGTCCTGCGCGGCCCCAGAGCCCTCTAACGGCGGGAGGACCGCGACGTGAGCAGCACCAGAACGGGCCGCGTAAGTGAGGGAAACGCTCCCGCGGCCTGGGGCTGCCGATAACCGGAATCAGAGGCAGCAATAAAAGGCGGCGATGCCGTGTAACACCTAATAAAGGAAAAAACCTAGTGTACAGAAGAGACGCAGCCAAACCGCGCTACAATAAAAGCATAGTACAATCTGCAGCAGACAATTAAACAGAGGTACATAAGAGACACGGCCGTGCCGCGCTAGAATACAAGCCTAATTTCAGTAATAGTCAAGGAAAAACAACACAACTGTACATGCTACAGAATGCAAGACAGTATGAGGTACTTATCTCGGCTGCGCAGCAGCGAAGAAAGAGGGTGAAGGGCCAGTGAAGAAGAACTATGTTGAGGCTGATGGCCTCCTGATTGGATGTTATGGGACTATTTCCTATAGGACGTTGTTTTGCTACTACATTTTTCCCAAGTGTTCAGGGGAAACAGAGTTTATATTGTGTTTTAATGATGGCTGCTGTGTTGAATAAAGCAAAGAGAGAAGGCATAATCCTCGCCTCCAGTCCTGACATAGAATTAGACTTCAGGCCTGGCAACTTGTCAGAGGAGAAAAGCCTACAATGGAAAGCGAAGGCATGTAGGCCAAGGAGCATAATACAGTTGTGGCTCCAGAAGTGTGGTATGGCCGTAACGACCTAACAGCACTTGAGTAACTGGGGCAACAGTTGGGATGGAGTTGATGGACAAGGTAGTAGGGGGGTTAGGAGGGGGAGGGGTCCAGACCAGTGGATGTATGACAAAGGGAGGGTCCACATTTTTGTAGAGGTGCAGTGTCCCACTCAATAGGGGGCCAGCGTGAAGCCCGCCTAGCCACCCTTATAATGAGAGCCCTCAGAGGAAGGCATAGAGGAGAACCTCATGTGGAAAGAATGGGGGGGGGAGAGGGCTCTCGGTCAGTGCCCAGAAACTGTGACAGTAACTGGCCCCATAGTGGGGAGATAGGTCAAATGCTCCTGGCTTCTTCCAATTGTATCACTGTCGCCTTGGCCTCCACACAGTGCACTACCTTGGTGCTCCAGGCCATGCTACTAGGGGGAGGGGAAGTTGCACATTTCCAGCGCATTGTCACAGCTCCTTTCCCCAAAGTGAGGGCTAAATCAGTGAAGCAGGCCACCATTTTATACCTCTTCTGTTTTATATGTATATTGTATGTAGTGTGTTGTTTGTAGTGGTGAGATTAGGGTCTTGTCAGACAACTAAAACTGTCTGTTTCAGGTCCCTAAAAAGGATTTTATCCACAAAGTGTATCTAAATATATTTAAACACCTTGGTCCCAAACTCTTGCTTTTTTATCTCTAAAATGTTTTAACTTAGAGTTATTTAATGTATTTGTGCTAAATTTGGGCCAACTTTGAATGCTCAGGGCAAGCTTGCCTCCATTTACCTCAGAATTGAAAATGTCAATCCGTAGCCCACTTCTATGCAGTCACTGCTTTGAGAGTCTTTAGGAGGCATTTGTAGGAAGATCCATTAGTATCCAGTCTTTTTTTGATAGCTCCATTTTTTTGTCCTGGCCTCTGAAGAGATGGGGGAAAAATCAACAGCGCTGATTTCAGCATGGGCAGAGACGGTATGACGTTTTTATGTCACACTCAGTTATAACGTCATTGACTCTGCGGTCAAAGTTACACCAGTGCCACCTGGCCCTGCGAAATGCTACTGCTGGTCTAATGCGTGGGGAGATTTCAAAGATGAGGAATCTGTAGGAAATTCAAGTATCTATAAAAAAGAACATTAAAGAGAGGTAATCAACTCAGAAATGAAAAAAATGTAGTTGGTGAGAGGTCCGTGGCCTAATATCCCCGAGGACATTTGGAGTGTTAAGTTTCTTTTTTATTTTTACTATGGAAACATATTCAGTTCCTCCATGGTAGGAATCGTCATGGAAATATTTTTTTTTAATTCCCACAAAGTTAAAATAGGAATGCGTTTCTGATGGATACTTCTAACTGCAGATTCCTCACCTTGTGAATTCCCCCAGGTGCCATACTGGATCCGGGGATTTTTCTCACCAATTCCTTTCGTGAAATCTGGGCTACAATATAACTGTCCATATAATATATCCGCGTATCGCCTTCAGTTCCTTTCTTTCCACGCCTTCCGACGCGGATTCAGTACTCACACCCTCGATTTCTGTCACTTGTCAGAAAACCTTTCCAAACCTTTTTCCACTGTGCAACGGACCTATCTTCCTCTAAAGGGTTGCCACTAATAAGTGTCAGCCATAGACCCTCATGGGGCCTGTCTTTGGTGTCTAGGCTCCTCACATGACTCAAAGCCATGCGACAAATGTGCTCGGATGAATCTGAAGGCCATCCGTCACTGAGCACCACAGGAAGGCTCGGACGATCCAGTCACGGTTGAAGTTGCAGACATGTTCTCTCTCCTGAGGCCGTTCCAGAGAGCGGTGATCTTCCCATTCCAAATCCTCAGGTAAGTCCAAGAAGAAAAAAACACAAGAAGTTGAAACATGGCTATCTTTCTTCCCGCTACTCTGGTCAGGAGTCAGGGTCCCACCAGATCTTGGTCGACTCCAGGGCCGGACTGGGAGCCGTAACTGGCCCTGGCAAACTGCTCGGCCGGCCCCCTGGGGGTGTGACCGAGCTGTTTCCTAGTGCCAGTTTCGGCCGATTTTGTTACAGGGGGCCAATATTTCCGTCTCCCGGTAACAAAAATGGCCCGCAAGTGCCCAAAACCGGCCCCCAACCTCGCGGCCCTCCGGGGAAACGCCCGGTGCCCGCTACGGCCAGTCCGTCCCTGGTCGACTCCTACGGAAACAGTACCCTCACTAGTCCCGATTCAGCAATGATGCCGCTGACACCGGAGGGAGTGCCCGTAGTCCTTTTGGACTCAGAAGCGAATCCACCACAACCTCAATTGAAGCCTTGCTCACTGCAGTCACTTACGCAACCACATTCTGACTCGAACATGCTTCTTCTAACACACAAGTTTTCAGACCTGGAACCACACGAAAATGGCAATGATGAATCACAAATGTGTGATGATGAAAAACAAAATCTGGACCTCCAGTAGGTCAGTTTCCTAGACTCTTCACCAGACACTGGTCTCAACTATCCTCTAGGCCCCTCTGTACAAGAGTCTGCCTCATATGCAGTGCTCATTAGAAGGGTGGCAGAAGTTCCTGATCTCAAGGTTCCTTCAGTGGATGTTAAAACAAACATATGTATGGAGGTTCTGCAGCTAGGGCAGACCACTTCAGAACCACTCCTACCATTTAATAAGGCACTTACAGACATCCTTTTGGACACCTGGGTGAAGCCAGAAACTTGCCCTACTGTGAAAGGACAGGCGATCAGACTTTCCTTCTCTAGCACCCAACACCAGAGATCCTAGTGGTCCAAGCCTTCACCAGTAGACTTAACCCAAATATGCTACCGACAACCCTGCCAGAGAGAGAGTCAAAGCACATGGGGGTATTCGGGAAGCAAGTAATCTCCTCTGTTAGCTTTCCGCGCAGTTCCGTGAATTTGAGTTGCATTCTGGAGTATTATTTGCATCTATTTTGAACATGGTAAGCAAAATCTTACTCGCAGTCCCGGATTACTTTTGCACCAACTTCCAACAAATAATTCAGGATGGCCTGGATGCGGCAAAGTATGTGATGCGATTGGGCCCAAACACTACTGACTGGGTAGGATAGTTGATACCAGCGTAGTGCTTCAGCCCAATGCATGGATACGATCTTCGGGCTTCTCACGTGATGGCCAGGCATCACAGATGGACATGCCGTATGATGGCACCCATCTCCTTGTAGGCAGGGCAGACTTGGTACTAGAGCACTTCAAAGAAAGCAAGACAACAGCACGCTTTCTAGACATCGCACCCCCATACAGCATTTCCCCCAAAACTCTAACACCTTTTAAGGCTTTGGAAGAGGCATTCAGCAGCGGCAATGCCAGACCCTGCCTCCCCAGCAACGGACGTCTCAAGACTTTTGAGGTAGAAGTCAGGAATTCGTCTGGCAGTGTCCAGGCCCCAGGGGAAAAAACTACCCAAACACCTGCCTCCTACCAGTACCTACCCCCCGTCCCTCGCTGCTGCAAAACCCCTTTAGTTTGTCCTCAACTATGCACAGTCACCCATTTGGAGGCCAGATAAGCTATTACCTCCACGGGTGGCAAAGCGTCACAGTGGACATATGAGTGCTCCAAAATGTCCAGAATGGTTATGTCCTACCTTTTTTGTCCACCCCCAAGCATACCACCCACACCACAACGGCTTACAGAGGATCACTTGCCCATTCTGCGGAAGGAAGCTCAGGCTCGCTTGGACAAGGGAGCTATAGAGAGGGTGCCGGCATCTGAGTTTGAGCCTGGCTACTACTCCTGTTACTTCTTGGTGCTGAAGTAGGCTGGAGGCCTGTCTTTGGTGTCTAGGCTCTTCGCATGACTTGAAGTCATGCGACAAATGTGCTCAGATGAATCTGCAGGCCATCCAGGACTGGAAGGCCAAACTCTTGCTGAGCACCGCAGGAAGTCTCGGATGTTCCAGTCACGGTTGAAGTTGCAGACAAGTTCTCACTCCCGAGGGCGTTCCTGAAAGAGGTGATCATCCCATTCCCAATCCTCAGGTAAGTCCAAGAAGAAAAAAAAAAAACACAAGAAGTTGAAACATGGCTATAATTCTTTCCGCTACTCCTATCTGAAAGAGACACGTTAGTGATGGATTCCTTACCTTAGAATATCCCCAGGCGTCAGACTGGATCCGGAAAGTTTTTTCGTCAGCAGTACCCCTGCGCATCGGTAGGTGGCGTCGTGCGGCTCCGTGTTTGTCGCTGGCGTCGTACGCGCCGAGATGACGTCACGGAGACTACTTAGCCTCCACCCATGCGCGCTGACGTCAGTTCTTTCTTTTTCTGCGCCAGTAAGCGCAGATCCGGTTGGAGCACGTACCTTAGTCACTTTTTGACTATCTTTTTGAGACTTTTGTCTCCTGTAAGTACTCTGGTTTTAAGTCTTGTGGGGCCTGCCGTCGCAATATGTCGGTGGCGGACCCCACGGCGTCTGTCTCTCCTGCCTGGAGAGCGGCCACGACTCCCGGTCCTGCAGGGACTGTCTGGCCATGGCCCCGAAGGCCTTGAGGGAGCGTCGCCGGAAGCTGCTTGAGGTCCGGCGCTCGTCCCAGCGCCGTTCTCGGTCTAGGGGCCGCTCCAGAGAACGCTCGCGGGGCCACCATCATCGCTCCTCGGGCTCCAAGTCTTCACCCTCGGATTCGGGTAAGAGACGACACAAAAAGAAGTCCAAGAAGCTTTGTCGCTCTCCGACGTCCCCCCGTCGGTCCCTGGATGCGGACGAGGGGGACAGGGGTTCTGCCCCTGTGGCTCCTTTGGAGCCCGGGAGTCCCGCGGCCTACCCACCTTACCCGGGTCCGTCGGCGCCTCCCGCACAGGTGCAAGAATTTCTTGCTACCATGGACCGCCTGTTTAGGCCTCGGGCTCCCGCCGGCGCGCCCTTGGGCCCCGTGGTCCCGTGTCAGGATCCTGTCGGCGCCGCCGGCCCCTGCGCCGCTGGCTCCGGCCACGGCGCCAAGAGGTCCCACGCTGCCGGCTCCGGCCCCAGCGCCACCCTCGGCTCCGCCTCCGGCGCCGCTGTGGATGCCATTTGTTCCGCCCCTGCCCAGGTTCCAGGACAATTTTGTCCCTACCTGGGATCCGCATTGGGACACGGCGCCGGTTCGGCCCCGTCCGGCGCCGTTTCCGGCGCCGTTTGTTCCTTCACCGGTCCCTGCCCTGCCGCCGCAGTCTGTTCCACATACGGCGGAGGTGGAGGACGACAGGGAGGGGTCCAAGGACCTTCTCGCTCGTCAGTGTGACTCTGAGCAGGACTGGGTGGACGAGTTAGAGGAGGCCGGCGGCCTAGATGTCTCCTCTGACCCGGGGTTTGCCTCTCCTCCACCTACCATGGAGGAGGGCGCTTCTTACACGATGGTGCTCCGTCGGGCCGCTGAGGTCCTCAACCTTGATCTCTCTACGGTGGCCCTGAAGACTAATCTCCTCACTGAGGTGCTCACGGCGTCCACTTCGTCGGAGCCCCTGCTGCCATTTAATGACGCCCTCACTGACGTCTTACTGGGCACTTGGTTGCGACCAGCCACAGGGGCCCCTGTGGATAAGAACGTTGCCAGGCGTCATCGCCCGGCGCCGGGTGACCCTGCCTTTCTGACCACTAATCCTACGCCCGAGAGCCTGGTCATCCAAGCTTCGACGTCCCAGAGTGCCTTTCCCACGGCTCCGCCGGAGAAGGACTCTAAGAAGCTGGAGCAGTTCGGCAAGCGGTTGTTCTCTTCGGCCAGCTTGGGGCTGCGGTCGGTGAACACCGCATGCCTATTGGGCCGCTATTCCCACGCGGTGTGGGATACAGTTGCACAGGTGTTACCTCAGTGTCCTGAGGAGACCCAAGCTGTGCTGTCCCAAGCTGTTGCCGAGGGTAAAGATGCGGCTAAGTTTGCCATTCGGTGTGCTTTGGACACCGCGGACTCACTAGGTAGAGCAATTTCTACGACTGTGGCGCTTCGTCGCCACGCCTGGTTGAGATCTACCGGGTTCTCGCCAGATGTCCAGAGCTCACTCATGGACATGCCCTTTGATGGCACTCGCCTGTTTGGCGATAAAGTCGACAGTGCGCTGGAGCGTTTTAAGGACTCGCGGGCCACGCCAAGTCCCTTAGGTCTTTCCACGAAAAGCCCAGCCACTCCTGGTTTTCGTTCCTTTCGTGGCCACGGAAGGGGCGCTCAGGCACGTTCCTTCAGCAAGCCTGTGCAGAACCAGCCTCAGCGCGGACGCGGTTTCCGCAGGGGCGGGTCTGGGAATCAGCGTGGGGGTCAGTCCGCCTCCGCCGCTTCTGCCTCCAAACCTTCCTAATCCGAGTGGGTGGCAGGATCCGCCATCATCTCCCCCAGTGGCACGCTATCACATCGGACGAGTGGGTGTTGCAGATCATCCGCAAGGGTTACTCCCTTCCCTTTCAGTCCACCCCTCCAGCCATGCCACCTCGGTACCACCGCATGTCGGGGGAACACTTGGCGCTTCTCCAGCAGGCAGTCACAGCCCTCTTGGCCAAGGGGGCCATCGAGTGTGTTCCTGGGCCAGAAGTAGGGAGTGGTTGTTATTCCCACTACTTTCTGGTCCCCAAGAAGGTCAAGGGGGGCTTGTGCCCCATCTTGGACCTCCGGAACGTCAATCGCTTCCTCCGGAAGGAGAAGTTCAAGATGTTGACTCTGGCTCAGGTCTTGGCTGCCCTCGACCCTGGTGTCAGGGACTGTCCGGGACTATGTCGGGAACACAGTCAGAGACTTGAGCAAGCACTGGGGACTGGGTAGAAAACGTACAGTGCACAGAAAGAGTAGTACAGCGCTGCCCAGGATCACACAAGGAGTCAGAGGAGAAAAAGGGATCCAAAGGGGAAGCCTGTACAAGATGGCTAAGACTCAGAAAGGAAGGGCACTCACAAGGCAATTTAGCATTCAGACTAACTACTCCCAAGACGGACGTGCAAGACATATATATAATACAACATTAACAATAAAGGGAATGTGGGTTAAAGCACTCAGGAGCTCCACACGGTAAGACTGAAGCTCAGTAAGTTCCTCACCCACAATTGCTGTTACAGATACTGACTGGAAATACCCACATATAGGATATGTATGCAAAGGCAGGGTCTGTGGAGCTTATACCTATGGTGATGTTATAACAGTAACTCAAAGACAATACTCACAGTGAACAAGAAACACCACCTAGGTAGTCAGCTGTGCCCACGGATCCTGGCGATCAAACAGGAACACGCAAGGCAGTAACAGCAAAGGGGTAGAACTAAACACAAGCACAATAGACAAGGAGCTAGCAAGGAGGAGTGCTTAACAGGAAAGGAAGGAAATCACAGGGCACACTTGGCAGAAAGCAGGTAACAAACATACAAGGCAACAGATGCAAGACAGCAGAAATAGAAAGATAGCAAACTAGAACTGGAACCAAGGAAATGGGAAGAAAGGCAGGGACTGGAAAAGGATATACAGAAGGGGAGGCTACAAGGGTATACTAGAATAGTGCAGGTTCAGGAATCAAGAAAACAAAGTAGCATAGGAGGCAGTGCTGGGGCAAGAATTGAGCAAAAGCTCAGGAGTCAAAGTAGCACTGCAGGTAGTGCTAGTTCAGGAGAAGGGAAACTGCTGCAGGTCAGGAACAAGGTAATGCTAAGGCTCAGGAATCAAGGTAGCACTGTAGGCAGTGCTAGTTCAGGAACAGGGAATTACTAAAGCTTCAGGAGTCAAGGTAGCACCGCAGGCAGTGCTGGTTCAGGAAACAGGAAATAGCTACAGCTCAGGAAACAAGGAGTCAAGAGAGCACTGCAAGCAGTGCAAATCAGGAACAAGAAATAGCTGAAGCCCAGGAACAGGAACTAATAACCATAGCTCAGGAACTCTGGAAACAAGGTAGCATTGCAGGCAGTGCTAATTCAGGTACAAGGAATAGCTATAGCTCAGGAAACAAGGTAGCACTGCAGGCAGTGCTAATTCAGGAGAAGGGAAATTGCTGCAGTTCAGGAACAAGGAATACTAAGGCTCAGGGGTCAAGGTAGCACTGTAAGCAGTGCTAATTCAGGAACAAGGAAAACAGCAGCAGGTCAGGAAAAAGGCAGAACTAAAGCTCAGGAAACACTGGAAACAATAGCAAAAGCTCAGGGAGCACTGGAAACAAGGATCGGTCTCACCGGTAAACAGCTACAATGACCAACACTGGGCTGAAGGGAGCTGGGGCTTAAAAGAGCTCTCAGTAATCACATGCATCAGGTGTGAGCAGGCTAGCAGCAGCCAGCCACAGGTGAGCTGAATTCCTCCACCCATCCTTGGCCTGCAGGGGTGGAGACAAAGCAGTGAGCAGGGAATTCTGGGTAATGGAGTTTCAGGCATGAGTAGGCTGGCTTCAAATATAAGCAAGCTGGCTTTCACAAAACCCGGCATGGATTGGGAATGGATGTCAATTCCCAATAAGTGTCCAAATGGCTGGAAGTCAGGATATGCATGCAGGGGAGGGTCTGGAAGCTTATTAGAAGACTGGAAAGTCCCACTATGCGGCCCCCTGGTGGTGGGTACGAGAGCACAGGGAGCAAATCATGACACCTGGAGACTGGATGGTGGCGTTGGACTTGCAGGACGCATATTTTCACATCCCCGTCCTGCCGGCCCACCGGCGTTACCTGCGGTTCACGGTAGGCCAGGAGCATTTTCAGTTTGCTGTGCTCTCCTTCGGCCTTACCAGTGCCCCTCGGGTGTTCACGAAAGTGATGGCGGTGGTCGCTGCTCACCTGCGCAGGTCAGGGGTGTCAGTCTTCCCCTACCTCGACGACTGGTTGTTGAAGGCGGGTTCGCCCCAGGCAGTTGTCACCCACCTTCAGACTACAGCCGACCTCCTGCATTTGCTGGGGTTCTCCGTCAACGTGCCGAAGTCGCACCTGAGTCCCTCTCAGAAGCTCCCCTTCATCGGAGCGGTTCTGGATTCGACGCAGTTTCGGGTTTATCCTCCCGAGCAGCGAGTCCGGGATATTCAGGCTATGATTCCCATCTTTCAGCCTCTATCCCGGGTTTCAGTCAGGATGACCCTCCGGCTCCTGGGCCTGATGGCCTCCTGCATCCTGCTAGTGCAACATGCCAGATGGCATATGCGGGCTCTGCAGTGGGACCGGAAGTTCCAGTGGGCGCAGCATCAGGGCAACCTGTCCGATCTTGTCCAGATCTCGGAGGGCACTGCTCGACATTTGCAGTGGTGGCTCACGAATCGCGATTGGGTCAATGGCAGATCCCTCTCCCTTCCCCAACCGGAGCACACAGTGGTGACGGATGCGTCCCTCCTGGGATGGGGCAGCCACTTGGGAGAGGCGGAGTTCAGAGGCCTCTGGTCTCCGGCGGAGTCCCGGCTCCATATCAATCTTTTGGAGCTTCGGGCGATCCGACTTGCACTGAAGGCATTCCTTCCCTCTGTCCGTTGAAGTGTAGTGCAGGTGTTCGCAGACAACACCACCGCCATGTGGTATTGCAACAAACAGGGCGGGGTGGGGTCGTGGACCCTATGTCAGGAGGCTCTGCGCCTCTGGACATGGCTGGAACATCAAGGCATTACCTTGGTGGTTCAACACCTGGCAGGTTCTCTGAGCCAGGGCCGACGAACTCAGCCGCCGGTGCTTGATGGATCACGAATGGCGTCTGAACTTGGACGTGGCGCAAGGTCTCTTTCTGCAGTGGGGAGAGCCTTGGTTAGATCTATTCGCCACCAAAGAGAACGCGCAATGTCATCAGTTCTGCGCGTTGGAATTTCCAAGACGGCACTCGCTCGGCGACGCTTTTCGTCGCGAGTGGAGCTGCGGTCTGTTGTACGCCTATACCACTTCTGCCCAGAGTGCTGAAGAAGATTTGGCGCGACCGGGCCCAAGTCATCCTTGTGGCTCCGGATTGGGCACGAAGATACTGGTATCCCGAGCTACTCAACATGGCGATCGATCCCCCGATCCGACTGCCTCTTCGGGAGGATCTTCTGTGGCAGGGGACGGTCCTACACCCGAACCTGGCCAGCCTCCACCTCCATGCGTGGAGATTGAGCAGCGACAGCTGATTCCATTTGACTTGCCTCCTGAAGTCTGTGATGTCATTCTGGCAGCCAGGCGTCCCTCCACTAAATCGGTATACGCCTGCAGGTGGAACAAATTTGTGGCATGGTGCACAGCTAAGTCTGTGGATCCCCTTTCTGCCCCTCTTTCTGAGGTCCTTCTGTTCCTACTATCCTTGGCCCAGCAGGGCTCTGCTCTGGGCACTGTCAAAGGTTATCTTTCGGCCATTTCCGCCTTTCTTCGGCTTCCAGATCAGCCTTCTCTCTTTAAGTCCCCGGTTGTTAACCATTTCCTCAAAGGCATTACACACACGTTTCCTCCCGTGCCTTTCATAATGCCTCAATGGGACTTAAATCTTGTCTTGACCTATCTGATGTGCGCTCCCTTCGAGCCCCTTCATAACTGTCCTTTACGTCTTCTTACTCTGAAGACGGCTTTCCTGGTAGCTATCACCTCTGCCAGAAGAGTGAGTGAGCTCCAGGCTCTTTCTTCTAAACCTCCTTTCCTTTCTGTTCATCCGGACAAGGTGGTTTTAAGGACCCGTCCTTTCTTGCCAAAGGTTGTCATGCCCTTCCACATCGGGCAGACCATCACTTTGCCCACTTTCTTTCCGCCTCCGCATCCTTCAAAAGAGGAAGAGAGGCTCCATCGTCTGGACCCAAAACGTGCGCTCTCGTTCTATCTAAAGCGCACACAACAGTTCCGGGTGGATGACCAGCTCTTTGTTGGCTACGTGGGCGCCAAAAAAGGTCGGGCCGTGCACAAATGCACCATCTCTCGGTGGGTCGTTTTGTGCATCAAAGCGTGTTACTCCTTGGCTAAAAAGGAGCCTCCTGTGGGGCTGCGTGCCCATTCTACCAGGGCAACAGCAGCCACTACTGCCTTGGGACGCGGCGTTCCTTTGCAGGATATTTGTCAGGCAGCCACGTGGGCCTCGCTGCACACATTTACCAAGCATTACTGCCTTGACAGTCAAGTCCGGAGAGACGGCTTCTTTGGCCGTTCTGTTCGCCGTGACTTTCTGGTGTAATCTATTCGCAGACCCACCACTGGGGTTGGTATTGCTGGGGTATCTATTCTAAGGTAAGGAATCTATCACTAACGTGTCTCTTTCAGATGCACAAGTTACTACTTGTGTAACGATATATCTGTAAGAGACATTAGTTAGTGATAGATTCCTTACCGCCCCACCCATCCTCCCCGTTCTGCGAATTGATTCTAGGGTTAAGGTCATCCCTTTCAGGGCCCTAGTTTCATGGCACCAGTGGTCAGTTTCTTGCATGGCTCTGCGTTCCTGGCGCGGAAAGTCGTGTACAGAACTGACGTCAGCGCGCATGTGTGGCGCCTAAGTAGTCTCTGTGACGTCATCTCGGCGCGTACGACGCCAGCGACAAACGCGGAGCCGCACGACGCCACCTACCGACGCGCAGGGGTACTGCTGACGAAAAAACTTTCCGGATCAAGTCTGACGCCTGGGGATATTCTAAGGTAAGGAATCTATCACTAACTAATGTCTCTTACAGCTATATCGTTACACAAGTAGTAACTTGTGCGTCAGGCATCAGGGTTCCACTAGATCTTAGTCGACTCCTACGGAACCAGCACCCTCACTAGTCCCGATTCAGCAATGATGCCGCTGACGCCAGAGGGAGTGCCCAAAATCCTATTTTAGATCTTCGCCCTTTAAACTTCTTCCTCAAGAGAGAAAAGTTAATGGTGCGTACACTGGCCCAAGTTCTGTCTTCCCTGGTTCTAGGTGACTGGGATTTAGCATTGGACTTGCAGGATGCTTATTTCCACATCCATATCCTGCAGTCCCATAGGTGCTACCTGCTGTTTCAGGTAGTCTATAGGCCTTCTCTGTTATCTGTGCTCCCATTCGGCCTCACCAGCCCACCTTGGTTGTTCACGAAAGTGATGATGGTGGTAGTTGCCCATCTTCGGAGGTTGGGAAAACCAGTCTTCCCATACCTCGATGACTGGTTGCTGAAGGTGGGGTTGCCTCAAACAGTCTTGAGCCACCTTAAGATGACGGCCCACCTATTGACATCTCTGGAATTCTCCATCAGTGTGTCACACCGGACTCCTTCATGGAGGTTCCCCTTCATTGGAGCTATCTTGGATGTGGTGCTTTTTTGAGCATTCCCTCCTCCTCAATCAGTCCATGACATTTGGGCTTTAATTTTGATGTTTCAACCTTTAACCTAGATCTCAGTGAGAGTGGCTCTGAGGCTTCTTGCCTCTTGGCTAACTGCATCCTCCTGATGGACCACAGCAGATGACTCATGCAGGCTCTGCACTGGGATCTGAAGTGTCAGTGGGCTGAGCACCAAGGAGACCTTTTTTTTTGTTTGCTTGTTTTCAGCCCATAAACGGATGAGCAGTGCTGCTGTAGGGTGGGTAAACACATTGATGATATTGTCTACACTTCCTGCAGACTACTCCTAATTCAGGAAGATGTGTGTTTATGCATACTCTTGGCAACCCTTCATTGAACTTGATGGTCTAATTTGTTAGACAGCACTTCTTGCTTGGTCAGGTTGCTACATCTTCCTGAGGAAGACCCTGTTAATTCATTTCTTTGGATTCGATACGTCGACTGTCATGTCATAACTACCCAAATATTAATGAAAGGACTAGTCTGAAACAAAAATCTTGATTTGATTGAATGGTTGTTCCTCTAGATCTGATTCTTCATAATGTTGGTTGAGACTGTTTTGTGTTTTGTGCACTGTATATATTTTTGCACCTTGTTTTTTTGTGTCACTTATTTTCACTTACACTACAACCTCAAATGTAGCACCTTATTGTCTGTGATTGTCACTCAATGAATATTAATGATTGTATATGAATAAGTATATAATTAAAAGTGAATAATTCTTCATTTTTATACATTCTTGAATGCTGGATTTACTGTATCTTTGTTCTCCTGCCAAGTTGTTAAGCTTTTCCTAAAATACTGGCTTTAGAACATATCTTGTATATTGATGGCTTTTATACCCTAGTTGCATTGGATTATAGGGTTTACCCTATTTTTTTTGTTTTGGTCTTTCCACATTGGGCATTCAATCACTCTGTGTGCGTTCTTCCCCCCACCTCATCTATCTGAGGAGGAAGAGAAACTCCATCGCCTAGAGCCAAAAAGAGCACTGAGCTTTTACATTGATCGTACCAAGGACCATCAAGTCATTGATCAGCTGTTTGTGAGGTTCTCTTGGGCAAAAATATCATCTCATGATGGACTGTCATTTAGTATAAAGATCTGCTATGGCCTAGCCTAGAAACAGGCTCCGAAAGGCCTGCAAGCTCATTCCACCAGAGCAAAGGCTGCTACCACTACACTGGCACCCTGAGTGCCTGTTTCGGATATTTGCCATGCTGTGACTTAGGCGTCAGTTCACGCATTCACAGAGCATTTACCGCCTTGATAGCCAGGTCTGGCGGGAGTGGCACTTTGAACATTTGGTTGAACTTTATTTTCTGGTCTGTGCCATTCCAAAGAACCACCACTTGTAGGTGTGAGGTTACTGCTTTGATGTCAATTCCCAAGATGAGGAATCTGCGGTTAGAAGTATCCATCCAAAGAAGAAGTAACTTACCCATGCTAACCCTCTTTCTGGTGGATGCTCTATCTAATTGCAGATTCCTCACTGACCCACCATCCTACCCCTTTCCGTGGAATGGACTTCTTTGGTCCATACTGGAAAGATTACACTTAGAGAGCTGCATACTAGCATAATCTGATTACTGGGGTCTCCGCATCCGATAACGTGAACAGATTTCAGAATGAAACTGACATCCTTGCACGGAGGTGGCGTTATTATTGTGGCCCAACATTATTTCTGGTGTAAATGGACCTGACGTGAATCCTTTCGTAGCCTCCTATCTGCGTGCTAGGGAATTGCTGAGGAAAATCTCCGGATCCAGTCTGGTGCCTGGGGTCATTCACCAGGTGAGGTATCTGCAGTTAGAGAGAGTACCCACTAAAAAGAGCGTTATCAAAGGTAAGTAACTTGTTTTTCTGGGCTTTCAAAGGGGGTTGCAAGGCTGCCCCCCTGTAGCACCCTTTTCCCCTCCCATTTTCCATTTCCTAATGTAGGCCAACTTGCGTGGAAATGTTCTTCAAGTAGATGAACTAAAAAGGTGCCCTCTGGTTGCCAGTGATGTGCAAAAAAGTTAAGAAAAATTAGACAAAAGGAGAGAGCACGGGTGAAGAAGAGCCTGCTAGAGTGAGATAAAGAGACCGGACATGTGGGGTAGTGGGAGAAAGAACTATGAAGTGGGATTAAGACTAGGCAGTATTCAAAAATATTTGTATTCAGCAGTTAATTCCTGCGCACACATCTTTATTGTATTATTCATATTTCCAAATTAACTAACTTAAAATCAACTTTTTGCTCACTTAAGTCTCACTTATTTGGGCAAAATATTTTGTACCTCAAGCCCAGTGTCTTTATTTTTTTTGCATTAATACGTTTGAAGTCCATCGGTCTTGACTACTCATATTTGTGCATGTGATGATTTGATGTGACAACCAGTGACTGTTTTCGGGTTTGCACGTTTGAGGTTTATTGAAATAAGTAACATGCGCGGTATCTACTTGATTTTCAGCGAAAGACTGGTGTCCTCCGATGATTTGTTGGAGTGGCTGCGGCCATTCTGTGGAGACGACTCCCTGCCTGTCAAACCTCGCATTGACATATTGCAAATAATGGAACAAGCGTTTCATCTCTCTGACGAGGACATCAAACTACTTGTGTTTTTCCGAACCGAAGCTGTCCTGAAGGCATGTTGGCCAGAGAAGAAGGTAGAGTTCTTTTATTTTTAAGATAAAAGTAAATAATCATAGTAAAAGTATTTTTACTTTTGCATTATTTCTCGGTTGCAATCCCTCCTGCTGCAGCAGTGCGTTTATCAGTCAATTCTGTTGCATTATGGTTGTGACACTGTGCGACGTCTTTGCATGCACTTATTTTGTCTGAATGCCTCAGTCGAACACCTGTATTGTTGCAGCTAATGGGTCGCAAGACCTACAGAATCACAAAATGGCCCCCTTGTACTCTGGACTATGGGGCTTATTCAGAAAAGCATTCTGGAGTACGTTAAGTAGTGGTATGCTCAGTGGCGGCTGGTGACATTTGAAAGTGGCGAGGCGTAAATGTTGCCCATGATTTTTATATAGCAAGCGATGTGAACAAGTTCTACGGACAAACCTGGGGTCCAGGGGGAGTCCCTCTCTTGAGAAAGAAATGAAAAAAAGATTGGCAAATGGTGCATTTTAAAGCAAATGAATGTAGAGACAAAGCAAGGCTTATTAAGCAGTGGGAACGTATAGTCTTGAAATTATAAACACATTAAATCTGCCCCATATCTTCTTGCATTAATTTGTTCAACAGTTACTGTAATGTGTAAATTGTTCTGTATGACAACTTTAGCCCTTTAAAATGTATGCTTGCCCAGTGTCTTGCACTGCATGCAGCATTAACTTTGGAAAAATATGCTCTAACCAGACTTCGAGAAGCTCCCACAGATGCTAGCTGTAACCAGTCATATAGAAATATGTGCAGACAGGTCTTTAAGTGAGATGAAAAAGTGGGTGCTCTCTATAAAGGAACATGCCAAATACATTTCTGTGATTCCCATAGTGTGCCATCAGACCGGTATTTTGGTTTCTCTCTGAGATGTAATTTTATCCAGATAAATGGCACAGTAACTGACATACACCTAAAGCCAGTCAGTATGATTGGCTTTGTCACTGGGTGTTAGCTGTGAAAGATAAATGAGTAACAACAATGATTTCTTATAAATAATTAGCATTGGAAATGTTTAAATTCTGAAATAGTGAGTTTGTGAATTAAATAGCATTGAGGCCTGTGGAAGAAGTTTTGGCCTTCAATTATGTGTGGTTTATGTTAGATATGTATCCTCTTTTTCTCTGCATATCTTGTCCATCTGCACATCTTCTACCCCCTCTCTTTCCTCTTCAGCATCCTCTTTTCACTCTTCCCCGAATGCCCTTCCTTGCATCTCTGTCACTTCACAGCCCCCAACATGCACTTCACTTCCTCAAATTTAAGCATTTTAATTTCTCTTACTTTTGCCTTGCAAATATTTTGACATCAGTGTACCCCCTTCACACACACATCCGCAGAATTTCAGTTGCAAATGGAATACACAAACATTGTTCTGTGTGCTCTGCAGAGAGGCCAACCCACTGACAGGCACTTTGTATGGCTTTAGCTTTAGTGCCTGAGCGCTCAATCAAAGCCCCTCATAAACACCTGGCCTGGCTCAAGCTTCAAAGTATGCACAGAAAAAATACAGATAAACAACAACATTATAAAATAGCTAACTCGTGGGGAATGCAAGATTAAGTAAAGCATGTAAAATAAGAGCGGAACTAAATCGCTGAAATGCATTCCATCAACGTTTTTAACATTCATTGTTGGCAAGTCAATCCATTTTTTTAGCATCTGTGTTAACTGAGGGGCATGTACACAGGGCCAGTTTTAATGCCATACATCAGAGACTGTAAGCACATGTTACACAGTAAGCACATGTCTCTCAATTTGGGCCTGACTCGGATAGTTGGATCCATTTCGCAAGGGAACAAGAGCGAACCCTGCTCCTTATTTGGATCCATTTCACAAGGGCGCAAATGCAGCAGCTCCACTTCTAAAGGAGCGAGCAATGTGCAGCGAGGGCCTGGGGTGTCACAGTGGGGGAGGTTAGAGTGATGAGGGGTCTCGGCACAATATACAGAACACAGCATTAGCTTGCAATCACTTACCATTACCGAGAACAAGGCACCAGATCAGAAGTGCTTGCATCCACTCTCACGTATGACGAAAGGGTGGGATCTACGTATTTGAATGACGGATGTCTGAAATCACGCAGGGATGAAGTCTCCTACGCCCGAAACCGTGACGCTTATTACGTCACTGGCCTACAGTGTGCATACAACCAGAGACCCCAATGGCAATGAAGGGCTTTAAAACAGAAAGCCCTGCGTGGTGCATCACGTTAAGAAAATTAATTTACTACCCGTCTTCCGTCTCCTGCTTCAGAGCGAGGCGGGGCAGGCAGACTGAAACAGACAACCCAGACTTAAATACATCAATTTATTTAGAGATACAATCGTATCTCTAAATAAATCGATCTATTTTATATTTTTTACTGTAAACGTGTAGGAATTTTCAGAGGGGCGTAGGAATTTCAGGGGGCGCAGCCCCACAGCCCTAATGGAGAAAACGCCCCTGGGTAGGCTTTACATGCGTTTGTGTACTGGGAATAAAATTGTAATATTCTGGGATTATTCATGCACAATTAGTACATATAGATAGAACTGTGACTTTTGCATTTTTACGAATATGGACTTGGAGGTCTCAGGGCTGATTCACATAGGCTTGTAGGAGTAAAAAAAGTATGAA
The DNA here is from genome assembly GCA_963921515.1 of Calotriton arnoldi. Classification (NCBI taxonomy): domain Eukaryota; kingdom Metazoa; phylum Chordata; class Amphibia; order Caudata; family Salamandridae; genus Calotriton; species Calotriton arnoldi. Next base: position 4,508,602 of record CAWUFW010000063.1, read on the forward strand.
AAACTGTACTCCTGTAGTACTACTTTCTGTACTTATAAATGCTTTAGTGAATCGGCCTCTATGTTTAGAAAAGTGTGGTTTTCGGCAGACTTTCAGGATTTCTTTTTATTTAATGAATGTTTCCGAATGCTGAAGCACCTTTCCATTCAGTGTACAACGACATGTTGCTAAAGGCTATGACTGGAAGGAGAAAGGGACATTAATTCTCACAGGCGTATTGTGTCGGCGCTAAACCAAATAACGTGATCGTTATACAATTACAAAGTATTTGCGGTGCTATAGGTGGGGGAAATATCCCTTAAACCCCCAAGACCTGAACAAAAAGGTCCAAGGCAGAGACAGAACAACAATTCCTAAGCACACGCAGCAAAGAGTAAGAGGTATAAAACACTACTGTTCTTATAATTCTGATAAAGGAGAGACGAGTTCTTGATCCGTTGTAGTTCGTATCTGAAAGAGACACGTTAGTGACAGATTCCTTACCTTAGAATATCCCCAGGCGTCAGGCTGGATCCGGAAAGTTTTTGCGTAGCAGTACCCTTGCGCGTCGGTAGGCGGCGTCGTGCGGCTCCGCGTCCGTCGTCGGCGTCGTGATCGCCGGGATGACGTCGTGGGCAGTACTTAGACGCCGCCCTGCGCGCTGACGTCAGTTCTTCTTTCCGCGCCAGCAAGCGCAGATCCGGGAAGAGCAGTGCCCTAGTCATTTTTTGACTAACTTTTTGGGTGAATTTTTTCACTGTTTCTTTTCGTATCGACTCCAAGGTGTCGTTAGGGATGCCCGGCTTTAAACGTAGCGACGCCTGTGCTCGGATGATGTCCATCACAGACCCGCATCTGGAGTGTCTCTTCTGTCTCGGGCGAGACCACGACACGAAGTCGTGTTCCGACTGCCGGTCCCTAAACCCGAAAGCTTTGCGAGAGCGGTCTCGAAAGCTCCTCGAGGCCCGGCAGTCGGCTCCGCGCCACACCAAGCCCCGGTCGCGTGAGAGGTCGAGGGGTCGGTCGCGGAGTCCTCGCCGGTTGTCGGGATCCAAGTCTTCGTCGTCCGGTAAGTCTAAACACAAGAAGTCCAAGAAGCATCATCGCTCTCGGACTTCGCCTCGCCGGTCTCGCGACTCGGCTGAGGCCCCTCCCGGCACCGTCCCCGCCCCCACGGCCCCAGACATGCCTGTGGAGTCGCCCCCGCAATACCCGTCCTTCCCGGGTTCGGGGGCGGATCCGGCCCAAATACAGGAATTCCTGACGGCCATGGCCCGCCTCTTCGGGCCTCAAGGTCCCTCCGGTGCGCCTTCGGGCCCTGCGGGCCCTGATGGGGTTGCCCCGGCGTCGCCGACGACTCCGGTCCCGGCGTCGCTCGTGCCTCCAGCCTCGATCCCGGCTTCGGCCCCGATCCCGGCTCCGGTGGTACCGCAACCCCCATCGACGCCGGTCGACCTGACCACGCCTCCGCCGGCGCCGATGTCTCCGGTGCCGTTCCTGACGTCCCCCTGTACTCTCCGGCTCCGGACATGGAGCCGGACCGACGTCGCTCGACGCCGGTTCCGGCGCCGATGAGACCTTGGGTCCCAAATGTCCCTCCTCCTCCTTATTTTGAACCGGAGGAGGACCAGGAGGACTGGGAGGGGTCTGAGGACCCTCTGGCACAACAGTGTCAGTATGATGAGGACTGGGCAGAGGAACTAGGGGATGCCAGTGGTCTAGATACTTCCCCTGACACTGGCATGCTGTCTCCTCCCGTGGCTACGGAGGAGGGAGCCAATTTTGCAACGGTGTTGCGTAGGGCAGCTGGAGCCTTACATCTCCGACTCCCTACTGTGGCGGTCAAGACTAATCTCTTGACAGAAGTGCTTCAGCCGGCAGCCTCCTCCTTGGAGACTGTGCTGCCGTTCAACGATGCACTCACTGACGTTCTTTTGGACGCCTGGTCCAAGCCCAACACAGGGGCTCCTGTGGATAGGAACGTGACCCGACGCCATCGCCCAGCTCCGGGCGACCCCTTGTTTCTCTCTGTCCACCCCACTCCTGAGAGCTTGGTTGTCCAAGCCTCGGCTTCCCAAACCGCCTTCCCCTACCGCCCCTCCGGATAGGGAATCCAAACGCCTGGATCAATTTGGGAAGAAGGGTTTTTCTTCCTCCAGTGCTGGCTTGCGGTCCATCAACACCGCTTGTCTTTTGGGCCGATATACCCACTCCCTGTGGGATTCGGTGGCGACTGTTTTGCCCCAGTGTTCTGAGGAGGTCCAGACACTGCTTACCCGCGCCATTGCGGAAGGTAGGGATGCGGCCAAATACACCATACGTTGTGGCCTTGATACCGCCGACTCGCTGGGCAGATCTATTGCCACGACGGTGGCGCTACGTCGCCACGCCTGGCTGAGAACCACTGGTTTTTCGGGTGATGTCCAGAATACACTCATGGACATGCCCTTTGATGGAGTCGGTCTTTTTGGTTCCAAAGCAGACCATGCGTTGGAGCGTTTTAAGGACTCACGGGCTACTGCCAAGGCCCTGGGCCTTTCTGCTACACGCCCTCCGCTAACTTCTGCTTTTCGCCCCTATCGTGGCCACGGAAGGGGCGCCCAGTCACGTCAGCAGCCCAGCCACCGGCCCGCGCAGCAGGCGTCTTCGCGTGGCCGAGGACGTGGATACCGCCGTGGCGGTTCGGGCAACCAGCGTGCGGGTCAGGCCACCACCTCCAACCCGTCCGCGGCCTCCAAGCCCTCCTAGTCCCTCCTTTCAGGTGCACAGCACGCCAGTAGGGGGCAGGGTCCGCCATCACCTTCACCACTGGCGTCCCATCACCTCGGACAGGTGGGTCTTGGACATTGTCCGAAGGGGCTACTCCCTCCCCTTCGAGACCACCCCCCAGCCATGCCACCTCAATTCCACCGCATGTCAGGGGATCACTTGGTACTTCTGCAGAAGGAAGTCACGGCCCTCTTGGCCAAGAGGGCCATCGAGCATGTTCCGACCCCAGAAGTAGGACGTGGTTGCTACTCCCACTACTTCCTGGTGCCCAAAAAGGACAAGGAGGACATGCGTCCTATCTTGGACCTCCGGAACGTCAATCGCTTCCTCCGCAAGGAGAAGTTCAAGATGCTCACCCTAGCTCAGGTCTTGACTGCCCTCGACCCTGGAGACTGGTTGGTAGCGTTGGACTTGCAGGACGCCTATTTCCACATCCCCGTCCTGCCGGCCCACCGGCGTTACCTTCGGTTCACGGTAGGCCTCGAGCTTTTTCAGTTCACCGTGCTCCCCTTTGGCCTTACCAGTGCCCCTCGGGTGTTCACGAAAGTGATGGCGGTGGTCGCAGCTCATCTGCGCCGGGCAGGGGTTTCAGTCTTCCCCTACCTCGACGACTGGTTGCTGAAGGCGGGCTCATCCCAGGCAGTCGTCTCCCACCTCCAGACTACGGCCGAACTCCTGCACTCGCTGGGGTTCTCCATCAATGTGCCGAAGTCGCATCTGATTCCTTCTCCACAGCTCCTTTTCATCGGAGCAGTTCTGGACACGACGCAGTTTCGGGCCTATCCTCCCGAACGGCGAGTCCGGGATATTCAGGCTATGATTCCGATCTTTCAGCCTTTATCCTGGGTTTCGGTACGGATGACCCTGAGGCTGCTGCGCCTCATGGCCTCCTGCATCCTGCTGGTCAATCATGCCAGATGGCATATGCGGGCTCTGCAGTGGGACCTGAAGTTCCAGTGGGCGCAGCACCAGGGCAACCTGTCCGATCACGTCCAGATCTCGGAGGGGACTGCAAAACAGTTGCAGTGGTGGCTCTCGAACCGGCAATGGGTCATGGGCAGATCCCTCTCCCTTCGCCAGCCAGAGCACACAGTTGTGACGGACACGTCCCTTCTGGGATGGGGCGGTCACATGGGAGAGGCGTAGATCAGAGGCCTCTGGTCTCCGGCGGAGTCCCGGCTCCATATCAACTTTCTGGAGCTCCGGGCGATCCGACTTGCACTCAAGGCATTCCTTCCCTCTGTCAAAGGGAAGGTAGTGCAGGTGTTCACAGACAACACCACCGCCATGTGGTACTGCAACAAACAGGGCGGGGTGGGGTCGTGGACACTCTGTCCAGGAGGCTCTGCGCCTCTGGACATGGCTGGAACATCAGGGCATGTTCCTGATGGTTCAACACCTGGCAGGTTCCCTGAACGCCAGGGGCGGACGAACTTAGCCGCAGGTGCATGATGGATCACGAATGGCGTCTTCACTCGGAAGTGGCGCAAGGACTCTTTCTACAATGGGGAGAGCCTTGGTTAGATCTATTCGCCACCGAAGAGAACGCGCAATGTCATCAGTTCTGCGCGTTGGAATTTCCAAGGCGGCACTCGCTCGCCGACGCTTTTCGTCGCGAGTGGAGTTGCGGTCTGTTGTACGCCTTTCCGCCTATACCACTTCTACCCAGAGTGTTGAAGAAGATTCGGCACGACCGTGCCCAAGTCATTCTTGTGGCTCCGGACTGGGCTCGAAGAGTTTGGTATCCCGAGCTACTCAGTATGAGCGTAGATCCCCCGATCTGTCTGCCTCTTCGGGAGGATCTTCTGTCGCAGCAGCAGGGGACGGTCCTCCACCCGAACCTGTCCAGTCTACACCTGCTTGCGTGGAGATTGAGCGGCGGCAGTTGATTCCTTTCGACTTGCCTCCCGAAGTTTGTGATGTGATTCTGGCAGCCAGGCGTCCCTCCACTAAGGTGGTATACGCCTGCAGGTGGAACAAATTTGTGGCATGGTGCACAGCAAAGGCTGTGAATCCCCTTTCTGCCCCTCTTTCTGAGGTCCTTCTGTTCCTCCTTTCTCTGGCCCAACAGGGTTCTGCCCTGGGTACCATCAAGGGTTATCTTTGTGCTATCTCGGCCTTCCTCAGGCTCCCTGATCAGCCCTTCCTTTTCAAGTCCCCTGTTGTTAACAGGTTCTTAAAAGGCATTACACACCTCTTCCCTCCTGTTCCGTTTGTGATGCCTCAGTGGGAATTGAACTTGGTTCTTACCTTTTTAATGTGCGCTCCCTTTGAGCCTCTACATAACTGTCCTCTTCGTCTTCTAACTCTGAAGACAGCCTTTCTGGTGGCCATCACCTCCGCTCGGCGGATGAGTGAGCTCCAGGCTCTATCCTGCAAACCTCCCTTTCTGTCTGTCCATCCAGACAAGGTTGTTCTTAGGACGCGTCCGTCCTTCTTGCCAAAGGTGGTTACTGCCTTCCACATTGGGCAGACCATCACTTTGCCTACCTTCTTTCCGCCTCCGCATCCTTCCAGAGAGGAAGATAGGCTCCACCGTCTGGACCCAAAACGTGCGCTCTCCTTCTATATCGACCGCACGAAACACTTCCGGGTGGATGACCAGCTCTTTGTTGGCTACGTGGGCGCCAAAAGGTCGGGCGGTGCACAAACGAACCATCTCCCGCTGGGTTACCTTGTGCATCAAGGCCTGCTATTCTTTGGCTAAGAAGGAGCCTCCTGTTGGGCTGCGTGCCCATTCCACCAGGGCAACGGCTGCTACCACGGCTTTGGGCCGCGGTGTTCCGCTGCCGGTTATCTGTCAGGCAGCTACGTGGGCCTCGCTGCACACGTTTACAAAGCATTACTGCCTTGACAGTCAGGTCCGGAGGGACGGCTTCTTTGGCCGTTCTGTCCTCCAGGACTTCCTTGTCTGATCTTTGTTCGCAGACCCACCACCGGGGTTGGTATTGCTGGGGTATCTATTCTAAGGTAAGGAATCTGTCACTAACGTGTCTCTTTCAGATGCACAAGTTACTAACTTGTGTAACGATATATCTGTAAGAGACAGTAGTTAGTGACAGATTCCTACCGCCCCACCCATCCTCCCCGTTCTGCGAACTGATTTCTAGGGTTAAGGACATCCCTTTCAGGGCCCTAGTATTTTTCAGACACCTATGTCAGCTTCTTGCATGGCTCTGCATTCCTGGCGCGGAAAGTCGTGTACAGAACTGACGTCAGCGCGCAGGGGCGGCGTCTAAGTACTGCCCGCGACGTCATCCCGGCGATCACGACGCCGACGACGGACGCGGAGCCGCACGACGCCGCCTACTGGACAGCGCAAGGGTACTGCTACGCAAAAACTTTCCGGATCCAGCCTGACGCCTGGGGATATTCCAAGGTAAGGAATCTGTCACTAACTACTGTCTCTTACAGATATATCGTTACACAAGTTAGTAACTTGTGCTTTAATATGGGTTTTCTTATGCAATGCAGCCAACGCGCGTTTCGTCAGTGGGTCGTGACCCCTTGACTTCTTCACGGCTTTCTGCACAAATAATTGATGCTCCCAATCTAGCCACCGGTGATAATTTCAACCCGAAAGGGCATGTAAAAGTCTTATATCTTCATGTAAAGTTAAAAGCAGTTCTCCAATTCAAAAGAAAGTAAACTTGTCCGACCCTCTGTTCAATTAATATGTGGGCTCCTAGTACAGCGGTCTCAATCTAAATGCCCATGTGAACACGATCAGGCGGCGAAATAAGCCGTCTAGTGCCAGACCGTAGCGAGTACGCCTCACGTCTAGTGTGATCCCGGGATCTCTGTCAACCGGTTGAAGAGAGGCTCGGACAAGTTTACTTTCTTTTGAATTGGAGAACTGCTTTTAACTCTATGCGCTCTGCAAACGCGCCCCCTGGCGCGTTTCCAGATGGGGAAGTAATTCCCGTTCAATACTAGGGGTCCCTGGGGCCAACTAGCCCACCAGGAACCTCCAGTATGCGCCAGGGGGCTGCCTTGCAGAGAGGTGTACAGAGGCCACGCCCCTTTTACACCTCTCTGCAACGCAGCTCTGTGGCGCTTAATGGAGGTAGCTGGTGGGCTAGTTGCACCCCAGGGACCCTCAGGATTTAAGGGGACTTAATCCCCCGACTTAAAAACGCGCCACGGGCGCGTTTGCACAGTGGTGAAGGAGGGGGCGGGGCTTCAGGTGACATGTGTGCAAACAGGCCCCGTGGTGCGTTTTAAGATGGGGAATTAAATCCCTTTCAATCCTGAGGGTCTCTGAGGGCCAACTAGCCCAACAGGTACATCCAGAAAGCGCCACAGAGCTGCGTTGCAGAGAGGTGTAAAAGGGGTGTGGCCTCTCTACACGTCTCTGCAACGCAGCCCCTGGCGCATACTGGAGGTTCCTGGTGGGCTAGTTGGCCCGTAGGGACCCTCATGATTCAAGGGGACTTAATCCCCCAACTTAAAAGCGCCACGGGGCGCGTTTGCACAGATGTCACCTCAGGCCCCGCCCCTCCCTTCACCATTGTGCAAATATTCCTCTAAAATCTGCCGAACTACGAATTCCGATTTACTCACCTGTTATCAGGAGAGACCTCAGTGCTGCATCTTTCAGCCCAGTACTGGTCCTGAAAAGTAATTTTAACCGTACTTACCAGTAACTTGAATTTCCTTCCATAGGATATCATTGCCTGCTTTTTGCTGAAAAAGTTTCTAAGTGTTGATTTTTGAAACATACAAATATTCCTCTAAAATCAGCCGAAATACGAATTCCGATTTACTCACCTGTTATAAGGAGAGACCTCAGTGCTGTATCTTTCAGCCCAGTACTGGTCCTGAAAAGTAATTTTAACCGTACTTACCAGTAACTTGAATTTCCTTCCATAGGCTAACATTGACTGGTTTCACTTGGAAATTCTTCTAAGTGTGGAGTTTTGGAACTTTAAAATATTCCTCTAAAATCAGCCGAAATACGAATTCCGATTTACTCACCTGTTATCAGGAGAGACCTCAGTGCTGCATCTTTCAGCCCAGTACTAATCCTGAAAAGTAATTTTAACCGTACTTACCAGTAACTTGAATTTCCTTCCATAGGCTAACATTGACTGGTTTCACTTGGAAATTCTTCTAAGTGTGGAGTTTTGGAACTTTAAATTATTCCTCTAAAATCAGCCGAAATACGAATTCCGATTTACTCACCTGTTATCAGGAGAGACCTCAGTGCTGCATCTTTCAGCCCAGTACTGATCCTCAAAAGTAATTTTAACCGTACTTACCAGTAACTTGAATTTCCTTCCATAGGATATCATTGCCTGCTTTTTGCTGAAAAAGTTTCTAAGTGTTGATTTTTGAAACATACAAATATTCCTCTAAAATCAGCCGAAATCCGAATTCTGATTTACTCACCTGTTATCAGGAGAGACCTCAGTGCTGCATCTTTCAGCCCAGTACTGGTCCTGAAAAGTAATTTTAACCGTACTTACCGGTAACTTGAATTTCCTTCATAGGCTAACATTGACTGGTTTCACTTGGAAATTCTTCTAAGTGTGGAGTTTTGGAACTTTATAATATTCCTCTAAAATCAACCAAAGTACGAATTCCAATTTACTCACCTGTTATCAGGAGAGAACCCAGTGCTGCATCTTTTAGCCCAGCACTGACCCTGAAAAGTAATTTTAACCGTACTTAGCAGTAACTTATATTTTCTTCCATAGGAATCCATTGTGTGGTTTTCAGCAGAAAAGTTTCAAAGTGTCGATTTTCACAAACTACAAATATTCCTAAAAAATCGCCTGTATGACTTAAACGCATTCTTTCAACTGTTTACAGGAGATGCACCAGTGCTGGATCCAGGATCCAACACTGAGTAAGAAAAAGTAACGATAACAGTTTTTACCTTCTAAGTGAATTTCCTTCCATAGGATAACATTGGTGATTCTATGAGAATAAGTTACTAAGTGTCAACTTTTAAAGTACAATAATATTCCTTAAAAATCACGACTGAAACCAAAACGCTTTTACTCAACTGTTTACAGGAGATGTTCCAGGACTGAATCTAGGATCCAGTCCTGTGGTTAGAAAAGTAATCCATAAAGTAACTAATTGCATTTAACTAGAAATTCACATTGAGCTGAATGTTGCATTGTGTTTGAAAATGTGTTGCCCATTGCAACAACTGTAACTACTGTACTTAAAAGTCTATTGCCTATGTGCAAAGTATTTAAACTAAAGTAATTCATTCTGAGAAAGTATTTTTTGTAATGTAATGTATAATGTAATTACAATGTAATTTAAAAAATAAAATATGTAAAAAAAAATTGTTTCTGAAAATGTAGTAAATCAGTATGAAAAAAATTTATATAACAATTAATACATTTAAAAATTGTCATTTACAAAACCTTTGAAATTCACTGAAAAAACCGTAGGTTTCAGACATGTTATAGTTACAAATTAGCATTTAAAAAACCTTTGAAATTCACTGAAAAAACCATAGGTTTCAGGGACAGTTATAGTTAGTTGGACATTGCACTCGTACAAAACCCGTGAAATTCCCCCGTTATAGTTAGTCCAGCTAACTATAACTCGCGCCCCATAATGCACTGCTGATGACGTCACATATTACATCACTCATGACATGGTCAGTGACATCACTGATGACATCACTGATGACATCTCAAATGACATCACTGATGACATCATCCACGTGATAATTTCATGCATCTTCTCACACCCTAATATAACCTTTGATACACCCACTCTAAATTACAGACTGCCATTCGCAAAACCATAGACACTCCAACACCAATAACTACATACCCACTCACTGATTCTTAGGTCTACGCACACATCCACTCACTCACCCGTACAGTCACTCATACTTACGGTCACTCAGTACAGGACTATCATATGCACTCATACTCCTATATAGACACTCAAACACCGCCACTCATCCATAGAGGTACTCAAACACCTAGTCAGTCATGCAAATAATTTAACACACTACCATTTACTCACCTATACAGTTTTACACACACCAGCTCACTTACTCATACAAATACTAGCACATTCTTACGCTCTTATACAATCACTGATACAAGCACACACTCATCCATACAGCCACTATCACAATCACTCACTCTCGCTTATAGCTATTTATATACTCCAACACACATATATACTGCCTTTCACATATGTAGTTACTCACACATGTACCACTGGGACATACATTCACTCACTAACACACTCTTACACACACTTACCCACCCATACAGTCTATCACAGATGCACTCTTGAAACCATCCACCCAGTGAATCACCCACTCACACATCTATGCACAGAGTCGCACACACCCCTCCCACACAAACACTCAGGCACCCATACAGATACTCACACAAGCATTCAATAACTCATATAGACACTCATGTAGCTATTCACAAACACATGCAGCCACTTACACAGCAACAGACAGACGGATACAGACATTCACCCAGTTTAGTCACTAACCCATGCATTCAGTAAGATACGTTAAATCACTCACTTATACAGTCAGTCACGCACCTACTAAATCATCCATACAGACACTTACACACCCACTCATTCTTCAATACGTCTTTTCCTATATATATTAAAAATATTTAAACTTTACAGAAACACACAGTCACTGGATGATGTCATCAGTGATGTCATTTGAGATGTCATCAGTGATGTCATCAGTGATGTCACTGACCATGTCATGAGTGATGTAATATGTGACGTCATCAGCAGTGCATTGCGGGGCGCGAGTTATAGTTAGCTGGACTAACTATAACGGGGGAATTTCACGGGTTTTGTACGAGTGCAATGTCCAACTAACTATAACTGTCCCTAAAACCTATGGTTTTTTCAGTGAATATATATATATATATATATATATATATATATATATATATATATACATACATACATGCATGCATGCATACATACATACATACATACATACACCAAACCAGTTCCTGCGACAATACTTCCTGGTCCAGAAAGCAAGCGTCACAACTCGGAGGTACTCCCAATCCTTTTCTTTATTGAGTCTTTTTCACCTTATATAGATAAAGTGCATCGTGCACTTTCTACAAGACCATAGCCCACACATTTCAGCTGAATCCTTCCACAGGGCCATAGAGTGCATTTACAGAGTGTCTTATTCAAAAGGGGCAAAGCCCCTCCTACCACCACCAAAATTATACATTCTTTTGGAACAACAAACCAAAGACAATCCATTATTATTTTTAATATATACACAGTAAGTCAGCTGTCAACTTATATAATGTTATTCTTTTATCAGATTTTGTAGTTTCATTTCGTTATTCTTTCTTTCCTGGGCTATCAGAATGTATTACTATTACAGTGTATTTATTTTAATTAATCACGTAAAGTACATGAACCTTTACATAACCAACATCGTTCTCCTTTTCTTAATAATCTTTCTTTTGCTTTTCTGAAATATTTTGGTAAAGTACTATTCAACCTACTTATGCCCAATCACTCATCTTAGTCTTGAAATTCATTAATACATTACATATATGCATTCAATGATCTATAAGGCGATTTCCACAACCTCAATCAGATAATCAGTTCCAACATATCCCTCTCTATATTCCAATATGTTTCCAATCATTCAATATCCTTTTCAGTAATCTTCATCAAAACCTCTTCAAAATAAATGATATTGAAATTTTCATAAATGACATTCATTTCACCATTAAGTTTAAACCTCATCCGGATACCACGTTTTTAGATATCGCTTTCAAACTAGAATACACCTTATTATTTCCTCCAGTCTTGCAATCTTAACCAACATACTTAAGAGATCCCATTAATTTTATGATATACCCCCTCAGTAGCATCGTTTTTTGAAGTGCAAAGCATGTTTTAAAAAAAAAAATTATTTTTATTGAATAAAATAAGAAAGTTATGATATGTTAACTGGAATTTGTAGAGCGCATAATCACCGGCAGGTCTCTTAGCGCTTCGAGAGAGTGGCTAAATCCCACCAACAGTCACAAGTACAACACTCGGAGGGGCTTTATGCTATGTCCAGAGCCTCCCTAAACAGAAGAGTCTTGAGTCGTTTCCTGAAAGGGAGGAGTGCGGGTTCCTTACGTAGGTTCTCCGGTAGCCGATTCCAAAGTTGAGGAATCAAAACAGAAAAGGCTCTACCGCCTTTAGATGTACTTTTAAACCGCGGACAGGCCAGAAGGCCTGCCTCGGATGACCGGAGTGTACGTCCCGGCACATAGTTCCCTAGGCACTCCTTGATATATACTGGGGCCTGGCCGTGAATGGCTTTATGGGGAATGCGGAGGCCTTTGAACCTTACTCTCTGTTTAATGGGGAGCCAGTGCAGCTGCTGCAGTAGGGGGATGCTCGTGTGCCCGTCTTGGGAGCCTGAAGATCAGTTTCTCAGGGAGACCGATGTATAAGGCATTGCCATAGTCCAGCCTTGACACAATCATTGCCGACACGACCATCTGTAGTGTGGCAAATAAGAGGAGAGGGGCTAGTTTCCGCAGTTGTCTCAGTAGGTCCACACAGGTTCCGACCACGGTGGAAACTTGGTTTGTCATGGAGAGATTGGCATCAATTTTGAAGCCTAAGCTTTTTACAACCGGGACTGGCGTAGGGGCGGTACCAAGCTCTTGTGGCCAGAAAAGGTCATTCCAAGGGTTGTTTTTGGTGGGGATGGCGAGGACCTTGGTTTTATCTGGATTAATTTTCAGCGAATTAGCTGTCATCCAGTTGACCGTGTATCTAAGTATGTTTTGCACACGTGCGTGGGCCTGGGAAGAATTATCGATCTGAAGGATTGTGTGTCGTCCACATAGTTAAACACTTGGCAGTCCATGCGGACCAACGCGGCCACAAGTGGCTGGAGGTAGGTGTTGAAAAGGAGAAGGGACAGTGCTGAGCCTTGGGGGACACCACAGGTAAGTGGGCCGATATTAGACACCTGCTCGCCCAGTTGGACCCTTTGGGACCGACCTGACAGGAAAGACCCAATCCATTAGTGTGCCAGCCCATGGATACCCAAATCGGAGATCCGGGCCAAAAGTTGTGCGTGATTGACCGTATCGAACGCCGCTGACAGGTCTAATAGAATCAGGGCGCTCGGCTTCCTGTTGTCGGCCATAAGTCGGAGTTCGTCCAGTACTGACAGCATCACCAATTCTGTGCTATGGTGAGCCCTGAAGCCAGCCTGCCGTACCTGGAGTAGCTGTTGTTCCTCAATGAACAGCGAGAGTGTTTTGAGAACATGTTGTTCCACTACTTTCGCCAGGAAGGGGAGCTGGGAGATGGGCCTATAGTTGTTAAGATTGGCAGCATCTGCCCCTGGTTTTTTCAATAGGGGGATGACCCTGGCTTCCTTCAGGCTAGCGGGCACACAACCTGTCTCCAGAGAACAATTAAGTAGGTCAAGGATCTCTCTCTCTACTCCAGGAAGGGCCATTCGAAATACCCTTGGTGGACAGGGGTCGGCTAGTGAGCCTGACTTGACACGGTTCATCAGGAGGGACAGGGATGCTTGGTCCAGCCTTGGGAGGGAGGTGAGTTGCTTACCGGGGCCGCGGGGGCTAAATCCCGTTCCAGGGGGCACTGGTTAGTTGGTGTATTGTAAATATCCGTTAAAATGTCCCTGACTTTGTGGAGGAAGAAGGCCTGAAACTTATTACAGTATGCCGGACTGGGAGTGGATTTCTGCTCTTGTTTCTGGCTAAGTTCTTTCAGGATTCTGAAAGTTTCTTTCTGTTTATTTGCGGCATCCGTAATTCTCACCTCATAGTATTCAGCCTTCCTGGTCATGATGGCTTTTTTGTATGTGGCCAGCATGGTTTTGTAGCTTGCGAGCGCAGCTGAATCGTATGATTTGCGCCATAGCCTCTCATGTTGGCGAAGGGTTTGCTTCCTTCCCCTCAGGTCCTCATTGAAGCAGGGGGCCCCTTTGCCCTTGTTCCTAACTCTTTCCCTCTGGGCAGGTGCCACCTTATCTATGGCCTCTCTCAAGATGCCGATGAGGGCCTCACTCTCCTGTTCAAGGTTCCCTTTCATGTATCTTTTAGGTGGGATACCATGCAAAGTACCCACTAGTTTGCCTGCCTCGATTTTATTCCAGCCTCGCACCACTCTCCACTCCGGGGGCGGTTGCGCCAGTCGGCTGGCCAGCGGGACCCAGCATCTGATTAGTGAATGGTCTGACCAGGCGCAAGGACTAATGTCTGTTAGGCTAGCCGGTGGCTGGGTGGTCCAAATGATGTCGAGGATATGTCCCTTTTCGTGGGTTGGGGTGTCAACCAGTTGTTGGAGCCCCATCGTGGTCATGGCTTCCTCCAATTGACTGGCAAGCAACTCTCTGGGTGCCTTGTCCCAGTGGTAATTAAAGTCCCCCACCACCAGGAGTCGTTGGTACCGTGAGCGTAAATCACTGACAAGTCCCGTGAATAGCTCATTGAACCTGGGAGTCGATCGTGGAGGGCGATACACCACTAGGAGTGTCAAGCAGGTGGATTTGGAGCAAATATTTACCCCCAAAATGTCCGCACTTTCAAGGATCTCTGCAACTATCTTATCTATGGCTAGCCGTTTATTATAAAATATGGCTACGCCCCCTCCTCTTGTCTTTTCCTGCCTGTTGTGCCATAGGATACAAGCTGCATAAGGAAAAGAAATAACATGTTAAGAAATATAACAGGTAAAATACAACCTTGTGCAAAAGATTAAAAGAAAAAAGATTAGGGTACCTATTAATTATTAGTTATTTATATAATTTTAGGATACATGAAAGGAAGAAAGAAGAGAGAGAAGAAAAAGAAAAGAGGAAGGAAAGAAAGAAATAGAAGAGAAGTGCAAAACAATTAAACATTCATAATGGAATATTAACATCCCTCATTGTGTGCAGATTCGCAGTCCATTGTCTCAGCAGAATTTAAGATCGTAAAGTGAAATAATCATGTAAACATTCATAATAAATAACATCTTGTACCCAATGATGTGCAAATTAACAATAACATCTAATCTTAATTATTCAAAAAATTAATCTCATCATTTAATCCATCTCCATTCTAGTTTAAACATAAAAGAATCAATAGAAAGAGGGAAAGGATTCAACCTATTGAAATTTCCTAATATATATAGAACTAGATATCTGCACACACACACACACCCACCCACCCCTCCTCTCCCCACCCCCGTGGCAGTTGCCACTGGTTAGTTATAGTTAGGATTGTCTTTTCTTAGGGAATGCCTTTTTTGTGTTGCTAATAACTTTGCGTTCTTTGACCAATCTTCACGAACTTTTCCAAAAAGTGCTACTTTTTGACTAGTTTGCGACTGGAAAGTTTCAGGGTGATCTGTCGAGCGGGGGGGGCCCAAAATGTGTTTTCTCTATTCATTTTTCTATAGAAACTTTAGACAGAGCTACAGCCCAAACCACTGAACATATTTACACCAAATTTAGCGTGAAGCTAGATTTTGGTCCAGAAAGAGTGCTTTTTGCGATTTGGTGTAAATCCCTTCAGTAGTAGCAGTTAATGCTCAAAGAATTGTATATTTCACACCACAGAGGATCTGCAGACCTGACTGATCTCAAACTGAGATCTGATTGGCTGCCACCACATCAACTAGGAAGTGGTGGCAGCCATTTTAGGACTCGGGACTCAGTGCTGATTCCTAAGACAAATGCAAAACAAAAGACATAGGGGGCATGGTATGGATACTCTGACCCCCTTGGCTTGGTGGTAGGGTCCCACAGGAACCCGACCTGGGACCAAAAAGGTTAAAAACAAAAATGTAAAAAAATTGCAGAGGATCCACGTGCAGTCTAATGTAAAAAAAAAAAAAGAAACCGCAGTCTCCCGCCTTTCCGATAAACCCCTCCCCCCGGGTGAGCCAGGGCATAGGGTGGCATATATGTTAGGGGTAGGGTGGTGCATGGCCACCCTCTCCAAGCTTCCATAAGGCCAAGGGGACCCCATCCCCCAAAGACGATATCTTATTAAAGGGGCGGGAGGGCTGTAGGGACCCCGTCCCCCGGGCCTTAAAACTCGGCAGAGAGGCGAGTTCTAGTTACCTTATGGCACGAGTTATAGTAACTTCAGATAACTAAAACCATAGCTTCTGTGTTTTTTTTTTGTTTAAAACGTTATGTTGTCACTGAACATAACACCTAATTATAATGTTACTTTAACCTTTGTTTTTGTAGTGAAAATATATACATATACCCACTTTCAGGTTTGTGAGACCTTTTTTTTCTATAGATTTGAAGAATAATCATCTAGGTTTTGGTCTACGTTTGTTCTTTGTTACCATCCGCCCATGACAACCATGTTCTTCTTCCAGTGGCTAAAAGATTTGATAGTACATGCTCAATAGATCTTTTCGGATGTTTTAGTCATGGTGATTTTAATATCTGGGCGAAACCTCCGAGTAATTCCACCAGTGTAAAAAATGTTAGCTCCCTTAGCTTCATAAGGATTAACCCAATAGGTAAATGTCCCCACGCACTAGGCTGGCCATACTCTTGGTCTGTTGCATAGAGCCTTAAAATCTATCTCTTTTCAGTCCACACTAGAGTTGCTTTGGCCAGGCCATTTATTGGTCAAATGTAATATTCTCAATGTCCAGAGAAGATTAGCAGTTCAACAACAGACTGAAAGCACCTACCACAATTGGAAAACAGCAACTCTTCAAAGTTTTAATAAAATTCTTGACTGATATTGCAAATAACATGTTTATAAATGAAATAAAAAATTATGTGAATAACTAGCTAAAATCTGGTCATACAGCTTTAACAGAACTCTCAATCAGATAGCACCCTAGGAAACTAAGGGCCTGATTTAGATCTCGGCGGATGGGTTACTCGGTCCCATCGGTGACAGATATCCTGTCTGCCGAAATATAAATCCCATAGGATACAATGGGATTTATATTTCGGTGGATGGGATATCCGTCACCGTTGTGACGGAGTAACCCGTCTGCCGAGATGTAAATCAGGCCCCAAGTTATTCAAAATGAAACACCTTTCAAACGCTTTGTTTACTGAAGCTCCCAGGGAAAACAAAATATAACTTCAAAAAGCCCGAAGAACATGGCAAAAAACTTATCACCAGCAGTACAACCAGTAGGACAAACTAACTTATTGCAGACAGGCGCGTAAATACAACCATCTTATCAAGAAAACTAAGAAAGATTTCTGCTCTAGCAAGATCCTACAAGCCAAAAATAACTCTCAGAAACTGCTGAGAATATATGGTTCCCTCTTTAACCCATCATCTAGCAACAATTAGATTACTCTAGCTAAAGAGTTAACAAATTGTTTATTCCAATATTTATATTGTGAAATAAGTAAGATAGAAGACAATCATCTCAATAATGATTCATCATCTGGGACTGATATGTTACTTGATGTTTAAAGTTTTAGAGATAGCACTTCACAAATTCTCTGCTATCACTGAGGAAGAATGCCATAATCTTATTTTAACTAGAAAACCTCCTGGTTTGCCCCTTGATATGTGCATCCCCTGTTTTATAACTTGCTTCTCTACCACTGCTCTTGTCCTCTTTAGCTGAAGAAAACGTTTCCTGTGATTTGAAGGACACAGTTATTAGCCCCATCTTAACCCCTCCCCCCACTGCAAACTCTGAGTACTCTGCAATTTTCAAATCAATTTAATTTCTTCTGTGCTTTGCCAATGGCTAAAATAAAAACTTTAATTACAAAACAACTTTACACCTTTGTGGAGCAGTATAATCTGTTGGAGCCAATACAGGCTGGGTTTCCCTCAGGATTTGAAACAAAATTCTTATTCACATCTGGTATTGATGATCTGAGGCTGATTGCCGGTAATGAAAGTTCGTGAGCAAAAATACTCCTGTACTTATCCGCAGCATTTGATAGCATAGATCATGAAACCCACAGGCCCCTCCACATTATAAGCAAAAAAACCTTTTCCTTACTTTATTTCTATATCTCTGACAGGTTCCATCATATCCTGATAGGAGCCTTTTCTTCTCCCACTACTCAACATGTGGGCGTGCCTCAGGGATTAGCACTATTGCCGCTGCTATTCTATTTCTGTCTTCAACTTCTTGCCACTCTTCTCAAACAGGTTAGTGTTAAAAGCTTACATTTATGCAGATAATACTTAGATCATCATTAACTTAAAAGAGGACTTGTCCAGCCCCATCACAGGTCTTTCAGCAACTATAAAGACAATAGCCTTATGAATGAACCACAAATTCCTTAATCTGAACCCAGCCAAAAGTGAGATCCTACCCGTTTGTAGCAAAATAATATTTGGGACACCTCACTATGGCCCTCTAATATAAGGAGACTGACCTTGCCCAGTTCCGTCTTTGTGAGATCCAGGAGTCTAGACAGACTAAAAGTTGAATCTGGAAAACAAATCTCAAAGTCACAAAATCATGTTTCTTTCCTGATCCTCACACAACAATGCAAAATGCAGTTTCTACGCTTCTCCTAAAAGGTTTTGGAAGCATAACCTTATGTACAATGTCACATTGACCTCCCTTATAAGCCCATAAGCTACCTTAAGAAGATTCAAAGTGTGCTAGTGAGGTCTATTTTTAATCTCCAAAACATTTGATGCAGTTTTGAGTTATATCCACCAATTGCACTGCCTGCCATTGTAAAACACATGATGTTTAAAGCATCATGTATGACGTATAAACGTTTGAGAGTGAGTGATATCTACCTTTCTGTTGGTGTACCAAATCGATAAGTGGCTACCAGGTGTAAGTAGCAGAGTCGGATCTTCCATCGGAAAGGTACAAGTCTTGGTTGGGAAGCTGACCAGAGGTTTCCCTTTGAAAGGACTGTCCCATGATCTACACAAAGATATAATTATCTCTTGGCTTCTGATTTCTAAAGACTGAGAGCAGCCTGACAAACAGAACGTGCCAGTTATCTATACCTGCAGAATCACTAGCTCATGGCTTAAAGAAAGCATAAAAATAAAAATGAAATTATGTGTTCTTGAAAAAGTTTCACTTCTTCGCTATTGTTCAGAGTCAGCTGCCACACGGTCAACTTTAATACACCGAGATGATTTTTCAAAAGCTGTTCTGCTAGCTAATACATGACCTCATATTTGATTCAGTAAATTACATGTGTAGCTGGTGTCATGAATCACTTTTGATGGAAATTTGGGTAGCAATGAAAACAATGAATAGATTCCAGTCAAAATAACCTTCTACTTATGCTGGTTGAAATGCGTATCGGCGACCTAAGCAGACTATATAGTGTTTTTTGTATTACTTTTTCTTCCAGGCCTTATGTGTCCTATGGATGGGCTACATAGAGCAGAGGGCACGGTCAAGGAAGATCAAGGATTGCATGGGAATATTAGAGCAAGGTGTTATATTCAACTCCTGGAGATGGCCTTCACCAGAGAGTGCAGCTATCGAATGAGCTTATCAGAGCAAGCTATCCATTCTTAGAGGTGACTCCACCACTGATGCTAAGGATTGAATGAACATATCAACAGAGTCAGCTGTTGTGGAATTTTAATGTGCTTTATCATGCCGTAGCATGTATTATATCATAAGACTTGTATGATTCATACTGTGTGCAGTTTCATGGTTTACACAGTATTTCTTTTGATGACTTGGCTCATACTTCAACTCTTCGAGCCTGGCAAGATGCCTCATTGACTCTGATTCTCTGGCTTATCTACGTTCATGGAATAGTTCTAGACTTAATTGCTGCATTTTCTTCACTGTTACCTCACTAGATGAAATTTTCAGGGGGACCAAAATGTGCCTGTATGTCCTTTCCAGCAGAGTTGGTGCAGACCTGCAGCAGTATATTATTGACAGTACATGTCTTCATCTTTACAATGCATCGTATTTTCTTATTTCCACCCAGTCTTGTTAAGTCCGTTCCGTGGTTAATATTTGAACCCATTACGTCTGAATTGTTGTTTGTCCAACCCTCTTTTTCGGAGTCGCATCATCGGTCCTGTAAATCTGATAATAATGCAGTACATACCAAGATCCTACAATTTAGAGTAAATTAAGGTGTCATCTCGGAAACATCTTACTGTGAATATCCATAAAGGGGAAATGTTCAGCTATTTAAAGATTACCATAATTCCATTGAGATCTCAGACAGAAATATAATTTGTTGCTTCCAACTAAACTAGCACACATTCTTTTTCAAAGAAGAGCTGCTTTACCTTATTTCTTTGCAAAGCAAATAGTTACATTTCCTTCTCTGTGTATTGTTGTGAACAATTACTGCAAATGTAGCAATCTATCCCCTCTAGAGATAATCACAGTCTGAGATTAGTGGATTCCTTCATGTTTCCTTAAGAGTTGATTGCAGAATCATTTAGTTGGTTTCTGTCCGCCTGGAGAGCTAGTGCAGGCCTTTTGGGAACTGCAAAAAGTGAATTGAGGGATATAAACTCAAATAGGGAGACCTAGTGAACCCAGTCATACCTTGGTGTGTTACTAATATATTGTCATTTCGTACTTAAAGTAAGGCAAACAATTCGTAAATTCATTAATTGCAGTCATCATTATGAAACAGTATTTATAGTTCATCACATGCTCATAATTTGTTTGAATTTATTAAAGACCTACTTTGGATAGAAGTAGGAATTGAAATGCAAGTCTCTGTAATATCAGAAGAGAAAAGTAAACATTTTAAATTATATTTTCATTATTTGTACATTTTTGTTTCTCTGCTATCGAGTTTGTGAATGCATTGTGAAAGTTCAAAAACATTGTGGAAGAGAATAAAAAAAATATTTCTATAAAGAAATATGCCAAAACATGATAATATTGTGGACCAAGAGAAACAAGCAGATAATTTTTTTGTGCCAAGGTTGGCGCACACCAAGTATATTCAATCAGCATTTGATGGGGACTGGGGACAGTGGACATACAATTATACTATTGGGCAGCACAGATGGTTCCCATAAATGACTGATTGTTCGGTGACAGGGGATACCTGGCCATTAGCCTGGAGGTGGCGGATTTCCAGGATTCTGCCCCGTGGTCCTGGCTGTGTGGCACAACTATTACCTCATGGTTGCTATCCGTCACAGCTATCTCTGTCGCATGCTGGCACAGAGCCCTTAAACAGAAGAAGGAGTGGAATAGGAAACTTACTAGGGAAACGCCATTGTAGCTTGGTAATTGGATTCCGTGGACACCACGCGTGCAAGGGTTCCACAAATGACATAAGATAGGTATCTCAAAGTTAGGGGATTTGTGGACACAACGGCACATGCTTTCTTTTGAACTGATCTCAGAATGCGACCTACATGATCACAATTCTTCCAAAATCTACAACTGAGACACACCCTGGAACAAGTGGGAAATTAACCCAATCTTCTTCTTGATTACAACCCCCTGGAGCCCAAACTCACGATGTGGGACATTCGTGGCAAGGGTATTTTCCAGTTATACAGGACCCTTCTGAATAGCACGCTTTCATACCATAGCTGCCCTAAGAAACAAAATGGGCCTCCGACATTGGGGAGTTGGATGAGGAAGATTGGTGAGAAGGCAGTTGGTGATTCCAGCATGCCTCAGATTAATCCAATTTAAATTCTTGTAAAGGGTCTACTTTACACCTCACAGGCTATTGCGGATGGGATGGGTAGGGCCCAAACCCCCGAGTGCCTCCGATGTGGAGCCCAATTGGGTACTAGATACACACTGTGTGGGAATACCTCATCATACGTAAATACTTGGACAGAATTTGTTCCAAATTAGGGGAAGTGCAGATTGAGATAGCAAAGTAGGAATACTGTAAGGACAGGGAATACTAGTGAGAATTTGATGCATACTCGCCAAATGAGACATATCCGGGAAGAGCTACTCCCAGTCTTTTTTGACTGACCGTTTTTCGACTTTTTGTCAAGATTTGTTTGAGACCTTCACTCTTGGTACATCAGGATGTCCAATACGAAAGCTGGGTTTAAGCCATGTGGCACCTGTCATCAACAGATGTCGGTGACAAACCCACATTTGGTGTGCCTGTGGTGCTTGGAGCGCAACCACAATGCCAAGACCTGCATCGACTGCCTTGCCATGCACCCCAAAGCCTTGAGGGAGTGGTCCCTCAAGCTCCTTGCCGCTCAACGCGTGACGCCGTGACACTCAAGATCTCGGTCTAGAGGAAGATTCTGAGATTGTTCGCGAAGCCACTTCAGGTGCCTGTGGTCGCAGTCAAATTCATCAGGGAAATCAGGTAAGTCCCACTACTACAAGAAGACGAAGAGATCTTTGACTTTTCCACGTCCATCAAAGTCACCTGACGAGACGAGGGAGGTGGTGTTGGTAATGGAGCCTGCGCCTGAGCAGTCTCCGTGCCTTCCAGAGTTTCTGGGAGCTGGAGCAACCACCGCCCAGTTACGAGAACTCGGTGAGGCCATGCACCTCATATTTGGGTGGCCCGTACCCGCTGGACCACCTTCAGGCCCCGTGGGCTCAGAAGGGGCCCCTACTGGCCTTCACCACCGGCACCAGTAAGGCCCCTCGGATCCGTTAATAGATCCAGAGCTGTGGAGGTCGAGCCACCTCGACCTTCCCCAGCGCCTGCTCCAGTTCCAGCGCTGCCGATGCCCCACGTGGCACCATCTCCATTGTCATCCCCGACTCTGACACGGAGCCGGAAGGGCGTCGCGGAAACCAGCTCCGGCCATGGGCAGACTCTGCATGTCAGAACCAGTGCCTTATTCATATGACCGGCCTGGATTGGGATACAAGTGGGAGGGGTCTGCAGACCCTTATGGATACCTGCCCTGAAAAGATCCTGAGGACAACTGGTATGAGAATCTGGCGGATGCACTGGACACCTCACCAGACACTGGCCTGGTTCTCCCCCTACCGTGGCTACAGAGGAGGGTGCCCCATTCGCAGTGGTGGTGCATAGCGGAGCTGAGGTCCTAGACATTACGCTACCCTCAGTGGCAATCATGAAAAATGTCTTGGTGGAGGTTCTTCAGCTGGGAGTTGCCCCCACTGAACTGTTACTTCCATTCACTGAAGCCCATACTGATGTCCTATTCAGGGCCTAGTCTAGTCCCTGCACCAGGCTCCCTGTGCATAGGACCATTGACTGCTGCCATCACCTCATCATAGGGGACCCCAGTTTCCTCACTCAGCACCCAGAGCATGGTGGTCCCGGCCTCCACTTCCAAAGTTAACCCGGCGCTTTCCCTACCACTCTACATGATATGGAATTCAAAACGCTGGATACCTTTGGGGAGAGGATGTTCTGTTCCACCAGCCTGGCAGTGCAGTCTGTGAACACCGCATGCCCCCTGGTCCGATACTCCCATACCATCTGGGACTCAGTGACAAAGTTGCTCCCCATGGTCTCGGAGGAGGCCTGAGCCATACTCTCTCAAGCAGTTGCTGATGGGAGGGATGCAGCCAAGTTCACAATATGATATGGGCTGGAAAAGACCAACTCACAGGGCAGTGTGATTTCACCATCGGTGGCCCTTAGATGCCATGCCTGGCTGATAACCACTGGCTTCTCAAGGGATGCCCAAGCTTTGCTCATGGATATGCACTTTCATGGCTCTCTGTTGTTTGGAGAGAAGGCAAACTCAGCGCTAGAGTGCCTTAAGGACAGCAGGGCTATGCCCAGATCCTTGGTCCTTTCCATGACGCCTCTCCAACCCCAGTCCTCCTTCTGCCCCAGGCCATGGAAGTGGCTTCCACCCGTGTCTTTACATGCCCAGCCAACCCGGCCAACAAACCATACAACCTTTATGTGGCAGATAACGCGGTTTCCTCTGACCACGTGGGACAGGGAGCCAGAGGTCGAGCCAGTCACTACCTCAACCCCCCACCGGCAGCTTCCAAACCCCTTTAGTATGTTCTCCAACCATCATGGGCATCAGTGGGTGGTAGGATACACCATCACCTGCACCATTGGATGTCAATAACATCAGACCATTGAGTTTTGCTGCTTGTCCAAAGGTGCTACTCTCTTCCTATTTGTGACCACCCCTACCCATGCCACCTACTTATGACAAGATGACAGAGGACCGCCTCTCCTTGCTCTGTCAAGAGGTGTTAGCTCTCTTGACCAAGGAAGCTATAAAGAAGGTGCCGGCATCAGAAGTAGTAGTATAAAGCTACAGTGAGTTCTTCTGAAAAGCCCAATTTCTTTGTGAAATTATGGTGCTCATGTCAAATACCTTCATACAAATCAATGAATGATTAACACAACAAATAGGAGTCAGTCTTCATACCAATTGACTTTGAAAGAAATCAGTTAATGATTGGCACAACACATACAAGTCTGTGATTACTCAGTATATTTGCATTCATATACAAAAGTTATGCAATAGAATGAGAATACACGGCTGTTATACAGAAGAAACAAACAAGTGACTCTGTGACAAAGTGACGCAATGTGAACAAGTGAATCTAACCAAAAAAAAAAACAATGAATGACATAAGCATAGTGCAGATAGAAATTGTTATGAAACAATTTCTCTTTTTACCAATTTATTTATTCAGTATTTTGTATAGCGCGAACATGACCCATTTGAGAATCTGAGCGCTTCACAGTAATAAAGTATTCTTGTTAACCCAGTTCGATAGCAGCTTTATTCATAACTGGAGAGTGAAAACAATATATTCTAAGGGCAGCAATGACATTTGCAGATTAACGAAATATGAGTCTAAAGGATACATATTATAAAATGAGTACACTCGAATAAAAATAGCAAATAATTATTTACAGTTGTACTGGGAATATGACTCTGGCTAGTTACTACGCTAGATTCTCAGAGGTAGGTTGGAAAGATCAAATATGCTTCATTTTGGGACTCTTCTGGCGTGGGCAAATTACATGTCCGTGAGGGAATATGTGATGATCTCTAACCAGCTCTTTAAGTGATTTTTCAATAGTTGGTTATGGTAGGAATTTGCTCATTAGAAAGATCTTGGCTTCCTTCATGAAGCTTGAGGTAGTAGGGATCCCTCTGATGTTTTGGAGACAGCGAATTCCATATTCTAGGTGCGGCTCCCGAGAGTGCTCTGTCATAGGTTTAATTATTCTGGAAGAACCGTGGTTTCAGCACTAGACCTATGGCGCTACTAGTATATCTGCCTCCTCCGGATATCTCCAATTTCTGAGCTAGAAATTCTGTTTTTTTGCGAGTTTAGTTTAAGCTGGTTGTTTGTTAACGATTGGATGGTCGCCTTTAATGCCTCGTTCGTTGTCTTGATCTCCTCCAATGACGAAATATTAATGTAAATCTGTGTATCATCTGCATACATGTGGAAGGAGATGTTGGCGAGATGTAGTATTTCAGTTAGAGGTTCCATATATAAGTTAAATAGTGATGGGGAAAGAGTTGAGCTTGCGGTACCCCAATCGGATTGGGGGACGGGGATGACAGTTTTTGATTCACCAAAAATCTTTGTGTTCTGTTCCACACGAAGGATTTAAACCATTCAAGAACTGTTCCCGAAAAACCCATCCTATTTTCAAGTTGTTCTAGCAATTTATCATGGTTTACTGTGTTGAATGCAGACAATAGGTCCAGAAGGATTAAAAGACATGTTTTGTCTTTGTCTAGTGCAAGTAGGGCATCATCCACTATATGAAGTATTGCAGTTTCTGTCTATGATCAGGTCTGAATACCGATTGGCAGTCGTCTAGCAGATTAAATTTAGTAATCTGTTGGCTCAGTGGTTGCTGTA
The DNA here is from genome assembly GCA_963921515.1 of Calotriton arnoldi. Taxonomy (NCBI): domain Eukaryota; kingdom Metazoa; phylum Chordata; class Amphibia; order Caudata; family Salamandridae; genus Calotriton; species Calotriton arnoldi. The sequence goes on from CAWUFW010000063.1 coordinate 4,534,066, forward strand.
CATTCTATTCGGGTCATCACAAAAAAAGCCTATTGTGCTAAATACCGAGTTCTTCAGGCTTGTTGGCTGAGGAAGCGGATCCTTTAATGCTAATATTGTTGACGTTTCGACCCAACAGGTATGTGATTCTATAAAACCATCACAACGGTTCTTCCTCTGGACTATAAGCATGTGAACAGCCTGCGTAATACAGGCTAAAATCAGAGCCAGACTGTGTGTTGTGTTCACTATATGTGTTAATCACAGAATTGTGGAACTGTAGCTCACCTGGATAAAGAACAGTCTACTGTTGGACGTTCAGAAAGAGGTGGACCCCTCTCAGTTGGCATGGAGAAGGGCAAAATGGATCAAGCGTATCCACAATCCTGCATGGGAAATATTGTGTAATGGATTCAGTAGTGACAGAGGGTGCTTACCAAATTACTCAGAAAAGTAAAAGAGCTGGTCAGAAGCGCTCTTACCTATCCTGGACCACTTGAATCTAAGTTGTAAGTAGTTAGATGTATGGAGATTGCAAAAGGTGTAAAGTTCCAAAAAAGACTGGCACAAGAGGGACTGTCTGAAGGATATCTTAGCAAACATGATTAGGAGTTTCTGAATAAGAAAAGTCCTAGATTACCCACGATTTACACCCTCCCTAAGGTACATAAAAACCTTGAAATACCACCAGTTAGACCCCTAGTGTCTAGCTGTGGCTCTAAAATTGAGCCACTCTGCATATATATTAATATTTTCATCAAGCCATGTGTACTTGAAACAAAATCATATGTTAGGGATACCATGGACATTATCCAAATGATAGAAAATCAACAATTGGATCCCACAAGCCAAATCTTGGTAACTCTAGAAGTAGCTTTCTTGTATACCAGCATACCACAGAACCAGGCTTTAGAGGTGGTACGGGAAGTCCTCAATAAGAGGGCTAACCCTTTATGGGTCCCCACAGATTTTATAGTACAGCTACTGAATATTGCCATGAGCAAAACTATTTTGTATTCCGCAATGAGTTCTTCTTCCAGACTAAAGGAGTAGCGATGGGGGCTGGGTTCGCTCCAGATTTAGCTAACCTCGACATGGACAAATACGATAGTGACCATACATACAATCTGGATAACCCTTTTCTTGATAACATCACAATGTGGAAACATTACATTGATGATGTACTGATCATCTGGACTGGCAATAAAGAAAGACTTACTGATTTCTTCTTGTGGTTGAATGGGAGATCCCCAGATATAAAACTCACCACCACACGTAACAAGGAAGAGATCACTTTCCTTGACCTAACTCTAAAAGTAGAAGACATGAATTTGTACACCACACTATACAGAAAACCCAGTGAACGCAACACACTCCTCAGATACAGTAGCCAATGCCCAAAGAATTTACAGGACAACCTGCCACATGGGTAGTTTCTCAGGCTCTGTAGAAATTGCTCCCGCAGAGTGGATTTCTTCAGGAAGACTAACCTATTGATTGACAGACTGAGAGAGAGAGGTTATCCCAAGGGGTTACTGCATAGAACAAGAAAGGGAGCATGGTACTGCCTCTGTGACACCCTACTTAAGTTACATGATAGGGCAGACTCCACAAAAAGTACACTAGTCTGTCACCATATTTTGCATGAGAAGGCCAGAGATCAAAAAGTTCATCAATAAATATTGGGATTTAGGATCAGACAAAGTGGACTCAGATGATAAACCACTCTATGCTTTCAAAAGAGGGAGGAATATCACAGACTATGTTGTCAGTTTTCTTTTGAGAACCCCACGAGCCCCTGACTTGAGATCACAACTGAACTTACTGCCACTGCTGGGACACAATAAATATGGGCATTTTAAGGCCTGTGAACTCACCATTGAGACAAAGGACTTTACCCACTCCAGTCACAGGTACATATTGAAACATACCATGAATTGCAAGAGCTCTGATGGAGTTTATGTAATTAAATTGTAGTGTAGCTCCTATTTCCCTAATAGGCTCTGCGCATTGGAATAATATATCCTATAGGTTTGACATAGGACTAAGGTCAGTATGTCCCTATCGAGTATATTAAACTTAATTACTTGTGCCAGCTAGCTCAGAGGCCACTAGAAACTCCTTGTCAAACAAGAAGGGAGTAGTTTCTGGCAGCCGCAAAACATGACCACTTTGTTTCCCTTTAGAATCAGAACGTGTCCCAGAGTCGTGGAAACAATAGATAACTATTTCACTCAGCTCAATTGTGCATGCTTAGTTTTCTCCAAGTTACACAGAAAGAACAGACGGGCGTTTCAATAAAAGATTTATTGAACAGTCTTGTTTCTGGTGTAAGTAAAATGTGTTGTTACGATCACAAGACAGTATGCGAGATAAATAATGTACAGTGTGAGCAGTAGAAATAAATAATACTGCAATAGCATTATCTTTTAGTATATGTGCATTTACATAAATAACACAGACTAAAAATGCGAGTACTCATACGATGCGTTTCTAAGCTAGTTCTACCCCAAAGTGCCTAACCCAACCTAGGTGTAGGAAGAGGGAAGAAGTAGGCGAAGTATTCCTTACTATGGTATACTAAGAGTATGTTAAGCCTAGTATGCCAAGAGTCCCTCTAGGTTCTAGTCAGCTCCATACCTGAAGAATGAGAGAGGTAGGAATCTCTTTGCCAGACTCGAACTCCAACACCCCGCAAGGGAAGTCAGATCACTGGAAGCTGGACTCTCTGCGTGCAGGGATGACAGCGTCTTCTCAGTGCGTCAGGCCGGGAAACGGGCTCCTCTGAAGTCGAGGTCTCCTCTGATTTACAGGGGCTAGGGAAGGTATATTTATACCTGAGAAGCACCTAAGAATGTTAGTATTGACGTGAGTCGGACAGCGGAAGACGTCATGAATGAACCCCTAAGGAATAATGGTTCATGCATAATATATGAGTCCTTGAAGAAATCAATAGTCCTGGGCTAGGGAAACTCCCGCAGCCTAAGGGTCTGTTCTTCATGAACTCGTTGTGACGTTAGGGTGGACGGATGTCAGAGACCATGCCTGTATTTGGAGTGCACGGTTTAATGCCTAAATAAGGGCTGGGATTTTATGCCTATATAAGGGCAGGGCGAGTTGTGCCTATATAAGGACATGATACTGGAAAGCCCGTTTATGGACACCCTAAGAGGAATACAACACCCACTCCACTTTCGTGTGTACGATAATACTAAAATGCTAAACATTTAAAATGCTAAACATTAAATGGAGTACCGCATATTTAAAAAATATTTCTTAAAAGCATTTAAAAAACATAGTAAAAAATGCAAAAGGTACTGTACATTTGAAGCATTGCTTTTCATTTCAGGCATATATTTAAAAAAAAAAAAATGCAATATGAATGAAAGAAGCAGTAATATTTACATGTGACAAAGAAATGATCGATAAGTTTTTTTATTTTTTTTAAATCAGTCATTTCATGTCTTGAAAATTAATGAACTGTTTTAGACACACAAGATGACTAAGTGTCCGTGGAAGTACCGTGATGTCTGTACTATAAGGCTAGTTCTACTTTAAGCAGATTGAAGTGCCATTTTCGTTCGAAAAATGGGAAAAAAGTTCAATTTTGGTAGAGTTCCAAGTTGTTTTGAAAAATGAAGGCCAAATTGTTACTGCATCTCTGGAACACTGTTATGCTGAATCAGAGTCAGTTTACGGGTCTGGTGTAAACATGAGATCATCTATTTCTATAGACAAAACATCGTCCACTGTAGTTGGTGTCAGTTGGAACACCTCGTGTAGCAGATTAATTGCACAGAGATGAGAGGCTTCGCTTCCAGCATAGGGTGCCGCAGCAAAGTTCGCGTCCGTTGTTACCTGTGTGCCTGTAGATCTTTTTCGTACCTCAGCAGCAGCCGGAAGCGTCTGTGAGATCTCAATGAATGCAGACATCAGGACTGGTAGCCTCTGGGGACAACACAGAGCATGGGCCGTTATCGGGACCAGCAGAGTATCGACATCCGTTGGCGTTGCTGATGGAAATGTTAGACATGTGTCCAACACGCATTCTTCACCGCATAGCAGGCATCGTAGAACAGGTAAGATGCAATCTTGCCAGATTGGTCTGAATGACAGGAGCCAAGTTGTATTAAGGTCCCGTAGACGAGTCATGCCCAAAAGCTGTACTATTCGCTCACGACACTTTCGTTCAAGGAGAGCTTTCTCCATTTCGCTCGGAGTGATGTCTGCGAATAGGCTGGCCATAGCGCAATAGCAGGAAGAGAAATAGAATTCCGGTAACAAGTGCTAGAATTAATGGTATGCCACCAAACACCGAATGTGCAAAGTTCGGGATGATTCCGAGTATTGCCTGGAAAGGTGCTAACAGACCGGAGCAGATGCTCTTAAATACATGTACAATTCCGGTTGTATCAGACATATTGAAGATACGTCCTGAGAAGCACCTAAGAATGTTAGTATTGACGTGAGTCGGACAGCGGAAGACGTCATGAATGAACCCCTAAGGAATAATGGTTCATGCATAATATATGAGTCCTTGAAGAAATCAATAGTCCTGGGCTAGGGAAACTCCCGCAGCCTAAGGGTCTGTTCTTCATGAACTCGTTGTGACGTTAGGGTGGACGGATGTCAGAGATCATGCCTGTATTTGGAGTGCACGGTTTAATGCCTAAATAAGGGCTGGGATTTTATGCCTATATAAGGGCAGGGCGAATTGTGCCTATATAAGGACATGATACTGGAAAGCCCGTTTATGGACACCCTAAGAGGAATACCACAAAATGTCATACTAACAAATGCTATGTGGGTCTGAAATGCCAAAAGGTGAAAGCCAAAATCCTCCAGCATTGCAGCTGAATAAGATGCGGGGTATAGGGAGCCCCCTTGGTTGAGCACTTTCATGCCATGGAACACCAAGCTGACAGTCTGAGGTGGTTGGTCCTAGAGAAAATAATCCGCAATCCCAGTTGTGGTGATTCTTTGTCCACTCTAAGCCTAAGGGAATGCGAATGGATCCATACACTTGATACTCTAAACCAAGGTCTCAACAAGCTTGAGGAGATTAATAGACAAGCAGCCTTATTGAATAATGGTTCAACTTGATTGAATAATGGTGTGAGTTGTTTGTTTTTCACTGCAGATTCATTATTTTTGAAGTGTATGTACTCATGTATTTAAAACCCTTGAAATCAATGTTGTAAGCTGGATATGCAAATTCATCATTTGGACTTGTATGTGCTCATGTATTTAAGACCTTTGAAGCTAATTGTATAAGCTGGATATGTCCTTTACATGTAGTACTGCGCAAAGGCTTGCCACGTGTTAGACCTGGCACCATTGGCGTGGGTCTCCCTTCCATTTTTTGCTGTTGCCTCTGATGTTTTTGCTGGTCTTAGATGCTTTGGGCACTGTGCCACTGCTATCCCGTGCCACAGTGCAAGTGCTCCCTATGGTAAAATTGATGTATGGATTGGTGACTCCATGATTGGCTTATTTGGTTTACTTGTCAGACCCTAGTACAGTGCACTGCGTGTGCCCAGGGCTTGTAAATCAAATGCTGCTGGTGGGCTTGCAACACTGGTTGTGCCACCCACAGAAGCAACTTGTAAAGTGTGTCTCAGGCCTGCCATTGCAGAGCCTGTGTGCAGTCTGGTACTGCCATGTTGACTGGGCAAGTGTACCCACTTGCCAGTCGCTAAACCTTCCCTTTTCTTCATATCAGACACCCCTAAAATAGACCTGCGGGTAGGGTGCATTGTATGTAAGAGGTAGGACAGACATGCCCTGGTGTGTGTGGCATGTCCTGATAGTGAATTACAGCCAATTTCGTTTTTCACTATTGCAAAGCTACCTGTCCCCATAGGCCAGAATGGGCAGCTTGATTATAACACCTTATAATCCTAACTGACCCAGGGAACATGGTAGAATAACGAATTTAGTATGCCTGAACTTAGAATGATAAAATACATCTTTTAGTGAAGTTGGTTTTAACATTCTGTGTTTGAAAATACCACTTTTAGAAAGTAGATATTTTCTTGCCTAACTATCCAAGCCTGCCTCTGCTAGGTTGTGTAATCCTTGTCTGGAGTTTGAGTGACAGGGGCTGGGGGATTCCAGGAGACAGGGCGAGTCCGCACAGGGCTGAATAGAGAGATCTCCATGTAGAGTGGTGGGAGGAGTTGCACCTGGGACCTGAATAGAGCTGTGCCTTCCCTCCACAATGCTGGCTCCACCTTCTGTGGTGCGTCTGATGTCCCTGGCCCACACTGTCAAAGGAAAGAAGGAGTCCTGTAAACAAAGTGCTCCAGAACTGACCAGAACTGGTTTGGACTAGGCAAAGGCCTCTCTGCCTTCAGAGAACAAAGAGAATATGAGTATAAAAGGGGGACCCAGACCCCAGAACTTTAGATCACTTCTGGGAAAACAAGAAGAACCTTTGCTGAGGAGACGAACCAGAGAGAGAGACTGCAGGAGGAGACTATCCCTATGCTGTGTGCTGCTTGAGGATTGGCCTTCAGTGGTTACCTGATTGCCAAAGAAAGGAGAAAGGACTTTGTGCTACTTTCATCAACTTGTAAGAAGATCTCCAAGGGCTTGAACTAGAGCTTGCCTCCTGCCTGAAGTCTCAGGGATACAAGACTTCACCAACCAGCTTCTCCCTGCCTTCCCTTGCTGGGAATTGAAGTGCCTGCTGTTGAGCTGGGCCTTCTGAGAGACTGCGTGTCGCTGGGAGCTGAAAGCACGACTCAAGACGAAGAAGCGTGTCGCCGCCGCAGCAGTTGTCGCATCGCCGAGAAAGCGTGCTGCCGCTGTCGCCATCGCATCAACCGAAGCGCCTCGCATCACCGGAGAAGAGTGCCGCCGTCGCAGCAGACGCCGTTGCATCACTGGAGAAGCGTGTCGCTGCCTCAGCAGCTGTCGTCGCATCGCTGAGGAAGCGTGCTGTCGCATCGCATCACCGAGGCGCCCCGCATCCCTGGAGAAGAGTGTCGCCGTCGCAGCAGATGCCGTCGCATCACCAGAGAAGCGTGTCGCAAGGCCTGTCGCGGCTCAGAAGGTTCACCGAGTCGCCTCACGGCCGTCCCCGCATCACCCCTTCGTTGTCGCAACGTCAAGAAGACGCCATTTTGTCTCATTGCACCGGGTCGTCATCGCATCGCGGCGTTGCTAGACGCATCGCCACAGAAGCGCAGTAAGAAACCGACGCATCACCTCCCCACGCGGTGAAGAACCGACGCATCACCTCCTCTCCGTTAAGGAACCGACGCATCACCGTCCCCTACGCAGCAGTAGGGAACCGACGCATCACCTCCCCCGAAGCAAGGAACCGACGCATCACCGTTCTTGCGTGTAAGGAACCAACGCATCACCTTCCCTGCAACTCTTTTGTTGTATAGCGTTACGTATCCAAAGGTACATTGAACGCAAAGTGTTGCATTTACCATCTGAGGAGAACTAAGCTATGTCTACCATTTTTAAGTACAGTATTGTGGATTCTTTTTGTCGTTTGTGGTCTTGTGTTAAATCTATATAAAAGATACTTATTTTTATAATACAAGCGTCCCTTTGTAGTGTTGTCACTACATTACTGTATGTGTTCACAAATGCTTTACACACTGCCTCTGAGATAAGAATGCCTGCTCGTGCCAAGCTACCAAGGGGGTGAGCAGGGGTTATTTTGGGAGTGTACCCACTTACCCTGACTAGACGCAAGGGTCCCTATTTGGTCAAAGGTACCTACCTCTGCCAACTAGAGACTCCCAAATCTAACACCATGCATTTAATTTTTCAAACTATTTAATTTTTCAAACTATGTTATAGTAATGACCAGCTATAAGTATCATATTATATACAGTATAAGATGTCAAAATCAATATGCAATACTATGTCATGTAGTACTCTACTTGTGTTATTTCTATTTGATTGTTATCATTTTCACATTGCGTTCCTCCTTTGTTATACACCACAAATGCCTAAATGTATACATTTCTTATCAAACTGTTGCAACGCTCGCCGGCCTCGTATTGATTTGACTGGTGCGGTCGCTGAAACCAGTGGGGCACGGCACTTCGATACAATGTAATCTATTTCTTTCAGGCCCATTTGCTACTGGCAACTTCAAATCATGCGCTTTGTTTTTGAAAAATAATCCTTATATTAACCCCTTTCATCTGATGGAGACTTCTAGCTGCAGATTCCTTACCTTTGAATTTCCCAGGCATCAGGCTGGATCCGTAAACATTTGCTGAGCAATACCCCTTGCGTGCGACGTCGGGTGGCTCCATTTAGCTCCGAGTGACGTTGTCGGCGCCGTTAGCATCGGTTATGACGTCGCGGTGCCTATATAGGCACCACCCAGGTGCGCGGACGTCAGTTCTTTTCTTTCCGTGTCAGTTAAGCGCCGATCCGGTAAAAGCTACCCCTCTGCCGCTTTTTGGCAGGCTTTTCCTCCACTTTTGTTGAAATTTTGGATTTTTTCCGACTTTGTGTGAGAGGGATGTCTTTGAGGAAGACAGGTTTCAAGCCGTGCGGGACTCGTTCCCGCATGATGTCGGTCACCGATCCCCACCGCGTATGTCTTTGGTGTCTCGAGCGTGAACACGATACGAAGTCGTATTCGAACTGTCGGGCGATGGCCTGAAGACCTTGAGGGAGCGGGCGATGAAGTTACTCGCGGCCTGGCAGTCGACACATTCCAGCGAGACTCCGAGGAGGTCACGGTCCCGATCGAACAAGAGGAGGTCACGGGACCGCTCCTGGAGCCCAAAGTCCTCTTTCTCCCATTCGAGATCCTCAGGACACTCGGGGAAGAGGCATAAGAAGAAGAAGTCCACGCAGACTTCGTCTTCACCTCAACTGGCGTCCATCGTCAAGAGAGGTAAGGAGCACCAACACTCAAGGCACTGTTCTGCGGAGCCGGAGCCAGAGTCGACTTCGAGCCTCCCCACCCCTTTTCCGGGAGCTGGAGCGTCTCCCGCATAGATAAGAGTTTTACGAGGCCATGCGCCGCGTATTTGAGCGGAACGACCCCGCTAGTGAGCCTTCGGGCCCTGCGGAGTCCCTATTGGGTTCGACGCCGTCAGCTTCAGCCATGACGCCGGTGAGGCCTCAGGGATCCAATCCCGGATCCGGTTCTATGCCGGTCGTGCCATCGCGATCTTCCCCGTGTCGGACCCAAAGTCGGTGCCTGCGACATCACCAATGCCCGTTGGTGACGCAAGCCCTATCCTTATCCCTGACGACATGGAGCCGGAACGACGTCAATCAACGCGGAATCCGACGTCTACAGAACCCAGAGGTTCTATGTTGTCACCTGAGCACTTTGAGGATGTGCTAGGCTCAGGAGAGGATTGGGAGGGATCTGGGGACCCTCTTGAAACCCAGGAAGTCTCTGAGGAGAATTTGGACTGGTATGGGGAACTTGGGGAGGCCAGTGGACTGGATACTTCTCCAGATACTGGCATGCTCTCTCTGCCAACAGTGGCTACGGAGGAGGGGGCATCCTATGCCATGGTGGTTAAGAGGGCAGCCGAGGTTCGTCGGCTGGAGTTGCCCTCGGTGCAGGTCAGGACTAATCTCCTGACTGAGGTGCTTCAACCTGGGGCTTCCACTTCCGAACCCTTGTTGCCCTTTAATGAGGCACTTACGGATGTCCTTCTAGGAACATGGTCCAAACCTAGCACAGGGGCTCCTGTGAATAGGACGATTGCACGCCGCCATCGCCCAGCACTGGGCAACCCAAAGTTCCTCAGCCAACACCCGACCTTAGAGAGCTTGGTGTTGCAGGCCTCTACTTCCCAAGGCGCATTCCCTTCCGCCCCTCCGGATAGGGAATCCAAGAGGCTGGATTCATTCGGAAAGAAGTTGATTTCTTCCTCCAGTCTGGCATGCTTATAGGCCATTTCTCCCATTCCCTTTGGGAGACGGTTGCGCAAATGCTGCCACAAGTCCCGGAGGAGGCCCGGGCTGTACTCTCCCAAGATGTCAAGGATGGGAGAGATGCAGTAAAATTCACCATACGATGTGGCCTAGATACAACCGATTAGCTGGGTAGATCGATTTCAACGACGTGGCCTTGAGGTTCCATGCCTGGCTTTGAAAAACTGGCTTCTCGGGCGATGTCCAAGCCAATTTGATGGACATGCTCGTTGATGGAACCCGCCTTTTTGGGGAAAAGGCAGACTCGGCCCTGGTCAGGTTCAAGGACTCTCGAGCTATGGCCAGATCCTTGTGCCTCTCCTCCACCCCCCGTGGCCAGTCTTTCTTTCGCCCCTTTCGTGGCCACGGAAGGGGTTTCCAGCCACGTCAGCCCTATCCCAGCCACCGTCCCGCACAGACTGCCCAAGCCGTTTTTGGACATGGATGCGGTGCATTCCGAGCTCGGAATGGAGGCCAAAAGTCGTCAACCACATTGCCCCCAGCAGCCGCAGCCTCCAAGCACTCCTAGGCTGATTCTGCAGGACCACACTACTCCAGTTGGTGGGAGAATTCGTCATCATCTCCCCCACTGGAGATCCATAACCTCGGACAAGTGGGTCTTCCAGATAGTTCAGGAGGGCTATTCTCTGCCTTTTCTTTCTTTTCCACCTCCTATTCTGCCAAATCAGGAACGGCTGACGGAGGATAAATTAAAGTTGCGGCTCTCTTGGCCAAGGGAGCTATAGAAAGGGTCCAGATTTCAGAAGTAGGCAGTGGCTGTTATTCCTGCTACTTTCTGATTCCAAAGAAGAACAAGGGGCTACGGCCCATTTTAGATCTTCGGTTCGTCACTCTCTTCCTCAAAAAGGAGAAATTCAAAATGCTCACTCTGGCTCAGGTCTTGTCCGCCCAAGACCAGGAAGACTGGATGGTAGCTTTGGACCTGCAGAATGCGTATTTTTACATTCCCATCCTGCCGGGCCACAGGTGTTACCTGCGGATCAAGGTAGGTCATGAGCACTTTCTGTTTACCATGCTCCCCTTCAGCCTTACCAGTGCCCCTCGGGTGTTCACCAAGGTGATGGCGGTGGTCACAGCTCATCTGCAGAGGTTAGGGGTGTCAGTCTTCCCATACCTCGACGACTGGCTGTTGAAGGCGTCCTCGCCCCAGGCAGTCGTGTCCCACCTTCAGATTACAGCGAACCTTCTACATTCGTTGGGGTTCTCTCTAAACGTGCCAAAGTCACACCTGACTCCTTCTCAGACACTTCCTTTCATCGGAGCTGTTCTGGACACAGTGTGGTTTTGGGCTTATCCTCCCAAGCAGCGAGTCCAAGATATTCAGGCTATGATTCCGCTATTTCAGCCTCTATTCTGGATTTCGGTGAGACTGACTCTGAGGCTGTTGGGCCTCATGGCCTCCTGTTGGTAAGACACACCAGATGGCGTATGCGGGCTCCGCAGTGGGACTTGAAGTTCCAATGGTCACAGCATCGGGGAAATCTCACTGAAATGGTTCATATGTCGGAAGGAACTACAAAAGATCTGCAGTGGTGGTTAACGAACCGCGATTGGGTCAACGGCAGACCTCTCTCCCTTCTCCAACCAGATCTCACAGTCGTGACAGATGCATCACTTCTGGGATAGGGCGGCCATCTGGGAGAGGTGGAGATCTGGGGACACTGGTCTCCGGCAGAGACGGGGCTCCACATAAATTTATTGGAGCTCCGAGCGATTTGGTTGGCATTGAAAGCATCTCTTCCCTCTGTCAAGGGGAAGTTAGTGCAGGTGTTCACAGACAACACCACCTCCATGTGGTACTGCAAGAAGCAGGGCGGGGTGGGGGTTGTGGACCCTTTGTCAAGAGGCTCTTCGCTTCTGGACATGGCTGGAATAGCAGGGCATAACCCTGTTGGTTCAACACATGGCAGGTTCTCTGAACGCCAGGGCAGACTAACTCAGCCGTCGATTCCTAGCGGATCACGAGTGGGGTCTCCAGTCGAAGGTGGTGCTAGGTCTCTTTCAGCAGTGGGGAGAACCTTGGTTAGTTTTGTTCACCTCCGAAGAGAACGTGCAGTGTCAGCGGTACTGCGCGCTGGAGTTTCCAAGGCAGCTATCGCTAGGCGACGCTTTTCGTCGTAAGTGGATCACAGGCCTCTTTGTACGCCTTTCCGCCCATACCACTCCTGCCCAGGGTTCTGAAGAAGATCAGGAGCGACCGGGCCCAAGTTATTCTTGTGGCTCCAGACTGGGCAAGGAGAGTCTGGTATCCAGAGCTTCTGAGAATGAGTATCGATCTTCCGATCAGGCTGCCCCTTCGGGAGGATCTTCTTTCGCAGCAGCAGGGGAGGGTTCTCGACCTGAACCAGTCAACTCTGCACCTCCATGCGTTGAGATTGAGCGGCGACAGTTAATAGCTTTTGAACTTCCTCCCGAAGTCTGTAACGTGGTTCTGGCGGACAGGCGGCCCTCCACTAAGACGGTATATGCCTGCCGTTGGCAGAAATTTGTATTATACTGTACAGAAAGGGCCATTGACCCTCTTTCTGTTGTCCTTTTATTCATTCTAACCCTTTCCCAGCAGGGCTTTGCTTTGGGAACTCTCAAGGGTTACCTTTCTGCTCTGTCTGCTTTATTGCGGCTGCCAGACCTGCCATCTCTCTTCAAGTCTCCAATTGTAAATAGATTTCTAAAAGGGCTGGCTCACTTATTTCCACCCACACCCTTTGTTATGCCACAGTGGGACCTTAATTTGGTCCTTAACTATCTGATGTGTGCTCCCTTTGAGCCTTTGCACAATTGTCCCCTCCGGCTGTTGACCATCAACACAGCCTTCTTGGTGGCGATTACATCTGCCCAGAGGGTGAGTGAGTTGCAGGCGTTATCTTGCTCGCCTCCTTATCTTATGTCCTTTCCGGACAAGGTGGTGCTTCGCACCCGAGCATCCTTTTTGCCAAAGGTTATGACTCCATTCCATCTGGGTCAGTCCATCACTTTGCCCACCTTCTTTGCTCCCCCGCATGCCTCTAAGGAATAGGAGCGTCTCCACCGACTGGACCCAAAAAGAGCGCTGTCGTTCTACCTAGACCACACAAAAGAGTTCTGGGTGGATGACCAACTTTGTGGGGTACGTGGGAGCAAAGAAGGGAAGGGCAGTGCAGAAAAGGACCTTCTCTCGATGGGTCATTCTCTGCATCAAAATCTGTTATGCCTCGGCAAAGAAGCAGCCCCCTGAGGGATTAAGGGCCCATTCCACCAGGGGAAAGGCTGCAACTACGGCCTTGGCTCGGGGTGTCCCAGACCAAGGCATCTGTCAGGCAGTGACGTGGGCTTCTTTGCACACGCTCGCAAAACATTACTGCCTTGATGGTCAGGTACGCACGGACGGACACTTTGCACGTTCAGTCCTGCAAGACTTCTTAGTTTATGATGTGAGTCAGCAACCCCCCGCCGGGATGGTATGGCTCGGGTATCTAATTCAAAGGTAAGGAATCTGCAGCTAGAAGTCTCTATCAGATGAACAAGTTACTTACCTTCGGACACGCATTATTTAGTAGAGACTCTATCTTCCTTCAAAGTAACCTGTGCACTGCTGTTTTTTAGCAGAGTATTTTATTTTATTCTATCTTATTTTTTTATAGGGAATCCCTTTGGGATCCTTTTTTGGAACTTTGCACTTTTTGCAATCTCCATACATCTAATTACTTACGACTTAGGGTCACGTTTTCCTGGATAGGTAAGAGCGCTTCTGTTGGAACTGGTACTTTCTGGTTGGCTGAGGCGGTGTCCAAGCCAGGCAGAAACTACCACTCCTGTCCGGGTTAGGTGATTACACTCACTGTATAACCTACGCTCACCCTTGGATAGCTTGGCACTGAGCAGTCAGGCTTATCACAGAGGCAACGTGTAAAGCATTGGCACAGCACTCTCACACAATAAATACACTGAGTGCTACAAAAGAGACTTCCCACGTGGTGTATGTATATAAAGATTGTATTCAACACACACATTAATTAACACAACATGAACATCATGAATTTCTGGGCATAAATCACACTTGGCAATATTACTAGCAGTACTAGGCCCAACAGTGTTAAATTTACATCAGTAATATGCACACTTGGGGAGAATCCAGTTTTACCCCCAGCAACTTTATGCGGTGTTCAACTGGGCCCACCCTGGCAAATAACACAATTCAAATCCACACATTTCTAGGGTGCACCCCAGGTCTCAACAATATCACAAATGTGTACAAACAGGAATTCATATCACTTTTCAGCAGCACCGTGGGCTAACGCCGCACAGGTAAAATAAATGTCAAAACAAAGTATTTGTTAGGTAACGAAACAAGTAATATCCAGCAGGTCAGTTGATAATATGAATGTGAACCCCGTGGCGCCATCCCTCCTCCACCTCTCAGTTACCTCCCACCCTGCGACTCTACCCACAGGTTGGCTGGAATCACACTCAGTCAGGGGCCCACGGGAGAAGGATGGAGTAACTTCAGGGTAGCCGGGCAACCGTCGACAAATGGGGGGTTGGCCACCACACAGGAAGTTCACCCACTGAGCTGTCCCAGTTCAATCAAGAGGTCCCTCAATTCTCCTTCCAACACCAGCCCAGTTCGGCAAAGCACAGGGGGGGTCATGCAGTCTCTCGACCAGCTTCCGATCGCTCTCGTAAGTGTTCCTCAGCCTAGTCATTTACTCTCACCACCCAGGCCCGATCTGGGCGATACTACCTGGCAACACAAAGTCGTCGGGCTGGGTGAGGAGATGCCAGTTGATTTGCCGCACTGAGGGAAAGACTGAACACTCAGTGAATGGGGGTGCAGCTGTCCCCGCACCCCACAAGAAGTGATACACAACGTCTGGTGTGCGTTGATCCGAGTCGCACCAGACAATCTTGTCTCGATGAACCACGAGTCGGGTTCTCCGTACCTCCCTGGAAATGGGGCACAACGTCTGGTGCGCGATGATACGAGTCACACCAGACAATCCAGTCACAATGAACCAAAAGTTGGGTTCGCCATACCTCCCTGGAAATGAGGCACAACGCCTGGTGCACGATGATACAAGTTGCACCAGACAATCCGTTCACAATCAATCCACAGTCTGGTTTGCCGTACCTCCCTGGAATGAGGCACCATGTCTGGTGCACAATGATACGAGTTGCACCAGACAGTCCGGTTACAATCAACCCTCAGTTGGGTTAGCTGTACTTTCCTGGAATGAGACTCAATGTCTGGTGTGCTATGATATGAGTCCCATCAGACAATGTGGTCCCACACACACAGTCACAAGTTCAGTAGTACCACACGAGGTAGAATGTGACAATACTACGGGTGCACTCTCCCACCGAGGGTCGCAACCTGTGAATCGAACACTGCACGCAATGAGCATGCAGTTGGTGTATCGCACCAGAGAGATGTGGCATGGATGACGAAGCATGCTACGCTGAGTCTCGCAACCGAGGAATCCACTCACCACCACCGAGACTCTTGTGCGTGCTGACGCCCCACAATGCAGGGGCCACACTCCTTAGATGCAGGCATGGTTTGGGGCTTCGCACAAGGCAATCCGGTCTCCAGCCACAATACTTAATTCCATACTCACACCGCCCTGCAGTCAGGATCCAGCAGACGAAGTAGGCGCCTGAGAGGGCACCGCTTTCCAGGTGAAACACTTAGACGATGTAGGTCCCTCACGGGAGGTCTTTGATGTCCCTTAGACCTCCACAAAGAACAGGGGGCAAGCCAACAAACCCTTGGAGAGCACACTTCAGGGCGCCACACAGATGCAGGTAGTCAGCCCAAGCCACCATTATTCAGACAGGGTGCACAGTCCCTGCCAAGGGCAGTATCCTCCTTGTGCACAACAGATTCCTCTGGCAGTGTGCACCACGTAGTCCCGGAATTCTGGTCCCACGTTCCCACAAGTGTATCTCTACCCTGCTGAAGTAAGGCACCAGTACTATACTGTAGGGTGCCTTTGAAGTTGGGGGTGGTTCAGAGGGTTTCCCTTTGAACCACATGTCTCCCCTAAATTTCATTCCTGTCTGCCATGAAGCCTTGGAATGCAGATCTTAATCTTTAATGGGGCCATAATCTGGCTTCCCAGATGCCAAGTGTCAAAATCTCTCCCTGCAATCTATCCAGCCAGGTCCTCAAATGGCAGAGGTCTGTCGTTCCAGTTGCATGCCCAGTGTTTATGGCTGTCTCTGGGGAATGCACAGATGTGCTCCCCCTGCCTCCAGTTTGGACTGAAGTCAAACTAAAAGGCACACAAAAGAGTTTAGCACAGAGAAATGCCCACTTTCTAGAAATGGCATTTCTAAGCTATTAATAACAAATCCACCTTTAACACAAGGAAGGATTTGTCATTGTGAATCCAATTATAATAAGCAACATGAGGCTGCTCCACTGTAAGCCACCACTGCAGCTTAAAGTAGTCTCAGCCATTTCCCCATGTTAACCTATGGGGAGAGCAAACCTCATAGGTAGTAAAGCCCACATGGGGGTTCTTCACTACCTGGGCAAGGAACACACAAGTGTAGCTGCCCTACCTTCCACCTACCACTTGTTTCCCCCCTCAGGGCTTACCCTAGGGGTGCTCTAGTGGTAGTAAAAGGTACCCTTAGGTTTGGCCAGTGGCTTAGAAAGGCTAACCTGACCATAAGTGCAAATGCGCACACACAGGCCTGCAATAGCAGGCTTAAGTAAGACATGTTTGAAATCACTCGGAGGCTACTCCCTGCTGTAAGCTAAAACTGTAGTTTAAAAGTCATTCAGCAACTCCCTCATGTTGACCCAGGGGAAGAGCAGACCTCCTACGTAGGGAAAGCCCACATGGGGGTTATTCACTACCTGGGCAGGGAACACGTGTACCTGCCCTGCCGTTCCCCTACCACTTGCCCCACCCTTCAGGGCTTTCCCTGGTGGTGTCCCAGTGGTAGTGAACAACCCACTCAGCATTGGCTAATGATTTAGAAAAGCCAACCTGAGCATAAGTGCAACTGCTCACACACAGGCCTGCAATGGCAGGCTTAAGACGTGTTTGAAAGGTTATTCTTGTGGTCGGCACAATCAGTGTTGCGGCCCACTAGTAGCCAGTGCAGTACCTGCCCTGTGTATGTGGAATACCTCTTTACGGGGTACTCACAGGTACAGCATCTAAACCAATCAGGTAAGCACCACTTAGGAAATGTGCACACTCTTTCACATTGCATTACAGTGCGAAAGTGGAAAGAGTCCCAAGGCCACAAAAAGAGAATCAGCAAAAACCAGGAGGAAAAAAAGCAAAATGTTTTAGGGAAATCCCCTAAAAAGGGCCATGTGCAACAGCTTCTGACTAGCGCTTTTTCTTTTCTGTTTAATTTATTAAGTACCCTTTGTCATTAGGAAATCCATTTCACAATATTTACCATGCAGGATTGTGGATACGCGTGATCCATTTTTCCCTACTCCATACCAACCGGGAGGGGTCCACCTCTTTCTGAATGTTCAGGAAAAGGCTGTTCATTATCCAGGTGAGTTACAGTTCCGCTGTCCTGTGATTAACACATCTAGTGAACACAACACACAGTCTGACTCTGATTGTAACCTTCATTACGCAGGATGTTTACATACTTATAGTCCTGAGGAAGACCTGTTGTGATGGTTTTACAGGAGCACATACCTGTTGGGTCAAAACGTCGGCTATATTAACATTAGAGGATCCGTATCCTCGCCCAATAAGCCTGAAGAACTCGCTATTTAGCTCAATAGACTTTTTTGCGTTGAGTTGATTAGATTGAGAAAGCCTTACAGTTGTGTTTGCAACACTGATCCCCAGTGCAGTCAGTCGTGTTTCCAACACTCCGATCCCCAATGCAGTCAGTCGTGTTTGCAACACTCTGATCCCCAATGTGGTCACTCATGTTTGCAACACTCCGATCCCAAATGCAGCCAGTCGTGTTTGCAACACTCCGATCCCCAATGCAGTCAGTCGTGTTCGCAACACTCCGATCCCCAGTGCAGTCAGTTGTGTTTGCAACACTCCGATCCCCATTGCAGTCAGTTGTGTTTGCAACACTTATCCCCAGTGCAGTCAGTCATGTATGCAACGCTCCAATCCCAATGCAGTCAGTCATGTTTGCAACACTCCGATCCCCAATGCAGTCAGTCGTGTTTGCAACACTCTGATTCCCAATACAGTCTGTCGTGTTTGCAACACTCCAATTCCCAATGCAGTCAGTCGTCTTTGCAACACGACTCCGATCCCCAGTGCTTTCGTTCTGTTTGCAACACTCCGATCCCCAGTGCTTTCAGTCGTATTTGCAACACTCCGATCCTCAGTGCAGTCAGTTGTGTTTGCAATACTGATCACCAGTGCAGTCAGTCGTGTTTCCAACACTCCGATCCCCAATGCAGCCAGTTGTGCTTGCAACACTCCCATCCCCAATGCAGTCAGTCGTGTTCGCAACACTCCGATCCCCAGTGCTTTTGGTTGTGTTTGCAACACTCTGATCCTCAGTGCTTTCAGTCGTGTTTGCAACACTACGATCCCCAGTGCTTTCAGTCAGCTGTGTTCGCATTGGCATTGAATGATTAAATCAGGACATCCAGAACATGTTACACTTGTGTAAGAAGGATTCAGGTGTTGTGTAGTTCCTACTAAACCTTACCATCTGCGTGTTTGCTGGACAACATAAACTAGGGGCTTGGTGCCTAGACTGATTCTGGACACCCCACAGGATATGTTGGCCTAGAGACCAGCTAGCTCACAGTGCCACCGTAAGCCCCCCTTAACCTTACCAGGGAGCGAATGGTTTTTTCGCATTCACTGAACAGGACAACCCTGACCCCTCAGGGATCGTGGAAACAGTACAGAATCTTTCTCTGAGTCACTTGTGCTCACTTACTGTCAGAGAGGTATACAGAGAATACACAGTGGGACGTTTTCAATATATTTATTGAACTAACTTTATTCTTCTATAGAATACATGTGCTGCAATGATTAATAGAAAGAAGCAGATAAAGTTGATTACAAGCACCAAAAGCGTGAATGGTAGATGTAATTCTACCATGGTGCTAAGACAATGTATATATGCAGGCATATAAAACAAGGCAGTATCGAACGTACTTTTACTATGCAAACCCTACTCTAAGTGTACCTAGAGTGTGTGTAGATGTAGAGCCCAGAATCCCCCCCAAGGGACGATCCAACCCCATTACCTGGTGGGAGAGAATAAAAGACCCCGTCTTGATCACGAACTGGACACCCAGCACGAGATGTCACACCGCTACGTGGTGAATTCTCAGCATGCAAGGACCCTCTGTGTCAGCTGAAGTGCCTTCTCCCCTAATCTATCGGGATGGTCATCTTTTATAATAGAATGCAGCCTTACGATGTGCGTATAGATTAGTGATGTTAGGATATATAGATAGCCCTGTCGCCCTGTGGATGAAGGTAGAGATGACATTTGTACGTAGTGCGAGAAGAGACCTTGTACATGATGTTCACGGCATTTTGATAATGTGCGAAGCTAGATGTGTAAACAAGTTTAGTTTCAGGAAATCTAATCCAACATTGTCACTTATGCAAATATGTGCAAAAGGTTACTGCTGAAAAATAGAACAATGTAAGAAATAAGCTGCTTTGCTACATGGGCCTAACACGGGAATATAACACAGGATTATGAATTTCATAATCAGTCACTAAGACAACCTGACTGTATGCAAGTACACATTCAGTATTTCTCCGGAACCTGAGTCGACTGTTGCCCCTCAGGTTTGAGATCAGCAGCATTTACCTGCTAGGGTGGAAATAAATAAATACATGTTATTTACAACGAAATCGGCCTTAGCTGCCAAGTTTTCAGTGTGTTTGTGTAACAGTCCCTGTAGCAGTGTATTTAGGTTTGAACTTTTCAAGTCTTATTTCAGAAATTTTGCTTACAATTTAATTGCAAATACAACACTCTATTATATTCTCATACATTTCAGAATTTCCCCTTTCTTTCCACTGTCAGTGGTCCGGAAACGGGCATAAACCTGCTCCCGCAATCTGGAAGCATTTTATAGGCAGCATTGTAGTTTACTAATCTGGAATATCATATTCAAAACATGCGTAAAGTCAAACTTCTACGTCCAAACTATGCCAAGCATTTGCATCATTGGAGATTAGCCAAAAACACAACCCCCTGCTTCTTTAGGATAATGAGACCGATCTAGATTCAGCATCATTTAGTGGTCACTGATGAATTCTTACACACAGACAGCCTCATCAGAGATGTATTTAACCGGGGATGGGGGGACGAGGGGGGGGGGGGGGGAGGTCCCGACTGCAAACCTATAAATTGAAAAGAACACTTTTCAGTTTTAGAAGAATTTTTAAGAGAACCTACGCCGTTTTGTATTCAGTGATGGTAAAGGACTGTGCGCTGCTTTGCTCCAAAAGTTAAATAGAATGGCCTGCTCTGTTTATTCTGCAATGCAAAGGAAAACACATTGTTTTTATTCATTCATGAAAAGTATCACCCCCACTTAGATCAGTGACAGGAAGGCATCGTCTTACTCCAGGAAGCGGAATATGTCTAGTGCTGTTCAAGTGATGGAAGGGAAAGTAGATTGTTGCATTTTAATATTTAAATTAAATGCTTATATTTTGTCCTTGTAAGAGAAAAAAATGCACACCTTTTGTTCATCCAACTGCCTCTCGTTTTGAGGTGACAGTTTCAGAATGAGCTGTATCCCGTCGGTTGTTTCCATATTTTCTGGGGTGGGGGGACAGTAAGAGTGCCTGGGCACTCCATTTTGTTCCCACCAACAGTGGATATTGTGGTGCACTGTAAGACCATCATTTACCACGGTTTAAAAGTTACGGTATTTCAGTGTTCGTTAAAAAAAGGTTCTAAAGCAATTTTTCCCATTTCCCTATATATTTATTGCCTTTGCAGTGGTCGGGCCCGCCCGCTGCACATATAGGTTTGCCCCGGGCAGTATAGGCATTCTTCTGACAAAATTTGCCAATGCTGCTTTTAGTTGCCAGGCGGTCATAATTGTGCTGGCCTGCTATTTTGAGATCGCACACCTTACAGCAATTAGTTTGAGGGTGTGAGTTGCAAACCAGTGGTTGTTCTGTATGTGAGGGGAGGAAAAGCGGCCATGTTCACATGTGTATATTGTAATGGGATTATCTTTTGGAGTCCCTTGTTAATTGCTTTTTTGCAAGCTTAATGATAGAACCATTAATATTGTACCTGTTCCAGCTTTCTTTTTGTATCTGGAGAACGGATTATTAAATCCAATCCCTGGGCTGAAAGGATTTTCGAAAGATGTGTGAATTGGTTGTGGGTCACATTTTTGCGTGAACAGAAAACTTTTTTTTTTAAATTATTGCCGGTGTCTGAAAAGCACTTTACTAATGGTGCTGAAAATTGAAATTTGGAGTAATACTGTTTACCAGGTTTGGTACTTCATAGCACTTCACAAATGCTACAGACAGACTATGTTTCACTTTGTATGAGAGGAAGAGACACTTTGAGATGTATTGCAGGACATTCTCAAGGGAGGGGGAGTGCAAGTATTTTCCGATCTGCCAGAAAAGGGACAGAATGAGTCGGCCAAGGAAATGTTGATGCTAGGCAACGAGGGAGGGAGAAAATATAAGCCAAGGAAAAGACAAAGGAACGTGATATATGTTGGTGCTGCATATACCATGATATCAAGAACACATTGGAGAAGATATTCGGAGTAAATGCTGTGCTTGTGTCAGCTATTGCTTCTGTTAGCTTGACAGAGGCACACCTTGGAGTGATTGGTGGGTTTATCACTCCTTTGTGTTAGTAGAAGCAATGCGTGGTTCAGAGATTGGTGTGTGCAACAAGAAAAATTGAATAATTTTTGGAGTAGGTCAACCATGACATTTATGATTCATCTTCAAACCCGAGGGCCTCTCAAGGGAAAACCTAAAAGCCCAGGTGTTGTAGGCAGTGAGAAGAGGATTTGGGAAATCCAGAAGTGTAGATGCTTTCTAAAGTGTTTAGAAAGTCTTTGGAGAAGTTAACACATTGCGTAGATATATGCGTGCCACCCAAACTTGTTACCATAAGGAAACTTACGCTTGTCTGAGTAAATATCAAGTGAAGAACAGCTGTAGGCAGTGTTCGGAATGTGTCCTTCTGTTAGTGCTGGACGATCTCTGACAGGCCTCTAATGTTGGTGGTGGCAATGCTTTGGACCTTTGAAAACCTTTGGCTGCATTTGACTACTTGAACCATATCACTTGTTTCAGCATCTTTGAGATTGGTTGGGAGGGGCAAGGGCTTAAGTGGCTCCATTCTTTTATAATTTGTCTGTGAGACTTATGTCTCTTTTTCCAATTACACATCCTGTGGGGTTCCTCAGTGCTTCTCCCAATCACCTAGGGACCTGATGTGCAAAGGCTTGAATCCCAAAGTAGTCATATGTTGATTTGACTTCTCACCTTCTACTTAAACTTTCTAAAAGGCCATTAGTCTGGGGGACATGCCACTTCTCTTGGCTCTTTATCCATATTACTTAGAACTGGTTGCTAAATTGCCAGAAAGTTGTACCTCTCCTTGGTGATGTGTGCTGACAGTCTCCCAAGTGTCATTGTTTCCCAGTTTCTCCAACACCTAGATTACTTGATGAGGCTAGCTCATTGTTTCCATTGCCTGGCCAACATCAGTTTAGCTATTAATAATAATTGATAGGTCATCAGCTTTCATCTCTTACGCTGCATTACCTCCCCATATGGAGGGCATATACCTAAATGTGTAGTGGCCTTTTTGGCTGGTTTTGGAAACCCTTCTGGTTCTTTAATGGCAGCTAATACCTCTTTCCAATATGTTGCAATTATTTGGCAGGCTCACCATAATAGGAGAGATGTGCCTTCTTCGCCACTCCCAATCCATCATCAGATGATCCAGGAAAGATCTAGTGACGCTTGTCTCAACTTAGGTACCTGATTTTCAGCGCTAAATCTCTGTGCTGAACTGATAGACTCATTTTGTATATATCCTTCAATAGGGGTTCCCATTTCTCTTAGGACAGTTCTTTGTGTAGATCGCTTCCCCATTCAGTCATATATTTCCAGGCCTCCTTAGTGAGGAGGGGCATTGTGATATTTATAGAGGGCTTAAACCCATCCATTATTACCTTAATATGGGTTCAGAAGTGTCTCCCCTCTGTCAGTGTTCGTATGGCGGCTACCTCTTTTATTCTTGGTTGTAAAATTCAGTGTCTAATCTTCTGGTATTGTAATAATTGTAGTCTCTGATATGCCCTACGAATTCCTACAGTCCTCAAAGTATCTGATGTATGTTGACAAACATATCCTAAATCATATGATACTCCCCATTCTTCCAATTTTGGAAGCTTAAATTCCCAGCCCTGACGAAAATTCTGAATCGTCAAATATGGGCATAGTGTAGATGGGAACGTTGTGCTATGGCACTTGGGAATTATTTTATCCCAGATTTCTAGTAGAGGTCTGGCGATTTGACTGCAATATTCGTTCTGAGGTCTATTTTCCCATGGTAACCACATAAGGTTCCATGGCGTCCAGCCCATGTTTGCTCTATCCATATTGACCCATTGTTTATCTGTTTTCGTTCTTTTTTTAAAACAAATTTTATTGCGTCAAGTGGCACATATACTGCAGAGCCCTGTAACCCAGAGGCTATCTGCTACAGGTTAAAGTACAAGATAATGCATTGACATTTATTATAAACAGTTATAAAATAAGAAAAATAGCAACATGTACCCAACAAGACCCCCCCGCCCCCCCCCACCGTCTCTGCACTGCATCTCAACTGTCTCCTTCGTACCCACTGCATCCATGGCAAATTATGCCTAACCACTGATCTCCCGTGCCACAGCGCCCCCCGCCGCCCCGCAAATGCCTCATCTCCAGCAGGGATGGGCTCCAAATACAGGCCTCTGTAGTCCACCCAGCGCCTCCAAATCTTGGAGTGCTTTTGCGGGCACCCATGTGCTTTAAAAATAGGAGTCTCCAGGCCCATGGTAAAATCCAGACCATTCTTCGATGCTGACAAAGAGGGCAAGGCCTCCGCCTTCCATTTTCGTGCAATGTCCCGTTTGGCTAACGTGAATCCCAGTAACATCAAATGGCGCTTGTATATATTTCCCCCTATACCCTCCATTATATGTAACAGCACTAACTCAGGGGAATAGGGAAGCTCCCACGCCAACACCTCCGCAAGGCAGGCTAACACTCCACGCCAGAACTTTACAATCGACAGACATTGCCAGACTGTATGAAACAGAGTACCATCCTCCCGACCACATCTGAGACATAGCGGGGACGCCACAAAAATCTGTTTTCGTTCTTGAACATACTCCAACTATATACACTGAACAAAACAAAATTGGGACATTTTGATTATATGTGGTCACTGGGAGATTTTTGATTTTCACTATGTATATGTTAATGTGATGTATTCTTTATGTTTTCTGGACAGCCGTTGAAAAGAGAAATATGAAATGAGATGGATATACATGTTGTGATAAATGAAAAATAATATATTTAAAACATAAGTTAATGGTTTTGTTGTGTCAGTGGTTTTAAGATATCATTTTTTTGAAAGATTTGTGTTATTTGAGTCAGGAGAAGATTCCTGCATGTTGGAGGGATCACTTATAGGCCCTTCTAGTATTTAATGCTTAATGAAAAACATTATTGACAATACCCCTTGAGGAGAGTTCGTTCACCCGACAGAACTGTTTGTAGCTCATAAGTGTGCAGGGGTGGTCACTGTATACAACTCTGCTTCATCACTTCCAGAGGCAGGACAAAGACACTGCATAGTCCTTTAGCACCATCTTTGGCCATGCAAGAGCGATTGCTAAAAGGCTTCTAAATGCATTCTGGTGCCTTGGGAAATTCGAAATGTGAGGACTCTGCTTTTAGATAGAGTATCATCAGAAAGAGCGTTGCCAAAGGTAAGTAGATAGTTTGTCAGCTTTTGTTGCTGTTCATGAGTAGAACGTAGATTGGCAATGGTAAAAGTCTGGAAAGTGGTTTGGGGCTCCTATTATAATGTTGATACCCATATTTCACAGGAACCCATGAACATTTTCATAGTTCATTTGTCCCTGTGAAATAAGTTTGTACAACTGCATATTGTGCAGTAAAAACACCCAAACGTTTAATATATGTATATGATTTAAGATGTTTACATCATTATTGATGTTCCAGAACGTGATCACTTTCAAACGTGTACGTAAATATGTGAAGGTAGTGTCACGTTGAACCCATAGGTGTAACAGTAAGGAACAGACACTTAACCATCTGAAAAAACATACATAAAGTGATGCACAAGAGCTGTAAAAGGAAAACTTTCCTTTATCCTTGTGAAGAATAAATCTTGTATCTTATCTAGAACCCAGCTTTAATGGATTTACATTTCCAGAAGATGTTTTAAATGCTGTATGTTTGCTTCGATTTAGCTGTTTGAATTCATATGCAGCGGTTCGACATATTTTGAATCAGCCACAAGATTCAAAGCTTAAAATACTCTCCCCGCCTCTACACCTCTCATGCTCCCCTTCAGTTTGGCTAGAAGGGGAGTGCGCATGCGCAGCACACCCAGCCTTTTAAGTAAGGATGGTGCCCTCTGCCACAGACCTTCAGTAACCGCTTCACTGAACAGCGGTGCCTTGGATATCAGTAATGTAAGTGTACATAATCTACTTGTCTGCTGGTGAATTCCCGGGCTGCCATTTGTTTTAAAACAGTCCCAATGATTTTATTTCTGAATAAGCCTGGGTAATTTCCTATCCTCTAGCTTTCTTCATTTAGTCAAAAATAGCCATTCGGAGATGCATCTATTCTTCGGTTTGAAAACCCATCTGGTTCAACTCTTTTCCGTCCACTATTTTGTAGTATCTCTGTGAGCACAGTATGGCAGGGTACAGTACATAGGACACATCTGTGAGGGGATTTGCGAGCTCATTTGCATACAAATTCCCAGTGTGCTACGGGCTCAAACCACATTTCAGCTCCAATAAAGCAAAGACGCACGTAGAATCTTTTTTTCCATTTGTGGCATATTATGTCTCTTCTGAATTGTAAGCAGGAGGCTTTTTTGTCCATGCTGAAATGCTTTCTTCGTTGTCTTTTTTTCCTCACGCTATCACCGAGACTAGGGGTGAACCAGAGTGTCTCCAGAGCCCCACTGACATACTAACCCATTAGCTGAGCGTGGAGCAGGCCTGTCCCATCAATATTTTACCAGTGACAAAAAGTACACTTTTAGCTTATGAAATAAACATTCCAGGACGAGAGGAGAAAAATCCCCTTGCCACTTTGAAAACTCGCAGGTACCAGTTTAGAACAGGTCTGAATGTGCATTCACTCGTGCGGCAGGCAGCTGCTGAGGACTGCTGGGCAATAAAACCAACATTTAGTAAAACACACGGGCGTAGCTACCAGTTGTGCAGCAGGCGCAGTAGACCTGGGCGCATCGGCTTGAGGGGCTCATTGCGCTCTAATTGCTGCTCTATTTTAAAACCCAGCCAACAGTGAGGGGGGTCATGTTTATTGCTTGCACTGTGGCCCACGTCTCCCTAGTTATGTCAGTGGTCCAACATATTCCATAATTAAGGATTATAGAGCACTGCCACGGCCAATGGCAATAACGGTTGATAAAGGCCCCGAACACACAGCTCAGACCTATTACAAGGATGAGTACATTTGACAGTCATTGCAGCATGAGCAGAAGGGCTTTAAAGCTATTGGGATGTTATAAATCTTCCAAATTAGGAAGGGAGGAACAGAAAGAGACACATTGGAATGTTGGATCCAAAGGTCTGTACCAGCCATTATTGGCCCTGGGTCACAGCATTTCTCTTAAATAGAGCGCCTAACATTGCAAAGTTCTAACTATATTTCTGGACTTTCTTGTGATGTTTCCTTAAGCCAGCTAACAGTGAGGGCAGTTATAATGAGGAGCATGTATTTATATTCATGGAATGGGAAGAGCTGATGTTATTTTAATAATAGGGGAGGTGTTATATATGCATATTGAGATCTATTATTAGTTCTTGTGTCACCGGGCTAACTTTGATCTTGTCCTCCTTAAAGAAGCTGAGAACCTAGGCTTTTGCCATAAAGTCACCCCTTCTCAGTTGGTTGCAGGTTGCCTGCTCTATCATCCTTCTGGTCCCGGAACATCATTTCACTCCACGTTGGGGAAGTATTTGCTTCTTCCCTAGTTCATTATACCAACTTTATTGCCCTAGAAAATTTTAATTTTCATTTTTATGACTCGAAGTTATCAACTTGTTAGACGCCCTTAGGATACTAGGGCTCCCCCAAAGGGTAACTGCTCCCACCTATTTGTTAGGCCACACTCTGGACGGTATCTGCTCAAACCACCCTGGGCTATCTGTCCAATACTCTATTTTT
Source organism: Calotriton arnoldi (assembly GCA_963921515.1). Classification (NCBI taxonomy): domain Eukaryota; kingdom Metazoa; phylum Chordata; class Amphibia; order Caudata; family Salamandridae; genus Calotriton; species Calotriton arnoldi. The sequence goes on from CAWUFW010000063.1 coordinate 4,561,398, forward strand.
CAACCCTGGTCAGATCACAGTTTAACTTTATTCAAACTGGCTGACACCAGACATATTTACATAAGCATTAGAATGATATGAACCCTAAGGTCCGCTAGTGGGGAGCAATGTAATCTAACCCTAACTTAATTTCTGTTCTTAGCAGTACTACCCCCTCTGACTGGAAAACGTGGTGAGAACCTTGACTCATTCTGGCTCCTTAACTCTGCCTTGAAATTGGCTCCAGTCACTCATTCCAAGAAATGTAGCTCAAAAGTGTCGGGCCCTTGGTTTTCTCCAGCACTATCAGAGTCAAAGAACCACTGCAAATCACTAGAGCGAAGATGGTGTATAGCCTATAAACAAGATGATCTTCATCAATTTAGGGCTGCCCAAAAATGTATCACAAATTGATCAAGGAAGCAAAAAAGTTCTACTACACTTCCAAAATTGAAGCGGCCAGGTTTGATTCAAAAGCCGTTGTTAATGTTGCAAAAACAGTTCTCCAACCAAAATCACTTACCAGGGATAAACCTCCCTCCCAGGCTCTCTGTGACTAAATTTCAGCCTATTTTGAAGACAAGATATCCACCATCCAGCAGGGCTTTAGTCCTATGTTAAGTAGTGACCGATCGATAGATCCACCCACAGTTGTTGGTAATATCACCCAAAAGGTTAGGACTAACCCAATTTCAGGAGATCCGTGCCCTTCATCCATATTACATGCTGCCATTAATGTGCTAAATAGCAAAACCAAAGGGGATGATGGACAGAGTGTTGAACATTGCAAGCACTCACCCCCAGTCAACTGATCTGGGTTTAATCCATCATCATTCTTTAGCTCACTCCGCCACCCCAGTTCAGACATGGCCATATGCAAATCAGTCTGACCCTGTGCCTCATGGGAACAGTCCAGCCCGAACTGCCAAGCCATGTCTTCCCTGGACCGGAAACAAGCATCCTGGGACCGGTTTCTGGCTTACAGCCGTCATCAGCCAGGCTATCTTGAATCCAGTGGCAAAGTGAGCAAGGGACCCACGTCAAACGCTCCGTCCATCATCCCCTTTGGTATCGCTTTGTTCGCCCCTAAGTTGGCAGGGTATGCCCAGACGTGGGTCCCTTGCTCACTTTGCCACTGGATTCAAGCTAGCCTGGCTGATGACGGCTGAAAAGCCAGAAACCGGTCCCAGGATGCTTGTTTCCGGTCCAGGGAAGACATGGCTTGGCAGTTCGGGCTGGACTGTTCCCATGAGGCACAGGGTCAGACTGATTTGCATATGGCCATGTCTGAACTGGGGTGGTGGAGTGAGCTAAAGAATGATGATGGATTAAACCCAGATCAGTTGACTGGGGGTGAGTGTTTGATTTGCTCAAACGCTCCGTCCATCATCCCCTTTGGTATCGCTTTGTTCGCCCTAAGTTGGCAGGGTATGCCCAGACGTGGGTCCCTTGTTCACTTTGCCACTGGATTCAAGCTAGCCTGGCTGATGATGGCTGAATAGCCAGAAACCGGTCCCAGGATGCTTGTTTCCGGTCCAGGGAAGACATGGCTTGGCAGTTCGGGCTGGACTGTTCCCATGAGGCACAGGGTCAGACTGATTTGCATATGGCCATGTCTGAACTGGGGTGGTGGAGTGAGCTAAAGAATGATGATGGATTAAACCCAGATCAGTTGACTGGGGGTGAGTGTTTGATTTGCTCAAACGCTCCGTCCATCATCCCCTTTGGTATCGCTTTGTTCGCCCTAAGTTGGCAGGGTATGCCCAGACGTGGGTCCCTTGTTCACTTTGCCACTGGATTCAAGCTAGCCTGGCTGATGACGGCTGATTAGCCAGAAACCGGTCCCAGGATGCTTGTTTCCGGTCCAGGGAAGACATGGCTTGGCAGTTCGGGCTGGACTGTTCCCATGAGGCACAGGGTCAGACTGATTTGCATATGGCCATGTCTGAACTGGGGTGGTGGAGTGAGCTAAAGAATGATGATGGATTAAACCCAGATCAGTTGACTGGGGGTGAGTGTTTGATTTGCTCAAACGCTCCGTCCATCATCCCCTTTGGTATCATTAATGTGCTAAATCCCATTATTAATCGCATCCTAAACACTTCATTAGTGGAAGCAGTAGTTCCATCTAAGTGGAAACTGGCAATTGTTAAGCCTCTACAAAAGGAACCTTTAGCGGACCCAACTATTCTGTCTAATCTAAGGCCCCTCTCCCTTCTTCCAGTGCTAAGCAAAGTTTTGGAAAAAATTGTAAATCAACAATTTATGACCTATCTTGAGAATTCCGATTTACTCCACACCCAACAGTCGAGATTTAAGCCCAAGAGGGACGTGGCTCAACCAGGTGCGTGAAAGGCTTTTAAGTAGAGCCTATAAGCGGAGTGAAAATCACCTGTGGGAGATATACGGAACGGGGAGAAGAGGAGGAACTGTTTTGAAGGGAAAATCTATTGGAAGGGGATATTGCTCACGCTGAAGCAACACTACTCGGGTAAAAGCCCAGAGATTCATACTTTGGCTCCAGTGATTTTTTTTGTTTTGTTGACTTCCTTTATTCACCGTAATCACGGGTCCTTTCCCATGATATCACCCTTCCATTAACCTCACTAAAACAGAAGACAAAAGATCACTACTCTAACCCGTACATCACTGGAAATAAATAAAACAGTGACTTACCTGATTTCTTTTTTCTGTCGAGGGTACCGGCGGACAGGAACTCCAAAGGCCCTGCAGAACAAAAGAAGACGTTTAGTTTATTTTGAACTTCTGTTTCTTTCTTTTTTGTACATTCTTCTGGAGACTGTGAAATAAAAGGACATCGAGTTAAGTTTAAAATGGACTCGATTTATGTTAACCATTCTAGACCAGTTCAAAGTAAACTATCAAACTCAGTTATTTTTTTATAACTAGTCACCTGGGGGAGTCCATGCTGTTCTGCCTAGCGTTGATTTCATGACGTTTTCTTAATACAATAACCTTAAAACCTCAAACTTTGAGAAAAAAAAAGTATCTTCCACACATTTCTGTGAGAGAAAGTTCCAAAATCTGTAGGGATCCACATATTTTCTACCACCCAGCATTCCCACACTTGTCTTGATAAAAACAATACTCCATTTGTGTGGTTCAGGCTAATATCCACAAAAACAAAGACCCCAAAACACAACACGGACAGATCAAATTCTTGTACTCAAAACCGATCCTTTTTTTTTGCAATATGGGTAGCTGTGGATTTTGAACCTGGGCTTAGCCGTCACCCAGGAAAACGTACCAAACCCAGACATTTCTGGAAACTAGCCACCTAGACGAGTACAGGGTAGTCTGGCTTGCATGGATACCTCAAATGTTTCTTATCCACAGTACCTTTCAAATGCAGACAAAAAATCTGTGAGAGACAGTTCCAGAATCTGCAGGGATTCACAAATATCCTACCAGCCAGCATTCCCACATTTTCCCCAATAAAAATGGTACCCCACTAGTGTGGCTGAGGTTTACACATGGTTTTAGGAATAGTGGGCTCTTCAAGGTTTCTTGAAAAATTGTGGGGCAAATTTTGACTTTTTAATCAGTAGTTATTTGATAGGCTTTAAACTACACCTTTCTGAAAATGTTGCATTCCAACAGCTTTGGTCCAGTGATAGTAATTTTAACTGCATGAGCCGAAGGCTAAATCCTAGAATTGTTCAGAAATCCCTCTAGCTTGCAGAGTGTGTCAGAACGTCTTTTAGGAGTAGGTGTGCTATCTGTTTGGCCCTAGTTCATTTGTAGGGGCCTTACCTAGTCTGTCCGGTCCGATCACTGGTAGTGCTGGCACTGGCAGTGCAATTAAGTGGGCATGGTTCTGTGGATCGCCCGATTCTACTGCTGTTCACTTTGGCTGCTTGCTGGCTCCTACGACTGCTAGAGTATAGTTTGGTGGGCGCCCAAACGCAAAAGACTTAATTGTGGACTTGGAGATAAGAGCATATTAAGCCTTGCTCTGACCTCCCACCCTGGGTGCTCAAGCCAAGCAGGGAGCCAGGAATGTCAAGAGTTGGAAGAGGCTCTAAGTGAGTCTTCAGACAGTGCAGTTTACACATCAATACCTGGATCTAGCTGTGTGCTTCTGCCAGTTCGCTTCAAGTCATGAAGGTAGAGTGTGCGCGCATTGGCTTTTCTCACAGTAGTTATGAGGTGAACTCCCCCTAATTGAGTGTGTGGCCTGGAATCAGACACTCAATCAGTCCAATCTTCAAAGTCACCACATCTAAAAGAAATGCATGCACAATACCCACAATACTGTGAGTGTGACAGAAAAATATGAAAACTGATTACCAATATTTTAGGCTCTAAGCTGTGCATTGGAGGCTGCTGTTGACAAAAGTGTTTTGACAACTTTAAGAGGTTGACATAGTGGGTCTCTCCTCTCAGTCGCGTCAAATTAAAAACAGATAAAAAGGCAAAATCTATATCAGTGTTTTAACTTAGTACTGTACTGATCCAGAGAAGAAAAATCAAAAGATGCAGCTAGATACAGTATAGCCTTCGATAAGCTAAATAAAAAAGTAAATAATGTTCTAAATAGCAATCATTAAACTAGTTTCTAAAAGTAAAAATCAAACTAGTATTTCTAGGTGTATACAGTGCTCCAATATATAAGTGATAATGTTAAGAATGCATACAGTTTTTCTCGTTGCAGAACCAGCAAGCATCGAAATTAATCTTCCAACTCGCTGATCAAGAATCTAAAAGATGCTGAGATCATGATTTTTTTTTAACCCGGTTTCTGCAGAATCACTCAATGAGCAGTGCCCTATGCAGGGAAAACACAAACCTTTTGCAGGATATTTAAAACAATACAAGGCAGCAAAAGAAGAGCGAGTGTGTGTGTGTGCAAGCATGCACGCTTACGCTCTTTGAATTGGTAAAATCTAATCTGCAGAGTCTTAAGTTAAACATGATGTGTACAATGGCTTAAAGCAGGGTTCTGCAGCATTGGTCAATGAGGGTCTGACCCCAGTGCCAGATTTGTTGGATATCCAAGATATACATTGACAGAAAATCAGTCTAAATTTGAATCATTAATATCAATATTGTCCAACTCAAGTCGACATGGACCAGGACATTGACAGATTTTCTGGATGATGAATGATTATGTGACTATTTCCATTTCATTTCATAATAAATGTATCTTATATTGATATCCTTAAAAGTTGGCCTTGCTCAGACCCTCCTGAACCTCCTTTGGGCAATCCTGATTTACGCAGTCTGTGGTTGTCGTTAAAACCTGATTTCCAGCCTCTGCTGGACAACCCATAATGAGTAGTTATTCTGTAAATCTGACATGACTCTGGCCCTCATGGACCTCCATCGGATAAGCCTGATTCATGTAGTGTTCATCCTGTAAATAAAGCTTTGCTTGTTGAAAACCCTCATTCTGATGGATACAGCACCCTGCAGATTCCTCATCTTAAGAATATTGCTCAATCATTGCTAGAACAAATATGTCCAGTGGTTTACTTTGAAGCCTTGGTTCCTTTTAAGTCACGCCTTTCTGATGTCGTATGTTATGCACTGACTCTTGCATAGATGGGGCTGGCAGTGGCCGCAGTCAATTGTTACTTGGCTACACTATGGGCTCTCATGTGTCTTCCTGCTCAGCCATTGTTGTTTGTGTCATCATTAGCGGCACTTTTTTTTTTTAATGTACCTGCTTCCTCCTGCTATGTTCATTGTTCCTCAATGGTATTTAATCTCGAGATCACATTTTATTGATGTACTCCTTTTAGGCAAATGTGAAGTTGTCAGGTAAAACGTCTTCTTCACTTAGGATCAAAGAACATCAGGCACTCTCTGTTCATCCAACTTTCACTGTATTTTATGTGGGTTAGTTAGTCCTGCATTCCTGCCCAGCCCTTTTGCCAAACGTTGATTCAGCCTTTCATAAGGCCCAGTCTAAAAGATTATAACCTCAACAAGGAGGAAGAAAGACTGCATAAAGTGGAACCCAGGCATGGTGTCTCATACTACATTGACTGCACTCAACAGGAAAGATTGGATGATCAGCACTTGGTGGGCTTTGCTGGAGCCAAAAACGCAAGGCTATGTGTCAAAACACCCTATTTCAGATTGGGTCATACAATATATTAAGATTTGTTACACCTTGGCCAAGTAAGACCACGGAGGGCATTTGTGCACACTCCATTAGGACCATGGCTGTTTCCACAGCTGTTACAGGCATCCCTCCATACTTTTGCTAACTATTACTGCCACACAGACAAAGTAAAGAGTGACTGATACTTTGTCATGGCTGTGTTGCATGAATTCCTTGACTAATTGGCAGTACCCATTCCCACCCCCCACATGGTATTGCTTAGTTGCTCATTCTTTCGGTGAGAAATCTGCAGGCAGTTGTATCCAGTAGAGTCGTAACCGCTTTAGCGGGGGCAGTGTCACTGGGTAATTCTATTATGTAATGCACTTTAATTGATTTTTACAGTTCCGTTGACTTTAATGGAAGATCCACATCTCCAAATAGAAGTTTGTAAACAGCATGATGTATCCGTGGAGACGGTGAACAAATGTAACAAGAGACCACAACAGGATGGATTAAGAAACGTATAGATTACTTTTCGAATGGATGCAGAGATGAGTGGATAGATGAGGAGAATGGTGGCTGGATGGAAGGAGAGAAGGACAGACAGATGATACATGGAGAAAGGATGAAGAGAAAGGCAGATGGATGGCTGATGAAGACAACAATGTATATGAAGAAGGACAAGAGAGTAGGTCGGATGGAGAGAAGAAAATATGGAGAAATGAAAGGAAGCATGGAAGGTCGAATGAATTGAGAGAAGGAAGGGGGGTGATATATGGATAGATGGAAAATGAAAGAAAGAAGAATTGAGAAATGGAAGGAAGAAAGAAAAAATTATAGCAAATCCCCAACTGTCAAATGAGTGTCAGACTCGCACATATCAGTTGCTTTCTCAGTACTATTTTGGATATGGTTCAAAGTGAGGGGTCTTTTATTTTTCTGGCTTCTCTCTTGGCTGTATCCATCAGAAGTAAAAGTTACTTTCCTTCTGTAACAATATTTCTGGTGGGTACAGCATTTTCCTGCAGAGGACTCACCGACCTCCTTCCATGCTTGGTGAGTAAGTGCCATATATAATAAGATCCCAAGGCATGGGCAAGCGCTTTGCCCTGTTATTGTGGCTGTTGTTGATGGTATCTCCTTGTTCCCCTCCACACGCATCTTTGAGCATTTGAAATAGTATTAGGAACTGATATCAATGCACAGGTTGGCTTCTATTATATTCCGGTGATGTCATGACGGGTGGCCGTAGTAACAGCTGGAGACCCATGGTGCCTGGTAGCACTGGAGAGCTGCTGCTGGGAAAAAAGCTTTTCCGAACCAGTTTGAGGACTGACAAATATTTTGAGATTAGGAAGATTCCACCACAAATATAGTTACCAAAAGTAAGTAACTATTACTTTACATTGTTAATGATCATCATGTACCTATGGCATTGCTCCAGCCATCGGATTTGAACATTCCTGAATGGCATTATTAGTCTAAGGCAGAGTTCTTCAAACTTTTTGATGCCGAGACCCCCCTGTCAAAATTTTGTAGGCGTAAGGACCCCCTCCTTACAAAAAATGATAGAACTTGGTCCTCCTCACCATTGGCAACTATCCAGCAGCGGCCGGCTCAGGTAAGCGCGGTGGGGCGGGGCAGGGCGCGGCAGGGGGGGAAGCCGACAGATGACAGAATAGGTATTATTTATTTAATTATACTCTATTCTGTCGTCTGTCGACTTCCCGCCCGCCCTCACCGCGCTACCTGAGCCAGCCGCCGCTGCAACTATCGACAACCATAAATGCCCCTAATTCCAACAGCAAATCATTTTTACACTGGGGAAATAAATTGAACAATGTTTAGCAAACCAAAAGTCAGTGAGCGTAATGACATGGTCAAACATGAGGCTAAAAACAACGTGCCTCATTTATGAGGCATTCGCGTAAGGCAGCACCGCAAGACTTCTTGCTGCGCTGTCTCACGCCAATGTGAAAGAGCAGCAATGCACCTTATTTGTGAAATATGGTACATTCCTGTCCTTTCCCTCTGTGTTGACGCACAAATTGCTGCCTAGTACCAACATAGGCAGTATTGCTTTTGTGCAGGAAGGGGCACCTTCCTGCACAAAAACAATCCTGAGAGAGGGTTTCTTTCTATGTGTGCTGCAGAATGCAACACACATTTAAAGAGGAAAAACGAGGAGAAATTAAAACATTTCTCCTCGTTACGCCTGCTGTGGGGAGGCATAAGGTTTTGGAGTTGCCCCAGGTTTACATGGTTTGGAAATCTGGGGCAGCATCAAAATCCATGGGTGTTGCGTGGGAACACCCACCGCAATGCCTATGGAACGTCAACTTGTCATAGATTAAGGCAACGCAGCGACTTGCGCTGCCGTAGCCTTACTCCATATCTATGAGGCCATGCAAAGCCATGCAGGGTGACTTTGCCTCGCCTCATAGATATGATTGAGATGCTTGTGCCACCGAAGCTTCAAAAATGTGACGTTCTGGCGGCGCAAGCCTCTCATAAATCAGCCCCAGAATATTTTGTTTGTTTTTTAGGTCTTTCACCATCAGGTAGCTACATATAAAATAATGGGTAGCTTAAATGAAAAAGAAATAAAAAAGTTGTTACTCAGTGGTAAATGCACTATATAGTACATTATGAGACCTCTTTATTTAATGCATGGCAGAGGTTTGTGTGTAACCAGAGAGCCACTGAATTAAATTTGGTTGGTGCAGTGGAGAATAGTGACTTGTGTATTTTTAGTGCTATGAGGTCACAGCCTGTGACAGAAAGCACTGTGAATGTTTAAGTCATTATTTTATACTTGCATTACACATGTTATAAGATACACTGCTACAAACTGTGCAAATAGTTTTAGGATAAAATGGAGCTTCCAAAATGTAGATTTGAGTAACATCAGACCATAAGTAATACATTTTATTTTGCATAACTGTCCCTCAACTCCTCCTCAGGGGTAAGAAGCATTGTGTAAATACAGTTATGATTAAAAGCACACACTTCACATCCCAGTTGTTAACCACCATGCAAAAAAACCCACATCTTTGCCATTACAATGCTTGGAGTGATTCGAGCAATTAAAGCCAGAACCCCTCCCAAGCATCCTTTACATTTGCAGATTGATAAACAATTCACACATTTGCATTTTTCATTCAGGCAAGCAGGCACCCTGGAAAGAAGGCTTGTTTGAAGGATTGTTTTACCTGTCTTCTGGGCCTCTTCGTTTTACTCAATTTACTTCAGCTGAAGTATTTTAACTAATGCGCTTGTCTTTGTCCAAAACGAAAAGCACATGTTTTAGATTCCAGGCAGAAGAGAGGCCTGGAAATGCGCGACCCCCTTCCCAGGACTCCACGGCCCCCCTGGGGGTCGCGCCCCACAGATTGAAGACCTCTGGTCTAAGGTGAGGAGCGTAGCTTGGTTAGTGAGATTTGGGGAGTGTGAATCTTAAATTTGCCAACTAAAAATCAGTTGGGTGGAGGTATGAGCTGACCAAGGTTCGGGATGAACTATTTCCATTGGGACCAGGTTCAGTACTGATTTGCACTTGCCTCTCTCTAGAGTTGCACACTGGGTGAAAAACAATGGGTTGGAATGCCAACCTGAGTGATTGCCACTCGTTACACTATTTGCAACCATTCATCCCATCACCTTGGGGTGTTTGATTGCCAGTAGTATGCCTGAAAACTTGTGACCGGCGCAGCTTTTCAAGCCCAATACTGCCAAAGTAGTAAATATGCACCCTTTCAAGGAGTACTTTTATGGGTGCATATTTAATACTTGTTTGGTAAATCTGTAACTATATATTTAAGTTCCCAATCCATAAAATGAACAAGTTATAAGTTCTTAGTGAAATGAGAGCAATGAGAAAAAACGGCACAGGCATAGCACACCCAACTCAAAGCCCCCAGACCCAACTACCAAACTAAAAATGCATTTGAGGTGTGTCACCATCCAAACACTCGGCTAAAGCTACACCCTGCCCATCCCACCTGGGCCTGGTAATTCACCCAGGGAACTCATGATAACGTTCACGTACAATACAATGGCCTGGAGTCCCTGCTCTGCAGTGGCGTAGCTAGGCACTCTGCCGCCCGTGGCGGTCCCTGCCTTTTGCCGCCGCCGAGTGCCTAAGGGCGGGGGAGGGGGGGGGTGCTGGCGATAAATTTACCTGCCGCCCCGAAATCTCGTGCCGCCCCCCCCTTGCTACGCCAGTGCTGCTCTGGGATTACTTATTTTAAACGTATTTTCACTGCATGCACTTTTCCTTGTCTTTGCTTCTAGAAGCCTTGATGGTCGAGTTCTCAGATCGGTGCATGTGGGCAGGACTCCATGGTTCTAGTTCTCACCTTTTACAAATATTTTATCAAGTGACTGATGGCCCCGTGTTCTGAGCCCGAGTTTCATATAGAGAAGGGCGTGCAGCCAAATTGATAGGGCGAGTCAGAGCCGATCCATGGGTTAGGCTTGGTTATAAAAGTCTGTGCCCAAGACGAGCCATGAAAACTTTTACCATGTGAATTTGCAACAAATGTAAAAATATATCTTCAAAATACTGTATTTCTTTAATCTGCTGAAGCGTTTCACCTTAGTACATCAGATTATATCACTTCATAAACAGACATTTATTTTCAAAAAGGTTATAGTATTTAGAAGGATTCGTGGCTTGCCCCCCCCCCCCCCAAACCACAAGGCCGTTATTGAACTAAGAGGCAAGTCAGTAGTCATACAAACCTAAACGCGCCCCAGATTCATATTGCAGATGAAGCATTACCGTCTATTAAATCAGAGATAAGAGGTGCTTGTACAGCACACATTCTGAACTCAAGTAGTTAAAAGTAGGCTCATTTGTAATAATAACGAAAAGTAAGGCTCTGTGAAATAAACTATTTGCCTAGAAAGACACAAGTTGGACAAGCAGGGCAGCACTTATTGAATTAAGGTTATCTGGTTTCATGTACTAAATCTCCGCCACTAGATGGGTATCTCTGCCTCTCTCTCTCCCCTGTTTACAACAAAGGTCACCGTTTTGCCTTTCATTCTTGGCTCACCAGAGCTAGAAGACCCGACTCGTGGGCCCCAGATCCAAGTACCAGGCCTAGAATGCATGTATTTGGGGGGTGTCACACCCCAAACACCCCTTTGAAGCTGTGCCCTTGTCTAAAATGCAAAGTCGGATTGTAATTTAGCCAAAGGCCCGATACTAAGCTCCATTTCCCGTTTGTTCATATAAGTTAAATAAAGGTAACCCGAAATGTCTCCCGCAGCTTAAAAAACAACACATACTATGGCATGTCTTTTTTACTCCTTGCTCATCAAAAGCACCCCTTTTTGTTGCACATAAGAATGTGGTGCCTCAAAGCAGGAGAGCGTGACAGCGCCTCCCTGTCTCTAACGATCGCGGCTCCAATCCTTCAGGAAGGCGCTGCTGGAATGGAATCGATCTTCCCAAGGAGGAAGGTAGGAAAGGTCCCGCGGCGATCAGAGGGTGATCAGATTGATGTCTGTGAAGCATTAAGCTGTCACCGCGGTGAAGCGCTGTCAGCTGCTCTGCTCCTCTGGAGTAAAGCCGGTATCTCAGGGACTGTGGACCGAGGGCTGCGCTCCGAGACGCGCGAGCCCCCCTTCCCGCGCTCAGATGTACCGATGGTTTATACAGAGCTTTAGGTCACGGTGCAATGCCTGGGATCATGGGATGTACTGGGAAAAAGGACGGTCTGCCCGCCCTCTTATACTGAACACGGTTATAGAGCGTTATTTGTTGGAATTCTGATCCAAAATAATACAGTTTTTTTAAATCCACCGCAGGGATTTTATTGTAACTTCTTGATGGCACTTTGGTTCACAATAGATGGAATCTTGATTGAGTAATTACAGTCCCGTTCCTCACTCACATGAAAACATTTAAATTCGTGTGAATTGCTGCTTGGAGACTTGAAGCTGCAAATCCTAAACGTTATTGCCCGTAGCAGTGGAGGAAACGTCCGTGGGATCCTAGATTCCTACCCCAGAGGGCTATCTCGGCCCCCTGAACAGTCGCCATCTTGGCTCTGCATCGCGCCTAAGGCACCACTCTTCTCGCCTTGCTGCAATCCTGTCAACGGCTCTAATTCTGCCTTTTATTTGCTCTGTTATCTTTTCTTCTAAATTATATATTCTTTGTTATGACTATATTATGTCTTATCCGTATCCCATTCTGTTTCCACAACGTTCTTCACACTTCCCCTTGTAGTCTTGGTGACAGTTTGCCGACCGACAAATTCTTATTTGGTAAGCTAGCTGAGTAGACTCGTGTATCTACTGTAGAGAATCTCGTGGAACCTGGAGATCATAGGTTCAATACCCTCACTAGTCTAGTGCTTGATTTTAAATGAAAGCGTGCCGGTGCCCGAAGCTACTGCTCAGCAGTTGCGGCTGCTATGTTCCGAGGGTGGGGCGACAGGGGGCACACAAAAAAAAGAAAGAAAATATGCTTACCTTCCTTACTTGCAGCGCGACGTCGTCCTCCCTCAGGTGTCTTCCAGGAAGCTCCCGATGGCCGAAGCAGGAAACTGCACTACCCAATCCTGCCAAGCGCCAAGATTGGATAGAGCAGGCTCTCCCAGCGCTCCTAAGAGCACTGGAGGCCTGCGCTTTCTCTAAACCAGCTGTCTAAGGCAGCTAGGTTGGAGAACTTTAAAATGCGCATGTCTGGCCGGCCGGCCGGCCAAAGAAGCATGCACATTTTAAAGCACCCAGCTTCCTGCTGCTGCCACTCGTCAGCACTGGCCCTGCCCTCACACTTAGTTCAGGACGGGTTGCTGTAAAATAAAACGGTAATAAATAAACTTTATTACAGTTTTATTTTTCAGCCCTGGGCTTGTGGAGCAGCGCTCCTCCGATCAAATGGAGGAGCCGCACCTGCTCAGCAGACGGCAGCCGGTGCAATTAAACAGTGGCCTCTTCTTTTCAATACCAGACACTCCCTGTCCCGTTATCTCACTCTTGCAGGTTCCTGCTTTCTCCCATTGTGATGCTCTTTTCCGTTTTTGTCGGTCGCCGTATTTCCGATTGGTGTGTTTTCCCTCTTTTGCTCTCGACGAATATCTGATGCGGAAAGATAAGTCCTGGTCCCCAAAAATAAGTGCTGGTGGCGCAGAGCGGCAACCACCAACTCAAATTAAGCACTGCCCAGCCAGTCGTTGATGTGGGGTTGCCATGCATGTAGATGGGTAGGAACAGAAATAATGTTTAGCTCTCATGGATAATCCTCGATGTGAGCACACTAAAATGTGTATTAACTTTATCATGGCTGCAAATGATTTAAAATCGGTATTTTCCCCTTTTGCAACCCTGCTATTTGTCGTATATCTTGCTTTTGAATGGTTGCGTGTCTCTTATGTGGTCTCTGTGGTAAACCCACATGCTTGAGTTGCCTCTAGGTGCATTAGAATACGATCTCTTACAGAAGGGGAAGTATGAATTAATTTATTCATTGATTTTGTGGGCATACTATCTACATTTTTTACTATGATTTTGGCATTTATCCTGAAGCAATGCATATGGTTGCTATGATATGCTTTAGAATAAATACCTCAAAACGTTTCGCTTGCTTGGTGAGCGAGTTTTCTTTCTGCTAAGATGATCTATCGAAGCTTTCTGGTAATCAGGATTGCCTAGGCATTCAGAAATGTTTTTATGTAGCAAACCACAGAAGCATTGCAGGGTCCAAACTTTTTTCTTGGGAGCCTGCTACCAGTCTTACCTAGTGCTGGGGTTGACATATCTTCCTCGCTTTTCTGCCTTTTTATCTTTAGATCAAAGTCTAAAAATAAAAAATATGTTCCAGTCCCCAAAAATGAGTGCTGCAACCACACGCATAAATTAAACACTGATTAAAGGTTTCGCTCTGTGTTTTAGTAGCAGCATTGGGACCTGCATATCTAGCTGTTAGCAACGTTGGCACAAGAACATTCTACTATGCTGATGACATTTGTCCTGTCACCACACTATAACAATACATAGTAACTCTGCTGACATAACTGCCTTGATATTTTCACCCCTTTTGTGTGAGTGGTATATTTGCACATGTTCATAAATCTCCAATTTTTTTATTTGACTGTTTTTTGTGTTTCATTTGAGGCCAGCTTTCCAGCCATGTGAGCTTTCTTTCACATTTCATCCTCTATTTCTTTGCAGTGGTAAGTGGGTGATAAGTTTACAGTCCTTTATTAGGTCTCGTCTACTAGACCACACATATGCTGTCTTTTGCAAGACATATTGTGGGCTTAACAATAACATACATGGTCTTCGAGCCCGCCGATTGCTTAACATTGGTTGGCTTTCCAGTCACTCTCATTTGCCTGCTTCTTATTCATGCCTCTGGTTGTCAGTCTTCTGTTTGTCCTGCCCATGGAGCATTGCCTCTTTACTATCACTTTTGGTTGGCTGGCTTCTATACTTCTGCTGCTTGCGTTGCAGTACTTTTTTCTTTTTGGTTAAGCATTTCATGACAATGTATTTTTTTCCAGCTGTTTCCCTCGTGTACTCCTGTCCCCTGCACTCCGTGTTGATCTGTATTGTCTGTGTGATTCTCCCCGCCCCCTACATACTGCACTCGCCCTTGAGTACTACCCCTCTACGTTGCTTTGTTGCCCATGTAGCTCCACGTTGGACTCTCACCTGTTACTTATCCGCCCCACTCTCGCTCTCCAGGTTGCTCCCCGCACCTGCGCCCTCCTCTCTGGCCCTTTCCTGCTCCTTCCTCCAATCCCTGTTGCCAGCTCACCTGTTTGCTAATCCACTACCCACTCCACCTTGGGGATACTGTGCTGCATGGCTAAAAACCACGAGCAAAGCCAGGTAATGAAGGCGAGACCTGTTGGCTTTGCCAATGTTGAAAAACACAAATAGTGGTGCACCACAAGCAAATACCCATGCAAAACAGTCTAGATCAAACTGTGAAATATTCCATATCTTCTTTATTTTGCTTGTTACATAATCCTAAAAATCCAAATGTTCTAGCCAACAACAAATCCAGTGCGTTTCGTTTACCACCGTAAACTTCTTCAGGGCTGCAACATGACAGAAGTAAAGTATACATAAATAATAATACACTATGTGACATACAGAGCGAAAAATACTCAAAATAAGACAAAACAGTACATAACTCTCCTAGACATGAGATCCCACCTACATTGATAGAAACAAAAATAGACTCTTAAAACTAGATTAAAACCATTAACTACCTACGTAAAGGGGTAACAGGAGGATTCCCACATGATGCTTATTACGGCATAGTTTGCAGATGTATCAAACATGTGTTAAGGCGTTGTTCATTGTATTAATTATAAATCATGTAGAAATGTATAACACACATCAACAGAAAGGAGCGATAAAAAGATTCCCAGGTCTAGGGATAAAACATCAACAATATGCAACCTTGTAGGAAAGTAGGATCTGCTTTTATGGTTATCCCTACTTTTTGCCTGCTGCTATGCTGTTTCTGACTAGTCCGACTGGGATCCTGCTAACCAGGACCCCAGTCTCTGTGCTTTCGCCCCAACATTGGTATGGTAAGTACTTAGGTACATCCCAGATTGGACATTGGTCTACTGTAGGAAGCTGGCTCTGTATATACTATACCAAAGTGAGGTATAGTGTGCACAGAGTCCAGTGGAACCCAAAAGGTAGGCAGAGGTAAAGTTAGATAGCACCTCACTCTCTATTTGTGGTAGTGTGGTCGAGCAGTAAGGCTTTATCAGAGACCAGTGTTAAGCATTTGTTGTACACACTCAGTCTGCAAATGAATTCACACATTCAAAGACTGAACTTCAGACCAATTGTTTTTGTATAAAAATATTCTTTTAGTTATTTTATTTCCTAGAACCAAGCAAGCCTGGCACAGGTAAGTGATAAATACTTTGCAGTAAATATACAGCTGTAATACAGTTTGGATTGTAATTGTATATGCACTTTGTTTTGACTTACAGTATTGTTACTGAGAAATGCAATGCTTTGTAAATACAGTACATATACTTTGAATGGGCTTTTTAGTAAAATGACCAGTACATTACTTCCAGATTACTTTTCTTACACAGTGTAACATACCTGGATACTACACTGGGACATTTCCTGTAAACAGGCAAGTAAAAGCGTTTTTGTTAGTACAATTTTAAAAGATTTCTTTAGGTTTTCCAACTCCACACTTGCAAACTTTTCATAGAAAAAACAGTCAATGTTATCCTGTGGAGGAAAATAGTGTTATCGGTTTAAAGGTAAGTACTTTGTTGTGGGAGTTGGTGTTATGGGGTTAGACTCAGGGGTCCCCCAGGGTCAAGGATGCACTCTTGTTACACCCTCAGTGGCACTATGGCGGCCGGGTGCAGAGGCCCAATGTTATCCAAGGGGGGATAGTGGGCCTCCGGTTGGTGGCTGCTGATGAGCAGGCCACTGGGATGTGGGAGCAAAGCTCCTGGACTTAACCTCAGGGCAAATGGGGTTTTGGCCAGCACAAAAGATGCACCCTCAGCGGCACTGGGGCGGCCGGGTGCAGAGTGCTGTTAGGCGTTGGAAGCCCTGTAGCTTTCAATGGGGAATCTCCGGTTTGCAAAAGCACTGCAGGCTCGGGGGCGAAGGTCTTCTGGGTGCGACCACCACTTGGAGAGGTAAGTTGGGATCTTGGGGGTTGGTTAGGCACCGTTGGTTGGGCCACCCAAGGCCGTGGGGCGTCGGGTGCTGGGGTGCCTTTTAGGGTCGGATCTTCTTACCAGCTGCTGGATGCGGTTGGAGGGACCTTCCGGTTTGAGGCTGCAGGCTTCGGCTGGAGGCTTGAGGCAGGTCAGGGGTCGCCGGATCTCGGGTCAGGATCGCTGGGGGGACCTCCTCTTGGTGTTGGGCCACCCGAACTCGGGCCGTGGGCGGCGGGTGCAGAGTGGTGCAAACTCGCGGATCCTTGCGGAGCTGGAGTCTGGTGTTTGAACAAATCCGGTGTTCACGGGAGACAGAGTCTTTGGGATTGAAGGCAGGCAGGTCCTCCGGGTTTCTCGAGGTTGCTGGCTGCAGGACACACCGTGATTTCGCTGGAGCAGGTTCAAGGTGGGCATAGGCCAGTAGGGCTGGGGCCAAGTCAGTGGGCGTCCTCCTCTTGATAGCTTCAGCACGGCTGTTCGGTCCTTCTTCTTGTAGTTTCTTGTCTGAGGAAGCAAGGTTCAGGGGTGCCCCTAAATACTAGATTTAGGGGCGTTACAGTTAGGTAAAAGCTCGGACCAATGGGTCCCTTCCCTGGAGTGGGTACACCCCCTATTATGCCACCCTCCAGTGGGAGGGGGGCATAAGCTTTTCCCTGGTTGGCTGGATCCCCCATCTGCAAGATGGCGGGGACTGAGAGTTGTGCTTCACCTCGCCTCCCCCACCTGAGGGGTGGAGTTGGTAGAGGTGGGCACACCTCTCTTCCTCACTTATTTTTCCTGCTGGTTCTCCCGCCCAAAGTGGGGGTCAGAACCAGTGGGGACCAGTTGCTGAAAGCAGCAAGTGGCCTGGGGAAGCTCATAAAGGCGGCAAGCCTTTGAAGCTTCCCCTTCGTGAACCCTGCCCATCCTGGGGGAGGGGGCTTGGCACCTCGTCCCAGGATGTGCATTGTTTCAGACCCCGAGAGCAGCAGGCTCTCGACCCAGGGGTCCAGAAACATGTCTGGTGGTGGCAGCTGAAAGCAGCCACTCAGCCTGGACACTAGTGGTAGGTCGTTTTTCAGGGGGCATCTCTAAGGTGCCTTCTGTGTGCATTTTTTATTAAATCCCACACTGGCGTCAGTGTGGGTTTAATGTGCTGAGAAGTTTGATACCAAACTTCTCAGTTTTCAGTGTAACCATTATGGTGCTGTGGAGTTCGTAATGACAGACTCCCAGCACCATATACTCGTAATGGCAGCACAGCACTTACAATGTCTAAGAATGGACTTAGACACTGTAAGGGTACAGGGCTCATGCACCTGTACCCTCACCACTGGTATAGTGCACCCAGCTATAGGGGTGACTGATTTATGCCAGGGCAGTGGGTGTAGGCATGGCACACAGGGATGTGTGTCATGTCGACTCTTCACTTTGTTCTGCACCAAAACACGCAGCCTTCAAAGGCAGTGTGTGAGTGTAAAGGTACAGGGCCTCTAAGGGTGGCACAATAAGTGCTGCAGCCCTTAGAGGCCTCCCCTGGTCACAGTGCCCTGGGTACCTGTGGTACCATTTACCAGGGGCTGACCTGTGGCCAGAGATGCCAATTGGGTTTGGGTTAGTTTTGGGGAAAAGAACACAGGCCCTGGGAACCTGATTGGCAGGGACCCAGGGCACATCAAGTCAAAGTGCATCAGTAGTCTGGCAAAAAGTGTGGGGGGTGGGAGGGTACTGCAACAGAAATCCAGCTTCTCACATCTACCCTTATCAGTCCCTAGTGTAGGGTACTGAGGTACCCAGAGCATAGGTACACCAGGGGTCCCCCATGGGCTGAAGCATGCATCATGCACCTATGGGAGACCATTCAAACTGTAACTACAGGCCTGCCATTGCAGCCTGTGTAAGCTGGTGCTAGCACCACTTACGAAAGATACAGGTTTTCCTATATCTAAAGTCACTGCACTTAAACCCTAGCAGTCACCCCTAATGCAGGCCTTTCAATCCTGAAGGCAGTGTGCTCGGTTCTAAGTGTGAGGGTACCCCAGCATCAGCAGGACACCCCTACAACCTTCAGAGTCCATTCTCCCAAGTTATAAGTGCTTCAGCCATAACGATACATAGAGTGGCCATGCGTCATTACGAGATGACCACTTTAAACTCGCTGTAACGAACCCTGTCATATTTAGTATCAAACATGTTGGAATCATACCCCCACACCATAAACTGTGGGAGGTATGATTCCATGCAAACCCCCACACCGTAAACAGTGTGGGAGGTATGATTCCAAGCACTGTAAAGGCCCTCCGTTAGGCCCTCAGTGCTGTCGGTACCAGTCTTCTAGACCCGGAAAGCACAACATGGCTGCTGCCGACCAGAGACACGATTCTGCCCTCCTGCTGCTGAGCCAAGCTCGAGCAGGGGAAGGCAGAACAATAGGTATCCTGTCACAAGGAGGTGAGACCCACTCCCAGACAGGGTTTAGTGTATTGGGGCCGGGTGGGAGCGCTTGCCAGCGCCACTCAGTCTGCTTGAAGGGCACATTTAGTGCCCTCCATGATTAGTCCAGTTCAAACCAGCTCAGGGAGCTGTTGGCTTCCGCTCTGGCGTGAAACTGGACAAAGGACATTGGAGTATCCTCCCCACTGTCCAACCCCTCCCCTGGGAGGGAACCCTGAATCGTCCCAACCCTTTCCTTGAGGTACTTAAGGGCTTACCTGTAGGTGGGTCCCTAGATTCCTTGTGGGACAAGATTAATTTCAAGACACCACTTCTTCTTCGACCGTCTGGGCACTCTGGACTACGCTGCAACTGGGAAGACTCCTGCTGCTCCTGATCTCATTGCCCTGCTCGTCTGCTGCAACGTCCATGCCTTTGCTCCATACAGGAACCTTCCAAGGCCTGGGGGTATTCTAGACACCTGAAGGGATCTCCCTTAAAGTGAAGGAGTCACTTTCCTGCATCTGCAGGCACCGTAACTAAGCAGACCGGACTGCTGATCCTCGGCTCCCACGGACTCCAAAAGGCTCAGCAACACAGGTGATGGTTCTTCACATCCTTTGAGGCCTGCCCTGTCCTCTCACCAAGTTTGAGGCCAGTATCCCTCGTCGGAGCCGCAGGAACCGAACCCCTGTGCACCACGTTGACTTGCAGTTGCAAAGGCTTGTTTGCTTCCTTCCACCAAGATCTTCGGGCTCCAAGTAGCCCCAACCTCAAGCATCTCCTGTGACCAAGATCTTCGTCCTCACCCCATCACTTGCACCGTGGGCCTGCATCTTTGGTGAGCTGCTCGAGGTCCTCTTGCGACTCCAGTGCCTCTGGCCTGTGGGTCCTCCTGGGAGTCTCCTTTGATCTCTGCAGGCTCCCCTGATTGCTCGGGGCCTGCCCTGACTCCCCTGCTTGTTGTGAGTCACCTGGACCTTGCTGGTCCTGACACTGTATCTTCACTTTCCACGTTGGATGCAGTTGCAAAGGCTTGTTGGTGCTTCCGATGGACACCGACCCCTCAACTCTTGACATCTGATGTTTTACAGCTCGTGCACGGCTCCTGGTCTTCCACAGCGTCGCCTGGTTCGCACAGCTGCAGTTTCATGGTCACCACCAACTCTCCTGTAACACTCTACTTCGGAGGGCATTCGTCTTCCGGGCCTCCTGGTCACTTCCAAGTGGCATAGACTCTGTACTCTCTGCTTGCAGGTACTTCTCATCCTGAATCCACCTTTGGGTTCCACCGAACACTTTCACCTTCTCCAGCAGCAGCATCTTCCTCAAGCCCTCCATTGACTTCGGCGGTTTCCGATGCCACTTCACACCTATGCACCCGGCTTCCCTTGTGTAGGTATCCTGGTTCCTAGGGTATCCATGGGTGGAGTGGCTCTCCAACCTTCTGTCTTCACGGTCCACTGGGAAGGGTCCTACTTTTTCTTTAAAATTGCAACCGCGACTTACCCATTGACTTGTATTGAGCCCGCGGTTGTGTTCCCACTCTGCACACGGCCTCCGGGGAGTTCCTGGTTACTTACCTCAGGTGGTTCCTTGGGTCCCCAGCACTTCTACGCCTTCTGGGTATAGTCTTGACTTGAGTCATGGTTCGCAAACCACTATTTTAGTCAATTGTTTGGTCTCCCCCTAGTGACCACTGTGTAACTGTGCTACTTACCTGTTTCTATTGAAAAGTATTGTGTGCATTGTATATATCTCCAGCTAGGAGATAACTGTATGTGTAAGTGAGTGTCTTATAATAAATACATATTTTTATAAAAACACTGTGTGGTTCTTTTCCACTTAATCTATATCTATAAGATTATGTTCTGGTAAAACAAGCTGCTTTACACTCCTTCTGGACTAAGCCTGAAGGCTGCTCTCCACAGCTACCACTTAGAGAGCTTTCTAATGTTGTCTAAGACCACTAAAATCACCATAAGGGTTGTCTGGATTTCTGCGAGGTTCCCACTTCCATAAGTGTACACCATATACCAACCCAGCTTCTCACAAACCTTTTGAGTCATGTTTCAGCATTTGTACTAACAAGTCATAGTGTAACAAAAAGAAAAGGGTTGAGTCAATAACCTAAAAACATTGCACAATTTACATTAGAGGTCCAAATGACCATCCTATAGGCTTGTATTATTAATGTAAAAATACATACCATTCATAATATGCATAGCCAACATGTCATAGACTAATTTCTTGACTCTATATTCTACCTTGAGAAGATTTCCATATGTGTGTGGGGTCCCCATTTTATTTCATACCCTGGATCCTTTGTGGTTCAGGCCAGTCCGGCCCCGTAGTTGACACCTGACAAAATAATATAATCCATATATAAGTGGACTGAACGAGAACTGTACACTAATAATAAAAAGAGGAAAAGACAAAGAATATATACATAAGGAAGAAAAAGATGAAGATGGGAGAGAAAACAAAATAGACAAGAAATGCACAGGCACTCCATACCCAGGCCGTGCACAATCAACCAATCCCTAGACAGCAAAACGTGATGCACCAAAACCATGTGTCCACAAATTGCTATTCAAATTTGCAGTGCTCACGTGTAGTGCAGCAGAGCCATATATGTTGGTTTAAGCATATCAAACTGCTAATGTATTACATTGCAATGTTGCAACTGGTATCCAGTGTGTCCGCTAGTGATTTAACTAATGAAAAAACAAACAAAAAAGCTTTGAACGCTGGTCAGAGCCCTAGCTCCATCCAGCATTCGTAAACTAAATTGCAATGTATCAAAAAGATGAATTTTTGACCCGAAAAACCTCCTGCGCCCTTGCGTTTCAGTAGGGCGTATCATGCCGCCATTTGCTTGCTCCTAGCAATTTATCAGAAAGTGGCAAATAGGTATTGCCACCCTGTACTGTTTCTATGTATCATAGCAAAACCAAAAGCTTTGGCTCGGCGAGTTAGACTACCTATAGTTGACAGTATACCCCTCGTGTGATGGCCAAGCACAATAAGCTGCTGCATATTTCAAAATGCCTCATTTGTATCCAAAAAGCGGTCACGTGCGATACATTTAAAGAATATTTTCAAACGGACCCAAACATATTTACTATTCGGCATTATCGCTGTGCGCTCCCTTTGTGTATTCTAGCAAAACCAATTTGATTGGCTAGGCATGTGATGCTGCATATGACCAATGATGTTCGCCTCCAGCGCACCGTATATAAACAAGGCTCCATACGCCACAGCGTATTGCAAAATGCCTTTTATTTCCAAAAGCGGTCCTTGTTAATAATCTGGCACAGAATTCAGTTTGAGATTATATCCATTCAGACCCAAACAGCACTGTATGATAAATGCCGCCACTGCTTCCAAAGGCATGTTTAACTTATCAAAGTTTCTCAGTGATTATTAACACATCAGAGGGACGTAATTTGCCGACACACGGGTTAAATGCGGCATGTGGTGTCTGTGATATCATCTATAATTAGAAAACCTTTAAAAGTCATTAAGCGTAAAAAATACATATCCCAAAGAATTAAGTCTAATGTAAAAAAATGACCACAGCATCATGAAACATTCACTGCCGACTTGCTTTTAACTTAGTTTGTGTCCAGTCCAATACACTAGCCGCAACTCACACCGCTTAGGTCCAAAAAGGAAAGAGGTCAGCCCGTCCCCATTTAAATAGTCCCTCACTAATTACATACCTTCACACTTGTGACCCCTGGGGAAGGTATCCGCCTTGAGTCAGGCGAACAGACTGACCATTTTAAAGCGGTATTTCGCATCCTGTTCGGCCATAGTATTGTGCATTCAGAAGACAGAAATGGAGAGACTAAAACAACATCCACATATCAATAACAAGATTATGCAAAAAAATCATATACATAATCACATATTAACTGATCAGCATATCAATCGTATCGATCAATTATTCATTCAGCATGATTACCAGTCATTCATGGATTGAGTACGATAATACAGTTTGCGCTTTTTCATCATCAAATCCACGATCGCACAAAGTGCAAAGGCTGTACTCGCCACGGCAGAGCAAAGTATCGTTCAACATAAATTTGTCATGCATGGATTGACTAAAATTATACAGATCACGCTTCTCCATTTACAGATCCCGATCCTAATCGCAGAATGTATGAGGGCTGTACTCGCCACAACAAGATATTCCCAGTTAAAAACAGGCCAAACGATAGAATCCGAATAGCCAGGCAGATCCCGCTCCTTCATTCCAGCATCCAGAGCCCTAAGTTCTAATTAATAACTCATTAACATTGTTATACATAGACAAAGAATAGTAAAGGGCACTAGAAACACAACCAATCAAAATAAATTGTATGTGAATGGCTGTTTACCGCCCACACCTATATTCACAAGGGTACACATACGAATTGCACATGGTTCTTCAAAATATGTATATCAGTCGGTCAAACCATCAAGGACGATCCTCAGTCACAGGGAATAGGTGAACAGTGAGGGGAATGGCAAACTCAAAATTACAAACACAAAACGTCCAGTATCCTTCAAAGTTCATACATCAACGAACCACAATACCAGTAGCAATCCTTGGTCACAGTAAGGAGAAGGATAGAATAGATGAGAGAAAAAACTAAACTGAGAAAAGGGATAAGAGGAGGGAATTTAACCCTCTCTGCTCCCATTGGAGTTCCTCATTCCCAAAATGCGGGGCTATATATAGATATCATCTTTAAGGTCTCCTGAGACCAAAAGCATATACCAATCCCAAAGCAGTTGTGTAGTCTTCATTAATCCTCACTATATGGGGGTGCCATAGCATAACCACACGATTGTATTCCCCAGAGGTCAAGACAATAAGTCATACTGTACCCCAAGGTAATGAATTACAAAAAGTAGTAAAAATCACCACCAGTGTTGTGGCCCATGTCCACACATCGCAAGCAACAAATCCACCACGTCTCATTGCGTCTCAGAAGTAATTCTCGGTCTCCTCCTCATGCATTGAATGACACATGGTCTATACCATGGAACCATATCTCAGCATTAGCTTCATGGTGTTCCATAAAGTGAAAAGTCATGGGGTAACTCATGTCCCTGTTCTTCACGCTCAGACATGTTTCTGGATGCAGGATGTCAGAGGCCTGATCATACTGCCTATGTAGATTATGTTGCATCCGCAACAAACTTAGTATTACAGTTGATGAAATGTTGTATCTCTTGTGTTTGTCTAGTATTGTAGCAGAGCCATCTAATTTTATTCCTGCCCAATCAACATCTTTGTCAATGCTTGGTAACGTGATACCTGTTGGTTCGGAGGATGAATACCACTCACAGACATAGCACATTGTCAGCCCAATAGCAGTGCATTGTCACAGTATTACAGTTGAAATATCGAGCTGCAAAAAATATTACATGCACAATATCGACTACCACTACATAGTCAAAGTAAGTTTATGCAGGGAGGTATAGATTTACTGTTCTTAACTCCCACATCTAAGTACTTTGATGATATAGTGGTAGTCAATCTTGTGGATGCAATGTTGTTACAGATCGATATTTTGAGCCTCCCTTTCTACAATGGCATAGCTCAAGCTCTAAGAGCTATATACAATATTCTGTTTCTGCACCAAGCTAATAATAGAATTCATAGCAGCTGACAGAAGAGGTTGAAGCAAAATAGTTTCCAGTAGATAAATGATGTTTTTTGAATAACAGTTTTTTCTTTTTTCATGCCGAAAACTGTCCCAAGTCCTGCTTTCCCTTCGAAGTTGAACATAGCCCTTACGGGACAAAGCAATGCTTTCACTGGTTGTTAAGACAGAAGCTCTGACAATGTAACCTCTCTGCTGCTATTGTCAAAGTAGAGCGACCTCTCATGTCTGCCTCCTTTACACCCCAAGAATCTCTTCTAGTATCTCAAGATGATCTTCAGTTCATCCTCTTTTCTGTTTTTGGCTGCCCACTGCCAGCCCCCTGTAGTCCAGCTTTTCCCCACATCTAGCCGCATTTTGACCCCAGATCTCCCTCCCACTGTCCATGCTCATTCACCGGCTTAACTGCCACACCATTTTACATCCCCCTACCAATATGTCTTCCAGATGTGAAGTACTTACCTACCAGCCTAGTTTCTCAAGCTTTCTGTCTAAACTACATTCTGTTTTAGCCATGGCCAGTAGCTCCAAGCTGGGCTTTGTTTGGCATATATACCACGCCAAGAGTGAGACTCATTTACGAGTCATGGCATGTTTGGATAATGTTGATTGTTTATCTCATATTTGCTGCACGTGAACTTTGTAGTACTCAGATTGTGGCAGAGATGTCTTCTCTATGAAGTTTGTATGTTTTCGCTTGTTTTGGCAGTCTCTCTGAGTTGTTCTTGAAGCTTTTCTTCATTACCTGGATTGCACCTGTGATCACTGCTATTATTTCACTTTCTTCGTTTCAAATTGTAATAAGCTTAGGTTGCATCTCCAGATACTTCATGGCTCATTGTCTGTGTGCAGGCCTAACATATGAATGGGAGATTGCCCAATTAAAATAAAGACAGACCTTGCAGCTATATATTTCCTGTCTCGTATAGCCTTTCCAGTTCTCCTTATGTTTGTATTAACTTATGTTATTTGCCAAACTTTGCAGATGGGTAGCCCCTTCAACATTCTCGTCTTCATACCCATGCACCATTTCCAAACAGCCTTTTTCCTTCACCCCTGCATCTAGTCTAGCTACAAAGTCTTTGTGACCTGTTGGACACCGTATTTTACAAAGACTTTGCCTTTCTGCTTTCTAGCCTACCACTTACAACCCAATTCCTTTCCCACCCATCTGTGTGTTCAATTCAGTACCTGAATGTGCTGGCCTGTTTTCTCTGCCAAGCACCGTTCCTTCCAATCCCTATCTCTGGCCCACTGCCATTTCGACCTTCACACTACCTCAGAGGTGCCTGACCACACCATTCTAGTTGCTCCAGTTTTTTGCCTCACCCTAATACTGCTATCATAGCCATGTGCTCCCTACACCCATGTGTTTTCAGCTTATGCCCTGCATGCCTGCCTCTAAATCTTGACCTAGCTTCTAACCTACCCCGCCTCTCTCTTCTCCCTCATTTGACTCACTTTTTAGGTTGCCAGCCCAGATAATCCCTTTTACTTCCAATCTATATTTAAATGAATTGCTGGTTTAATCATCTTTCACATCTCTAAAAGTCTGCAGTAGGAGTCTGGAAATTACATTTTTCCAGGATCCTGTCTTTTTAATGACTTTTATAATTTACAGCTTTTGTAGCATTACATTTTCACTCTTTTTCCCTATGTTTTTAATGAACCCTCGGCTTTCTGAGCAGAGCTTACTTGATGCTTGGTGACAATTGAGAATACAAGGCTGTGGACAGGTAAAGGAGCTGCTCTTTTTAACTATCGATGCATTGTGGTACAGTAGTGGCAGCGGAACGAAACCCTGCATCTCTGTGTAGTGATGTTCGTGCTTATGCGTGAAACCAAGGTTGATGTTAAGGTTGTGGTTTGGGCTTCAGAGTGCTGTACAAGAAATCAGTTTCAGGAGAACAGTGTTATGATTGCAGTACATCTTAAGAAACTTTGACTGCTTATGGTTAAAAAACAAAGTCCTGTCACTAAATTGAGGGCAATAAAGGCCATAGTGTAAACATTAAGATGCTTACAAAAAATGTAAACATAAAATATATCCCCACGTCTGAAATGAGCACTTCTCAATGCAAAGTTTAATCATATTTGATAACGATATAAATGATATTAGTGAGCAAATATGACACTCTGCTAAAGTGTCCATAGCGGACACTGGGCCACGCCCCAGCCGTGGGCTGGGGACTCATTTTTGAAGGCTCACGATCATCACTATTCTTCTCAGCATCCGACCCCCGCCAGTGGTGGTTGCTGCTCCATCTCACTCCTCCGAAATATACAAGTTGCCCTGCCCTGTCTGTTATGTTTGTAAATTTAGAGCTCATGCAGGCCGAGCTGTGAGAGGAGGTGGGCCTCACGCTGAGCCCATCAGCACTCCACCAATGGTAGACCCGACACGGCATGGAAAGTGCAAAGCCGAATCAAGCCCCAGCTCTGTCACTTACACCATACGTGTGACGCCATCCTTGGCAAATCACGGGAAATGTGTAAGGAGCACAACCGGAGCTTAGAAACCCATGGGAGATTGCCTGTTGATGGAGCTGATGTGAATGGGTCACAGTGAGGCAGTACGTGGAAGATAAGCATAAAAAAAATCCCTTGTAGTGTGTCTGTGTGTGAAAAAAACCTCACACTGTGGACACCAGTGCTCATAGTCTTGGTATGCACTGGCAAAGTCAGGCAACCACAATTGTTGCGAGGATCGGTCACCTCTGTTTCTTGTGGGTTTTTTGTGTGTATACGAGTGTTGAGGTTGGGTCAGAGGAGCGAACAAATCACTAGCTGCATAAATCTTTCCATCTGAAAGAGATTCTAGCATTTTCAGGAATTAAGGAATTTAACTGAAGAATGTCACATGCAGTTCCTTTTAAGAACAATCTGAAATCTCCTACTGGGTATGACAACCTTTGCCAGGGCTACTTTTGGCTCCCATTTTGTCCCTTGTTTCACTGAGCAATCTTCCACGAGCTAGGAGTAATTAATTTACAAATGGATTTTCTTCAGCCAGAATGAAAGCCAGGTTATTGATGCAAATCCTGTTGTAGAGATGGATGAAAAAGCGATAAGATTGTGCTCAAGAAGTGTCTGTCTATTGGTAGAAACTTCAATTCCTTATTGATGATACCTGAACTTACCAAGGTTGCCGATGTCCAGGAGTTTGGCTCTGGTGTAGGTTTGGGGGGAAAAGGGCCAGAGGTCCTGGTGCCGTCCAGCGGCTGACAGGCGCATACTGGCCTGCCTTTGGCCCGCCTTCAGAGCGCGATCGACATGCCCGCTGCACGGACACCCATTTGAGCCACTCAAGAGGGCCATTGTACAATGTGCATTGTCAGGTTCATTGTACTGTTTCATAAGTAAATGATCGGAAATATGTTTACTTCCACTTCCATTTCATTTGCCAGGCACAGCATTGCACCAGTGGAGCTGTAGCAGTTTACACGCTGTTGGCCTATTGTGTCAGCACACTAAAGTCATAAGGGTTTTTAAAAATCCTGGTGTTACTCTATGAGCAGTGTAACAAAATAACAAACTCCATAAAGCAGGGTTATGTGTTCTCGTGGAGTGAGAAGATGATGCTCCTAGACAGTTTTGCATAAAATAGGGCCCAGTGATGCATAATGAATAAAGAGTCATCCGCCAGTCTCAAGATGAGAGCAACAGTGTCACAAACCCCTCTTTATAATTATGTTTTAGTATTAAATCGGTTTTTATTGACTTTTGCACAGGAAAAACAAATCACTTGTATAATTATGTTTTTGCATAGTGGTGCACAAACACAAAATGCCAACAACACTGGTGTAGCAATGGAATACTGTACACTCAGCAGGAAGTAGCTGAATCTATCACATCTCACGCCGTATGCAAAACAGTGCACCTGCAGTCTGCTGCAAGCTGGGTAGATCAATCTTGCCTTATAAAAAAATGAATCTTCTCTGGAAATAAGTAAGTGCAGTCACGGTCTCACTTTGGAGGAGGCCTGCCATACACAGACCTCACTTCTGTGTACTAATAAAAACAAAAGAACCTTTCAAAACTGCAAAACGAGGGAGCTGGAGATGGGAAAAAAACCCTAGGTCATCACCCTGGTCCCCTCCCAGTCGCCACACCATCAGGCAGTTGCCTTAATTTGAAAATGGAGATGAAGGTGCAGTTGCTTGGCACTCAGTTCCATCAACTCCAGTAGTACACTGTAGAAGTAAAAGACTGTTCTCTGCCACAGCTGGTTGCACCTAAAATGGAGACGTAGCTGACGTGGTTAGAGTGGGTCCTGACCATGGGCCATCACTTAGGCCTCAATGCTCTGTCTCACCACACCACCATCAGAAAAGGCATCAGCCATCTACATGTGCTGGAGGTTAAAAGTGGTGTGTGGGACATCTTGCTTGTGCAGGATCCTAGGATGCAAGAGCAACTGGGAACACAGTGAGCAAGGGACCCATATCTGGGCATACCCTTGGCCACTTAGGGCGAACATAGCAAACACAACAAAATGATGGACAGGGTGCTGAAACTTTTCACTACTCACCCCTAGTCACAGATCTGGGTTTAATCCATTGTTCCGTCCATCATCTTTTTGTGTTGCATTTTCGCCCTAAGTGGTAAGGGTATGCCTAGATGTGGGTCCCTTGCTCGCTACGCCACCGGTTTCAAGCTAGCCTGGCTGGCTGATGAGGGGTGATACCCCGAAACCGGTCCTGGGATGCTTGTTTTCCGGTCCAGGGAGGAACTGGCCTGTCAGTTAGGGCTGGACAATTCCCATGGGGAGCAGGGGCAAGGCTGATTTACATTTGTCTGGATCTAAACTACAATAGCGTGGCGAGCGAGCAAAATAACGATAGATTAAACAGTGGGTGAATGTTTGACAATGTTCAGCATTCCGTCCATCATCTTTTTGTGTTGCAAAGTCTTTGATGGCCGTAAGACTTCTTAACAGGAGGCAAGCACATACAAGCCCATTGGAGAACCTTGGAAGCAGGATGTAGAAAGCAAAGTCCAATCCTTTCCCTCCCAGTACAGGAGCAGCAGCAGCAGGCCAGCACAGCAAAGCACCCAGTAAAGTGGCAGTATCTCCTGACAGCAGTCCAGCTCTTCTTCCTGACAGAATGTCCTCAACCCAGAAGTGTTTTGATGATATGGTTTCACAGGTCCAGTCCTTATACCAATTTCAGCCTTTGAAGTAGGCAATCTTCAAAGTATAGTGTTTGTAGTGGCCAAGACCCTGCCTTTCCCTGCCACCAGATACACTACAGGGGAGTAGAGACGGCTTTTTGTGAGGACAGGCACAGCCCTATTCAGATGTCCGTGCCAACTTCTCCCACCATTCCAGCTCAGGAAGACCCATCAGCCTGGTGATGGGCCATCAGGATATGCGGGGCACACCTCAGCTCCCTTTGTGTGACTGTCTAGAGTGAATGCACAAACTGGGCAACTGTCATCCTAACCCAGACGTGTCTTCCAGAGGCAGGCAGATGGACAGAAGGGTTAAAATAAAAAAATCGGCAACTTTCTAAAAGTGGCATTTTCAGACCTGCAATTTAAAAACCAACTGCACTAAAATATGTTTTTTTTTATTGTGAGTCCAGAGACACCAAACTCCAATTTTCTATCAACTCCCAATTGGTAGATACATTTGTAAGATGTTACAAGGCAGCTCCAATCCTAACCTATGAGAGAGATAGGCTTTGTTGTAGTGAAAAACGAATTTGGCGGTACTTCGCTACCAGGACATGTAAACACAACAGCTCATGTCCTATTTTTTAAATACACTGCACCCTGCCCTGGGCCTAACTTAGGGGTGACTTACATGTAATAAAAGGGAAGGTTTAGGCCTGGCAAGTGGGTGCACTTGACAGGTTGGAATTGCAGTTTAAAACTGTACACACCGACACTGCAGTGGCATGTCTGAGACATGTTTGCAAGGCTACTCATGTGGGTGGCACAATCAGTGCTGAAGGCCCACTAGTAGCATTTGATTTACCGGCCCTGGGAACACATGGTGCCCAGTACTAGGGACTTATGAGTCAATACAATATGCCAATCATGGAGAAACCAAATACCATAACATTTTAGGGAGAGAGCATATGCACTTTAGCACTGGTTAGAAGTGATAAAGTGCCCAGAGTCCTAAAGCCAACAAAAAGAAGGTAAAACGTTTGGGGGATAACCCTGCAAAAAGGGCCAGGTCCCACACCCTCCATCAGGGGAAGGCTAGTGCAGGTGTTCACTGACAACACCACTGCCATGTGGTACTGCAACAAACTGGGCAGGGTGGGGTTGTGAACCCTTTGTCAAGAGGCACTGCACTGCATCTCTAGATATGGCTGGAACATCAGGGCATATCCCTGGTAGTTCAGCACTTGGCGGGCTCTCTGAATGCCAGAGCGGACAAACTCATCCAAAGATGGCTAGCGGATCATGAGTGGTATATGCAAAGATAGAGCTCTATTCAGCACTCTCAATAGTAAATACAATAATCCAAAATGTACTGGATAAGTTTAACCATCATAAGTTTTATATTAAAACACAATTTTTTCTACGTATTGAGCAATATTACAGAGAAGGCCAATGATATCTTATCACAAAGTATAAAAAGTCACAAAAAGTCAGAGGATTTAGTGTTCAACTTGTTGGTTTATTCTTTTGGTACTCCCAGCAAGGATTTTGCCAACACGTGTTTTGTCTACTCATAGACTTTTTCAAGGCTGGAAAATTAAATACCATACATTTTGTTTGTTGTTTATACATAAAGATTTTTACAGATTTTTTACAATAATGGTAAGATTTAAAACAATCCTGAAACATGTCGATATGTTCATATTGTGGCCAAAGAATGAGTTTATAGTTTGTGCAAAAAGTACTAAGAATTTAGAAAGGGATATCCATGCTTGGATTAGGTGAAAGAAAATCCAAAAACAGCAAGTGTGTCTGGAGAAGAAAAGGGAATAAGTTGCAAAAAGAGTGAATTGTAAAGATAATCATCCCCATTAGAACACCGATAATAATGGATGAAACACGGTAGTTAACACCCTGAGAAGTGACATTAGAAAGGGATGTGAGTGAAGAGACATATTAAATCAAGCGTTATTCATGCCCACTAGATTTCTAACCTATATAATGTAATTTCAGACCCACCGATTACACGTAAAAAGTCACGATGTTCCTGAGGTGCGAATCACGAGTGGTGTCTCTATCTGGAGGTGGTGCAAGGTCTCTTTCAGCAGTGGGGAGAGCCTTGGTTAGATCTGTTCACAACTGCTGAGAATGTGCAATATCAGCAGTTTTGCGTGCTGGAGTTTACAAGGCGGCTCTAGCTCTGGAACGCTCTGTATAAGCCTGTCATTTGGGCAAGTTTGTGGCCTGGTGTGCAGAGAAACTGGTTGACACTCTTTCTGCTCCCCTCTCCCAGGTCCTTCTCTTTATCCTTTCTCTTGCCCAGCAGGGCTCTGCCCTGGACACTCTAAAGGGCTATCTTTCTGCCATCTGAGTCTTTCTGCGGTTGCCTGATCAGACATCTCTCTTCAAATCCCCTGTTGTAAATAGGTTCTTGAAAGGTTTGCAACATATGTTTCCACCTTTGCCCTTTATCATGCCTCAGTGGAACCTTAATCTGGTCTTAGCTTTTCTGATGTGCGCTCCCTTTTAGCCATTGCACAATTGTCCTCTCAGACTCCTTACCATCAAGACTTCCTTTCTGGTGGCAATAACGTCTGTCTGGAGTGTCCGTGAGGTTCAGGCTTCGTCACCCAAGCCGCTGTACCTGAACATCTACCCAGACAAATTGGTTCTTCACAGTAGAGATTCCTTTCTGCCGAAAGTTGTCACTCCTTTTCATGTAGGCCAGTCCATCACCCTGCCTACTTTTTACGCTCCACCACATCCCTCCAAGGAAGTGATTTCACCATCAGGGCCCAAAAATCTTTACCGCACGGAAGCATTCCAGTGTATGACCAACTCTTCGTGAGCTATGTCGGAGCAAAGAAGGGAAAGTGTAGGAAAGTGCCCCTTTTGACATGGTTACCCCTCCACATTTTGCCTGGTATCTGGTGCAACTTTGACTGAAAGTGCACTGGGTCCCTGCTAACCAGGTCCCCAGTAGCAGTATTCTGTACTTAACTGTACTATTGTTCCACATTTGGCACCCCTTTAGGATCCTTGTAATTTCCTAGTAAGTGGTACACCTGGTGCCTAGGGCCTTGGAACTAAAGAGGGCCCCTAAGGGCCGCAGCACAAATTGTGTCACCCTAATAGACCCCTCACCAAGCTCTCACAAAACTGCCATTGCAGCCTGCGTGTCTTAGTGCAGAGAAAAACGAAAAGTCAACATGGCACACATCCCTGTGTGCCGTGCTTACCAAGCACTGCGTGTGGTATAGGTAAGTCACCCCTGCGGCAGGCCTTACAGCCCTAAGGCAGGGTGCACTATACCCATGTATGGGCATATCTGCGTGAGTGGATATGGCCCTGTGATATCCAAGCTCACCCTTAGAAATAACAAGTGCACATGGAAGTCATGACGTATACATGGGCTAGACACTCGTGATTACGAGTTCCCCAGCTACATGATGGCTTCACTGTACCCCAAGGTGTTTGGTACCAAACACCTTGTCTGGATAAACCCACACTGATGCCAGTGCTGGGTTTATTGATAAATGCACCCAGAGAGCACCTTAGAGGTGCCCCCTGAAAACCTACCGACTACTAATGTGTTGACTGACCGGTCTCAACCAGCCAGTCACCATAAACAGGTTTCTGACCCCCTGAGGTGAGAGCCTTCGCTCTTGAAGGCCAGGAAGAAAGCCTGCTCTTGGCAGAGGTTTTAACACCTCCTCTACGCAGGATATGCATTCCAGGACGGGAAGTTTCAAAGGCCATGCCGCCTTTGTTATGCGATCCAGGCCTCTCCAGATAGTGGAGATGCTCGCCCCCTGTCCTGACCCCACTGTTTGGCGGCAAGACAGGCAGTAAAATTTGTAAGATTAGGAGGTGTACCCACATTCAGCCAGCACCTCCCCTAGGGCGGGCCAGCTGATGTGGACCCCATTTTTCAGATTCCCCCATCTGTTTTGGATGGAATTAGCATTCTAAGGTCAGGGTTATGCCCACTTCCCACTGGAAGTGGTCATATAGAGGGTGTCACACCCTAAAAGTAGGTAGCCCATTGGCTACTAGCTGTCACTCCCCTTAAACGACCCTAAATTGATTATTTAGGTGGCATCCCTGAGCCCAAGAACTCAGATTCGACAGATCAAGAGAAGGACCAAGAAGAGTCACAGCAGAGAACTGCAGCAGACCTGTGGACTTTGTCACAAAACCCTGCCCGTCCTCAGCCCTCTCTCTACAATCGCGACAAAGTGACTCGTTCTGCGAGCTGGAGAACTACCAAAGCCTTGGGTAGGATGCCAGCACTTCGAAAATTACCTACAGTCTCCCTTGGAGTAGAGAAGATACTCCCCTGCAGTACGCAGGCGCCGACAAGCAGCGTCCGGTCCACCGCCTTGCAGCCCCCCAGCCCGACCGATGCCACAGATGACAAGGAGAAGGTACTCATGCTCGGGAAGGTCAGATCTGTCGCCCCACTGAGTGCGAAGACACCAGGACCAACCGGAGCTGTGCAGTACCAA
The DNA here is from genome assembly GCA_963921515.1 of Calotriton arnoldi. Taxonomy (NCBI): domain Eukaryota; kingdom Metazoa; phylum Chordata; class Amphibia; order Caudata; family Salamandridae; genus Calotriton; species Calotriton arnoldi. The sequence continues at coordinate 4,595,827 of CAWUFW010000063.1, forward strand.
CCCCCGGGGTACCGGACACCCTGCACCAAACACCAACAGTGAGAGTCCAGTCCGGATCCTTACTGTTTCAGGACCAAGCAGCCATCGAGGGATGTCAGCATCACTGAGACCCCCTTCGTGGGTGGCCCACCTGCCTTGATTTCTCCTCTGCCAGCTGTTTATCCCTTACCATGAGGAGCATCTTTGCGCACCCAGCTCAGCTGGTTAAACCACTCTTCACCCGAGCCGCCCGGCCTGGGTCCTGATGAAACGGCTGTGCCCCCTTGCTCCAAGACCCCTTACGACCTAAGCTCCAGTTTGGGAGCTCTCTGACTTTCCCGCAAGTCCCCCTGTGCAGCCTATTTCAAGGTGATCCCCCTTCCCCGTTGCGCCCAGTTACCAGCCTCACCAGCACCCTGCTCCCGTAGAACCGGAGTGGTTCCCGAAGAACAGCTGGTATTACTTTGGACCTTGACCCACTACAACGCCAAACCCCAAAGGTGAACCCCTAAAACCCTTTCTGCATCTTTGACTTTTCCTTCCATAGGATTGCATTGTGCGTAAAAGCGCACGGGTTTGAACGTTTTACTTATTTATTTATTTTTATTTATTTATTTTTGAGGTTTTATATGTATGTATGTATGTAGGGAATTTATAGAGCGCAGGAATCACCCCCGAAGGGGTATCTGCGCGCTAACATAGAAAACAAGTCAGACAGGCACAGATTCCCATAGCTCAAGCCTTGAATAATTCCGTCTTCAGGAGTTTTCTGAAGCGAGCAAGACTAGGACATTTACGTAAATCCTCTGGCAGAGAATTCCAGTATTTTGGAGCCAAATAAGCAACAGTTTTGCCTCCAGATCGTATTTTCTTAAAACGAGGGACCACCGGCAACCTTTTCCCTTCCGATCTGAGACACTGGTTCGGGCAGTACACTTTGAACTTATCCGCCATATAGCTCGGGCTAGTACCATAAAGAGCTCTGTGAGCAAAGCAACAGAGCTTAAACTTTATTCTCTGGCGGATTGGAAGCCAATGGAGAGATTTCAGTAATGGCCCGGGGGAGGTGCGGGGTGGTTTGTTAAGAGCTAGGCGAGCGGCCACATTCTGGACGATCTGCAGTCTACTAAGAAAGGACTCGTTCGCGGATGCCAATAAAGCATTACAATAGTCCAGGCGACCAATAATCAAAGCCTGAATTAGGGTTCTACGGACAGTGAGGGGTAGCCACATGAACACTCTGCGCAAAAGGCTCAAGGTATGATAGCAGGTCCCGGCAGTGGTCATGACTTGATCCTTCATCGATAGCCGTACATCCAGCCGGACCCTTAGATTTTTTGCCACCGAAGTTGGAGAAGGGGCGGGGCCTAACACTGTCGGCCACCACTCAGGGGACCAGGAAGTTTGTGCAGCACCAAACAGCAGGATTTCTGTTTTGGTCGCATTTAACTGCAAGAAGTGTTCAGTCATCCATTCAGCTATGGCTGACATGCCATTAGCAAAGCGCTGATCGACTAACTCCGTGTCCTTATCAAAGGACAGGAGTAATTGTGTGTCGTCAGCGTAGGAGAACGGCGTAAAGCCGTACTCTCGGATGACTTTAGCAAGGGGGGCCACATAGATGTTAAACAAGGTAGGGCTCAGACAGGAGCTTGCTGGACCAGAGGTATCAGAGCGCTTTACATGATAGTTGCGGTAAGAAACAAAATTTCAACAGCAAGGAATTTCAACAAGTTAACAAAAAAGAGACGGCTTGTAAATATACAAAACACATAAAAACATATAGTTAGAGCAAGAGCTATATACATATATGACAGGTAGGGTCAAAACTAGGGTGCAGGTTAAGACCCCCAATGTTTATTGAGGAGGTGCAATTTGAGGTCTTTATTAAAGCTGAAATAGGAAGGGTTGCATCGCAGGTGTTTGGGGCATTTCCGGAGAAGGAGCGGGATTGTGTGGATTTCTTTTTTAGCAGGGGTGGGACAAGGAGGAGAGAGTTAGTGCTTCTCAGAGGTCGTGTGCTGCCTGCTACGCAGAGTTTATTGGCGAGGTATGGCGGTGTATTTTGATGGAGGGCTTTGTGAATAATGCAAGCATTTTTGTAGGTGGATCTGCCTTCAATGGGGAGCCATTTAAGAGTTTTGAGGGCTGGGGAGATGTGGTTGAAACGTTTGCAGTCGGTGATGAGCCTGGCTGCAAGGTTGAGAACAGATTTGAGTGGAGCTAGGTGGACTTTGGGGATTCCGGTGAGGATGGCGTTGCCGTAATCGATTCGAGAAAGGACCAGAGATTGAACTACTAATTTAAAGTCTTCGGATGGAATAAAGGGCTTGATTTTCTTGAGACGACGGAGAGTGTAGAGGGTCCTTTAGCCGAATTTTTGATGTGAGCATTGAGATTTAGGTTATTGTCGATGGAGATACCAAGAGATTTGACTGAGTTGGACAAGGAGAGTGAGCAGTTGAGGGCATTAAGGTCGGAGATCCAGGTTTGAATGGGGAGAGGGTTAGTTTTAGGGGAGAAGAGAATGATTTCAGTTTTTTAGGGTTGAGTTTGAGATGGTTTTAATTGGAACCAGGATTGGATCTTAGTGAGGGTGTTGTTAAGGTGTAGGATGTCAGCGTGGGTTTTGATCTTATAGTAAAGTTGGGTATCATCAGCATAGAGGTGGTAGTTGATTCCAGCTTGTTTTAGAATAAGGGTGAGGGGTTCCATAAAGAGGTTAAAGAGAGATGGATAGAGGATAGATCCCTGGGGGACTCCTAGGGAGACCAGAATGGGGTTAGATAGACAATCCTGAATTTTGATTTGCTGTGTTCGATGTTGTAGGTAGGAGACAAACCATTTGTGGGTAGTACCATTGAGGCAGAAGCGATCTCTGAGCACATTAAGTAGGGCAGAGTGGTTAACAGTATCAAACGCTGCGGAGAGATCAAGGAGGATAAGTAGACATGTCTCGCCATTATCGAGGGAGTGGTGGATGTCATCAACAATGTTTAGCATGGCAGTTTCGGTGCTGCAGCCTTTCCTAAAGCCTGATTGTAGGGGGTCCAGTAATTTGAAATTTTCGATGTGTTTGTCTAATTGGAGCAAGACACATTTTTCGAGGGCTTTAGAAAGAAGAGGGAGGTTAGAGATGGTGCGGAGATTGTTTAGGTCATTGGGGTCGGTATTGGGGTTTTTAATAATGGGGGAGATTTGACCAAGTTGAAGGGAGATAGGGACACATCCTGTGGCAAGGAGGTGTTGATGATTGTGGTCCAAGATGGGGCAATGATGTGTTTTAGGTCTTGGATAAGGTTTGAGGGAGGGGTCTTTGGTATGGGAGGACGGTTTAAGTTTAGCAATGATGTTGAGAACTTTGTGCTCTGTTACAGGGAGGAAATTATGCCAGGAGGCATTGTTTTTAAGTTGTGAGTTTGGGTGGTTGGGTACAAGAGGAGTAGTTGTGGGAAGGAGTGGGGAGTAGTTTACTTACCTGTGAATATTTCTAATGAAAACAGTACTTACCTTTGAACAAAGTTCTTGGTTTTGAAACATATGTAAAAAGAAGTGTTATTTTTCTAATTTGGTCTCGGATTTATTCTTTGAGTGTGTGCCTTATTTATTGCCTCTGAGAGTACAACAAATGCTTAGCACTAGCCTCTGATAAGCCTAACTGCTAGCCCACACTACCACAAAAGAGAGCATTAGTATTATATACTTTAGCCTCTGTAAACCAATTGGGGACCCACTGAACTCTCTGCCCAGTGTTCTTTATTTTAGTACACTATATAGAGAGACAGCTTCCTACAGAAAGGCTGTGCAGAAACTGACTTTCTCCAGATGGATCATGCTGTGCATTAAAATCTGCTACGCATTGGTCAAGAAGTAACCCCATGATGATTTGCATGCTCATTCCACCAAAATCAAGGCTGCAACCACTGCGTTAGCATGTGGAGTCCCCGTCCTTCACATCTGCGAGGCAGCAATCTGAGCCTCTCTACACAAGTTCTCAAAACACTACTGCCTGGACAGTCGGGTCCGTAGGGACAGGCACTTTGCCCGTTTGATCCTGCAGGAATTTTTGGTGTGAAATTGTTTCGCAGACCCACCTCTGGGGAGGTATCACTTGGGTATCTATTCTAAAGTAAGGAATCTGCGGCTAGAAGTCTCTATCAGATGAACAAGTTACTTATTTTCGATAACACCTTATCTGATAGAGACTCTGTCTATCAGCAGATTCCTCCCCGACCCACCCATCATCCATGCTCTGCGAACGGATTTCTAGGGACAGGGCTTTTCCCTTTCAGGGCCCTAGTTTTCCACACCAGTCATTGTTCTTCGTGGCGGCGCACTCCTGGCGTGGAAAGTCATGAAAAAAGCTGACGTCAGTGGTCTCGGGTGGCGCCTATATAGGTACAGCGCACGCCACTTTTGGCCCAGACGACGCTGAAGATGCCATGTGGAGCCGAACGACGGCACCTAACGGTGCGCAGTGGTACTGCTCACAAAAAATTTCCAGATCCGTTCTGACGCCTGGGGAAAATTCTAGGGTAAGGAATCTGCATCTAGATAGAGTTTCTACCAGAGTAGGTGTTACCAAAGGTAAGTAACTTGTTCGACTGGGCAGAAAATAGGTTCGGGTACTAAATTAAAAGTGGCCACCATTAGCGAACCTGATAGCTAAAAAGTGGCCCACATTTGCAAATCAGGGCATTTTTAAACTTGTAAAGACATGCTGTATAAGTATTTTGCAAGGTTTGGTAAACTGCATGCATTTGTTCTTGCTGCAGGCAATGTTTGTGGCAGTATCGGGGAAATCAACAGTAAAAACCAGCCCACAAGACCATAAAAGAGGCCCACGAACAACCAGAAACAACCAGAAAAACAGCCCATACACTGATTTGTGAGACCAGCCCTTCTGGCATTGCCCGATTGCCCTATAGGCCAGTCCGACCCAGCCTTCTTAGGCACAGGCATTGCGGGCCTCTATATTCTGAGATGTACACAGCTTGCCTTGGGATCCCAGTTGCTACACGCACAAGGGTACATGACTTTGCTCTTTGGACTCCTATCTATCCTCTGCATGAGCAGAGGCATCCAAATTCTGCACTAGCAGGCAGTACACATTGGTTGCACTCTACCCTCATCTTCCTCTCCCATTCTGAGATCCCATGCGATCCAGATACACTTTGTTCCAAAAGGTGTGCCGGTAGTCCATGGCCACATTGCTGGATTGACACTTTACCGCAAACAACTTTTTGTGCCAACTCTCATTGTTTGAGTCGGATAGATTGTGGGCCGCAGCTGAAGTGCTTCTGGAAGGCATACCAAAGCAGAGGAAATAAGGGGTAAATGAGATTGTGTTTTCAACTATCACGAAGTGTGTGAGCGCCTCCTCGGTGGGTCTAGTAATCCCCCACCTGGCTCTGCACACATCCAAGAGGGACTTGCTGTATAATTATGCTCTACTTGCCGTGAGTAGTGGTGCTACAAACCAACGTGTTGCTAGGAAACAGGTCAGCGCGTGGAAAGTTTTAAATATCTTTCTTGGAGTTCCCCCTTCCCAAAACACAATCGGAAAAGAGCAAATTTAATCGCAGTGATTAGGAATTCAGTGTTTCGCGATCCTCATTTTCCCGGTCCTCGCCTGCCCGTAATTCGCATTCCGTGAGCGCCCCTCGGCCTCTGGGGGATGGGGATGTTGTTCTAATCCCAGCGATACATTTATCTGAGCACTTCAGCTTCTGCAATTTTCTAGTTAACTAGTGCGTGAAAAATATGAGCCAATATATTGGCATTTATGTATAAAGAAATGTCCTATTTAACTCGAAGGCCTGGCATATAAGTGTCCCATCTTCACTGCGTGTTTCTAAATCCGTGCCTCCCTGGGCTACTCTCTGCCACCCTGAATCCCATTATATCAGGGTTAGGAGCACATTTTGGTACATAATGAATGTATACATTATAACAGTTTATGACACATTCGGGACCACAATAATCTGGTTAAGGAAAATGAAATCATGCAACATTTCCATGCCGCTTTAACAATATGTAAGGTTTATTTAAGTACATCGCTGGCATTTCTTTTGAGTCATTTTTGGAGGGAAGTGTCTGAAAAGGTATTTTCTCAACCACGCCTGCGGTCCAACATACGGGCTTAGGGCAGTGCTTAGTTTGTAATAGAATAAGTACTGGCCCCAAAGTTTTGCTCTGAAGCTCTCGGCTGGTGTTATGTTATGTTATGTTATTATAATTTGTATAGCGCGCGTATACCCTTAGGTGTCTTGGCGCTTCCGGTCTTCAAATTACATTACAACCACTGATCCTAAAAGAGCCATGTCTTTAGCTGCTTTCTGAACTCCAGGAGGGAGGGAATTTTCCTAAGATAAAGTGGGAGAGAGTTCCATTCCTTTATGGTATTGTAACTAAAACTCCTCCCACCCCAATTCGTTTTTAATTCTAACAGTAGGCATCAAATTTAAATTTGCCGATCGTAGAGATCTATTGGGGGAATACCATCTGAAGAGGTCCCATAGAAATTTCGGACCTTCTTTGTAAAAGGCCTTGTGAGCGATACAAAGCGCCTTAAATTTTACCCGCTGACCGATTGGCAGCCAGTGCAGGTCCTGAATCCCTTTTGTCACTGACTGATACTTGGGGATATCCAATATGAGTCTTGCTGCAGCATTTTGTACCATTTGCAATTTTCTAAGGAGAGAGGATTGAATGTTAATATAAAGGCCATTGCAATAGTCAAGTTTTGATAAGACTAGAGAGGTCACAACTGTCTTTCTAGATTCTTTAGGAATAAAAGGAAGTATTTTTTTAAGGTTTTAATCATGAAGTATGTGGAAGACACCACTGTGGACACTTGGGGTTTCAGGCTCAGTTTGTCATCTATAATAACGCCAAGATTTTTAGCCTTAATTACAGGTGAAGGTGGGGGCCAAGATTGTCTGGCCACCACTCAGGGGACCAAGGTGGAGAAAGATTACCAAACATGATCACTTCCGTCTTGCTTGAGTTCAATTTCAAGCAGTGATTGCTCATCCAGCTACTTAATTTAATCATACACTCGTGAAGTTTTAGAGAATGATTGATATCCTTGGCTATTGTCGAGATTACCAACTGGGTATCATCGGGCGTAGGTGGTAGGGATCAAATTGAAACTTCTAATCAATGGTGCCAATTCAGCCACGTAAATGTTAAAAGCGTAGGGCTCAATGATGAGCCCTGAGGGACCCGCATGGCAGTATAAAGGTGCCGACTTAAATTTGCCTAGGTGGACAGATTGGGATCTTTCTGATAAAAGGATGTCAACAGGGAGAGGGCTGCTCCTCCTATCCCTATTGTTTTTAATCGCTGGACCAGAAGAGCATGGTCAACAGTATCAAATGCTGCGGATAGGTCCAGCAGTATAAGAACTGCTGACCCACCGCAATCCAAAGAGGATCGAATTTCTTCCGTGGTTTTAATCAAAGCCGTTTCCGTACTATGATTGGCTCTAAAACCGAACTGGCTGTGATCTAAAACTTGGCTGTCTGCGATAAAAGTAGAGAGTTCTACATTTAAAATTTTTTCAATTATCTTTGCAGGCAAAGGAAGTCTTGCAATAGGTAGATAATTGGCAGGGTCAGTTGAATTCAAATTAGCTTTTTTTTAGAAGAGGCAAGATACAAGCCTGTTTCCATATAGTGGGAAAGATCCTTGTAAAATCATCTGGTTAAACAGCTTAGACAAATAAAGTCCCATGAATTGGCTAATACTATGTAATATTCTAGGGGGACAAGGATCTTCTGGTGAACCTGATTTGGCCATGGAAATAGATTTAGCTATTTGAATTGCTGATGTGGGAGTAAAATTGAGAAAAGACAGATTGGCAGTGTCTTCTTGCTCTATATTAATGTGTGACTTGGAGTGGGCAAATTGGTTAAAAATTTGATCTACCTTAGATTTAAAAGTATGAGCAAGAATATCACAAAAATCTTGACTATGATTAGCAGACTCCTCTTTCATACCTGAGGTCAAAAGTTGTACAGTTTGAAAGAGTTGTTTGCTGGAATTCCCAGCTTTTTCTATCTGTGATGTGTAATATTGGCTTTTCTCAGAAATCAGCTGGTGTGCTGAATACAAAGACTATGTAGTCTTGATTCCACGCCATGCCTCTTTAATCCACCTGCGGACACTTTATCTCGCTCTTGCAGGCTTTTTCTATCTGGGATTTCTTTCTTTGTCACTGCTTCTCCGTCTTTTTCTTCCTTCTTCTTTCCCCCTTTAATGTTTTTTCCTTCACTTGCTCTGCATCAAAGTCTGTTGAGGAAAAATAAGTGCCGATAACCAAAAATAAGTGACAGTGGGCCCCACCTGCAACCATCGGCTCAAATTAAGCACCAGCTTAGGGTTACACTCCAAGGGCTCGATTTATATGTTGGCAGTGAGGGAGCACCCTTGCAACAGTGACGAAGTTCCTGTCCCCCCAACATTATGGTGCTTCTGCCACATTTAGATTTGGGCAGACCATCGGTTTGTCAAACCCCTCCGAAGGCCTGACAGAGTACGGGCCGTCGGAAGTTTGGCTGTATGTCCACCCCAATATAGATGTGTGGACATTTAGCTGAATTTCAATGTCCGTCATCGCCAGGAAATACCTGTCGGTAAGGAGCATTGAAAAGTGCTCAGTGCCCCCTTGCCATGATAAGATACTCCCATGGTAAGGGGGCGTTGTTTTTTTAATTTTCAATTAGAAAATTTCACTTTAGGATTTTCTTTTTGACATTAAAAAAGAAAAGCATCGTAAGTTTGCCGTACGGCTCTGTCATTTTGATGGTCGTCCATGAAACCTAGAATTCATTACCGCCGTGATGATGGTTCCTGTCAATGCCAGAAATGTCTGCTGAGCCAGTGGACATTTCTAAATTTGGCAGGCAGCACCTCCATCAGGGTGACGGAGTGATTTACTCCGTCGCCCTGGCGAATAAACGGACTGCCCACCAATACATAAATCGGGACCTTATTCTTTGAGAGTACAAAGTGATGAATGCAAATGGTATGGTGACACAAAAAAAAAATCTGCTATCTGGTACTTCTGGGACCGACCTCAGACACCATCACCCTACCTCCTAATTTCTGTGCAGTTCTCAGATTTGTTCCATGTGCAGAAGATCAAATAATTCCCCAGTGAAATATCTTATTGTGGTATCACTGAACACAGGGTAACAAAATGTATATAGTAAGATTCAGCTTTCAGTAAAGCCATTGTGCCTACATTGTACATTATATCTGAAAGAAACATGTAGTGATAGATTCCTTACCTTAGAATATCCCCAGGCGTCAGTCTGGATCCGGAAAGATTTTCGTCCGCAGTACCCCTGCGCGTCGGAAGGTGGCGTCGTGCGGCTCCGCGTCCGTCGTAGGCGTCGTGATCGCCGGGATGACGTCGCGGCAGCTACTTAGACGCCGCCCTCGCTGCGCTGGCGTCAGTTCTTTCTTTTTCCGCGCCAGCAAGCGCAGATCCGGAGAGAGCGGTACCCCCAGTCTTTTTTGACTGAGTTTTTGAGATTTTTGTCTCACCTTTTTGAGTCGATACGACTCCTGGTGCAGTTAGGGATGCCCGGGTTTAAGTCTTGCGAGGACTGTCATCGGATGATGTCGGTGACGGACCCGCACCGCGTGTGTCTCTTCTGCCTGGGGCGCGAGCACGACCCCAAGTCGTGCCCCGACTGCCGGTCCATGGCACCGAAGTCTTTGCGGGAGCGGTCCCAGCTGCTTGAAGCCCGGCAGTCGGCTCCGCGCCGTGAAAGGTCCCGGTCCAGAGGAGGTCGAGGACCGGTCGCAGAGCCACCACCTTCGGAAGTCGTCCGAATCGAAGTCTTCGCACTCGGGGTCAGGTAAGGCGAAGCGCCAAAAGAAGTCGAAGAAACGTCATCGTTCCCCGACTTCCCCTCGCCAGTCGCGCGACTTGGCTGAGGGTGTGGGTGGTGCCACCCCCGCGGCTCCGGCGGAGCCTATGCAGTCGCCGGTGACCTACCCGCCCTTCCCGGGTTCATCGGCGACTCCGGCCCAGGTGCAGGAATTCCTATCCGCTATGGCTCACCTATTTGGGCCGTCGGGCCCCTCTGGTGCGCCTTCGGGCCCCGCGGGCCCGACTGGGAGTCCTCGCCCTTTGGCGCCGGCGGCTCCGGCCCCGGCACCACAGGACTCCCGTGGATCCCGTCGTGGATCCCGGTCGACGCCTGTTGACCTCGTGACACCTCCACCGACCCCACCGGCACCACGTTTCGCGTTGCCCGGCACGCCGGACGACGTCGTCCCCTGTTTCAGCCCCAAAGTGGAGACGGTGCCGGAACGGTGTCGACCGACGCCGATTCCGACGCCGTTTGGGAATCTGTTTCCCTATCTCCATCCTCCTCCTTTTAGGCCTGTACAACAGCATGAGGAGGAAGGGGAGGATTGGGAGGGGTCTGAGGACCCTCTCGCTGCTCAATGCGAGTATGACACGGACTGGGCAGAGGAGTTGGGGGATGCCAGTGGTCTGGACACCTCTCCAGACCTTGGCATGCTGTCTCCTCCTACCGTGGCTACGGAGGAGGGTGCTTCTTTTTCTGTGGTGTTGCGTAGGGCAGCCGGGGCTCTCCACCTCGAGCTACCTACTGTGGCTGTCAGGACTAACCTCCTGACGGAAGTGTTTCAGCCAGCAGTTACCTCTGCGGAACCACTGCTGCCCTTTAATGACGCACTTTCGGACGTTCTTTTGGGCTCTTGGTCCAGGCCCAACACAGGGGCTCCTGTGGACAGGAACATGGCCTGACGCCATCGCCCGGCCCCGGGCGACCCCATCTTCCTCTCCCAACACCCCACCCCTGAGAGCTTGATTGTCCAAGCCTCCGCTTCCCCAAGCGCATTCCCTACCGCACCCCCGGACAGGGAATCCAAGAGGCTGGAACAATTTGGGAAGAAGGTTTTTTCTTCCGCCAGTCTAGGGCTGCGGTCGGTGAACACCGCATGCCTCTTGGGACGTTATTCTCACTCTCTGTGGGATACGGTGGCGCAGGTGCTGCCTCGGTGTCCGGAGGAGGCTCGGACACTACTCTCCCAGGCTATTGCTGAGGGGAGAGATGCAGCCAAGTTCACGATCCGTTGTGGCCTTGACACCGCCGACTCGCTGGGCAGGGCGATTTCCACAACAGTGGCGCTCCGCCGCCACGCCTGGCTGAGAACAACTGCCTTCTCGGGGGATGTCCAAAACACTTTGATGGACATGCCCTTTGATGGCATTCGCCTCTTTGGCAACAAGGCAGACAGTGCTTTGGAGAGATTTAAGGACTCACGGGCTACGGCCAACTCCTTGGGCCTTTCGGCCACACGGCCTCCTCAGCCTTCTGCCTTTCGCTCCTTTCGTGCTCGCGGAAGGGGCAACCCACCACGTTCGCAACAGAGCCACAGGCCGGCGCAACAGTCCACGCGCGGCCGCGGACGTGGGAACCGCCGCGGCGGTTCAGGGGGCCAGCGGGCGGGTCAGTCCACCACCACCCCAGCCACCACTGCCTCCAAACCTTCCTAGTCCGACCTTTCAGGCCCACCAAACGCCAGTGGGTGGAAGGCTTCGCCATCACCTCCCCCACTGGCGCTCCAGCACGTCGGACAGGTGGGTTTTACAGATAGTCCGAAGGGGCTACCCCCTCCCCTTCGAGACTACCTGTCCAGCCATGCCACCTCAATACCACCCCATGTCGGGGGATCACTTGGCACTTCTCCAGCAGGAAGTTGTGGCCCTCTTGGCCAAGGGGGCCATAGAGTGCGTTCCAACGCCAGAAGTAGGTCGTGGTTGTTATTCCCACTACTTTCTGATTCCAAAGAAGGACAAGGGCCTGCGTCCTATCTTGGATCTTCGGAACGTCAATCTCTTCCTCCGAAAGGAGAAGTTCAAGATGCTCACACTTGCTCAGGTTTTGTCTGCCCTAGACCCACAAGACTGGATGGTAGCGTTGGACTTGCAGGACGCTTACTTTCATATACCCGTCCTGCCGGCCCACAGGCGTTACCTGCGGTTCACGGTAGGCCACGAGCATTTTCAGTTCACCGTGCTTCCTTTCAGCCTTACCAGCGCCCCTCGGGTGTTCACGAAAGTGATGGCGGTGGTCGCAGCTCATCTGCGCAGATCAGGAGTTTCAGTCTTCCCCTATCTCGACGACTGGTTGTTGAAGGCGGGCTCGCCCCAGGCAGTCGTCTCCCACCTCCAGACTACGGCCGACCTCCTGCATTTGCTGGGGTTCTCCATCAACGTGCCGAAGTCGCACCTGATTCCCTCTCAGAAGCTCCTCTTCATCGGAGCAGTTCTGGACACAGCGCAGTTTCGGGTCTATCCTCCCGAACAGCGAGTCTGCGATATTCGGGCTATGATTCCAATCTTTCAGCCTTTGTCCTGGGTTTCGGTCAGGATGACCTTGAGGCTGCTGGGCCTCATGGCCTCCTGCGTCCTGCTGATCAATCATGCCAGATGGCATATGCGGGCTCTGCAGTGGGACCTGAAGTTCCAGTGGGCGCAGCATCAGGGGAATCTGTCCGATTACGTCCAGATCTCGGAGGGCACTGCAAGACAGTTGCAGTGGTGGCTCACGAACCAGCATTGGGTCAGCGGCAGATCCCTCTCCCTTCCCCAACCGGAGCACACAGTGGTGACGGACGCGTCCCTCCTGGGATGGGGCGGCCACATGGGAGAGGCGGAGATCAGAGGCCTCTGGTCTCCGTCGGAGTCCAAGCTCCATATCAACATTCTGGAGCTCCGGGTGATCCTACTTGCACTCAAAGCATTCCTTCCCTCTGTCAAGGGGAGAGTAGTGCAGGTGTTCACAGACAACACCACCGCCATGTGGTACTGCAACAAACAGGGCGGGGTGGGGTCGTGGACCCTATGTCAGGAGGCTCTGCGCCTCTGGACATGGCTGGAACATCAGGGCATTTCCCTGGTGGTTCAACACCTGGCAGGTTCACTGAACGCCAGGGCGGACGAACTCAGCCTCAGGTGCATGATGGATCACGAATGGCGTCTTCACTCGGACGTGGCGCAAGGTCTCTTTCAACAGTGGGAAGAGCCTTGGTTAGATCTATTCGCCACCGAAGAGAACGCGCAATGGCAGCAGTTCTGCGCGTTGGAATTTCCAAGGCGGCACTCGCTCGGCATCGCTTTTCGTCGCGAGTGGAGTTGCGGTCTATTGTACGCCTTTCCGCCTATACCACTTCTACCCAGAGTGCTGAAGATCAGACGCGACCGGGCCCAAGTCATTCTTGTGGCTCCGGACTGGGCTCGAAGAGTTTGGAATCCCGAGCTACTCAGTATGAGCGTGGATCCCCTGATCCGACTGCCTCTTCGGGAGGATCTTCTGTCGCAGCAGCAGGGGACGGTCCTCCACCCGAACCTGTCCAGCCTCCACCTCCTTGCGTGGAGATTGAGCGGCGACAGTTGATTCCATTTCACTTGCCTCCCAAAGTCTGTGATGTCATTCTGGCAGCCAGGCGTCCCTCCACTAAATCGGTATACGCCTGCAGGTGGAACAAATTTGTGGCATGGTGCACACCAAAGGCTGTGGATCCCCTTTCTGCCCCTCTTTCTGAGGTCCTACTGTTCCTTCTCTCTTTAGCCCAGCAGGGCTCTGCTCTGGGCACTATCAAGGGCTACCTTTCTGCAATTTCAGCCGTTCTCAGGCTACCTGATCAGCCCTCTCTTTTCAAGTCCCCTGTTGTAAATAGATTTCTCAAAGGCATTACTCACCTTTTCCCTCCTATTCCGTTTGTGATGCCACAGTGGGACTTGAATCTGGTTCTTACTTATTTGATGTGCGCTCCCTTTAAGCCGCTTCACAACTGTCGTCTTCGTTTATTAACCTTGAAGACTGCTTTCCTGGTTGCCATCACCTCCGCTAGGCGTGTGAGTGAGCTCCAGGCTCTTTCATGTAAACCTCCTTTTCTGTCTGTTTATCCGGACAAGGTTGTGCTACGCACACGTCCATCCTTTTTGCCAAAGGTTGTTACTGCCTTCCATCTCGGGCAAACTATCACCTTGCCCACTTTCTTTCCACCTCCGCACCCTTCCAGAGAGGAAGAGAGGCTCCACCGTCTGGACCCAAAACGTGCGATCTCATTTTACCTCAACCGCACACAACAGCTATTTGTTGGCTACGTAGGCGCCAAGAAAGGCCGGGCTGTACACAAGAGGACTATCTCCCGCTGGGTTGTCTTGTGTATAAAAGCCTGCTATTCTCTAGCTAAAAAGGAGCCACCGGTGGGGCTGCGCGCCCATTCTACCAGGGCAACAGCAGCTACTACTGCATTGGGACGTGGTGTCCCCCTGCAAGACATCTGTCAGGCAGCCACATGGGCCTCGCTGCACACTTTTACTAAGCATTATTGCCTTGACAGCCAAGTCCGGAGAGACGGCTTCTTTGGCCGTTCTGTTCTCCGTGACTTTCTGGTGTGATCTTGGTTTGCAGACCCACCACCGGGGTTGGTATTGCTGGGGTATCTATTCTAAGGTAAGGAATCTATCACTACGTGTTTCTTTCAGATGAACAAGTTACTTACCTTCGGTAACGATATATCTGTAAGAAACATTAGTAGTGATAGATTCCTTACCGCCCCACCCATCCTCCCCGTTCTGCGAACTGATTTCTAGGGTTAAGGTCATCCCTTTCAGGGCCCTCGTTGCAATGCACCAGTTGTCAGTATCTTGCATGGCTCTGCGTTCCTGGCGCGGAAAGTCGTGTACAGAACTGACGTCAGCGCGCGAGGGTGCCTACGACGGACGCGGAGCCGCACGACGCCACCTTCCGACGCGCAGGGTTACTGCTGACGAAAACTTTCAGGATCTAGACTGACGCCTGGGGATATTCTGAGGTAAGGAATCTATCACTACTAATGTTTCTTACAGATATATCGTTACCGAAGGTAAGCAACTTGTTCGTTAGGGAGGTGAGTGGAAAAGTACATGCTTTACTCCACCTGCCTATGATGAAAGCATCTGTTTTGTGATGCCAACAAACATAGTGAATGTAGACACATGGTTATGTGGCTTGTGTTTACTTCAAAAGCAATTTAAATAGACTATCAGAAAAATAGAGAATTACTTTCCTTATAAATAGTGTGATGTGTCTGAGTAGAATAACCTAGATCAGACAGAGTTGAGGACAATAGAAGATTTTTCCCTGTCCCCATCATGAAGTACAAGTTGTGTGTGGCATCTATGGTCACTTCTCCCATTGATGCAACAATTAATAAAGCACCTAGTGTTCTCTGCAAATCATTGTGAAAGCTGATTTGTAGTGCAGCTGTAGGCGAGTAAAAGAACGATGGATTCAACACAGATCTCTTGACTGGGGGTGAATGTTTGATGTACTCAGCATTCCGTCCATCATTTGTTGCTGTAGCACTTTTTGCCCTAAGTGGGATGGGTATGCGCAGACGTGGGACTCTTGCTCGCTGCACCACTGGATTCCAGCTAGCCTGGCTGATGAGGGGTGAAACCCCGAAACCAGTCCCAGGATGCTTGCTCCCGGTCCAGTGAGGACCCGGCTTGGCATTGGATGGTTCCCATGAGGAGTAGGGTCAAGACTAATTTGCATATGGCTGGGTCCAAATTGGGGTGGCATAGTGAGCAATGGATTTAATTCAGATCTCTTGACTGGGGGTGAATGTTTGATTTACTCGGCATTCCGTCCATCATTTGTTACTGTAGCAAGTAGGTGTAAAATAGGGCAGGCAAAAAGGCATTGTCATAAAGTACAAGTTACTTACCTTCGGTAACGATGTATCTGGTAGAGACGATTCTAGCTGCAGATTCCTTAAAGTAGAATTATCCCCAGGCGTGGATCCGGAAAATTTTGCCACAGCATCCCTGCGCGCTGGGGGGGGGGCGTGGCACCACACGACTCCGCCCTGACGCTGTCCGTGGACGTGACGTCAGCGAGGTCACATAAGTCCCACCCCAGCGCGCTGACGCCAGTTTTCCTCGGAGAACTTTTCCGCGCCACAACGCGGAGCCATCACAAACAAAACTGGGAAAGCATGGGAACAGTGTGCGAAAAGCAGTGAAACAGAAAGGGAAGAGCGAATGGTGAAGGACAGCACCATGAGGGACAGTGCCAGGCACTGTGTCACTGAAAGGCATGGAAGGGAAAGAGCAGAGTACCGCCTCTGAGAAGCAACCCTGCAAAGCCAAAGCGATATCCACCCTAGAGACAGAAAAAACAGGTGAAAAATGCCATAACAGATGACAGAAAGTCTGCAACCACAAGCTATAACAGTGAAGGGCAACAAGCCGGAACAGAGGAGGAACGACAAATGACCCCAAGACAACACCACCAAGGAGTGTCACATCCCCTGCAAAGAGCCAAGGGCTGAGGCACAGCCAAGAGACCCTAACCCAGAGGACTGCAGAGGAGTCAGAAACCCCAAGCAATGAGAAAGGGAGAAGAGCATGAGTAGACCCCACACTGGAATAACCAGGGTGGAGGGACGCAGAAAGACATGTAAACCCACCGTCCAAGTACCAGAAAGGAAGGGGTGGAACAAGAAACAGAACGAAGCATCCCGCCAGGAAGGAAGTGAAAGAGGAGACCACGCAGAAGACAAGCCACCCTGAGGGAGGCGATTGCAGAAGACCAAACTGAAGGTCCTCGCAGAACGGGGAGGAAGGGCGGGCCGTGAAGGAATCTGCGGCTAGAATCGTCTCTACCAGATACATCGTTACCGAAGGTAAGTAACTTGTACATCTGATAGAGACTACTAGCCGCAGATTCCTTAACGTAGAATAGATACCCTAGCCATACCCAGAGGGGAGGAAGGTCTGCGAGAGAATCTCACCAGCTTGGAAGAACACAGGACCCCAACAGGGGATGTGTCATGGGGACAGGAAGGACGGCCCAGCCCCCAACAAGCAGCGGAAGAACAAGGAGAAGGGAAGGCCAGGATACCACCAGCCTACCCGAGAGGCCAAGGGTGTCCGCCAGAGAACCCGGAGGGACAGGCGGCACCAAGAGAGTATCAAAGAAGAAAAGAACCACCCGCGAATCCAAGGAGAAGAGGTGGAAACGGGGGCAGAGCCCGCCGCAGGAGCAGGAGCTGCCCCACAGCCGAGAAGCGCAGACGTGAGAAGGAAGACACAGTCACGCAAGCCCCAGCAGAGCGACGGACAGGAGCACACGGGTACACGCCAAGACCCACAGGGGTGGACCATAACGTCCAGGCGTGCGCAGCCGGCAGCTGGTACAGACCATGAAGAAGAGCCCAGAACAAGTCGAGCGCAAGACCAGGACCGAGGCAAGGGAGCCCCCCGCACAAGCCCCAAAGAAGGACCGTCCCAGTGGCACAACCCGGCCCATGAAGAGAAGTGGGAAACATGTAGCACAGACCTAAAGCCGTCAACCAGAACACAGGAGAACACCAGGAATATCCTGGCCCCCCGGAACACAAGGTAGAGGACCAGGCCGAACGACGGATAACAAGGCGGAAACACCAAGACACGACGCCGTAGACGGTATGACAAAAGTCAGTCTGGCGAGCCAGAGGCTGAGGAGGGAAGGCAAAACGCACAGAGGCAGACATCCCGCGGGAACAAGGGCAAACGTACGCCAGGCAAGCCCTGCAGAAGAAGAGTCGAAACACCAGCGGATACTGAGCAGGACGGAACCTGGAGCAGCGGAAGCCGCGCGAAGGCTGAGGAAAAAAGACCGCCCCAAGCGGAATACAGTGACGCCAGGATACACGAGGGACCCAAGAAGGGATCCACGCCCGCCCAGCTTAGGACAGGGCTATACAATAGCCAACAAGTACCCCACCTAGGGTATGACACACCCAAAACAAAACAGGGGAACACCTCTCAGGGAAAAACTTGCAGCAGAGGTCAAGAACAGAAAGACCTGTGGGCATCACCACAGACGGCTAACCAATCAGCCAAAAAGGGAACACAGATGGTCCAACCTGAGGACCCATACGGCTTCACTAACCGCCAAAAAACACACACCGCAAGCGAAAAGGCCGTACCCGCAGCCAAAAGGACAGAGGGGCCAACTGAAGGACCCGAAAGGCAGTCCCAGCCCCACACAGCACACAGAGGGGCCAACCTAAACACTAGGCCCAAGGAGAAAGGCGGGACAAACGCCTCCCAGAAGACACCTGAGGACCGACAACCCGAAGGTTACGGAGGAGGATGGAGCCCCGCAAGGAGTCGCTGAATAGCGGAGTCCGCGTGGGTGTTAAATAACAGAATTCCATCAAAGGGCAGGTCAACATGACGCTCCCGAATATTCTCGGGAAAGACGCTATCCCGCAACCAAGCATGGCGGCAGAGGGCCACGGAACTCGCCATAGCGCGGGCGAGAGAATCAGAGACATCCAAGGCCGAACGGAGAAGAAAAGCAGCTAACTCCCGACCATCCAGCACATGGTGCCGCAGAGCAGCACGGACACCTTCGTGGGAGGCGCGAGACAGAAGGGACTCCGCGGAATCCCATAGGTCAGAGGTAGCCCTGGCCAACACACAAAGGGTGTTGGGCGCGCGCAGAGCAGCACTAGTGGAAGCGAAAATGTTACGCCCCCAGGAGTCCAACCACCGGGCCTCCCGTGACGGAGGGAGCAACACCGAAGGCAAGGAGGGAAAGCAGTCTGCAGGACAGGGCCCTGGGCAGATGGGTGGGAAAAAAGGCAGACTGGATCGTGCGGGGCAGGACGGTGGCGGTGGAGCAGCGGCTGAGGCACCGGATCCCCGTAGCAGGATGCCCCCAGAAGAGAGTTGTGGAGCGAAGCTTCAAGCGGAAGAAGCGGATCCCTCCACCAGAGCCCTGGTGGAGAACCTCCAACAAGTGATCAGTTGGGAGCGGAGCGACCGGATTGCCCATCTGCAAAATGCCAGTGGCCGTGGAGATGGCCCGGACAAAGGCTACACTCGCCTCCGTAGGGCGACGTGGGGGAGAGAGCAACTCTTCCGTGGGCGAAGGCTGCAAAATAAGCCGCCCGTCCCCAGGCACTGCCGGAGGAAGAAACGGCCAGCCCCTGTAGGATGGAGGACCCACGGACGAGTGGGGAGCCTGAGGGGTGTCCGAAGAAGGCGGAGAAGCCTGCGGGGCCACCAACTGCAAGGTGCGGAAGAGCGGGTCCAGGGACTGTGTACGCGGAGACGGCATAGAACCCGACCCGGAAGCCGCCGGGGAAAAAGCAACGATGCAGCGTCCAGTCTCCGGTGAAGAGGAGACAAGGAGATGACAACCCTCCGGAGAGGAGGAGTCGACGCTCCGACGCCAGGACGGCGCCGGAGAGTCCGCCATGGGCACCGGTGTGTCCTCGCACGGCGCCGAAGTGTCCACCAGGGGCGCCGAGTCGACCTCCACCACCACACGCAGTCTCGGAGAAAGGGGCGGGGTTGGAGCCGAAGCAGCCAATGAACGGCGCCGAAAAGGCGCCGGCTCGACCCCCGACGAGGCAGCCGCCTGTGCAGGGGTCCGAGAGGGACTCGGGGAGGCACCCCGGGTCCCGGCCTCCACCCGTGGCGCCGCCAGGGCCGGGGAGGAAAGCCGTCGGCGCTGGAAAGCCGCCGGCTCGGCCTCCGGTAAGACAGCCGCCTGCCCAGAGGACCGAGGGGGACTCTGGGACGAGCCGTGAGTCCCGGCGACCACCTGCGACACCACAGGGAACTCTGCGGGGTTTTGCGGTGAGGCAGGGACGCCGTGGGCCGAAGAGGGGAACCCCGGAGGGCCGCACCTCGGCGACACCACACCTCCAAATCCTGAAGCCGAACACGTTGGCGCCGGGGGCGAATCCGCCGACGAGTCCGCGGAAGGCCCCGCGCATGGCGAGGGATCCGCAGACGTCTCAGGAAGAGGAGGGGGGCCCAAAGAAGCCCGCAGAGCCGAAGCGTAGGCCTTCATTTGGGCCCTTGTCGCCCCAACGCCAGGAAACGGTGGATAGGTTGGCGACGGGCGAGGGCGCACGTCCCGAGAGGAACCCGCGCCCTCATCAGAACGAGGACAGGGCCTCGGTGACAAACTGCAAGACTTACCGGCGGGCGAGCGACGCCTGTGGGGGCCTCGGTGAAGGACGATGCCGCAACCGGAATCGGCGTCTCCTGGACCCTTCCGAGGCAGGGGACGGACGCGGTGGCGAGACCGATCTGGACAAGCGGGCCGAAAGCAACTTCATCCGGCGCTCCCGCCGGGACCCGGCTTGAGATGCTGACAGGCGTCGCAGTCCGTAGAGTCATGGTGCTCGCCCAAACACCACATACAAATAGGGGCGAGGGTCCGTCGCCGACATCTGACGCGTACAAGAAGCACACGTTTTGAAACCCGAAGGCATTGCACACTGTTCCTAACGCAAAGCGTTAAAGAGGCCTGAAAACAGGCCAAGGGAACTCACTCCGGATCCAGCGTTGCACGCGAAAGAAGGAAACTGGCGTCAGCGCGCTGGGGTGGGACTTATATGACCTCGCTGACGTCACGTCCGCGGACAGCGTCAGGGCGGAGTCGTGTGGTGCCAGGGATGCTGTGGCAAAATTTTCCGGATCCAGTCTCACGCCTGGGGATAATTCTACGTTAAGGAATCTGCGGCTAGTAGTCTCCATCAGATCCATTTTTTACCTGTCCCTTAGGCAGGTCACTTAGTTGTGGATGACTGTGTAACCTGCATTCTCCAAAAGGGGTCCTGTATAAAAACAAAGCTCCATCCAGGACATTACGTACCAGAAATGATATAGATTAGAACTTAAGGCCCTTAAAGCCTTGTTCAGCCATTAGCATTGTTATTCCTGAATGTGGAGAGACATAGGTGTAGTAAAGAGTGCAGATGTAAGTGTGTGCTATAGAAGTAGAAATGAATCTCCTTGTGACGCAGGAAAACTATCATTTAATAATGATGAGTTCCCTGACTCACAAGGAGATACAGTACCCCCATTGAGCCAAAAGTTCTATTCATGCTGTTACTGCTCAACAGTCGCTGCCGGCATGGCTCACAGAAGGGGGGCGGGCGCTGGGGGGGGGGTACAGGCGAGTGGTCGCGTGGGGGGGAGGGTAAATAATAATAAAAAAACATACCTTTCCTGGGTCCCGCGTTTTCCAACCTCCGGCTCCTGCTTTCCTGCCTCCGCAGGAACAGGAAACAGGCAGCCTCCCTCCCCTCCCCTAAGCCAATCACAACGCTCAAATGGCAGCGTTGTGATTGGCTGGGACGCCGACCACACAGGCGTCTATGGGGAGGCCATTTTCTCCACGTAGGCTGCATGCAGCCTACATGGAGAAAATGGAGAGTGCGCATGACTGGTTTGGTCGGGCCCAAAGGGCCGGTCAAACAGTCAGGGCCCGCAACATTGGGCTAGTCACTCCTCCCCTGCCCTCGAGCAGGACTACCCAACTAACCAAACCCTTCTTCTGCTTTCTCGCAGTGCGAGAAGCAGAAACATAAAATGGTATTTATAATACCATTTTATGTTTCTGCTTCTCGCACTGCGAGAAAGCAGTGGGGCGACGCTCCTCCGCCCACATGGAGGAGCTGCCCCTGCTGCTCATGGCCTTGAAACAAATACTCCTGACTATGGCCATGATCCCACTGCTAATAAACAAAAATGAACACTTCCTTAAAAAGAAAAGGAGCATGCTAATAGACGTTGCTAGCAGGCCTTACTTCCCAGATCAATGAAAACAGCTGCAGCTGAATATATCTGAAGAGCCATAAGAAAAGAACAATGGGGTGTCTTGCCCTATCTTTTCGAGCCCAGCCTCTACCAAGAGATTGGCTTGCTTTACGTCGGGTGCATGCCACACCTCTATGCCTTGAACAGGTGCAACACAACAGTGATTACAGACGTGGACCAACCCTATGAAAACAAGTCGTCTTCTACTAGGTCTCCTCCTGTTTGGACTGGAAAACGCACAGTCTCTAATGTGTTTGAGCTTGGGTGGACAATGTGGATGCGGTGCAGCTTTGAGTTCTTAAGAGAGAGTTGAGGCCAAAGTTGGAGTGTGCCCAAGCCTCTAAGGCCAAAAGAAAGGTATCTGCCCAGAGTGGTAATCAGTACTTTAAGATAGACTTCTTTATTTCCAACCATCACTTGTTTTTTAACCCCTTCGCTGCTAGGCCTTTTCCCCCCTGTGCTAAGCCTTTTTTTGGCTATTTGGGGTAGTTCGCGCTTAGGCCCCTGTAACTTTTTGACCACATAAGGTATCCACGCCAAATTTGCGTCCTTTTTTCTAACATCATGGGGATTGTAAAGGTACCCAGGGTTTGTGGATTCCCTGGAGGGACCCAGAAATTAGCCAAAATACAGCTACATTTTGTTTTTTGGGGAAAAATGCGAAAAAGGGCTACAGATGAAAGCGTCTTGTTTTTCCCTGCAAATGGCATCAAAAGGGGTTATGGTGCTGAAATCACCATCTTCCCAGCTTTCAGGGACAAGCAGACTTTTGTCAGAAAACCAACTTTTTTACACAGTTTTGGCATTTTCTGGGACATAGCCTATTTTTGCTATTTTTTGTGCTTTCAACCTCCTTCCAGTTAATGGTAGAAATGGGTATGAAAGCAATAATGGATCCTGGAAAGCTATACATTTCTGAAAAGTAGACAAAATTCTGAATTCATCAAGGGGTCATTTGTGTAGATCCTTAAAGTTTTCCTTATAGAAACTAACAGTTAAATGAAGGAAAAATTGAAAAGTAGTTGAAAAAAACAGCCATTTGTGTCATCGTTTTCACCTGTAACTTCTTCTAAGTATGACAGCTATTTGAAAGCAATATACCGTTATATCCGCTGGACCTTTCTGGTTGTGGGGATATATAGGACTTGTAGGTTCACCAAGAACCCGGCGAACCCAGAGCCAATAACTGAGCAGCATCTTGCAATGGTTTTTATTATGTACCGGGTATATAGCAATTATTTTGGGAAAATGTATACATGGAAAAATTGTTATGAAAGACACCTATGTATTTCTGAAATGGGAACAAAATGTAGATTTTAGAAACAGTAGATATTTGCACATTTCCGAAATTGGGAGTACCCATACTAGCATGAGAATTATAGGTCATTTTTCAAAATGACTTATTTTTTCACATTGTCTTTCATTTGGAAGGCAGAAATGCATCGAAAGTCAATAGGTAATAACAGTTGCTCTACAATTCTGTGTTACCCTAAGTCTCCCGATACAAATGGTACCTCACTTGTGTGGGTAGGCCTTGTGCCCACAACAGGAAATGGCTCAAAATGCAACGTGGACGTACCACATTTGCACAATGAAAAATTACCCTTTTTTTGCAAAGTGCCTAGCTGTAGTTTTTGACTTAGGGAAACCTAGCAAACCTATACATTTTTGAAAACTAGACACCCAGGGGAATCCAGGACGGGGTGACTTGACTGGCTCTCACCAGGTTCTGTTACCCAGAATCCCTTGCACACCTAAAAAATTGGTTAAAAAAAACACATTTTCCCCACATTTCTGTGGTGGAAAGTTCTGGAATCTACGTGGATCCACAAATTTCCTCCCACCCCGCGTACCCCAAAGTCTTACGAGAAAAATGGTACCTCACTTGTGTGGGTCGGCCTAGTGCCTACGACAGGAAACGGCGCAAAACGCAACGTGGTCACACCTCAATTTCGCAGTGAAAAATGACCCTTTTTTGGCAAAGTGCCACAAATTTCCACCCACCCCACGTTCCCCAAAGTCTTACGAGAAAAATGGTACCTCACTTGTGTGGGTTGGCAAAGTGCCTAGCTGTAGTTTTTGAACCCTAGCTCTGCCGGCACCTAGGGAAACCTAGCAAACCTATACATTTTTGAAAACTAGACACCCAGGGGAATCCAGGATGGGGTGACTTGACTGCCTCCCACCAGGTTCTGTTACCCAGAATCCCTTGCAAACCTAAAAAATTGTCCAAAAAAACACATTTTTCCCACATTTCTGTGGTGGAAAGTTCTGGAATCTGCGTGGATCCACAAATTTCCACTCACCCCGTGTTCCCCAAAGTCTTATGAGAAAAATGGTACCTCACTTGTGTGGGTCGGCCTAGTGCCTGCGACAGGAAACGGCGCAAAACGCAACGTGGTCACACCTCAATTTCGCAGTGAAAAATGACCCTTTTTTGGCAAAGTGCCTAGCTGTAGTTTTTGAACCCTAGCTCTGCCGGCACCTAGGGAAACCTAGCATACCTATACATTTTTGAAAACTAGACACCCAGGGGAATCCAGGATGGGGTGACTTGACTGCCTCCCACCAGGTTCTGTTACCCAGAATCCCTTGCAAACCTAAAAGATTGTCCAAAAACACATTTTCCCCACATTTCTGTGGTGGAAAGTTCTGGAATCTGCGTGGATCCACAAATTTCCACTCACCCCGTGTTCCCCAAAGTCTTATGAGAAAAATGGTTCCTCACTTGTGTGGGTCGGCCTAGTGCCTGCGACAGGAAACGACGCAAAAGCGCAACGTGGTCACACTTCAATTTCGCAGTGAAAAATGACCCTTTTTTGGCAAAGTGCCTAGGTGTAGTTTTTGAACCCTAGCTCTGCCGGCACCTAGGGAAACCTAGCAAACCTATACATTTTTGAAAACTAGACACCCAGGGGAATCCAGGATGGGGTGACTTGACTGCCTCCCACCAGGTTCTGTTACCCAGAATCCCTTGCAAACCTAAAAATTGTCCCAAAAACACATTTTCCCACATTTCTGTGGTGGAAAGTTCTGGAATCTGCGTGGATCCACAAATTTCCACTCACCCCGTGTTCCCCAAAGTCTTATGAGAAAAATGGTACCTCACTTGTGTGGGTCGGCCTAGTGCCTGCGACAGGAAACGACGCAAAACGCAACGTGGTCACACTTCAATTTCGCAGTGAAAAATGACCCTTTTTGGCAAAGTGCCTAGATGTAGTTTTGAACCCTAGCTCTGCCGGCACCTAGGGAAACCTAGCAAACCTATACATTTTTGAAAACTAGACACCCAGGGGAATCCAGGATGGGGTGACTTGACTGCCTCCCACCAGGTTCTGTTACCCAGAATCCCTTGCAAACCTAAATAAGTGTCCAAAAAAAACACATTTTCCCCACATTTCTGTGGTGGAAAGTTCTGGAATCTGCGTGGATCCACAAATTACTGCCCACCCCGCGTTCCCCAAAGTCTTATGAGAAAAATGGTACCTCACTTGTGTGGGTCGGCCTAGTGCCCGCGACAGGAAACGGCGCAAAACGCAACGTGGTCACACCTCAATTTTGCAGTGAAAAATGACCCTTTTTTGGCAAAGTGCCTAGCTGTAGTTTTTGAACCCTAGCTCTGCCGGCACCTAGGGAAACCTACCAAACACACACATTTCTGAAAAGTAGACACCCAGGGGCTTCCAGGGAGGTATGGCTTGCGTGGATCCCCCAACGTTTCCTTACCCAGAATCCCCTGCAAACCTCAATTTTAGCTGAAAAAAATCACTTTTTTCACACATTTTTGTGTGGGAAAGTGTGGCATCACTGGCCACACACAAATTTCCTACCACCCAGCGTTCCCCCAGGTCTCCCGATAAAAATGGTGCCTCACTTGTGTGGGAGGCCCAAGTACCCGCGACAGGCAAGGGCCCTAAACGTAGTGAGGCGACATCAAAATTGCCTATCTCAAAACCACCTGGTTTTGCAAGGGAGTCACCTGGGTCTTTGGCCCCGTGCTCGGCGGCCATCTAGGGAAACCTACCAAACCCACACATTTCTGAAAAGTAGACACCCGGGGGCTTCCAGGGAGGTATGGCTTGCGTGGATCCCCCAACGTTTCCTTACCCAGAATCCCCTGCAAACCTCAATTTTAGCTGAAAAAATCACTTTTTCACACATTTTTGTGTGGGAAAGTGTGGCATCACTGGCCTCACACAAATTTCCTACCACCCAGCGTTTTCCCAGGTCTCCCGATAAAGATGGTGCCTCACTTGTGTGGGAGGCCCAAGTACCCGCGACAGGCAAGGGCCCAAAACGTGGTGAGGCGACATCAAAATTGCCTATCTCAAAACCACCTGGTTTTGCAAGAGAGTCACCTGGGTCTTTGGCCCCGTGCTCGGCGGCCATCTAGGGAAACCTACCAAACCCACACATTTCTGAAAAGTAGACACCCGGGGGCTTCCAGGGAGGTATGGCTTGCGTGGATCCCCCAACGTTTCCTTACCCAGAATCCCCTGCAAACCTCAATTTTAGCTGAAAGAAATCACTTTTTCCACACATTTTTGTGTGGGAAAGTGTGGCATCACTGGCCTCGCTGAAATTTCCTACCACCCAGCGCTCCCCAGGTCGCCCGATAAAAATGGTGCCTCACTTGTGTGGGAGGCCCAAGTACCCGCGACAGGCAAGGGCCCAAAACGTAGTGAGGTGACATCAAATTGCCTATCTCAAAACCACCTGGTTTTGCAAGGAAGTCACCTGGGTCTTTGGCCCCGTGCTCGGCGGCCATCTAGGGAAACCTACCAAACCCACACATTTCTGAAAAGTAGACACCCGGGGGCTTCCAGGGAGGTATGGCTTGCGTGGATCCCCCAACGTTTCCTTACCCAGAATCCCCTGCAAACCTCAATTTTAGCTGAAAAAATCACTTTTTCACACATTTGTGTGGGAAAGTGTGGCATCACTGGCCTCACACAAATTACCTATCACCCAGCGTTCCCCCAGGTCTCCCAATAAAAATGGTGCCTCACTTGTGTGGGGGCCCAAGTACCAACGACATGCAAGGACACAAAACGTTTTGAGGCAACATCAACATTGCCTATCAAAAATTTTTGGGCCCTTGCCTGTCGCGAGTACTTGGGCCTCCCACACAAGTGAGGCACCATTTTATCGGGAGACCTGGGGAACGCTGGGTGGTAGGAAATTTGTGTGAGGCCAGTGATGCCACACTTTCCACACAAAAATGTGTGAAAAAGTGATTTTCTTCAGCTAAAATTGAGGTTTGCAGGGATTCTGGGTAAGGAAACGTTGGGGATCCACGCAAGCCATACCTCCTGGAAGCCCCGAGTGTCTACTTTTCAGAAATGTGTGGGTTTGGTAGGTTTCCCTAGATGGCCGCCGAGCACGGGCCAAAGACCCAGGTGACCCCCTTGCAAAACCAGGTGGTTTTGAGATAGGCAATTTTGATGTCGCCTCACTACGCTTTGGGCCCTTGCCTGTCGCGGGTACTTGTGCCTCCCACACAAGTGAGGCACCATTTTATCGGGAGACCTGGGGGACGCTGGGTGGTAGGAAATTTGTGTGAGCCCGGTGATGCCACACTTTCCCACACACAAATTTCTGAAAAAGTGATTTTTTCAGCTAAAATTGAGTTTTGCAGGGATTCTGGGTAAGGAAACGTTGGGGGATCCACGCAAGCCATACCTCCCTGGAAGCCCCAGGTGTCTACTTTTCAGAAATGTGTGGGTTTGGTAGGTTTCCCTAGGTGGCCAGCCAGAGCCAAAACCCAGGTGACCCCCTTGCAAAACCAGGTCATTTTGAGATAATGTGTTGTTTATTTCTGCAGCGTGAAAATTTTGGCACAATATTGCAAGGAAAATGTGACAGACATTTTGAGGTTTGCAGGACATTGTGGGTACCATAACTTGTTGGGATCCACAAGAGAGATATCACCATGTACTCCCATGGGTGTTTCGTTTACGACAATATCTACAGTTGGTAGGTTATTCTTAGACGGAATGTACACCTTGGCAGACAGACTAAAAAGACAAAGATTACTGCACAGCCATCTATTCCTCAAGCACACACACATACTGGTTGGATTTGGCACGAGGGCAAGTGATGGTTCAGTATATACAATTTTATTAACAAGAGATTTCACAAAAATGAAATGCACTGTCAATAGTTGAAAGGACAAAAAACTGAACCAGTGACTCGCAGCTCGTGAGCTGTAAAGCCACGTCAAGGCCCCAACCGCTTTACAGGCCATTCACACACCTTTCATACGTGATACACACAAGACCATTCACACCACCAGGCACTGAAACAAACACATTACAACATTCACAAAAGGGACAAGGTACACCCTGCTTGAGAAAGACAAAAAAAATATTACTGCACAGCCATCTAATCCTCAAGCACACACACATACTGGTTGGATTTGGCACGAGGGTGAGTGATGGTTCAGTATATACAATTGTATTAACAAGTGATTTCACAAAAATGAAATGCACTGTTAATAATTGAAAGGACGAGAAACTGAACCATTGACTCACAGCTCGTGAGCTGTAAAGCCACGACAAGGCACCAACCTCTTTACAGGCCATTCATACACCTTTCATACGTGTGACACATACAAAACCATTCACACCACCAGCCGCGGGCCCATCACATTACAACACTCACACCAGCAGACAGCGCCATTCAAGGGCCCATCACTTTCACACGCCCACATTCCTAACACAGCAACCACACAAGCTGATGGATTGCGTGGAGTGTCGCTCGGCTAACAGTGTGTGTAGTGACCAGCAGCAAGTCACTACTCACACCACCAGCCGAGCGCCAGTCCACGCACACCGCCAGCCAAGCGCCACTCCACGCACACCGCCAGCCAAGCGCCACTCCACGCACACCGCCAGCCAAGCGCCACTCCACGCACACCGCCAGCCAAGCGCCACTCCACGCACACCGCCAGCCAAGCGCCACTCCACGCACACCGCCAGCCAAGCGCCACTCCACGCACACCGCCAGCCAAGAGCCACTCCACGCACACCGCCAGCCAAGCGCCACTCCACGCACACCGCCAGCCAAGCGCCACTCCACGCACACCACCATCACATTTAGGATTTTTTTAAATAAAAATAAGAAAACACAAACAAATTGCAAATAGATACAAATCTACTAACACAACATCTGAAACTCAATACACTACAGAAATGCCAACCTTGAAACTGAACCAAAAATATTAAACAATAGAGGCCAGGCAGTTCACTTTACCACTCATGGGTGCTCCCAAAAATTATTTTGCGTGTGGTACAATCTAAAACAAGCAGGCGCACACAGCCCAGGGTTAGAAGGACACTCGGGGCAGTACATGCGAGTCTCCTTCCGCAAACCTCTTCGCCAACAGACTCTACATCTCCTACTGGGAAAGTCTTTTGAGGGTGTGGGAGGAATGTGATCAGGAAAGTGGCGATCTTTCAATCTAGCAACATCCTCCACCAATCCAACTCTAGGAACACTTGCCTGTTCCACTAAAACAAGGCTGCCTATTACAGACTCTTGAAACTTAGCAAAAGTCATCTTTGACTCAGGACAAGAATCCTGGAACACAACATAAGCATTAAAGATTGCCAAGTGGAAAAGATGGATAGCCAACTTCTTGTACCAAATGTAAGCCTTACGAAGAGCAGCGTAAGGTTCCAACCTCTGATCTACTCTGTCAACACCACCCATGTGCTTATTATAGTCTAAAATGCACACAGGTTTGCGCGCTTCAGCAACCTGACCCCAAACAGTCACAGGTGCAGTGCTTTCATCATGGATGGTAGACAGCATGTAGACATCTCTCCTGTCTGAAAACTTCACAGCTAGAAGCTCCTGCATAGCATACGCACTGCACTGTCCCCGCACAAGCTTTTTACAAACTAGTTCTTTAGGGAAACCTTTACGGTTAGAGCGGATTGTGCCACAAGCAACAGTGTCCACTTTGGCCAATTCCCTGAACAACCGCACACCAGTGTAGAAGTTATCTACATATAAATGGTGGCCTTTGTTAAAAAATCCTCTTCCAAGTTCCCACACAATTTTCTCAGTCACTCCAAAAGTGGACGGACAACCAGGGGGTTAATACTGGAATCCTTACCGGTGTACACTCTGAAATTAGAGACATATCCAGTCCTACTGTCACACAGCATATACAGCTTAATTCCATAGCGTGCCCTCTTACTAGGAATGTATTGCCTAAAAACCAAGCGGCCATTGAACAACACCAAAGACTCATCCACTGCAATTTCTTTCCCTGGAGCATAGATCTCAGAAAATCGATCAACAAAGTGATCAATGACAGGCCGAATCTTAAAAGACGGTCACATTCAGGGTGATCTCGTGGCAACGCTAAACCATTATCGACAAAATGCATCATCCGAAGCAGAAGTAAATACCTATCACGACTCATGACTGCCGGAAAAATAGCAGTTGCCATCAAGGGACTAGTAGACCAATATGAAGACATTGATGGCTTCCTTAGCAAGCCCATCAAAAAAGTTAAACCCAAGAACTTCTTCATCTCTTCCAGATTTGTGGGAGTCCACCGGGTAGCTCTATAGTGGGGCTTAAGACTGGCACTGTTGTCCCTCAAAAACTGTTCGGCATACAAATTAGTCTGCTCAACAATCTCTGCCAAAAACACATCGTCCATAAACAACTGAAAAAAATGTATCGGCAAAAAGTTTTCAGTATTCACTCTACACCCTGGAACACCAGTAAAGTCTGGCAATGCCGGCTGCACCATGCCTGGGGCAACCCAGAGGTCAGCACTTTCAACGGGAAGCCTTGCAGCCCCATGCTGCAGCCCAGGTGCCTCTTGCCGCACTATACCAACGGGAAGCCTTGCTGCCCCAGATGCCTCTTGCCGCACTATATCAACGGAAAGCCTTGCAGCCGCAGGCTGCAGCCCAGATGCCTCTTGCCGCACTACACCAACCGAAAGCCTTGCAGCCCCAGGCTGCAGCCCAGATGCCTCTTGCCGCACTATCGGCACATCAATCTCCTCCTCTAACACAGGCACTTCATCCGCACTAAGAGTATCTTCAGTATCCGATGATTCCATGTGGAGAGAAAACTCACTGCCTGAATCGTCCCCTGCCTCCTCTGCCTCAGATGCAGAGTCAGTCTCTGAACCATGGTCAGAGGAAGACTCAAAAAGCATACCAACAACCTGCTGAGCAGTAATCCTGCGGCTAGCCATTATCCTTACTAAGAAAGGAGAGTGCACAAACAAGTCAGCAACAACCAACACTGTGCAAAGCAAGTAAGTTAAAAATGTGTGCCTTTATCACAAAGATCTATATACTCAAAAACTATACAATTCACTTACAAGAGACAGCTACACTCACCAGCACCTACTCTGCAGAGACACAGCAAAAACGATATCCCACTAGAAAGAAAAAAACAAAACCAATTACTCACAAGACAACAAAATACACATCGAGCACAAATGCAAAATGTTTTTGACACTCAAAAAACAGAAGCCAAACATACTGCTATTATTACACCATATGCAAAAAACAAATTCATGCAGAGAAATGAAACTCATTACATTGTACAAAAAACTCTCTTACCTAACACGTGCAACTACACAAACAGCAGAGCCACCAGTAATGAAACCGCAACCTGGAACAGTCTAAAGAGCAAAAGCCTTCAACTAGAACAAAAAAATAAAGCATTACAAATGCAATTCACAAAAAATAAAACAATTAACATTATAACACGCTATGTTACTACCCAAATGGTCAATCGGCCAGAATACACATATAAAAAAATCTGCCCCCTGGAAGCGACCCTTTTTTATTTAAACTACTTCCCTGGTGTCTAGTGGGGGTTTCTGCCCCCCCCAAAAAACAGGCCGATCTGCCCCCAGGTGGGGCAGAATTCCTATTACAAAATAAAATGGCCCCCTGAAAGTGACCCTTGCCCAAGGGGTCACTCCCATCACAATTGAAATAAATCCCTGGTGCCTAGTGGAGTTTTCTGCCCCCACCCGGGGGCAGAAAGGGCAAAAAAACAGGCCGATCTGCCCCCAGGGGGGGCAGAAAAGTCTTAATAAAATGTTGGCCCCCTAGGAAGCGACCCTTGCCCAAGGGGTCGCTTCCATTTCATTTCAAAATGGATCCCTGGATCTAGTGGGCTTTTCTGCCCCCCCTGGATCCAAAACGGCCGAAAAAAACGGTCGATTTGTCCCCAGGGGGGGCAGAAAAGTCTTCAATAAATTCTGGCCCCCTAGGAAGCGACCCTTGCCCAAGGGGTCGCTTCCATTTCATAACAAATGAATCCCTGGATCTAGTGGGCTTTTCTGTCCCCCCTGGATCCAAAAACGGCCGAAAAAAACGGTCGATTTGTCCCCAGGGGGGGGGGGCAGAAAAGTCTTCAATTAATTTTGGCCCCCTAGGAAGCGACCCTTGCCCAAGGGGTCGCTTCCTTTATTTGAAAAGGACATCCCTGGTGTCTAGTGGGGCATTCCTGCTCCACGATCGCGACGCTGTGCGCGATCGTGAAGCAGGAATGCCAGCATTGAGACATCAGGGGAGAGGAAATACTCTTTCCTCTCCCCCGATGCCTCAAGGCATCCTACTACGGCCCACCCGCCCCACCGCAACAACAAACACTTGCCCTCCCTCTGGACGCGCTGGAAAGAAATGATTTCCAGCGCGTCCAGCGCTTCCTGATGACGTCGGCGTGCGCTGTGCGCGCTGACGTCATGGGGAAGCGTGGGGGGGGCTGGGGGTGGCAGCGGAAACTCTTCCGCTGCCATCCCCCTCTGTGGGGGCAAGATCGATGCCCCAGGGGGGGAGCGCCAACGCTTCCCCCAGGGGCTGTGCTCATGACGGAGCGGTTCCGTCATAAGCTTAGCCCAACCGATGCTCATGACGGAACCGCTCCGTCATGAGCATCAAAGGGGTTAACTAAGACTAAGGGCCTGATTTAGATCTTGGTGGATGGGTTACTCCTTTACAACGGTGAAAGATATCTCGCCCCCGAAATTTAAATCCCGTTATATCTTAAGGGATTTATATTTTGGCAGACGAGATATATTTCACCTATCCGCCAAGATCTAAATCAGGACCTAAGTCTTGCAAGTAACGCTATTTGAAATTCTAATCCCAAATGCTTCCTTCTCATTTAATCCTTTTAATGGTACTGTATGTTTTTGCTAATTCAGCTAAGGCTTATTTTAGGAAGAGTTCTATGAGATCCTCAAAGCTTAGCCATATCTGTAATATTTATACATATTGGTGGCACTGTTCTCATAAATGACATCCTCACCTCCACAGAAACTATGTTTTTCCTCCAGCTAGCACTGGTGCATCTCTCTACATATTTTAGAGACCTTCATCTTGTGATTTACACTTGACATCTGAAAGAGACACGTTAGTGACAGATTCCTTACCTTAGAATATCCCCAGGCGTCAGGCTGGATCCGGAAAGTTTTTTGCGTAGCAGTACCCTTGCGTGTCGGTAGGCGGCATCGTGCGGCTCCGCGTCCGTCGTCGGCGTCGTGATCGCCGGGATGACGTCGCGGGCAGTACTTAGGCGCCGCCCCTGCGCGCTGACGTCAGTTCTTCTTTTTCCGCGCCAGCAAGCGCAGATCCGGGAAGAGCAGTGCCCTAGTCATTTTTTGACTAACTTTTTTGGTGAATGTTTTCACTGTTTTTCTTCGAATCGACTTCAAGGTGTCGTAGGGATGCCCGGGTTTAAACGTTGCGGCGCCTGTGCTTGGATGATGTCCATCACAGACCCGCATCGGGAGTGTCTCTTCTGCCTCGGCCGAGGCCACGACACGGAGTCTTGTTCCGACTGCCGGGCCCTCAACCCGAAAGCTTTGCGAGAGCGGTCTCGAAAGCTCCTCGAGGCCCGGCATTCGGCTCCGCGCAAGCCCCGGTCGCGTGAGAGGTCCAGGGGTCGATCGCGGAGTCCACACCGGTCGTCGGCATCGAAGTCTTCTTCGTCCGGTAAGTCCAAACACAAAAAGTCCAAAAGCATCGTCGCTCTAGGACTTCGCCTCGCCGGTCTCGCGACTCGGCTGAGGCCCCTCCCGGCACCGTCCCCGCGGCCCCGGACATGCCTGTGGAGTCGCCCCCGCAATACCCGTCCTTCCCGGGTTCGGGGCGGATCCGGCCAAGCTACAGGAATTCCTGTCGGCCATGGCCCGCCTCTTCGGGCCTCAAGGTCCCTCCGGTGCGCCTTCGGGCCCCGCGGGCCCTGATGGGGTTGCTCCGGCGTCGCCGACGGTTCCGGCCCCGGCGTCGCCCGTGCCTCCAGCCTCGATCCCGGCTCCGGCCCCGGCCTCGATCCCGGCTCCACAACCCCCATCGACGCCGGTCGACCTAACGACACCTCCGCCGGCGCCGATGTCTCCGGTGCCATTCTCGACGCCGCCTGGGGCTCCGGGCGGCGTCGTCCCCCAGTTCCTTCCGGCTCCGGACATGGACCCGGACCGGCGTCGCTCGGCGCCGGTTCCGGCGCCCGATGGGACCTTGGGTCCCAAATGTCCCTCCTCCTCCTTATTTTCAACCAGAGGAGGACCAGGAGGACTGGGAGGGGTCTGATGACCCTCTGACACAACAGTGTCAGTACGATGAGGACTGGACAGAGGGTCTAGGGGATGCCAGTGGTCTAGATACTTCCCCTGACACTGGCATGCTGTCTCCTCCCGTGGCTACGGAGGAGGGAGCCAATTTTGCAACGGTGTTGCGTAGGGCGGCTGGGGCCTTACGTCTCCAACTCCCTACTGTGGCGGTCAAGACTAATATCTTGACAGAGGTGCTTCAGCCGGCAGCCTCCTCTTCGGAGACTGTGCTGCCGTTTAACGACGCCCTCACTGACGTTCTTTTGGGCGCCTGGTCCAAGCCCAACACAGGGGCTCCTGTGGATAGGAACGTGTCCCGACGCCATCGCCCAGCTCCGGGCGACCCCCTGTTTCTCTCTGTCCACCCCACTCCTGAGAGCTTGGTTGTCCAAGCCTCCGCTTCCCAAACCGCCTTCCCTACCGCCCCTCCGGATAGGGAATCCAAACGCCTGGATCAATTTGGGAAGAAGGGTTTTCTTCCTCCAGTGCTGGCTTGCGGTCCATCAACACCGCTTGTCTTTTGGGCCGATATACCCACTCCTTGTGGGATTCGGTGGCTAATGTTTTGCCCCAGTGTTCTGAGGAGGTCCAGACACTGCTTTCCCGCGCCATTGCGGAAGGAAGGGATGCGGCCAAATACACGATACGATGTGGCCTTGATACCGCCGACTCGCTGGGCAGGTCTATTGCAACGACGGTGGCGCTGCGGCGCCACGCCTGGCTGAGAACCACTGGTTTTTCAGGGGATGTCCAGAATACTCTCATGGACATGCCCTTTGATGGAGTCGGTCTTTTGGGTCCAAAGCAGACCATGCGTTGGAGCGCTTTAAGGACTCACGGGCTACTGCCAAGTCCCTGGGCCTTTCTGCTACACGCCCTCCGCTGACTTCTGCTTTTCGCCCCTATCGTGGCCACGGTAGGGGCGCCCCTTCACGTCAGCAGCCCAGCCACCGGCCCGCGCAGCAGGCGTCTTCGCGTGGCCGAGGACGTGGATTCCGCCGTGGCGGATCGGGCAACCAGCGTGCGGGTCAGGCCACCACCTCCAACCCGTCCGCGGCCTCCAAGCCCTCCTAGTCCCTCCTTTCAGGTGCACAGCACGCCAGTAGAGGGCAGGGTCCGCCATCACCTTCCCCACTGGCGTACCATCACCTCGGACAGGTGGGTCTTGGACATTGTCCGAAGGGCTACTCCCTCCCCTTCGAGACCACCCCCAGCCATGCCACCTCAATTCCACCGCATGTCAGGGGATCACTTGGTACTTCTGCAGAAGGAAGTCACGGCCCTCTTGGCCAAGAGGGCCATCGAGCATGTTCCGACCCCAGAAGTAGGGCGTGGTTGCTACTCCCACTACTTCCTGGTGCCCAAAAAGGACAAGGAGGACATGCGTCCTATCTTGGACCTCCGGAACGTCAATCGCTTCCTCCGGAAGGAGAAGTTCAAGATGCTCACCCTAGCTCAGGTCTTGACTGCCCTCGACCCTGGAGACTGGTTGGTAGCGTTGGACTTTCAGGACGCATATTTCCACATCCCCGTCCTGCCGGCCCACCGGCGTTACCTTCGGTTCACGGTAGGCCCCGAGCATTTTCAGTTCACCGTGCTCCCCTTTGGCCTTACCAGTGCCCCTCGGGTGTTCACGAAAGTGATGGCGGTGGTCGCAGCTCATCTGCGCCGGGCAGGGGTTTCAGTCTTCCCCTACCTCGACGACTGGCTGCTGAAGGCGGGCTCGTCCCAGGCAGTCGTCTCCCACCTCCAGACTACGGCCGAACTCCTGCACTCGCTGGGGTTCTCCATCATTGTGCCGAAGTCGCATCTGATTCCTTCTCCACAGCTCCTTTTCATCGGAGCAGTTCTGGACACGACGCAGTTTCGGGCCTATCCTCCCGAACGGCGAGTCCGGGATATTCAGGCTATGATTCCGATCTTTCAGCCTTTATCCTGGGTTTCGGTACGGATGACCCTGAGGCTGCTGGGCCTCATGGCCTCCTGCATCCTGTTGGTCAATCATGCCAGATGGCATATGCGGGCTCTGCAGTGGGACCTGAAGTTCCAGTGGGCGCAGCACCAGGGCAACCTGTCCGATCACGTCCAGATCTCGGAGGGGACTGCAAAACAGTTGCAGTGGTGGCTCTCGAACCGGCAATGGGTCATGGGCAGATCCCTCTCCCTTCCCCAGCCAGAGCATACAGTTGTGACGGACGCGTCCCTTCTGGGATGGGGCGGTCACATGGGAGAGGCGGAGATCAGAGGCCTCTGGTCTCCGGCGGAGTCCCGGCTCCATATCAACCTTCTGGAGCTCCGGGTTATCCGACTTGCACTCAAGGCATTCCTTCCCTCTGTCAAAGGGAAGGTAGTGCAGGTGTTCACAGACAACACCACCGCCATGTGGTACTGCAACAAACAGGGCGGGGTGGGGTCTTGGACCATTTGTCAGGAGGCTCTGTGCCTCTGGACATGGCTGGAACATCAGGGCATGTTCCTGATGGTTCAACACCTGGCAGGTTCCCTGAACGCCAGGGCGGACGAACTCAGCCGCAGGTGCATGATGGATCACGAATGGCGTCTTCACTCGGAAGTGGCGCAAGGACTCTTTCTACAATGGGGAGAGCCTTGGTTAGATCTATTCGCCACCGAAGAGAACGCGCAATGTCATCAGTTCTGCGCGTTGGAATTTCCAAGGCGGCACTCGCTCGGCGACGCTTTCGTCGCGAGTGGAGTTGCGGTCTGTTGTACGCCTTTCCGCCTATACCACTTCTACCCAGAGTGTTGAAGAAGATTCGGCACGACCGGGCCCAAGTCATTCTTGTGGCTCCGGACTGGGCTCGAAGAGTTTGGTATCCCGAGCTACTCAATATGAGCGTAGATCCCCGATCCGTCTGCCTCTTCGGGAGGATCTTCTGTCGCAGCAGCAGGGGACGGTCCTCCACCCGAACCTGTCCAGTCTACACCTGCTTGCGTGGAGATTGAGCGGCGGCAGTTGATTCCTTTCGACTTGCCTCCCGAAGTTTGTGATGTGATTCTGGCAGCCAGGCGTCCCTCCACTAAGGTGGTATACGCCTGCAGGTGGAACAAATTTGTGGCATGGTGCACAGCAAAGGCTGTGAAACCCCTTTCTGCCCCTCTTTTTGAGGTCCTTCTGTTCCTTCTCTCTCTGGCCCAACAGGGTTCTGCCCTGGGTACCATCAAGGGTTATCTTTGTGCTATCTCGGCCTTCCTCAGGCTCCCTGATCAGCCCTCCCTTTTCAAGTCCCCTGTTGTTAACAGGTTCTTAAAAGGCATTACACACCTCTTCCCTCCTGTTCCGTTTGTGATGCCTCAGTGGGACTTGAACTTGGTTCTTACCTTTTAATGTGCGCTCCCTTTGAGCCTCTACATAACTGTCCTCTTCGTCTTCTGACTCTGAAGACAGCCTTTCTGGTGGCCATCACCTCCGCTCGGCGGGTGAGTGAGCTCAGGCTCTATCTTGCAAACCTCCCTTTCTGTCTGTTCATCCAGACAAGGTTGTTCTTCGGACGCGTCCGTCCTTCTTGCCAAAGGTGGTTACTGCTTTCCACATTGGGCAGACCATCACTTTGCCCACCTTCTTTCCGCCTCCGCATCCTTCCAGAGAGGAAGAGAGGCTCCACCGTCTGGACCCAAAACGTGCGCTCTCCTTCTATATCGACCGCACAAAACACTTCCGGGTGGATGACCAGCTCTTTGTTGGCTACGTGGGCGCCAAAAAGGTCGGGCGGTGCACAAGAGGACCATCTCCCGCTGGGTTACCTTGTGCATCAAGACCTGCTATTCTTTGGCTAAGAAGGAGCCTCCTGTTGGGCTGCGTGCCCATTCCACCAGGGCAACGGCTGCTACCACGGCCTTGGGCCACGGTGTTCCACTGCCGGTTATCTGTCAGGCAGCTACGTGGGCCTCGCTGCACACGTTTACAAAGCATTACTGCCTTGACAGTCGGGTCCGGAGGGACAGCTTCTTTGGCCGTTCTGTCCTCCAGGACTTCCTTGTCTGATCTTTGTTCGCAGACCCACCACCGGGGTTGGTATTGCTGGGGTATCTATTCTAAGGTAAGGAATCTGTCACTAACGTGTCTCTTTCAGATGCACAAGTTACTAACTTGTGTAACGATATATCTGTAAGAGACAGTAGTTAGTGACAGATTCCTACCGCCCACCATCCTCCCCGTTCTGCGAACTGATTTCTAGGGTTAAGGACATCCCTTTCAGGGCCCTAGTATTTTTCAGACACCTATGTCAGCTTCTTGCATGGCTTTGCGTTCCTGGCGCGGAAAGTCGTGTACAGAACTGACGTCAGCGCGCAGGGCGGCGCCTAAGTACTGCCCGCGACGTCATCCCGGCGATCACGACGCCGACGACGGACGCGGAGCCGCACGGCGCCGCCTACCGACGCGCAAGGAGTACTGCTACGCAAAAAACTTTCCGGATCCAGCCTGACGCCTGGGGATATTCTAAGGTAAGGAATCTGTCACTAACTACTGTCTCTTACAGATATATCGTTACACAAGTTAGTAACTTGTGCATTAATGCAATTACAGATAGTCAGATGTTGTTATCATTGACATATTCAGAAACACCTGGATTCACCAGGGGTAGCAGTTGCTGCCTGTGTGCTTCAGCTTGACATTTCTATCCTACTTCTAGCGATCCTTCACTACCAGTCAGTATTTAGCTGTGACGCTGGATTATGTAACCAGAAGCACGGTCTCTGTTTCCACCGGTGCATGCCATGTTTGAGTGCTCTGGGGGCAGACTGAGACTGAATGATAAACTGCATAACAATATGTTCTCTCCATCACATGTTATTTGCTGTGTTATTGTTGGGACGGGGTGTACCTCTGCTTACAGTCACCCACTGCACATGAGACTGGTATTGTGACTTTTATTTTGTGCCTGGCGTCATGCTAATCTAGTATTTGCACAGAGTCCTACGCCTATCCATGACACTTTAAGGTCCAGGACCTGTCCTGTGACCCAGAGGGGCATGCCAAGTGTGCCCTCATAGTGGACTACTGTCCCTGTCCTGTTTTTTTTATATATATTTTTTATTGCAATTTTCAAATAAACAGCTCTGCATTACCAAACATAGAAAGGCAGGTGTGTGCGGTCGGCAAGTAGTTACCTACAAAAGCACAAAGATATAGTAAGGAAAAAAGAAGTGAAAGACGTAGATAGGATGGATTTAAAGCATCGAGTGAAGGCTGCCACAGCAGCTAAAAATGTGGCCCCATTGCAGAGGTGTAGAGCTGGAGGCACAAAACTTGGCTGTAACTCGGCTGACCTCCTCCACACCCATCTCTCATACATCTAGCGAATGGGCAAGTGCCCCTCTCACATCCAGGGATGCACCAAGTCAGGCAACAGAGGTAGGTTCAGGGGACAGCGGGGGTGCACTAGTATTGGGCGAGTGAGCTGCAGAGACAACCACCTTGGCTAAAATTTGTCCCAGGGCATCTGTTTTAGGGCAAGCCACTAAAATCGCATCTCAGGCAGGCAAAATCATGACCCTACATATTCCTTTGGGCTCTTCTTTACGCAGCGCCTCTGTAGGAAGCTGGCTTTGTATATGGTGCACACTTATTCAAGTGGTGCACCCTGCACTAATCCAGGCAACCCTATGGTGATTTAGTGGTGAATGATAACCATAGAAAGCTCTCAAAGTAGTAGCTGTGGAGAGCAGCCTTCAGGCTTATCTTGAAGGAGTTTTAAGCAGCTTGTTTTACCAGTTTAATCTGTAGTGTAGATTATATAAAAATAAACCACACAGTGTTTAGCAAAATAAGTCTATTTATTACAACACTATATCACTATCACATTGGTATATCTCCTATCCTGAGATACCAACACAATACACAAGAATTCTTCAAATGCAATCATGTAAGTAGCACAAAATACAGTGGTCTCCAGGGCGAGACCAAACCATATACTAAAAAAGTGGAATGCAAACTGCCAATGAGAATGGGACTTGGACCAGAAGGCCCAGAGGAGCCAGGGGAACAAGGAACCACCCTAGGTAAGTACCCAGGAACCCCACAGAGGATGTGTGCTAGGTAGAAACGCAGCCGCGTGCCCAATGGAAGTCAATGGAGAAGTCGTGGTTGCAATTTGGAAGAAAATGGACCCTTCCCAGAGGACCCCGAAGAATTCCCTTGGAGGACGGAAGGCTGGAGAGCCACCCCACCCGTGGATGCCCCGGGAACCAGGCTACCTACACCAGGGAGGCCAGGTGCATTGGGGTGAAGAGACGTCTGAACCTGCCATAGACGACGATGGAAGACTTAGAAGAAAGTGCCTCTGGAGAAGTTCAGGAAGGAGTCCGGTGGAATCCAAGGATGAATTCTGGAAGTAAAGTACCTGCAAGCAGAGGGGACAGAGTCTATGCCACTCTGTAGTGATCAATAGGTATGAAGACACAATGCCCACCGATGTCGGGAGGTTCTGGAGAGCTGACGGTGACCTGCTCGCTGCCGCTGTGAGGACCAGGCGACGCAGAGGAAGACCAGGAGCCATGCACGAGCTGTCCCACGTCGGATGTTAGTGACTAGGGAGTCGGTGTCCGACGGGAGCACCAACAAGCCTTGGTAGCCTCAACTGGCGTGGAAGACGACGAAGGAGCATCTTTGGGACCAGCAAAGTCCAAGGGACTCGCCAACAGCAGGATAGTCAGAGCAGGCCCCAAGCAAGCAGGGGAGACCACTGAAGCAGTAGAACACCCTTAAGAGGACCCACAG
Organism: Calotriton arnoldi; assembly: GCA_963921515.1. Lineage (NCBI taxonomy): Eukaryota > Metazoa > Chordata > Amphibia > Caudata > Salamandridae > Calotriton > Calotriton arnoldi. The sequence continues at coordinate 4,636,804 of CAWUFW010000063.1, forward strand.
GCCGAAGGCACAGGAGTAGCAAGAGGACCTCGAGCAGCTAACCAAAGATGAAGGCCCACGGTGCAGAGGATGCGATGAGGACGCTGATCTTGGAGATAAGAGATGCTGGAGGCTGTGAAATTCAGCAGTTATAGTTACCTGAGCTAACTATAACTTCCGCCCCTAAAATGTACTGCTTATGATCTCAAATATTACGTCACTCATGACATGGTCAGTAACATCACTGATGACATCATCCAGTGATTGTGTTTTCTAATAGTTTCTGTGTTAAAGATAAATACTAAGATACTACAAAAGGTAAATGTGTATAATTTGTGACTATTATATATACTATATATATGCATCAGTATATTTTCAGCTTTTGCCTTTAATGGCAGCAGACATGGTTACAATGGATGTGTTTTAGTATGAGTTTCATCAACTGCATTCTGACAAAAATATTGAAAACATTAATAAAACCCTGGCATAACTTCAGGCACATTTCAAATAAAAAAGTTGAGCGAAACTATTTAATTGGGATAGATATATAAAATAGTATTTATTTTTTCCAGTGGGACATACTGAAAATGCTGCAAAATAGACCCAGTCAGTGTCTTGGCTGTCTAGGACATTCAAATTCAGTTTCTGATTTATGCGTCAGCGAAAGGCATCCAATTACATACAGCAGATTGTAAAAGTAAACAACCTTCAGGAAATTCTTCTGCGTCCCAAGTTCTACATGAATTTTTATTAACATTAAACCCTGGATTGACGGGCAGGATTCTGGGTTGCGGTTTGCAATATATTCCGGCTTTCTGTGAAACGATAAAGCTGCCTGCGCCCTACATCAGTATCTCCGGCATGTACGATATTTGCACATAAGGTGTTTTTACATTTAAGCTCATATTTCTTTACTCGTACTCTGCAACCTGTTTGAGAAGGGCGTCCTCGCGTGAACCCTGGGATCACAGGGCACGTCAGACGCCACGATTGCAAATAAGAAATGCGATATCGCAGTCTGTCTGTATTATATCTGTGGGAGGGCACATTTATGGACGCTTAACGCTGCCCCCTGTTGGGTTCGCAGTAACCTCCTCTGCTTCGGGCTGCGCCCTCTACGGATTGCTAGAGGCCAGTAAAAGCCTTGGGGCTTGCCAGCTACAGGCTTCTGCAGAGGTAGCGTTGTGTTTGCCTCTGTAACGCCTCAGAAGCGTTATTACATGTCCCCTCGTGTTTACCCCTTCCACGGTTCATGGAGGCCCACCCTTGATTCTTTCCGCTTAGTTTGCAACGCTCACAAATAACATTTCACCACGCTGCCTTCCACTTTACTCTCATAATTTAAAAACACAAGCTAATATTGGCTTTGTTTTTATTTTATTGTTTTTTTTCACAAAAGAAACCCTTCATTACAATACAATACAATAATAGTGCAACATAGCAAGAACACGTTAGCATAAAATACCATATCACCACAACACTTCAAACTGAAACTAAAAACACAAGAGTGAAACAAACACCACCAATGCAGTTTGAAAACAACGCAATGGCATAGCATAAAATAACTCAGTGGCACACAACAGGATAATGCACAACCGATCACAATGTCACAAAAAACACTAACACAGTACACCACAATAACAGAAAAGCATACTTTGCATCACAGCTATGTGCCGAAAAGCAGAACAACAGATCAGAATAATTCATTCATTGAGTTGTTGTTGTGCTATATTTTGTTGTGTTTGATTGGTGTCTTAAGTTGCACTATATTGCGGTTATTGTAGTGTCTTAGCGTAATATGCGGTTGTGATGTGGCAGTACCTCCGCTGCAGTTTATGTGCTTAAATATGCACAAATGTTCTTGTCACACAATTATCAACTCCATTAATCCGCTTCCATAATACAGTGGTAAAAGCTGTCTTACAACTTAGGGCATATAATAGCACCCGCCAGCTATACCTTGTGATCCCGCCCTAATGTAGAGGTCAGGTCAGGTCAGATGCTTTATAGTGCTACACATGGGGTTTACTGTGTTCGGCTTCTTCTTCTTGTGCTTTCAATGGTTTCTTTCACTTTTTAAGTTCTACGCGTTCGAAAGAAAGACATTGAACTTCCTAGCATTCTGGAACCTCTCTGCATGTCCTCTGTACAGGATTTCCAAGGTCATCTATACTTTGGAGTGACGCCCCAGATTTTTATTTTCGGTATCTTAGCTCACATTTATTTGCACTCAGCTGCATTTAATTTTTTTTTTTTTAACCTATTTAGCGTGTCAATGACCATACTAAAGGTCAAGTTGTTTGCTCATCTGGTGGTACCTGCCCCGCCACCCCATAATAACTTCTTTTTTTTTTTCTTTCTTGCAAACTACCCCCCTCAAAGACTTGAGCCTGTCGGCTGCTTGCCCTGACGTTGAGCTTGTATTCTGATTGCCTCTGCAATTTTTTGTAGCATTTTTCACAACTAGTTCACCTAATTATTAGGAATTGAAGAAGAAATAAGCCTCGGAGAATGGTGATCATGTTTCTTCACACCCTTGCTAAGCGCTCTAAGACCGTAGGTGGACACCTCCAAATTTAAAGTCTGTGATATCTCTGCTCTCGAGGAGCAGAGGGCCTGGACGAGAAAGGCATTTTTGAAAGTTGTAGTACTTCAATTAATCAATCAATCAGGGGAATTGTAAGCGCGCTACTCACCTGTGAGGGTCTCTAGGCGCGGGGGGAGTGCAGCTCCGATGAGTCGAAGAGGCAGGTCTTGAGGGTCCTCCTGAAGATGTGAAGAGTGGGAGCGCGTCTGATGTTGATCTGGAGCTCGTTCCAGGTCTTGGCCGCGATGTAGGAGAAGGCTCTTCCACCCGTTCTGGCTCTGCGGATGCGCGGGATTTCGGCGAGGGCAAGGTCGGCGGATCGGAGGTTTCTCTTGGGTACGAAGAAGGAGATTCTCTCATTGAGGTATTGGGGTCTGGTGTTGTGGATGCATTTGTAGGCGTGGGTGAGTATCTTGAAAGTGACTCTCTTCTCAACGGGGAGCCAGAGGAGGACCCGCAGGTGTTGGGTGATGTGTTTGTGTCGAGGGATGCCGAGGACGAGTCTGGCTGCGGAGTTCTGTATGGTCTGGAGCTTGCGGAGCAGAGACTTGTTGATCCCGGCGTAGAAGGCGTTTCCGTAGTCCAGTCTGCTGGTTATGAGTGCGTGGGTGACGGCCTTCCTTGATTCAGTGGCGATCCATTTGAAGGTCTTTCGGAGGATGCGGAGGGTGTTGAAGCAGCTGGAGTCGACGGCGTTGACCTGTCGGGTCATGGAGAGGGAGGAGTCATGTACGATGCCGAGGTTTCGAGCGTGGTCCGTGGGGGTGGGAGGGCTGCCGAGGGCGGTGGGCCACCAGGTGTTGTCCCATGCAGAGGGGCAGGCTCTGAGGACCTCTGTCTTCTCCGAGTTGAGCTTCAGGCAGCTGCTACTCATCCAGGGTGCGAAGTCCTTCATTCCTTCCTGGAAGTTGAGTCTGGTGGTGATTGGGTCCTTGGTGAGGGAGAGGATGAACTGGGTGTCGTCGGCATAGTATACTATGCTGAGTCCGTGCTGTCTGACAATAGTGGCGAGGGGGGCCATGTAGATGTTGAAGAGCGTGGGGCCGAGCGATGATCCTTGGGGTACTCTGCAGTTGATTTCCGTGGGTTCGTAGAGGAAGGGTGGCAGTCTGATTCTTTGGGTTCTGCTGGTGAGGAACGAGCGGATCCAGTCTAGGGCGGTTCCTTGTATGCCGGCGTCGTGGTGTCTGGTGGTGAGTGTGCGGTGGGAGATGGTGTTGAACGCTGCAGAGAGGTCGAGTAGGATTAGGGCCGCGGTGTGTCCTTGGTCGAGGAGGGTGCGGATGTCGACTGTGGCGGCAAGTAGAGCAGTCTCGTTGCTGTGGTTGCTGCAGAATCCGGATTGGGAGGGGTCGAGGATGGAGTTTTCTTGGATGAATTTGGTTAGTTGAGGTCCGTGGGATCTGCTGAGGGCTTCTTGAGCAGGGGTCTGACTTCTGCGCGTTTCCAGTCATTGGGAAAGATGCGCGTTTCCAGTCATTGGGAAAGATGCCGGTCTTGAAGGTAGCGTTGATGGTGCGTCGTAGTTCGGGAGCGATGGTGGTGGCGGCTCTAAGAAAGATGTGTGGAAGGAACGGGTCCGTGGGAGCTCCTGAGTGGATGCCTTTCATGGTCGAAGTGGTGTCTTCAGTGGTGACGGGTCCAGGAGGAGATGGTGGTATGGCTGGCGTTGCTGGAGAAGGAGGTGGTTTTGGGGTCGGGTGTCTGGTCGTTGAAGTTGTCGTAGAGGCCCTTGGTTTTCAGATGGAAGTAGGATCCGAGCTTGTTGCAGAGGTCCTGGGAAGGGGTGATGTCCGTGGTTTCGCTGGGGGGCTTGGTGAATTCCTGGATGATGCTGAAGAGTTGCTTGGAGTTCCTGGAGTTGGCGAGGATCTTGTTTTGGATGAAGGTCCATTTGGTGGACCTGATGCGTTGGTGGTATTCCGTCATGGTGTTCTTGTAGGTGGTGCGATCTTCTGACGTTTTGCTGTTTCTCCAGTTCTTCTCGAGACATCTGCAGGTGCGTCTGGATTCTTGGAGGTCGGCCGTGAACCAGGTGGCCTTTTTGGGGTGCTGTCTGTCGGGGTTACGTAGGGGTGCGAGCTCGTCTGCGCAGTTGGAGTTCTATCTGTGGAGTTCTTTGGCTGCGAGGTTGGCGTCGGTCGAGGTGGTGGGGGTGTCTCGGTTGAGGGTGGAGTTGAGCTGCTCCTCAGTGACTTTGGTCCAGTTCCTTCGTGGAGGGCGTGGTGCAGGTTTGGGCGGCATGAGTTTGTCGACGTGGAAGTGTACGCAGTGATGGTCCGTCCATGGGGGTTGCGTGGTGTGGCTGAAGTGGATGTTGTTGCCTCCTGCGAAGATGGGGTCGAGGGTGTGTCCTACCTTGTGGGTGGGCATGGTGACGAGCTGTTTCAGTGCGATGTTGGCGAGGTTGTCCAGGAGGGTGGTGGAGTTGGGGTCAGTGGAGTTGTCGAGGTGGAAGTTCAGGTCTCTGTCGAGTAGGTAGTCCATGGAGGCGATGGCGTGGGGTGCGATGAGGTCGGCGATGGTAGTGACGAACGAAGCACGGGGTCCGGAGGGTCTGTTGGTGAGGGTGCCGCGGAGTGTGGTTCTAGGGCTGGTCTGGATCTGGAAGTGAAGGTGTTAGGTGGTGGAGAAGGAGTAATTCGTGGTGGAGGTGGAGAGTCGGAGGGAGCTCTTGTGTACGATGGCGAGTCCTCATCCTGGGCGTTTGGGGCGGTCCTTCCTCTGGATCTTGTATCCATCAGGAATGGCAGTGGCGATGTCGGGGACGGAGGAGGCGTTGGTCCAGGTTTCTGTAAAGAAGGCGACATCTGGTGTCTGTGCAGGGAGCACACATTGAGGAGGTTGCACCTCAGGGCTTCGGAGGTGTTGGCATTCGGTACGGGGGCAGTGGCCTTTGGGGTGCGGTCAGAGGTGAAAGTTTGGTGGCAGTGACGGCAGGAGAACTGGCCGTGGGTGGTGTTCGGCGTCGACCGTTGGCAGTTGTTTCTTCCGGGGTTGAGTGCGAGGAGGGCAGCAGAGTTGTAGCGGTGGGAGGTTGCAGATCCAGGGTTCCTGGCGCTGGTCGCGGTCCGGTCGCGGACGGGCGCAGACGGGCTTGCCTTTGGCGCTCTCACTGCGCGGCAGCGCAGCAGCCGGCATTAAATAGGGGAGGGGGGAAGGGAAGCGGAGCTGGGAGGCGGGAACGTCTAGGGTGGGAGGGGCCGCGAGGGCAGCAGCGGCGGGAAAAGGGCGGTGGAAACGGGCACGGAGGACCAGAACGAAGGACACAGGCACAAAAACACGAGGAACAAAATAAGTCACAAGTAATAAACAATGTCATAGGGATTATAGACAATCACAGGAAATGATACCAACGAAGGGCACAGGCACAAAAACACAAGGAACAGAATAAGTCACAAATAATAGACACTGACAGGAAATAATAGCAACTCCAGGCTCGAACACCTACCAGCGCGGAGTAGGCAGAGCTGCAGGGGCAGAGAGCAAGCACTCTGGCCAGGAGGTCAGAGGTCCTGCTCAGGCACTCCTGCAGCGGCCGCCATTAAATAGGGGAGTGGGGAGGAAAGCGGAGCTGGGAGGCGGGAGCGGGAATGACAGGGGGGGAGGGGCCGCGGGGGCAGCAACGGCAGGAAAAGGGCGGTGGAAACGGGCACGGAGGACCAGAACGAAGGGCACAGGCACAAAAACACGAGGAACAAAATAAGTCACAAGTAATAGGCAATGTCAAAGGGATTATAGACAATCACAGGAAATGATACCAACGAAGGGCACAGGCACAAAAACACAAGGAACAGAATAATTCACAAATAATAGACACTGACAGAAAATAATACCAACACCAGGCTCGAACACCTACCGGCGCAGAGTAGGCGGCAGCAGCACGACAGCGGAGCTGCAGGGGTGCAGAGTGTGGAGCAATCTACAGACTTAGCACCAATGCTTGTGCACTACCAATGACAGCCCTTCACTTAGATTCCTGTCTAAGGACAAGCACCAGACTCGGACAATTGTTAATCTAGTTTTAAGTGAGGATATGTTTGATCCAAAGAAAGGTCACAGTTTTTTAATGAATGCAGCTGTCCATACCACTGGACAGGACATGATTCCCTCTTCAGTAAACTCTGTCACCACATCAATATTTTGTGTACCAGTTATTCAGGAAAATACATCAAGACCTCAGGCAGAACTTCGCAGTAGTTCAGTTTCCTCAAGGTCTTGCTGTTAGTGGTCTGCATATGGTTGGTGTCTGTAGTGTTGCTTAGGAACTTGTGATGTCATTATACGCTTAGTCTATTGTTGTAATTAAAGATATCTCGACAATTTGAAGATGTTATTAAACTCTTTATTAGGAGCGCTAGAGATAACGTTGGTGATCCCACTCCAGCCAGCAGACAACTGACTCGTGAGGAATGCACCTATGTCATATGGCATAGCAACGCTGGAATTTTAGCTTTTAGAATGCAATGCTTAAAGGACAAGATACAACATAATAAAAATACATTTGAGAATACAACACATCTTCTCCCCTTTAACTAAAAAAAAAAAAAAAAATTACAGTTGGCAAGAATGGACAAAGAAATTACAAGTTGCAAATGGAATAACCTATCACAGTAAACCTACGGGACTTACTTAAAGTCACCACACACATAATCCTGGAGACATCTGAGGTCACTCTGCGCTCTGCTGGTTAATCGTCGCCAACGCCATCTGTTGTAATTAAAGATATCTCGACCAGTTGAAGATGTAATTAAACTCTTTATTAGGAGCGCTAGAGATAACGTTGGTGATCCCACTCCAGCCAGCAGACAACTGACTCGTGAGGAATGCACCTATGTCATATGGCATAGCAACGCTGGAACTTAAGCTTTTAGAATGCAATGCTTAAAGGACAAGATACAACATAATAAAAATACATTTGAGAATACAACATCTATGTTCTAGAATGATATCGTTTTCCAGGGAGTTCAGTTACTGTTCGAGTTGGAGTAGATGGATTAGTTCATGCTTCTCTAGGGTTGTGATAAATGGAGTTTATGGTTACAATTTGAAGGAGTATTCATTATAAAATTGGGGACGCGTTCCTCAGAGCCCTTGAGGTAAGGAATTTCATGTAGTTGAATAACCCTGAAGTGACCTGCGTTTAAATTATTGAATTACAAGATCTTAAAAGTACGTGGAAATCTCATCACATGTGGAAAGGTCTTTGACAATTAAAAATGGCACTGTACAAAACTGGGTGCTTAATGTGGAAATGAAGCAGACGCGGCAGGTTGGATTCCAAGTTTATGCTTTACAGCCCCACACGGAGTGCGGTTAGTAGTTAGAGCTTCAATCTCGTTATGACAGTTGGGAACAGGGAAGGAGTGGAGAGGGCAAGGTGGAATGTTGGAGAGCCAATAGGAAGGGGTGAATAACAATGGGTGCTCTCGCGCAGGAGAGCCTGAACAGTTACTGTCACGCGCTGGCAGTAGCGCGTGACATTGAATATGAATAAATTACAACACATCTTCCTCTCTTGCATGTTTGACAATTATTCACAAACAAAATCATCAAAACGTTTGGGTTTGTTGATGGTTCTGCCAAACCTTCCTCTGAGACTGTGGTGGTCTGACACGACCTCAGTGTCTGAATGGGGATCACTATTGGTCCTTCCAAAACTACCCCTGAGACCCTGACTGTCAGATACGACATCAGAATCAGAATGTGAATCACCATCGCCACTCCGATCAAACTCAGGAGCGCGCGAGCTGATATCCTCAAGCTGGTCCGATGTGTGACACTCTGTGGAGTCAGAGGTGGGTGGAGGACTGTGATCTTGCACATCTTCATTAGTGGAACACCCTTATTGTTATAGGGCATGGAACTGTGGCCCCCTTCAGGTTCATCGTAATCTACCCACAAATCTTTACTGGTACTGTTGGGCTGGCACAGACTTGACCCATCTCTGTTGGCACTATAAGACTGATATTGGTTCGGCTCTTTTCTAGTGGAATGACATTTGGCCAATCTGTTCATGTGCCAAACTATTCCATCGCTGAGTCTGGCAGCGTTGTTGTACAGTTTGCTGATGTGCAGGGGAGCGGTGAATCTGCTTTCTCCCTTCCTGGTTTTCCTTTCAAGGCGAACTTTGACCAGATCACTAATCTTGAAAGAATGTTCTTTGACACCATGTCTGGAGTCGTACCAATCTTTATAGCACATTTGCGCTTTTTGTATGTTGTTTCTGATGGTTTGGGGTGACCACTCAATTTGTTTGGAAGCTGGCATCCATCCTAGGTCTTTGCTCAGGGGTTGTCTGCTCCTCATCAGGACAAAGGGTGCCTCATTAGTGCTGGCACATGGGGAAATCCTAAATGCCCAAATGAGTTTGAATACTTCCTCTTCCCAGTTGAGGTTGGCATTCCTGGATAGTTGTATATGTCCTTTAATGACTCGATTGAATCGTTCAACGAGGCCATTACCCTCGAGATGGTAGAGTAAGGTGGTGAGGTGGGTGATACAATTTCTTTCTAAGAATGATTTAAATGCCTCAGAGGAGAATTGAGGGCTGTTATCAGTGTGCAAGAATTTGGGTAATCCCTCACTCAAGAATAGCTTGTCTAGAAATGAGATGACCGAAGAACTGTCAGTACTTGATACAATTTTTATTACAGGCCATTTGGAGAAGTGATCCATGACCACCAGAATATACTTAATCACTACATCAGAGCCTTCAATGGGTCCGGTGATGTCCAAACCAATCCTCTCCCATGGCATTGTGGCGGGGTTGAGGGGAGACAGAGAAACTCTGGAAGTTTTCAGACTCTTGTCCGAGTCGTTGCAGTTCACGCAATCTCTAATTAGGATTTCTATCTGCTTATCGATTCCGGGCCACCAATAATTGCATCTGGCTCTTTGTTTGGTTTATGAGATACCTAGGTGACCTATATGGCATAAGCTGAGAATTTTATTTCTGAGTGTGACAGGGGCTATTGCTTTACCTATTCTGTACAACACCCCGTTTTCCAGACTTAGTTCATTTCTTATTTCCCAATAGACCTTGGCATTTTCATCAAGACGCTTTTTCTCAGGCCAGGAGCTGTTGATATATTTGCACAATGTCAGTAGGGTGGGATCTTTTGACATATGTCTTTTCCACTCCTCCGCCGAGATTCCGTCAAGGTCTGAGTTGAATAGTAATGCTACTTTCTCAGCATCTTCTTGCTCATTTATGACTTCGTCGTGGGGTAGGGGTAACCTGCTTAAGAAATCAGCTACCTTGTTCCTAACTCCAGGCCAGTTTTCGACTGTATAGTTGTAGTCCAGCAGTTTGACAGACATCTTACTGAGCCTGGGGGAAGCATTCTGCATGCCGGAGGCAGAGAAGATTTTGATCAATGGTTTGTGATCAGTGCACAAACGTATATTGTATCCCCAAATATATACTCTGAAATAGTTAAGAGCCCAAGAACAGGCAAGCATCTCGCGTTCAATCACCGAGTACCTCTCTTCGGCCGAGGTGAGTGATCTCGACGCGAAGGCCACTACCCATTCCTTGTTGTCAGCATCCTTCTGAGCTAGCACAGCCCCGAGTCCTTTGTTGCTGGCATCAGTTGTGACAAAGATTTCTGCTTTGGGTCAAAACCTTTGAGAAAAGGTGCATCGCTGATTTCCTTTTTGATGGAACAGAAAGTGTTCTGGCATTCTGGTGACCACGCAAATTTAGTCTTGTTTTTGAGTGATTGCCTTAAATTGTACGTTTTTTCTGAAAAGTTACGAATGAACTTCGAGTAGTATTCGGTTAAATCGAGAAAGGCTCTCACATCATCTTTGCTGGAAGGAAAGGGAGCTTTAAGGATGGCATCAACTAAACATTGCTTGGGTTTAATACCTTCATGACTAATCGTGTGACCCAGGTAAACTACTTTTTCTGAGAAAATTTGCATTTGTCTAATTTGACTGTTAACCCATGCCTTTTTAAATTTTCTAATACCTGCTTACGGCGTGTGTCATGTTCCATTTGGCTGCTGCCCATGACCAAGATATCATCTTGGAAGAACCTCACACCAGCAACGCCCTCAAAGATGGATGTCATGACTCTTTGGAAAAGCGCTGCGGCCGAGGCCAGTCCAAATGGTACCCTTGTGAAACGATAACAGCCAAATGGCGTAATGAATGTGGTGTACTTTCTGCTATCCATGTGTAAAGGTACTTGGTGGTACGCAGATTTTAAATCTATAATGGAAAATACATGCATGTCTTTAGTAGCATTGAACATTTCGCAAATGCGAGGCAAAGGGTACTGATCAACAATTATATTCTTATTTAGGTCTCTGAGATCTATGCAGAGTCTAATTTTTCCGTTGGGGCGTTTGACGACCACAAGGGGAGAAACCCACTCTGCGGATTCAACCTTTTCAATTATTCCGTCTTGGACCAGTCTGTTAAGTTCCATATGGATATCATCTCTGACAGAAACGGGTAGATGTCTAACTTTGTGTATGCATGGGGAGGCAGAGTCTTTAAGCTCAATTTTATGTTGGAAACTGTTGAGAAGGCCCACTTTACCAGAGAATACTTCAGGGTAGTCTTTATGAAGGGAGCTTTTGCATGTGTCATCAATGGACATAACAGGGTCAGCACTATTGGGGTTGAGAATGATTCCTAGGTCAGCCTGATCGCACCAACCCAAGACAGAAGGACCTTTTTTAGCTACAAAGAGTTTGCAGAACGCCTTCCTATTTTTGATTTCGAATTCCAGTTCACGAGTTCTTAAGAATTCGATATTATCTCCTGTGTAACTCCTAGCAATTACGTTGGATTTTTCAAGTGAAGCACCAATTTTACCCACAAATTGCTGCTTCCATACATTTTCGTTGACAATTGTGAACGGGAGCCAGAGTCAGCCATTATGTTCATAGGCACCCCACCCATTCTTATTTCACACTTAGGTTTTTTGATTCTGGTGGGAGCGAGTTTTAGTATGTCATATTCAATGGAGAACACATAGTTAATCTCGACAGACTTCGAGCTGTCTGAATCTTCAGATTTGGAGTCATCATCATGTTGGATGTGTTTCACAGGCTTGCTTCGTCTCAAGAATTTTCTGTTGCATACTTTAGCGAAGTGCCCTATTAACCCACACGACGTGCACTTTTGAAATTTGCCAGGGCACTTTATGAAGTCTGCAAAATGGGAGGAAGACCCACAGCGATAGCATCTACGTTCAGTGTCATCATTGTATTTCTTGACCTGTTCATGTTTCTTCTTGTTGGGTTCACTTTTCTTGTAAGTTTCACTAGGGTTCTGGCGAGAACTTTCTTTGAACCTTAATTTGCTAGCATTGGATGTATTGACTGCCTTCACCACATTGGGCTCATCAAGAACGGCTTTAGCACATCTGCCTGTAAGTTCCGCTTTTTTAACTAAGGCGACCACTTCTTTCAATGGTGACTCGCCATTTACCCAAAGTTTGTCTTGGATGTTGGAGTTACTGGCGTGCATAATTATCTGGTCACGTATGAATTCTTCTTGTAATTGCCCAAATCTGCATGTCAAGGCTAAGGTATTCAAAGCGGAGACATATTCATCAATGCTCTCGTCTTTGCCCTGTTTCCTTCTTGAAAATTTATAGCGGTCAACAGCAACACATACTATGGGTGAAAAATGTGCATCCAAGTCATCTAAAGCGTGCTGAAATACATCATCACCCTCCCTGACTTTCTTCTCAATTCTATTGTACGTTTTTAAACCACCTGGACCCAAGCAATACAATAGTACTTTCTTTTTCTTCACAGGAGTGAAATCTTCATCTTCCACAGTTTCAATATAGTTACAGAAATATTCCTTCCACTCTTTCCATGGCATGCATGGTTCACCTTTGATTGGAAGAAAAGCTTGAGGTTGTGAGAGGTTCAATGAGCTTAAGGCACACATTATTAGCAACAAAAAAAAAGGTTCAGTATGCGCAATGAAGGGTGGTAGCTGACCAAGGTGTGCGCATCACCGTGAGTGATAACGCACAGTAGTGACAGGTGGCGCACAGAATTTTCTTTTATTGAAATTATTTGAATGAACCAAAGGAAAATTGGTTCCAATTGGTGAAAGTGTGCGTGTCACTGTGGGAAGGAAACGCACCGTAGAATTGTAAGTGTGCGCATCACTGAAATAGGCAACGCACAGAAATAGTGAGCATAACGATGATATTGGAGAACATGAACTGAAGAGCTTGTCACGAAAAAAAAGACTGCTTATTTTTTTTTATGAAGTGTCACTGTAGGCGCTGGATAACCCACAAGAATTAATGGAAGAGTGAAGAAAGTGTGCGTGTCACTGTATGAGGAAACGCACTCGTGAATAGTACAGTGTGTGCATCACTGAGTCAGGCAATGCACAAGAATTCCAGCGTAGCGGTGAAATTGAAGGAAACAAAATGGCGCCGTACGTGTGCGTTTCATTGACGTTACACGCTCTGTGAGGAAAGCGCAGCTTGCAGGAGAAGGGCGGGAGTGTGTCTGACAGGATCCCAGCTGAAAACAGTGTCAGCGAACTGTCAAACAGAAAGCGGAATGCGGAATGTGGAAGCAGAAACTGGCGAGATTGGAAGATAAGCGTCGAAGCACAGAACACGTCAAAATCTCTGCGCGCATGCAAACAGCGCTGATCTCACCACATGACAGCTCGGACTCCCTCCGTGAACACAGCAATACTGGACCACAGGAACACGGCAGGACCAACGGAACTGTAGAGCATCTGGGAGGCACTGGTTAAGATCTGCCAAGAAGTCCAAAAGCGCCGCAGCCAAGAGATCTTTCACCTTTCAAGCAGCAACCTAAAACAGGTATCTTCGTGACTTGAAACACACCGCAGTGGGGCTGCAGATAGGAAGTCCGCTCGTCGCCACTTGTGGAAATGAAGCAGACGCGGTAGGTTGGATTCCAAGTTTATTCTTTACAGCCCCACACGGAGTGCGGTTAGTAGTTAGAGCTTCAATCTCGTTATGACAGTTGGGAACAGGGAAGGAGAGGAGAGGGCAAGGTGGAATATTGGAGAGCCAATAGGAAGGGTTGAATAACAATGGGTGCTCTCGCGCAGGAGAGCCTGAACAGTTACTGTCACGCGCTGGCAGCAGCGAGTGACATTGAATATGAATAAATTACAACACTTAACAGTGGATTTGTGATACCTTTGTGTGCAATGGTGCAAAATCTTTGTGAGTATGAGTAATAGCTATCAACTCACACCCCTTACAGGGTGAACAAAATACATTAAGGAGACTATGGGCGTTCCTCTGGTGTGTTCTGCTTTTATCTTGCACCAGGAGCTTGTGGTGGATCACGTGGAATATTCCATTAGATTGGCCAACCTTCTTCTGTGGTGCTCGATATGGATTAACCCAGACGCCTCCTTTAATAGGGAAATTGCCAAAGGCTGTCTGTCCTGTGAAAGAGCCTCAAATATCCCCTGGTTTAATTATATTAAATCCGCTCTGACGGACTTGGGTTAGCCGCATTTACTTCACAAGCCTGAGAGCCTGACTAAACATGACATGGCTCGGGGAAAAGTCTCTTTCAGGCAGAATAAACATAATTTTAGAGAGGCTCATGAGCTTACCAAAACTTCTGTAGGGAGTATGCTTCCCTGTGCAGCGCACCCGGTTTGAAACCATACTTGGAGTGGATTGACTGCTGGGATAGAATGTTACCAACACGCTTTAGACTGGGCTTTGTCAGATGGCACTTGGGCTTTCCTTTGGGCCATTTCGGCCAATATGAAATCTTGCTGTGCCCATGCAATGAATCCTCACCCCAGATTCTGCTTCTTTTTTTTTTTTCCAGTAAATTTTATATTGATTTCAGTAAACGGTTTTAATTCCAATTATTAGAAAACGGGGCATTAAAGCTCAGAGATGGTCTTGAAATATTTGCAACTGTTGGATTCCCCTCTAATTGTATTAACACGTTTTTTTTTAAAGTGTGAGGTCACAGAAGGAATTTAATGCAGTTTTAATCGTGGGGGTCTGTTTAACCTTAATATTAATTATCCAATTTTAGACCCCTTTATTATTGCGTTTATTACCATCCAGTAAGTATTCTTTCTCTTTTCATTTTTGGCACTTGCACTTTACTCAATTGTATCTTTGCTGGACTTGGGATACCCAAAAAGTGGGACGACTGAAACCTTTTCTTTTGTGATATGTTGGTGCGTTGGTGACCCTCCTATGCACTGATATTATTTGCATGTGTACGTTGCTGCCTGTGAGGTTTTTATTTACTTTTATGCATTACTCCGTCCTGAGATGTTTTTATATTGTGTCTTCTTTTTTGTGATGTACTTTTATGGTTACTCTGACATCCGAAATAAAGTTTGACTTGACTTGAGTACCAGTAATGGATTCTTAATTGAATCCTTTCGAGGAAGCTCAATGTTGGATATGGTCTCTTTAGGGGAAATTACCCCAAAACTTTTCGCTTTTTCCTCCTAGTCTTTGCTGACCCTGTCTTCATCACCGTAGGAATTTGGGCACCTTCCCCCGTACAGCAGAGGGAAGGTGCACACACCCGCCTCGCCCGCATTGGGCTAGGGGTGTGTATACTATGGGTTCTGGGTACCGTACCTCCGTGCGCCCTGTAAAAAGGTACACCACATACCCGGTGTGGGTACGGCACTAGCTGATAGTGGGACATAGCACTGAGTGTGCCACCCACCGGATAGTTGTCAACACTATATTGGGTCTGCCAGGACAGGCCTCTGGGGTGCCATGGCACCCCTGCGTAATTTGGCATCACTTACGTCTCAGCCAACCCTGAGTGGGTGGTTCCATACCATGATGGCACCCCGCCAGGGAAGCCCTGATGGGCCCGTGGGGGTGGGGGGGAGGGGGGGTTGGTACTTGCACTAAAGGTGCTAGGGCCTTGGGAAGCCATGTGCACTGCCCGTCCTTGCCTAGTGAAAGTGCGCGTGCCCTTCCTGTCCGTGTTGGGAAGTGGAGCTGTTTCACTGATGTCTAATGTGAGTAAACTCATGAGCAGCTTGCCACTGTAAGCCGCTGTGAGTGCGCACCCGCACTGAGCAGCTTGCCATAGTAGGTTGCTGTGAGTGCGCACCAGCACCTATGGTGCCCGTAATTCCATGTGCCTTCCAATGCAGGCTTGTGCGTATGCACAGACACGTATTAGTTAAACCCGTGTCCAGTCTGCTGTGTAGACTCGGGCAGGTGCACTTGCACCACTGGCGCTGGGAACTATGTGTCCATCCTGCCATCTCAGGTCGGTGTGCGCAATACCGCACGTGCACCCAGGTAGTGAGGAATACCTATGTATGTCTTCACTACTTATGAGGCCTCCTCTTTCCATAGGTTAACATGGTAAGTGGTTGACATTACTTCAGACTGCAATGGTGGATTGCCGTGGAGCAGCCTCGTGA
This sequence comes from Calotriton arnoldi, assembly GCA_963921515.1. Taxonomy (NCBI): domain Eukaryota; kingdom Metazoa; phylum Chordata; class Amphibia; order Caudata; family Salamandridae; genus Calotriton; species Calotriton arnoldi. Next base: position 4,652,777 of record CAWUFW010000063.1, read on the forward strand.
TGTTTCATGTCAATGGATTTGCAGTGCCAAACACTTTCCATCGGTGAAGGGGATTTTGGCATAACTCGCTTTGAAATGCCACTTATAGAATATGAACATTTCTATGCTCCATGAGTCTCAGGGGGAGCACATCTGTGCATTCCCCAATTGACAGCCATTAACTGTGGGCATCCCACAGGAATGGCAGACCTCTGCCATTTGATGGCCAAATGGGATAGTTGGACGATAGAGGTTGTGACACTTAGCCTCTAGTGGCCAAATCATGGCCCCTCTAAAGATTACGATCTGCACTTAACGGCCCCATGGCAGACAGGCCTACAATTTAGGGGAGACATCTGTGGTTCAAACAGAAAACCCCTAAACCACCCCAAACGTCAAAGACACACGACAGTATAACTACGGGTGCCATCCTTCAGCAAAGGATGAGATACGCTTGTGAGGACGTGGGACTGAAGAACCCAGACTGCGTGGTGCACATTGTTAGAGGACTATGTTGTGCACATGGAGGATAACTGTCCGAATAGAGGCTGGCCTGATCCAAGAACCTACTGAAGTCTGGCGCCCTGAAGCGTGCTCTCCAAGGGCACCGACCGCGGGCCTCCTGTTCTCTCGGAGATCTCAGTGACATCAAAAATCTCCCGCGAGGGACCTACATCATATATCTATGACATCTGAGGAGCGGTGCCCTTTCAAGTGTCCACCTCGGCTACCCAACAGGTAGCGCCGTGCAAGCGTGGAACTAAGACTTGGGTCTGGAGACCGGATTATCTAATGCGTAGCCCCTGCAATCTTTCCTGCATCTCAGACATGTGGTTCCTGTACTGTGGGGACCCCGACACTCATAAGCGTCTAGTTGGTGGTGAGCGAATTCACTGTTTGCGGTGCCTTGCGTGGCCTGTTTCGTCGATCGTGCCGCATCTCTCTCATGCGACACGCCGGCTGCATACTCATTGAGTGCATTGCCCGATTCATAGGGTGTGACCCTCGCAGGTGGGGGTGTACCCAGACTAGTGCCTCATTCTACCTCTTGTGGCTCTGCTGAACTTGCGATTGTATCTATGACCAGACTGGTCTGGAGCAGCCTGTATCATCGTGCACCGCACGTGGTGCCTCATTTCCAAGGAGGTATGGAATTGCACTGCTTCGCTGTGTCTGACTGGAATTGCCTGGTGCATCCATGTCAACGTGCACCGGTGATTGTGCCTCCTTTCCCGGGAGGCACAGAATTTGCAGCTGCTTATATTTGAAATCTGAAGTGCCTAGTATGAGTACCAACGTGCCTGAGGGGTTGTGCCCGGATTGCCTGGGCACGACCCGGATCATCGTGTACCGATCAGGGCGCCTCGTCCTGTCGAGAGGCTCCCCAGTCTTACTCCCCATTCATCGGTTGTTTCCTTGTTGACCCTCATTGCGTCGGACCAACTGCCCTCTCCAAACCTGGCCCTTCCCGAAGAAATCTTGGAGTCAGATAGTAGCGAGGATTGGGTTGAAGAAACGCTTCCGGGGCAGTTCGGAAGCGGGTCAAGAGACTACATGACTCCTTTGTGTTTTGAGACCTGTGGGTGAACTTCCTGAGTGGCTGCTAGCCTCTCCCTTGTTTGCTTCTACCTCCTAATTAAAACTGCTACATATTTTCACATGCTTCCCGAGCACCCAGACTAAGTGTCCGGGAGGCGGGGTTGGTTACCTTCCATCCGGGGGTATAGGACAATCTGGGTGAACTAGTGGGTGGAGGGAGTCTTGGACTAAGGAGTCTGCAGAGGGTGAACAATTGATCTGCTGGGTACCAGTGGCACCGCATTACGGTGCTGAGTACGTATGTGTGTGTATAAGATCGTGCTGTACGGACTGGATGATACCTGTTACACCGCATAGTGGTGCGGAGTGAGTATGTGAATGAGATTGATCGTTTGGGGATCGCCTGTGATTCACGACACAGGCCGGCGGTGCCACATTATACGTTGATTGTTGCCAAAAGGATCATACCTTTTGACATTGGGTTTCCCCGTGTGGCTTCAGCTTGCGGTGCTGCTAAAAAGTGTCCTATTTTTGTGTATGTGCATAATTTTGATATCGTGCACCGGATAAGGGTGCTGTCTCTCAATTGGTGGAGGGCGGGGGGTTAGATTAGGAATTGTCCACAGTGTGCATAATATTGATATCATGACAATATGAGTGGGCCAAGTACTGCTAGTAATATTTTCAAATGTGTTTTATGCCCAAAAGTATATGATGATCATGTTATAATGATTGAATATGTGTGTTGAATATAAATGTTTTTGCATACATCCTGTGTGAAGTCTCTTTTATGCCGGGTCTGGTGGCTTAGTGGACTAATGCATCCACTGTAGGGCCCTTGTTCGACCTCATGGTCACAGGTTCAAATCCCGGTGGGTCCACTCAGCCTTTCATCCTTCTGAGGTCGATAAAACGAGTACTATTGAGTTGGTTAACAATAAACATCTGTGACAATTGCACTGTTCCATCTGTGCACGGCTTCGCTCCAGCAGGTAAAAATGTAGGAACTACTGGTGCCAGCTCCACAGGGTTGGATGCGGTGTTGTCCCAAGTGGAAGAGAATGGGAAATAAATTATCATAGCCTTTGCGTTACAGTATTTAACTCCCACAGGAGAAAATTACTCAGTGATAGGAAAAGAAGCTCAAGCTTCTATATTGGGATTAGGGCATTTCCGTCAATTTATTCGAGGCTTTCCCGTCCCTTTGCAGTGTGATCTCAAAACCTTGGTTACATTTCTTACTACTGGTGGTTTATGTAATGCTACACCAGATACTGCGAGAATGTCATTGAGGATGTTTATTACAACTATGTTGTGCATTACATTCCTGGAAGGAAAAAAAGAAGGTTGTTGATTTTTTGCAGCCGCATGCCTTTGCCCACTAAGATAACAGGGGAAAATGATTAGGTTGAATGTCAATTTCCTGCTATCTGGAAATGACTTTAGAGAGAAATAAAGAAGAATGAGTGTTACGTTAATGTGGATAAGGATGCAGGTTGGAACTGTATGAAGGATATATGGATGGCCAAGTAAGAACACGGTAAGCGATAATGTGAAAAGAGTTTTGGAAGTGAATGAGGAATTATTTGTGGAAGAGGGGTTATTGATGAGAGGAGAACAGGTGGTATCCCCCGAAGGAGCGAGGAATAAAATCTTGGAGTCATAGAATGTAGGTAATCTTGGAGTGGGTTTAACCAGAAGAATAGTAAATAATTTGTAATTGGTGACCTAGGATTGGAAAAGATGTCGATGTTTTGGTGAGAAATTATGTAGAATGAGAATTCCGGTAAGTTTCAAGTGACATAGAGACTGACGTGTGCCATGTAAAAACGTAGGGGTGGACATAATCTTTCAAGAGGAGAATAGTGATTCTAAATATATGATTGTATTAATAGATTATTTTTCCAAATAGCCAGAAGTGGTGAAAAGAGCAAGTGCAGAAGCTGTAGCTAAACTTTTAGGCCATGTGTTCTTAAGAAAAAGGCTTCCTAAATGTCTGTGATAATGGTCCACCGTTTGTAGTGGAAGTAGTACTTCAGTGTATCATCCAGTTGAAAATGGAGAAGTAGAGAGAATTAGTAAAGTACTTTAAGTAGTAATCAAGTTGGCCAAGGAAAACAGGTTGAATTGAGAGGTTGAAGTGCAAAAAATGGTTTAGACATATAGAATTACGCTCAGTAATATGACTGGATTCAATCCATTTGTATTGATGAAAGAAAGAATTTCGTTTCTGATGATCTAAGTTGGATGCCAAAGACTAGATCAGTGAAATGGTCACCTCAGGAAGGCATAAGGAATATTATGAGATCACAAGGCATCTACAAGAGTAAATACAATGCTAAACATGGTGTCATGGAATGTGTTAGGTGTAGAACAATGTGTACGTGTTAAGAAAATATGAATGATAAAAAAATTGAGGAGAATACATTTTCTGAACCTTTGAAAGCGGAAAGGTTGTTTGCAATTCTGGTCTGTTAGGTGATAGTAGGGTGTGGCATAAGGGATGATTGTCTAAGTGTAGGAATGAAGTGGAGGGAAGTCAACACAATAAGGGATTGCAAGACAAGAAAACCTGGCAGGAGAATAAGACTTGGGAGTGGGTGCATGATGAAATTGGAGACAAAAGTAATATTCCTGACTTAGGGAAAGATCATAGAATTTCTAGAGTACTTGTACCTGAGGCTTCTGAAGGTGAGGACAGTGGAAATGTAAGGAGAGCAGGGAGGTTTGGAAAAGAGAGTGAGGCTAAAACGTTATGATGAGTATATATGTGTATCTTTACATTCTTGAGTGTTGTTTAATATAAACAACAACTTAGTGATTTGCAACATAGATATGCTAGTTCCATCTGTGATCATTATTTTTGTATATATTTCTTGTAATGATAACTTATTGTATTTCTAGTGTACATAGTTATGGATTGTTTTGGGGGGAAGATGAGTCCAGTGTTGCTTAGCAACTTATCCAGAGGACAGCAGATGCTATCGTACACTTAGGGCCTGATTTAGATCTCAGCGGACTTGTTGCTCCATCACAACGGTGACGATATCCCATCCGCTGAAATATAAATCCCACTATATCCTATGGGAGTTATATTTCAGCAGACGGGATATCCGTCACTGTTGTGACGGAGTAACCTGTCCTCCGAGATCTAAATCAGGCCCCAAGTCTTACTATTACTATACAGTATTCCATGGAGGTGGGTTACTTTTGGAATTGGGGCTGGAGTGAATAGATTAATAAAATCTTCTCCAGCATTGTAGTAAATGGAGTTTATGGTTTAGGAGTATTTATTACAGTATCCATCATCAGTTTCACTTATTCTGACTTTCCAGTGATGTCTCTGCTCTTCATCCAGTTGGGTGTGTAACTACTATGCGGGTAAAGTGCCAGACTGATTATTGCCACAATTATTCTGGTGTTTCGTTCATATACATAATAAATTTACGGAAACCCATGCTCTTCAGCTCTTTCAAAATAACTCTGAGAGAAGCCACTTTAACATGATTGTTCAGATTGTTTAATTAACAAACATTTGGGAATCTTGTTCTGAGTATATTTTTCAGTTTATGCAGTATTGAGGATGAATACTAGCTTCTGTTTTTCATAGTGCACTACAGCAGTGCTTAATTTGTTAAAGAATGAGGGCCGGTGCCCAAAGATGTGCTCAGAAGCCCGGCATTCATACATGTCTGCGCGCCAAATACACGTCTGCGTAGTCTGGAATCTACTGAATGCCTATTTAATAGACTACAGACTCTCCCTACCTCTTTCTCACACTCTTGAAGCCTCCTACTTTCTCCATTTGCAATGGTTTTTCCGTCTTCCTCTTGCTATCCCCTTTGTGTGTTTTCCGTCTCCTTTTCAACCTCAGGAAATGTCTGATGAAGAAAAATAAGTGCTGGTCCCGAAAAATGAGTACGATGGGCCCCACCAGCAGCCACTGACTGCAATTACTCACTGCTCTACAGGATTGCTTTGCAATTTCTAGTCCATGTAAACGACGGGGGTTACTATTGCCCAATTTAATGTTACTTGATTTATCGAACCCAGGAGTATGAAATACTGAGCGGGCAGTGATGGAAGTGGCACATGTGACGGCTCACACACAGATGTCAGTTGTGCCTTTCTTCTCTTCTAGAACACCATCATTCTACTGAACATGGATTCACCTCTAGTCATGTTTATGTATTAAGATGCTCCTCGCCTCATTTTTAGGTCGAGCTACAGCACGCATGCGCTGTCTGCAAGACCTGCTGTAATCGATATTCTGACTTTTTTACCGCCTGCTACTTACCATTGGTTCATTCTACTCCCCTTCTTTATTGCTGCCTCCTAATTCGTTGTCTTTGCTGAAAAGTCACTTCCTTTCCGGCTGAGGTGCACCGGTAAAGTACCATTACCTTACGCTTTGTTTCTTCAGCTCTTGTGTTTAAGAACTCTTTTTTTTTTTTTTTTTTTACTTTTGCCATCCCTCGTCAGTGCGATTCTTCAACGTGCATTACTTTTATTTCTTTGTCACAATGACGGCAATTTGACTTTCGCTGTCCCGCGCCACACACACCACTCGCAGCAATGGGGGGTGTTTTTTGTGTTTATTTTCTGCGCGCCATGCACACTTTCACTTTTAATTGTCACGATGGCGGCAATTTGACTTTTGCCCTCCCTCGTCAGTGCAATGGCAGCGGTGTGCACCACACACCCCACTTGCGGCAATGGCGGGCGCTTCTCGTGTTTATTTTCTGCGTGCAATGCGTACTTTCACTTTTATTTCTTTGTCACAATGCCGGCAATTTGACTTTCGCTGTCCCGCGCCATACACACCACTCGCGGCAATGGCGGGCACTTCTTGTGTTTATTTTCTGCATGCCATGCGAGCTTTCACTTTTAATTGTTACAATGACGGCAATTTGACGTATAGTCCATAGACACTCCTGAAAAACAAGGGCCGTCCTCTTCCACTGGAAGTCCACGACAAGGACAGTTTGCGCAACCTACACGAGAACAGGAAAGCAAATGACGCCAACAAAAACGGGGCCCCCATGGACTCCAACTTGCAAGAGGAGGGCAAAAATAAAAAGCTACCCATTGGAATCAACTTGAACATTCTCAATGAGGCCAACCCCGATCTGTAAGTAGATACCCAGCGGATTCCGGGAAATATTCTTGTGTGAATTATCATATACTCACGTGGTAGATGCTTGTGTCAGACTTCATGTACTGCGACCATGCGTGGACCTCGATTGCTAACATGCCAGGGTGTCGAACGTGAGATCACTTATCCTTTGACCTCTGGTGACATAACAGGGTCTCGCGCTTCTCCTTCCATCAGCGGCCTCCTGATTGTTGAATAGGGGCGTGGTGTAGGGCAAGAACTGGAAGCTACCTTAAGTAAAGAAGATTGTTTACTTATCTTCCTGCTGCTGTGTTTATGACATGACTCTGGAGTTTACAGGTAGGAAGGGTGTTCGAAGCAGCGCTTTAAATGGATAGATGCTGTGTATTGTCGAATAATGTGAATATGAAAGGGTTAAAAGCCATAGACCGTATGTAAGTGTCTGACCTCTGGGTCACAGTCCATATACGTCATTTATGTGATACACTCCCAAGGTGAAACATCAAGCGCTGCATCTAGGGTGAGAGTTCATATACTTTATATATGTGTCCCCCCTTTCTGTATGGTTGTGTCTGTTTCTCAGGTGAAAGACCTCAGATTGTATTTGTAAGCCCACATCTCACGGTCATAGTTCACACAATGTATGTGAGTGTTAACACTCAAGATCAGAGCCCTAAATGATAGGTATATATTCCGGTTCCGTTGCCAGAGTTTTGTATGTAAATACCACCATCTCAGGTCACTGTTTATGTAGGGTCTGCATGTGTGTGCTTATCTAACCAGAGTTCATTTACTATATGTATGCATGCGTCCCAAGGTCAGAGTTCATGTATGATATATACATGTGTTCACCTCATAGTCACTTTTTTCACTCATTTATCACGCTTCAGCCTCTTGGCCCCGGGGGCATCACACAAGTACTACAGGATTCACCAGCATATAATATGAGGATAGTGGCTAAGGGGGCGCAATTTCAGCTTAGCCTAAAAGGAAAAATAGAATGTCGTGCCTCTTAGAAGCAGGGGGCTGCCCCATACATTGGGCTGACGCTAGATAAGTAAAGTGATCAAAAAGGGGCCTGACGAGCACAGTATGGGAATGTTGCTTGTTTTGGGAAAGTTTTACATTTTAGACAGGTCATCCTAGAAGTTTCAGGATGGTTGCATGGCCAAACCAGGACAGACAGGGTGATGAGGAGTTAGAAGCCAGGAAGTTTACAACTAACAAGGAGAGACAAGAGTTCTGCATTATTTTCAGGTGTAAGAAGAAAGGCTTTCTCAACTCTTGGGTGCATCGGAGGTATTCGGGCAAGTTGTTCTCTCTACATCTAATGATGATGCTGTCAGAGGAAGGACTAAATTCTTTTACACTACTTTATTTTTATCAGATTATGCAAACAATTAGTATTTTTTTCAAGGAAGAAAGCTTACAGGGAGGTAGTGTTATACATTTAGGACATACACATAGTATATGAACTGCTATTCTATCCTGTGTCTAAACAAGAGGTACTCATGTGTTCCATTAATAGCAAATTGAATGTCGACAATGGTTCCTTAAGTACAGATTGGGTTAGAGGTTTCTCATCAACATTGATTGTTAACGATGTAATGGTTAATGTAACTACACGGGTGGTGGTTATCAGTCCCATCAGGTTCTGGAGTAGCTGCTGGTCTATAGGGTAGATATGATCTCAAGGGGTCCCATATGCCTTCTGGTCTACCTTTTTGTGGCGCGGTGGAGAAGCAGACCAGGACACAGGGATTAGTGGGTACTCGTGACTGTTTTATTTATAGTTCAAAGAGGGGGATTATGGGACTTGTAGTCGCGTGTTCAGGAGTTCACTCCCTCCTGATAGGGTCCTTGGGGAATCTTCCTTCTTCTTCTTTCAGCGTCTTGCTTTCCAGAAGAAGCTCCCTCAGAAGGTGGCAGGTACGAAAGTAATATGGAACAAAACAAAAAGAAAACCCTGTTAGGGACAATGCCCTTTCGAATGCGACGGTCGCAGGGAGCGAGGGAGTGCTAGGAAATCACCCGTTCCACCACCAATGTGTAGGCGCACGCTGCGCAGGGATACGGTGGCAATCAATCTCCTTGCCCTCCGCTACACCCTCCCTTGTGTATAACTCCTGTATGGCCCAGAACCGAACCCAGATGGCCCCGTACCTTGTGAAGCCACGACCCTCCAGGGCCGTGGCGGGCTTCTGCGCGTTGCCAGCTAGGGTCTGGCGTCCCTTCTTTCTCTCCTCCGGTGCGGCTCGGCTTTCGGGCTTCGTCCTTCCGCGACTCTGACTCGTCTCCTTCAGGGGTCTCGGGTTCTCCAGCGGGAGGGATCAGGAAGGTCTGTACGGCGCGTCTCTCCTCACGGCAGTCGAGTCCTTCTTCCAGGCTCCACACACCTTCCTCTTCATCGGCGTCCTCCTTTGACGTAGTCAGCAGGTCACCTGACTTCCGCACGTGACCCGGAATCATCATGGGCTTAAAGGCACAGGGATCCCATGCTTCGCTCTGAAAATATAGAAGGGGACATGGAGAGAGGTAATGGGGAAAACGTCCTGTTATGGCCTGTGGTTCCTCCCTGGGTAGGCTGTCTTCGTCACACTTTTCTAGGTGGGTGGGAGTGCAAATGTATCAGCCAAGTCATCACAATAGGCCGCATCATTCAGGCATTTTGGAATCATTGGAGGCGGGCCTTGTATCCATGCCATCGCAGTTCTAGGCTTGACGATGACAAGAAGCATCACAGTTATATGTAACGGAGAGGAACCTCTCTCACCTATCCTAGTAGAGCACTCAATGGGGAGGTATCCGCCTGCTGGTTAGTGATCTTACTAATGGTTTTGAAAACCGACTTCGAAAATGCCAAAATAACGGAGCAGTGCCAGGCATGGTGTGTAAAATCTGCAGTTTGATATGAACGTAAGTTACACATGGGAGAGATAGTTGAGTCATTGTTATTTAATGTTACAGGATTATAGTAAAAGGGAGTTAACATTTATAGTGTGAAAGCTTATGTTTTGGTTTGTTTACAACAGTATGCAAAGGAGTCATCGTCTATTGCAGAGTGTAGATCTTGGTTCCACTGTTCTCAAGTTTAATGCACCTGTAATGGTACTGGTTTAGGTATAAATTTGGTGTAACGTCTTGAAGCAACCTCTCAGATTAGTACATGCTATATCATGTGATGTAATGGGTGAGAGTGGTTCTTCTGGGAAAGGGATGAATGTGGATGTAGCTGTCGCACAAAGTCATCTATACAACAGGAGAGTAGAGGACAGGGAGAGGAATATCCCCGTCTATAACTTGCTCAATTAAAATAAAGAGATTGCAGATCAGCAAATTTGTATCTACTAGTATCTCTTTTACAGCCTTCTCCTGAGTCCAAAGAGTTAACTACTAATTAGAATTTCGGAGCAGAGATATGTACTTGCCCTGCTGTTTTGATAGTCTTCCATATAGCCCAGGGAATGGTTTGCACCAAGTGAATCTGTCGAGTGGGTCTGGGAAGTGGGTGGAGAGTATAGATTGCATGTGCTTCTTTATGATGTGTGGATCTGTTTCTGTTTTTTCAGGTCACCTAACCTGATCTGAAGGGCCCACTTCTCCTTCAGCCAGTCCCCTCTCTTGTATTGTTTCTTGGAACCTCTCATGACTCATGCTTTGTCATTTTGGGGACAATGGTGACAATGATGTTGTGTTTATTTTTTATCATATCAGCTGTCTTCCTATCCTCCACAAACAACATCTCCTCTTTTAATGTCAGCATCTTTTCTGCAGGTGTGGAGTATTTTGAAAGAAAGACTAATCGATGACGCTCTGAGTGATAACATTCACTGCTGGTCGCCTGACTTCGAACGACCACTTCTTTGGTAGGGCCACTGTGCTGGATTTTAATGAGCTAATTTGTCCTTCTATCGCCCAATGACAACCGATGAAGAAGTCCTGCACTGGAATTTGTGCACACGGAAGTACTGATACTGCAGTTATCGTTACTTCCAGATTGCAGGAGTTCCAGCTGATTACAAGTTAGGCCCAGAAAATTTGGGAATAACATCAGGAGTCGGTTTTTCCACATCAATACCCACAGTTTTTTTTCAACTTCATGCCGCTGGATTATAGCAGGCAAAAGGTATGAAACCGCAGTTTTTTTGCAGATCTAATTCACAACTCTTGTTAGCAGCTTAATTGGGATTTGAGGGCCTCTTGTAATCAGGCCCTAAGTCGTTTTCCTGAAGCGCGCCAGAATTTCTTATTGGCAGTGGCACGCCGGGTGTTTCAAATTTTTTTTTTTTTACAGTTTTTTCCATGGTCAACTTTGTCAGCAGTGTCTGTGTGAAGCAGCTTGCCAACAGGGCCGGACTGGCCATTTATTCCATCAGGATTTATCCACCTGTGGGTGCAGTGTTTAATTTGAGTCAGTGGTTGCAGGTGGATCCTATCAGAACTCATTTTTGAGAACCGACACCTGTTTTTCCTCACCAGACTTCAACCTAGAGCAAGAGAGAAAAACACAAAAGGTAGAAAGAAGAAGGAAGAGAAAGATAGAACAACAATGACAAAGAAAGAAAGCAAGGATGAAAGGAACCAAAAGAGTCAAATAGAGGGCAAGGAGTGACTGATGTTGGATGAAAGAGGCATGCAATCAAAACTACACAGCCTTGGTAACTCCAACATTCATCAGCGTCTGCCGCGGACATATGAGAAAAACTTTGGTTAGTGACACTTACTCTTTTGCAAATTAAGCACTTGGTGGGTGGAAGGAGGATCAGTACTCATTGGAGGCTGTTTTATGCCGGCCAAGGGCCTCCGTCTCTGTCTTGAGCTCTCTGGAGTTTATATCGGGAGGATCAGCAGGCAAAAATAGAGAGAGAGAAAGACATACACAGAAAGAGAGAGAGACGGAGATTGGAAAGAAAGAGGTCCTAATGAAGTGACACAAAGAGAGTCGGTCTGATTTGAACATTTTAGTGGGGGCCGGTTTGAAAATGTTTGCCAGGGCTTTTGCTTCCCAGTTGGCTGTGCCTGGCCACCCTTTTTCAAAAGAGATGGATTTAGCAGAATTCTACTGTCCTTCTTATCACGTGGAACATTTTTGAGCTTTTATATCTAGGCTTGCTGCTCTTCTGCAAGAGTCACCACATCCTGGTGAGCCTTCGTGTTTAAAGAATACATAGTATTCAGTGTATTGAATGTGCTACTCCATGAGGGTAAATATGAAGTTTGCATGAATTGGACCACTATTGATGAATAATCATCAGGGGCTCTCTATGCTCTATTAATAGCATTTTCCAATACTGTGCCAACTGTTCCTGTAAGTGATGTCTAACTTGGCGTGGCCAAATTAGGCATTGGTATTGGGATCCTATATGATGTAAACTGGATAGCACTCCATCCTCTTGAGGCCCTACTTATTCAGCAGTTACTATATTCTTTGGTGGCTGCACTTGAAATTATGTGCTAAAAATTAGCCACCCTCAAGGAAGGTCTTCTTTTAAGTACTCTGTAGCAAGGTGGAAATATGTGTGGTATGGCTGGGGAGCCTTAACATGTAATATTAACGCAATACCCAAAAGTGAACCTCGTATTCGCACTAGTAATCCTTATCTCAGTCCTGGTAGAGTTGCAAAGAGTAGTCAGGCTTACTTAGAAGAACATGTGTTAAGCATTTCAGAGATCCAACATGGACGATAAGTAATTGACACGACTTGAAAGAAATCCAACTCCAATTTATAACAAGCATTTGCAATGCAATAGGTCTCGCATTTACGCGAGTTTGAGCTATTGGCATTGTAAATGATAATGCCTTTTATTTATGTTTTGGTTTTTAAAACATAAATAAAAGGCATTGTCATTTACTATGCTAATAGCTTAAACGCTCGCAAATGCGAGACCTATTGCATTGCAAATGTTTGTATTTGTTCCTTTATTTAATAATACATTGGTCTTGTACCTGTGTGGGTAATGATTGCTGTTTCAGGGCTATGGATCATTGGTCATTATTTCTCATTACATATGGTGATAATTTGTCAGTGGAAACCGAACTTGAGAATCCCATGAAGTAGGACTTCCAGTGTCTAACGCGGGCACTCAGTATACCTGAAAATGTGTATTGTTTCTAATTGTACTTTTCTGTGCATGAAAAAACCCTGACGTTTGGGGAAACGTACTGCTAGTCAGTGTGATATAAAATACTTTTAGCGTGTATTTTCTATGGTCACAAATAATGCAAACTTAGGGCCTGAGTACGAGTTTGGCAGTGCAGGAGCACCCTGCTCCTGCACCGCCAAACCCGTGGTTGAACCGCCTGCCAGATTAGGAGTTTTCTCCTGGTCTGGCAGGCGGATCTTTGGCGTTCCCACGGCGGTGCCTATGAAATAGGAACCGCAATGGGAACACCAAAATCAGGACCTGCACGGCATGGACTGCTGCAGTCCATGCCATGCAGGTACTGGGGTGCATGCACACAGAGAGGCACAACATGTGCCCCCCTGCATGCATCCCCAGGCCTAGAAGCAACAGGGGGCCCTTTAGAGGCCCCCTTTGTTTCCTCTCCGCCACGGTTTTCATAGCGGTGGAACCGCCATGAAAACCGCGGCAGAGAGAAAACTCGGAAGATGCTTGGCATATTGCAGCCTCAATACCGCCGCATCACTGCCTGGGCCCATGCGAGTCTGGTAGTCCATGAACCGGCAGGCTCGAAATTAGCCCCTAAGCCTTGTCCCTGATACCTTTTTAGGTCGAGCCTGGGCAGCGCATGCGCTGCTCTGCAAGGCATGCTGTATTGAGGTATGGAATAGAAGCTCCGCCCATTTCCCCGCCCATCATTTCAGTTGACACCTGTTACTGTCCTTTCAAAATCGTTGATTTGATTGATAAATAGGCTTAGTAGTCCCTCCTTTGTACCACCTTGCCTGCATTTGTAATCTCCGATAAGGACTGGACTTTTTACTTGTGTTGTTACACGGTCTGCTTTATCTACTCTGTGAGCACTATTTTCTTTAATGATCTTCCAGTAATCCACTCATGATGTGCTTTCCTACAAGGCAGCACGCCGTCCGCTTTTACATTTGTAATAGTAATAGCTGCAGGTCCACTTTAAATATAGCGGCCGCGCTTATTTATTTATTTAATTTGCAGCGTGGTATGCTTTAAGTATAGCGGACACACTTTTTTATTTATTTAATTTTTCCGCGCAGTCAGCTTTAACGTTGGCGGCCGCGCTACAGAGACTTGATTTTCTTTTTTTTTTAGGCGAAAGCGCCCTATATCGAGCTTTTACTTTAATGGCGCCCCTTTCTTTAGACACTGCTCACTGTAACCTGAATACAGGGATCAGTGTCTAAAGAAAGGGGCGTGCCCACCATTACAGTGGTCTCGCATTTGCGAGAGTTTGAGCTATTGGCATTATAAATACCAATGCCTTTTATATGTGTGTTGAGTTTGAAAACACATAAATAAAATGCATTGTCATTTACAATGCCAATAGCTTAAACTCTCGCAAGTGCAAGACCTATTGCATTGAAAATGCTTGGTTTTTTTTTGCTTCCTCTTGACGATTGAATGCACACAACTATCTCCTAAAGATTAGAGGGATTAAGCAGTGCTATAAACTCCTTCTAAAAACAGTTTTTAAAACAATCATTGGCCAAGCCAATAGGTCTTGCCTTGGAGACCTATTGGCTCTGCATTGTTTTGTCTTCAAAGCAGATGCTGTACAACATAAAGGAAAGATTTAAAAAAAAACAGAATTTTAAAAAAGTACAATGACGCGGATGCTGGCTTACTGGTAAAACGTGTGTGCTCCTACAAACGGGCGTGTCATCTCGCCTTTTTTAGGTCTCGCCTGGCGTTAGCAGCGCACATGCGCTGCTCTCGCCATGCGAGGGCCTTTTGTAATCAATACACTTTCGGAAGGAACTTTAAGCCCCGCCCTTGTTTTCAATTGGCTCGCGTCAGCGTTTATGTTAAACGCTGGCGCGTGATTGAAAACCGGGCTTTGGGGTTACCGCCTTGTCCACTTTTAGGACGGCCCATCTGGACAGGCCGACGCCATCTTTGTTCCGTGACGTAAGAGGGTCGCGCGCGCGCTTGTTATTAAAGGCACTGCTACGAAGAGGCGAGGGCGGCCCAGACTACTTGGCCTCATAACATACAGGCTCGCACACCTCATTGAGCTAGTCATTACCTAAAGGTTGAATCTGAGTTTAAGGAAACCGTGGCCTGTTTCCAGGGTCGTCTCCGTGACACGTGGTAGTGAGACTGGTTAAAAATAACTTGATTCTTCCAGATTCACACTGAACGGTTTAGAAACGTCGTCTCATTACCACAGCCCAATCAATAAAGCTTGTGCACATCGAAGATCTCAGGTCCCAGGACAGACTGAAACACGCTCATTCAGATGTGTTCATTTTCAAGTCGGAGACATTAAATATCCCGTAAGTTGCTCATTCCTGCCTGAGAACTGCGGACCACGGCGAATGGCTCGGGACCAGCGACACTCTAGGCTGCGCGTCTCCGCTCCAAAGAGAGAGAAACAGTGGCTCTTCATTCCGAGCCCGCACACGCCCCCCCGGACCCTGTCCCCTGTGCTGTGTTGCTCCCCAAACGTCCACCAGTAGCCAAGGACCTTCTTCTCTGTCTGTCTCCCTGTTCTTTGGTTCCGTGGAGGGTCGAGCTCTGAGGGTCACGCGCTGGTGACCGGTGGGCCGCGGTGGAGTACAACCCGGCACCGCTGCACCAGGGCCCGAGGCGGTATCCCTCCCGCCGGGCCGTGCTGCGATGCCCTCGGACTTCATCTCTCTACTCGGCTCTGACCTAGACCTCGAGTCGCCACGGTGCCTGTACTCGCGAGGTGAGTCGCGCCACAGGTGGTGGGGGTGTTTTGAATGTGGGTAAACACTAGATAAAGGGGTACTTTTGTGCAGGAAGGGTTCTTGGGAACGGTCAAGGTTAGAGGACCCAGGGGCGGGAGGGGTTCTGCTGATGTAGGAGTGGCAGGCATGGTATGCTTTTGGGGACTGGGAAGGAGGGGCAGTGTCTGTCCCTCAGTGTAGTGGGTGGTACCAGGCGAGCACCTTTGGTCGGAGACCCCTAATGATCCCCAGGACCTTTCAAACACTAACAATGCTATGAATGCCTCTACCTCGCACCTACATTGAGACAGTGTTGCTCTTGTCTCCGATCACATGTCACAATATGGCCCTTTTACAAGGCCAGTCTCTATAACGTATGCCCCGATCTTTACTCGGCCCTGCTGCATGTCTGCTCGCTGGGTGGATTCTGGTGCTGGTCACTTTTGATGGACTGCTTGTTGCATTTGGGCAAGTCTTATGTCATTCTTTCTTGATTCACGTGGCTTGGTGTATTTTAAAACCCACAAATTGTAGTAGACTGCTCTCGTCTTGCAGATCTGATGCACATCTTGTCACTGTTGTGGGTTATAATATTTACCTAGCTGGGTCAGAGCGTTCTGTCACATCGTAACCTCCACATGGTTGCACTGACAACATCTCAATTGACATTGCAGTTAGAGTCAGCATAGTCATAGGCATACATCATGGTCATCTTAAGTACTCGCTCATCTCGGAGGTAAAGCTCACTCCTACCAAAGACTGATAACACCATAAAGAAGCCAGAAACAAAAAGCATTTGCAATGCAATCGGTCTCGCAATTGCGAGATTTAGAGCTATTAGCATTGTAAATAACAAGGCCTTTTATTTACGTTTTAAAAACAAAAACATAAATAAAAGTAATTGTCATTTACAATGCCAATAGCTCAAACTCGCGTAAATGCGAGACCTATTGCATTGTAAATGCTTGTTTAAATTATGTTAATAAGGTTGAGGAGGCAGACAAATACCCGGGCCACAGACCGCAATGTGGGGGGAGGAATCACACAAGTGAGCGGAGAACATCATGGAGGTGGGATGGGGCAATGAAGCGCACAGACAAATACGAGCAACATGGGGGTTACAGAAGCACACAGCGAGACAGAACAGTGAGCGCCGGTGGGGGGCAGAAGTACACGGGTAAGAGAGAGCGAAATGGAGCACGTGGTTGGGGCAGAGAAGCATATCAGGGAGGCAACCAGAAAAAGCATTTACTTTTATGAAGTGATTATACATATAGAAAACAAGCATTGGCAAAGCCAATAGGTCTCATCTATGCAAGAGCTATTGGCTTGCCAATGTGTTTTAGCCAGGTTGTACACAAGCGTGGCTGATGTTCAACAAGGCTAAAAGTTAGTGACATAGAGGGGAGTGGTGTGGGGTGTCGGAGAGGGGAATAGCAAAGAGTAGAGTGGAGTGGCATACAGAGTTGTGTATTGGAGTGGCATAGAGTGGAGTTGTGTAGAGTGAAGTAGAGTGGACTGGTGTAGAATGCATTTTCATAGAGTGTTGCAGAGTATAGTGACGTAAAGTTCAGTAGTGTAGAGTGCAGCAGCGTAGATATCAGTGGCATACAATGCAGTGTCGTAGATTAGTGTTGCATAGTAGCATAGTAGAGTACAGTGGCTTAGAGTGCAGAATAGAGTGGGGAAGGGGGATGCAGAGTAGAGTGGTGCAGAGTAGAGTGACAGAGTGGCGCAGAGTAGAATATAGTGGCGTAGAGTGGAGTGCTGCTGAGTGCAGTGGCTTAGAGTTGAGTGGCATGGAGTGACGTAGAGTGCATTGGCATAGTATTCAGTAGTACACAGTAGAGTGGCGTAGAGTTCAGTGAAGTAAAGTGCTGTGTTGCAGAGTAGAGGGGTGTTAAGTAGAGTGGCGTAGTGTGCAGTTGTGCAGAGTAGAGTGGCATAGAGTACAGCGGCAGAGAATTCAGCGGCCTACAATGCAGCGTCATAGAATTCAGTGACATAGATTAGAGTGGTGCATAGTAGTGCATTGGCGCAGAGTAGATGCTGAGTGCAGTGGCATAGAGTGCAGTGATGCAGAGTAGAGTGGCGTAGAGGTCATTGGCATAGAATGCAGTAATGCAGAGTACAGTGGCGGAGAGTGCAGTGGTGTAGAGTACAGTGGTGCACCGTAGAGTGGAGTGGCATAGAGTGCAGTGACGTAGAGTAGATTGTTTCAGAGTAGAGTGAAGTGGTGTACAGTGGAGTGGTGCTAGGTAGAGTGCAGTGGCGTAGAGTGTAATGTGTAGAGTAAAGAAGTGTAGAGTGCAGTGGTGCAGAGATTAGAGTGGCGTACATCAAATTGGTGCAGGGGCAGAAAGTTGAGTGTTACAGAGTAAAGTGTATTGGCGTAGAACGTATTGGCAGTGAGTGAAGTGGCATAGAGTGCAGTGTTGCAGAGTGGCATAGAGTGTCATTGTGCAGATTACATTGGAGTGGCAGAGACTGGAGTGGTGTAGAGTACAGTGGCGAAGAGTGCAGTGATGTAGAGTGTATTGGCATAGGTTAGAAATGCTTACAGTGGAGTGGTGCAGAATGAAGTAGAGCGCAGTGGCGTGGAGTGGTGCAGAATAGAATGCAGTGGCGTGGAGTGTTGTAGAGTTAAGTGGCGTAGAGTGGAGTATGCATGGTGTGGTAGCACACTGCTCTTACAGACAACCCATTTTCAACTGAAATGACGATTACATTTGCACAGACATAGTTTTACTAATACAACTTTACAGCGCACAAATGATAATGTGTGGAAATGGCATCACCTAGTGTATGGATTTGTTTTGATCATATTAAAGTATTTGTTTCCAACACTTCAGAATTAACAAAAAATGTTCTTCATTTGTACGTTCATAATTCTGGTATAGTCTGAAATACTTGCATTGTTCATTTAAATGTTGTTGTGTGCTAGAAAAAAAACATTTTCCTACCCTAAGTATTCAGCAGCATTGTCACATAAATCCTCTCACTTTGAAGTCTGAGAAAGAAAAGTAAACGCCAAGCTCCCTCGGAAGACAGAGCCTGACATTTGACCTCTGTCTTTGAATGCACAGCAAATGTGACAAGATAAGAACTAGATTTACAGACCTATTTACAGAAAGGAGCACTAGTGGAAGAATACAAGAGGAGTTGGTTTGAAAAGGCTTTGCTTCTTGGAAGGGACAAACTCATCCTGGACATCCTACAACAAATAAAACCAGCACATTGAAAGCCAGAAAATGTGAGTTATACACCACAAAGCCAATGGTAAGCAACGGGTGCAATGCATTCCCAGGGAAGAGTTCTGAATGTTCCCAATATGTCTTTAGCAAACCAGACAGCTGCGCTGTCGGGTAGACTTCGACCTAAAAATGTAGCTCCCAAAACGCGAGCAGTGGAAGGACACATGTACATTCACTGTGATCCTGGGGCGGGTTCAATAGAAGAGGAGGAAGTAAAGCCCCTAGAAGCTAACAAATAAGCAAGCAAATGAGTGACAGGACAGCCAAACAATGGTTAGCAATGGGCCAGCTCCAAGCCCAATGTGAACTAACAAAATATCTTGCTATAAATAGGGTATGAGGTGGTTTAGGCAATACCTAATGATGCTGTTGGGTCAGACACTGCCAACTTTACTTGCAGAATATTGCACTGCTCTCTCTCTCTCTGAATGCTTCTTTAAAATGTAAATGACCTGCTGAAAAGCACAATGTAAACGTTTGTGATATTATATTTAAGGCTGCCTGTTTTCCGTTTTCACTGATTTTTACAGATAAATACAGACAGAAGAACATTTCTTTTCTTGTTTGTCTTTATTTTTAAATGTGAATAAAAACGGAAATTGGGTTGCATTTTGAGTGATTCTACATGCACTTTGCCATGACTGCCAGGCCAGTAACCGTGTGGATTGATAGGTAAGGGGGTTAAAAAAAGAAGGAATTTTTGTAAAGAGGCTTAAACTGCAGTAGATATGCACAAGGCTGATACTGAAATGTGCATATTTTTATATAAGTGCATTGACTTATCTTCTGCGGGTGTTGATATCACTGAAACCTGGCTGGCATTCAAGCATGACTGCATATTTTGTGGTTAAATAAATACAGAATTATACTAGTTTCAGCTTTATTTCTTTCACAAACCTCATCTGTTCCCATTCTGTGGACATAATATAATTTATATTATGTCCACAGAATTACTGTGTGGGCACAAGCCACCAACAACCCATGCATCTGCAGTTATGGCAACAGTTTGAATGACCTTTAATCCATAAGACCACGGCTGAACTGCAGATGGGCGTTGACAGAGACACCTCTTAGCAAGCTCTGAGAGGGGAGACCCCATTGGTCTCCCGGTCCCTTTCGTAAGGAGGTTGCCCTCCATAGCCGCCATGCTCCAAGCCCTGGCTAGTGGCACCTGATTTGTAGTTTTGGGAGCTTAGGTGCACCTAGGTGAGCTGCTTACTGGCCTCCACCGGAAGTGAGGTTCAGAGGCCCCGGAGCGAAGAGGGTGTGCCTTTATGTATATTTTCATTAATTAACAATACTGTGGGACATGGCCCTTGTTATGGGATTTCCCTAAAACCTTTTGCTTGTTGTCCTCCTGGTTTTTGTTGATTCTCTTCTCGTAGGCTTAGGACTTTGGGCGCTTTCCTACTATAATGCAACGTGAAAGCGTGCGCGTCCTTCCTACCCATGCTAGGAAGTGGTGCTTACTTGATTGGTTTAGGTGTTGTACCTGTGAGTGCCCTGTAAAAAGGTACACGACATACCCAGGGCAGGTACTGCGCTGGCTAATGGTGAGAAGCAGCGTATTGTGCCACCTACCAGAATAGCCTTTCAAACATATATCAAGCCTGCCATTGCAGGCCCGTGGGTGCGCAGTTGCGCCTATGCTAAGGTGGGATTTCTAACTCATTAGCCAACCCTTAGTGGGCCTTCCTCTACCTCTAGAGCACCCCTAGGGTAAGCCCTAGGTGTTCTCTGGTGGAGGTCTCAGGGACATCAAAGACCTCCCGCGAGGGCTTGGCTGGCACTGCCCCGCAATAACCGCCTACCGGGTGGAGGTCTTCCGCCTCAAATGTATCGATATCCCCATCTCCACTGCTGGGGCTGCTGGGCTATGTGAAGGATGTGGCCCATAGCTCCCCAAGACTTATTGCTTTAATGCTTCTCCTCGCAAAACGCAGGATCGCAATGAACTGGGGGGGTGGGGGGGGTGGCACAAAGATACCACGAATCCAAGACTGGATCAGAGAAATTACATATTGCCATGAACAATAATCCAACTATTGGGATCTGATGCCCCTTAGGTCTCATCCCCGGGACATCTCTTTCGTATGACACTCCGACTGCATGCTCATTGCGTGCCGTGTCCGATTCACAGGTTTGCAACTCTTTGTTGTGTGTGATCGGAATTGTGTGGTGCGACCCGTATCGACGTGCAGCAGACATTGTGCCTCATTTCCAGGGAGGTACCGAATTTGCAACTCTTCGTTGTGTGTGACCAGAATTTTCTGGTCTGACTCAGATCAACGCGCACCAGATGTTGTGCCTCATTTCCAGGGAGGTACTGAGTTTGCGACTCTTCATTGTGTGTGACCAGAACTGTCTGGTGCAACTTGTATCAACATGCACCAGTTGTTGTGCCTCATTTCCAGGGAGGTGCGGAGGAGCAGATTCGTGTTTCATGGTGCCTGGATTGCCTGGGTGCTACTTTGATTGACGTGTGTCTTACAGGGTGCCTTCTTCCAAGAGGCTCACCTGCTTCATCCCCCCATTCATCCATTTTTCCTTTTGTGCTCTCAGTGCGGTGGACCAACTGCCCTTTCCTCCCACAGCCCAACGGCCTCGTGTATTGCCAGATAGTATTGCCCAGATCAGGCCTGGGTGTTGAGAGTACTTGACTGGGCTAAGGAACTCTTCAGAGAAGGTTCGGAAGCGGGTCAAGAGACTGCGTGACCCCCCCCGTGCTTCGCAGAACTGAGCTACTGCCAGAAGGCACAGTGTGGAATCCTTTGGTTGAACGACTATCACCCACAGCACGCTTCTGCTCCACATACCATGGGTGAACTTCCCGAGTAGTGGCCAAACCCCATTTGTCGGCTGCCGTCTATTTAGCCCTGCTACCTACCTATACCTTCTTCCCTGGGACCCTGACTAAGAGTGACTCTGGCCTCGATCGACCTAGTATCAGGGGGAATGTTTTCTTTATCTCCAGCCCGTGGGTGTAGGATAGTTGGGGTTAGCTGAATGGTGGAGGAGGGCTTGGGCCAAGGGGTCCGCATGTGCATTATCAACTGACCTGCTGGATATCAGTTGCATCGCATTACGGTGCTGTGTGCGTGTTTGTACAAGTGCGCTCCATACAGATCTGCCTGATATCCATTGCACCGCATATCAGTGCTGAGTTAGTGTGTGGGAGTGACTGCCTGTTATTAATTGTACCTCATGGTGGTGTTGCTTCACACGTTGATTCCCTGCCAATAGAATACTACGTTTGACATTGGGTTTTACCTGTACGGCCTTCGCTTATGGTGCAGTTTAAAAGTGTTGTAATGATCTGTTTGGACACATTTCTGCTATTGTGGTGACCTGGGATGCATCCTACTACTGTGTGGTATTAAATTATAATAATTGCCAGCGTGGGCCTCGTTCTGACAACATTTCACACCGCGTAAGGGTGATGGGGAGTAAAGTAGGATCTTTACCAAGTGCGCATGTTACTGATGTCATTCTAACACGGTTGGGCCTAGTACTGCTAGTGTTATTTCCAAATGTGCCTTATGTCCACAAATACATGATGTTCATGTTGTGTTAATTAATGTGTGTGTTGAATGCAAGCTTTATTTACATACACTACGTGTGAAGTCTTTTTTTATCACGCTCAGTGTATTTATTGTGTGAGAATGCTGTGCTAATGCTTTACACTTTGCCTGTGATAAGCCTGACTGCTCAGTGCCAAGCTACTTGAGGGTGAGCGCAGGTTATACAGCGAGTGTAATCACCCACCCCTGACGGGAGTGGTAGGTTCTGCCTGGCTAGGGCCTCGCCTCAGCCAACCAGAACGTCTATGTCTATGTAGGGGTATTTATAAAGCGCAACTGCTACTCCAAGGAGTGTCCTGGCGCTGTTACCGAAGGGTGTCAACGGGGGCAAGAAGGAACTATGGGCTGGAAAAAAGCCAAGTTTTTAACTTTTTCCGAAACACAGGCGTTGCCTTGATACTTCTAAGGGTCAAAGGCAGTTTGTTCCAAAGGGAGGGACCCAGGAAAGAGAGGGCCTTTCCCCCTGACCTAGCCTTCTTGATTCGCGGGGTTCTGGCAAGGCAGAGATTCGCAGAGCGAAGATTTCTCTGTGGGGCATAGAACATAATCCTGTTTGTTAAATATGATATTGGAGACAGTTGCTCGCCCACTAACGGAGGTACTTAATACTGCCATTGAAATAGGGATATTTCCCAAGATGTTGAAAAAAACATCTATTTTACCTCTGTTAAAAAAGTCAAATTTAGATAAAACAGACCCAGGAAATTATCGCCCTATCTCCCGTTTACCTTTGCCAGCAAAAATCTTGGAGAAACATATGAATCAAGAATTAGCTAACTTTATTGAGAATAACCACGTTTTGGACTCCACCCAGTATGGCTTCAGAACTAAACACAGTACTGAACTTGCCTTAATCACCGCAACAGAGGAAATTAGACATGCGGTTGACAGTGGAGGTTCGGTAGCTCTAATATTGTTAGACTTGTCAGCTGCCTTCGATACGGTAGATCATGGTATTCTAATAAATCGGCTTCAAGAAGTAGGGATAGCAGGCCCAGCCCTTGCACTCCTCAGTTCATTTTTGTTAAATCGTGAACAATTTGTTGAAGTAGAAGGCTTTAAATCACAGTGCTTCAAGCTCCCATGTGGGGTGCCACAGGGCTCATCTCTGAGCCCTACCCTATATAATATATATGTTACACCTCTGGCTCGTTTGATCAAAGCCCACGGCTTCGAGTTAGTATCATATGCAGATGATACTCAGATTATTGTATCTATCTCGAGCAAAAACCACGATACAGCCCACAACTTTAAGGAGTGCATGAGATGTGTTAGTGATTGGATGGCAGAGAATTGCCTTAAGTTGAACTCAAATAAAACAGAAGTTCTACTCTTTGGCAGAGACACATCATTCTGGTCCTCATACTGGTGGCCAGTGGTGCTGGGGACCTTTCCTACCCCAGTCACCAAGGCCAAAAATCTTGGAGTCATCATCGACACTACCTTATCTTTCTCTCACCATGTAAAGACGCTTACCGCATCAATCTATTTTACCTTAAAAATTCTGAGGAAAATCCTTCCATTTATACCAGCAGAATTACAGAAAACAGTGGTGGCAGCTCTAGTTCTGTCTAAACTCGATTATTGCAATGGGCTGCTGGTTGGAGTAAACAAAACAGTAGTGGCAAAATTGCAGGTACTCCAAAATTCTACAGCTCGATTGCTCTTTGGCTTAGCCAAATATTCATCAGCCAAACATGCCCTCAACACCCTACATTGGCTACCTATGGAGAAGCGAATCAAGTTTAAGGCACTATGCATCGCCTTTAAGGCACTACACAACTTAGGCCCTGCCTACTTGACAGATCGCTTCCAATGGCACATTCCAGTACGCACACTTTGGTCGGCCTCTCAAAAGTTGGTGAAAGAACCAACCATCCGACTTCATAGATGGGTTGGAAAAAGCTTCACAAGCATCACAACCAGATGGTGGAATAAGCTACCATTAAAGTTAAAAAAACTCTTCTGACCTACTCTCCTTTAGGAAAGGACTCAAAACTTGGCTATATATCTTATAAACTCTCTTCGAATACTAGAGACTCATCATCTCTCTGTTGCTCTGTGTGTTTAGCTGCAAGCGCCTAGACGCCCTCGGGTAGTAGCGCGCTATATAAATAAATAAATAAATAGCCTGGACCAGTTCCGTATAGAGCTTTCTGGGTTACAAGCAATGTCTTAAAAATAATCCTCTTCCTTACCGGCAGCCAATGAAGGCTCTTAAGAAGGCTTGACACATGAGCGTCACGCGGGAGCCCGAAAATAGTTCGGGCCGCAGCATTCTGGACCAGCTGCAGCCTATCAATCAGGTATTTTGGCATGCCTGAATAGAGACCGTTCCCATAGTCAAGACGTGCCAGTTCCAACAAATACTGTTCACAAACATTATATATGTAGTCATCACTGGCTTGACCCTTAGTGTGTTTGAAGGAATACATGATGGTTTAGACTAAACTTCGGATTTTTGCCAGAATTTGTGTGGCCTTCTCAAACTACTAACCAGAAGACTGAGATGGGCTACCCAAGACGCTGACTGCTACAAGTGCCGGTGAGGTGGGGGTGACCTAACCTGGTAAACACACCTATTTCTGGAATAACTTCTATTATCTATCCATGCCATTTTGATTTCTTTGCTGGTGTTTTCACTATGTCTCTTTGTATTATCTTTTCATGCTGTATTGTCTATATTTTGCTCCTTGTATATTTAATGCTATTTATTAGGTTGTACAGCGCTCTGACACCAACATTTTGGTCATGTTCGCGCTTTATAAAACTTTATAAATAAAAATAAAAATTATTTGTATATTTTCAGTAAGTTCTGTGCAAGTGCCCTGATACTCTCGGTGGTGCAGGTGCACTTCACAGAACTGTTAAATAAGTACATACATGTCTAATACTCTTCGGGCTACATTGTGCAGTGGTCCAGCACCTGGTTGGCTTTGGTTCCATGAACCTTTGTGGTCCCTTGTGCACCTCATGTCCTACCATGCTTGTCCTTTGTGTGTCTCATGACACCCCCAACACCGATGTATGTGCACAAATTTCAGGACACAATCCTCTTGCCTTGCAGCTACCCGTGACACTGTTAGGACTAGTGTGTTTGTTTCTGTTGCTTTCTCTGCTTGCAAACATTTAGGTTTCAATCCTTCTTTTAAATACCCAAAGAGATTCAGAGTATCCTGTTTTAGCTAGAATGTTATGGCCGCAATTTTGAGTGACAGTCTAGGTAAAACTGCGAAGATTGGCTCTTTGTAAAGTCTTTAATTCCATGCCCATGCTGCTTGCATTGGTTCTGTGTCTTATCTGTTCTAGTTAAGCTCCAGCTTTGCAATAAATAGAGACTCGCATACATGAAAACTGGCTGCAAACATTTTGTAGTGTGAGTAGCCAGGGGGCTTGATTTCATTGCTGTGTAGTTCTTAAACATCTGCTCTGGTGGCTGTCTGGTACATTACACTGGATGGTATCAGTTCCTAAAAGAAGAATGAAAGCAAACACTCTGCAACCTGCTACGGTTGTGAGTGAGAGTGATAGTGGTCTCCAGAAAGAGATTGAGTGTCTGTGAGTGGGGAAAATCCTCCTGTCCTTTCTTGTGCCCTCACACACCCTTGCGAGTGTAAAGCATCATCATCGGGCAGTGCTCCTCGTGGTGGTGGCGCTGCAGTCCCTCACGGGCCCCTCAAGAGGGCTCTTTGGCGGAGTTCTTTTAGGAGGTGCCGCGCTTGTGGGTGTGTGGGCCAATAAGGTCAGTGAAAGTGTGGATAAAATTACCTATTGGTACTCCGACGGATTTTAATGAGGAGTCCTCTAGGTAAGGTTAAAATGAATGGAGTTGGAGACTCTCCTTACAAAAATATAGGGAAGGACAAGTATGTTCCCGCTGCTCTCAACCCCTGTGAAAGATGTGTCGTGTTTAGAAGTGAAGGGTGGGTGACATGTTTCGCGCAACACGTGGGTCCCTAATGGATCCCTGTGCTCTTCATCAGGACCATGAGTGGAAATTGTGCAAGTGGGGATCAGGGAAAGACACCCTATAAACCCACCATACCTATTATAAGGTCTTCAACACGTCTTAGCGTATAAGACACGTATTGTTCGTATTCTTAAAAACCCAAACCCTCCCCAAAGGTGAAGCTGGGCCGCGTCGACAGATGGTCAGACAGAGAGTGGAAAATGTGTCACCCTCGTAAGGAGCCGGTAAACCTGTCTGCCGATCAGGTCCGTCGGTCTGGTACACACACAGGATTACCATTCACATTATGAGAATACCAGCTCATTATAATGCCTGTTTCTTTGCTTTAGTGTTTAATATAGTGTTTAGCATTGTGTTTTTTGATTTCCTTCGGCCTGACCTATGTATACTGCAAGTATATTTAAGATAATGCACGTTATTACAAGGGTTGTGAACAGACAAGCTAGGCTGTATATTTATATTTTATAGTTAAACCAGGCCGACAGTGGCTAATAACCTTTGTCTTCTCATTGTCACCCATCCAGTCCCCTGAATTCGCAAACCTTGAAAGAATTCAGGGCCAGATGTATCAAGAATTGCTTTTGCGATTCTTAAATAGCGAATTTTACCGATTCGCTATTTAAGAATCGCAAACTGCAATGTATGTAGGATTTGCAAAGAAATTTGCGATTCCTTCATATTCCTTAATAGCGAATCGCAACTTGCGATTCGCTATTAAGGAATACCTTCCTAATCATTCCTATGTGCATGCAATTTCAAGGGTGCAAGGGGGCCAAAAGGCCACCCTGATGCACCCCCAAAAAAGGTAGGTATACACATGTGGCGCACATACATGCCCTAAGGGCATGTGTGTGCGCGCCACATGGCACTTAGAAAAATTTAAAAATTTGCATTTTTCTAGGAATTTGCAAATTACCACCAACCACATAATAACTCGACTCTCTACTGCTGACTTTGTGAAAGCAGGCCCAAAAGGCAAGTGCCAGCATTGCAGAGCATGTGAGTGGTTTGTAGTATGGTGCCTCGGGTTGTCTCTGTGCCCACCGCACATCAGAGAAGCCAAGCCTTATAAGCTGCGCATTTTACTGAGCTGCTGACTCGCCTGCCATTAGATGGAATGAATCACAAGGTCCGTAAGGCCTGTAAGATTATAGATGTTGGGGTACTCATGAAAGAGGGTTCATTCCTGACTCCGCCATCCTCATGGGTAGGGTGACCAGGCGTCCCGGATTTGCCCGGACAGTCCTGGTTTTTCGCCAGCTGTCCCAGCAGATTTCAGGAAATTAAGCTCATGTCCCGGTTTTTAGAGAGGGTCGGCTGAAAACGGTGGGAGGTATCTTTTTATGTTTTGCAAAGCAGGGATAGTTAGCAGTTGTTATAAGAAAGTGTTGGAAATGGGGGTCTCTAGTTGGCAATGGCTGGCGCCACTGTCCAAATAGGGACCCTTCTCCCCAAGTCAGGGCAAGTGGGCTACCCCCTTTGATAACCCCTGCTCAACCCTGTGGTAACGTAGCACGAGCAGCTAGGCCTATCTCAGAGGCAGTGTGTGAAGCATTTATGACCATGCACAATAAGGCAGTAACGACACCACAAAAGGACACAACTCAAGTAGGTATAGAAAAAAATAGTATCTTTATCTAAGGTTTGGTACGAGACTCTCAGAAGCGTTTTAACCAGTCATCAGGAATGTAAATCATTAGGGACTTAAAAAAGGCAATACGTGTTCACCAGGACGTGGCACTGACTGAGTTCAAGGCCTGGGTCTACGCGACCCGTTGCGCACCCGATACCTGCCGTTGGACGGGGACCCAGCACGTAGCTTCTCGAAGAAGCGGAGACGGTGACAGGCGGACTCCCAGCGACCACAGTTCTCGATGGCAGTGGTCCGCAAAGTGCACTCGCAGCGATTCGGGCACTCCGGGACAGGCGGGCCCTCAGCGGCAGCAGCACGCGGCGGCCCGGGCTGGTGGTGGCGATGACTCTCGTCGTGCAGCTCCGTGGTGGGCTCGCGGCGGCAGCAGCGCTCTCCTAGCTGCGGCGGCCCACAGGACGATTCACGATGGTGCAAGGTTGACAAAGATGTGGGCACTCAGCGGCAGCAGCTCTCTCTTAGCTGCGGCGGCTCACAGGTCAAATCACGATGATGCACAGTTAGCAAGGGTGCGAGCACTCCGCGGCAGCAACTCTCTCTTAGCTGCGGCGACTCACAGGACAATTCACGAGGATGCACAGTTAGCATGGGTGCGAGCACTCAGCGGCGGCAGCTCTCTCTTAGTTGCGGCGGCTCACAGGTCAAATCACGATGATGCACAGTTAGCAAGGGGGCGAGCACTCCGTGGCAGCAACTCTCTCTGAGCTGCGGCGGCTCACAGGACAAATCACGGTGATGCCAAGTTAGCAACGGTGCGAGCACTCAGTGGCGGCAGCTCTCAGCTGCCGCGGCTCAAAGGACAGTCCACGATGTGGCACAATTAACACGAGTGTGGGCATTCAGCGGCGGCAGCTCTCTTAGCTGCGGCGGCCCACACAGCCTCAGCGCAGGTTCTGCAGGTTCAAATTTAAGGCGGGCACTCAGCGGCGGCAGCTCTCTCTTAGCTGCGGCGGCCCACACAGTTTCGGCGCATGTTCTGCAGATTCAAATTAAGGCGGGCACTCAGTGGCGGCAGCTCTCTCTTAGCTGTGGCGGCCCACACACAGAGTTCACAAGGATTACCAGTCCGCGTTCCTCACAGTAGAACTAGAGGTTCCGGATTACTCGGCGGAGGCCTCACCTGCAAGTAGAATTCCTAGCGAAGGAATTCGGGCGGCTGATGGGGTGAAGTCTAATGTCCCTGAGACTTCAGCAGGAGGCGCTCTCAATTCAGGCCCTTGGGTAGTTTCTTCAGCAAGCTTGGTGAAAGTTTCAAAGTCCTTTCCTCTGTCCGCTCGGACAGAGTTTCGTCTTGACATCCAGAAGGAACACCCCTGAAACTGGATTCAGCGCATCGCTTTATACCTAGAAAGTCTTTGTTCTCTGCAGTCACAAATCACTGCATCCAGTCAGAACCAGTTCGGTGGGGTCGGGGAGCACTTGGTTTACGAGGCGACATCCTGCCTTTTGGGAATATCGGGGTCTGCTATCAGACGCCCAGTGGGAGATGGAGCCATCATTCACCTTGCCAGGCACGGCCCTGCTCGGATCAAAGAGTCACCCCTCCTCATACTCTAAATGCCGATCTCTCTCTCCGGCCAGGTCTGACCCAGCTGGCCCTGCTGCTCCAAAACCAGACGGCCAATACACACGCTAGCAAAAGCCTACAGGAAAGCTTCAGACCAGAAAATACCTCATTTCTAGTAGAGGCATTTTCGAACACGGGCTACGCTAATAATCCTTACTAAAAGATGCATCTCCATGTTCTGAGCTTACACATATCAAATTCGACGTTCCTATCAGGTTCCTGGGGGCAGGGAGGATTAAGGCATGCAATACTCAGCCTGCACATTCTGGCCTATGAGAACGGGTGGCCTCGCAATAGTGAACAGTGAAATGGTGGGTAACTCGCTATTAGAACATGCTACACAGACATACTTTCAAAGCTGCTTCGGTGGGTAGCGCAAATCAGCGATGCCGGCCCACCAGCAGTATTTGGTCTATCAGCCCTGGGCACACGCAGTGCACTGATACTAAGGACTGACAGGTAAACCAAACGAGCCAATTATGATTATTCCAATTCATACAGTTATCTTTACACAGGGAGCATTCGCGCTGTGTCACTGATTGGCAGTGGCACAGCGCCCAGAGCATCTAAATCCAGCCAACATAAAAGGTCAGAAGAGAAAAGAGGAAGGGAGACCCGCGCCAATGATGCCAGGTCTAACAGAAAGCAATGTAATTAACAGGCATGCTACTGGCTTTAAAAATGGCATTTTATGTATATGTTCTTACTGCCTCTTCTGTAATTCTCTGCTAAGGAGCACTGTCATTCTGTGCGCTGGGTTGAAGTAAAATTGTAGTCCTTCTTTTATTTTTGGGGAATGTCCCTGTTTTTGGCTTTAAAATTCTGGTCACCCTACTCATCGGGCTCCCAGGTACCCCCTTAACTCATAGATGCAAGCGTTACATGTTGTACAGCTTGAAATCCCTTGCCAGGTTTCAGATCTTCATTGTCACAATCCTGGATATAACCTGCATTCACTTATTTTCCTCTAAGGGAAGAATTTTGGACAGTCAGTATACGTTCCTGAGTTTTTGGACTCCAGTGCCCATTTTGGTCATCCCAGTCTGCTGCCTTTTGGGCCTTATGGCCGCTATCTTTCCTGGTACCATATGCCCATTGGCGAATTAAGTCCATCCAGTGGTCCCTCAGGCAGTAATGGTCTCAGCATCAGGGAAGGCTACTCTGCTCTGGTGAGCACTTTGGCTTAGTCCTTTCTGATCTCGTCTGGTGGATGAGACCGTCCAATCTCACGATTGATCGTTTCTTTTGTCCTCCACAGTCGAAGGCCACTGTGTTGACAGATGCCTCTGGCTTGGGATAAGGCAGTTACTTGGGGAGATAACAGTGCAAACGATTTAGTCTCCGGCACAGCAACGTCAGCAGTTCTTCTTGCACCAGACGTTGCACCCCAGTCTATCGAAGCTTAGTGTTCTGCTTCATTTTTACTCTCCTGGTTATTCTGTTTCCTATCACTCTCCTCAACAGAGCTGGTCTGCTTGTGCAGCAGGATCATTGGGTAATCGTATCCCAGTAGTCAGGCTCTTCGACTCCACACATGGAGATTGTGTAGAGCCAATTTAAGGATTCCAGTTATCCATCAGAGTCGTAAAATGTTATTCGGCCTTCCTGGAAAATGTCCACCAAGTCTGTTTATACTAAGTAGTGGGCCAAATTTGTGTCTTGGTACCAGGACGCGGGTTATGACCCTTTCTATGCTTGAATCTCGGATATTCTTCGCTTTGCGCTCTCCCTTAGGCAACAAGGTGTAATTGCTGTCTCTGACCTCGATGTCTGTCTTCTAGTGCCTTCCTGACCTGCCCCCTTTGTACAGGTCAACCCTGCAGGCTTGATTCGTGAAAGGATTACTATACGTCGCTCAGCTTGCACCTTTTATTATTTTTTAATGGGATTTAAATTTAGCTCTTACCTTCCGTATTTCATCTCATTTTTTAACTGATGCACAGGTGTTCTGTTAATCTTTTTACCCTGGAAACTGCATTTCTGTCAGTACAGCCTCTGTTTATGTTGGTTTACATGAACAAGTTGGTCCTGCGTACTTGCCCCTCCTTTTTGCCAAAGATGGTGTCTGCCTTCCATATGGGTCAGTCTGTCACTCTTATTTCTGTCTTTCTCTCTCCTCACCCTTCTGATAATTAGAAAAAATTGCACAGACTGGGCTGAATGCATGCTGTTTCCTATTGCATCAATGTAACGAGGCTGGATCTAGTGGATGACCAGTTTTTCGTTGGTTTTGATGAGATGAACAAGGGCATGCCTGACTATACATGTCATATTTTGTTGGATCACTCTTTGCGTTAAGAAATGTGTTGTTCCCCAGATTTATTCATGTATCAATCAATCAATCAATCAGGGGTTTGTTAAAGCGCAACTACTCACCCGTAAGGGTCTCAAGGCGCTAGGGGTGGGGGGGGGGTGCAGGTTCCATCCATCAAGGAGGGGGTCTGTCGAAGAGCCAGGTTTTGAGGTTTCTTCCGAAGATGGGGAGCGATGTTGTCTGTCTGAGGTGGAGCGGAAGGGCGTTCCATGCTTTGGCCGCGAGGAAGGAGAAGGAGCGGCCTCCCGATCTGGTCTTTCTGGTGCGGGGGACCACGTCGTAGGAGAGCTGGGCTGATCGTAGGGTCCTTTGGGGTGCGTGGAATTTGAGTCGGCAGTTCAGGTATGCTGGTCCGGTGCCGTGGAGGGCCTTGTGTGCGTGGGTGAGCATCTTGAAGGTTATTCTCGCCTCGACAGGGAGCCATTGGAGTGTGCGCAGGTGCTGGGAGATGTGGCAGTGTTTTGGCAGGTTGAGGACCAGTCTTGCGGCGGCGTTCTGGATGTTCTGTAGCTTGCGGGTGAGGTTTTTGTTTATTCCGGCGTAGAGTGCGTTGCCGTAGTCGAGTCTGCTGGTGACCAGGGCGTGAGTGACGGTCTTTCGGTGTTTGAGGGGGATCCATTTGAAGGTCTTACGAAGGAGGCGGAGGGTGTGGAAGCAGGAAGACGAGACAGAGTTGATCTGGCGGTCCATTTTGAGCTCGGAGTCCAGGATGATTCCCAGGTTGCGTGCGTGGTCCGTGGGGGTTGGCGGGTTTCCGAGGGCGGGGTCCACCAGGTGTCGCTCCAGGCGTCGGCGTTTGGGCCCATGATGAGTACTTCTGTTTTGTTGGTGTTTAGTTGTAGGCAGCTGTTTTTCATCCATTTGGCGACGGCTTCCATGCCTTCTCGAAAGTTGCGTCTGGCGGTGTTGGGCTCGTTGGATAGGGAGAGGATGAGCTGGGTGTCGTCTGCGTATGACACGATGTTGAGTCCGTAGGTTCTGACGATGGGGGCGAGTGGAGCCATGTAGACGTTGAAGAGCGTCGGGCTGAGGGAGGAGCGATGGGGGACTCCGCAGGTGGTAGGTGTGGGGTCCGAGAGGAAAGGGGGGAGTCTGACCCGCTGCGTCCTGCCGGAGAGGAAGGAGTGGATCCAGTCGAGGGCCTTGTCCTGGATTCCTGCGTCGTAGAGTCTGCGTCTTAGGGTGCGGTGGGAGACTGTGTCGAACGCCGCTGATAGGTCGAGGAGGATGAGGGCTACTGTTTCTCCTTTGTCCAGTAGGGTGCGGATGTCGTCTGCTGCGGCGAGGAGGGCGGTTTCCGTACTGTGGTTTTTTCTGAAGCCGGATTGGGAGGAGTCGAGGATGTTGTGTTCTTCAATGAATGTGGCGAGTTGGCTGTTGATGGCTTTCTCGATGACTTTCGCTGGGAACGGGAGCAGGGAGATGGGTCTGTAGTTTTTGAGGTCGGTGGGGTCCGCTGAAGGTTTCTTTAGGAGGGGGTTGACCTCGGCGTGTTTCCAGTCGTGTGTACACACCACAAGGGCTTTGGTGCTTCTCGTGCTCTGGCCATGAGCGCTCTGGTAACTATTTTCCAGGTGGCCTTTTCCTAAGAATCATTACTTGGCTTCTCCGATGAGGGGTGATGGCTCCTTGTCTAGAGGAGTTCTGTATGGTTTTCTGTTTAATCTGTACTAATTATTCTCACCTCATGACAGGTACTGCTTTGGGATTCATTCATTTCATTCATGGAATGAGGAAGCTGCTGGAAAAGTATCCTTCAGAGGAAAAAGTTACTTATGTTTGATAACGCTATTTGTACTGCATACTATATCTTCCGCTGGATTTATTTATTTTTATTTAGTTATTTATTTATAATGTTTTGTATAGCGCGAATAAGACCCTAGAGGGTATCAGAGTGCTTCACATTATATGGTAGGTAGGATACAGTTGTAGGAAAAGACATTCGTTACATATATGAGAGTAGCATGGTAAAGCTGGAGTTCATGGTTGCGCATCAATGTAGTGGTCATTCAGGGCATCGGGATAGTGGGCAGGTAAGTAAACCATAGAACCTAAAGTATCCTAGGGCAGAAACCTGTTAATTAGTATTGTTTTCACTTCTTTTTCGAATGAAGAGGTAGATGAGATTCGGCGGACATGCGGTGGTAGAGAGTTCCATATCTTCGGGGCGATGCCCAAGAAGGCTCTGTAACTCGTTCTCTTTTTGTGGAAAATCTGTGGTCTCAGTAGCAGTGAAATTGCACTTCGTGGGCATCTGCATCGCCCTGATAACTCTAGCTTTTGAGGCAGATATATGGGGGTCTTGAAATGCAGGGCTTTGAGTCATGCAAGTAACCTTTAGCTGTATTCTTGCTTCGTACGGCAACCAGTTTAAGGTTTTTAGTGCTGGGGATATGTGATCATTTCTTTTTGTACTGTTTATAAGTCTGGCTGCAGCATTAAGGGAGACCCTTAGCGGGGCCAAATTGTATTTAGGAAGACCGCAAAGAGTGGAGCTTCCGTAGTCTAGCCTCGGCAATACAAGAGCTTGGACCGTCAGCTTAAAGTCGTCCTGTGGTAGGAAGGGTTTGAGTTTCCTTAGTATACTCAACTGGTATTTAGCTCCCTTGGTGGCATTGCTGATATGATTCTGCATATTCAAGTGTTTGTCTAGTTTGATTCCAAGGGATTTAGCGGACTCAATAATGTGAGGAGAACAGTTGAAGGCTGTTAGCTGCTTCATCCAGAGGTCGATCTTGGGAGTGTGGTTGAGAGGAGCGATGAGGAAAAATTCAATTTTGTAAGTGTTGAGTATGAGGTGGTTATCAGTGAGCCAGTTTTGAGTGTTCAGCAAGGTAGAGTTTAGCGAAATGAAATCTTCTGGGGAGGAGATTGTCAGATACAATTGAGTGTCATCTGCATACATGTGATAAAGAATGTTTGCAGAGTTAAGTGAATTTACAAGTGGTTCCATGAATACGTTGAAGAGTATGGGTGAAAGGGCGGACCTCTGTGTAACCCCCATATTGACGGCGGAGGGCTGAGAGAGGGATTGATTCACCTTGACTCTTTGGGATCTGTTGTGGAGGAATGAAGTAAACCATTGCAGTACAGGCCCTGATAGGCCCATCCTTTGTTCAAGAATGGAAAGTAAGCTGTTGTGTTTAACAGTGTCGAAGGCAGAGGTTAAGTCAAGTAGAATCAGAAGACATGATTCATTTTGGTCTAGCGTTTTTAAAATGTCATCCATAATGTGATTGAGAGCAGATTCAGTACTGTGACCTCGACGAAAACCAGATTAATGTTGATTCAAGAGTTGGAATTTCTCAATGTGTATGCAGAGTTGAGTTTGCACGCACTTTTCTAGAAGTTTCGCCAGAGTGGGGATGTTGGAAATAGGGCGGAAGTTGTTAAGATCAGAGCTGTCTGCATTTATTGTTTAGAATGGGGGTTACCTGCGCTATTTTTTAGGCAGTCAGGGAAGTGCTTTGCGATAGTGAAGCGTTAATTTTTGACCATAAGGGGAGAATGTCAGCTTTTATTTCTTTGAAGATTGGAGGTGGTAGTGGGTCGCTGAAGTGGTTAGATGGGTTGATCGCTAGAAGGATGTTGTAGATGTCACTTTCGCTGAGTGGAGTGAAGGTGTGCCAGGACGCATTGTTCTTAGGGACATCTCCAAGGGGACCGAAACGATCAGGGCCCAGAGAGGCGAATGGAGAAGCTATCCTTGCATTTGGAAGAAGAGCCCTCTTTGATCCTAGGTCTATTTCGATGCTTTTTGTTTTCTCCACAAAGAATGCGGCCAATTCTTCGCATGTAGGAATGCTGTCACCATGGTCTGGCCGGTTAGATGCGTTGAGTGATTGTTGTTTAACGATTTCAAAAAGTTTTTGGGGACGGTTTTTGGCTTGCTTAAGTTGAGTTCTAAAGAAATTGGCTTTTGCATCTTTGATTTTTCTGTTGTAGGAGTTCCTAACTGATCTAAGGTGTTTTAGGTGTTCGGTGGAAGGTATGGATCTTAAAGTTCTTTCGGCTGACCTTAGACAGATACGTGCAGAGTTTAGGTTGTCATTGAACCAAGGTTTGGAGATTTTGGTAGAAGCATTTTTTGTTGTAGAGGCTCGATAGAATCAAGGATTCCCGAGATAGAGGAGTTATAGAAGTCTGTGAGGTCATGTACATCTTTCATGTCAGCTTGGAGAGTCAGGGCATTGTTACATCGGGTTGCTAAGACTATGGGATTAATGTTTTGGAGGTTCCTTTTTTTTCTTTGGTTGGTCCCTCTTCGGGGTCACATCCGGGTTGATAAAGAATGATGCTGTACTGGTCAGACCAGTCACGTGGGATAATGGATTCCAGTGTGACGATGTTCCTTTTAGATATGATAAGGTCCAGTGTTTCATCCTTGTTGTGGGTAGGGCTGTTGCAGAATTGGGTCAGCTCGTGGTCCGATAGGAAGGTTTTTAGACAATTCACTGCATGATCGTTTGGGTTAGACCAGTGGAGTTTGAAGTCTCCAAGGAAGATTTGGGTCACTAAGGGGTCATCGTTGGATGTGATGACTTCCATGAAATGTTCAGTGAATGACAGATTGTCTCCAGGGGGTGGTAGAATGTGTGTAGTTTGCATCTGAGATTGTTATTGCTTGAAATGCTGATGCAGAGATATTCACTGGAGGGCAAGGTGATGGTTTCTGATTGGGACACCGAGAGTGTATATCTGTGTATACAAGCTATTCCCCCACCCTGTTTCATGGTTCTGTCCAGTCGAATTATATCTTGGCTGGGAGGGACTAGTAGGTAAAGCATAGGAGTGGAGGAATGGTTTAGCCAGGTTTCCGTGACAATGATGATATCAAGCTCATTTGTTAGGAAGAGATCGTATATATCGGGGGCATGTTTACTAGCTGATCTACAGTTTCGAAGTACGCATTTCAGTTGGCTAGTAGAATGACTGGTGGGAGTCCGAGAGATGTTAACACGCTTGAGGTTGCCGCTATTTATACCTCTAAGATTGTGGGTGGGTTCCCTGTAGGGGTTAGCTTGACTGGTTTGGATTTGACCCCGGAAGGTCTTGTAAGTGTCTATTGGATTGGTATATGTTAGACCTGGCATCATTGGCGTGGGTTTCCACTGTATTTTTGCCTTTGCCTCCTGTTATTTTGATGTGTATTGGACTTCGATTTTACTGGTCTAGATGCTTTGGGCACTTTGCCACTGCTGTTCAGCGCCGAAGTGCAAGTGTTCCCTCTGTAAATTGTTGTTATGGATTGGGGATTCCAGGATTGGCATATTTGATTTACTGGTAAGTCCCTAGTACAGTGCACTGTGTGTGCCCAGGGCCTGTAAATCAAATGCTGCTAGTGGGCCTGCAGCACTGATTGTGCCACCCACATGAGCAACCTGTAAATGTAACTAAGACCTGCCACTGCAGTGTCTGTGCGCAGTTTGGTACTGTCATGTCGACCTGGCAAGTGCACCCACTTGCCAGGCCCTAGCCTTCTCTTTTCTTACATATGAGTCACCCCTAAGGTAGGCCCAAGGTACCCCTGTATGCAGGATGCAGTGTATGTGAAAGGTAGGACATGCCCTGATGTGTGTGGCATGTCCTAATAGTGAAATACTGCCAACTTTGTTTTTTCATTATTGACAGGCTATCTGTCCCATAGGATAGAATGGGAGTTTATTTATAACTTCTCATAAATATAACTTCCCATTGGGACAAGATAGGAAGATAAAGTTTAGTATGCCTGAACTCAGAATATAAAGATGCATCTTTTAGTAAGGATGATTTATACATTCTTTGTTTGAAAATACCACTTTTAGAAAGTAGGTATTTTCTTTCTTAGCCATCCTGTGTGCCTCTGCTAGGTTTGTGTATTGACTGTCTGGCTTTGGAGTGACAGGAGCTGGGAATACGCATTCTGTTCAGACAGCCACTTGGGGGGTTGAGGTGTGTCCTGCCTTTCCAGGGTGAGTCAGGGCTGGGCTGAATAGACCCGGGTTGCATTCATAGTAGGGGGGAGGAGATTTCTTTCACACCTGAATGGCCTGGTCTGGACAATGCTGTCTCCACCTCCTGCCAGGAAGCTGCACCAGAGAGGACAGAACTGGTTTTGGCTGGGCAAAGAGCTTCTCTGCCACCAGAGAACAAAGGAATTTGTGCTATAAATGTTGGGGCCCAGACCCCTGAATTTTAGATCACTTTTGGACTTCAAGAGGAACCTCTGCCAAGGAGAAGAGTTGGAAGAAACTGGAGGAGGAGTACTGCCCCTTTGCCGTGTGCTGTCTGGGGTTGGCCTGCAGTAGCTGTTTCTGCCAAGGAGAGGAACTGTGTGTGAATCTTGCTTGGGAAAGTATCTCCAAGGGCTTGGATGTGGAGCTTGCCCCCTGTTCAAGAGGTCTCAGGAACAGCAAAGACCTTACCATCCTTCTGGGCACCGTCTCTGGAACCGCTGGTTTGAGTTGCCGCAGAAGAAAGGAGCAGCCGACTCTGTCACCGAGTCCGTCGCAGGTTTCTGTGACATGAAGGCACAGCAGAAGGCCCCGCCGCACTTTGCACCGCATCCTTGGTCTCACTGATGCTGTCTGGACGATCGTCACTGAGCCCTTGCTTGCAGAGTGTCCTGTAGGCACCACACTCTGCACCGCCTCGCTTCATCCTGCCTGGATGTCACCGACACCGTCACTGCACGACCCAAACATCGACCGGCTCCGTCGCCTGCACCGCAACCTGCCAGCACTGCATCAAGCACTGCCTCACCCCGCACCATAAGCCTTGGTCCCACCGACGCCGTCTGGACGATCGTCACCGAGCCGCTGCCTACACCGGGTCGTGAGGGCACCGCACCCTGCACAGCTTCCATTTTTGCAACGCGACGGTTGCCCCGACCGACTCGCACAAACGTGCCAGCCGCAACGAGAAAGGTACTGTTTACGAGTCTGTCAACGCTTTAGCTGGCCCGTACCGACGCGGTCGGCTGGAACTGTTAGACTCTGTTGTTTTCAGCATCGAGGTAGCCCCGGATGGAGCTACCGACTCGTAAGAACTGTATTTTTCAGCTATTTCTGCAATTTAAAGGTTATCTTGCAAACTAACTATTTTTACAGTAGTGTATGTTGGATTTTTGTCATATTTGGTCTTGTTGGTTTAGATAAAGGTTTGCTTATTTTTCTAAACTGGTGTGGTGTCCATTTGTAGTGTTTTCATTGAGTTACTGTGTGCATGCACAAATGCTTTACACATTGCCTCTGAGATTAGCCTGTCTGCTCGTGCCAAGCTGCCAAGGGGGTGAGCAGGGGAGATTTTTGGAGTGTATCCCCCTTACCTGACTAGAAGGAAGGGTCCCTATTTGGACAAAGGTGCAAACAATTGCCAACTAGAAACCCCCATTTCTAACAGTATATGAGAGGACTAGGTCACGGATGTCACCGTAAGTAGATCAGCCTTCAGTCTTCTGGGACGGGAGGAGGCATTTGGGAGGGGTAAAGTATTTGAGTTAAGGTGAGAGGTATGCGGGTCTTGGGCAGGATATGCGCCAGATTGGGAATTGGGCCGGAACCCAAGGGTCCTAATATTTTTGAGCAAAGGTAGATGCTCGATCGTGATGGCTGTCAAATTTTGGATTTCGTCCGTGAGGTGGCGCAGGCAGATAGAGATCTCATCAAGGCGGGCGGCACAGTCAGTGTGGTTACAGTTGGTTAAGGGTTGTGGTGAGAGTTCCTGTAGGGGGGAGAGGCCTCGTGGTAGAACTGTTAGGGCAGAGGCGGCATTATTACGGTCAAGGAGAGCAAGTGAGTCAGGGAGGTCTTGTGGAGAACCAATCTGTGTGGAGAAGGGAGCCAGGTCGGGAGGAGGGTAGGGGGCATCTGGGCAGTGGGTAGGATGTGGGCGATAAGATGTTGAACGAATTGGGTGTTATTGGTTCCAAGGATGGTGTTTTCCTGGCATCAGTATGGACTGATGGTGTGCTAGGATGGATCTTGCAAGGTAGTTCCACAGGAGAGGGATAAAGCGGATGAGCGCAAGAGGTTACAGTGGTAGGGGGCCCGTAGTGTATCCGCATAGAGGTCGGGGGGTATGTGTCAAAGTAGGACAACTAACCATTTGATTCAACGGTCGTGTTGGGGATGAGGCTCTGGTGTTGCTAGGTCAGGGGACTGGATGGGGTAGAGATCACTTAAAATAAGGGTAGGGCTAGGAGAAGTTGGAGTCACCCAGGACGTTAGTTGAGGTGTGAGAGTGGTATCATGGTGATTAGGGTCAATTGAGGGGAATGTGAGCTCTTATTAATCACCACTTTCTTGAGTGTAGGGAAGATATTATCCATTTTAGCTAAATTGTCATTCGAAGCATGTATTTGGATAATACTGTTGTAAAGGGATATGGTAGTGTTCCCATTGCAGAAGGGCGAAGGCGAAGCAGATAGTTTTGAGGCCATAAGGAGTTTTCCTGGTGCCAGTGATACAAAGTTTTATGTCCATTATGTGAAGGGCAAAGGTGTCGCTGGGGAGAGAATAAGCGCCCACAGGAGAGGGAAAGAAGAGAGGAGGGAGAGATAGGAGGGGAGGATAGGCCTTCACAGCTCGTCTTTTTTTTGTAGTTATTTCTCTTACTCTCACTTTTTTCTTGTTTCCTCCCTTTCTTCTAATCACATCCAAATTTCTATCTTCTCTATCTTTATCTTAAATCATCTCCCCTTCATTCACTGGTATCTTAACAAATATAGGTAGTCAAAGATGGCCACCACATTAGCAGGGTTGTGTGTCGGAGGGAGTTAGTCCTCTTTTAATTTCAGTCTAGTTCTGAGGGAGGGGGCGCCATTTATTTTATTTTATTTTGTGTTTTATAGAGCGCGAACCAGACCCGTTAGGGTATCAGAGCGCTTTACAGAGAGACATAGGCATGTACAGAATAGGCATAGTATCATCAGTTACAGAACGAAAGAAAGAGATAGGGTGCTGAATCTACAAGGGAGGTAAGGCACGTATTTACAGAATAAAATATCCCAGTACTCAAGATGAGATAACGTATTTAAAGATTGCATTAGTCAATGATCGTGACAGGGTCCCACGTTTCTGAGGGGGTGAGGTAGATAATTCAGAAGGAGGCAGTAGACGGCCGTAGATCAAGGTTGATGTGGAGGTAGAGGCAAGTTTTAACCGAGAAATTTGCCCATAAGGAATGTTTTGGCATCCTTTTTGAAGCGAGACAGAGGGGATTCTTCTGATGTCAGGAGGGAGAGAGTTCCATATTCTAGGAGCAGCCCCTGAGAAAGCTCGGTTGTAGGTTTTTTTTTTTCGAAAGCGTGCAGGTTGGAGCAGGAGGTCTCTGGCAGAACGGGAGTTTCTGTTTCCTCCGGAGATCACAAGTTTCTGCCTCAGATATGCAGGGGAGTTCGAATATAAGGCTTTGTGCGTGATGCATGCTACTTTGAGCTGAATTCTTGCCTCCAGGGGAAGCCAGTTGAGAGCTTTCAAGTGTGGGGAAATATGGTCGTATTTCCTCGTGCCGGTGAGTAGTCTGGCGGCTGCATTGAGGCAGGCTTTTAGAGGTGCCAGGGAGATCTTGGGTAGACCCGAGAGGGTAGAACAGCCGTACTCCAGTCTAGATATGACAAGTGCTTGGACTGCCATTTTTAGGTCGGGAGCGTCGAGGAAGGGTTTCAATTTCCTGAGGTAGCTCAGGTGGAATCTGGCTGATTTGGCCATTGAGTTGATGTGGTCACACATGTTCAGGTTGCTGTCAAGGGTGATTCCCAGCGATTTGGCCAAATCCACAATGGTCGGTGGGCAGTTCAAGGCTGTGATAGCTTTAACCCATGATTTAATCTCAGGGTTGGTATTGGGCGGGGCGATCAGGAGAAATTCGGTTTTGTTTGCGTTAAGTTTGAGTTGGTTGGATGCGAGCCATTGGACGGTGTGTTCCAAGGCATCGTTCAGGGAGAGGATCTCTTCGAGAGATGAGGTTTTGATGTAGATCTGAGTGTCATCAGCGTACATATGGTAGGAGATATTAGCAGTGCGTAGTACTTCGGTAAGCGGTTCCAGGTAAAGGTTGAAGAGGGTGGGGGACAGTGTTGCGCCTTGAGGGACTCCAACCGTGACCGGGGATGGTGCCGATAGGATGCCGTTGACGAGGAATCTCTGGGACTGGTTTTGGAGGAAGGATCTGAACCAATCTAGAACGGTGCCATCCAAGCCCATCCTGAGTTTGAGGCGTTCAAGTAGTTTTTCATGGTTGACCATGTCGAAGGCCGAGGATAGGTCCAGGAGGATGAGGAGACAAGTTTTGCCTTGGTCAAGAGCTTGGAGAGCGTCATCAACGATGTGGAGCATGGTGGTTTCGGTGCTGTGCCCTGGTCTGAATCCAGATTGGAAGTCATCGAGTAGGTGGAAGTTGTTGATGTGTTGACTTAGCTGCTGCTGCACACATTTCTCCATCACTTTGGCCAAGAGGGGAATGTTGGAGATGGGTCTGAAATTGTCTGGGGAGGCAGGATCCAGCGACGGCTTTTTCAGAATGGGAAGGACTTGACCGGCTTTTAGAGGGTCCGGCATCGTGCCCTGCTGGAGAGAGGCATTAATTATTGTAGTCCAGCTAGGAATAATGGATTGGGTGACGACAGCAAGGCAGTTAGAGGGGAGCGGGTCATTAAAATGGTTATTGGGTTTAAGGGAGGATAGGATTTTGGACACTGAGTCGTCGTCATAGAGTTTGAAGTCAGTCCAGTGAGCATGGTTTTTGGGTGAGACCCGTAGGGGCGACGTGGCTGGAGGAGGCGGGTAAAGAGGAGTTTGAGGGTATGTGATGGATTTGAGTTCGTTTCCAAGGCTGAGATTTTGTCAGCAAAGAAGGAGGAGAATTCATCTGAGGATATAAGAGACTTCGGGGTTTCTTTTGAAGTTTTGGCCAATTTATTAGATTGGTGTTTGACCAGCTCGAAGAGCTTGTGGGGTCTGTTCTTGGCCTTCTCTAGTGCAGTTCTGAAGAACTCTTTTTTTGACTTGAGTATGTTTCTGTTGTAGACATTCCTGGCTTGTTGGAGGAGTTTAAGATGTGCGGTAGAGGGGTGCTGCCTCCAGGATCTTTCTGCTTGTCGGAGGGTTCTCCTCTCGTTGTTGAGGGATCGAGTGAACCAGGGGTTTCTGTCTTTGATTTGGGTTCTTTTCAGTTTTAGTGGGGCTAGGTCGTCCAGGATGTTCGAAATGGTTGCAGAGTAGTGATCGTTAAGGCCACTGATTGATGTGATATGCAGGGGGGGGGAGGTCTGATTTACAGCGAGCCTCGAGTTTCCTGCAGTCCAGATTCTTAGTGTCTCTGATCCAGCGTTTCGGAATCACCGGTTGCGGTGCCCATGTCTTGTGGGTGTCAGGTAGGAGGAAGGTGATGGCGTGGTGGTCAGACCAGTCGCATGGGTCTATAGAGATAAGTTTGACTGTTGATTCTTTGGAGATAATCCAATCGAGAGTGGCCCCTTTTGCGTGAGTTGGTAGTGAGCAGACTTGTGTCAGGGCTTGATCGGCCAGGAGGTCCTTGATGGCGTTGACATGCGGATCCTTTGGATCGTTCCAGTGCAGGTTAAAATCACCGAGGAAAATATCATTGGCGTTATTGGAACTCTTAGCTGTGATGATTTCCATGAGGTGGTCAGTGAAGGAGTCGTTCCTGCCTGGGGGGTGGTAAAAGATGTGCAGGTTGCACAGTGGGATGGAGTTGCTGAGAATAGCGAGGGCGAGGTATTCGCAGGTTTCAGTGGTGTCCGCCAGAAGTTCCGTAGCCAGAAGGTTAGAGCGGTAGATGCAGGCGATGCTTCCTCCTTTCTTGTTAGATTGTCTGTCTAGCCTTGTGACGATGTAGTTAGGAGGGACTAGGAGGTCCAGGTATGGAGATGAGGATTCGTTGAGCCATGTTTCCGTGAGGATCGCTAAGTCAAGATTTTTGCGAAGGATGAGATCAGCAATATCTGCAGTGTGCTTAGCTGCCGACCGGCAATTGATCAAGAGACCAGATAGGGAGGATTTGGCAGGAGGTTCAGGAGTCTGGGCGGACAGGCGAACAGGTGCTAGATTACTCTTGACCACAGTTCTATTGCGGAGGGAAGTTGGTCTGTTGGGGTTGATAGTAACCGTGCAGATGGTGTGTTCGGTCTTAGCATCTAAAGGATGAGGGATAGCTGGGGTATAGTTGTAGTCTCGGAGGATGGCAAGGATTTCAATTTCAGTGAGATCTAGTGGGCTTGGAGTGGCGGAGGAGGGGTTGTAGGAAAGGACAAGAGCACGGGTTTCTTCCTCTGAGAGGTGGCATGGGTGCTTGCGGGGGCGACGATGTCTCAGGGATAGCGGAAGAGGTTGTTTAGTAAGCTCTGGCAAATGGGAGGGGGTGGCGTTAGGCAGGGGCATAAGGTTGGCGAGGGAGAGTTCAGCAAGGTGGAGGAGGTTCATTAGCTCTAGGATGGAGATATGAATGTTCTGGGTTCGTTTGGCAGCTCTGGTGTGCAGAGAATCGATGTCCCTATAAGAAGGGGGTGCTAGCGGACAGGGGGGCAGTGGTTCGGTGCAGTTCTGGCAGCGTGAATAGGTGATAAGGGGGAAGGACTAGTACAGTCTTTGTTGAAAGCCAAAGGATCTATGTTGGGGCCCCTTTGCAGGTTGGATTGAGTGCAGGAAGGGCAAGCGGGACTTGTTCG
Source organism: Calotriton arnoldi (assembly GCA_963921515.1). Lineage (NCBI taxonomy): Eukaryota > Metazoa > Chordata > Amphibia > Caudata > Salamandridae > Calotriton > Calotriton arnoldi. The sequence goes on from CAWUFW010000063.1 coordinate 4,697,264, forward strand.
TAAGTCATTGGGGGCGTACTGGTGACATAGTCTACCTGGGGAGTTAGTAGAGGGGGGACCAAAGGTCTAGGAGTGATTCTGTTGGCGGGGCCGGGAGGCGTGCTGGAGTCAATCGGGTGGACAGTGGGGGGAGCCCAAGGGGTGGTTTTAGAGTGGCTGGCCATGCAGGATAGGCTGGCTGAGGACTCAACGGTGCGGGAAAGGTAAGCGCGACCTGTATCGTAGGTCTTTGGGGATGTACCAGTGACATGGTCTGCTTGGGAAGCTGGTAGGGAGGGGACCAAAGGTCTAGAGGTGATTCTGTTGACAAGATCGGGAGACGTGCTGGAGTGGTTACGGTGGCCAGTGTTGGAAGAGCTTCGAAGGGTTTGTGGGTGGCTAGACATGTTGGTTGGGCTGGATAGGCTGGACGAGGGCTCATCAAGGCAGGGGTTAAATACCCTACCAGTGTCGTGTAAGTGGTTTCTGAGGAGGGTAAATAGGTCTGCAAATTTATTCAGGTTTTTGGTTGAGGCTTGGATCAGAACGATGCCGTTTTTGTAGAGAGTGATGGTGAGGTCAGCTCGCAGGGTTGAGGAGGGTGCTATAGTTAACTTAGTGCCATACGGAATGTTCTTAGTAGCACGGACATTGAGGTGGTGAGCGAAGGTTTTGCGCCAGGCAGATGTTCTTCTGGAATAGAAGATGAGGTCGTTGATGACTATGCCGTTGTCTGCGTTGTAACGCAGGTCAGAGATTAGTGTCTCAGGGTGTCTTTTCAGGGTGGCATGCTTGAAGGATTTTGAGGCGGTTTTGGAGAGGTTAGGGGGGTAGACAAGAGTGTACGCGTTTTCACCCGTATCGCACAGGCCAGGCCTAGCCATGATGGCTCAGGTGGGCTGCTCAAGCAGCAATAGAGACAGTTATGCAGCAAGGTAGGTTGCCCAACGTGCAGGAATCCGAATTTCACTGTGATAGTACCACCGGGGAACACACTATTATTGAAGGAGCCTGGGTGGCATAATCATCTTCCGTGAATGAGCCAAGACCCAGTGACAAAATGGAGATTTGGGCCTTGAGGGCCCTGAAGACCGGCAGTGCTGTGTCAGTCACAACACAGAAGTCGCCTCAAATTATCCTAATGAGGGCGTGCAGACTTCCCAGGATTTCCCATTCCGCAGGCTCACACCACAATGCTGGCAGTAGGCAACATCCTCGCGGGGCTATGGCCTCCTGTTGTTGGGTTCCTGAGAATGAGAGCGTGATGAGAGGTGAGCGCGTCCTAGAGTCACCTGAACTCGTCCGCTCTAGAAAAAGGCAGACTCTCCGGAGTTCACCCGACTCGCGGGCTGGTCAGCGGGGGGCCCCAGGTGCAGCAGCCAGCCCAGTGTGTGGGGAACTTGGCAACAGAAGCCCAGGTGGGGCCAACACAAGATGTCAGGCCGCAACGGAGGGGGAGGCAGTCACTCACCCGATCTAGCGGCGCTGCATCCAGTCGTGGCCTTGCTCAACTTTCGCTTCAGCAGCGATGGCCATCAGGCATCATGTACGCCACGGCCCTTCCAACATGTGCCGTCGGACAGCGCCTTGGAGCTCAGACCGCATCCAGACCGCAAGTGGTTGGTTGTTATGGGTGATTGTGTCCGCTGAGAAGTTCGTTTTCGTCAGCTGATTGCTCCCAGCTTAGAGGGCAGGGGTAAACAAGGGATATGACCCGATGGGTAATCCCACACCCCGGGAGCCGCAACCAAGAGCTCCTACACTGCAGCCGTTTTGATCTACAGCAGGATTTGTCACCCCCCCCCCCCACTTCTGAGGAAGTTTCCAAAATAGCTTACTGTCGTTCCAGTCTGATGTAAATTAGTCCTCTCTTCTTTAGCTCCATCGTTTCCTCTCCATAGACGTTAGTTGAGCAGGGAAAACGTGAATGAACAGATGTCTGCGTACCAGGCGGCCCCATACACCGGGAAAGGTCATTATTTCAGGGGCAGGCAGAGCTATAACTGGAGTCACCACCTGTTGCTGCTGGAAAGCCACTGCTAGGAGCAAAGTTTCTGAATCAAGTCTAGTGCCTGAGGATATTCTCAGGCGATGAACCTACGGCAAGATTTAGTGTCCATTAAAGCAGCGTGACTGGTGGAAAGTAGTGGCGTAACGGCCAGAGCTGCCGACTTTGGAGTTGGGGATCTAGGTTAGAGTCTCAGCATCGGCTCAACATCCTGTGATTCTGGGCAAATCACTTAATCTCCCCGTGCCTACCAAAAATGAATGTGTCCTTGTGTAATGTAACTGGGGCTCATGTAAATTGCTCCAGTACCTTCGGACGAGTACCCGAAAACTGCAAAAAAAGTAACTTATTCTTCAAGTCCTGTAAATAGTTTTTCACATGGTGTTTAGTGATTGAGAGAGAGACTCTTGAGTACAATTTGCATTACTGGCTTCTTGGACTTCGTCCACTTTCTCAACACGCTCCCATGGGCGCCTTTTTTATTGGTCTCAGTCCTCATTTGTGTTTCTTTACCAACACCATTTCCCCGTAGGATTATTTAAAGCCAAATCCATATTGTTATTAATGTTTGTTGTCTTGCACATAATTCGCCATTTGCCGTTAGTATGGAATTTATTTGTTTTCTATAGTCACTCATTCATTGTTGACAAATATTTTCGCCTCAGGTGCTTATTTTCCCTATAGCTCTTCATACTCCTTCCCTACCAGCCCGCACAGTGCAGAAAGCTGTGCACGTCGAATGCACTAAAATCATTGATGGACAATGGTTGTGCATCCCTTTTCATAGCACCCAGGCCTATGTTGTCAACAGAATAGGAAACCGTGCTATAAATGATATATATGATATATAACTCGCTGTCCGCTAATCTGTGCCTCGCGTAATAAAACTCGTCCCTTTTGGCTGAGGTTGTTTGAAAACGGAGTTATTACATCCAGGGAAGCAAGCGTGCATTATTGCCAACGCTATATCAGATCTTATTCACATAAAGCAAAAGCAAGGACAGGCAGGTGCCCTTGAGCGTGAGGCGGTGATGGAATACGCTTTGTCAGAATGAATGAATATGGCCGATACGCACCCCTCCTTACCTGTGCTCTTGAGAAATACAGCTGGCATTATGGGGAAAGTCACCCAATTCGATGAGGTGCGGCGTGCGTCTGAGGAGAACGCACAACATGGCAAGTCAGAAATAAACTAAAGAGAGCACTTGAAAAACTGCTGACCTGGGGAAACGCGCAATGTGCTTGAATAAAATCATTTTTAAAGAACTAAGGGCTTCATGTATCAACCTATTTTACATTCGCAAATGGTGCAAATCGCAAAATTTTGACCGTTTGTGAATGCAAAATAGCCTTTCAAGATGTATGAAAGGCTTTGGCAATGCATTATTGGCAATCACAATTTTTTGTGATTACCTAAAATTGCGACTCCAAATAGGGATCGCAATTTGTTATTCTCTAAGCATATGTATCAAGCATTTTCCAAATGCAAACTCTGTATGTAGGAAATGCTGATACCATCGACTGCAAGTCGATGGTAACCATGTGCAATTTTTGAAAATGTCCCAAAAAATTAATTATTCAAAGTGCCATGTAGTGCATACATGCCCTTAGGGCATGTGTGCGCGCTACATGTGCACATGTTTTTTTTAGGGGGTGCTTCAGAGGGACCTTAGCCCCCTAGGCACCCTTGGTTTTGTATTACCTAATTTGCGATGACCAATTAGGCAAATGCAAAACCATTCGCACCTATGGGCCTTTAGGCCCATCAGAAAAAACTGAGTAGTATTACCTAATAGCAATTATCTAATTGTGATTGCGACTCTGAAGGAATCGCTATTTTCTTACATACCATTTTGCATTCCTTAAATATTGATTACCTAAAAATCATGTGGCCCTAAATGGTACTGAATACATATGATGGTGGAACACGCAGGGTGCCCTTAGTCTTAAGAACAAAATCACCCTCGCGTGCAAAACACGATCTACCTACCACTATCAAGAGCTGCACTAAGTTTTCTGCTTAGATCTAGAGCTATGTCAAATTTTCTCCTTATTATTTTTTAGGTCGAGCCTGCCAGAAAGTGTAAGCCCTGCCAAGGAGCCGATTCCAGAGCTGATTCTGATGCCTGCTGAGTTTCTTAGGCTGTTGGCTTTTTATGAACATGCATTGCCTAATATATACCATGTTCTAGAAACACATCAGTACTGTGCTCTGCCGTAGCTATACTTTTCAGGGAATGTAGGGCCAGATGTACTAATATCTGTTCGCAAAGTGCGACTAGTAAAGAGTTTTAAGAACCAACGACAAATGTACTAATAGGCGGGTTCTTAAAAATCCAAATCGTAGTGCATCGAAATCTAACCTACCTCATGTAAATTTATAAGGTAGGTCGCAGACTGGGGTCAGCAGGCTATCATGTCTGAGATTACTTTTTAATAAAGCAAACATATTTTTTTAAATGCTGGCCATTTTCCGTAAAGGAAACAGGATTGTGTTTAAAAAGAAAAGTTTACATTCTTTTGTTTAAGTGGCGGAATTGGTCCTGTGAATCACTTCCTCCTCTTAAAGAAACGTTATTATTTGCGAATAGCTTACCTGCTCCCTTGAGATGTTGGTAAAATATCAATATTTTGTGACCGGATTTTGGTAACCGTTTCGGTATTTGGAAGGGGCACCTACAACACACCCCTTCCAGATACCGAATCAATATCCATTTGGAACCCCATTTTAAGAGTCAAAATAACTTTACTGACTCCTAAAATGCAATATGTATATAGGAAGAAGCATTTTTACGGTTGCAAACTCTAAATTGGAGCTTTTGCAACCACTTACAAGCTCTACTACATCAGGCTCCAAGATCTTTTTTGCTTTTTTCACACTTGCATCTTCACGGTGTGGTTCCTGTGTTTGTATATTTTCATTACATTAAGGGAGAAGATGTAGCTTCACAGTGAGAGTTGCCAACCTTGGCTCCGAGGACCAGGTTCAAGTCCCAGCCTTGGCTCAACATCATGTGATTCTTGTTAAATCACTTAATTTCCCCATTCCCCCAAAAATAAAAGAATAATTCATTTGTAATGTAATCTGGTGCTCATGTAAAGAACTCCAATGCCCTTGACTCAAATTTGCAGAATCTAAAACTGTAAAAAAAAAATATATTTTCATGTTGATGCTTGCATGACCATGTATAGAAACAGCCTCTTATGATTGCAAAGGTAACAGACTACAAGGTAGTGTGGGCACACGCATGTTAGAAGACCAGACATTATTGAATGTAGACCACTTTTTCCTGCAGAATACACACCTACAGGAAGGTGTCAGACTTGAATTTGGAATTCTTTTCATCTGTGGTTTGTTCCAGATGGTGTTAAAGTGCTCAAGTAGAGGAACCACATGGTTGGCACTATCGGAAGAACGCTTTAGCTCCATCAAGAGCTGCACTAAGTTTCCGCCTAGATCCAGAGCTGCTTCAAGTTCTCTGTTGAGAGTCAACGAGCCTTTGGAGATGATGATGAAGCTATTGGGTATGATTAACCCCCACACTGTGATGATCACAACCTTTACTTGGATTTACTGGAGGCCAGTGGGTTGGACACTTCCGTTGATACCGGGTTGGTTCCCCCCTTGGCCACTGTTAGACCTGTCAGCCCTAGGGTGGTCTTTCCCTATTTTTTTTCCTTTTTCGCCTCCTTTTTGCCACCATATTTTTACTGGACCTAGGTCTCTGGGCACCTTGCCACTGCTAGCCAGTGCTGAGGTGCAGGTGGTCTCTCTCACTCAAGATGGCTGCCACAGGCCCCTGCTACTGCAGAGGGGCCTGACACGCATGCACACTAGTAGCCAGGGTCAGGCTGGGGTATAGGGATACAGTATCCATTCCATCCCCGCCTCTGGGCCACATAGCCAGGCATGTAGAAGGTTCCAGAACCTTCCGGGCTGTGGGAGGAGTTATGTTTTGCCGCCTTTGGGAGAGTCACCTGACCTAGGAGTATAAAAGGCTTGGAGGGAAAACTTTCTAGTCAGTTGATGAGGCACCACTGAACCTGGGAGAACCTCTGCCGGAGTATAGGCTTTAGGGCCTAGGGGGAGACCTACACTACTGCTGCTGACAGGGCTGAGGTCCTGCTGTAGTAAGATAGCTGAGGAACGCCCACCACCCACTGACCTTGCCCAGTGTGAGGGGACCCAGGGAACCACCTTCAGCGTGCCGGGAGGAACATCAAGCACTCCCAGAACCACCAACTCATTCCCCCTCATAAGAAGAAACTCCTGACAGGAAACTTTGACAAGGAACTTATAACAAGGAACTTCTGACAAGAAACTTACAACTAGAAGCGCCTAAGAAGCAACCAAGCTGAAGCAGTCGCAAGACCCCTTAACTTGAGGAGGCCTGTCCGTCCAGCAAGGCCTAAAGCCTAAAACTGCCCAACTGGGGATCACCAGGTAAAGCGCCGTACCCTGAAGCGCTAAACCTTCACCCCCTATTCACCTTTGCCTGTTGCTGGGCTGCCCCCAAGTACTTTGCCAGTCAGCCCTGCCCACAGGCTGCTGGTGCACCATGTGTGCTGTTGTCCCTCAGGTCACTGACCTTATGATGAAGATCACCGCCGCGGCCGCCGCCGCCTGAGAGGAGAAACCGTGTGGTGAAGTGCGCCGTCGCGCCCTCATCAAAGGAAGCGCTGAGGTGGAGGAAGCCCCTCAGGTGTGTGAGGTGAGGAGCGCCGTCCGCGCCCTCACCGAAGCCTCCAGGGGCCCGGGGCCCTCATCACCGCCGTCGCGGCCAAGGAGTTGTGCCTGCCGCCGTCGCGGCCAAAGAATTGTGCCTGCCGCCGTCGCGGCCAAAGAATTGCCCCCGCCGCCGAAGCGGCCGAAGAATCGTCGCCACAGCCGAAGCAGCCCAAGAAATTGCCACCGCCGCCAAAGCGGCCCAAGAAATCGCTAACGCAATCTTCAGCGAGGCCTCCCGGCCCCGCAGACGCCGTTGCCGAGCAACCAGGGGTCGCTCGGCGTGACCCGGGAAGGCCGCGCACCGATTGGGCGCTGGCTCCCGGTCCCGCCCAGCACCGAAGGAAGCCCGGGAAGAGCCCCGGCCGTGCAGAAGGAGACGGGGAGCCGGCCGGAGAGGACTGCCGGCTCCCGCTCCCTTCCCCCAGCAGCCCTGAGCCCACCTGCACTTACCCTGAGCACGGGGGCCGGAGGAGGGTGATCCCGGCCCCCGCAACGAGCCGCATTCATAATCCCTGATCCCGGGGGCCGGAGTAAGGCATACCGGCCCCCGCAACGACCCGCAACACCGGCCAGAAGGCCGAGACACCCCCGACCGGGCCTTGCCCAACAGAACACGGGCCGGCCCGGATGAACGCCAGTCGCCCTGAAGCGCGACCACCGACCACACCACAGGTGAGCCCTGGAGGCCCCTAGGGCCCATAAGACGCCACTGGGGGCCGGGGGCCACTATTAACCCTTACTATTATAGTCCTACGAGGCGAGGCCCCAGAGAGCAGTGGGCCTGGCCTGAATTAACCCCTAAGGAACCTAGAAGCCCCAGAATACAGGACATGTTGAGGGATTCCCCACATAGTTCATTCATGTATTGATGATGCCCACAGTATGTAATGATTTATGCCAATGCCTATTATAATTACTGCCTAGGCCATGGTTTTAGCTGTTAAGTCTTTACCACAAGGGGAAAGTGTTTAATGGAGTTGAGCTGAAGTGTACACCGCCAAGAGTTGAAGTATTTTATGTTACAGGTGTACTGGAGTTGCGACGCCCACTGTATTGAATGTGGGTGCGCCTAGATTAATGCAGGCCTATTTAAATGTAACGTGAAAAGCCTTCTTTTAAATAATTGAATATGCTAATGTAAACTGTATGTTTAGGCCTATGTTTTATTTAACGTACCTTGAGATCATTATTAAGTGTTACGTGAAGGAGATAATTCCTGCGGCCTCTTAGTGGCCTACAATGTTGAAGAGCTATGCAGCTTTATTTAAAATGTGCACCAGTTGAGTAATATAATGAATTTGAATGTAGATCTGAATTAACCTGCCTTATCTGATGCCAACTTAATTTATTTATAAAAGATCTTGATTTTAAATACAAAAGCCTGGTGTGGTGTCATGTTATTGCGTTCGCATTTGTGAGTCAAAGTGAGAGTGTGCTGCACAACTGCCTTACACATTGCCTTCGCGTGCCTTTCCCGCTTCACGCCATGCTACCGTGTCGGACTCGGTAACCCCGGTTCCAACATTTGGTGTTCAGTGGTTGGATAAGGACTGGTGTTTGTGCAGCACCCTACAGTGACTCAGTGTGCGCCGCAATTAGACACCTATTGTAATGCAAGTGCTAGGAATTCTTTTATGATTGCCAATTGTGTACATTCCTGCGTTAGACCTGTTACCTACAGTTTAGAACCCCTTCCTTAAATTGTCTGGGACCCCACCCAGGAGGATGGAGTTGGAGTTAGCCAACCTAGAAAGGTATACGGTGACACAGCTCAAGGAGTTCTGCCTAGAGAGGGGGGTGGCCGTCAAGCGAGGTGCCAGGAAAGGAGTGCTTCAGAAAGCTTTGAGGGCATGGGTAATGGCCCACCCGGAGGGAAGAGGGGACAAGGAGCAGGGGGAGACAGACAACCCAGAAGGACTGGACCTACTGCATATTGATGTTAGCGAGAATATGTTGCCAGGAAGACGTTCCAGGGCAGGCAGTAGTGCGTCAGGGGGGAGTTTGTCAGCAGAGGAATTTGAGGATAGGAGGGAGGAGAGGCAACTAACATTAGAACTTGCTAAGATGGAAAGAGAAGGAGAACAGGCAAGGCTAGCCATGGAGGAAAGGAAGCTTGCACATGAGCTTAGCCTGAAGGAGCTGGAGCTCCGAGCCTTGCAGATGGAGATGCAGGGCAGAGTGAATGGTGGCAGCGTACCTGCTGGGGTTCCACAGGAGCCCAAATTCTATTTACCCAGAGAGGTGATAGCCAGTTTTAGTGTAGGTGATGACATCAACAAGTGGTTGGCGGCGTATGAGGTAGCTTTGGTGGCCCATAGAGTTCCTGAGAGCTACTGGGGAGGAGGTCTTTATAGGTACATACCTCCACTAGTAAGGGACACACTCTTAACTTTAGATAAGGGGGAGCAGACTAACTACCCTATCATGAAGGAGGCCCTACTCAAGAAGTTTGGCCTCACCCCAGAGAAGTACCGCCAAAAGTTCCGCAACAGCCACAAGCTTCACACACAAAACTGGGTGGATTTTTTTGACTATGCCCGGAAGGCATTGGAGGGTTGGGTGCGTGGCAGCAACGTTGATAATTACACTGGGCTGTACGACCTGTTCTTGAGAGAGCACCTCCTAGAGAAATGTTTTCCGGAGCTGCGCCAGTACTTGGTGGACCGCAAGCTGACCAATCCTAGGGAGCTTGCAGAGGAGGCAGACAAGTGGGTCAGCACTCGGGTGTCCCACAAGGGAGCCGGGGCGGACCCCCGAAAGGTGGACAGGGGCTCCCCCAGAAGAAAGAGGGGGAGATAAAAAGAGGGCGTTCTTTAAAGGTCCCCAAAATAAACCGCCTGGGAGAGGGGTAGGTTCCCCATCCCAATCTGGATTCCAGAAACCCACTTATCCTGACAGGAGTCAGCAGCCCAGAACTGTCCGGTGCTACGAGTGCGGGGAGGTTGGACATTATAAGGGGGATCCCAAGTGTCGCAAGAGAACCCCAGCCCCCACAGGAGGTAAGAGCCCCGGGGTGGCCAGTGTAGCGCTTGGGGAGGAGTTGTCCCTAGGTAGGGGAGGTGAGTGGACAGGCTTGACCTTAGTTTCCCTGGGGGATAGAGAGATCATCCCACGGGTTCAGGTACCCGCGAACACTGCCAAGTATCGGCAGAGGGTCCTGGTGAACGGGGAGGAGGTGGAGGCTCTGAGGGACACAGGTGCCAGCATGACGATGGTGAGGCGTCAGCTGGTGTCCCCAGAGCAGGTGATTCCTGAGGAATTCCACCCGGTTGTTATGGCTGATAATAGCCTGGGTCATTACCCCGTGGCCCAAGTTCCCTTTGAGTGGGGAGGAGTATCAGGTCTGTTGAAGGTTGCGGTGAGCCCTGCCATGCCAGTTGACTGTCTGTTGGGCAACGACTTGGAACATACTGCCTGGAGGGAGGTAGAGTTCAATGCCCATGCTGAGATGTTGGGATTACCAGGATGGACTTGCGTTGTCACGCGGTCCATGGCTGCCCGACAAGGAACTCAGCTCGGGTTGGAGCCTGAAATAATGGCCCAGCCCACTGCTGGACGAGGAGATGTCCAGGAGGAGACACCCGGTGAGATGGATGGGGAGCCCGCAGTGGTGACCCCGGAGTCCGCTGAGGTGGTTGGTTTTCCCGTGGGGGACCTGCCAACCCCTGCAGAGTGGCAGGTGGAAGGAGGGCCTACCCGGGAGGAATTTTGCCGGGCGCAGAAAGAGTGCCCTACGCTTGAAGGCATGCGGCAACAGGCCGAAGCCCAAGCAGCTGGAAACAAGACTGGTAATTACCATGTCTACTGGGAGGATGGTCTCCTCTACAGTGAGCCTAAGGCTCCGGTGCATGGGTCCGCCCGAGCCGTGGTGGTCCCCCAATGCTACCGAGCCTTTCTGCTAGAGTTGGCACACGAAATACCACTAGCAGGACACCTGGGCCAAGACAAGACGTTTGCGCGTCTGGTCCCACATTTTTATTGGCCCAGGATGCGCGTCACTTCTGACACTTTTTGCAAGACTTGCACCACTTGCCAAGCGAGCGGCAAGACGGGGACGAAAGTGAAGGTCCCTCTAGAACCTCTCCCAGTTGTCGATACCCCTTTTGAGCGGGTAGGGATTGACATTGTCGGGCCATTGGACCCGCCGACTCCTGCAGGACATAGGTTCATTTTGGTGCTGGTAGACCACGCCAACCGGTACCCAGAGGCAATCCCTCTGAGGACCATCACTGCACCGGTGGTGGCGCGGGCCCTGATGGGGATTTTTACCCGAGTGGGATTCCCCAAGGTCGTGGTGTCAGATAGGGGCACAAATTTCATGTCGGCCTACATGCAGGCCATGTGGAAGGAGTGTGGAGTGACCTACCGGTTCTCCACTCCTTACCACCCCAGACGAACGGACTCGTGGAGCGCTTTAACAAAACCTTGAAGGGGATGATCAGGAGCCTACCCGAGGACTTGAGAAGAAAGTGGGACGTCCTCTTACCCTGTCTGCTCTTCTCCTACCGAGAGGTGCCGCAGAAGGGGGTCGGTTTCAGCCCCTTTGAGCTGCTCTATGGCCACCCCGTTCGGGGGCCCCTCAGTCTTGTCAAGGAGGGGTGGGAGAAGTCTTCCTCGAAGCTTCCCCGTGATGTGGTCAGCTATATGCTGGCATTCCGCAGTCAAGTGGCCAAGCTGTGGAAAGAGGCCTCGGACAATCTAGAGGCAAGTCAAGCCGTCATGAAGAAATGGTATGACCGGAACACGCGGACGGTAGAGTTAGACGCTGGACAGAAGGTGTGGGTCATGGAGCCAGGAGAGCTTAGCGCCCTCCAGGACCGGTGGACTGGGCCGTTTGAGATCTTGGAAAGAAGAGGCCAGACCACATATGTAGTTGATGTGAAGACCCCACGTCAACCCCACCGGGTGTTCCACGTCAACCGCCTGAAGCCCCACCAGGAGCGTTCAGAACTCACTCTCCTAATGATAACAGATGGAAGTGAGGAGGAGGAGAGTGAGCCTCTTCCAGACCTTCTGGCGGCCCATGAGAAGGATGGTTCGGTAGAGGGAGTGGTCCTCGCCCCATCCTTGACCCCAGAGCAACAGAGGGACTGCCGCCAGGTCTTGGGGCAGTACGCCTCGTTGTTCTCCCTCATGCCTGGAATCACGCACATGTGTACCCATGATGTGGACACAGGGGACAGTCCGCCAGTAAAAACCAAGTCTTACCGGCTGTCCGATAAAGTCAAGGCTAGTATCCAGGGTGAGGTTACCAAGATGCTAGAACTGGGAGTGATTGAGCCTTCCAGTAGCCCTTGGGCTAGTCCGGTGGTGTTGGTGCCGAAAGCGGCCCCACCGGGCACCACACCAGAACTTCGGTTCTGTGTGGATTACCGTGGACTCAACTCAGTCACTAAGACCGACGCTCACCCGATCCCTCGGGCGGATGAGCTCATTGACCGGCTGGGAGCAGCCCGGTATTTGAGTACCATTGATTTGACGTCAGGCTATTGGCAGATAGCCATGGCGGAAGGAGCAAAGGAGAAGACTGCGTTCTCCACCCCCGATGGCCACTTTCAATTTCGAGTGATGCCCTTCGGGTTGAAAAATGCTCCAGCCACTTTCCAGCGGTTGGTGAACCAGGTGCTGTCTGGCCTAGAGGCCTTCTCTGCTGCCTACCTGGATGACATAGCTGTCTTCAGTAGCAGCTGGGAGGACCATCTGGAGCATCTCCAGGAGGTGCTACAGGCTTTGCGACGGGCTGGTCTAACCATCAAGGCCAGCAAGTGCCAGATTGGACAGGGATCTGTCGTGTACCTGGGACATCTGGTGGGCGGAGGTAAGGTGCAACCCCTCCATGCCAAGATTGAGACCATCTTGGCCTGGGAGCCCCCCAAGACCCAAACCGAGGTCCGAGCTTTTCTCGGCCTCACGGGATACTACCGCCGGTTCGTCAAGGGATATGGAACCATCGTGGGCCCATTGACGGAATTGACTTCAAAGAAGCAGCCACGCAGAGTCATCTGGACGGCTGCCTGCCAGGAAGCCTTTGAGACCCTCAAACGTGCAATGTGCACCGCACCGGTGCTCAGGACTCCAGACTTTGGACGGGAATTTATTGTCCAGACAGACGCTTCTGAGCATGGCATAGGAGCTGTGCTCTCGCAGCTGAATGACGATGGCCAAGACCAGCCAGTGGCCTTCATTTCCCGAAGACTACTCCCCGGGAACAGCGGTGGAGTACCATCGAACGAGAAGCCTTTGCTGTGGTTTGGGCTGTCAAGAAGTTGAGGCCATACCTTTTTGGTTGTCACTTCCTGATCCAGACCGACCACAGACCCCTTCGCTGGCTCATGCAGATGAGAGGCGAAAACCCCAAATTGTTGAGGTGGTCCATTTCCCTCCAGGGGATGGACTTTCGGGTGGAACATCGACCCGGTGTAGACCACGCCAACGCTGACGGTCTCTCCCGGTTTTTCCGCCTTAGCGAAGAGAACTCCCTAGAGGTTGGGAAGCTCTCCCCTCTTTCGGCTGGGGGGACGCGTGTTAGACCTGTCAGCCCTAGGGTGGTCTTTCCCTATTTTTTTCCTTTTTCGCCTCCTTTTTGCCACCATATTTTTACTGGACCTAGGTCTCTGGGCACCTTGCCACTGCTAGCCAGTGCTGAGGTGCAGGTGCTCTCTCTCACTCAAGATGGCTGCCACAGGCCCCTGCTACTGCAGAGGGGCCTGACACGCATACACACTAGTAGCCAGGGTCAGGCTGGGGTATAGGGATACAGTATCCATTCCATCCCCGCCTCTGGGCCACATAGCCAGGCATGTAGAAGGTTCCAGAACCTTCCGGGCTGTGGGAGGAGTTATGTTTTGCCGCCTTTGGGAGAGTCACCTGACCTAGGAGTATAAAAGGCTTGGAGGGAAAACTTTCTAGTCAGTTGATGAGGCACCACTGAACCTGGGAGAACCTCTGCCGGAGTATAGGCTTTAGGGCCTAGGGGGGAGACCTACACTACTGCTGCTGACAGGGCTGAGGTCCTGCTGTAGTAAGATAGCCGAGGAACGCCCACCACCCACTGACCTTGCCCAGTGTGAGGGGACCCAGGGAACCACCTTCAGCGTGCCGGGAGGAACATCAAGCACTCCCAGACCCACCAACTCATTCCCCCCCCCCTCATAAGAAGAAACTCCTGACAGGAAACTTTGACAAGGAACTTATAACAAGGAACTTCTGACAAGAAACTTACAACTAGAAGCGCCTAAGAAGCAACCAAGCTGAAGCAGTCGCAAGACTCCTTAACTTGAGGAGGCCTGTCCGTCCAGCAAGGCCTAAAGCCTAAAACTGCCCAACTGGGGATCACCAGGTAAAGCGCCGTACCCTGAAGCGCTAAACCTTCACCCCCCTATTCACCTTGCCTGTTGCTGGGCTGCCCCCAAGTACTTTGCCAGTCAGCCCTGCCCACAGGCTGCTGGTGCACCATGTGTGCTGTTGTCCCTCAGGTCACTGACCTTATGATGAAGATCACCGCCGCGGCCGCCGCCGCCTGAGAGGAGAAACCGTGTGGTGAAGTGCGCCGTCGCGCCCTCATCAAAGGAAGCGCTGAGGTGGAGGAAGCCCCTCAGGTGTGTGAGGTGAGGAGCGCCGTCCGCGCCCTCACCGAAGCCTCCAGGGGCCCGGGGCCCTCATCGCCGCCGTCGCGGCCAAAGAATTGTGCCTGCCGCCGTCGCGGCCAAAGAATTGCCCCCGCCGCCGAAGCGGCCGAAGAATCGTCGCCACCGCCGAAGCGGCCCAAGAAATTGCCACCGCCGCCAAAGCGGCCCAAGAAATCGCTAACGCGATCTTCAGCGAGGCCTCCCGGCCCCGCAGACGCCGTTGCCGAGCAACCAGGGGTCGCTCGGCGTGACCCGGGAAGGCCGCGCACCGATTGGGCGCCGGCTCCCGGTCCCGCCCAGCGCCGAAGGAAGCCCGGGAAGAGCCCCGGCCGTGCAGAAGGAGACGGGGAGCCGGCCGGAGAGGACTGCCAGCTCCCGCTCCCTTCCCCCAGCAGCCCTGAGCCCACCTGCACTTACCCTGAGCACGGGGGCCGGAGGAGGGTGATCCCGGCCCCCGCAACGAGCCGCATTCATAATCCCTGATCCCGGGGGCCGGAGTAAGGCATACCGGCCCATGCAACGACCCTCAACACCGGCCAGAAGGCCGAGACACTCCCGACTGGGCCCCGCCCAACAGAACACGGGCCGGCCCGGATGAACGCCAGTCGCCCTGAAGCGCGACCAACGACCACACCACAGGTGATCCCTGGAGGCCCCTAGGGCCCATAAGACGCCACTGGGGGCCGGGGGCCACTATTAACCCTTACTATTATAGTCCTACGAGGCGAGGCCCCAGAGAGCAGAGGGCCTGGCCTGAATTAACCCCTAAGGAACCTAGAAGCCCCAGAATACAGGACATGTTGAGGGATTCCCCACATAGTTCATTCATGTATTGATGATGCCCACAGTATGTAATGATTTATGCCAATGCCTATTATAATTACTGCCTAGGCCATGGTTTTAGCTGTTAAGTCTTTACCACAAGGGGAAAGTGTTTAATGGAGTTGAGCTGAAGTGTACACCGCCAAGAGTTGAAGTATTTTATGTTACAGGTGTACTGGAGTTGCGACGCCCACTGTATTGAATGTGGGTGCGCCTAGATTAATGCAGGCCTATTTAAATGTAACGTGAAAAGCCTTCTTTTAAATAATTGAATATGCTAAAGTAAACTGTATGTTTAGGCCTATGTTTTATTTAACGTACCTTGAGATCATTATTAAGTGTTACGTGAAGGAGATAATTCCTGCGGCCTCTTAGTGGCCTACAATGTTGAAGAGCTATGCAGCTTTATTTAAAATGTGCACCAGTTGAGTAATATAATGAATTTGAATGTAGATCTGAATTAACCTGCCTTATCTGATGCCAACTTAATTTATTTATAAAAGATCTTGATTTTAAATACAAAAGCCTGGTGTGGTGTCATGTTATTGCGTTCGCATTTGTGAGTCAAAGTGAGAGTGTGCTGCACAACTGCCTTACACATTGCCTTCGCGTGCCTTTCCCGCTTCACGCCATGCTACCGTGTCGGACTCGGTAACCCCGGTTCCAACAGCCACCAAGAGAGGAAAGTGCTTTCTTTGCAGTGGTGATGCAATGTGCAGCTGAATTTATAACTTCCTTCTGTGGATGTCAAGACAAATGGTCTGATTGCAATTCTATAGCCTGGACAGGTTTCTTCCAAACTTACCCTGACTGACACATTACTGGGCAACTTGAAAAAGTCTTGTTCTTGCCCACTGGTGAATAAGCAGGTAGCCAGAGGCTAAAGACCATACCAGGCGACCCTGATTTCTTATTACAACTCTCCGTGCCATAAAGTCTGGTGGTTTAAGCTTCCATCCATAGGGTGAACCCCATCTCTTTCCCTATGACCTCCCAGAGAGAGATTCAGAAAGAAATTAGACATTTGGGGTACAAATATTTTCATTGGCTAGCCTGGCCCTGAGGTCGGTGAAATGCCAGCTATTTCTTAGGTCAGTCAGATCTTGCTGCCAGTCCCTGAAGAATGTCGGGCCTCCCCGGCTCAAACCATCCTGGATTGTCAGGATGCAGTCAAATATGTCATTAGATCTGGGCTAGGCACCTCTGATTGTTTGGGCAGAGTAGATGGAACTAGCGTGGTGCTTCAGCATCATGCAGAAATGAGATCCACGGACTTCTCTGGAGATTTGCAGCCATTACTCATGGCTATGCATTTCGGTGAGTCTCGCATGTTTTGCGGAAGGCTGATTCTGCCCTGGAACACATTAAAGGGAGCTGGACCACAACATGACCCTTCGGTAACGCCTTATCTGGTAGAGACATGATCTAGCCGCAGATTCTTTACCGACCCACCCATCCTCCCCAAACTGCGGATTAGTTTTAGGGTCAGGGCTGTTTCTCTTCAGGGCCTTAGTTGTTTTTTGACACACCATGGTCACTTCATGGCTCCACGCTTCTGGCGTGGAAAGTCGTGAAAAGTACTGACGTCAGCGCACCAGGGTTGCGCCTGTATAGATGACGCGGATGCCATGATGGCGATGAACCCGCCGCTTACGAAGTCACGCGGAGTCGACCGACCCCACTTAGCACGCAGGGGTACTGCTATAAAAAATCTTCCGGATCCAGCCTGACGCCTGGAAGTTCAAAGGTAAGGAATCTGCGGCTAGATAATGTCTCTACCACATAAGGCGCTACCGAAGGTAAGTAACTTGTCCTACTGGTAGCTCTTCTGTTACCTGTAAGTAGCTCTCCTGTGTGCAGTCGAGCCTACTAAATTAGAAGCTTTTGCTTGGTTGAATTAATAAATGTATACCAAAATTGAGAGTGTATATCATTGGCGGCTAGTGACATCTCAAAGTGGTGGGGCGAATCAGCAGCAGGTCTCAGGGTTCACGGGCGGCTAAAGCATACATTCCATGGAGATAACAAGATACAGGAGTACTTACCGATGTCGGTTTCCTGGTGCACCATAAGGTTGGGGTCTTCGGAGAAGACCTCTCCTCCTGTGTATTTTACATTTGCCCCTGTAAAGATGCCAGGTCTTTGAAGTGGCACTGTCATTAAAAGGAAGCATGGGGTCGACATCTTGGCTCTGCCATCATTTCACCGCTTGGCTGCAACTTAGAAGTTCAGTGCATGTGGGGCTCCCTGGCGTCTGCTGAAAAGAAGCTGGAGCAGGACAAAAAAGAAAGAAAAGAAGATTGAAGTGGCCACCGTCGCCTCCTCGCCTCTGACTTCATCTCATTCCTCAGCGACAGCATTTACTCCCCATCCCTGTTAAAACTCAGCTCAGCTGCCATGTGATAATTTGGGATGGCACGGTTATTGAAATAAATGAACACTTTCCATACAGCATGACCGGCAACTGTAAAAACTACACTCCCCTACGACTGTTCCCAGAACCCACCACGGAGGGAGGTGACGTCAGTGAAGTGATGAAGAACCTTAAGCCAATGAACATAACCAGTCCTGGAGCTACTCTCATGCAGACCAGAATGAGAGTAGCGCCATGATTGGTGGGAGCAGACGAAGATAACTCACCTTTTCACGCTAGGAGCCTGCGTCTGCATTCTGCACTCTGTTACACAGTTCACAGATTGCTGCCTCTGAAGTGCACATGTCTGGCTGGCCGTTGCAAGACTGTCGGGCAATCCGACATGCGCACTTTATGCATTAGGCATATTTCAGCAAGTCGGAATGGCCCCACCCTCATACTAGATGTAAACAGTTGCACTTAAATGGTAATGACCATTACCATTTGTTTTCTGCAGATGCTGAGCTCATAGGAGGCGGGGCGATGCTCCTCTGCCCTCAAGGAGGAACCACCACTGGTGTATATTCAAGATGAAAATATGGTTATTTTCAAGAACGCATAAGCTTATATTTGAAGAAAAATTGCTGAATTTCCAAAATATATTTAAGCCTGATATTTGAGTGAGAAATCATGTGGCATTGGGGAGACTTGTTACAAATGTTATTACCTTGGTGCCAAGGGCATTGCAGCTGTGACTGTTATGTATTACACATGTAGAATCATTCCATAT
The DNA here is from genome assembly GCA_963921515.1 of Calotriton arnoldi. Taxonomy (NCBI): domain Eukaryota; kingdom Metazoa; phylum Chordata; class Amphibia; order Caudata; family Salamandridae; genus Calotriton; species Calotriton arnoldi. The sequence goes on from CAWUFW010000063.1 coordinate 4,715,573, forward strand.
TGACATTTTTTTTACAATCCTGCTGGCAACCACTTCTGATGCATTGTGGTGATTGCTGGTAGTAATCCAGCATATGGTGGTAACTGATGTAATCTGGTCACTATTAGAACACTAATAATATTAGTAGCTCTGAGTGAGTTTCATTGAACATAAGTAGCTCTTATTACAGAATATTTTGGAGACTTCTGGACTAGATTCATTTTGCGCCTCATCATAGCAGTAATTTAATCCCTTCCTGAATACCGATTTTAGGTTGAAGTCATCATGTGTGGCGTTTTGCTTTATTGTTTTGATTCCGACGTGTTTTGTAATTTTCGAGGGACAAATAGCCAATTTTGACTCTTTGATGGCTCACATAATTTGAAGACAGCGTTGCAAATTAGTTTGAAAATGGGTTGAACTAATTTCCTCTAAACAGATCTGTAATAGGTAGAGTCTCCGCTCCCAACTTATTTTATGGCTTTTTAATGAAAGTACTCATTTTGCTTTAGCAGAGCTCGTAAAAATGGATGTGTTTTTATATTACCATTATATACCATTATAATACAGCTAAAATGCTTCATAATTGCATTGTGTTTTATGGGGCGGTTTGTATACTCAGTACGAGGTGTGGAATCAAGATGTGTTTTGTCAAGATAAGTTCAATCATAGTAGCAGAACGGGGTCTGTAGTTGGTCTCAAAAGGGCAACATAGAAGAAAATGGGATGTTTTAGTTACTTTTGTTGTTTGATATAGTTTGTGTATTGAAAAAGTAGTAATAGATGCTGTGTGCTGCACCAAAAATGAAACAATACACGGTGCACCACTTGGCAGTAATCCTAAACGAGTGTCGTTGCACATTGTTTCTTTTTGATAACTTAATTCGGGGTACACTGTTATAATTTAGTCAGCCATTTTTTTTTTATTTTTTTATAATTCTTGTAGGGGAGTCTCTCCTTGTATTTCAGTCTTCATGCTTACTCCTCCAGGGTTCATTTTCATTACCCATTTCAACAAGCTTTGGCAAAACCTAATTTAAGGTGGCATTTGGAACATTTGAAGTATTATAGAATAAAGGCTTCTGATGTCTAAATTCATGTAAAAAACATACATTGCAGTACCTTGAAATCATGATGTTGGTTGCCACTTTTGGCTTTGTCAATGCATGATGTTTTTAAAATGCGCTAGCATTCTCAAATCCAGTGGCTATGACCGACTGTCTTAAAACTATAGAATACATTGTGTGCTATACTGTGATGTGACTTGATGAGGCAACATGGTGGCCATCTCGAAAGTATAGAAAACAATGTTTTCATAATTTCAAAATGGTTTCCACTTTGAAATGTCACATTGCGGGTGAGGGAGGTTTGGGGCTGCCAGACAACCTCCAGGGCAAAATCAAGCCTACTGTTTTAACCTGTAGCACTATAGCGAATTAGTGGAAGGAAGGGTAGGAGGTTAGAGACAAGGTGGGGGATATTTGGGGAGCATGAAAAGTATACAAGTGCTCTTAAAACAGAGGAAGGAACAGAACACGCGCTCCCAAGGAATGGTAAATAGCAAATTAAAAAAAGGTTTCATGACTTCCATGAGTAGAAGAATATACTTTATCCGATCAAAAAAAAAATGTAAAGTATAAATAGTCCAGGTGCAGGACAAGCTCAAGATTAGGCAGAAAAGCCATCCAATAAAATGCAGGGGCTGAGATAGACAATATATCTATCCAGGCATGAGCAATGGGCTGGCCTACACCCTACTTTAAGTAGTGCTGTATACTAAGCTGTCTGTTAGAACTGAACCTGTCTGTAGTGAGACTGCAAATAGGGTCAAATAAAACAAAGAGGACCTTTCCTTTAACGCCGAAGTCCATTTAGCATGCCCTGGATACACTACTCTGCCTTGATTTCTTTTTAAAAAGATTTTTTTTACCAGAGAAGGATGGCTAAGAAACCTTTGTTTTTTAACTACTCTTTTTTTCCTCATAATAGAAAACATTAGGTGTCCTATAATGGACATGAGATGGGTCTAGGTTTCTGTAGATGACAGATTATAAGCTATCAGGAAGTCTGAGATACCAATATGAATTATCCTGGTAAGTAATAAACAATGCCTTCAGTGTGTTCATCACTCATGCGGATTCATGATTTGGAAGTATTATTGTCCACTAAAGGCCTTTGATGAATATGTATACCCAACCCTATTTGGTCTACTCAATCCCATCAAAAGTGCTTTATGCATCTTAAGATAGGAAAGGCATTGGTATGAACCTTTGTCCAAAGTCTTGAACTACAGTAGATGTGTGATTTAATATGTATGTTTGAATGGCCACCATGAACACTCCCACGTTTTAGGATCAGTAAGAAAGATTTCTGATGGATACTTCTAATTGCAGATTCCTCACCTTGTGAATATTCCCACAGGCATGAGATTAGTTTCAGGAACTCAAAGGCAGGTTCAGCCTCGGCCCGTCTACACCTCTTGAACCTGCTTTTGGATCCGCACTGGTATCAGTGCTGACTTTGGTTCTGCACTACTTCCTGCAGCAGTTCCTCTGTCATCAATGCCTATGCCGCTGGCACCGGAGGAGGAACCACCTTTAGTGGATTCTGACTCTGAGCTGAACTTATCTCTACCTCGGCCAAGGCTGCGTTCCGATCCCACCAGAGCGCAGTCAATCGGCAACCCTTCTGACTCTGATACATTGCCTTTGCCACACGGCAGAGCTCGTACATATTGCACCAGCTATTTGGTTCTGATTCAGACAAAAAATGCTATGCTGAAATTTGTCCACAGTATGATTATGGCAGTTGGTAGGAAGAGCTACAGGGTGCCCGTGGTTAGGCCATCTCTGCAGGCACTAGACTTGTCTCCACCTAGTCCTGCATCTGAGGAGATTGCTTTTTCACCCTTGGGATATGATGGGGTGTGTAGGTCCTTGATCTGCAGATTCCTACCATGGAAGTAAAGACCAACGTCCTTACAGAGGTTCTCCATTCTGGCCAGGCACCTACTGAACCTCTCCTGCCATTTAACAAAACCCTTACAGATATCCCCTTGGACACTTTGACAAGGCAATGTTCTGGGCCTCCAGTCAGTAGGTAACTCATTCATTGCCACATACTGCCGCCGGGTGACCCTGACTTCTGGACTCAACACCCAGCGCTGGAAAGTTTGGTGGTACCAGTGTCTACCAGCAAAGCAAACCCTAATAGCTTTCCCACTGCTTTGCAAATCCAAACAGATGGAGACCTTTAGCAAGCACATGTTCTCTGCCAGCCTAGTCTCACGTTCTTTCGGCACCAGATGCCTCCTGGCTTTCTACAGCCATGCATTGTGAGACATACTAGGCTACATCTTAACCAGTAGTCCTGGATGACCTGTGTGCTCCTTTACCCCAAACCATCGAGGATGGCCATGATGCAGCGAAATTTGTTATTTGGTCTGGGCTGGACACAACTGATTGCTTGGGTTGGGCAATCAGTACAAGTTTGGTGCATCTGAAAGAGACACGTTAGTGATAGATTCCTTACCTTAGAATATCCCCAGGCGTCAGGCTGGATCCGGAAAGTTTTGCGTAGCAGTACCCTTGCGCGTCGGTAGGCGGCGTCGTGCGGCTCCGCGTCCGTCGTCGGCGTCGTGATCGCCGGGATGACGTCGCGGGCAGCACTTAGGCGCCGCCCTGCGCGCTGACGCCAGTTCTTCTTTTTCCGCGCCAGCAAGCGCAGATCCGGGAAGAGCAGTGCCCTGGTCAATTTTTGACCATTATTTTTGGTGATTTTTTCACTGTTTTTTCCATCTTTAAGGTGTCGTAGGGATGCCCGGCTTCAAGCGATGCGGCGCCTGTGCGCGGATGATGTCCGTCACCGACCCGCATTGGGAGTGTCTCTTCTGCCTCGGCCGAGGCCACGACACCGAGTCTTGTCCCGAATGCCAGGCCCTCAACCCGAAAGCTTTGCGAGAGCGGTCTCGAAAGCTCCTCGAGGCCCGGCATTCGGCTCCACGGAGGCCCCGGTCGCGTGAGAGGTCCAGGGGTCGCTCGCGGAGTGCACACCGGTCGTCGGCGTCGAAGTCTTCTTCGTCCGGTAAGTCTAAGCACAAGAAGTCCAAGAAGCATCGTCGCTCTCGGACTTCGCCTCGCCGGTCTCGCGACTCGGCTGAGGCCCCTCCCGGCACCGTCCCCGCCCCCGCGGCCCCGGACTTGCCTGTGGAGTCGCCCCCATCATACCCGCCCTTCCCGGGTTCGGGGGCGGATCCGGCCAAGGTACAGGAGTTCCTGTCGGCCATGGCCCGCCTCTTCGGGCCTTCAGGCCCCTCCGGTGCGCCTTCGGGCCCCGCGGGCCCTGATGGGGTTGCTCCGGCGTCGCCGGCGGCTCCGGCTCCGGCGCCGCCCGGGCCTCCAGCCTCGATCCCGGCTCCGGCTTCGGCCCCGGCCTCGATCCCGGCTCCACAACCCCCATCGACGCCGGTCGACCTCACGACACCCTCCGCCGGCGCCGATGTCTCCGGTGCCGTTCTCGACGCCGCCCTGGGCTCCGGGCGGCGTCGTCCCCCAGTTCCTTCCGGCTCCGGACATGGACCCGGAGCGACGTCGCTCGACGCCGGCTCCGGCGCCGATGGGACCTTGGGTCCCAAATGTCCCTCCTCCTCCTTATTTTGAACCAGAGGAGGACCAGGAGGACTGGGAGGGGTCTGATGACCCTCTGACTCGCAACTGTCAGTATGATGAGGACTGGACAGAGAGTCTAGGGGAGGCCAGTGGTCTGGATACTTCTCCTGACACTGGCATGCTGTCTCCTCCCGTGGCTACGGAGGAGGGGGCCAATTTTGGTACGGTGTTGCGTAGGGCTGCTGGGGCCTTACGTCTCCAGCTCCCTACTTTGACGGTCAAGCCTAACATCTTGACAGAGGTGCTTCAGCCGGCAGCCTCCTCTGCGGAGACTGTGCTGCCGTTTAACGACGCCCTCACAGACGTTCTTTTGGGCGCCTGGTCCAAGCCCAACACAGGGGCTCCTGTGGATCGGAACGTGTCACGACGCCATCGCCCCGCTCCGGGCGACCCCCTGTTTCTTTCTGTCCACCCCACTCCTGAGAGCTTGGTTGTCCAAGCCTCCGCTTCCCAAACCGCCTTCCCTACCGCTCCTCCGGATAGGGAATCCAAACGCCTGGATCAGTTTGGGAAGAAAGGTTTTTCTTCCTCCAGTGCTGGCTTGCGGTCCGTTAACACCGCTTGTCTTTTGGGCCGATATACCCACTCTCTGTGGGATTCGGTGGCGGATGTTTTGCCCCAGTGCCCTGAGGAGGTCCAGGCACTGCTTTCCCGCGCCATTGCGGAAGGAAGGGATGCGGCCAAATACACTATCCGTTGTGGCCTTGACACCGCCGACTCGCTGGGCAGGTCGATTGCAACGACGGTGGCGCTCCGCCGCCACGCCTGGCTGAGAACCACTGGTTTTTCAGGGGATGTCCAGAATACTCTCATGGACATGCCCTTTGATGGAGTCGGTCTTTTTGGGTCCAAAGCAGACCATGCGTTGGAGCGCTTTAAGGACTCACGGGCTACTGCCAAGTCCCTGGGCCTTTCTGCTACACGCCCTCCGCTGCCTTCTGCTTTTCGCCCCTATCGTGGCCACGGTAGGGGCGCCCCTTCACGTCAGCAGCCAAGCCACCGGCCCGCGCAGCAGGCGTCTTCGCGTGGCCGAGGACGTGGATTCCGCCGTGGCGGATCGGGCAACCAGCGTGCGGGTCAGGCCACCACCTCCAACCCGTCCGCGGCCTCCAAGCCCTCCTAGTCCCTCCTTTCAGGTGCACGGCACGCCAGTAGGGGGCAGGGTCCGCCATCACCTTCCCCACTGGCGCACCATCACCTCGGACAGGTGGGTCTTGGACATTGTCCGAAGGGGCTACTCCCTCCCCTTCCAGACCACCCCCCCAGCCATGCCACCTCAATTCCACCGCATGTCAGGGGATCACTTGGTGCTTCTACAGAAGGAAGTCACGGCCCTCTTGACCAAGAGGGCCATCGAGCATGTTCCGACCCCAGAAGTAGGGCGTGGTTGCTACTCCCACTACTTTCTGGTCCCCAAAAGGACAAGGAGGACATGCGTCCTATCTTGGACCTCCGGAACGTCAATCGCTTCCTCCGGAAGGAGAAGTTCAAGATGCTCACCCTAGCTCAGGTCTTGACTGCCCTCAACCCAGGAGACTGGTTGGTAGCGTTGGACTTGCAGGACGCGTATTTCCACATCCCCGTCCTGCCGGCCCACCGGCGTTACCTTCGGTTCACGGTAGGCCCCGAGCATTTTCAGTTCACCGTGCTCCCTTTGGCCTTACAAGTGCCCCTCGGGTGTTCACGAAAGTGATGGCGGTGGTCGCAGCTCATCTGCGCCGGGCAGGGGTTTCAGTCTTCCCCTACCTCGACGACTGGCTGCTGAAGGCGGGCTCGTCCCAGGCAGTCGTCTCCCACCTCCAGACTACGGCCGAACTCCTGCACTCGCTGGGGTTCTCCATCAATGTGCCGAAGTCGCATCTGATTCCTTCTCCACAGCTCCTTTTCATCGGAGCAGTTCTGGACACGACGCAGTTTCGGGCCTATCCTCCCGAACGGCGAGTCCGGGATATTCAGGCTATGATTCCGATCTTTCGGCCTTTATCCTGGGTTTCGGTAAGGATGACCCTGAGGCTGCTGGGCCTCATGGCCTCCTGCATCCTGCTGGTCAATCATGCCAGATGGCATATGCGGGCTCTGCAGTGGGACCTGAAGTTCCAGTGGGCGCAGCACCAGGGCGACCTGTCCGATCACGTCCAGATCTCGGAGGGGACTGCAAAACAGTTGCAGTGGTGGCTTTCGAACCGGCAATGGGTCATGGGCAGATCCCTCTCCCTTCCCCAGCCAGAGCATACAGTTGTGACGGACGCGTCCCTTCTGGGATGGGGCGGTCACATGGGAGAGGCGGAGATCAGAGGCCTCTGGTCTCCGGCGGAGTCCCGGCTCCATATCAACCTTCTGGAGCTCCGGGCGATCCGGCTTGCACTCAAGGCATTCCTTCCCTCTGTCAAAGGGAAGGTAGTGCAGGTGTTCACAGACAACACCACCGCCATGTGGTACTGCAACAAACAGGGCGGGGTGGGGTCTTGGACCCTTTGTCAGGAGGCTCTGCGCCTCTGGACATGGCTGGAACATCAGGGCATGTTCCTGATGGTTCAACACCTGGCAGGTTCTCTGAACGCCAGGGCGGACGAACCTGCAGCCGCAGGTGCATGATGGATCACGAATGGCGTCTTCACTCGGAAGTGGCGCAAGGACTCTTTCTACAGTGGGGAGAGCCTTGGTTAGATCTATTCGCCACCGAAGAGAACGCGCAATGTCATCAGTTCTGCGCGTTGGAATTTCCAAGGCGGCACTCGCCGGCGACGCTTTCGTCGCGAGTGGAGTTGCGGTCTGTTGTACGCCTTTCCGCCTATACCACTTCTACCCAGAGTGTTGAAGAAGATTCGGCACGACCGGGCCCAAGTCATTCTTGTGGCTCCGGACTGGGCTCGAAGAGTTTGGTATCCCGAGCTACTCAATATGAGCATAGATCCCCCGATCCGTCTGCCTCTTCGGGAGGATCTTCTGTCGCAGCAGCAGGGGACGGTCCTCCACCCGAACCTGTCCAGTCTACACCTGCTTGCGTGGAGATTGAGCGGCGGCAGTTGATTCCTTTCGACTTGCCTCCCGAAGTTTGTGATGTGATTCTGGCAGCCAGGCGTCCCTCCACTAAGGTGGTATACGCCTGCAGGTGGAACAAATTTGTGGCATGGTGCACAGCAAAGGCTGTGGATCCCCTTTCTGCCCCTCTTTCTGAGGTCCTTCTGTTCCTTCTCTCTCTGGCCCAACAGGGTTCTGCCCTGGGTACCATCAAGGGTTATCTTTGTGCTATCTCGGCCTTCCTCAGGCTCCCTGATCAGCCCTCCCTTTTCAAGTCCCCTGTTGTTAACAGGTTCTTAAAAGGCATTACTCACCTCTTCCCTCCTGTTCCGTTTGTAATGCCTCAGTGGGACTTGAACTTGGTTCTTACCTTTTTAATGTGCGCTCCCTTTGAGCCTCTGCATAACTGTCCTCTTCGTCTTCTGACTCTAAAGGCAGCCTTTCTGGTGGCCATCACCTCCGCTCGGCGGGTGAGTGAGCTCCAGGCTCTTTCTTGCAAACCTCCCTTTCTGTCTGTTCATCCAGACAAGGTTGTTCTTCGGACGCGTCCGTCCTTCTTGCCAAAGGTGGTTACTGCTTTCCACATTGGGCAGACCATCACTTTGCCCACCTTCTTTCCGCCTCCGCATCCTTCCAGAGAGGAAGAGAGGCTCCACCGTCTGGACCCAAAACGTGCGCTCTCCTTCTATATCGACCGCACAAAACACTTCCGGGTGGATGACCAGCTCTTTGTTGGCTACGTGGGCGCCAAAAAGGTCGGGCGGTGCACAAGAGGACCATCTCCCGCTGGGTTACCTTGTGCATCAAGACCTGCTATTCTTTGGCTAAGAAGGAGCCTCCTGTTGGGCTGCGTGCCCATTCCACCAGGGCAACGGCTGCTACCACGGCCTTGGGCCGCGGTGTTCCGCTGCCGGTTATCTGTCAGGCAGCTACGTGGGCCTCGCTGCACACGTTTACTAAGCATTACTGCCTTGACAGTCAGGTCCGGAGGGACGGCTTCTTTGGCCGTTCTGTCCTCCAGGACTTCCTTGTCTGATCTTTGTTCGCAGACCCACCACCGGGGTTGGTATTGCTGGGGTATCTATTCTAAGGTAAGGAATCTATCACTAACGTGTCTCTTTCAGATGCACAAGTTACTAACTTGTGTAACGATATATCTGTAAGAGACAGTAGTTAGTGATAGATTCCTCACCGCCCACCCATCCTCCCCGTTCTGCGAACTGATTTCTAGGGTTAAGGACATCCCTTTCAGGGCCCTAGTATTTTTCAGACACCTGTGTCAGCTTCTTGCATGGCTCTGCGTTCCTGGCGCGGAAAGTCGTGTACAGAACTGACGTCAGCGCGCAGGGGCGGCGCCTAAGTGCTGCCCGCGACGTCATCCCGGCGATCACGACGCCGACGACGGACGCGGAGCCGCACGACGCCGCCTACCGACGCCGCAAGGGTACTGCTACGCAAAACTTTTCCGGATCCAGCCTGACGCCTGGGGATATTCTAAGGTAAGGAATCTATCACTAACTACTGTCTCTTACAGATATATCGTTACACAAGTTAGTAACTTGTGCTTCAGTGCCACAGCTGGGTGAGGTCCACGGGCTTTTTTAGGGGAGGTCCAGGCATCAATGATGGACATGCCATTCAATAGCTTTCACCTCTATAGTGGGAAAGCAGACTTGGCCCTGGAATGATTTAAACATAGTTGCACCACTATGCATTCCCTGAGTTTATCTGCCCCTGCCAAGCACTTTCACCAATAGTTCATCCCTTTCAACGATAGGTCAGGAGTTTTGTTTTCAATATTGCCATCACCATACTCTGTCACAGGCACAACAAACTCACTCCGAGCACCCAGAGAATGTTCAGGGCATCAGTAACAATTTGCAGCTCAGTCGCTGCCCCTGGCAACCACAATCGCAAAGCCATTTTAGTGTGTCCTTTTCGACTCATACCCATTCTGTAGACAGCACAATCTGACATTTCCTCTAAGGCAAACAAGACATTACTTCCAACACATGGGTCCTCCGAATAGTTCAACAGGGCTATGCTCTTCTATTTCTTCCAACTGCTCTTACCTTCCACCTCCACAGGGAAGCTGATGGAGGACCACATGTCAATTTTGCCGAAGGTAGTGCAGGTCCTTTTGGTCAAAGGAGCCTTCGAGAGGGTTCCGGCCTGGGAAGCAGGAAATGGGTGTTACACTATTTACTTCCATGTGTCAAAGAAAGACAGAGACTTTTGTCTCATTTTAGATCTCCGCCCTAAAAACACCTTTTTGTGGAAGGACATATTCAAGATGCTCAGGCTGGCCATGTTTTGTCTGCCCTGGAAACTGGATGGTAGCATTTGACCTGCAGGATCCTTATTTCCATATTCCTATCTGTAGGCCCCCAGCATTATCTGTGGTTCACAATCGGCCAGGAGCATTTTCGCTACTTCCTTTTGGCCTCACCAGTGTCTCTTGTGTGTTCACGAAAGTGATGGCGGTGGTCACATCACACCTTCGGAGGTCAGGTGAAACAGTTTTCCTCTACTTCAATGACTTGCTTTTAAAGGTAGGCTTGCCATAGGCAGGCATAGACCACCTCCAGATCACAGCAAAGTTCCTAATGTCATTGGGGTTCACTATCAACATGCTTAAGTCACACCTGACTCCTTTGCAGATGCTTCTGTTCATCGGAGTTATCCTGGATATGATGCTGTTTCATGCCTCCCCACCCCAGACATTTGGGCTATAATCCTAATATTTCAGTGTCTGTTCTGGATCTCAGTGAGGATAAAGTTGAGGCATCTGGTACTATTGGCCTCCGGCATCCTGCTAGTCAAACATGACAGATGGCACATGGGCTCTGCAGTGGGTTCTGAAGTTCCAGTGGTCACAGCACAAAGTGATTCTATCATATTACATCCATGTTTTCTTAGGAGGCTTCAAAAGAACTGCAATTGTGCTTGATAGGCCACGATTAAATTATTGGCAAACACCTCTCCTTACCTCACCCAGAGCTGACGGTGTTTGTGGATGCATCGCTGTGGTGACAATCTGGGAGAGATGGAGATCAGAGGATTCTGGTTTCCGGAGGAAACCCAACTCCACATCAGTTTATTGGTGTTACGGGCAATCCAAGTGGCATTGAAGGCCTACCTATCAAACATCAAAGGGGGGGGGCTAGTACAGGTCTACCAGAAAGCACCAATTCCATGTGGAACTGCAATAAGCAGGGCAGAGTAGAGTCTTTGGTTCTGTGCCAAGAGGCTGACTCGCCAGGGCATTTCTCTGGTTGTGAACCATCTGGTGGGATCTCTAAACACCAGAGTGGACAAAGTCATTTGCCAATACCTAGCAGATAATGGCTTCCGGCGTTTCACCAAGAGATGATGAAGGGTCTTTTCCAGGAATGGAGAGAACCCTGGCTTGATCTTTTTTACACCACTTAGAATGCGTTATGTCAGCATTTTTGTGTGCTGGAGTTCGTAAGATGGCACTTCCTCCGAGACACATTTCACCTACAGTTAAGCTCAGGGCGGTATGGTTTCCGCCTCCACCCAGCTTAAGTTTTGAAGAAGACCGACTGAGCCAAGTCATACTCGTGCCTCTGGACTGGGCCAGTACAGGCGGGTGCAGTACCCAGAACTCCTGCGCATGAGCATCCGTCCTCTGTTCATGCTGCTGCTTTGGGAGGATCTGCTGTCATAGCAACAGGGTAGGCTCCTGCACCTGGGCTTCCTCAATCTGCAGGGAAATTGAGCAGGACAGCTAGTTTCCTTCAATTTTCCTCCCGAGGTCGTATATGTTGTTTTGGCAGCATGGTGCTCATCTACGAAATCAGTGTATGCTGGATGCTGGGACAAGTTTGTGGCTTGGTGTGGCACCTGCCAGATTAACCCCGTGCAAGTAAATCTGTCTGAAATGTTGTTGTTTGTTTTATCGTTGGCCCAGCAAGGACTTGCAATTGTGCACTCTTAAAAGCTATTTGTCGACTCGTTTGGCTTTTTATTTAGAGCTGCCAGATCACCCTTCTTTGTTTTAAATCATCTTTTGTGTTGAGGTTCCCCAGAGGTCTACAGTATTTGTTTCCACCAAAGCCCTTTGTGATGCCTCAGTGGGACTTAAATCTGGTCCTTACCATACTCATGTGCACCCCTTTTGAGTCAATGCACCGTTGTGTGCTGTATCTTTTAACATTAAAAACTATCTTTTTAATTGCCATAAGTCAACCTTGTGTGTGAGTGAGCTTCAGGCACTCTCATTCCACCTGCCTTACACATAATTTTTCCCTGACAAACTGTTTAAGATGTTCCTGCCTAAAGTGATAACACCTGTGGGGAAAGTGCCCTTTTTTACATGGTCACCCCCACTATTTGCCTTGTATTTGATGTGATTTCGACTGAAAGTGCACTGGGGTCCTGCTAACCAGGTCCCCAGTGCCAGATCTCTTTCCCAAAACTGTGCAATTGTTTCCCCCAGTTGGCAATACCTTTACTACCCTCTGTAAGTTCCTGGGAAATGGAACCCCTGGTACCTAGGGCCTGATGTACTAAAGAGTGTCCCCAAGGGCTGCAGCACGAATTGTGCCACCCCAAGGGAGCTCTCACCAAGCTCATGCAAACTGCCAATTCGGACAGCGTGTCTTGGTGCAGACAAAAGTGAAAACACAACATGGCACCCAGCTTGTGCGCCCTGCCTGCCGACCCTGCATTCAGTATAAGTAAGTCCCCCTACAGCACGCCTTACCGCCCTAATGCAGGGTGCACTATACTACATCTGAGGACGTAACTGCATGAGCAGATATGCCCCTGTACTGGTCAGTTCCATTACTGCCAGTACAAGTGATCAGGCAAGACATTTTTAAAGCATGTGCCGGACACTGGCGAAAACGAGTTCCTCAGCTACATGACGGCTTCACTGAAAATAGCCTGGATTAGCCTGAGGGTAGGCTGCTTGTGTGCTCATGTGTGATTCATGCCCTGAGCACAGTATTTTAATCTCTTTATTTGCGTTGTATTATTTTTATAAATTAGCACTTTTAGGGTGTTCATTTTTAATTAGGCTCATTCTACCTTTGAGCTCCTTCCCTGGTCCGCTGTGGTGTTCTGTGCCGATTAAGCTGAGGGAAGTGGAGCCTCACTGCCTTCTTTAGGGGCACTTCTGGCTGAGTTAGCAGCCTAGTGGTTGGGGGAACGGCCATAAATTCACATGCCAGGACAGGCGCGTCACCGCCGTGCAAATGGCAAGCCCGTCTGTGCCCGTCCATGCCTGTACTGCGCATGCGGCAGGACCCCTGGTTCTTTTACCAGGGAAAAGGCCTCCACCCTTACCTATTCCAGAGAACAGTTCCTCAAAGTGCAGAAACAGGGTAATATTGCAGCTTGTCACTCACCCCTTAGCTTGGGAGAGTCTTTGACTGACAATATCATTTGCTGCCCTGCTTGCAACTTTCAGTTTACCCATTTGCTACTGGGTTCAATGACATCTCAGGATGCCTCTCTCACCTTCTTCGGCCAAGAATACCTACTCTGGATTTCTCATTAATGCCAGATCACTGATTAAAAATAAAATTGAGGTGGCTGACTTTATTACTTTTCACGAGCCGGACTGGGTGTTCGTCACGTAGATCTGGGCTAAGGACTCATCGGGTCCTGACTTGGAGGATGCCGTTCCTCTAGAATACCCTATCACCCGGCTTGACAGAACTGGCAGAGTAGAAGGGGGGGACTTGCCAATATATACAAAACTCTTTATACCTGCTTCTTAGAGTCATTGTCTATCCTTACGACTCCCTGTGAAGCTCTATACTTGTCTCTAAAAGTGCACCTGACTGAAACATTTGCTGGCATTCTTGTCTATCGGCCTCCAGGACCTAGGTCTGCTTTCACCTTGGAGTTTCCTCACCTAATAGAACTCTGTCTTGGAAAATCAAACTTCACCCTTTTGGGAGATTTTAACTTTCATCTATACAGCGAACTTTGTAAAGTCTTGCAGATTTTAAAAAATACGATGTTATGTTGTGGACTTGCACAATTAGTAAGGACAGCTACCCATGAAGTGGGCCATATTCTTGATGGCATTTTCTCCAATGACCATTGTCTTGGTTGATGAACCCCTTCCCCTCATTTGGTCTGACCACCATGCTGTTCCCTTTTCCCTTTCCTTTCCCTCCACACACGAAACTGCCCCAGGTGTAGCAGTAAGGTGCTGAAAAGGAATTGGAAAGGCATTAGTAAGGAATCCTTTTCACAGGCTCTCAAGAATCATAACTGGACAGACCATAACGACATTGATCTGGCAGCCGCAGTGTTTTCTTCATGGCTTACGGCAGCCATTGACCCTCTTGCTCCGCTTAAAGAATCCTACATATGTAGTAAGAGGCCGACTGCTCCCTGGTTCTCAGAGAAGCTGAGAATACATAGACAAGCCTGTCGCTGCCAAGAGCGCGCATGGTGTAAACGCTATAAACCGCCTGAAAGATCTAGCTATAAGGCCATCCTGGCAGAATATAAAGCAGCCATTAGGTTAGAGAAATCTCTTTACTGCAATAAGAAGATTGCATCGGCCAACTCTTCTAGGGATCTTTTTAAATTGATTAATCTTTTATCTGCACCTACTGCTTCTCCTAATATTGAGAGTTCTCATGCCTTCTGAAATCGTATGGCAAAATTCTTTCACTCCGAATTTTTTTATATCTACTCTCCCTTGGACAGTCTCAATTCCGAGCCCTCCATTTCTGCTCAAGAGAATATCTATGCACCCCCAGCCCTTTAGTAGTCCAAGAGCAGGGATTTCTGTCTTTCTGCCTTTTCCCCTCTGACCCTCGCACTGATAGAACAGTTTCTTTGAAGTGTTAAATCAGGCTCCCCACTTGAATCCTTCTCTCCGAAATTGATGCATTTGGGAGCGGATATCATTATTCCTCACCTTACATCAACTCTTAATAAAGCAATCTCCTCTGGAGGTTTTCCCCAAAGCTGGAAAACTGTGATCGTTAAGCGTCTACTTAAAAAACCTGATTTGGTCCCCTCTAATTTGAAAAACTATAGGCCCATTTCTTTGTTGCCGGTTCCATCTAAGATCTTGGAGAAACATCTAAATGTTCAATTGATGACTTATTTGGAACAACAGCATCCGGTGGATACCTCCCAGTTTGGATTTAGGAGTAACCATGGGTCCAAGGCCACACTGCTATTAGCGGTCAATAACATCCATTCCATGGTGGATGCTGGACAGGCTGCAATGCTGATCTTATTGGATCTATCCGCAGCCCTTGACACCATCTCTCCTACCAGGCTGGTTTATCACCTGCAGGAAATTGGGATCACAGATTCAGCCCTCAAGCTTCTGTCATCCTTCCTGATGGATAGATCACAGACAGTGGTGATGGACCAGTTCTACTCTGCACTCATATCTACTCCATGTTGGGTTCCGCAGGGCTCATCCCTGAGACCCACACTGTTTAACCTATATGTCTCCCCGCTGGCCAAACTGATTAGATCTTTTGGGTTACAGGCCTTATGCTATGCTGATGTCACACAAATAATTGTGTGACATCCGCATCTGCCACCAACTTTAAGAACTGCATGCAAGCTGCGGCCATCTGGATGGTAAAAAAACAACCTCAGACTCAATGGTGATAAAACTGAGGTTCTGATCTTCGGTGGCCAACCGTCCATTTGGACCCATTCCTGGTGGCCAGAAATGCTGGGTCAACTTCCCAACCCTGTTGACACCACATAAAATCTTGACTTTGTGGTTGATAACAACTTGTCCTTTAATCTCCAGGTTAACAAGATGGTATTATCCAGTTTCTGGGTGATTGAGACCACCAGGAAGGTGTTTCCGTTTCTCTCCTTCTCTGCACACAAACAAGCGGCTGTGGAATTCATTCTATCCAGGATGGATCACTGCAATGCGCTCTACCTGGACATTAATAAGACAGCCATAGCTAAGATTCAACTCATCCAGAATGCAGCAGCAATAGTCATTCTGGATCTTCCTAAATATCATTCAGTCTCTGATGCGATTTGGAAATTGCATTGGCTTCCAGCTACTAAACAAATCACCTTCAAATCCTTATGCATTGTTCATAAGGCACTTCACAATACCGTTCCTGAGGGAATTAAGAACCTGTTTCAATGATGTATACCATCTAGACAGCTGTGTTCTGCTGGAAAAATCTGTTGGTTAATCCCAAGTGCTGGATGGCAAGATGGGGAGGGAGAGCTTTGCTGTGGCTGCATCCAAGCTCTGGAACTCTTTCCTTACTCCATCTCTTGCCTGGAAGCCCATCTTCCTTTCCGTAAGTCCCTGAAGACCTGGCTCTTTGCCTTGTAATGGACTTTTCCTTCTTCAATAAACTAACGTTATTAGCACCTTAATGACTTCAGATATTTGTTCGCGCTTCTTAAATTGCCAAATCAATCAAATAGGGATGTTTGATATCAAACATCTCGTATTAATAAACCCACACTGTGGCAAGTGTCGGATTTAGTAATGCATGCATCCAGAGGGCAATTTAGAGGTGCCCCTGAAAACCTACTAGCTACTGGTGTGCTGACTGACTGGTTTTCACCAGTCTGCCACCAGAGACGCGTTTCTGACCCCCACGGGTGAGGGCCTTTGCACTCAGGGGGCAGAAACCAAGGTTGCTCGAGCAGGGGATGTTTTTACCCCTCCCACAGGATGACCTGCAGATTAGCATTCCAAGGCAGGGGAGTTTCAAAGAGCCCACCCCCTTTTGGTATACAAATCTGGTTTCTCTCACAGGAGAGGAAGCCGAACCGCTTTGTCCTGAGCACTTTGGCACCTGGACAGGTGGGAAAATTAGCTAGTCAGATAGGTGTGTCCACCCTCAGGCTAGTGCCACTCCTACGATAGCCTACCTCAAGTGGAGGCGGCTTTTCAAAGTTCAAAACACACAAGATGATGGACGGAATGCTGCACATTGGCAAACATTCACCCCCAGTCACAGATCTGGGTTTAATCCATCGTTATTTTGCTTCACCACGCCACTCCCAGTTCAGACATAGCCATATGCAAATCAGTCTTGACCCTGTGCCTCATGGGAACAGTCCAGACCGAACTGCTAAGCCATGTCTTCCTGGACCGGAATCAAGCATCCTAGGACCGGTTTCAGGCTATCAGCCTTCATCAGCCAGGATAACTTGACTCCAGTGGCGTAGTGAGCACGGGACCCACGTCTGGGCATACCCTTCCCACTTAGGGCAAAATGCAAAACACACAAGATGATGGACGGAATGCTGCACATTGGCAAACATTCACCCCCAGTCACAGATCTGGGTTTAATCCATCGTTATTTTGCTTCACCACGCCACCCCAGTTCAGACATAGCCATATGCAAATCAGTCTTGACCCTGTGCCTCATGGGAACAGTCCAGACCGAACTGCCAAGCCATGTCTTCCCTGGACCGGAATCAAGCATCCTAGGACCGGTTTCAGGCTATCAGCCTTCATCAGCCAGGATAGCTTGACTCCAGTGGCGTAGTGAGCACGGGACCCACGTCTGGGCATACCCTTCCCACTTAGGGCAAAATGCAAAACACACAAGATGATGGACGGAATGCTGCACATTGGCAAACATTCACCCCCAGTCACAGATCTGGGTTTAATCCATCGTTATTTTGCTTCACCACGCCACCCCAGTTCAGACATAGCCATATGCAAATCAGTCTTGACCCTGTGCCTCATGGGAACAGTCCAGACCGAACTGCCAAGCCATGTCTTCCCTGGACCGGAATCAAGCATCCTAGGACCGGTTTCAGGCTATCAGCCTTCATCAGCCAGGATAGCTTGACTCCAGTGGCGTAGTGAGCACGGGACCCACGTCTGGGCATACCCTTCCCACTTAGGGCAAAATGCAAAACACACAAGATGATGGACGGAATGCTGCACATTGGCAAACATTCACCCCCAGTCACAGATCTGGGTTTAATCCATCGTTATTTTGCTTCACCACGCCACCCCAGTTCAGACATAGCCATATGCAAATCAGTCTTGACCCTGTGCCTCATGGGAACAGTCCAGACCGAACTGCCAAGCCATGTCTTCCCTGGACCGGAATCAAGCATCCTAGGACCGGTTTCAGGCTATCAGCCTTCATCAGCCAGGATAGCTTGACTCCAGTGGCGTAGTGAGCACGGGACCCACGTCTGGGCATACCCTTCCCACTTAGGGCAAAATGCAAAACACACAAGATGATGGACGGAATGCTGCACATTGGCAAACATTCACCCCCAGTCACAGATCTGGGTTTAATCCATCGTTATTTTGCTTCACCACGCCACCCCAGTTCAGACATAGCCATATGCAAATCAGTCTTGACCCTGTGCCTCATGGGAACAGTCCAGACCGAACTGCCAAACCATGTCTTCCCTGGACCGGAATCAAGCATCCTAAGACCGGTTTCAGGCTATCAGCCTTCATCAGCCAGGATAGCTTGACTCCAGTGGCGTAGTGAGCACGGGACCCACGTCTGGGCATACCCTTCCCACTTAGGGCAAAATGCAAAACACACAAGATGATGGACGGAATGCTGCACATTGGCAAACATTCACCCCCAGTCACAGATCTGGGTTTAATCCATCGTTATTTTGCTTCACCACGCCACCCCAGTTCAGACATAGCCATATGCAAATCAGTCTTGACCCTGTGCCTCATGGGAACAGTCCAGACCGAACTGCCAAGCCATGTCTTCCCTGGACCGGAATCAAGCATCCTAGGACCGGTTTCAGGCTATCAGCCTTCATCAGCCAGGATACCTTGACTCCAGTGGCGTAGTGAGCACGGGACCCACGTCTGGGCATACCCTTCCCACTTAGGGCAAAATGCAAAACACACGAGATGATGGACGGAATGCTGCACATTGGCAAACATTCACCCCCAGTCACAGATCTGGGTTTAATCCATTGTTATTTTGCTTCACCACGCCACCCCAGTTCAGACATAGCCATATGCAAATCAGTCTTGACTCTGTGCCTCATGGGAACAGTCCAGACCGAACTGCCAAGCCATGTCTTCCCTGGACCGGAATCAAGCATCCTAGGACCGGTTTCAGGCTATCAGCCTTCATCAGCCAGGATAGCTTGACTCCAGTGGCGTAGTGAGCACGGAACCCACGTCTGGGCATACCCTTCCCACTTAGGGCAAAATGCAAAACACACAAGATGATGGACGGAATGCTGCACATTGGCAAACATTCACCCCCAGTCACAGATCTGGGTTTAATCCATCGTTATTTTGCTTCACCACGCCACCCTAGTTCAGACATAGCCATATGCAAATCAGTCTTGACTCTGTGCCTCATGGGAACAGTCCAGACCGAACTGCCAAGCCATGTCTTCCCTGGACCGGAATCAAGCATCCTAGGACCGGTTTCAGGCTATCAGCCTTCATCAGCCAGGATAGCTTGACTCCAGTGGCGTAGTGAGCACGGGACCCACGTCTGGGCATACCCTTCCCACTTAGGGCAAAATGCAAAACACACAAGATGATGGACGGAATGCTGCACATTGGCAAACATTCACCCCCAGTCACAGATCTGGGTTTAATCCATCGTTATTTTGCTTCACCACGCCACCCCAGTTCAGACATAGCCATATGCAAATCAGTCTTGACCCTGTGCCTCATGGGAACAGTCCAGACCGAACTGCCAAGCCATGTCTTCCCTGGACCGGAATCAAGCATCCTAGGACCGGTTTCAGGCTATCAGCCTTCATCAGCCAGGATAGCTTGACTCCAGTGGCGTAGTGAGCACGGGACCCACGTCTGGGCATACCCTTCCCACTTAGGGCAAAATGCAAAACACACAAGATGATGGACGGAATGCTGCACATTGGCAAACATTCACCCCCAGTCACAGATCTGGGTTTAATCCATTGTTATTTTGCTTCACCACGCCACCCCAGTTCAGACATAGCCATATGCAAATCAGTCTTGACCCTGTGCCTCATGGGAACAGTCCAGACCGAACTGCCAAGCCATGTCTTCCCTGGACCGGAATCAAGCATCCTAGGACCGGTTTCAGGCTATCAGCCTTCATCAGCCAGGATAGCTTGACTCCAGTGGCGTAGTGAGCACGGGACCCACGTCTGGGCATACCCTTCCCACTTAGGGCAAAATGCAAAACACACAAGATGATGGACGGAATGCTGCACATTGGCAAACATTCAAAGTTAGTCATCTCGGTGATGGCACACTTAGGAATTCTGGAACAGGGTTCTGCCCACTTCCCCTTGGAAGTTGTCCTCTAGGGGGCGTAGTGACCCCAGACTTAAGTAGCCCATTGGCTACTACCCTATACTCCCCTAGCACTCCTAAATTCAGTATTTATGGGAGTCCTGGCACCAGGAAATCAGATTCCTGCCAACCTACTAAGACGTAGGGCACTGAAGAGCCGCAAAAGCACAGACTGTGGAAGAACCAACTGACCCAGTGCCAGCTCCACTGGCATGTCTGCTTTCCTGACAGAGTGCGCCAAAAGTCATCTCGTTCTGCAGCTGCTGTGTCTCCAAAGGCTTGGAGGCCTGCTTTCCTTCAACAAAGACCCAGGGACTCCTGTGGAGCAGCAGTGCTGCTTCCCTGAATCCTGCAGGCCCCCCAAAAGAAGACTGTGAGACTCCGGAACCGTAAAAAAACCAATGCCACAGGGCACCGCTGCACCTGCGATTCCTTGCCAGAGCTGAAGTGGGCCAACAGTGCCAATGTGGTCCCCTGGCCCTCCAGAGACCAAGCTCACCTTGGACATGCCCACTGTGGACTTTCCGACATCGCCTGCAGCCTCTGTTTGCAGACCCCCTCTACTGCGAGTGCTCCAAGTGATGAAAACCTGATGCCTAAAGACACCTCTGCACCTGTCACCCTTGGCCCATGGAGAAGAAGACTGAAGGTGTCCCCCAACATTGGCCTGAGCCCCCTTGTTGGTTCAGCCCGACTGGTCCCCCAGTCCGAGTCTGCAGTCTCTTTTCCGACAGACCAATCTCCATAGACTTAAATGGGGCACCCAACGGTGTAAGGCACCTCTGCACCTGGCCACCCGAGTGTTGCCCGAAGTGGTGTTTTGGTGCTGCCTTGGGCTTTGCCCTATACTCACCTTAAGTCCAAAAGATTGGACCTGTGAGTCGCTATTGAGTGCCCGAATGCAATACATGTTTTCCTCCATAGGTTAACATTACCACAAAGTGCTTCAGCTACGATTTAAAGTATCAAAATCACCCGACACTGAAAAACACACCTCTGTACCCGGACGCCCAGGTGCCTCCCGAGTTGGCCTGTTGGTGTTGTCTTGGACCTTCCCCCATACTCACCTTAAGTCCCGGATAAGGGTCCCTCAAGTCATTATTAAGTGACCGTATGCAGCGTATGTTTTCTTCCTAGGTTAACATTGCTGCAAAGTGCTTCAATTATAATTTAAAGTGTCAAAAACCTGTTTTCTTCAAACCTCCTATTTTCAAAAGCACTCATCTGGTTTTGATGATCTTGGTGCCTAAAGTTATATAAAGATAAGTGTTATTTTTATAAATTGGTGTGGATCTCCTTATTGAGTCGGGTGTATAATTTATTGGCTGTGTGTGCAACAGATGTCTAACACGCCTCTCTGATAAGCCTAAGGCTGCTCGAACACCACTACCCCCCAGAAGAGCACCTTGGGATTGCTAGAGCAAGCCCCTGACCACTAGTAAGGGAATACCAGGACTCTTTGCACGGTATACCATTTTTTGGCATACCACATAAAGAGCCAGCTTCCTACAACACCCTTTCATGTCAAACAGGCTATCATCCTTATATCACCCTTCTGGCTTTCTTTGCCCTGCCCCACCACTTGAAAGAGGAAGAAAGACTGCATTACTTGGATCTCAAGAGAACCCTCAGTTTTTATATTGATTGCACCAGAGACCACTGAGTGAATGATCAGCTATTTACGGCAGTGCAGGAAAGAACTTTCTCAATATGGATAGTCCTTTGCATTAAGTTCTGCTACTCTTTAACTTAAAAGCTGCCTCCTGAAAGGTTACGGGTTAATACTACTCAAGCTATGGCATTGGCACACGGAGGACCTGTTCTTGATATTTGTGAGATTTCTAAGTCTGCATCAATGCACACGTTCACTAAGCACTACTGTGTTGACAGTCAAGTTTGTAGGGAGGGGCATTGTGCCCGTTCAGTCATGTAGGACTTTTTGGTCTTAGCCATTCCTCAGAACCAACCACTGGGCAAGATATGACTTTGGCATCTATTCACAAGGTGGGGACTCTGTAGTTAGAAGTATCCCTCAGAAGTAGAAGTTACTTCTTTCGGTAACTCTGTTTCTTGTGGGTACCCTATCTAAATGCAGATTCCTCACCGCTCTTCCACCTTCTCTCGAATGGTCTCTTGAACAGCTAAAAAGGTGCCAAATTATAGATCTTCACACTGGTAATGCCAATTTGCCGATGGGCTCTTTGTCCGAAGGTGCAGACAAGCCATGGAAAGCAAGTGACATCAGCTTGCCTGCTTGTTGCTTATGTGTGGCCCCGCAAGTCACTTCCAGAGCAGAATGATGTTGGTGTGGAGCTGCACGATGCCAACTACTGGCATGCAAGAGTACTGCTTTTGAGTTTATGGATCCAGACTGATGCCTGGGGTAATATTCACAAGGCGAGAAATCTAGAGTTAGATAAGGTATCCACCAGAAGGAGCGTTACCAAAGGAAAGTAACATTTTCATCTGTCATTGTTGGGATAACTACCAAGAACCAAAAAGAAAGGTGTAATATCTGAAAGGTGCAATAACATTCCTGTTCGTTATAGTACCAAAAATGTGTGACGGCAAGCAAATCATGGCATACAGGTTTAAAAATATCTTTCACATTTCAGCAGCACGTTCCTTTGTTGGATTACTGTTTCTCAACAGAATATTTTAAAGAACGTTACCAGTACACTTTTTCAATATACTAGAGTTTCAAAACTTTGCATTAAAGCTATAAAGTATGATGCATTCTGATATGGAAAAGTTCTGATACCTTTCCAGATTTCATTAACAGTGACTGTATGTAGGTCTAGTTAGGTCTTGCCTACAGACATCTTATATCTGTCTTATCAAAAAGTTATTGCATACAGAATTAATACTTGGAGTGAGCTTTGGCTTGGGCCATTGCTTATCATGTGTTGGATTTTTTGTTGATGTCATGTGCTTGCCTCTTATTTGATGGTCTTTCTTCCACTTCTTGTATTTGCCCCTTACCTGGAACATAGTTTCATTACCATCCTTTTGACTGGATAAAACTTGCATCCTTATGCAGCTTACATCAGGGAACTACCTCTCTCTTTTGTAGTACATGTGTTTTCTTGCTTTCTATGCAATGTGTTTCTTCTAGTTCAGATCACTGCCCAACCCTTACAGCTTCTGTTTTGCTCTGTAGCTCTCCAAGCTCCTCCGTAAAAGCATAGGAACATTTATATTTTTGCCAGGTTTGATTTAAAAGCATAGTTTAAAATTGTTTTTCTTATCTCCTCATTTCTACATATTGCATGAAAGTCCAGACCATGGCACACAAAGGCAACGTTTATGGTGCAGGAGGAAGGGCCAGGGTGCACTGACTCCATCCTGTGTTTGAGGCAGAAGAGTGACTAGACAAAGGTCCCTTATCTGGGAGGCTAATAAATTTGCTTCCCAAAATGCTGCAGGCACTGAATGGCTGGAACATTTGTTCCAGTTAATAGTTGTTAGGAAAGTAGATGACAAGCATTTTCCTTTAAATTCTGACACTTCCTCAGTCCGCTGTTATGGTTTTTAGGTACCTGCAACTAGTCCTCCGTATTATTATAAACCTGGATCATGTTAAATAGACTTATCAATTCTGATCAGAATTTCCTGTGCGAAATATGAAAAATAAACCATGCCTTTTATAAAGATTAAAAACATTGAATTTAACATTCAGTTTCGAGAAGTTTACTTTTCTTCCAGTATTACGATTCTATTTTTCTTAATCTTTTTTTTTTTCAATGCCTTACAAAACAAGTATTGGCAAAGCCACTAACTTAGCACAAGCAATGTATAGATGCGGCTCCAGATTTTGCCTGTGCTTGTTGAACAGGGGTAATAACGTTTATTAACACTATTGCTCATTTCATTCTGTTCATATCTTTTTTTTTTATAAACAATTTCATTGGTTTTATGCAATGCCACCATAGAGCAGACATCACCAAAACCCACATAACCGCCTTTCTGCAGCCCCTTAGTGACATTCAAAAGTGTATTGAATCATTGAAGTCCCAGACCTTAGTATCCCCGCCATTTCCCCCAGATCTATTCATGTTTGTGGAGACATCCCCTCGCCATGTAGATGGGCTTCTCCACCTTTGCACACCAGTTCATCCCCGCCCACCATTCATCAAGTCTAGGCAGGCTGGCTGTCTTCCATTTCTGGACTATGTCTCTATTGGTGATCACTGTGGCCATTCCTATCAAGTATCTTGCCCCACTGGTGTTTCCTAGACCACCAAGTATTCCCAAAAGAGCTTGTTTAGGTGTCAGTTCAACTAGTTACCCCAAGATCTGGGCCACGGAGCTAGCTATCCGTTGCCAGTAGTCTGTGATTGAGAGGCATAGCCAAGTCATATGGAAAGTCTGCAGCCGTGCTTGGGCAGCATATACAGGATGGATGGGAGAGTTTCCCAGCTTGCCATAGCTTCTGGGGAGTGAGATAGGTGCTATACAGGTAATTCGGTTGAATTAGTCTTAGTCGGGAGGATATGGCGATTTCACGAGGGGCCATGCAAGCAAGCTGTTAGTCCATGTCATCAAGAGGGCCAATCCAGTCTTCCCATTTCCACCTCAGGGAGGTAAAAACATCAGTGCTGTTGATGACTAGAGTGTGATAGATGCGAGAAATTCCACCGCTCTCCACCTTGCCCATCAGTAGTGTGGCTTTAATGGGTCATGCTCAGGGAGCTCCTCAAGTCGGGCTTTGTATGCGGCCATAGCGCGTTGAAGTTGCCGGTATCTATGAAACTGGGCCTTGCATTCTGTTCATATCTTAATTACAATGCCCCAGTTAACCCCAGGGAATCATGTTGAGAATAGTTAACTTCAAATCCACTTTCTTATGTAACTCAGTTACATATTTGACTCCAGCCACCCATCCTGACGACACTTCCACCATTCACGTCACACCCCTGTACTGGGTACCTTTTCCCCATATTCTAGTATGATTTTGGGGACTTCCCCAAGCCTCATAGATTGGTTTTTCAAGTGTGCAGCACCTATCCATGCTTGTCTTCCAACTCCCTATTGATGAAAGTTCAGAATCCCTCCTGTGTTATGCAGTGTCTCTCTAACAGGTACGTAGACCCAGTCTTATAAATATATTTCCCCCTGTCTGACCCCCTCATCCTCCGCTGTGCTGAACAGGGCCATCATGGGGATGAATTCAGTGGGTCGGCCAAGGACCCCCTGGGTGTTGTGCTGAACTGCTTGCCAGAAGGGCTGCATACACCTGCATGACCAATTTGTTTGAAAAAGTCTCCTACCGCAGTCACACATTGGAGACAATTTAAATCTGTGCTCTTATGCATGTGCCATAGGCGCTGCGGAGTGTAATATATCCGATGTAAGTATTTAGTCTGTATAAGACTAAACCTTGAGGCCATAGCTAATAAACACTTTATACCTAGTGCCATCAGCAGTATTCACACAACCCTTTGAGGGAGCTGGTGATTGGTTTTAAAGAGCCAGTTGTCTGCACCTGGGAGCTGGTTGGCACTCATCCACAGACACTAAGCAGCAAGTCCTGTTCCCTCCAATAAGCTCTTTGCCCTTTCTGAAAAGTTCAAAAGAACGAAACACTGGTGTCAGGGATAACAACACTAGCTGAGCTTCAACACTCGAGCAACCACAAGAAATATTGTAAGTTTTGAACTACATTTACCATGATGCACTGAGGAGGTCTGGGACAAACCTGTGACCCACCCCTTAGCAATGCATATACAAGCTCTTGCCCCTTGTGAGAGCTGGTGATCTGTTTCTGTAGCCAGGAGTCTGCACTTGGGAGCTGTTTGTCACTTATCCACAGACACTAAGCAGCAGGTCATGTTCCCTCCAACAGACTCTTTGCTCTACTGAATAGGTCAAAAGAACGAAACACTGGTATCAAGGGCTAACATCACTGGTAGAGCTTCAACATTTGAGGTACCTCAAGAAATATTGTTAGTTATGAACTGCACTTAACATGATGCACTGAGGAGGTCTAGGACAGACCTGTGACCAGTGTGAAACTCCACCCCTTAACAATGCATATGCAAGCTCGCGCCCCTTGTGAGAGCTGGTGAGCTGTTTCCATAGCCAAGAGTCTGCACTTGGGAACTGTTTGGCACTCAGGTTTTGTTTATATAGGAAACACATGGTACAAGTTAAAGCTAGTATGATTGTAGCTCATTTGCTAAAAATAAAGGGTAGGGGTATAGACCTTACTGAGAAAACCGAACCCATTGAGGTAGATTATTGCCTATTAGTGGTAGAGAGAGGGGCATTGAGTATTTCTACATCATCTTTTGTGGGTATGTTGGTGCTTTTCCGTTTATGGCCTAATGTGTAATGCAGGTAAAACAAAATGTACTTTTCTTAATTCCACATCTACATACCTTCAAGCAAAAATAGTAAATCTATACTGCCATTATGTATGTGTGTGTATACACACACAAACACACGCATGCGCGTGCACACGCACACAGATCATTGTAGAAGCATCAGTTACAGCGTCTACCTTTCTAAGTTAAAATTCGGATTGGTGGGCCATTGGCATTGTTTCTTCAGCTACAGCTGACTTGGCTAGAGAGATTTTTACATTAGGGTTGTTACAGCAACTCTTACTGAATTGCATGCCAGGGAGGTGCCCATTTAGGCGAGGCCACATGCAGCTTTTCCCCCAAATGATTGTCGACCCTCTAGTATGAATGCGCTCGATGGGCAACCGTTGGGAGTAACTATCCCAAAAGAAGAAGGCGGTTCAGATGCTTCTGTCCTGGCGACAGCACTCTGCAAACTCAGAGAATTTCTCACTGAACGATCCTTATGTATGAAGCAGAGAAGGGGGTTTAACTTAATTCCACCTTACCTGTATATCACAAGTCAGTCCCCATTGAAAAAACAGGACACTGATGTCCATAATGAAGCAGCAATGGGGGCGCACGGCCTCACAGCTGTGCCATGCACCCAGAAGACCTGTGTGGTTATGCTGAAATGGGAAGGCCTGTGCTCTTAGAGATGCCATCCTGATGTAACCGAGCATTGTCGATAGAAGATGCAGCGTTCTGCCTGCCCCATTTCAGCTTCAGCACAAGAAAAGCAGCTCAGTGTTCTCTACCTGGAATGTTTACTTGTTTTGCTGTTGATGTTGAAGTAAATATTTGGAGTATTTTCGCAGAAATGAGACGCAAAACCTTGGAGCCTTTCTTATTGAATGACAGTTAATATTGACTTTCATTTTGGTTTATATCAGCAGTGCTCCAGAGGTTCAGACTATCGCTGACAAATTGTTTTGAGGTGTTCAGCCTGTAGTCTTTTTCGTTAGTCGATTATGAAGACCATTTTACTATAACAGACTTGTCAAATACGGGCGAATGAGGTAAAAAATACATACTGGAAATATGCTATCTGGCATGTTTACAGTAAAACATGGAAATGTGATTTTACAGTGTATGAATTCAAAACAGTCTACTTTAAAATGGTGCATGGTCTTTGATATGCTTTTTTTAAAGCCAGTGTGGTACTTCCAAGAATGAAACCGAAGCACAACTAGATATACATCTAAATTCACCTTTTAACGTATGAAGTGGACCTATGTGCTAGCTTGAGCAAATGTGACTAACATTTAAGGTCTGTTTTAAGGTTTAAAATGGTATACATGCATTTTTATTGTATCTTTCTTGGGGTCTTTGTGATTGAGCAGACTTATTAAATTGCAAAAAAGACATGCAATTTGCTGAAGGTGTGTTACTTGTAACACTAGCATTCTGATTTATACTTCTAACTGGAGCCTTCTCAGCTTTTGAATTCTGACTGAATCTGGAAAAGTTTTCCAACAATTTCTCCTGTGCGCCGATATGTGGCACCATAGGACCCCATTGCAGCCTTGTTTCATCTTCACAAGTGATGCTGTGGAGCTATATATATTCATAGCCCTTTGTAGGCATCACACCTGTCGTTTGACGTCAATTCCTTTTTTCCCCATACCCTTCAATGTGGATCCAGAGCTCCTCTCCCAAACCTGTTGGTCTTCATCGACTCTCAAAATGATTATTTTTATTATGTCCAGCACCTTCCTGAAGCTCAACTCAGCCAAGACATTATTATAACTTTTCTAAGACATTGCCTAAGTAATGTAATTATTAGTGTAATATTAGGAATAGGTTTACAATCTCATTTTATTATTTCTTTTATTGTCTTGTTCTGTTTCCATCTTGTTTTTGTTTTTCATTGTTAATGTAAAATTGTGTAAAGGGAGAGATATGGTGGCGGGTAGGTTCTGTGGGAACCATCTCTCGTTGAATCCTCCCATGTCAGCTATGGGATGCTGTTAGATAAATGATGTAATATAAAACATGGGAGACAGAGGAAGGCTGGAAATGGACATGAGGGACTCTAATAAAGGCCTCCTCTACTAAGATCATGTCTGCTCACTCCTACGATTACATGGCATTTCACTTCTACGGTGCTGTGTGAGGAGGTGCTGAAATTGTGGCACTGGCTGCACCTTCAAGGCATTTCCTTGACTGTCAGTCATTTGGCAGATACTTTGAATTCAAGGGCAGATGAGTTAAGCAGATGTCACTAAACTGATCATGCATGATGTCTGCATGGAGTTGGTTCAAGGCGTATTCTTCCAGTGCGCCGTGACTTGGGTAGAAGTTCTCACCACCAACAGGAACACTCATTGTGTTATTTACCAAGAATAACAATCGAGAAACGGTACAATCTGGCTCAATGACGTGAGCACAGAATGCCATGTCACTTAAATTCACCCTGGACACCGACCTCGCCTGCAAAGGAACACATTGCCAAAAAAAACAAAGACAGCCTTGTACTAACTCTCTCTTCTAAAGAAAGTGAAACTCTTACTTCCAGAAAGCAACTGCAGAACTGTTCTTCAATCTCTCAGGATCTGGGACAACATCCCTGTATCCATCAAGACTGACTCAAGGCTGCTCCAGTTTATGAAGAAGTTGAAGACACACCTCTTTAAAGGACACTGCATCACGGTCCATTATTTGTCCATGGACCAACTACCGCTCCTATCATGCGTTGTCTTTACTCCATGCTTGTCATTGATTCTGTACAGCACTCTGCTGCTTTTGATTAGGTTCGCTATATAGGAATATCACATACAGACATAAATAATATAAGACTTCAAGCATCAAGCCAAGCTGTACCTCCAAGAAAGCAGGTTGCGTTTACGGACCTGCATGAAGTCTGCCTTTGATGTCTTGGATCCAAGCATGATTCGAAGTTTAGTGATACATGCTCCCTGAGGCATCCAGAGGCCATCAGGAAGCCAAAGGCAAACCTGTGTGACAATCACCACAAAAAATGACATCTGTCTTGCTCCAAGTAGCGGGCTGTTCCTGCTCCAAGCCTCATTCCCCCTGAGGAAAGAGCCTACTTTGCTGTAGTAGGATGTAATGCATCAGAGGTGTTAGAACTGCAGTTGCCGACTGTGGAAACTAAGATAAATCTGCTTACTGAAATTGTGGAGCCTGTCCCTTCATCATTAGAGCGTTTTCTGCCTTTTAATGTGGCTCTGACAGACACTCTTGCTGCTGCATGGTTGAAGCCTAAATTTGGGCTGCTGGTAAGCCCCTCCATCGTTATGCCACATAGGCCTGCTCTGGGTGACCCAGACTTTTTGTCCAAACACCAAACTCCAGAAAGTCGTGTGGTACAGGCTCCAGTCAGCAAATGCAGCCCAAGTGTCTTCCCTACTGCCTTATCAAATAG
Organism: Calotriton arnoldi; assembly: GCA_963921515.1. Lineage (NCBI taxonomy): Eukaryota > Metazoa > Chordata > Amphibia > Caudata > Salamandridae > Calotriton > Calotriton arnoldi. The sequence goes on from CAWUFW010000063.1 coordinate 4,745,216, forward strand.
AGCAATGAAGAGTATTGCGATCTGCCCGTTGGACATGTACACTCATGCCCTATAGTGAGCATGATATTGGCCACCCTTCCTGAAGAGTTTTGGAGCTCTTTCGCACCAACAGTCCATGATGGACAGGACACTGCAAAATACATTTTGCAGACTCAGATGGTCACCAGAGTTTGTGTAGGTCGTACTGTGGGCACTAGTGTGGTGAGCCATCATCACATGGATTCGAGCCACATGGTTCTCCAGAGACGTGCCAGCATCCTTCATGACTATGGCCTTTGATGGCAGCAAGCTGTTTAGTGACCAGGCGGATTCTGCTTTGGAGAGATTTAAAGATACCTGTGCCTCAGCCCGGTCATTGGGCTTGCTTTTCTCCAGTCTGCCAGTTCCATCGACTATACCAGAGGTTCAGCATTTATTCCCTTAGCCTTGCTTACTGCCAAGGGCAGCCATCTCAGCCCATGCAGAAACCTGCCCAGGAGCCCATTCAGCCCTTTTGCGTACCCAGGGAACAAGGTGGCAGCTGAAATGGGATCACCATCCACATGGCCAATCCTGTCTTCCTCTTTTCCTCCCTCTGCTGCTTCCAAGCTGCTCTGACTCCTTTTTTGGAAGTAATAATCTGGTAACTGAGGGCAGAATTTGCTTTTACCTGACCAACTGGGTTACTGTTCCCTTGGCCCAATGAGGCTTGCAGGTTGTTCTTCAATGTTACGCCCTTCTAACCTGTACATTGAGCCCTTAGCTGGTAAGATTAGAGGGGAGAGGGAGATAAAATCCCACAAAATAGGCTTTTGGGAAAAGAAAATCTCTTTGTACGCCAATGATGTGTTGATCTATACGGCAGATCCAGCCCCTACCTTAGCCAGCTTGGATCACTTGATATCTGACTTTGGGAAGGTGTCCGTTTATCAGGCAAATCTGTCAAAGACAGAAATTATGGTGTGGAATATGGAAGAGGGAAATAGCCTGATAAAAAGAGAACTATAATATCTGGGTATTAGAATTAGTCGATCTTTGGAAAAAATTGCAGAACTAAACTTCATTAGGGCAGGGGTAAAAACAAATAGGTTATTATTGAGTTTGTCACATCTACCATTAACATTATATGGAGAGCAAATTGAATAATGATGTCTATCCTCCCGAAATCAACTTTTCTTTTTAATGCCTTTCCATTGCACTTTAAGAGTGCATGGCCTCAAAAACTACATGAAAGAATACATTATTTTGCATGGGCCTCCAAGGGTTCAAGAATTGCAAGGAAAAACTGCTTAGGAAACATAAGGGTGGTATCGCTCTGCCAGATTTCCACCTCTATGCCTAGGCCTTCCAACTTAAAAAATGTAGGTCATTATTGACTGACCTGAGTGGTTCTGGGGTTAACTAATTAAGTAAACCCTTGTTAAATGAGGTGAATGGAAGAGTTCATATATAAATTCGGTGGCATGAGGTACAAGAAGGTTAGGCTAAATGTTCTTCAGGTGGCTGCCCTACTGTGGGCACAGATTAGGCAAGCAACAAGGCTTCCGTACTATAGTAGGTATGCCCCAGTGTGGTATTCTCTGGGCACTTCTGAGTGTTTGGAAGACAGGTTGGCAATTGGATTAAGAGAAGCTGGCTTTGTAGACTGGAGCTAGCTCCTTCAGGCCGGGAAACTTTGTTCATGGGAGCCGTTTCAGACTATTACAAAGGGAGCAGTCTCGAAATTTAAATTCTATTCGATCAGTTGCATAGCTGGGCTATTCTATGAGCTGCATAGCTGGGCTCGGACTCTGGGAGAGGAGAACCATGGCACAAATCAGTTGGAGGAACATCTGAATAATGGGCCTCAGTGAAAGAAGGAGGTGGCAGTATGGTATGGGTTAATTCTAGATATCTTGGACAGAGATTTCGGCTTGCCTGCTATGTTGTGGGAAGAGTTATTGCCGAAGCCAAGGATGAATCAGCTATGGCAAGTATCTTTTTGTACTCTGTATAGTACGGTAAAACTCACTTATCTGAGAGGAAACCGTTTGTTCTTCTTCCATAGAGTGGTTTGGTCACCTAGGAGACTAGCCAAGCTACGTGGGTCTGAAGAGGCTTTTTGCAAGAAGTGTGGCCTGCGTGACACCGATGACTTTCACATGTTTGTGGTCTGTCCCAGTGTTCAGGAGTTCTGGGTAGAGGTCGGTAAGGTTTTGAGCAGCATCTTTCAGACCCACATTGAGGTATGCCCTAAATTAATTATCTTTGGGTTGCTCGCCTGAATCGGGGGTTCCCCAGGGCAATAGCAGCAAACTGTTGTTCTACTTTATTCTGCTGGGGAGAACAGAAATTTGCAAGCTGTGGATACCCTCCTAATGTCCAACCAGTGGCAGTTTCTCCCCGAGGGCGTCGCGGCTCCGCCCCCGCTCAATCCCGCTCAATCCCGCTCAATGCTCACCATATTTTATTTTTTAATAAAAGAAAATCCGTTTTGTTTATTTAACTTTTTTTTATGTCTTCTATCTTCCAGTACTGCTCTTCTATAATAGATGATAGTCTACATATTATTGCCGCCGGCGCCGTGACAGTGGCCGTTCCTCGCTGGAGGCATGTCACGTGACTCTCCCCTTGTATGCTCCCCCTTGCAGGCCCAAAGAAGCCTAAGTGTTTGCCGGGCTGACAACCTCACAGCCCTGAAGGCTGTAATGTCATCAGCTCGGCAAAGACCTAGCTTCAGGGCCCAGTCTCCACCCCCTGATGGCGTGGAGGCAAAGTTAGCCCCGGGCGTTTTAAGTCCAAGCCCGGTATCGCTAACCCTCCACGTCAATCAGAGAGTGGAGAGCTTTCCCAACTCATTACAGGGCGCGGTGGGAGGACCCACCCTGTGACGAGTTGGGAAAGGGGTGTGGCAGGCGGGAAGCCGAGGATTCGAGTCACTCTTCTGCACAGACTCGACCCTTCCCGCACATGCTGTCTGCACTCTGTGGTACTGGTCACGGTGGAACTTTCTGGAAGCAAGGAGCCGGAACTTTGCCACTGCGCACAGCAGTTCACCAGCAGCCCAGGTGGCAGGTAAGGCCCAGGCGGGCATTTTTTAAAGTAGCGCTTCCACTCGTGACAATCGGGCCCCTATTCACATGATCGCGGGGGCCCCCTAGTGTTGTCGCGGGGGCCCGAGTGTTGTGGGTCACTACTTGTCACTGACTGTGATGGGTGTTGGTAAAGGGCTGTTGGAGTACATTTCTGCTGGTGGTGTGCTGCTGCCGATGCTGTCTGGCACGGTTGATGGCAAATGTTGTGGAACAGGTAGAGAAATACTCTGTAATGACATGGGCACTAAAAGTAGTATGCAATATGCTCGCAGGGATAGGAATTAAGTGGTAGATGTGGCAGTCAGAGTTCGACACTAGCGGATACCATTTCAGGTTTTTGTTCTGATTGATGTAGTGTGGTTGCATCTACAGCTGTATTGAGTGTGTTTTACACTCAGTGGCAGCCGCAGTGGTTGTGCGGGTTATAATAACAGTGAAGGCAGTGATTGATTGTAGATATAATTACTGCTCAAAAGCCTGCACTGATCATACAGGAGGCAGTAAGAATACTGCTGGACATTGGAGCAGTGAGTGACCTCTAAGAGCATAAGTGAGTGGGACCCATAACAGGTGGTGTTGCAGGAAATAATTTGAGATTCAGTGCAGGCATCTGGTGTATGAGCAGGTCATGTTTGGAAAAATGCTGGCAACAGGAGCATCAGTGTTTTTTCTTTTTTTTTTTGTTTGGTCATGTAATGGCAAATATAAGTAATGACAGCAGTAAAAGCATATCTGAAAGAGACACGTTAGTGATAGATTCCTTACCTTAGAATATCCCCAGGCGTCAGGCTGGATCCGGAAAGTTTTGCGTAGCAGTACCCTTGCGCGTCGGTAGGCGGCGTCGTGCGGCTCCGCGTCCGTCGTCGGCGTCGTGATCGCCGGGATGACGTCGCGGGCAGTACTTAGGCGCCGCCCCTGCGCGCTGACGTCAGTTCTTCTTTTTCCGCGCCAGCAAGCGCAGATCCGGGAAGAGCAGTGCCCTGGTCAATTTTTGACCATACTTTTTGGTGATTTTTTCACTGGTTTTTTCCAACTTTAAGGTGTCGTAGGGATGCCCGGCTTCAAGCGATGCGGCGCCTGTGCGCGGATGATGTCCGTCACCGACCCGCATTGGGAGTGTCTCTTCTGCCTCGGCCGAGGCCACGACACCGAGTCTTGTCCCGAATGCCAGGCCCTCAACCCGAAAGCTTTGCGAGAGCGGTCTCGAAAGCTCCTCGAGGCCCGGCATTCGGCTCCGCGGAAGCCCCGGTCGCGTGAGAGGTCCAGGGGTCGCTCGCGGAGTGCACACCGGTCGCCGACTTCTTCGTCCGGTAAGTCTAAGCACAAGAAGTCCAAGAAGCATCGTCGCTCTCGGACTTCGCCTCGCCGGTCTCGCGACTCGGCTGAGGCCCCTCCCGGCACCGTCCCCGCCCCCGCGGCCCCGGACTTGCCTGTGGAGTCGCCCCCGTCATACCCGCCCTTCCCGGGTTCGGGGCGGATCCGGCCAAGGTACAGGAGTTCCTGTCGGCCATGGCCCGCCTCTTCGGGCCTTCAGGCCCCTCCGGTGCGCCTTCGGGCCCCGCGGGCCCTGATGGGGTTGCTCCGGCGCCGCCGGCGGCTCCGGCCCCGGCGTCGCCCGAGCCTCCAGCCTCGATCCCGGCTCCGGCTTCGGCCCCGGCCTCGATCCCGGCTCCACAACCCCCATCGACGCCGTTCGACCTCACGACACCTCCGCCGGCGCCGATGTCTCCGGTGCCGCTCTCGACGCCGCCCTGGGCTCCGGGCGGCGTCGTCCCCCAGTTCCTTCCGGCTCCGGACATGGACCCGGAGCGACGTCGCTCGACGCCGGCTCCGGCGCCGATGGGACCTTGGGTCCCAAATGTCCCTCCTCCTCCTTATTTTGAACCAGAGGAGGACCAGGAGGACTGGGAGGGGTCTGATGACCCTCTGACACGCAACTGTCAGTATGATGAGGACTGGACAGAGAGTCTAGGGGAGGCCAGTGGTCTGGATACTTCTCCTGACACTGGCATGCTGTCTCCTCCCGTGGCTACGGAGGAGGGGGCCAATTTTGGTACGGTGTTGCGTAGGGCTGCTGGGGCCTTACGTCTCCAGCTCCCTACTTTGACGGTCAAGACTAACATCTTGACAGAGGTGCTTCAGCCGGCAGCCTCCTCTGCGGAGACTGTGCTGCCGTTTAACGACGCCCTCACTGACGTTCTTTTGGGCGCCTGGTCCAAGCCCAACACAGGGGCTCCTGTGGATCGGAACGTGTCACGACGCCATCGCCCCGCTCCGGGCGACCCCTGTTTCTTTCTGTCCACCCCACTCCTGAGAGCTTGGTTGTCCAAGCCTCCGCTTCCCAAACCGCCTTCCCTACCGCTCCTCCGGATAGGGAATCCAAACGCCTGGATCAGTTTGGGAAGAAAGGTTTTTCTTCCTCCAGTGCTGGCTTGCGGTCCGTTAACACCGCTTGTCTTTTGGGCCGATATACCCACTCCCTGTGGGATTCGGTGGCGGATGTTTTGCCCCAGTGCCCTGAGGAGGTCCAGGCACTGCTTTCCCGCGCCATTGCGGAAGGAAGGGATGCGGCCAAATACACTATCCGTTGTGGCCTTGACACCGCCGACTCGCTGGGCAGGTCGATTGCAACGACGGTGGCGCTCCGGCGCCACGCCTGGCTGAGAACCACTGGTTTTTCAGGGGATGTCCAGAATACTCTCATGGACATGCCCTTTGATGGAGTCGGTCTTTTGGGTCCAAAGCTGACCATGCGCTGGAGCGCTTTAAGGACTCACGGGCTACTGCAAAGTCCCTGGGCCTTTCTGCTACACGCCCTCCGCTGCCTTCTGCTTTTCGCCCCTATCGTGGCCACGGTAGGGGCGCCCTTCACGTCAGCAGCCCAGCCACCGGCCCGCGCAGCAGGCGTCTTCGCGTGGCCGAGGACGTGGATTCCGCCGTGGCGGATCGGGCAACCAGCGTGCGGGTCAGGCCACCACCTCCAACCCGTCCGCGGCCTCCAAGCCCTCCTAGTCCCTCCTTTCAGGTGCACGGCACGCCAGTAGGGGCAGGGTCCGCCATCACCTTCCCCACTGGCGCACCATCACCTCGGACAGGTGGGTCTTGGACATTGTCCGAAGGGGCTACTCCCTCCCCTTCGAGACCACCCCCCAGCCATGCCACCTCAATTCCACCGCATGTCAGGGGATCACTTGGTGCTTCTACGGAAGGAAGTCACGGCCCTCTTGACCAAGAGGGCCATCGAGCATGTTCCGACTCCCAGAAGTAGGGCGTGGTTGCTACTCCCACTACTTTCTGGTGCCCAAAAGGACAAGGAGGACATGCGTCCTATCTTGGACCTCCGGAACGTCAATCGCTTCCTCCGGAAGGAGAAGTTCAAGATGCTCACCCTAGCTCAGGTCTTGACTGCCCTCGACCCTGGAGACTGGTTGGTAGCGTTGGACTTGCAGGACGCGTATTTCCACATCCCCGTCCTGCCGGCCCACCGGCGTTACCTTCGGTTCACGGTAGGCCCCGAGCATTTTCAGTTCACCGTGCTCCCCTTTGGCCTTACCAGTGCCCCTCGGGTGTTCACGAAAGTGATGGCGGTGGTCGCAGCTCATCTGCGCCGGGCAGGGGTTTCAGTCTTCCCCTACCTCGACGACTGGCTGCTGAAGGCGGGCTCGTCCCAGGCAGTCGTCTCCCACCTCCAGACTACGGCCGAACTCCTGCACTCGCTGGGGTTCTCCATCAATGTGCCGAAGTCGCATCTAATTCCTTCTCCACAGCTCCTTTTCATCGGAGCAGTTCTGGACACGACGCAGTTTCGGGCCTTTCCTCCCGAACGGCGAGTCCGGGATATTCAGGCTATGATTCCGATCTTTCGGCCTTTATCCTGGGTTTCGGTACGGATGACCCTGAGGCTGCTGGGCCTCATGGCCTCCTGCATCCTGCTGGTCAATCATGCCAGATGGCATATGCGGGCTCTGCAGTGGGACCTGAAGTTCCAGTGGGCGCAGCACCAGGGCAACCTGTCCGATCACGTCCAGATCTCGGAGGGGACTGCAAAACAGTTGCAGTGGTGGCTCTCGAACCGGCAATGGGTCATGGGCAGATCCCTCTCCCTTCCCCAGCCAGAGCATACAGTTGTGACGGACGCGTCCCTTCTGGGATGGGGCGGTCACATGGGAGAGGCGGAGATCAGAGGCCTCTGGTCTCCGGGCGGAGTCCCGGCTCCATATCAACCTTCTGGAGCTCCGGGCGATCCGGCTTGCACTCAAGGCATTCCTTCCCTCTGTCAAAGGGAAGGTAGTGCAGGTGTTCACAGACAACACCACCGCCATGTGGTACTGCAACAAACAGGGCGGGGTGGGGTCTTGGACCCTTTGTCAGGAGGCTCTGCGCCTCTGGACATGGCTGGAACATCAGGGCATGTTCCTGATGGTTCCACACCTGGCAGGTTCTCTGAACGCCAGGGCGGACGAACTCAGCCGCAGGTGCATGATGGATCACGAATGGCGTCTTCACTCGGAAGTGGCGCAAGGACTCTTTCTACAGTGGGGAGAGCCTTGGTTAGATCTATTCGCCACCGAAGAGGACGCGCAATGTCATCAGTTCTGCGCGTTGGAATTTCCAAGGCGGCACTCGCTCGGCGACGCTTCGTCGCGAGTGGAGTTGCGGTCTGTTGTACGCCTTTCCGCCTATACCACTTCTACCCAGAGTGTTGAAGAAGATTCGGCACGACCGGGCCCAAGTCATTCTTGTGGCTCCGGACTGGGCTCGAAGAGTTTGGTATCCCGAGCTACTCAATATGAGCATAGATCCCCCGATCCGTCTGCCTCTTCGGGAGGATCTTCTGTCGCAGCAGCAGGGGACGGTCCTCCACCCGAACCTGTCCAGTCTACACCTGCTTGCGTGGAGATTGAGCGGCGGCAGTTGATTCCTTTCGACTTGCCTCCCGAAGTTTGTGATGTGATTCTGGCAGCCAGGCGTCCCTCCACTAAGGTGGTATACGCCTGCAGGTGGAACAAATTTGTGGCATGGTGCACAGCAAAGGCTGTGGATCCCCTTTCTGCCCCTCTTTCTGAGGTCCTTCTGTTCCTTCTCTCTCTGGCCCAACAGGGTTCTGCCCTGGGTACCATCAAGGGTTATCTTTGTGCTATCTCGGCCTTCCTCAGGCTCCCTGATCAGCCCTCCCTTTTCAAGTCCCCTGTTGTTAACAGGTTCTTAAAAGGCATTACTCACCTCTTCCCTCCTGTTCCGTTTGTGATGCCTCAGTGGGACTTGAACTTGGTTCTTACCTTTTAATGTGCGCTCCCTTTGAGCTCTCTGCATAACTGTCCTCTTCGTCTTCTGACTCTGAAGACAGCCTTTCTGGTGGCCATCACCTCCGCTCGGCGGGTGAGTGAGCTCCAGGCTCTATCTTGCAAACCTCCCTTTCTGTCTGTTCATCCAGACAAGGTTGTTCTTCGGACGCGTCCGTCCTTCTTGCCAAAGGTGGTTACTGCTTTCCACATTGGGCAGACCATCACTTTGCCCACCTTCTTTCCGCCTCCGCATCCTTCCAGAGAGGAAGAGAGGCTCCACCGTCTGGACCCAAAACGTGCGCTCTCTTTCTATATTGACCGCACAAAACACTTCCGGGTGGATGACCAGCTCTTTGTTGGCTACGTGGGCGCCAAAAAGGTCGGGCGGTGCACAAGAGGACCATCTCCCGCTGGGTTACCTTGTGCATCAAGACCTGCTATTCTTTGGCTAAGAAGGAGCCTCCTGTTGGGCTGCGTGCCCATTCCACCAGGGCAACGGCTGCTACCACGGCCTTGGGCCGCGGTGTTCCGCTGCCGGTTATCTGTCAGGCAGCTACGTGGGCCTCGCTGCACACGTTTACAAAGCATTACTGCCTTGACAGTCAGGTCCGGAGGGACGGCTTCTTTGGCCGTTCTGTCCTCCAGGACTTCCTTGTCTGATCTTTGTTCGCAGACCCACCACCGGGTTGGTATTGCTGGGGTATCTATTCTAAGGTAAGGAATCTATCACTAACGTGTCTCTTTCAGATGCACAAGTTACTAACTTGTGTAACGATATATCTGTAAGAGACAGTAGTTAGTGATAGATTCCTTACCGCCCCACTCCATCCTCCCCGTTCTGCGAACTGATTTCTAGGGTTAAGGACATCCCTTTCAGGGCCCTAGTATTTTTCAGACACCTGTGTCAGCTTCTTGCATGGCTCTGCGTTCCTGGCGCGGAAAGTCGTGTACAGAACTGACGTCAGCGCGCAGGGGCGGCGCCTAAGTACTGCCCGCGACGTCATCCCGGCGATCACGACGCCGACGACGGACGCGGAGCCGCACGACGCCGCCTACCGACGCGCAAGGGTACTGCTACGCAAAACTTTCCGGATCCAGCCTGACGCCTGGGGATATTCTAAGGTAAGGAATCTATCACTAACTACTGTCTCTTACAGATATATCGTTACACAAGTTAGTAACTTGTGCGATGGAGGCGTGGGTCACTGTGCACCAGCTGGGCATACTGGCAGTGATAACAGAACATCCCTTTGAGTAGTAAGTGCAACCCATTATTGTGGACACCACAGGTGGGTATTATGGGTGGCAGAGGCAATCATTTTGGGAGTGGCTTGAGGAGGGAGGATTCTGTTGGGGCATGGTTGGCAGAATATTCTTTTTTAATGATTTTCATACACACCTTAGGGTATGTGAAGGATTAGAAATGCAATATTAGGCACACCAAGTAAATCTTGTTTGTTGTAGGCGGTTAGGCTGATACTCGCGGTGCTGATCTTTGTGCACAAGTCCTACCACAGATACAGTAGTAGGTTTGCGGTTAACATCGCTGCCATAAGGGCAGTTGGTGATCTAAAAGTGGTACTCGGAGTGGACATGGTAAATGTGTGTGTTTTATGATGTATTTTATGCTTTCAACAAAGGCAGAAACACTGCACATACCGAGTGACACTACGGATCATACATCATTGTAGCCCTGCAAGGGAAGCACATGCTAGGTGCTGTTGACTATCATGAGTGACAATGGAAGGTGCTGTTACCTATCAAGAGTGTCAATGGCAGGTGCTGTTGGCTATCATGGGTGTCAATGGCAGGTGCTGTTGCCTATCAAGAGTGTAAATGGAAGGTGCTGTTACCTATCATGTGGCAGGTGATGTTCCCTATCTAGTGCTGTTGCCTACCACAAGTGCCAATGGTAGGTGCTTTTGCATATCACGATTGTCAAAGGCAGGTGCTTCTGCCTATCATGAGTTACATCTGTGACCATGGATTGGTACCCAGTTGATGAATGGGATGGAATATATCGCCACTGGAATAGCAATCGTACCAATTTCACTGTGTGGAGATGATATGGACATCAGTATAGGTCTGGGTGAAGGTGGTTTTGGTGATGTCACTGAAATGTTCGGTTGTCAGTGAAGATGAGACCACTGGAAAACATTGGGCTTGTGCCATGAATAATTGTGCCATTACCACTGATTATGGCGGCAATGACATTTGTGTTCAGGTCAGTGGGATTGTGAATGATAGTGCAGGTTGAAGAGGGCCCGTGTAATGGTGAGCCTAACAGAGGTGTGGTCAGTGTCACCAGCAGAGCAGTTGATGGTGACCTGGCATGAATGATGGAGAAGGCCTCAGTTCCATCGGCATGCCAATGCTGCCTGTGCTGAAGGTGGCAGTGACGTCGGTAGCCATAGCCAATGATCAAAGTGTCCGTGATGGCTGGGGCACTGGGTGAAGAAAGCACAGCTTCAGCTGGCATGATGGTGGAAATGATGCCTGCTGGTGGGAGTATCAGCAGCACTGGCAGAGATGCTGTGACATTTTATGCAACAGTAATGGCAGTGGGCATGGAACTGGCAGTGAGACCATTTTCAGTGGTGTGTGGACTTGATGCTTTTGGTATCCACGATGGCACTGCAGGTGTTAACACTGATGGTAAAGACACATGAAGTGATGCTGGAGGGAGCAGTGGTAACACTGGAGGGTGGTGGCAGTTATGCCAGTGATTGCTGGAAGCACTGGCAGTGATGATATTCTATGTGGAAAAAGTAGGCATTTGACTCTGTTGGGGCATCTTGAATGCCACTTTATCTCACGTAGGCACTGGCTTGAAAATGCACCATTTGCCCACTCATTTTTCAAAATTTTCTCGGGGGGAGAACCCCCCCGAACCCTCCTTAGGTCGTTCGGGCTCACTCGCCACGCTCACCCGCCGCGGTGTGCTCCACCACTAATTTTACGCCTCATCACTTTCAAATGTCACCAGCCGCCACTGTGTCCAACTAAAGCTGAATGGTTGAACTCAGCCATATATGTTTGCAAGATGGACGTGAGTTGCCACCACGCAAAAAAACGAAAGTATGGGCCACCATGACTACATGGTTGGGAGGAGAAGGCGGGGAGTAGTCCCCTAGGGAAAACCTGAGTGGTTCGGGAGTTATTCTGGCTTTTCACTTGGTCCAATGATTACAGCCAATTGGGTTTCCGGACATGGTGTTGGGTGTTTTTTGGCCCATAAAAGTCGGAACTTTCCTCCCCAACTAAAAATCATTGAGGGTGGATCACTTTGGCAGATTGAGATCTAGGTAGTCAGCAGGAAGAGAGAAAGGCAAATGAGGCAATTTTTTTTTTTTTAATGCTCACTCCTACGATTACATGGCGTTCCACTCCTAAAGTGCTGTGCCAGGAGGTGCTAAAGCTGTGGCATTGTCTGGACCTTCAAGGAATTTCCATGACTGTCAGTCATTTGGCAGATACTTTGAATTCTAGGGCGGATGAACTCAGCAGGTGTAATCAAACTGATCATGAGTGATGTCTACATTTTGAGGTGGTACAAGGCATATTCTTCCAGTGCACTGTGCCTTAGGTAGATCTTCTCACTGCCAACAGGAACGCTCATTGTCAAGCTTTGTGTGCTTTAGAATTTCTGCCTCAAGATTCTATGGGAGACCCTTTTCACCAGCCATTGGACTCTGGTCTCCTTTACACCTTCAACCTCTATCACTGCTTCTCCGGGTTCTGAAGAAGGTCTGGAGAGATTGAGCTCAGCTCATTCTGATACCCTCACACTGGGCTTGGAGAGTCTGGTACTCCGACCTTCTGATTCAGAGTGTTTCTCCTTCTTCATCTACGTGTTCAGGAAGACCTCCTCTCCCAATGTAGGAGAGTAGGATCTGCCTCTTATGTTGCCCCCACTTTTGTTTCTGATGTTTACACTGGTTTCTGGCTATAGTCTGGCTGGGACCCTGCCAATCAGGGCCCCAGCCTCTCTGTTCTCTCTAAACGATTTGGAGTGCACTCTAGGTGCACTAGTGATTGGATACTGTGGTACCTTATGAGTCCCTAGTATATGGTACCTTAGGTACCAAGGGCATAGGTACTTCACAGGCCTACCAGGGGCTGAAGCATGTATTATGCCACCCCTGGGAAGCAGACTAAATCTGACACCACAGGCCTGCTACTGCAGCCTGGGTGAGGAAGTGCTAGCACTCCTCACTGAGATATAGGTCCCCTATATCTCTCCTGCACACACATTGAGACTTATCAGTCACCCCTAAAGCAGGCCCTATCAATCCTGAGGGCAGGGTGCTTAGTTTCCATGTGAGGGGGTGCCTCTGCCTGAGCAGGGCCCCTCTGCAGCTCTCAGAGTCCATTCTCTGGGGCTGTTTGTGGATGCGGTTAAACCATATACTTTTAAGTGCATTATATCCTCGCGGTAGAATGCTAACTTTGGAATGGCTGCATCGAAACATGTCGTGTTTGGTGTCAAACATCTTGGAATACTACCCCCCCGCCAGTCCTGGCGGCGGGGGTAGCATTCCACCCTTCTAGAGGGATAGACATGTACCTACTGTGGAAACGCGGTAGAATCCTGCAGAGCCCTGGCATCACAAAATGGATGCCACCAGTCACAGACACTGGGCTGCCCTCCTGCTGATGACCAACACTCGCAGTGGAGGAAGCCCAACAATAGATATCCTGTCCCAAGGGGTGTGACCACCTCCCAGACAGGGTTTAGTGTATTGGGGCTGGGTGGGTGCACTCTTAGAGTGCTTTGAAGTCCTGCACTGGGGGAGCAGAAGGCTCCTCTGTGCATACCCCAGTTCAAACCGGCTCAGGGGCTACCTGCCCCTGCTCTGGCGCGAAACTGGACAAAGGGAAGTAGGTGTAACCACCCACTCCCCTGACCCTCCCATAGGTGGGGTCCTAGAGCTAGTCCCTCCCTTTCTTTTAGTATAAGAGGGGGAACCTGTGCATTGCAAACTAGGTTTCCCTGGACGACGCTCTGAAGAAGAATCCCGGACCTTCGACGTTCCACTACCTTTGGAAGACTGAAGAATCTCCCTTGGAGTCAAGGAGTGACTCCCCTGCTTGGCAGGCACCAAAAACTACAAACGACGGTCGCAAACTACGCCGCTCCTGCCGGAGTCCGAAGTCCCTGCAGCCCAAGAAGTGGATTTCCTGACTTCTCAAAGGCCATCGTGAGTCCCCAGCGAAGCTGAGGCCAGTGGACCCCAAGAGTGACGAGGAACCGCGACCCCTGGGTACCGTGCACTATTGTCGAGTGCAACCCCTTCACAACGTTCCACGAACTTGTGCTTTGGACGACGTGTGGTCCTAGCCTCCAGCAGGAATCCCTCCGAAGATCAGAGGCCTACCACGTCCCGAGTGACCGTGGGCCCCTGTTGAGCGAATCCTCCCGAGGCGTCTTTGCGATCCCTTGCCAGCCGGCTTGTGGGTCCCCAGAAGACTTTCTAAAGACACCAAAGGGCTCCCCTGGTTGCTCCAGGCCTGCCCTGACTTACCCTCGCTGGGTGAGTCCCACAGACCTTGCTGGTCTGCGCCATTGCCTCTTCACACTTTTCCCCGAGACTTGCTGTTACCAAGGCTTGTTGGCTCCAATCGAGTCGCCGACACCGCAGTAAGCTGCAGACATCGTGGGACACGCCGAATCCAGCTCCTCGTCGTCGCCGACGCCTCCTGGACCTCGTGGCTGAAGAGTCAAGGCACCCGCGAACGACCTGAATCTTGCGACGACGGTGGGCATCCATCTTCCTTGCCCCGAGTCACTGCCAAGTGACTTTGAACACTGTCCCCTCTGCTTTCAGGTCTTCCATCTTCTGAATCCAGGCTTGGATTCCTCCGGACACTTCTCCTGTCGCCGCAAGCAGCAAGTCTTCACTGACTCCCATTGAAAACGACGCCGCGACCCGACACCAAAGAACACCTATGCACCCGGCTCCCCTGGGTGAGGTAACTTCAGCACTACGGTGCTCCTGTGGGTGTGGGCCCTAGAACTACTTACCCTGTAAGTGACTTGCTTGTAGCTTCCCTAGAAGTGCCCTAAAACTCTTATTTTCTAAGTGCGACAATTGCGCTGACTCGTACAGGGTTCGCGTCTGTGTTAGACACACCGCGTCCATCTCCTTTGTAACACTATCTAGAACTGTGTCCTTCGACTCGTACTGAGTCCGATCGGTGTTCGCCTCGAACACACAAGGGGCCTTTAACATCGAGACCTCCATTGCACTGACTCGCACAAGGTTCGCGTCTGTGTTAGACACAGCGCGTCCATCTCCCTTGCAACTCTATCTGTAACCGCGTCCTTCGACTCGTACAAGGACCGATCGGTGTGTTCGCCTCGAACACGCAAGGGACCTTTAACATTGAAATCTCAATCGCGTCTCTGCGCATAGACTCGTACAGGACTCGCACCGGTGCCAGGACACCGCGTCCGTCCCCTGTGGGTCTCCTACAACTACCTGGGGTGGTTCTTGGGGGTCCCTCGATTCTAGATGCCCTAGACCTAGGTCTAGTCAAACTAAGATTGTGATATTCGATTGTGCTAAACTTATTTTGATAACATTTGACTTGTACATATGTTCCTGACTTCTAATCTCATAAAGAGATTAGTAGAGAGTGTTTATTAATAAATACATATATATTTGATATATATACCTGTGTGGTGTCTTTTCATTTGGTGATTCAAGAGATTGTGTGGTAAAACAAGCTGCTTTACATTCCTTCAAGACTTAGCCTGAAGGCTGCTCTCCACAGCTACCACTAGGATAGGTTTCTATAAAGGTTGTCTTAAACCTATCTACCATAAGAGTCGAATTGTTCTGGTGCAAGGTGTCCACTTTAATTAGTGAACAGCATATACCAGGCCAACTTCTCACACCCAATAATAGGGTAGGGTTCTATACCCAAACCTTCAAAACCTACACCTTCTTGTCTAGAAATTGAGCTGAACTCGGTGAGCAGATTCAATCTTCTTGAAGACGTGATGAATGTCATCAAGGATGCTTTCTGTCTGTAGAAGTTGATCTAGTCTGGACACTGAAAAAAGTTTGTGTTCTGATGCAAGACTAAGGGTCAATCCACTCCACTGACCATTGGGTCAGTCCAGTACAAACAAAACTTTCTGATGTACTTCTGTTTGTCTTGTCTTTGGTTCTGCAAGGCTTTTTCATGTGCACTGTGTTATTTGTCGAACCTCTCGGCCTTTCTACATTGATCAGCCGTCTCTGTTTATGTCACCAGTTGTGATGCATTTTTAGGTCTCGCCGAGAGACCTTTAGCGATCGGCACAGCTTTGGGGGCAAAAACGTGCACGCGTTGCATCCCGGGAGCGCGCGGCGCCATATGGTGGCGCCATATGGTCGCAATCATCGCGCCTTGTTGCACGCTCCCGCAAGGGAATCGCGCAGGCCCCCTCCCCCTGCTGCCGCGCGAGGCGCGCGCTTGTGCTGGTTACTTATAGCGCGAGGCGCCCGCGCTTGTTTTCAATTGGGGTCCCAAAGCGTTCAGATTTTCTTTCATTGTGACTATGGCTGAACAAAATTAAAATTTACACGGAGTCTCTCGTCCTTAATACAGCAAACCTGTGGTTCTAGATTTTTGACATGAGGGGACAGGGTATACACGCTTTCAAAGTTCCACTTAGCTGTACGGCCTCGGTCTTCTATTTATGTTTGCGTTTTTTTTAATTATTATTTTTGTTTAAAGAAACACTTGAGCTTTAATGCATGCAAATGATATTCCTATTCAAGGTAGAAGCCTTGAAGGTGTTTTCTTGTGACTTAATAATTAAGGAGGAGCTTGGTTCGGAGGTGTTTACAGAAGATGGTCAGGTTTAAGCAGATTGAGTGGGACTTTGGGTCCTGATGGTAAGGAAGGCCTTAACCGGTGTTTGATTTGAAAGAACATGGTGTTCCTGGGTGAGCAGTGACTGCAGCAGGATTTCATACCAGTGATTAAGGCTGAATTACGGCCGATCTGGCGAGGTGTTGCAGTTTTAAAGTGGATTACAGTGTAAGAAAAGAAGTTTGAACTGGATGTTTGATTCACCATCATGCAAGAAACCACTGGAACTGCTTGCTGCTGCTTTTGCGACTTGTTACAGAATTATTACTGCATAACGACAAGTATTGCAGCAGCACCATTTCCTGCTCTTTGAGAACTTTTTGATATTGATAAAAGGTAACCATAGTTCAAACAAGTCTTGAGAGCTGCCTCTGCTGTCCTCTGTCACGTGACGAGTCTTGTTTGGATCGCGTCGACTTTCTTTAAACATCTAACAAGCATTGGCATAGCCAATAGGTCTCGCTTCGGGACCTTATAAGTATTTAGTTGTGCAGCACAATATCCTTTGTGCAACAACATTAACTGTTACATGGCTAAACACTTATAAGGTCCCAAAGGCGGGACCTATTGGCTATGCCAATGCTTGTTTAAAAGGGCTCACAGACATGTTTCCTCCTTTGCCGTACATTATGCCACAGTAATTTGTTTGTTACCTTCTTAATGTGAACTGTGACTACTGACCTCTAAAACTGTCTTCCTCATTGTGATTACTTCTGCATCAATCAAGTGCAAGCGCTGTAGCTGTAACTGCATATTCCACTGTCTTTCTGAACAAACTGGTCCTTCGGACTCATGCATCATTGCTGCCTTTTTTGATGTGCACCAGTTAATCATACTCACAGTTGTCTTCTTTCCACTGTATGCCTCTAAAGAGGAGGGGGGCTTCTTCAGTTGACAAGAGAGCCCTTAGGTCCTATATCAATCTGACTAAGGAGCACTGGATGGACGACCAACTCTTTGTTTGATTTGCTAGTGCAAAGAAGGGAAAGGCAGTCTGGAAGCGGACTGCTGCATTTCAAGATGTTTGTTATATGTTTTGTCCTAGTCATGTGTATGAGTTGTCTATATTTATGATATGTGTCATAGACCCTAATTCATTCAATGTATTTTGGGTCCTATTTTCGGTTTGTTGTGTTTTGCGTATGATTTGGAAATAAGATAATTGCATTTTAATGAATGATAAATGCTAATTTTTTCATGAAATTGAATAAAAATTATTTTTGATAAAAATGGAATCGGGTTACATTGAGTAGATTCCTTGTACCCATTGGATTTCTTCTTAAAGAAAATATCAGTATAGGCAAGTTTATTGGTATTTTGCATTTCAAGATGTGGCATGCCTTGGCCAAGAAGAAACCTCCTTAAGGCTTTCTGATTTATTCCACCAAAGCCAAAGCTGCCTCTTTGGCTTTAGCTAGGGGTGTTCAAGTGCTGTACATCTGCCACATCTTGCTGCATGTGCGTCCACCAACACCTTTTCCAGGCACCTGTTGTATTGACTCTCAAGTAGGTCTACGGGATAGGCCATTTTCCCCGCTTGGTCCGGCTGGATCTTTCTGTTGTGAAGCCCACTCCTCAGAACCTCCATCTATTGAGAGATACTGTTTTGATATCTATTCAAAATGTGAGGAATCCATGGTTTAAGTAAAAGAACTTCTTCCTTTTGCATTTAGTAGCACGTTTTTCTGGTGTATATTTAGTGTAATTGGAGATTGCTCACTGACCTGCTGTCCTCTCTGTTCTATAGTGTGGTCTTCTAGGTGTTAATAAGGTTTCAATTTAGATTTGGCACACTGTCACCTTCTCTGTCTGTTACTGAGGCCTGGCGTCTTAGATGCGTAATGCTCTGTTGTAAACTGACGTCAGCACACAGGGGTGGGGCTTGCTTACAACTCCTCACCATCACTTCCATACATGGAACAAGGCCACTGCAGAGTTCAATGGCACGACCTACCGGCTCCCGGGAGTAGCTGCTGGAAAAGGAGACTTGTTCCCTTCTGGTGCTTGGGAGAGTTCAGACGTGTGGAATCTGTAGTCAGATTATCCACCAGAAATAGCGTTACCAAAGGTGGGATTATTAGTGTTGTTAATTTGATCAATATAGTACTGTTATAAACCGCGCCCATTAAAGCAGTCTTTTAATGCTCCCTTCCCTCTCCCTCCTTGTCCAGGTGGATATATCCGATATTGAGAGCGAGGAGAAGCGGTACTCTCTCTTCCTGGATCTCTTGGGCTCCAGCCGGAGCGCAGCTCACTTCCAGCACTTGGCCTTGCTCTTGGAAGCCTGGCCCCCCGTTACAAGTGTGAGCCTGTAAGTATGTCCCCGGCGGTCCTGATGAAACGCACCTTGCTCTCTATCTGATTTCAGGGTCGCTGTATGCCCCGTTGCTACAGGCAGTTCATTTCAACAAAATCCAGTGTTTTAGTCTGAAAATCTAATTGCATACTTTGCTACAGAAGTTTCCTTTTGGGGAAAACTGTGAAGACGATTATTAATTCAGGTTTATCTGTTTAACGAGATGTTCTTTTTTAGAAACGCTCATGTTCCTAGCGGCCTTGAAGCAGATGCCTGCTTTGAAGGGTTTCTTGGCGCCTCGAGAGGTTGAACATGGGAGGGACTCTATGATTTTACTGGTCTTGCTTTCAGGCAACAAAAGCGTTGTAACTTATTGTTTTGAATTATTTTTTCATCTAAGGCCTGCCTACGCTTTCCTGTAACATTTATTACCTCTGACTGACACTCGCTGAAGGGTCCGTGCTGGCTTTTAGCAATCTCGCCTCTTCCGTTTTGTAATTTACAGCTAGTTGCTTTCTCATCTTTTTTAAGAGCTCGGCAGTCAGTCTGCCTTTTATCTGTCCTTCAAGGTGAGCTGTTAAATTACCTTTTTTACAGACACTCAGCACGCTGTCATCTTCACATGTCAATGATTAGTGGAAAACCACTTGTTGCTAACTTTCCTTCAGCGTCATGTGCCAGTGATGCAGTTCCCAATGAAGTGTCAAGACAGGCTCCCAAGTGGAGGGCTGTGTACATTAAGGACAATAAAATCACCACCTGCTGATTTATTCTCCTGAAAATCAAATATGGCATCTCTCAAATTATATGACTTCCACGTGTTTTAAGATCTTGAATAATGCTCTCCCAGATGATGATCTAAGGCAGCAATAAATAGGTCAGTATGTGTTGTGCATGCTCACGCCTTGCCTGATGGGGATGCATTGATCTCTTGACACCCAAAGAGTTTAAATTTCATTGTATTTGGAATTTCGCAGTTTGGGTCTAGGAAAGCAAAATATTTTATGCATGTGTTTATAAAGTGCAATCCAAGTTCGTTTACAGAGGCAGTGTGGGATGACTACATTTGAAAGGAAATGGTAAGGAGCTATTTGAAGTTTAAAGATGTAGTGTACCTAGAAGAGGTTCTTTTTTCAGCTAGAGGATGGTTTGGTCTTTCTAAGTGTAACGTTTAAAGTGGCTCCGTGTCCGATCCACTGAAGATGGTTAGTTTATCGGGCAGATAGGAAGGGTTTGTCCAAGGTGACCTTACAGGTGAACTAGCTGTTCTTAATCATAATGCTGGCATGGAACGGGAGCCAGTGGAGTTCAGTCAGGGTGGGGGTTATCTTTGAATTATTTCAGGTCTCTGATGAAGCGGGTTAAGTGTATAATGCCTTTCTGGGGTCTATTGTGGTGCTGCTTAGCCCTGGATCAAGCAGTTGCCTTCGTTGTGCAGGACTTCAAGTGCTTTGATGGGCCCAGTGCCTTCTTGGCTTACGTCACCTTAAATGAAAAATCGGCACAAGGTTCAGGGGAAGAGTCCGAAAGCAGCAGAAGAGACAGAATCACAGATCAAGAAAAACAAAAGTAGAACGCAATAAAGGTGAAACATCATCTCCAGGAAAAGCAAGAGACAAATCTCAAGGATCACGAGAGTGCGTGCTTGAGAGAGGGAGGCATTCATCACAGGAACAAAGAATGCACCCTCTGGAGAAACCACGGATTACTGAGGAATTTATTTGTTTGCTAAACAGACTCTAGGGTATATAAGAGAAAAATTGACGCTCTCATGACCAAGTCAAGGCTGTGTACCAGGGTCAAATGGTTAGGGCAGGCAAATCACAGCTTTTCTAAAAGTGGTATTTTCAGAATTGTGACTTAAAATCCGACTTTATCATTAAAGAGGATTTTAAATTGCAATTTGTGAGGAATGTGGTGTATTATTTGGTGTGGTTATGCGACCTCACTGTGTAATACACTCATAATGCCGACTTGAGTCCAGTCAGGCTTGTTTGTTAAACCTTAACTCAACCCTCGGTAGCTGTGGCTTCGAGCAATCAGGCTGAAACAAAGGAACAAAGGTAAAGCATTTAGAAGCACAAAAACAACGAAATAAGGTCACACAAAATGAAAGAAATCTGACACCAATTTATAAAAATAGATCTTATATTTATGAATTTTTAGACACCAAAACAAACAAAATCAACCAGAGAGTTCCGGAGGTATAGATTTTTAAAATAAATTGTAAATCACCATTTAAAATTCACAATTTCAACAGGCATTTTAAGCAGAAAGGTTGGAAACTATGAAACGATTGTAAAGTTGTGTTTGGCTATTCCAGCCCACTTTGGGTGACTAACTCTGGCAGGAGGAGGTTGATGGGGCCATTATGGAGCTGTAGAGCAGTTACCTCGTCACCAAAGCAGTCTTAAGTCCAGTTTCAGGCTCTGTGGGTGTACCACCATAGACTTTAATGGAGTGGTCCTGATAAAAGAGAGACAGGAAGCTGTTAGATGCTGAGAATGTTGGGACTACCTCTTGTTCCACTGTCCCCGTTGGGCGACTTTGGCCACAGGGGTCGATGTCCTTCAAAGTCCTCTGTGTCCAGGAGAAGTCCAGTTGCCTCTGGACTACTGGTCTCCGGTCACAGCGAAACCAGTGCTTCCCTTTATGGAAGGCTAGGGTCTGTCTTGGGCGACCAAACTGCACTCTGACTACTCCCCCAGGTCCAGCAGACTTGGTAGCAACCTTTGAGTATAGGGACCTGGTCTCCCTGGTTGCACGTCAGCAGTTAGTGACTATCAGGCGTTTGTGGCCACTGACTAGCCAGGACGGGCTTCATTAGCTTTTGTGGCCCTGGTGCTGTAACAGGAAGTCAGCCAACTGACTCTTTGAGTTCACCTCTTCTGTCTCGAGCTCAAGAGCGACTTTTCCAGGAACCAGGAACCACAGGCACACTCCTCCCTTTGCTAGCTCAAGAATCAGCAGGTGCAGTCCATGTTTGGTGCAGCCTCTCTTGCCAGGTTCAGGGAACAGCCAGGCAGCCCTTCTTTGGTCCTCTCTCAAGTCTCAAGTCCAGATGTGATCTCAGGTCTGGGTGCCATATATATGCCCAGAAGGTGCACTCGGGGGATGCAGCAGTTACTAGCCAATGGGCTACTAGGACCTTTCCCGCCCGCCAAGATGTCAGAACCCCTCTCTCAGTGTGTGGAGCTTGGTAGCCCACTCTAGAGGTGTGGCTACCTGAGAGCTACACACCCACGGAAAAATCGTTTGGCAACTGGTCTCTCCTCTGTCCTCGATGCCAACTCTTCTACCTGAACAGAAGAGCAGCCCCTCTCATGTGTGTCCACCATTTGCCCTTCAAAGGCGGCTTCCCCTTTGAAACTCGCCTTTTGGGCACATACCTTGTGGGGTTTCCTACCAGGGAGAGGTAACATCTCTTTAAAACAACATGGCTCTATTAATCCAGCTTCTGGTAGTTGTTCACACTTCTTCCCAGGAGGGCAGAGGGCTGACTGGTGGCCAGCCTCTGCAAATCACCATGGAAAATCTGTGCAATAGATTGATAACTTGCTAAAGAAGTTACATTAAATTTGACTTGGGCATCAAGTCGGGTTTAATGTAACAATTAGTTTGATACCTTGAAGCACCAACTTTAGTAGTCCCAGTCAGAAGTTAGCATTGCTGAGTCGTCAGCAGGCCTGCTGTAGGAGTGACTTAAATATATTAAAAAGGGAGGTTTGGGCTTGGCCATTAGTTTAAATGGCAAAGTCGAGTTAGCAGTTTAAAACTGATCTGCCAGTCTGCAGTGGCAGACTGGAGGACATGTTTTCTCATTGTCACATCCAAGGTAGCACAATAGGTGCTGCAGCCCTGGTGAGGCACTTTAACTTACAGGCCCTGGGTACCTTTTGTACCAAATACTATGGACCTATAAGTAAGTAAAGTCACACCAATTGGGTATAAGTCAATAGGACATAGACTTTTAAAGGCCAGAACACTTTCACAGAGGTCTGTTTAACAGGCCTCAGTGCACTCTGAGTCGAAAAACCAGCAGCATCAGTCCAAAACTTTGGGGGTGATCACACAAAAAGAGGTGTTTCCTTACACAATTTATCTAATTGAGTCTAAACATGACCTTTCTACCTGTTCCCAGTCAAAAGTTAGCATTTATAAAATGCAATAAAGTAAGACAATGTTATCCTATTGGAGCCCTTACAGGAGTAAAAAGTGAATTTAGGAGTTTTTTACTACCAGGACATGCAAAACTTAAAAATACGCCTACCTTAGGAGTGACATATTTATTAAAAAGGAAGGTTTAGGTCTGGCAAAAGGTTTATTTTGATGCACTACTGGGTGCAGAGGCAATCCTGAGACATTTTTTAAAGTGCTACTGTAGTGGGTAGTACACATGGTGCTGCAGGCCCACCAGTAGCATTTAATTTACAGGCCCTAGGTACCATGTAGTACCATATACTAGGGACCTATAAGTAAATTAAATGTGGCAATTTTACCATGTTTTATGGAGAGAACATAAATATATTAGCATTGGGTAGCAGTGGTAAAATGCACAGACTCCTAATGTCAACAAAAAAGAATTTCAGAAAGCAGGCGGGGTGAAGGCAAAATGTTTAGGGGAAGGCCACACCAAGGATGTCAGGTCTAACAAAGTTCTTTGAAATCGGGTCTAAAGAATCAAAAGAATCAGCTTTTAACCATTTGCTGAAAAACATTTGTAGATAAATAGTCTACTTTCTGATTGATACTTCTAACTGCAAATTCAGCTCTTTGTATATGGATCCAGAGCTCTCCCCAAACATTTTCCTCAACTTTGATGAACTTTTGCTCAGATTCTTTTACCAGTGTGCAAGGGCTATGTCTCCTCCCTGAAGGCTATTCAAGACCGCAAAGCGGTATGTCTCCAAACTCCAAAAGAAGACTCACAGCTCAAAGATGAGGGCGCTGACCCATACCCGAACCAAGTCATCGTCGAGATCCAAGTCAAAGTCTAAGCAGAAGCACAAAAAGTCCAAGCAGGATTCCCCAGTACCGCTAGTATCATCCTTGAAAGTCACATGGGAGTCAGGATATCTTGTGGTCTCACTGCCAGTTTCCTGCCTAGTGGCCGATTCTACAGCCAATCCCAATGTACCTGAAGTTTCAGGGCCGTCGGCGAAGTTGGAGCAGGTTGAGACCCTCAGAGAAGACATGTTACATATTTTCTGCACCTTTCTGGCTCACTCTAGTGCTCCTTCAGGCCCCAAGCCTTTTAGGAGGCCTCCAGTTGAAATACTACCGGCACGTCCTCTCTCTGTGACTCCAGAATCCACCTGTGGTTTTGCTCAGATTCCGGAGCCAATCTCCAGTCCAGCACCAAAATCGACGCCCATCCCTGAGACATTGACGCCAGCAAAAGAGGACAATTGTGTCCCTAGTGTTCATCTGACTCTTAGATGAATCCACCTCGAACTCGCCCAAGGTCGCATCTCAAAGTAGTACCTGGCCCCAGTTCATTCCGATTTAGACAGAACTGTGCCTCAGTCTCAGGACCCACACTTCAGTGCTCCACCAACTTTTCACCTTGAACTCTGACCAGAGCCAACCAGCCTTTAGGGATGACAATGATGATGAGGGGAATATTTTTCCCAACATTATGAGGATGATAATTTGTATCTGGATTTACAAGATGCCAGTGGGTTTGACACTTCTTCAGACACCTGGGTTCTCCACCTGGACTACAGATTGAAAACAATGCCTCCTTTGCTGTGGTGGTGAGATCCACAGTGTAGGTTTTGGTCTTGCAGTTGCCCACTATGAAAGCCAAAACCAATCTTAGGTTTTACAACCTGGACAAAATTAATCGGAGCCTTTACTCCCATTTAATGAAGCCCTGACTGACAGCCTTGTGGGCACTTGGTCTAAGCCCTGTTCCTGCCCTCTGGTAAACTGGCAGGTTGCCATATGCCATAGACCGGCAGCAGGCGGCCCTTATTTTTTGACTCAGCACCCTAAACAAAAAGTTTAGTCGTTCAAGCTTCCACCAGTAGGGCAAACCCAAATTCTTTCCCCATGACTCCCCCAACAGAGTCAAAATTACTTGAAACTTTTGGGAAGTGGATGTTTTCCTCAGCCCACCTTTCCCACCTTCACTCAATGCCATCTGCTTGCTGGGAAGCTATACTAATGGGACATGGTTGGCAAAATCTCACTGGCAGTCCCAGGGGAATTTCAGGCCAATTTGACTGAAACCATCCAGGTTGGTCAGGACGCTGCAAAGTACATTAAACTCTCTGAGCTGGATACTACTAACAGCTTGTGGAGAGCAGTTGGGACTTGCATGATGCTTCCATGATATGCTTGCATGCACTCCACGGCCTTCTCTGGAGACATGCAAGCCTCTCTAATGGACATTTTGATGGGTCTCACCTGTTTGGCAAGAAGACGGATTCGGCATTACACAGTATCCTCACCAGTTTTGCGCCTTTTGAAGTTGTGCCAAGGATTGGTGTATCGCTGTCGCCAAGGCCCATCATACCCCGCAACAAGCACTGCAGTACTTTGGGAGTTGGGGCGAAAATCAAACAGGCAATGCCCAGGCCATCAAGGGCTGTGAACTACCCAATCCCCCGCCTTTCCGGCATCCACCACCATATCTCTTTAGGTTGCCCTACAAACTAATTAGTGGCACATAACTATCCTGTAAGAGGTAAGATCAGACACTTTCTCCAGGGATGGCAAAATATCACATCTGACAGTGGGTTCTTCCAGTTTTTTCCAACTTGTCTATCTTGCTCTAAGAAGTGCAAGCTCTTTTGACCGAAGGAGCCATAGAGAGAGTTCCAGTCCAGGAAATAGAGACTGGTTGTTATTCCCATTAATTCATCATGCTGGAGGACAAGGGTTTGTTCCATTTTAGATCTCTGCCCGCTGAATCCCTTTTTGTGGAAGGATAAATTGAAGATGCTCACACTGGCCCACTTTCTGTCTGCCCTGAAATATAGGCGACAGGCTTGTGGCTTTGGATCTGCAGGACGTGTACTTTCATGTACCCATCCTCCAGCCCCACAGATGCTACTTGCAGTTCAAAGTAGGCATTTTAAATTGCCGCGCTCTCTTCGGCCACATCAGTGCCCCTTGAACAGGGTCGTCGTGAGCCCCTCACTTTAGCAGCTACAGCGGGGGTGGGGTTCTTTATGAGCTTTTTGTTGTCTTCAACTAGGCATCAAAAACTCATAATCTGAAAGAGACTATTAGTTATAAATTCCTTACCTTAGAATTACTCCCAGGCGTCAAACTAGATCCGGAGACTTTTTTCCTCAGCAGTACCCATGCGCATCGGTATGTGGCGTCGGTTGACTCCGCGTCTGGCGTCATGGTCGGCGGGATGACTTTGCGGTGCCTACTTAGATGCCGCCCCTGCGCGCTGTTGTCAGTTCTTTCTTTTTCCGCGGTATCCTAGCACAGATTCGGAGACAGCTTGCCCCTAAGTCACTTTTTGACTTAACGTTTTTCGACTTTTGTCGACGTCTTTTTTCGAGTCTTTGACTCCTGGTGCACGAGGGATGTCCCATTTTCGGACCGGCTTCAAGCCTTGCGACTCCTGTCACAAGCTGATGTCTGTGACGGACCCGCATCTCGTGTTTCTCTGGTGCCTGGAGCGCGACCATGACCCGAATTCGGGCTCCGACTGTCGGGCCATGAATCCAAAGTCTCTGCGGGAGTGGTCCCGAAAGCTTTTGGAGGCCCTGCAGTTGGCTCCACGTCGCTCCTGGTCTCGCTCGAGGGGAAGGTCTCGAGACCGGTCACGGAGCCACCACACCTCGTCCAAGTCTTCGCACTCCTGGGGTAAGTCGAAGCACAAGAAGAAGGTGAAGAAGCACCGTCGCTCTTTGCCTTCTCCCTGTCGGTCGGCTGATGCGACGTGGGATCCGGAGCGTCGTCGCTCTAAGGTTCCGTCTCCGGTGCCTGACTCAGGGATGACTCCACGCCTCCCCCCGTTTCCTGGGAGCCAGGGCGTCCCCAGCCCAGCTTTGTACGTTCTACGAGGCCCTCCACCATGTATTTGGGCAGCCCCACTCCGCTGGCGCGCCTTCGGGCCCGCGGAGTCGGTGGGAGAACCTGGGCCTTTGAAGCCGGCAGCTCCGGTGCCGGAGGGCCCCTGTGGATACAGGCTTGGATCCAGATTGATGCCGGTCGACCTTACTCGCCCTTCCCTGGCGCCAATCCCGGCGATAACGCCCCCAGCTTCGGCCGTGCCCCCGGCTGGCGCTGCCCCATCCTCATCCCCGAGATAGACCTGGAGCTGGCCCGACGTCGAATCCGACGCCGGAGGGTACTTTTGTTCTCTTGTTCATCCCAGGTGTTCCCCTTCGCCCTGAAGGTGGTAATGAGGACTGGGAGGGGATGCTGGACCCTTTGACAGGCCAGCTGGAAGAATGGGTCTGGAGAGAGGAATTGGGTGACGCCAGTGGCCTGGACACCTCACCAGACCTTGGCATGCTTTCTCCCCCTACCGTGGCTAAGGAGGAGGGAGCGTCCTATGCAGTGGTGGTGCATAGGGCAGCCGAGGCCTTGGGCCTGGAGCTCCCTACAGTGGACTAACCTCCTGACAGAGGTGCTTAAACGGTCGGCAACTTCCTCTGAACCACTCTTTCCCTTCAATGAAGCCCTCACGGATGTCCTTCTGGGCACTTGGTCCAAGCCCATCACAGGGGCTCCTGTGGAACGGACGATTGCCCGCAGGCTCCGGGCGATCGCATTTTCCTCACCCGACACCCTGTCCCCGAGATCTTGGTGGTCCAAGCTTCTTCTTCCAAGGGCACATTCCCTTCCGCACCCCCAGACAGGGAATCCAAGAAGCTGGATCATCTTGGGAAGCGCATGTTCTCTTCCTCCAGCTTGGCACTGCGGTCCGTGGATACCACGTGCCTCTTGGGCCGATACTCCCTTACAATCTGGGATACGGTTGCCCAGGTGCTGCCTCAGTGCCCAGAGGAGGCTCGGGCTGTTCTTTTCAAAGCTGTGATAGATGGGAGAGACTCAGCAAAATTCACAATTTGCTTCAGCGCTATGCCTGGTTGAGGACGTCTGGTTTTTCGGGGGATGTTCAGTCAACTCTGCTGGATATGCCCTTCGATGGCCGTCGCCTTTTTGGTGACAAGGCAGACTCGGCGCTGGAGCGCTTTAAGGATTCTCTGGCTACGGCCAGATCCTTAGGCATCGCTGCGTCCTTTTATCCACCACAGTGGCTATGAAAGGGGCACACCACCACATCCAACCCAGTCCAGCCACCGGTCCACGCAAGCTGCCCAGCCTCTGCGTGGCCGCAGACGTGTGACCCAGCGACGCAGGTCTTGGAACCAGCGGGCGGGCCAATCCACCCGTCCCCCCCCCCCCTGCAGCAGCCTCCAAACCCTCCTAGTCTGACCTTTTCAGGGCCATCAGCGGCCAGTGGGTGGCAGGATTGGCCATCACCTCCCCCACTGGCAATCCATCACGTCAGACAGGTGGGCTTTGCAGATAGTCCGAAGGGGCTACTCCCTCCCCTTTGAGATCACCCCTCCCTCCATGCCACCGTCTTTCGATCATTTGGCACTTCTCTGCCAGGAAGTTTCAGCTCTCTTGGCCAAGGGAGCTATCGAAAGGGTCCCTGCGCCAGGTTGTGGTTGCTATTCATGCTACTTTCTGGTGCCCAAGAAGGACAAAGGCCTGCATTATACCCTAGACCTTGGGGCCCTCAACTGCTTCCTCTGGAAGGAGAAGTTCAAAAGGCTAAACTTGGCTTAGGTACTATCTTCCCTCGACCCTTGAGACTGGATGGTGGCGTTGGACTTGCAGGACGCCTACTTTCACATCCCCGTCCTGCCAGCCCACAGACGTAACCTACGGTTCACGGTAGGCCACGAGCATTTTCAGTTCACTGTGCTCCCCTTCGGCCTTACCAGTGCCACTCGGGTGTTCACGAGAGTGATGGCGGTGGTCGCAGCTCATCTGCGAAGATCAGGGGTTCCAGTCTTCCCCCCTCTCGACGACTGGATGTTGAAGGCGGGCTCGCCCCAGGCTGTCGTCTCCCACCTCCAGACTACGGTGGACCTCCTGCATTCGCTGGGGTTCACTATCAACGTGCTGAAGTCACACCTGACTCTCTCTCAGTCACTCCCTTTCATCGGAGCTGTTATGGACACAGTGCAGTTTCAGGCCTATCCTCCTGAGCAGCGAGTCTGGGATATTCGGGCTATGATACTGATGTTTCAGCCTCTATCCCGGATTTCGGTGAGAATGACCCTGAGGCTGCTGGGCCTCATGGCCTCCTGCATCCTGCTGGTGGATCATGCCAGATGGCATATGCGGGCTGTGCAGTGGGACCTGAAGGTCCAGTGGGCGCAGCATCAGAGGAATCTGTCGGACTACGTCCAGATGTCGGAGGGAACAGCACAACAACTGCAGTGGTGATTAATGAGCCAGGATTGGGTCAGAGGCAGATCCCTCTCCGTTCCCCAGTCAGACCTCACGGTTGTGACGATGCATCACTCCTGGGATGGGGCGGCCACCTGGGAGAGGCGGAGATCATTGGAGTCTGGTCTCCGGCGGGCATGTATTCACGGACAACAGCACCGCCATGTGGTAGTGCAACAAACAGGGCGGGGTGGGGTCATGGACCCTTTGTCAAGAGGCTCCTCACCTTTGGACATGGCTGGAACATCAGGGCATGACCCTGGTGGTTCAACACCTGGCAGGTTCTCTGAAAGCCAGGGCGGATGAACTCAGCCATATGTGCCTGGTGGATCACGAATGGCGTCTTCACTCCGAGGTGGTGCAAGGTCTCTTTCAGCAGTGGGAAGAGCCTTGGTTAGATCTGTTTGCCACCGAAGAGAACGCGCAATGTCAGCAGTTTTGCGTGTTGGAGTTTCCATGGTGGCACTCGCTCGGCGACGCTTTTCGTCGCGAGTGGAGTTGCGGCCTCCTGTACGCCATTCCGCCTGTACCACTTCTGCCCCGAGTGCTGAAGAAGATCAAGCGCGACCGGACCCAAGTCATTCTTGTGGCAACGGACTGGGCACGAAGAGTCTGGTACCCCGCGCTCCTGAGCATGGCTATCGATCCTCCGATTAGACCGCCCCTTCAGGAGGATCTTCTGTCGCAGCAGATGGGAATGGTCCTCCACCCGAACCTGTCCAGCCTCCACCTCCTTGCTTGGTG
The DNA here is from genome assembly GCA_963921515.1 of Calotriton arnoldi. NCBI lineage: Eukaryota > Metazoa > Chordata > Amphibia > Caudata > Salamandridae > Calotriton > Calotriton arnoldi. The sequence goes on from CAWUFW010000063.1 coordinate 4,774,900, forward strand.
ATTGAGCTGCGACATTTAACAGCTTTTTACCTTCCTCCCGAAGTCTGTAATGTCATCTTGGCAGCCGGGCGTCCCTCCACTAAGACGGTATATGCCTGTCGATGGAACAAGTTTGTGGCATGGTGTATAGCAAAGGCTGTGAATCCCCTTTCTGCCCCTCTTTCTGAGGTTCTTTTGTTCCTTCTCTCTTTGAGCACTCTTAAAGGCTATCTGGCAGCCATTTCTGCTTTTCTTCGGCTACCAGATCAGCCCTGTTTGGTCAAGTCCCCTATTGTAAGTAGGTTCTTTAAAGGCATTATTCATCTCTTTCCTCCATCTCCTTTCATAATGCCTCAGTGGGACTTGAACCTTGTTTTGACTTAACTTATGTGCGCTCCCTTCGAGCCTCTTCACAACTGTCCTCTTGGGCTTCGTGCTCTGAAAACTGCTTTTCTTGCTGCCATCACTTATGCTCGCAGAGTGAGTGAGCTTCAGGCTCTTTCTTCTCGGTACATCCAGACAAAGTGGTGCTTCGAACGAGACCCTTGTCCCTACCTAAAGTTGTCACTCCTTGTCACATCGGACAGACTATCACTCTGCCCACCTATTTCCCGCCTCCGCACCCTTTAAAGGAGGAGGAGAGACTCCAACGTCTGTACCCGAAACGTGCGCTGTCTTTCTACATTGACCGCACAAAGGATTTCCGGGTGGACGATCAACTCTTTGTTGGCTATGTGGGTGCCAAGAAAGGTCGGGCTGTGCAAAGGCGTACCATCTCTCGATGGGTCATCCTTTGTATAAAGATTTGTTACTTTTTAGCTAAAAAGGAACCTCCAGTGGGGCTGCAAGCTCATTCCACTAGAGATACGGCAGCAACCACTGTTTTGTCACGTGGGGTCCCACTCATTGACATCTGCCAGGTGGCCACAAGGTCTTCTATGCACACGTTCACCAGACTTTAATGTCTGGATAGTCCAGTCCAGAGGGATGGCTACTTTTCCCGTTCTGTTCTCCAAGACTTTCTGGTGTGAACTTGGTTTGCAGTCCCTCCTCCGGGGTTGGTATTGCTGGGGTATCTATTCTAAGGTAAGGAATCTATAACTAATAGTCTCTTTCAGATGAACAAGTTACTTACCTTGGGTAACGATTTGTCTGTAAGAGACATATATTAGTTATAGATTCCTTACTGCCCCACCCATCCTCTCCGCTCTGCAAACTGAATTCTATGGATGGGGACTCCCTTGCAGGGCCCTAGTGTGGCGCACCAGTGGTCAGTGTCTTTCATGGCTCTGCGCTTCTGGCGTGGAAAGTCGTGTCAGAACTGACATCAGTGCGCACAAGCGGCGTCTAAATAGGCATCGCGACGTCATCCCGGCGACCACGACTCCGACGACGGACACGGAGTCGACCAACGCCACCTCCCGACGCGCAAGGGTACTGCTGAGGAAAACATTCTCCGGATCCAGTCTGATGCATAGGGGTAATTCTAAGGTAAGTAATCTATAACTAATATATGTCACTTACAGATACTTTGTTACCGAAGGTAAGTAACTTGTTCATTATGACTATAAAGGAATACAGAATCAAAATAAGAACAGGCAGGAGCTAGGAAGAATGAAAGATGGGTAAATAAAAAAGGAAAAGAAGAAAGGAATATTGAATAGAAGGAAGAGTGAAAGGAAGAAAGGATGGATGAATGAGTTGGTGTATGAATGAATGGGTAGAAGGATGAGAGGATGAAAGGATGAGTCAATGGATAGGTTGAAGGATGGCAGAGTAAAGGGATAGATGGGTGAATGAGTGAGTAATTGGATAGGTGGACAGACAGGTGAAAGGATGGCAGAGTAAAAGGAGGGATAGCGGGATCGACGGGTGAGAGGATGGCAGAGTAAAGGGATGGATTGATGGATGGATGACTGGGTGAATTGATGAGTGAATGAATGGCAGAGATGATGGATGAGTGAATTAATGGCAGAGTGGATGGATGGACTGTTGCATAGCAGAGTGGATGAATGGCAGAGTGGATAATAGAAGGTGGATGATTGACTGGCTGGCAAAGTGGATGGATGGATGGCACAGTTGATTGATGGATGGAATGAGGAAAGATTGAAGATGTAGGAAAAAATGAATGGATGACAGTAGGCAATGGTGAAATAGAGTCTATCAGCAGGTTGATGGAAGGGTGAAAGGATAAGTGGATAGATGCCTGGATGGAAGAGACAAAGGAGCTCTTCTCCTGAGGATTGGGTTCACGTGCTTCTCTTGCTTGGTGCTATCAGAGCTTTTGTTCAAAGTGGAGGCTAATTTAATTTTCTGGCTACTCCCTTCCCTCGAGTGTTCACAAAAGTGATGGCGCTGGTTGCAGCTCACCTTCCGAGGTTGGGGATACTAGTTCGACGACTGGCTGTTGTAGGTAGGTTCACCACAATGAGTCATAGACCACCTCCAGAAACAGCGAACCCCCTAACATAGTTCAGGTTCACTATATGTGTGCTAAAGTCACACCTGGCTCCTTCACAAAGGTGCCTTTTCGTTGGAGCCATCCTGAATACGGTGGATTTTCGAGTTTTCCCTCCACCACATCGAGTCCAGGACATTATGATTTCAATGTTTCAGCCTCGGTCTTAGTTCTCAGTGAGAGTGGTTCTCAGACGTCTAGGCCTCTTGGTATCCTGCATCCAACTAGTCAACTATGCCAGACACCATATGCTGGCTGTGCAGTGGAACTTGCAGTCTCAGTAGGCCCAAAACCAGGTGAACCTTTCAGAGTCCGTCCAGGTTTAGTAGGAGACTGCAAAAGACCTGCAGTGGTGGCTCAAGTGGTGGACTGGCGGCAGACCCGTCCACCTGCCTCACCCAGAGCTGACGGTGGTGACAGATGCATCACTGCTGAGATCAGAGGACTCTGGTGGAGATCTGACTCCACATCAATCTGTTGGAATTGCGGACCATTTGACTGGTGCTGAAGGCCTTCCTACCGTCCATCAAGGAGAGGCTGGTTCAGGTTCTCACAGACAACACCACCTCCATGTGATCCTGCAACAAACAAGGCAGGGTGAGTGTTGTGACTTGTCATGGTGCTATGCATCCTCTCCATAGTTCCCAGTTCCCTGCTGCTCAGCCAGTCTGTGTGTGAGGTCACGGAATGTTGATGAGTGCCTGGTTGGTGTGAATGTCAGTTGGTGAGAGTGGGCAGAGAAGTAAGGATGCTGCTTCTAATGGGGCGTTACCGAAAACCTGTAACTAAGTGCTATCTCCTTAAATAAACCCACATTAGTGGTTCCCAAACTTTTGACTCTTGAGGACCCCCAATGAGTAACTACTGGAAACTGGGGACCCCCAAGCAATACTGTTTAAATTTCAAACATTAAAGCAGTAATTTGCCAAAAAAAACACAAACAAGTACACACCAAACAAATACTTGAATTACTAAAGATTTTATTATTTTATATTGAATACATTTGCAAAAATCGAAACTTTTTAATGGGAAGGTTGGTGCTGCATCTCAGCGACTAACCTTTCAATGTTTGGTTTTATTTCGCAGTACAAGGCTCTTGCTTTTGTTAGGGCCGGCCTGGAAACTCAAAGCAGCCCTGGCAAATGTTGTCAGACCAGTCCCTGTACGGTGCACACCATGTGCAGCGAGTGAGCCTGACCACTACAAAAGGGGCTTTGGGGGGCTCTCCCCCAAGAAAATTAGGGAATCAATGGTGCGTTCTTCAATACATTTGTCATTATTTATTGAATTGTGTTAGCTTATCTGAAAGAAACAGATAGTTATAGATTCCTTACCTTAGAATTACCCCCAAGCGTCAGACTGGATCCAGAAAGTTTTTTGTCAGCAGTACCCCTGCGCGTCGGAAGGTGGCGTCGGTCGACTCCGGGTTCGTCGTCGGCGTCGTGGTTGCCGGGATGACGTCGCGGTAGCTACATAGATGCTGCACTCGCGCGCAGACATCAGTTCTTTCTTTTTCCGCGCCAGCAAGCGCAGATCAGGAAAGAGCGGTACCCCCAGTCATTTTTTGACTGAGCTTTTTTCTCGACTTTTGTCGACTTCGTTGTTTTCTGAGTCCATCAACTCCTGGTGCACGAGGGATGCCCGGCTTTAAGGCTTGCGGTTCCTGTTACCGACTGATGTCGGTGACGGATCCACACCGCGTGTGCCTCTACTGCCTGGAGCGCGACCACGACCCCAAGTTGTGCTCCGACTGCCGGACCATGGCCCCGAAGTCTTTGCGGGAGCATTCCCGAAAGCTCCTCGAGGCCCGGCAGTCGGCTCCGCGTCGCTCGAGGTCCCGGTCGTGGAGGAGGTCGAGGGACCGATCGCGGAGCCAACACCATTCTTCGTCGAAGTCTTCGCACTCGGGGTCAGGTAGGTCAAAGCACAAAAAGAAGTCGAAGAAGCATCGTCGCTCTTCGACTTCTCCCCGTCCGTCGGCCGACGCGACGAGGGATGCGGGTGGTGCCTCTCTTGCGCTCCGCGTGCGGAGCCTGTAGGGTCGTCTCCGGGTTTCCTCCCCTTCCCGGGACCGGGAGCGACCCCTGCCCAGCTTCGTCAGTTCTACGAAGCGATGCACGCCATCTTTGGGCAGCCCGACTCTGCCGGCGTGCTTTCGGGCCCCGCGGACTCGGCTAGGGGCCATGGGCCTTTGGTAGCTTCGGCGCCGCAGGATCCCCCTGGATCCAGGCCTGGATCCGGATCGGTGCCGGTCGACCTCGTTACGCCTCCCCCAGCGCCGATTCCACCAGCACTACGTCCGCCACCGGCATCAGCTGTGTCCCCAGCCGACGTCGACCCCGGCCTCCACCTCGAGGTAGACACGGAGTCGGACTGACGCCGCATCCGACGCCGGTGGGTACTTTTGTGCCCCTGTTCTACCCTGGCTCTTTGAGACCGGATTGGCAGCCAGAGGAGGGTGAGGAGGACTGGGAGGGGTCTGGGGACCCTTTGACCGACCAGTTGGTGTACGAACAGGACTGGCGAGAGGAACTGGGGGAAGCCAGTGGTCTGGATACCTCACCAGACCTTAACATGTTGTCTCCTCCTACTGTGGCTACGGAGGAGGGAGCGTCATACGCAGTGGTGTTGCGTAGGGCGGCCGAGGCTCTCCACCTCGAGCTACCTACGGTGGCAGTCAGGACTAACCTCCTGACAGAGGTACTTCAACCGGCAGCGAGCTCTTCGGAGCCCCTGCTGCCATTTAATGAAGCCCTCACAGACATCCTTTTGGGCACGTGGTCCAGGCCCACCACAGGGGCTCCTGTGGACAGGATGATTGCCCAACGCCACCGCCGGGCCCCGGGCGACCCCACTTTCCTCTCCCAACACCCCACCCTTGAGAGCTTGGTGGTCCAAGCCTCCACTTCAAAAGGCGCCTTCCCTACTGCACCACCGGATAGGGAATCCAAAAAGTTGGACCACCTTGGGAAGAAAATGGTTTCTTCCGCCAGCTTGGGTCTGCGGTCGGTAAACACTGCATGTCTGTTGGGCCGTTACACCCAATCTGTTTGGGATACGGTGGCGCAGGTGCTGCCCCAGTGCCCGGCGGAGGCCCGGGCCGTACTCTCCCGTGCAGTTGCCGAGGGGAGAGACACAGCGAAGTAAACCATCCGCTGTGGGCTGGATACCGCCGACGCACTTGGCAGGACGATTTCCACTTTAGTAGCCCTTCGCCGCTACGCCTGGTTGCGTTCGACTGTTTTTTTCGGGGTTGTCCAATCCACCCTTATGGACATGCCCTTTGATGGCCGTCGCCTTTTCGGCGACAAGGCAGACAACGTGCTAGAGCGCTTTAAGGACTCTCGGGCTACAGCCAGGTCCTTGGGCCTCTCCACCACCCGCCCTGCGCAGTCTGCCTTTCGCCCCTTTCGTGGCTACGGAAGGGGTGCCCCGCTACGCCCACCCAGAGCCACAGGCCGGCGCAAGCTGTTCAGCCCCAGCACGGCCGGGGACGTGGGAACCTCCGCCGTGGTTCTGGGGGCCAGCGGGTGGGCCAGTCCACCACAGCCCCCTCTGCAGCAGCCTCCAAACCCTCCTAGTCTGACCTTTCAGGGCCACCAAACGCCATTGGGCGGCAGAATCCGCCATCACCTCCCCCACTGGCGCACCATCACGTCGGACAGGTGGGTTTTGCAAATAGTCTGAAGGGGCTACTCCCTCCCCTTCAAGACTACCCCTCCCTCCATCCTACCCTCAGTACCAACGCATGTCGGAGGATCACCTGGCCCTTCTCCAACAGGAAGTTTCGGCACTCTTGGCCAAGGGTGCCATCGAGCGCGTTCATGCCCCAGAAGTAGGTCGTGGTTGCTATTCCCACTACTTTCCGGTGCCCAAGAAGGACAAAGGCCCGCGTCCAATTTTGGATCTCAGGAATGTCAACCGCTTCCTCCGGAAGGAGAAGTTCAAAATGTTGACCCTCGTTCAGGTCCTGTCTGCCCTCGACCCTGGAGGCTGGATGGTAGCGTTGGACTTGCAGGACGCTTACTTTCACATCCCCGTCCTGCCGGCCCACCGGCGTTACCTGCGGTTCATGGTAGGCCACGAGCACTTTCAGTTTACTGTGCTCCCCTTTTGCCTTACCAGCGCCCCTCAGGTGTTCACGAAAGTGATGGCGGTGGTCACAGCTCATCTGCGCAGATCAGGGGTTCCAGTGTTCCCCTATCTCGACGACTGGCTGTTGAAGGCAGGCTCACCCCAGGCTGTCGTCTCCCACCTCCAGACTACGGCCGACCTCCTGCATTCGCTGGGGTTCTCCATCAACGTGCCAAAGTCACACCTGACCCCCTCTCAGAAGCTCCTCTTCATCGGAGCGGTTCTGGACTCGATGAAGTTTCGGGTTTATCCTCCCGAACAGCGAGTCCGGGATATTCGGGCTACGATTCCGATCTTTCAGCCTCTATCCCGGGTTTCGTTCAGGATGACCCTGAGGTTGCTGGGCCTCATGGCCTCCTGCATCATGCTGGTAGATCATGCCAGGTGGCATATGCGGGCTCTGCAGTGGGACCTGAAGTTCCAGTGGGCGCAGCATCAGGGGAATCTGTCCGATTGCGTCCAGATCTCGGAGGGCACAGCACACCAATTGCAGTGGTGGCTAACGAACCAGGATTGGGTCGACGGCAGATCTCTCTCCCTTCCTCAACCAGAGTTCACAGTGGTGACCGACGCATCACTTCTGGGATGGGGCGGCCACATGGGGGAGGCGGAGATCAGAGGCCTCTGGTCTCTGGCGGAGTCCGGGCTCCACATCAACCTTCTGGAGCTTCGTGCGATTCGTCTTGCACTCAAGGCATTCCTTCCCTCTGTCCGGGATAGAGTAGTGCAGGTGTTCACGGACAACACCACCTCCATGTGGTACTGCAACAAACAAGGCGGGGTTGGGCCGTGGACCCTATGTCAGGAGGCCCTCCGCCTCTGGAGGACATGGCTGGAACATCAGGGCATTTTCATGGTGGTTCAACACCTGTCAGGTTCCTTGAACGCCAGGATGGACGAACTCAGCCGCAGGTGCATGATGGATCACGATTGGCGTCTTCACTCGGAGGTGGTGCAAGGTCTCTTTCAGCAGTGGGGAGAGCCTTGGTTAGATCTATTCGCCACCAAAGAGAACGCGCAATGTCAGCAATTCTGGCGGCACTCGCTAGGCGACGCTTTTCGTCGCGAGTGGAGTTGTGGTCTTCTATAGGCCTTTCCGCCTATACCACTTCTGCCCAGCGTGCTGACGAAGATCAAGCGCGACCGGGCCCAAGTCATTCTTGTGGCTCCGGATTGGGCACAAAGAGCCTGGTATCCCGAACTGCTCAACATGGCCATCGATCCTCCGATCCGACTGCCTCTTCGGGAGGATCTTCTGTCGCAGCAGCAGGGGACAGTCCTCCACCCGAACCTGTCCAACCTCCACCTCCTTGCATGGAGATTGAGCGGCGGCAGTTGACGTCATTTGACCTGCCTCCCAAAGTCTGTGATGTTATCTTGGCAGCCAGGCGTCCCTCCACTAAGACGGTATACGCCTGCCGATGGAACAAATTTATGGCATGGTGCACAGGAAAGGCTGTGGATCCCCTTTCCGCCCCTCTTTCTGAGGTCCTCTTGTTCCTCCTTTCTTTGGCCCAGCAGGGCTCTGCTCTGGGCACTATCAAGGGCTACGTCTCGGCCATTTCAGCCTTTCTTAGGCTTCCTGATCAGCCTTCTCTTTTCAAGTCCCCTGTTGTAAATAGATTCCTTAAGGGCATTACTCATCTTTTTTCTCCTGTTCCCTTGGTAATGCCTCAGTGGGACTTGAACTTGGTTCTTGCCTACCTTATGTGCGCTCCCTTTGAGCCACTACATAACTGTCCTCTCAGGCTTCTCACTTTGAATATTGCCTTTCTGGTGGCCATCACCTCTGCTCGCAGGGTGAGTGAGCTCCAAGCACTTTCTTCCAAGCCTCCTTTTCTGGCTGTTCATCCGGACAAGGTCGTCGTAAGAACTAGACCTTCCTTTCTTCCCAATGTGGTTACTTCTTTCCACATTGGCCAAACCATCACTTTGCCCACCTTCTTTTCGCCTCCGCATCCTTCAAAAGAGGAAGAGAGGTCCACCGTCTGGATCCAAAACGTGCGCTTTCCTTCTACTTGGATCGCACAAAACAATTCCAGGTGGACGACCAGCTCTTTGTCGGTTACGTGGGCGCTAAGAAAGGTCGGGCCGTGCACAAACGGACCATCTCCAGGTGGGCCGTTCTGTGCATCAAAGCCTGCTATTCTTTGGCAAAGAAGGAGCCTCCAGTGGGGCTGCACGCCCATTCCACCAGGGCGACGGCAGCTACCACTGCTTTGGGACGAGGAGTCCCCCTCAATGACATCTGTCAGGCAGCTACGTGGGCATCATTGCACACGTTCACCAAACACTACTGCCTGGACAGCCAATTCCGTAGAGACGGCTTATTTGGCCGTTCTGTTCTCCAGGACTTTCTGGTGTGAACTTAGTTCGCAGACCCACCTCCGGGGTTGGTATTGCTGGGGTATCTATTCTAAGGTAAGGAATCTATAACTAACTGTTTCTTTCAGATAAACAAGTTACTTACCTTCGGTAACGATATATCTGTAAGAAACATAGATCTGAAAGAGACACGTTAGTGACAGATTCCTTACCTTAGAATATCCCCAGGCGTCAGACTGGATCCGGAAAGTTTTTGCGTAGCAGTACCCTTGCGCATCGGTAGGCGGCGTCGTGCGGCTCCGCGTCCGTCGTCGGCGTCGTGATCGCCGGGATGACGTCGCGGGCAGTACTTAGACGCCGCCCCTGCGCGCTGACGTCAGTTCTTCTTTTTCCGCGCCAGTAAGCGCAGATCCGGGAAGAGCAGTGCCCTAGTCAATTTTTGACTAACTTTTTTGTGAATTTTTTCACTGTTTCTTTCGAGTCTTCATCGACTCCTAGGTGTCAGTAGGGATGCCCGGCTTCAAGCCATGCGACGCCTGTGGTCGCATGATGTCGATCACAGACCCGCATCTGGAGTGTCTCTTCTGTCTCGGCCGAGACCACGACACAAAGTCGTGCCCTGACTGCCCGAAACTTCACCCGAAGGCTTTGCGAGAGCGGTCTCGAAAGCTGCTCGAGGTCCGGCAGTCGGCTCCGCGCCGCACCAAGCCCCGGTCCCGGGAGAGGTCGAGGGGCCGGTCGCGGAGTCCCCGCCGGTCGTCGGAGTCCAAGTCTTCGCGCTCCTCGGGTAAGTCGAAGCACAAAAAGTCGAAGAAGCGTCATCGCTCTAAGACTTCGCCTCGCCGGTCTCGCGACTCGGCTGAGGCCCCAGTCGGCACCGTCCCCGCGGCCCCGGACGTGCCTTTGGAGCCGCCCCCACATTACCCGTCCTTTCCGGGTTCGGGGGCGACTCCGGCCGAAATACAGGAATTCCTGTCGGCCATGGCCCGCCTCTTTGGGCCTCCAGGTCCCTCCGGTGCGCCTTCGGGCCCCGCGGGCCCTGATGGGGTTGCTCCGGCGTCGCCGACGACTCCGGTCCCGGCGCCGCCTGTCCCACCAGCCTTCATCCCGGCTTCGGCTCCGGCCCCGGCCTCGATCCCGGCTCCGGTGGTGCCGCGACCCCCATCGACGCCGGTTGACCTAACCACGCCTCCGCCGACGCCGGTGTCCCCGGTGCCGTTCCTGACGCCGTCCGGGGCTCCGGACGGCGTCGGTCCCCGGCTCTCTCCGGCTCCGGACATGGAGCCGGACCGACGTCGCTCGACGCCGGCGCCGATGAGACCTTGGATCCCAAATGTCCCTCCTCCTCCATATTTTGAACCGGAGGAGGACCAAGAGAGCTGGGAGGGGTCCGAAGACCCTCTCACACAACAGTGTGAGTATGATCAGGACTGGGCTGAGGAACTTGGGGATGCCAGTGGTCTAGACACCTCCCCTGACACTGGCATGCTGTCTCCTCCCGTGGCTACGGAGGAGGGAGCTAATTTCGCAATAGTGTTGCGTAGAGCAGCTGGAGCCTTACATCTCCAATTGCCTACTGTGGCTGTCTGGACTAATCTCCTGACGGAAGTGCTTCAGCCGGCAGCTTCCTCCTCGGAGACTGTGCTGCCGTTTAATGATGCACTCACTGAGGTTCTTTTGGGCGCCTGGTCCAAGCCCACCACAGGGGCTCCTGTGGATAGGAACGTGGCCCGACGCCATCGCCCTGCTCCGGGCGACCCCTTGTTTCTCTCCCAACATCCCACCCCAGAGAGCTTGGTTGTCCAAGCCTCTGCCTCCCAAACTGCCTTCCCTACCGCCCCTCCGGATAGGGAATCCAAACGCCTGGACCAATTTGGGAAGAAGGCATTTTCTTCCTCCAGTGCTGGCTTGCGGTCCGTCAACACCGCTTGCCTTTTGGGCCGATATACCCACTCCCTGTGGGATTAGGTGGCGGCTGTTTTGCCGCAGTGTTCTGAGGAGGTCCAGACGCTGCTTACCCGCGCCATTGCGGAAGGAAGAGATGCGGCTAAATACACCATACGTTGTGGCCTTGATACCGCCGACTCGCTGGGCAGATCGCTTGCAACGACGGTGGCGCTACGTCGCCACGCCTGGCTGAGAACAACTGGTTTCTCGGGTGATGTCCAGAATACACTCATGGACATGCCCTTTGATGGAGTCGGTCTTTTTGGTTCAAAAGCAGACCATGCGCTGGAGCGTTTTAAAGACTCACAGGCTACTGCCAAGTCCCTGGGCCTTTCTGTTGTACGCTCTCCGCTCACCTCTGCTTTTCGCCCCTTTCGTGGCCACGGAAGGGGCGCCCAGTCACGTCAGCTGCCCAGCCACCGGCCCGCGCAGCAAGCGTCTTCGCGTGGCCGAGGACGTGGATACCGCCGTGGCGGTTCGGGCAACCAGCGTGCGGGTCAGGCCACTACCTCCAACCCGTCCGCGGCCTCCGAGCCCTCCTAGTCCTTCCTTTCAGGTGCACAGCACGCCAGTAGGGGGCAGGGTCCGCCATCACCTTCACCACTGGCGTCCCATCACCTCGGACAGGTGGGTCTTGGACACTGTCCGAAGGGGCTACTCCCTCCCCTTCGAGACCACCCCCCCAGCCATGCCACCTCAATTCCACCGCATGTCAGGGGATCACTTGGTGCTTCTGCAGAAGGAAGTCACGGCCCTCTTGGCCAAGAGGGCCATCGAGCGTGTTCCAACCCCAGAAGTAGGGCGTGGTTGCTACTCGCACTACTTTCTGGTGCCCAAGAAGGACAAGGAGGACATGCGTCCTATCTTGGACCTCCGGAACGTCAATCGCTTCCTCCGGAAGGAGAAGTTCAAGATGCTCACCCTAGCTCAGGTCTTGACTGCCCTCGACCCTGGAGACTGGTTGGTAGCGTTGGACTTGCAGGACGCTTATTTCCACATCCCCGTCCTGCCGGCCCACCGGCGTTACCTACGGTTCACGGTAGGCCTCGAGCATTTTCAGTTCACCGTGCTCCCCTTTGGCCTTACAAGTGCCCCTCGGGTGTTTACGAAAGTGATGGCGGTGGTCGCAGCTCATCTGCCCTACCTTGACGACTGGCTGCTGAAGGCGGGCTCGTCCCAGGCAGTCGTCTCCCACCTCCAGACTACGGCCGAACTCCTGCACTCGCTGGGGTTCTCCATCAATGTGCCGAAGTCGCATCTGATTCCTTCTCCACAGCTCCTTTTCATCGGAGCAGTTCTGGACACGACGCAGTTTCGGGCCTATCCTCCCGAACGGCGAGTCCGGGATATTCAGGCTATGATTCCAATCTTTCAGCCTTTATCCTGGGTTTCGGTACGGATGACCCTGAGGCTGCTGGGCCTCATGGCCTCCTGCATCCTGCTAGTCGATCATGCCAGATGGCATATGCGGGCTCTGCAGTGGGACCTGAAGTTCCAGTGGGCGCAGCACCAGGGCACCCTGTCCGATCACGTCCAGATCTCGGAGGGGGCTGCAAAACAGTTGCAGTGGTGGCTCTCGAACCGGCAATGGGTCATGGGCAGATCCCTCTCCCTTCCCCAGCCAGAGCACACAGTTGTGACGGACGCGTCCCTTCTGGGATGGGGCGGTCACATGGGAGAGGCGGAGATCAGAGGCCTCTGGTCTCCGGCGGAGTCCCGGCTCCATATCAACCTTCTGGAGCTCCGGGCGATCCGACTTGCACTCAAGGCATTCCTTCCCTCTGTCAAAGGGAAGGTAGTGCAGGTGTTCACAGACAACACCACCGGCATGTGGTAATGCAACAAACATGGCGGGGTGGGGTCGTGGACCCTCTGTCAAGAGGCTCTGCGCCTCTGGACATGGCTGGAACATCAGGGCATGTTCCTGATGGTTCAACACCTGGCAGGTTCCCTGAACGCCAGGGCGGACGAACTCAGCCTCAGGTGCATGATGGATCACGAATGGCGTCTTCACTCGGAAGTGGCGCAAGGTCTCTTTCTGCAGTGGGGATAACCTTGGTTAGATCTATTCGCCACCGACGAGAACGCGCAATGTCATCAGTTCTGCGCGTTGGAATTTCCAAGGCGGCACTCGCTCGGCGACGCTTTTCGTCGCGAGTGGAGTTGCGGTCTGTTGTACGCCTTTCCGCCTATACCACTTCTACCCAGAGTGTTGAAGAAGATTCGGCGCGACCGGGCCCAAGTCATCCTTGTGGCTCCGGACTGGGCTCGAAGAGTTTGGTATCCCGAGCTACTCAGTATGAGCGTCGATCCCCCGATCCGTCTGCCTCTTCGGGAGGATCTTCTGTCGCAGCAGCAGGGGACGGTCCTCCACCCGAACCTGTCCAGCCTCCACCTGCTTGCGTGGAGATTGAGCGGCGGCAGTTGATTCCTTTCGACTCTGCCTCCCGAAGTTTGTGATGTCATTCTGGCAGCCAGGCGTCCCTCCACTAAGGTGGTATACGCCTGCAGGTGGAACAAGTTTGTGGCATGGTGCACAGCAAAGGCTGTGAATCCCTCTCTGCCCCTCTTTCTGAGGTTCTTCTGTTCCTTCTTTCACTGGCCCAACAGGGTTCTGCCCTGGGTACCATCAAGGGCTATCTTTGTGCCATTTCGGCCTTTCTCAGGCTTCCTGATCAGCCCTCCCTTTTCAAGTCCCCTGTTGTTAACAGGTTTCTAAAAGGCATTACACACCTCTTCCCTCCTGTTCCGTTTGTGATGCCTCAGTGGGACTTGAACTTGGTTCTTACCTTCTCATGTGCGCTCCCTTTGAGCCTCTACATAACTGTCCTCTTCGTCTTCTGACTCTGAAGACAGCCTTTCTGGTGGCCATCACCTCCGCTCGGCGGGTGAGTGAGCTCCAGGCTCTATCATGCAAAGCTCCCTTTCTGTCTGTCCATCCAGACAAGGTTGTTCTTAGGACGTGTCCGTCCTTCTTGCCAAAGGTGGTTACTGCCTTCCACATTGGGCAGACCATCACTTTGCCCACCTTCTTTCCGCCTCCACATCCTTCCAGAGAGGAAGAGAGGCTCCACCGTCTGGACCCAAAACGTGCGCTTTCCTTTTATATCAACCGCACACAACACTTCTGGGTGGATGACCAGCTCTTTGTTGGCTACGTGGGCGCCAAAAAAGGTCGGGCGGTGCACAAGAGAACCATCTCCCGCTGGGTAACCTTGTGTATCAAAGCCTGCTATTCTTTGGCTAAGAAGGAGCCTCCTGTTGGGCTGTGTGCCCATTCAACCAGGGCAACGGCTGCTACCACGGCCTTGGGCTGCGGTGTTCCGCTGCAGGATATATGTCAGGCAGCTACGTGGGCCTCGCTGCACACGTTTACCAAGCATTACTGCCTTGACAGCCAGGTCCGGAGGGACGGCTTCTTTGGCCGTTCTGTCCTCCGGGACTTCCTTGTCTGATCTTTGTTCGCAGACCCATCACCGGGGTTGGTATTGCTGGGGTATCTATTCTAAGGTAAGGAATCTGTCACTAACGTGTCTCTTTCAGATGCACAAGTTACTAACTTGTGTAACGATATATCTGTAAGAGACAGTAGTTAGTGACAGATTCCTTACCGCCCCAACCATCCTCCCCGTTCTGCGAACTGATTTCTAGGGTTAAGGACATCCCTTTCAGGGCCCTAGTATTTTTCAGACACCTATGTCAGCTTCTTGCATGGCTCTGCGTTCCTGGCGCGGAAAGTCGTGTACAGAACTGACGTCAGCGCGCAGGGGCGGCGTCTAAGTACTGCCCGCGACGTCATCCCGGCGATCACGACGACGGACGCGGAGCCGCACGACGCCGCCTACCGACGCGCAAGGGTACTGCTACGCAAAAACTTTCCGGATCCAGTCTGACGCCTGGGGATATTCTAAGGTAAGGAATCTGTCACTAACTACTGTCTCTTACAGATATATCATTACACAAGTTAGTAACTTGTGCGTTAGTTATAGATTCCTTACCGCCCCACCCATCCTCCCCGTTCTGCGAACTGACTTCTAGGGTTTATTTATTTATTTATTTATATAGCGCTACATTCATCCCAACGGGATATCACGGCGCTGAGGAGGCGAGATCTGGTGCTGAAAAGAAGGACAGGAGGAAGTAAGGATCTGCTTAGGTGGGAAATAAATGTGTTTTTAATTTTTTTCTGAAGGTATTATAGTCATTGATGAGTCGAAGCTCGACTGGCAAGCCCGTTCCAGTGTAAGGCCGCGAGGTGCGAGAAGGAGCGTCCCCTGGTTTTAGCCTTTTTGATCCTTTTTGATTCTGCAAGCGCAAGATGCTGTGACCGTAAGCATCTGGGAGGGGTGTAGAATCGGATTTTATCTTGGAGAATTTTGGGACCAATGCGGTGTAGTGCCTTAAAGGTATGCCCCAGGAGCTTGAATCGTGCTCTTTGGCGCACCGGCAGCCAATGAAGTTGTTTCATGTATTCAGTAGCTGAGCTTAGTCTGCCCTTATTGCAGACCAATTTAGCTGCAGCGTTTTGTACTACCTGGAGACGTTTAAACAGGTAGTCTGGCATGCCCACAAACAGGGCATTACCGTAGTCCATTCTGCTAACAAGCAATGCTTGGGTAACTGTCCTCCTATCTTCCAAAGGGATCCAGGGAAAAAGCCTTTTAGGAGTTTTAGCAAGGCAAAACTTTTCCCGCAGAGGATCCGTACGTGATCCTGCATGGATAGTTTGTCATCCATGAGGACGCCCAAGTTCTTAGCACACCTCTTGGGCTCTGGAGCGTGTCCTAAAGAGTGGGGCCACCATGAAGCGTCCCAAATGTGGTGGGCTCCACCGAAAAGCAGGATCTCAGATTTGTCTGCATTAAGCTTGAGACAGTGATCGGACATCCAGGCTGCCATTTCAGTAAGGCAGTTGTTAAGCTTGGTCCTTGTGCTCACGTGGTCATTACCAATGGCTATTGTTAATTGCGTATCATCCGCATATGAGCAAATATCGAAGCCCCATTTAGAGCCAATTTTTGCCAGTGGTGAAACATAAGCATTAAAAAGGGTGGGGCTAAGAGAAGCTCCCTGGGGGACACCACAACTCAGAGTTTTTGGTTTGGAAGAAAAAGCGCCCAGTTGTACTGTGTGTTTCCTGTTGCTGAGGAAGGAATTGAGCCTTTGGAGTGCTTTGGCATGTATTCCTTTTCCGTGGAGGTTGCGAAGTAAGAGCTGATGGGAGACCGTGTCGAATGCTGCCAACAGGTCCAATAGGATCAGGGCAACTACCTTGCCCTGATCCAGAAGTGCTCTTATATTGTCAAACACGGCCAGCAGGGTCGTCTCCGTGCTGTTTGTGGCCCTGAAGCCTGTTTGAGATGGGTCCAGAAGGCCATTAGATTCCAGATAGGCAGACAACTGTCTGTTGATCACTTTCTCCATTACTTTGGAGAGAAATGGGAGTAGAGATATTGGCCTATAGTTTGCTGGATTTGTCACATCTACACCTGCTTTTTTAAGCAGGGGAGTGACTATTGCATGTTTCCAGGCCTCCGGGAATACTGCTGTCTCAAGTGATCTATTGAAGAGCTCCGTAACATAGGGGCAGAGGGTGGGGATAATTTGTGAGAAGACGAAGTGTGGGCAGGGGTCGAGGGGAGAGCCAGACTTGACTTCCCCCATAGTTTTGGCTACTTCATCTTGGGAGAAAGGGATGAAACTGCCCAACTGTGCTGTGGTATTAGGAAAAGGATCCGTGTTTACCCAGCTGTTGGAGTCAGTTGGGTCATTTGTGTTAAAAGATGAGTAGATAGAATTTATTTTGTCTATAAAGAAATCACTGATCATTTCACAGCAGTCTGGGGAGGGATGTAAAGTTTGCGACATGCATGCGGGTTTGCATAAGTCGTGTATGATTTTATACAATTCTTTCGCTGAATTCTTGCTTTCAGTTATTCTGTGTGCGAAGTAGGTGCGTTTCGCTCCTTTGATGGCATTGTGGTATTTCTTGAGCAAGGACATCCTTTCAGGGCCCTAGTTTTGTGCACCAGTGGTCAGTGTCTTGCATGGCTCTGTGCTTCTGGCGTGGAAAATCGTGTACAGAACTGACGTCAGCGCGCGAGGGCCGCGTCTGTAGCTACCGCAACGTCATCCCGGCGACCACGACGCCGAGGACAAACGCGGAGTCGACCTACGCCACCTTCTGGCGCGCGGGGGTACTGCTGATGAAAAACTTTCCGGATCCAGTCTGACGCCTGGGGGTAATTCTAAGGTAAGGAATCTATAACTAACCTGTTTCTTACAGATATATCGTTACCGAGGTAAGTAACTTGTTCTTCAAGCATAGTAAATTATGACCTTAATGTGCACCAGGATTCGACAATCTTTGTTGGGGCTCTTCAATGATTCCCTCACTATCACCCTCCAACAGTGCCTCTTATCTCTTCATATCCCCATTGTCACATATATTTCATTTGTTTTATAACACCTCTCATACCAGTGTAGAGTGTCAGAGCACTTTACATCACACCCATACAGAGACAATAAATCATACGTGTGTAAATCAGTGTTTAGAAAATGTTATGTAAGGCATTGGGGACTACAAGGTGTAGGACTCGCATGTCATCCATACTGGTAGGCATTTTTTAAGAGTGGAGAAGCATAAACTAAGGATTCAGAATATAACACAGTGGTTAGCATTGACTTTAATAATATGAATCTATTTCTACCCAAACAGAGATTTTTTAGCAGCATCAGGATAATGAAAAACTGGGGAAAAAACATAACTACAAACTTGTACCATGCAGTTTGCATGCAGCTCTTTTATGGCAATACATAGTTAACTGTGCTATAATACGATTGTAACTTATGAACTGCACAATAACAATAGAATCTCTGTGACAAAAGAAGTAACCCACTGTGCTATGCTCATAAAATACAGTTTTTTTAAATGCATGCTACATGTGCTTTGCAGCAGGCATATTAACCCTCTGCGCTACCTTAAATGAGTCAAAGTTGCCACTGGACAAAACTCTCATCTCTCTCCAGCAGATACTTTAATCACTAGAATTATCCTGACCCTATTTTTGCTGCCTGAAAACTGTTGATTATAGAAGGAACTTTGCAGTGCTTTTTAAAACTGCTGCCTGCAGACCCCCTGGGAATGTGTTATGGACCCCTGGAGGTCCACGGACCACAGTTTGGGAACCACTGACCTACATCATATAGCCTAGAAATGATCCATCATTGTTTGAAAAAGTGAGATCCTGGGTCCTGTGCCAGGAGGTGCTTTGCCTCTGGAGCTGGCAGGGGTGACAGGGCATTTCCCTGGTCATGATCCACCTGGCAGGATCTTTGAATGCCAGGAGGACAAACTCAGCCGGCAGTGCCTGGCAGATCATAAATGGTATTTACAATTCGAGGTGGCACTGGATATCTTCTGGGAGAACCTTGGTTAAATCTTTTCAACACCACAGAGATTGGGCAATGTCTAAACTTTCATGTGCTGGAATTTCGAAGAGGGCTCTCTCTAGGTATCACATTTCTGATAAAGTGGATCACGTTACTCCTGTATACCTTTCCTTTGCTACCACTCCTTCCCCGAGTTCTGAAGAAGATAAGGAAAGACTGGGCCCAGGTCATCCTAGTGGCTCTGGATTGGGACTGGAGAGTGAGAGTGTGGTACCCGGAACTTCTGGGCATGAGCATCTGTCCTCCGATCAGGCTGCCGCTTCCGGAGGACGTCCTATTGCAGCAGCAGGGCAGGGTCCTGCACCCAAACCTGCTTAATTCACATCTCCATGTGTGGAGATTGAGTGGTGACAGTTGACAGCATTTGATCTTCCTCCTGAAGTTGTGGATATCACCCTGGCTGCCAGGCGTCCTTCTACTCAGCCTGTCTACGCCGGACGCTGAGACAAGTTTGTGGCCTGGTGTGGCACCCACAGTACTGATCCATTGCAGGCCAAACTGTCAGATATTCTATTGTTCGTTTTGTCTCTAGCCCAGCAAGGACTTCCATTGTGCACTTGTAAAGGTTTACTGCCGGCCCTTTGGTTTTTTTAATGTTTAATGGACAACCGTCCCTGATTAACTCAACCATTGTGATGAGATTTTCTGAAAGATTTAACTCATTAATTTTTGTCTAAACACTTTGTGATGCCTCAATAGAATCTTATTTTGTCTCCTGACTTTGAAGACACTGTTTCTGGTTATGTTGACCAGTGCTCATCGCGTGAGCGAAATTCCAAGATCTCTTGGTGTAGCCACCCTATACCATTTTTTCCAGATAATCTGGTACTGCGGACTAAGGAGGCTTTTTTGCCTAAAGTTGTTACAGCTTTTCACGTTGGACATTCCATCACTGTCCCTTCTCTTTTTTGCCCTGCCTCACCCCTTGAAAGACGAGAAGAGACTCGATCGGCTGGACCTTAAAAGAGTTTTGAGTTTGTGCATCAGTCGCACACAAAAGCTATTGGGTGGACAATCAACCCTTTGTAGGATTCTCTGAGGCAATGAAAGGCAAGTCAATGCATAAGCAAACTCAGTCATGGTGGATAGGCCTCTGCATCAAGATCTGCTATACACTGGCCAAGAAAAGCCCCCTGAAGGATTGAGTGCCCATTCCACCAGGGCCAAGGCTGCCCTGGTAAAATGCCTGCGGTAACTGCACTGGCGAATAGATTGCTTATTCTTGACATCTGTTAGGATGTGACGAGGACGTCGGTGCATACGTTTCACACAGAACTACTGCCTTGACAGCCAGGACCATAGGGAAAGGCATTTCGCTCGTTCAATTCTGCAGGACTTTTTGACTGGAGCCATTTCAAAGACCCACCACCTTAGGAGGTACTGCTTTGATATCTGTTCTAAAGGGGCGGAACAGGCAGTTAGAATTATCAATCAGAAGAACAAGTTACTTACCTTCAGTAATGCCCATTCTAGGGGTTACTCTTTCTATCTGTAGATTCCTCACCCCCCTTTCACATCCCTGTTCTGTGAGCTGATCTCCTTTTCAATCTAAAAAGCTCCTTATCTAGGAATCTGTACGCTGGTAATGACTGATTATTGATTGGTTCTGCTTACAAGCGTGTGGATACAATCAAGAAAAAAACTGGAGTCAGCACAAAGATGCCGTTTATGTGCAGTTCTATTTGTCACTTCCACGGCAGAGTGAAGTTGATGCGGAGCTGCAGGATGCCACCCTCCAGAGCGCTGGGGACATTCTAATATGAGGAATCTGTGGTTAGATAGAGTATCCATCACCAGAAAGAGCGTTAACGAAAGTAAGTAACTTGTTGTTGGTACACGCCTGAGAGCTGAGTGGATCCAGCGGCCCTATCTGTGAAAATGTAATCTCCTGGTATACGAGAGTGTCTATAATGCAGAGAACATTTTTATCACTGCAAATTTAATTCCCTGAACTGTTGAACTGCCAAATTGTGGATATTGGTCTATGTCACTGCCTCTCCCAGTAAAGAATAGAGGTTCAATCTGCTGAAGTTGGTTTATTCTAAATAATTGTGTAAGGCCAAAGTTAAAGTCCTTGAGAGACCCCCTCCGACATCTATCTGCTAGCGTTAATTTGCATGTTATCTTTCTTGGTTCCCACTAGCCATTTTTTTTAGGACTGTAACCTTTTCTTTTTTCTTTTAGCTAATGTTAATTTCCCTTGAAAGGCTACAATAAAGGGAGGAGATGTGATTCCAGCAAATACACCCAAAGCACACACAGAAAATGGTCTCTTTTGGGAATGTTTGATTTAACACCTAAAAACTATTAGAGAAGGTTTAGGACAGTACATAATAACCACATCAGTCTAGGGAGACATGGATGGTCACAGCACTAAACAGTGGCCAAGAATGCAGATCATTATGGCTGCCAGAAGGGGAAGGGGAATGTCAGGTATCTAGGGTATAAGTGGAGGTCAAGAAGAGTTTTCCATAGGTCCCTACAATTCATGTAAGGAACTAGAATTCCAGATGGCATCAAAGAGAAAAGAGGGGGGTGCTCTGTGGAGGCAGGTAGCTCATTTGACCAGAGACTCAGAAGGGTTGGTAGGATTTCAGAGACCACAACCAGATGGGCACTTGCGGTGTTAAAGTGTATGTCACCTCTCAGAAGTTTTCCTTTTTTATTGAAAGATGAGCCCTACATTGGTGAATGGTACTGGCTGCTTTTACACAACTGAACACTAGGGCTTACATTTGGCTTGTGGGGGGCTACCATTGTTGCCTCTATGGTAGACAACAGAGACTCAATCAGAGTTCTGCATGCACAAAAGGCATGTGCCAACCTTCAGAACCTGTGCCATAGGCAGCTCTAAAAGACAGAGGTAGCTAGACTGTAATCCTGGCGTCCATGGATTAAACCCATTAACTGGATACGGCAGAGAGAGGAGCCTGCACACTACTAGAAATCTGCTTTGCTCCCAGAGGACATGCAGAAGGATGGAAGCTTAATGCCCAACCCTCTGATGGGAAACACTCCCATGTCCTCTCAGAGGAGGGTAACAAAGGTATTCCAAAGATGACCCTTTGTGAGGAGAGCAGCAAGTATCCATTTTATTGTTTAATCATTTTAAGAATAACATTAACTATTAACCTATCCACAATATTGTGAAAATAGCATACGGTATAGGTGTAAAATAAAAAGAAGTTGAAAAGGATCCTAAAATATGGACATGCAATCAAACCCTTAAAAGACCTCTACTATTTAGAATGAAAGGGGATGGTTGTCTCATGGAAGTCATATTAAATACATGGCAGACCAACTGGTTAAGCACTTTGTCAGCAATTATTACATTTTTATGATGCATCTTCATTTGCTTTTCTGAAACTGTTTTAACTTGGGTTATGCTTTAGCTACATGATGGTAAACAAAAGCTATGTACATCTCTTTGAGTTCACAAGTGGATTTCTGGTGGGTGGTCTTCTTTGCCCATCATAGTTGACCAACCCTCCCAACTGTAAATGAGTAAAAGGTATGTTACTTGAAGATACTGTGCAACATAAGTCATGCATCCATTAATGGATGATAACCTACGGCTTGAAACTGATAATTTTACCTAATTGGAAAACAGATAAACCTTAAAAGCATAGGTGCAGAAAAACTGTGTTTAGCTGCTTTAGAAAGAGTCGCTCATTGTTCAGTCTGCCTGCAATGAAACGTGGACTTTCTGGAGTATTGTAAGGTACAGAATGTCGTATAGGTTAATATTACAACATAGAAAGGTAATGCAAGATATTTTCTTAAAAACAGATATTGCTTCAGTTTTTTATTTACCCATCTTTCCTCTCCCTCCGTACCATGTCTTCCATTTTAAGTGCTATATAAACAAATTGCTTACATTAAATAGTCCAACATTTAGATTTTCTATCTTTATTACTATTTATTTTCATGAAATCTTGAACAGTGTTTGATATAAATTACAAAATAGGTTTTGATATTTCAAATTCGAAATTTAGGTGTATGCTAACTGAATTAGCAGTCTGTTTACATTTTTACCTTTACAGCCTGCCTCTTTCTGTGCCTCCTATGTCTGTGCCCTGTTTGTTGTGCAGTTACACCATAAAATAGCAGCATCATAAGCTTGGGGAATAGAAAGCATCACAGAAAGAGGCAGGCTGCACAGCGATATGGCACAAACAATCTGTGTATGTTTTTGTTTGTAGGAGTTAGCACTTTAAAGCCAGGTGTATTGTTTTTGCCAATCCTTTTTAGGCTGCCAGTGCTGCTGATGTCTCAACAATGCGATTTGTGTAATCATGAGGTGTGCTCTGCCGTATCAGTACTCTCTCTCTGGCTTTGTATCACTGATAGCTACCATTTCTGACTTATGTGGGAAATGTTGTGTAATGAGAAAAAAGCTTTAATCACCCAACTTTGCTCCCTTAAAGATGGTACCTCAAATCCTGTGACAATCACAATGGCTCTGGAATCTGTCATGCCTACAACTGGAGGGAAAGAGATGAAGTGAGGTCATGTCAGGTTTCTGTCTCAGAGCCTGGCTGTAATCTAGAGAGTAGAGAACTTTTACTGAAAATTCTCAAAATTGCTACTTGGGCTTCTGGTCATACCATCACCAAGCTTTTCGGTGTAGATCATTTTACAAGGGCGTGTAATAGGCATGGGAGGGTAGCTCTACAAAGTCGGTCTGTTGACACTTGCTCTGCATTAGCATACCACTCCATCTGACTGACAACTTTGGTATTTGATTGACTTGATTGTCTTCTGTCATGCAGGGTCTGAAGTTAGATAAGCCGTGGGAAATATAATAATTCTCCTCCAAAACATGTCTGGCGCAGAGTGATCCTACCTTCTTAACTTTCACTTTGGTTATATTAAGAAATGGTCTGTCATGCAGCTCTTTTTTCCCCAAAACTTGAATTTTTAGTAGGTAGGACCTGTTATAGATGCAAATTCTGGAATACATTTTGACATTTATGTTAGTATGTGCATGTCATCAGCTCATCCCAAATCCTGTGAACCTCTTGGTGCCTTAGGAAGAGAATAAAGTAATACAGGTGTATAAGCAGGACATATATTTAGGATTCCAATGAGTGTCCAGTGTTAACCTTCACATTAAACTTAATATACATGTTCGAAAATGTGCCACAACTTCAAATAAAGCCTTAACTTGGAGTATATTTAGATATTAAGGACCCTGTTCATCCCACTCTATAGAATAAGAAATGGTAAAAACCAAGAGACATGCAAACAATTTCAAGCTGTTAGATGGAATAAAAAGGCTAAAGGAAATGGTGTTCTGCATCGGATTCTGTATAATCCTTTATATGTGTCCTTCACTCTGTCCGTCTCCTTTCTGGGACCAGGCAACACCCTTTTATGCATCATACCTGGACCTAGCATCTTACTTTATTTGTTCATTTATTGAACGGTTGCCACTAACTTTGACCGTACATAGAAATGCCATAATAGCAACAGGTTTCATGGTACATAGTTTATATATCTCAAAAAAGTTATTTTAAGTGGATAAAATAAAAGGATAGTTTTACTGTTTTTTTAAGTGAGTGGTGGTGCAAGATTTTGCAGATATTACGTACAGTAATATACCTTACATTATTTGTATATACATGGGGACATGGTTGATGCAGAGACGTGACTACATTGACGGGGATGTAGGAAATTGAATTCTGATGGAAGATTAGCAAATCACTGTATTGTGGTTCTGAAGTTATGTTTTTAGAGCAATCTTTAAAGTTGAGAGAGAGGAAGTTAGTGGGGAACGAAAGTCAGTGATGATGTCCAAGGCAATTAAAAGACCAGAAGCTTGCTGTTGCACAGAGATTTTTGAGTATGGCTAAAAGGTTCTGCTTTTTGAGCGACTATTGGGTGGGAATTGGTGCCTAACAAAGATGTTGGCTTGGTAGATATGAGACAGTCTACTCAGGGTTTTGAAGACTAGGACAAGTAGTTTATATAGGGCTCTGTTTTTGGTACATAGCCATTCGATTTGGAACTGACAGTGTAAATTAAGTCAAAAGAATTTGGAACTAGCCAGTCCCCTGACCTTAAACAGCTGCTGAGTAACTTTGAAAGATATTTTGAAGATTTTTATTTTTCACGTGTGGCTTGATTACAAATGATGGTGGTTCCTTGTAAAGAGCTCTTCCACACAGTGGGTTAATTGCTGTGGGCCAGGAGCACACATAAATGGAGTCTTGGCATTCGGCACTCGAACGTCTGTTAGAACTTACTGACCTAATGGGTTGGGAGGCAAAAGTCTGGCGTCATTGCTCATGTCTGCATTTTATATCAGGCACATGATGGGATTAGCACTGGAGAGATGAGACTAAGCAAGAGCATATCGAGGAAAAGGCCTGGCTGTTTTTCAGATGTACCTTCTACCCCTCTTTGAGAGTTTATGGCTATTTTTCATCTTCTGTTTCTTCTCAGGCATGGGTTCCTTGCCCACCCATTGTGGGTTGGTTCGCTCAGAGGTTGGTGATCCCTTGGGATTCTTTCCAGGGATGTTTCCTTCTCTTCTTGCAAGCGCGAATACAATTCCAGACCCTTGGGCGGTTCGTTTCCCTTGTGCAAAAGAGCATATTAAATACGATCTTGGGTGAAGTCAGGATCCTCACTTACGATGTTACCTTGCTTGTTGGTTGGGCACAGGTTGTCCCGCGTCAACGAGAACCTTCTTTTTGATTCTGGCCTCCACTCTTGTTAGGCTGTAGGCACTGCTGCTCCATCAGTTACTTTAGTTCTTTACAATGGTTCTTTGGTTGGACCTTCACTTGTGGCGTTGGTCTTCCCATACTATTTCTCTGTTTTTTTATCCGCTGCTTCCGCCGAGTCCCTTCTCTGTCTGCTATCCCCTCTTTTAAGATGGGGACTAGTTATCTGAATAAGCCTCTCCTGTGTTGACCTTGTTCAACTTGACCCATTTTACAGTCCTCCATAGTAGTCAATATTTCTCTATTCTAGCGGGGTTGTTTCTCCCCTGCTGTTTTCTTTCAATTGTCTCTCGACTGCCTGATCATCACCGTTCAGTCGGTAGTGTTGTTGTCTGTCTACTTACTTTGTTTTCTGGGGTATGTGATTCCTCCCCACCCCACCACCCCCCAATCCCTTTTATACGGAGCAATGTGTCTTGTTGCCAGCTCGCTGTTGTACCATCTTCAGCCCATGACCGATGTTGTGGCCGTTCATTTGTACCCTTCTTAGGCACATTTTATTATAGTGTAAAATTCTGTATGCATTTATGTTTATATATTTATATATATATATATATATATATATATATCTATTTATACCTATCTATTTATACATTTTATAGCTCCTTTTATCAGGTATCTCAATAGTAAGTCATGCTCTCCTGCCTCTCTTAGGGCGGACTGTGTTTTTCCTGGCGTTGTTGCGCTTTTCCCTCATGTCCTCGAGGGGCCTCCACATGTGCGTTGCTTGCACTCGCTACACTACCCCCTCCCCCTCCTGATGATTCTAAGTTGCATAGTCCCAGGGAGCTCTCTTCTCTCTCGATGTGTTCCTCTGACCACGTGTGGTCTGTGGCCATTATTGTTGTTATTGCTTGCATTGCTTACTTCTATGGATAGGAGCTCGGTAGTTTTAGCCATTGTCCTTGGCCTGCCGCCCTGTTCTCTTGGCCCGGTTGACATCACGGGGGCATTGTAGTATGTTTATATGGAGTGGTCTTCCACCTCGTCTTTAGTCTTCTGCTGTGGTTTCTTTTTCCCATGTTTTTGCACAGTTGCGGATTCAGTTCCTTATGGGACTCTCCACTGTGTTTCTGGTGGGATGTTCTCTTCCACACCTCCCTCCCTGGCAGCCGGTCTCTCTTTTCTTCCTATACAGACCAGATAGCTTAGTCGGGGATCTTACTTGGAATCGGTTCGCAGACCATCCTCCAGGATGGTATTGCTTGGGTCTCTCATTCAAAGGGAAGGAATCTGCGGCTAGACATCTCCATCAGATTAATAAGTTATTTACCTTCTGTAACGCCTTATCTGGTAGAGACAAGTTCTAGCTGCAGATTCCTTACCGACCCACCCATCCTCCCTGCTCTGCAAACTTGATTCTCCCTTTCTTCCAATCCCTTATATACACTCTTGTGCCTTTCATTGGTAAAAGAAAAATACTCCTTTTGTCAAAAACACTATTTCCATAGCTGTTTCTATACGTGGCTCCATGTTATAGTGCAGAAAGTGGTTGCGGAAGAAACTGACATCAGCGCATCAGGGGTGGGCTTATATGGACTCTGCCGACATCACATCCGGTGGGCGACGTTGTTACGTAGCCGCTGAACGCCCTCCACCGACGAGCAGAGGTACTGCTGCAGAGAAATGTCCGGATCCAGTCAGGCACCTGGGGATGATTCAAAGGTAAGGAATCTGTGGCTAGATCTTGTCTCTAACAGATAAGGCATTACTGAAGGTAAGTAACGTATTCTTATTGTATTTTCTGTGGATGCACTATTGCCTTGTTCCCTGTTCCTCGTGGAACACCTTCTGTAGGCCTCATAGGTGTTCCTGGGTGTACTTATGGTAGTTTAGTATCCCTTAAAGGGGATTTTCTATTGTACACTGAAACATTGTGCACACAGCTTTTCGCCTTGCCCTTATGCCCTATTAGGATGTTTTCCTCGTTCAGCTCCCTTCTTCCAATGAATATTCCTTCTGCTTCTTATGGCGTTAATCAGTGTTCCTGACACGCTCTTCCTTCCCTAACAGTTTTTTGGGATGGGTGGTATAGTTCCCTCCCGCGGTGTCTTGTGCCCCTATCAATGCGCCTTTCACTGCTTTAGCGGGTTGCTGTTGATATTCCAGATGGGATGGACTGGCCTCTCCTTTCTTGGGCGCCTGTAGTGCTTGTTTTTTTTTTTTAAACACAAAAAATAATAATAAACAGAACTTTATACACATCCAATATAATACTGTACTATATCTATGTATATAGTGAATTATATATACGTCATTTCATTTATGGAACTGGAACGTTTTCTTCCTCCCCTTTTCCTGCTGGTTTGTTTTCGGGTTGTGGCAGTTGCTCTGACTCCTCGTATATATGTATGTGTGTGTATACATATATGTATGTGTGTGTATACATATATCTTTGTACACATTTATATATATATATATATATATATATATACACATATATATATATATATATATATATATACACATATATATATAAATGTCCTTCCTTTCTTACAACTACCAGTGTTCTCTTTTTTCCTACCATGTGACTATCGTTATTGGTAATTCCAGAGGTGCTACCTCATCAAGACAACTGCTGTACTTTGTTGTCTTTGCCGACTTCTTGTTCAAATCTTGCTCCATGCTCTCCCGTATGCATGGGTTCTTGGTTTCCCTTCTTTCTGTTTCTATGAAAGAATTTGGCTAAGATAATGCTTTCCTGTGGCGTGGCGCTGTGGCTCAGTAGAGTCGCCTTCTGTCCTGAGTTCCCCTACTCACGGCCTACCCTGTTCCAGGTTCTGCCGTGCCAGTGTATTCGTTTTAGGTCCATGTTATATGTTGTCTTCGGACACAATTCTCTTCCTCTGCCAGGCGTAAAGCTATATGCTTTTTCTTCTTCTGCTTTTGTTACCTGTGATTCCTACCACAGTTCTTGGGCTGCAGAGCATTTCGTCCTAGCCTTCCTGCCTTAGAGCAGCAGGTCTCTTCTGACTTCTTAGGCTCCAGCTAGACACCGGGTACTTCTAATCAGGGATTTTGATCCAATCAGTTCACAGGTCCTCCCCCGGGGATGTTTTTGACTTGGTATCTAATTTAAAGGTAAGGAATCTGCGGCTAGATGTCTCTATCAGATGAACAAGTTACTTACCTTCGGGTAACGCCTTATCTGGAAGAGACAGGATCTAGTCGCAGATTCCTTACCGACCCACCCATCCTCCCCGCTCTGCGAACTGATTTATTCCTATCTTTCATATCCTGCTTGATATTGGGATATTCCTCTGGCTTGATGTTGGGATACTCCTTCTTGCAGATATGTCTGCATTGACAGTAAGAGAGACAGAGATATCTCTTTATTGGCACACTGTTTCCTTGGCCAGTTTCTGTAAGTGGCTTTGCGTTTTTGGCGTGGAATGTAGACACCGAAGAAACTGGCGTCAGCGCGTCGGTAAGGGGCATATATGGACTCATCCGGTGGTCGACGTCACTATGGAGTCATTCGACGCCCTCTTCTGATGCGCAGAGGTAATGCTGAAAAACGTTCCGGATCCAGTCTAGCGCCTGGGGAGAATTCAAAGGTAAGGAATCTGCGGCTAGATCCTGTCTCTACCCGATAAGGCGTTACCGAAGGTAAGTAACTTGTTCTTCACGGAGGAACTTGTAAAAAAAATTTCCTCAGTTTTTACTATGCAGTTGGGCACTATCAAGAGGTTCACACATCAAGGATGGAGCTATTCCAGTCAAACATAAATTGAGAAGTGTGCCGTTTAGTGGTAGGGGGAAATTGGAAAAGGAGCTGACAGATCTATGCGAGAAAGGTATAATTGAACCTATTGAGTCCTCGTTATGATTGTCACCTTTGGTTGTAGCATGGAAACAAAACAGTGATTTACCAGCATATATGGATCTTTGAAGCTTGAATAAACATATTTGGGTAGACTCACATCCTCTCCCAAAGATCACTGAATTGTTGACCATGATTGGTGGTTCCAAATGGCTTTCAAAACTTGATTTGGCAGCAACCTGTCACCAGGTTTTTTTAAAATACTTTTTTATTGGCATTTATAACATTTACTTTGGTACAATCTGTACATTTTCACAGCCACAGCAGGTACATACTCTTCGGAGTGGAAACAATCAACATTATTTATGGTAATCTTCGGCATTAAGCAAAACAATAATCAATCTCCGAGAGTCAATCTTCCATCAAACAACATTCCCTTGGATTATTACAGCCCCTCTGTCTGTCAACTGTTACTGGCATTTTCCTGCTGCGTCAAGGTGTCCTGTGGGGAGTAGTTGTGTCCGTTGTCTGCACTGTCATTCTAGCATGGTTATGCCCTGTATGTGTCTGCATGTATGTCATAATACAAAACAAAAGAAAACAAATTTAAGGCATCTGCGAAACAATAGATACCAAACTAAAACTTTTAAGTCTACCGGGGGTCCTCTGCCTGCATAGTATGTCACCTTATGTCTTTTTCTTTGGTCGTGGGGGTGGCCCATTCAGTGGGCCGGGGGACTCCAGGGAGGTGGGGAAGAAAAGGAGCACAGGGAGATGGCGGGGTCGGGGGGTGGAAAGAGGAGCCACCTGGGGCATCCCTACGCCATTATGCACCTGGTTCTATCTTCTCAATGTGATCTCTCCAACCCACGGGTGCCCAACAGCAACTGTTCCTGCTCTCGGTTGTTATTTGTCACTCGCGCCACTTCGAGTTCTGAAGTGTCCGTCTGCGGGTCCTGGTCGGTTGAGTTACATGTATCCCACGCCCCCAGTATTTCTGCCCATGGTTCTGCCAAAGGTTTACGCCTTTTCGTTACCTTGTCTTCTCGGATCAAGGCCCTCTCCTCTGACCCAGCAGGAAACATCGTTTTCCCAGTCAGCTATTAGAGGGCTCCTTGCTGCCCTCCATCTAAGGGCGATCATCCGTTTAGCCAGGAGGAAGGCCAGATCCTCAAATCTGTGCCCCAGTCGTTTGGATTTGGGCCTCGGGAAGAGTCCCAGTAAGCACACTTCCGGGTAGCATATCATACTGCGGGCCAAGACCCCATTCACCGTCTCCACAACCGTGGCCCAATACTGCCGGAGTTCCGGACAGGACCACACCATATGATCAAAGTTGGCGTCTACCCATAAACATCTGACACAAGTCTGGTCATCTCTCCCATATACTACGTTCAATTTGTGTGGTATGTCCTATGTATAATATTAAACTGTAGAAGTTTGAAGGTTGCATTCCTTGACGCTTTTTTTGGGCTTCCCGGGGCCTTCTTTCCTTCCTTCTCAGATAGTTGCCTACCCAGTGTGCCCTCCCACCTCTCCTGTATTCGGGGCAAAGGCTGCTGCGACATCTCAGTTATTGCCAGGTATAGCCATTTCACCAGATGCCCCGCAGAGCCCAACGTCACTGTTGCCTGGAGGGCTGCGTGAGTGGCAGGCTCTCTCGTGCTACCTCCCCATAGCGCGGCCAGCACCCCCCTTATCTTATGATAATTCAAAAACTGTCCCGGTGGTAGGTCGTGATATTCCAAAAACTCATCTAGGGGAAGCAGTTCACCATCCTGATAAGTCTTCGACAGACAGGACTCCTGCCTTCTCCCAGCCCTGTAGCTGCCTTTGTGTGAGAGGAGGACCCATTCCCATCTGTGCTATTCCTGTGAGTGGTAGGTCCGGTGCATATAGCGGCGCGTCCGG
Source organism: Calotriton arnoldi (assembly GCA_963921515.1). NCBI lineage: Eukaryota > Metazoa > Chordata > Amphibia > Caudata > Salamandridae > Calotriton > Calotriton arnoldi. The sequence goes on from CAWUFW010000063.1 coordinate 4,805,600, forward strand.
AGCCCTCTTCGTACATCTGTCCCAACACGCCACTGCTACTGTGAGCAGCACGCCCATAGTTTTGATCTTCAGGCGGGGTTGAGCATGCTGGGGAGCAGTGCCCCCCATGAGGTATGGGCCGGCAGCGTCAACGTCTCCAACCCCCTTCCATCTAACCATCTGGCCAGCCACTGGAGCTGCGCCGCCAAATAATAGGCCTCAAAGTCAGGAGTGCCTAGCCCTCCCCCTGTTAAAGGCATTCTTAAAGTCTGCAGAGATGCCTTGTTGCGTCCACCGTCCCACACCAGGTCTCTCAACAGAGCATCCAGGGCCTTAAACCAGCTCCTCGGGATCACCACCAGCAGGTTGACAAAGAAATATAACAGTCTCGGTAGCACCACCATCTTAGATAATGTTACTCTGGCCATAACTGGTAACTTAAGCGAGCGCTAAAGGTCACATTCGCTCGCAGAGCCCTCAAGACACCTCCCAGGTTCCCCTCCAACGAGTCTGTCTGTCGATGGTACACCTGTATTCCCAAATATTTGAAAGAGCCCGGGGTCCACTCTAAATCCATCAGGAGGGCCAGCGGCCTGTCGTGGTCGGGTCTTAGTGGGAATATGCAAGTTTTTTTTATTGACGCACAGTCCTGACTCCTGACAGCTCCGCAAACTCATCCAGTATGTGCAGCACCGCGGGGACCCCGCGGGATCCATTTCGGATATATACCAAGATATCGTCCGCGTATAGCGAAACTATATGCTCAGTCCTGTCAAGCAATACTCCAAGGCTCCTACCCTCCTGCCTAAGCCACTCCTCCAATGGCTCCATTGCCAGGGCAAAGAGCAGCGGTGATGAGGGGCCCCCCTGCTGCGTTCCTCTGTAAATGGGGTATTGGGCAGACACTGTGCTACCCGTACGCACTCTAACCTTGGGGCTCGCATATAAAAGGCGGACCCATTTCAACCAATCGTCTCCCAATCCCATCCTCCCCATCGCCGCTAGTAAGAAGTCCCATCGCAAGGAGTCAAAGGCCTTATCTGAAAGAGACACGTTAGTGACAGATTCCTTACCTTAGAATATCCCCAGGCGTCAGGCTGGATCCGGAAAGTTTTTGCGTAGCAGTACCCTTGCGCGTCGGTAGGCGGCGTCGTGCGGCTCCGCGTCCGTCGTTGGCGTCGTGATCGCCGGGATGACGTCGCGGGCAGTACTTAGACGCCGCCCCTGCGCGCTGACGTCAGTTCTTCTTTTTCCGCGCCAGCAAGCGCAGATCCGGGAAGAGCAGTGCCCTGGTCATTTTTTGACCATACTTTTTGGTGAATTTTTTCACTGTTTTTTCATCTTTCAAGGTGTCGTAGGGATGCCCGGCTTCAAGCGATGCGGCGCCTGTGCGCGGATGATGTCCGTCACCGACCCGCATTGGGAGTGTCTCTTCTGCCTCGGCCGAGGCCACGACACGGAGTCTTGTACCGACTGCCAGGCCCTCAACCCGAAAGCTTTGCGAGAGCGGTCTCGAAAGCTCCTCGAGGCCCGGCATTCGGCTCCGCGGAAGCCCCGGTCGCGTGAGAGGTCCAGGGGTCGATCGCGGAGTCCACACCGGTCGTCGGCGTCGAAGTCTTCTTCGTCCGGTAAGTCCAAACACAAAAAGTCCAAAAAGCATCATCGCTCTAGGACTTCGCCTCGCCGGTCTCGCGACTCGGCTGAGGCCCCTCCCGGCACCGTCCCCGCCCCCGCGGCCCCGGACATGCCTGTGGAGTCGCCCCCGCCATACCCGCCCTTCCCGGGTTCGGGGGCGGATCCGGCCAAAGTGCAGGAATTCCTGACGGCCATGGCCCGCCTCTTCGGGCCTCCAGGCCCCTCCGGTGCGCCTTCGGGCCCCGCGGGCCCTGATGGGGTTGCTCCGGCGTCGCCGACGGCTCCGGCCCCGGCGTCGCCCGTGCCTCCAGCCTCGATCCCGGCTCCGGCTTCGGCCCCGGCCTCGATCCCGGCTCCACAACCCCCATCGACGCCGGTCGACCTAACGACACCTCCGCCGGCGCCGATGTCTCCGGTGCCGTTCTCGGCGCCGCCCTGGGCTCCGGGCGGCGTCGTCCCCCAGTTCCTTCCGGCTCCGGACATGGATCCGGACCCACGTCGCTCGACGCCGGCTCCGGCGCCGATGGGACCTTGGGTCCCAACTGTCCCTCCTCCTCCTTATTTTGAACCAGAGGAGGACCAGTTGGACTGGGAGGGGTCTGATGACCCTCTGACACGACACTGTCAGTACGATGAGGACTGGACAGAGAGTCTAGGGGAGGCCAGTGGTCTGGATACTTCCCCTGACACTGGCATGCTGTCTCCTCCCGTGGCTACGGAGGAGGGAGCCAATTTTGGTACGGTGTTGCGTAGGGCAGCTGGGGCCTTACGTCTCCAACTCCCTACTTTGACGGTCAAGCCTAACATCTTGACAGAGGTGCTTCAGCCGGCAGCCTCCTCTGCGGAGACTGTGCTGCCGTTTAACGACGCCCTCACTGACGTTCTTTTGGGCGCCTGGTCCAAGCCCAACACAGGGGCTCCTGTGGATCGGAACGTGTCACGACGCTATCGCCCAGCTCCGGGCGACCCCTTGTTTCTCTCTGTCCACCCCACTCCTGAGAGCTTGGTTGTCCAAGCCTCCGCTTCCCAAACCGCCTTCCCTACCGCTCCTCCGGATAGGGAATCCAAACGCCTGGATGAGTTTGGGAAGAAAGGTTTTTCTTCCTCCAGTGCTGGCTTGCGGTCCGTTAACACCGCTTGTCTTTTGGGCCGATATACCCACTCCCTGTGGGATTCGGTGGCGGATGTTTTGCCCCAGTGTCCTGAGGAGGTCCAGACACTGCTTTCCCGCGCCATTGCGGAAGGAAGGGATGCGGCTAAATACACAATACGTTGTGGCCTTGACACCGCCGACTCGCTGGGCAGGTCTATTGCAACGACGGTGGCGCTCAGACGCCACGCCTGGCTGAGAACCACTGGTTTTTCCGGGGATGTCCAGAATACTCTCATGGACATGCCCTTTGATGGAGTCGGTCTTTTTGGGTCCAAAGCAGACCATGCGTTGGAGCGCTTTAAGGACTCACGGGCTACTGCCAAGTCCCTGGGCCTTTCTGCTACACGCCCTCCGCTGACTTCTGCTTTTCGCCCCTATCGTGGCCACGGTAGAGGCGCCCCTTCACGTCAGCAGCCCAGCCACCGGCCCGCGCAGCAGGCGTCTTCGCGTGGCCGAGGACGTGGATTCCGCCGTGGCGGATCGGGCAACCAGCGTGCGGGTCAGGCCACCACCTCCAACCCGTCCGTGGCCTCCAAGCCCTCCTAGTCCCTCCTTTCAGGTGCACAGCACGCCAGTAGGGGGCAGGGTCCGCCATCACCTTCCCCACTGGCGTACCATCACCTCGGACAGGTGGGTCTTGGACATTGTCCGAAGGGGCTACTCCTCCCCTTCGAGACCACCCCCCAGCCATGCCACCTCTATTCCACCGCATGTCAGGGGATCACTTGGTGCTTCTACAGAAGGAAGTCACGGCCCTCTTGACCAAGAGGGCCATCGAGCGTGTTCCGACCCCAGAAGTAGGGCGTGGTTGCTACTCCCACTACTTTCTGGTGCCCAAAAGGGACAAGGAGGACATGCGTCCTATCTTGGACCTCCGGAACGTCAATCGCTTCCTCCGGAAGGAGAAGTTCAAGATGCTCACCCTAGCTCAGGTCTTGACTGCCCTCGACCCTGGAGACTGGTTGGTAGCGTTGGACTTGCAGGACGCATATTTCCACATCCCCGTCCTGCCGGCCCACCGGCGTTACCTTCGGTTCACGGTAGGCCCCGAGCATTTTCAGTTCACCGTGCTCCCCTTTGGCCTTACAAGTGCCCCTCGGGTGTTCACGAAAGTGATGGCGGTGGTCGCAGCTCATCTGCGCCGGGCAGGGGTTTCAGTCTTCCCCTACCTCGACGACTGGCTGCTGAAGGCGGGCTCGTCCCAGGCAGTCGTCTCCCACCTCCAGACTACGGCCGAACTCCTGCACTCGCTGGGGTTCTCCATCAATGTGCCGAAGTCGCATCTGGTTCCTTCTCCACAGCTCCTTTTCATCGGAGCAGTTCTGGACACGACGCAGTTTCGGGCCTATCCTCCCGAACGGCGAGTCCGGGATATTCAGGCTATGATTCCGATCTTTCAGCCTTTATCCTGGGTTTCGGTACGGATGACCCTGAGGCTGCTGGGCCTCATGGCCTCCTGCATCCTGCTGGTCAATCATGCCAGATGGCATATGCGGGCTCTGCAGTGGGACCTGAAGTTCCAGTGGGCGCAGCACCAGGGCAACCTGTCCGATCACGTCCAGATCTCGGAGGGGACTGCAAGACAGTTGCAGTGGTGGCTCTCGAACCGGCAATGGGTCATGGGCAGATCCCTCTCCCTTCCCCAGCCAGAGCACACAGTTGTGACGGACGGCGTCCCTTCTGGGATGGGGCGGTCACATGGGAGAGGCGGAGATCAGAGGCCTCTGGTCTCCGGCGGAGTCCCGGCTCCATATCAACATTCTGGAGCTACGGGCGATCCGACTTGCACTCAAGGCATTCCTTCCCTCTGTCAAAGGGAAGGTAGTGCAGGTGTTCACAGACAACACCACCGCCATGTGGTACTGCAACAAACAAGGCGGGGTGGGGTCTTGGACCCTTTGTCAGGAGGCTCTGCGCCTCTGGACATGGCTGGAACATCAGGGCATGTTCCTGATGGTTCAACACCTGGCAGGTTCCCTGAACGCCAGGGCGGACGAACTCAGCCGCAGGTGCATGATGGATCACGAATGGCGTCTTCACTCGGAAGTGGCGCAAGGACTCTTTCTACAATGGGGAGAGCCTTGGTTAGATCTATTCGCCACCGAAGAGAACGCGCAATGTCATCAGTTCTGCGCGTTGGAATTTCCAAGGCGGCACTCGCTCGGCGACGCTTTTCGTCACGAGTGGAGTTGCAGTCTGTTGTACGCTTTTCCGCCTATACCACTTCTACCCAGAGTGTTGAAGAAGATTCGGCACGACCGGGCCCAAGTCATTCTTGTGGCTCCGGACTGGGCTCGAAGAGTTTGGTATCCCGAGCTACTCAATATGAGCGTAGATCCCCCGATCCGTCTGCCTCTTCGGGAGGATCTTCTGTCGCAGCAGCAGGGGACGGTCCTCCACCCGAACCTGTCCAGTCTACACCTGCTTGCGTGGAGATTGAGCGGCGGCAGTTGATTCCTTTCGACTGCCTCCCGAAGTTTGTGATGTAATTCTGGCAGCCAGGCGTCCCTCCACTAAGGTGGTATACGCCTGCAGGTGGAACAAATTTGTGGCATGGTGCACAGCAAAGGCTGTGAATCCCCTCTCTGCCCCTCTTTCTGAGGTCCTTCTGTTCCTTCTTTCTGGCCCAACAGGGTTCTGCCCTGGGTACCATCAAGGGTTATCTTTGTGCTATCTCGGCCTTCCTCAGGCTTCCTGATCAGCCCTCCTTTTCAAGTCCCCTGTTGTTAACAGGTTCTTAAAAGGCATTACTCACCTCTTCCCTCCTGTTCCGTTTGTGATGCCTCAGTGGGACTTGAACTTGGTTCTTACCTTTTTAATGTGCGCTCCCTTTGAGCCTCTACATAACAGTCCTCTTCGTCTTCTGACTCTAAAGACAGCCTTTCTGGTGGCCATCACCTCCGCTCGGCGGGTGAGTGAGCTCCATGCTCTATCTTGCAAACCTCCCTTTCTGTCTGTTCATCCGGACATGGTTGTTCTTCGGACGCGTCCGTCCTTCTTGCCAAAGGTGGTTACTGCTTTCCATATTGGGCAGACCATCACTTTGCCCACCTTCTTTCCGCCTCCGCATCCTTCCAGAGAGGAAGAGAGGCTCCACCGTCTGGACCCAAAACGTGCGCTCTCCTTCTATATTGACCGCACAAAACACTTCCGGGTGGATGACCAGCTCTTTGTTGGCTACGTGGGCGCCAAAAAGGTCGGGCGGTGCACAAGAGGACCATCTCCCGCTGGGTTACCTTGTGCATCAAGACCTGCTATTCTTTGGCTAAGAAGGAGCCTCCTGTTGGGCTGCGGGCCCATTCCACCAGGGCAACGGCTGCTACCACGGCTTTAGGCCGCGGTGTTCCGCTGCCGGTTATTTGTCAGGCAGCTACGTGGGCCTCGCTGCACACGTTTACAAAGCATTACTGCCTTGACAGTCAGGTCCGGAGGGACGGCTTCTTTGGCCGTTCTGTCCTCCAGGACTTCCTTGTCTGATCTTTGTTCGCAGACCCACCACCGGGGTTGGTATTGCTGGGGTATCTATTCTAAGGTAAGGAATCTGTCACTAACGTGTCTCTTTCAGATGCACAAGTTACTAACTTGTGTAACGATATATCTGTAAGAGACAGTAGTTAGTGACAGATTCCTTACCGCCCCACCCATCCTCCCCGTTCTGCGAACTGATTTCTAGGGTTAAGGACATCCCTTTCAGGGCCCTAGTATTTTTCAGACACCTATGTCAGCTTCTTGCATGGCTCTGCGTTCCTGGCGCGGAAAGTCGTGTACAGAACTGACGTCAGCGCGCAGGGGCGGCGTCTAAGTACTGCCCGCGACGTCATCCCGGCGATCACGACGCCGACGACGGACGCGGAGCCGCACGACGCCGCCTACCGACGCGCAAGGGTACTGCTACGCAAAAACTTTCCGGATCCAGCCTGACGCCTGGGGATATTCTAAGGTAAGGAATCTGTCACTAACTACTGTCTCTTACAGATATATCGTTACACAAGTTAGTAACTTGTGCTTCAATACCGCAAGATGCCATTCTGGTAGGCGTAGGCGGCTGCAGTTTTTCAGAGGATTATGTTTTAAATGTTTAAGAACGTCAAAGGTGTGGCTGTTTTTCAAGACGATATCTTGATCTATGGTGCAACGAGAGAAGAGCACAACAATACTTTAACAGACATCTTGAGCATATTGCAGGAAAAGGGTATGGCATTGAAAGTTGAGAAGTGTCAGTTTTTGAGAGACAAGGTAGAATATTTGGGACATGTGCATTCCGAACATGGGGTTGAGCCAAGGCCTGGGCTTGTCAAAGCCTTCATTGATGCTTCTCCAAAAGTTGATAAGACTGGACTTAAGTCCTTTATTGGTTTTTGCTAATTTTATTTGAGGTTCATATCTGACTTTGCATCAAAAGTAAAAACTTAGACTTGTATGTTATCGAAGAATGTTACATTTGTGTGAGACAAGTCTTGTCAAGAGGCTTTGGAATTTATTTAACCCCAATTGGTAGGGTCAAGGATTTTGAAACCGTTTGATCCATGTGTGAAATGAACCATTACTGTTGATGCAAGCAGTTTTGAACTCGGAGCTGTTCTCACCCAAGTAAAAGAGGGGGTTGAAAATACATTGGGTTATGCTTCCAGAGTATTGAGAGGATTTTAAATGAATTTTTCAGTAATTGAAAAAGAATTGTTTGCTTGTTGGTGGGCTATCAGGAAATTTCATCCATACATATGGGGGTAATCATTTTGTGTTGCAAACAGATCACAGCCCACTTGCCTCCATACTTTCAGGGGATAAGATTAAAGATCACACCCAGCGCATCTCTAGGTTTTCCACATAGTTGCTGCAATCTGACTTTGGAGTTTCGTATCTTCCTGGTAACAGAAATATCAAGGCTGAATATTTATCTAGATTTCCGGTCTGGGAGGTGGACACAGAAATAGCGGACGATAAAGAGCAAAAAAGTTGCTTCATAGTGTAAGAAGCTGGTTCTGTATATACTATACCAAAATAAGGTATAGTGTGCACAGAGTCCAGGGGATCCCCAGAGGTATAGCAGAGGCCAAATTAGATAATCACGAACAGCTCTCTTTGTGGTAGTGTGGTCGAGCAGTTAGGCTTATCAGAAGGGTGTGTTAAGCATTTATTGTATTCACACAATCAAGGCTGATGGCACACACTCAGAGACAGAATCCAGACCAATTAGGTAAGTATAAAAAAGGTATACTTATGTTTTATTTTTAGAACCAAGCAGGACTTGGCACAGGTAAGTGAACTATATTCTCAAATGCATGACTTTACAAGGAAATGCAGTTGTGGTTGAATTTGCACTTGTTACAGTTTTGTATTGGCTTTTAAAATACATAAAGATTACTTTGGAATACTTTTAGATTACTTTTGGATTACATTGACTACTTGGGGTAGTTTCAATTGTTTCTCCAACATGGTGGTATCAAACATCTTAAAAGCTTGCTTTACCATCCACAAACCAACGGCTTAGTTGAGCATATGAATCGTGGTTTGGGTAATTGTGTTCAGTAGGCGATTGCTAGTAAATGTGTGATACAAAATGCAGTATGGTCCATGCTATGGTTCTATCGCACCACTCCACATTCATCTACAAAAGTGTCACCTTTTGAATTATCGAGAGGTAGGAAACCATCTTCCAATATTTGTTCGGGTAGATGTCAAAATGGGTAAAGGGTAATGTATTGCAAGATGTGTACAATGTTGTCAGACAAAGTGTTCATGAAGTTCAAATAAAGCAAAAGAAGTATTTTGACTCAAGAAAAGAGTTCCTTCTCATCAACTGGAAGTTGGTGATAAAATATGGGTTAACATTCTTGTTCACACAAAAAAAGGGGAAGTGAAATATACTGATCAACTGATTATTGATAAGGTGTGTGGCAATGCAGTTAGGGTCAATAAGCGGAATTGGTGAAATGTTCGGATAGCGTTTAAATTTAAAAGTACTAGTTTGAAGTGCACTAAAAAGCCCACGATCGACCCCAAAAGGTTGGACGACAAGTATTTCATGACTAACTCAGAAGAGTCAAATTAGAGTTTGCAAGAGAAGTCGGCAGCGAAGGGTGCCTGTCAGGTATCATTGATATTTCACTGCTGTTAGCCTAATACTCTTGTTAATATGTTTTTGATGTAATAATTAGTCTACTAGGCACAATGCAAACTAGTAATTTTATCATTCAGAAATGACCAGATATTGTATTTAGCTGTCTGTATTAATTCACATTGCAGTACATGTTATAATGCATTGTAGGATAAACATAGTGTAATCTTTTGTTGCATATTTGTAGGTAGACTTATAGGTAGGCTTATTTCAGTTTTGTGTTTTAGGTTTATCTCTTTTTGTTTTCATTGTGCTGCATATATTTGATTTATTATTTTTGTTTGAAATTGTAGAGGGAAAGGATAATGTAGTGTTCAATGGCATGATGTCATGATGTTCTGTATTATGATTCATGATGTCTTTATGTTATGTATTGGAATGTTAAGAGTCACTTGACTGAACAACGACAGTTGCCTGTAAATAGTTGCCAGCACAAGATGCTCCTCCAGAGCTATCTCTCTCTTATTGGTGAAATCTCCATAGTTGGAAACTTGACTCAAGTAATTAGTACAATGTCCTTAAAGGGTCCTGTGTTCAGTGTAGCACTTTAAATAGAATTTGTTCTTTGATTGGTAGCCAACACACATTCCTGAGAGGAGGGTGGGCATGATCAAATCGAGGGATTCTTAGGATTAATCTGGCCACAGTATTCTGAATGATTTTACTTTTTCGAAAGAGACAAATCAGACTAAGGAGTTGGCATAATCAAGTCTGCATCTAATAATTGCTAAGATGACTTCTATCACTTTCATTCATGAATGGAATATTTTTCCTCAGGAGTTTTAGGTAGTATGAACAAGTGGCTTTCAGTGATACAGCTTAATTAGTGAGAATCCATTGTTGATCTATCCTGATCCCTAAACTTTTAATAAACTTTACAGGCATTGGAAGGTGACCCAATGTGGTTGGCCATAAGACGTCACGCTATTGAATTTAATGACTGTTAACAGCCATAACCAATGTTTTTTCTGCATTAGGCTTAAGAGAGTTGCTGCCCATCCATTGCCAAATAAGTTTCATACATTGACTAAAGTAGGCCCCGGAGGATATAGCTCCATTGAGACGAACCAGAATCTGCGTGCTGCCAGCATAGATGTTCAGATGAATGTCTTCAAAGTGTAGATGTTTTGCTGCACTAATTTGTAGCGCTCCATATTTTGAAGATGTTTCAGGAGGTCTAAAGGTAGGGAGCCTCATCAACTGGGTGACATAAACCAATCCAGTGCGTTATTATTCATACCCATGGCTTGAAGCTTGAAGTGATAAGGATTTTGTGGTCTTTTGTATCAGATGCCGCTGGCAGATCCTGTAAAATTGAGCCAATTAATTTTCCCTCAATCTGCATTGAGTCTAGGGTCATCAGCAATGACTAAAATAAATTATTCCATACTGTATGATAGATAGAAGCCTGCTTGAATGACCAGCAGTACCTCATTGGATGTCTTATATGTACTTACTTGTGTACCTACTTTCCAAGATGTCATATATGTGCTTGCTTGTATTGCTAATATTTTATCGTGATCTGCACCTGTTTCTTTGTAAGAACAGGATCAATGTTAGTCACTATCAAAGGACTGGGGCCATTGCCTTGTACCCAAGAGGGATCAAGTATTGCTTCAAGGGGTTTTAATGTGTTCCTGTGGCTGAGACGAATATGCCTGTGCATGGTAAATGGGTGGGTGTCCAACTGCATGTGAAACTAGTATCCTCTCTATAAGTTTTGGCCCTTGAGTCACACTAATTTAGCATGATGGCTGGGGCCTAGGCCTGTCTTTGGCAATGAGAGGTCCAGGACCTGTCCGGTGACCTCAAGGGGCACCAAGCATGCCTTCATAGTTGATATTGGACAACAAAACCTATCCTGGGTGCATCACGTAAAGCGGTGGTGGAAGCATATCGTATTGTAAGATTTATAGTACAACCATACCTTTTTCTTTGTGTCAAATAGAGCACAGTCTACTGACCCCTTTTGTGTAAAGTTCTGCTGTTATGTAAAATCCAGACCCTGGTGCTGACATCCCATGTGCATGTCAAGTGTGTGTATATACAGTGGGTGGGTGACACATATGGTAGTATGACTCTCTGTATTGTGATGCCCCTGATTTAGTATGGCATAAGATAGAGAGTGAGAATTGGTTCACGGGACAGTCGAAGTGAATTGCATACATTCCTGTGGGTGGAGGGTGCAGATTCAGTCACTGAAGTGAGAACAGAAACATGGCTGCCTTTAGAAATCCATGAAGCCTTTGTTAGCAAAAGGCTTCTGATCAGTTCCTTCTGCCATTTGATGATGGTAGGGCTGAGAGGTGGGAATCCAGTTTCTGTTGTTCTGTTGTCCCTGATTAATGCTTCAGGAAGGCTGATGACAGCCATGGGCAGAGATTCATTGTTCTCATGTTATTGGTATTTCTTGCTTGGAGATAGCCCCAGTGCTACCTGCTGTGAGAAGTATAACTTACAGATACAAAGGCTGTGTCTGAAGAGCATCCTAGAAAAGAAAGTTGAAAGGGAACCAACCCAAAGTGGTTCTGAAGCATAACACAGTTGACCCAAAAAAGAAGGATCCATACCACCTCGCTTTGTTCCAGTTCCAAGAGTTTATACAGAATATGTTCTGCAGAGTACTATTAAACTCTGTGTGAACAGCACTTTGTCTTACAGCCAGTCTGCCAGAGGTGAGAGCTGTTCCCTATTTACCTAAAGGATAAGCACAGGAGTGGACATTAATTGAGTTATTGTGTCTTTTGGTTGACTGTTGATTTCTGTGCTCTTGCCCATCACACTATCTCCCTGAGAGGCCTGTGATGGCCTGCCATTGCTACCCTGATAGTCACGTGCAGAAAGAGTTCTACAGAGCCATAGTAGGGCAGACCCCAGGACGCCGTAGGTTATTATAGAAAAGTTTCAATCTTTCTGTGCGTTTATACAAATTCCGAGTTACTGCACCTTTTAGAAAAGCATTTTGATGTGTTAAATTTTGCACTATAAATTCTATCTTTATTCTTCATGTTTGCAAACATGCTCTCTCTTTCATGCGAAAGAGTTACACACCAAGGATTTAAGTGGTTTGTGGTAAAAGTGATGGTGTGAACATGTGATATAAGGAATAAAGAACCCCCTGCTGTATGTGATGAGGATATTGCAAGCCACCTTGGAGTTCCATAACCTCAGCCTTCAGCCTTGTACCTCTGTATGATCATTGAACTTTTCAGTGATTTGCAATATCCTTATAATGAATAGTAAGGGGTAACTAACTCTGTATAATAGTTCAGGCTCGGTCTTATTGTTGAAGTGTTTAGAGTTTAGGATTTGATTTAGGCATTTTGGAAAAGGGTTTTAAGCTTCAGTTAAGACTTTAAGGCGTTAGACATCTTGTTTTTAGTCTCATACCTATAGGTTGAAGTTTAGGGAATTAGGCTTAGGTTTAGGAAGGAGGGCTGAATCCATGCCAAAGTTTCAGGATATGCAACACAAAAAGATGATGGACGGAATGTTGACCATTGTCCAACATTCACCCCCAGTCAGGATAGCCTTAGACTATGTAGATATGTTACACTTAAATCTGCTGCATGTAAGTTCATATTACATGGATATCCTAAAACTGGCACGAATTCGGACCTGCGGTGCATAGCCCTGAAATAAGGTATCAAGTTTTCTTCTGCAGATATTCAGGTAGAGATTAGAACACATATATTATCCATTGTATTGACAGATAGAATCCTTGTACGCTATACAAGTATAGTATGCTTATGTTAGTAACAAAATGGAAGCATATTAGGCACCCATTTATGTATTATGTCAAAAATAAAGGTTAAGGAGCTCGATCGCTTCCCTTTAAAGTAGAGCACGTGACAAGATTCGTCTTCCAATTTTCTGCGCTTTTGTCTAATCATGGATATGTCTGCTCACCAGCACAAAACACTGAAAGTGATTACATGATTTAAGTGAAGCATTTCGGGTTTATATTCCTTAGCATCTAGTCTTCTGGATAATGACTGGGTTTCCAGCTTTGGCACAAAGTAAATATCTTTATAATGTATTTGTTGTTTCATAGTATTGATTCTTAGGAGTTAGGTTGTTTTAAGTTATTTTTTTGGCTATCAGCGAGTGCTGGACAGAGAAGTAACAAACCATTATTGATAGAAGTGATCAGTGTTTGTATTTCTTCCAGAAAAGAAAATATTTTTTCCTATCTATCGTTCTGGTCCATAGTAAGTGGTATACCTGTGTCAAATGTGACTTCAGCATCTCTTTCATTTTGTTTCTTACTGTTAGAGTGCGACCAGACAATAATCCTTGGATAAAACTTGGAGTTGCCATGCTGGCCTGCTGCCCTGCTGAACAAAGAGAGCGCACTGGGAATGAAGTGCTGAGTCTCTGCCGCTCGTTGTACAACAAGAAGCACAAACTCTCTGCTGAGGTGAGTCGTGGCTTTGTCTATAATGTGCCAATGCATTTGGGCCATTTTTAACAAGTGTTCCAAGACAAAGTACATTAATAACACTGCTAGCATTTTAATACCATTTGAGAATGGAGCTCACCATTACAACAGATAAGTGTTCTTTCACACGTTGTTATAGCATCTCCATTACTCTGTGTTTGAGAATATAGCCGTACAAAACACAGTTTAGCTGATTCATAAAGCCACTTGCAAGAGTATACCTAGTGCATATTTTCAAATGGTTTTATTTAAGGTTGCACATTTGTCACCTTTAATTCACTCCCAGTATTACCCCATAATGAAGTGATATTATTCATAAGTAAATCACACTCAAGAAGTGATTGGACAAGGGAAGTGGTTTCCCATGCACTCTAAAGTTGGTGGGAATTAATTTTCAGACTCCTCTCACACCCCTTCCTATCCTGGAACTGATTAAAGATTCACTCTGGCGAGAAATATAACATATATTAAATATTCTAAATTCAGCGAATCACATTAAATATATACTGTGCTTTTTAAATATAATAAAATAATGAACACAATTTGCTTATCTTCTGGGGAGGTTTTTTCTCTTCTCACTTTTTGAAGAGATACTTGTACATGACAATATACTGAGCTAGAAGCCCATTTTCCATTGACCGATCTGATTTGGTTGTTTAATTTTCATTTTCTATATTTTTATTTGCATATGGTCACAGAATCTTTGTATGTATAGCCATTTTACAAATTATCTTTATTAAATTAAGCAAAATAACATTTTTACTTACATGGAAATAAGTATTATAAATGGGTGACGTAAGTTATTTGGTGATATATTTCTCGATATGCTGTGCTTTATATGTTAAAAAATGACAATAAGAAATTTGAAAAAATAGTGAAATGTATCTATATCAGGTTTCTTGGTGTCATTACGACATTTTCAGTGAAATATTTTAACCAAGTTTCTAATGGCCTGTTGAAAAGTTAGGGGAGGGAAATAGAGGTAAATTAAAATTACATGGAGTAAAATCAGGATAAAGGAGGTAGAGGAGGAAGACATTTTTTGTTATCTCTCACAGAAAGTAGCAGGAAAGTACAGGGTCTTGAGGAACTACTCCCAACTCCTCATCAACCAACATTTCATGGTTCAGGTAGAAATTCACCCTGAAACGTTTCTTCTCCTGCAACAGTCTCAAACCATAAAATGCTCTCTCTTATAATTTAAGACTTATTTCCTTGCTTAGCATCTTCAAAGGAAAGCTAAAAAACAACAACATTCTAATCATCTACTCTGCCTCTTATCTGTGCTGACTTCAGCCTCTCTCCCCAATGTCCCTCAACGTAGACATGATTTCTGAAAGTTACCTGCACACAAATGTGTTATCGTACATGAAAGACATATAACCATAGAAACATTGTAAGCTTCAATTCTTATATAGTTGTTCAATCCCATATCTAAATTCAGGCCCTATCTTTAACTTACGTACTACTCCATGACTTATATAAAGCACTCTTGTGCGCCTATTCTGTGTGCTGTATTCTAAAAGACTTTGTTACATGCGGATGTATGTTCTTTTATTAGACCATATCAAAATCTTATTGCGTTAACCCATATGTAAATTTAAACTCTGTCTTCAATGCATGTGTTACTTGCTAATTTATGTGAAGCACTCATGTCTGTATTCTGCTTGATTCGATTTCATGTACTTCATTTAAAACACTCTTTTCTCTTCTGTTTGCATTGTCTGATCCATTATCATGTAAAGTGTTCTGATGCCTACCTGAATAGTAGCACTGTTGTTGGATATAAAACAAACCGGAGGAGAAAGGGAATAAAAGAGATGCACACAGTTTCTAATGGATATGTCTGCCCACTGATTACTCTTCTAATGAAATTTTCCAACGAAGTTTACTATCTGGATTTTTGTCCTCTTCCTTTTCTTGCTGTCCGATACCTCAATGTACAGTACTCCATTGTTCTCACCCTGTGTTTTTCTATATATAAATATCTGCACCTTTTACCAGCACAAGCATCCAAAACTGGCCAGACATCCATCGGCAGATCAACACAGGATGTCAACAGAAGTAATAAGACTGCTCAGCCTAGCACACATGGTATCGGTTCTTTTTTTATGTTTGCCGGCGTTGCTAGGATTGAGCTTTTCTTGTTTCTCTCGACTTTCATCAATGTTTTTTGAAAAACTTTCTGTCAGAAAAAATTGTTTGTTTGTAGTGTCCTGTTTCCACCTAATCCTGGGTCGAAGTCAAGCCTGAACTGGCAGAATACAGTCTTGGTGTGTGACACTTGTGGATAGTGCTCGACGTTGGAGTTTGATGCTGATTACTACCCCTCTGGCCAGCAAGAAAATCCAGAAGCACTGAGTTAGTGGGAAGCCAGCACTTTTTTGGGCCACCATATACCAAGATTGATCACATTCTGTATCTAAGGGGTTTGCGTGGGCAAAAAAATGAGAATCTCTTCTTTTCATTTTATTTGTTTTTATATTATTGCATTGATGTTTTCATGTTGTTTTATTAATGAATAACACTATGCAATGCTATACCTTGTAATGAATAAGAACGTTCAAGCAGTTAACGATAGGGAGGGGAAAATATTTGATGACAGATTGAAGACAAAAGAAAAAAAGATATCATTTTGGAACCAGGGTGGATTGGGAAAAGGGATAGACTTCCAGTATTCACTGGCCCTTAATGAAAAGGAACAGAAACAATGCTGTGCAGGACTGCAAGAGTTACCAATATACCGAAAGTCCAAAGAGATATTGGGTTTGGGATATTAAAAGGGTAAGAAATAAGTTAATATGGCTGAATCCACCATGGTGATAATACGAAAAAGCATCAAAACCCTCCTAAAAAGACTGTATTTTAATCTCCTCTGCAGCATGAATCATTGAAGAGATACTGTCAAGACCCTTAGCCGTTTCCAAATGCTACTACTTAAGGCAAAACACCAAGATTGCCACAAGGAATTTACCCCTCTGTGTCTTACCCCAGCAAAATAAATAGTTTCAGTGTGCTATTATAACAGTATTTGCTGTTTTGCCCCTGATGTTATGCCAGCAGCGAGTCTCTTTCAGATAACACTAATGAAGAAGGCCAAACAATTGAAGGATCAGTAGTCTAATTTGGGTCCTGAGCCATACTTTTGATCCTTTATAGGAGGCTTTTGGAGAGGCGGAGGAGTAATTTATTCCATTTTGGTTTGACAGTTCTAAATCTGAAGGATGCACTTTTAAAACGAACTCTCGATTTCTTGTATGTAGCAGCATATAACCTTGATATATCATTATCTCCTTTCTATTTCTGTTGCAAAAATGCTTCTGCTGCAGATGTTGTGAGACCACCTCTAATTCTTTATCTGCATTGTCAGGTATGGAATTGAACTTGAATTGAATGCCTTGCAGCAGGTTTTAAATGTTTTGTCGGTGGGCTCAGAGAACCTAGTGAGTTATCTGAGGGAATGTGTGATTACCATGTAGTTCCAAAGCTTTTTGATCATGTTCGTTGATGCATGGGGTCACTCATCCGGGTGGTCAGGCCAGTATCTTGGACATCAGTCTGCAGGATATTGCCTTGACCTTGAGGTACTGTGCTTGTATAGTAGTTCAGAAGTCTGGTTTTGAATGGAAAAGGCCTTTACATCGAAGCACTGAGACTATTGGTGCCAGCAGGTGCTTATTTTGTGTGTGATCTTCATCCTGATGGTGAAGTTGGTATCTGCATAGAAACATAGGAACCTAAAACTGTTGATGAGTCATTGCATGAAGCAATCTAGGTAAATTGCTGAGAGTCAGCCTGGTTCTTGTTGTTATTTGCTGTCATTGGCACATTTTATCTTTGTACGGTTGAGAAGGTGACTGCGACTTTGGTATCTATATTTGAATTGTGGCTAGGAGGTACTTAAGCTGATCAATGTCATGTCCTGGAAATACCTTCACATACTGCTGACTTCGGTCCTAGACATCCATGATGGCCATTAGAACTCCTGGGGCTTACAGGTACATATTGACAGAATGGAAATTTGGGGTAGGCCCATGGACATGGAGATGGGTTTGGACCTTGAGAAGATCATCTAGAGAAACTGTTCCTCGCTTGGAACAAAAACCATGGTGCCATCAAAGCCGTTCCTGGAGACAAGGATGTTGAACGGGGTTGATGATTTTTTGACGTCTACAATGGGGTAGGAGCAGTGTCTGAGGTCACTGTTGTCAGTGAAATGAATGAATTTTGTATTGTTTAAGTTTCTTTGAAAGTATACACACTAAACAAGCAATAAATATAGAAATATAAATATGGCAGTGAGGCCTAAAATTGTAAACCTTAAGTTAACTTCGGAGACTTCCAATACTAAAAATAGTTGTTAATATGATGTCTCTTAATACAGTATAACCTCCTTGATAGAACCTTCTGAGGTTGACATTGTGTGTTCTTATCTCCCAGAGCTTAATGGCCAAGCTTACAAATTTTGCAATAAGTCAACCCATTTTTGGTGTAGCGCCCTTGAAATAGAATGAAGTTGCTTTTTAGATTGTTCTTGTACCTTCCACCCTGAAGATGGATTCCGGGTACTTATTTCGAGCGTCATGCAAATCTTGGCACAGGCAAAATATATGTTCAATAGACTCCTTGGCTGACCTGCAGATCCTACACACGTTATGTTCCTATATCCCGCATTTCTAGGAGGCATCAAATTGCCTAAAAGAAAGTTTTAAAAGTATAAAATGCAAAAAACCTTCTTTATCCATGTATTTATATTGTAACCTTAAGTTGGTTTTCCTCTTTCCTTCAAAGTAGATCTCAGCGAATCAAAATTAATCAAACCCTGTCTGATATCACTCCAGTATCAACTGAAGTAGCTCAAGGATCCACACTCTCACCCACGCTATTTAATTTGTTCCTGAACCGCTTACCGAAATTCTTACATACTAAAATATACAGTACCACATGTACGCAGATGGCATTCAATTATACTTTAAAATTTCCTCACTAGAAGATATCAAAACTCTTAACTGCGCCCTATTGAAAACCCAACAATGGTTAACCCATTTCACCTTATGCTAAATACACTCGAGACGGAATTTCTCCTGATTCCCCCCCACCCTCCCAACTCCCACAGATGAATGGCTCAAACAGCTTACAGCGCTCCACTGTACCCCACACGTTGTTGAATGTACTTGATCGTTAGGCATTTTATTGGACAAATACCTGAATATGCAAGATTACATCAGTGCAACTACCGGAGGAGAAAACTAAGAAAAACCAAACCATTTTTTACCTCCAAATGACTTTCAGTTGGCAATCCAATCGTTAGTCATCTCCTGCCTAGACTACGAGAGTGCCACCCTTGCAGGGCTACCCAAAGCCAGACTGGCTCCGTTAAGGGCCACACTAAACTCAGCTGCCAGGCTCACCGTGGAATCCAGCAAACACGACCACATTACCCCTGACCTGAAGCATCTCAAATGGTTCCCATTAGAAGCTAGAATTCAGTTTAAGATAGCCTGTATGACCCATAAGGCTCTTCATCACAACACGCCTGTCTATCTGGCTAAAAAACTTGAACTATAGGGAGGGAGTAGCTCTCTAAGAAGCTCTAACTCTCTATTGTTAAAGTCACAGAAGTTCAACAAAAAGAAAACTTATAACCGGTCCTTTTCTGACCTTGCCCCCAGAATATGGAACGCAGTTCCTCCTGAAACTAGATCTAATCCTTCGACTACCTCCTTCAAAAAAATAATTTAAAAAGCTGTTGCTGAATAGATACCTTCAGCATTAGTTACTGATAAGGCCCATGAGTCATGATTTCACTCAGTCGGTCTAGCCTTCCTACATGCATTTCTGTATCCTGGGTATTCAAAGTCATTTGTTTTCATTGTATATATATTTTGATTCTGGCCTATTCTTTTTGCTGATACAACTTATTTGCTACTTATACAACATATGGCTTATGGTATTCTTATTTGTTTATTGCTCGTTTTTTTTTTTTTTTTTTTTTTTTTTGCCGTGTTTAACTGGTTTTGCTATTTGTACAGCGCTCTGCTACCCCAACGAGTCTAGTTCGCACTATAGAAAACATCTTCGATAAATAAATAAAATAATCAAGATATTAACATGCAATGATGCTGGAGAACATATCAAAAAGTACATATATGGAATACCAACTGTTGTGTCAGAAATAATCATTCATGTGTTCATGATTTTCTTGTCTGTTTCTTAAGTGTTTGGACAAATCTTGATTGAAAGACTATATACACATTAGGCAGCTGACATGTGTTTCATCTAATGTAGATTTTTTCAAGGCTCAAATTAGTGCCTACTTTGCAGAAAAACAAAATCACAAGGACATAGTTTACGGACCCAGTAAATGACTATAGTGGTGTTGTCATCTCCTTGTAGGATCTGTGTAGTATGTTACTACTATAAAAAAATTCCAGTGTGTTTTGGACCAGGTTGTTGAGTCGATGGTAAGAATAAATAGGTTATGTTTGCGGAACGCTAAACAAAAGCAAATAGGCATTGTAGTATTCCTCCGCATCAGGTAGGTAATCCCCATAGGAGGGAACACCAGTTCTCAAGCAGACTGACAGATATAGTTTGACATATCATGGCCTTCATATTCCACCTAGTATTTTGGTAACTACCTACCAGATCCTGAGAAATACTGCAGTACTTGCTTGCATTTGTTTGGCGTTCCGCAAACACACCCTATTTATTCTTATGACTACTATAGTCATTTACTAGGTCTGTATTCTCGTTATTTTGTTTTTCTGCACGTTATGCACTGGTCTAACAAACGTGAACCATTATTTCTGGCACAACAATTGATATTCACTATGTGTACTGTTTAATATGTGCTCCCACATCATTGTATCTTTATTGTTATGGTTGAAACCTAATCTGGGTTACAATCAATTCTACACAGTACTTGTAGAGGGTGTAAGATACTGTGGAAGCACAAATGTGCTTTTCCTCACCACAGTTATCTGTGGTATAACACAGGACCCTGACTCTCTTGTTCTTCAGGTGTGTTATTTTATCTGTACCACAGCTACCAAATGTATTTTGCGATTGTAGTCGAAATAAGGTTGTTTTGCTAGGGAGAATCTTTCAACTGTGTAGCTGTAGTGTTTGTACTTTGTAGCTGTAATGTCAGAAATTCTTTTTTACGCGTTTCCTCCCATACCCTTGATTCCTCGGGTTCTGAGGAAGATTCACCAAGACCGGGCCCACGTCATATTGATCACCCCGGATTGGCCGCGAAAGGTGTGGTACACAGACCTCCTTTTCTCTCATCGCACCCTCCGCTCCGTCTTCCTCTCAGGGCAGACCTCCTCTTGCAGTCGCAGGGGCAGGTTCTTCACCCCCACCTCCAGCGCCTGCATCTTCATGTCTGGAGATTGAACGGGGCAACCTGAGCTCTTTCTCTCTCTCACTGGATGTGGTGGATGTTATTTTATCGGCTAGAAGACACTCCACCAAATCTGTCTCTTCTGGTAGGTGGGCCAAGTTTGCTAAGTGGTAGGGAGAGAGATCGATTGATCCTTTGCAGGCCCATTTATCTAATATTCTGAGTTTCTCTCTTTCCCTGGCTCAACGGGGTTGCGCAATAGCTACTGTTAAAGGCTACTTGTCAGCCTTGTCGTCTTTAATTCGTTTACCAGATCAACCTTCCTTATTTGAATCTCCCATAGTTATGAGATTCATTAAGGGTCTCACCAGTAGGTTGCCTCCCACTCTCTTTATCATGCCTCAGTGGAATTTTAATTTGGTTCTCACTTTCTTGATGGGGTTTTCTTTCGAACCAATGCATAGTTGTCCCTTGAGGTTCTTAGCGTTTAAGACAATATTTCTGATTGCAATCACTTCCGCTAGGAGGGTGAGTGAGCTGCAGGCTCTTAGCTCCAAGCCTCCATTTACCTAATTTCATGCAGATAAGATGGTTCTTAGGACCAGAGCTGCTTTCCTGCCTAAGGTGGTCACTCCTTTCCACCTAGGCCATTCTATCACTCTACCCACTTTTTATCCTCCCCCTCACCCTTATAAGGAGGAGGAGAGACTTCACCACCTGGACCCTAAGAGGGCGGTCAACTTCCACCTGGACAGGACTAAAGACTTCAGGTTGGACGACCAACTCTTCATTGGATATGTGGGCAAGATGAAGGGCAAGGTTGTCTACCAAAGAACGCTGTCCAGGTGGATCATCCGCTGCATCAAGAGCACACCTTGGCCAAGAAGGAGCCTCCTGAAGGTATTCGAGCTCATTCCACCAGAGCTAAGTCGTCTTCTTCAGCTTTAGCCAGAGGTGTCCCTGTTGTAGACATCTGCAAGGCGGCAACTTTAGCCTCCCTTTTGTGAAGCATTATTGCTTAGACTCGGAGGTGAGGAGGGACGGCCATTTTGCACGTTCTGTGTTGCAAGATTTTTTGGTATAGGTAGGCAGGCGCCCTCCACCAGGAGTGGGACTATTTGGGGATTCAATTCAAAAGGTGAGGAATCCCCAGGCAGATGTATCCATCAGAAGAACAAGGTACTTACTTTCGCTAACGCTTTTTATGGTGGATACAGTACCTGCATGTTCTTATGGTCCTACTGTTTGAACTGACAATAGCCCTATGCCTCTTTACGAAGGTGCTTGTTGCCATGACATCTTTGCTGTGGAAATCAGGAGTCCCTGTTTTTGTGTAATTGGCTGGGAAGGCAAAGCCTGCAATTTTTTTATTTTATTTTTATTTATTTATTTTTTATTTTATTTTACGCAGTTTTATATAGCGCGAACTTGACCCAAAGGTATTGGGTATCAGAGCGCTTTACATAGCACCAGTTGCGTTGCATGAGGACACATTCATTTTTTTTCAGGCACGGGGAGATTAAGTGATTTGCCCAGAATCACAGGCTGTTCAGCGTCATTGCCGAGACTCGAACCCAGTTCCCCAGATTCGAGGTCGACCGCCCTAGCCGTTAGGCCAACTCCTCTCCTGCAATGCTTTATTTACCTATTCATTGACTATTGCTCACTCCATCCTGGGGTAAGTCACGGATATATTTAAGGAGATCTCTCAGCTAAGTCTGCTAAGTTTTCTTACAGATTCTGTCAAGACTAATTAGTTGCCTTCCTTGTCTATTGGACCCACGTTGGAAACCAAATTTAATTCTAGAAATGATCCTGTTTTTGGCTCCACAGATAGTCAGTGTTGAAGAGGCCTCTGCTTTTGTAGCTTGCTGGCCTCAAAAAGGTAACACCCTTTTGTTCACTTTCCCAAAGCAGATCAGTGGTTTAGGCAATCATGTTGCCTTTGGACTATGAAGTTACTTAATCTTTAGCATGCTCACATGTCTGATGGCTCTTGCTTCTCCTGCCAAGGACAACTCTCATGTTACCAGGACTGACTTCCTGCCCTTCACTACCTTCTGGGGACTAAGCAGGTCCAGTTTTTGAGATACACTGAAAACTGTTTCAAATAGAACAAGCATTTACAATGCAATAGGTCTCGCATTTGATAGACTTAGAACAATTGGTTTTGTAAATATAAAAGCGGTTGCCGTGTTCAAATATAAACCCCATATAAACCCTTCACAGTGAATGCAGGAGCAATCCAACAGCCCTGGGTCAGCAGACAAGAATTTGCTAACTTTCCTCCCTTGCTTTTGCACAGTAAATCTAGACAAGAGGAACACCAAAAAGCAACCGTCCAGAAAATCTGCACCGTGTCTGCTGGAAGCCACTGTCTTCATGGCCTGTCCATGCGATTGTGTCTGCTAGACCATGTACTTGCCTTAGTTTGAGTCCGTCAGTGGGCCTGCTGCTCCAAATTAAAATCCCCATAAGATTCTTAAGTCATGAGGGCACCCGTTGTTCATCAGTAGGTTTTTATTTACAACGTCAGTGAATTCTGAGAATGTTAGTGTTCATTCAGCTCAGACCATACAGAACACCACAGCCAGACTCGTCCTCGGCATCCCTCGACACGAACACATCACCCAACACCTGCGTAACCTCCACTGGCTCCCCGTTGAAAAGAGAGTAACCTTCAAGATACTCACCTACGCGTACAAATGCCTCCACAACACCGGACCCTAATATCTCAACAATAGAATCTCCTTCCACTCACCCAAGAGGAACCTCCAATCCGCCGACCTCACCCTCTCCAAACCCCCGCGCATCCGCAGAGCAAGAATGGGAGGAAGAACCTTCTCCTACATCGCGGCCCAGACCTGGAACAAGCTCCCGATCGACATCAGACGCGCCCCCACCTTGCACATCTTCAGGAGGACCCTCAAGACCTGGCTCTTCGACTAACCGGGGCTGCTCACCCCCCCCCCCCCCTCACTAGCGCCTTGAGACCCTAACGGGTGAGTAGCGCGCTTAAAACTCCCTGATTGATTGATTGATTGAATTACAACAAGTATACTTTCACACCTGGAAAAAACGGTTTGAACAAGTCATGAAGTGGAACACGTGTGCTCTTGTGACATGAAGTCATGTGGTAACCTCGCTTCATATACCTCTCTGTGAACACTCCTGCACTGTATTTACTTTAAGGCCTGTCTGCTTATTTCCATTGCTTTTTAAAACGTAACGTCACAACGACTTACTGTACTGACTTTATACTGTGCCAGCTTCTCTTTAAGTGTGTTCCCTTAAGGATCTAGAATTGACATATTTCTCTATATGCTTGAGTATAATTGTGCCTTTCCTCAAGGTGCTTGCAAGTTTGGGTCTTTTGCTCCCTGTCCGAGATTGCATCTCTGCTGCATCCCCCAACTAATTGCTTACGTAAAGTGCTTTAAAAATATTAAGCTATACAATGTTAACATTCCTACTTGCACCGGCCTGTGATTGTGAACTTTCCTCCGTGAGTCTGCAGGTAGTGGAGGTGCCCGTTCCTCCATGTCAATGTGCTAATTTCTGCCTGTGCCCTAAATGTGATGGGGTCTATTCCTCAATGTGGATGAAGGTGATTGATTTAATTCCTTTATCTGGTTTTGTCCACTCCTCTGCATGTCTGCAAATGACGGTATTCATTCCAACCTAAGTACCTGCGTTTAATGGTGTCCACTCCTAAACATGGTTGTGTCGATGTGCCTTTCTCTATAATTCCTTTATGTGCATGCTCGTTCTCGTACCTGTCTTAAACTGTGCCCAGTCCTAGTACTTGTAGCACGTGTAGTCTCTGTGCCTTCCCATTACCATGGCAGTGTGTCCCATAAAGGCGGGGTCAGGCATGCGTGCTCCCATCACACAGGCATACAGTGCAATCTTTGGAAACCCAAATATGAAGTGTGGCTAGATTCGGGCAGAATAAATGTGTTCGCTATGGCAGTAGTTACCCAGGGAACGTGCACCAACTGCACGAGGAAAGGCTGACGCCCCATTAATTGTGTTTGACGTAATACTCCCCCATACACACGCTAAAGGGAAGCGCATGGTTTTTCTTTTAGTGTTTTTTTTTTTAGAGAGCTTGTGTTTGCCGCTTCGTTTTGTTGAAGAGAGCAGTTACTAAACAAACAAAAAAGCACTCTACTTTCTGGCTAGGCACACAGCTGCACCCTGTCTCTGCACTTGCCCCCTCCATAAACGGAGACCTGTAGGAAAGTGGGCTTTAGTTAATGGTTTTTCTTTGGCAGGATCCTTGAGATCTAAAAACCTCAATATCTCCCCCCTAAGAGGTGTGGCGCAGCGGCCAGGGCGACTGACTCCGGATCCTGGGGCTCACGGTTCGATCCCTTGCGCCGGCGGCAGGTCAGCCCAGCACCATGTAACTCTGGGCAATTGCTCGCTTAATCTTTCCGACGGCTCCCAGCGCCGGGACACCTCTCCGGAGGTAGCTGTGCGCTTTACAAATACTGGACATTTACATTTACAAAGAGCAAGCCTGCAAGAAAAGGAGGAGGAGCTTTTGGCTCAGCCCTGCCCCCGATTGCTGTTACTCTTTAAACTAATTCTATGCCTCCTTTTACCCCCTTACTCCTCACTAAAATGTCTCAGAAGCTCTGCAACTGAACGATACATTAAGAAGGCACGGGCAACGGGAGGGAGGGCGGGTTAAGAAGGCACGGGCAACTTAAGAAGGCACAGACAATAATTAAGAAGGCAGGACAACGGGAGGGAGGGCGGGGGGACGGGTTAAGAAGGCACGACAACGGGAGGGAGGGCGGGGGGTTAGGAAGGCACGGACAATGGGAGGGAGGCCGGGGGGGTTAAGAAGGTACGGACAACTGGAGGGGGGAGTTAAGAAGGTACGGACAATGGGAGGGAGGGCGGGGGGGGTGTTAAAGAAGGCAAGACAACAGGAGGGAGAGGGGTAAAGAAAGCACCAAAGCACGTCGTGCCTGAGAAACTCGATAAAGAAAATAGTGCTTAAAGACTAAATAACACGTGCCATGTAACAACCAGAGTAAAGGGGCCAGTCGCAATGGGAGGTGACAAATGAAGAGGAGGCAGCACTAAGGAGTGACTAACAAGCCTCTTTACGAATCAGACGCCAGCATTTAGGAAGGACAATGACACAAGAAAATGGCCAATATGGGCAGACAGTGGGCAGGGCTTCTATTCTCTACTCCACCACAACAAGTCTCGCAGAGCAGCGCATGCGCGCGGACTCAGACTCAACCTAAAAATATGGACAGTAGATCTTGTGATTGGCTGACAGGACTTTCTATCGTGGACCCTGGAAAATAGCTGTGCATAATGACTTTATTAGGAGTTTAAAAAAAGGATAAGTATAAGGGGCTTGATGTTCAAAACATTTTTATGGTCGCATTCCACAAAATCACAGGGTTTGCGTTGCAGAAAATCCTTTTGTGGTGCACAAAACCCCTTTTGTGAGTCAAAGTCTTTCCAACTCGCAAAAGGGGTTCTGCATCTTATTCTCAATCGCAGTTATGAGATGGTGTGAAAAAGATGCGCCCTTTTAACTGTGAGTCGTAATTAAATATATCAGTGATTCTGTTTCTAACATTTGAGTTGGAGTGGAATAAAAGGGAAAGCTGGAATTGTGTCGGGGGAGCATGCAGTTGTCCCACTAATGTTTTTCCAAATGGGAAACCTAGGAATGTGAACGCAGGAATGGAGGTCTTCTGTCCCTCGCAGGTCACCATCCCTGTGCTTGTAGCCAATTGCAAGGGTGCACAAAAAGCAGCCTGCCGTTTTGCCACCGCTTGTGAATGCTCCATTTCTGATGCGGCCCTCTTTCTGCATAGGTCGCCTCAAAAATTGCATTCCTGTTCGCAAACCAGTCTGTGTGCAATTTGCATATCCTGGTTTATGAAATCAGTCATTTGTAATGAAGCTTACATAGCAGCACATGTGTGCACATTGCTGGGGTCACAGAGCTCATGATTTCAGGCGAGTGTGTTGGTCTATGATACTTAACACACTGAAAACATACAAAATGCTGTTGTACGTTTATCGGTTAAATAAATCGAAAATATACTTTTTGCAAAAAATGTTTTCGCTGTCCAAAAATGCAACATAGATATAGTCATTTGGAAGTATCAAAAAACAAATGTAGTAAGTACCGGAGCCTTTATTATATTCCATTACGATCTCTGATGACCAAAGCTTTCTAAAAGAAATAGTTGAAGTTTGATAAAGGTTAAAAAGGTGCTGTATTTTAAGTCGACAGTACCTCTTCCGTCCCATTGTTCCGGATATACCACTGCGCAAGACCTCAGTGACCCTTTCCTTTGATCCCCGTTGCTTACTCCTCCGTTATTGCACCTCCTTTATAATGGTCTAGTCAGTTCTGAAGCCATGAACTGCAGACGTTGTCTCAAGGAATCTCTTTCTAAGTGTGGATGTCTGAATGCTCCTTCCTGCACTCTTAGGCGCAGTGATTGTGGATTTCAGAGAAAGGGGCTCTGGCATTGCAGGCTTGGAAATTGCTTGGGGAATGCAAGCGTCTTGTTTCAGGAATGGAGTTTAGCCTTTGCATCTATTGTTTTCATTGATGACACTTTTAGAACTGAATCCCATTCAGGTTAGAAAGCACTGAAGTAGACAAAGTGTAACACAGCACATGTGCCTAGAGTTACAGTGTTTGGCTATGACTGGCCTAGCATGGCACCCTTTCTCAACATCCAGCAGCTCTTAATATCCAATTAGATGCTTTGTACGTGATGCAGGGGATACAACAAGCCTCTGCTGACATGTAAACATTAAGTTCCAAAGTAGTAAGGCTAATAT
The DNA here is from genome assembly GCA_963921515.1 of Calotriton arnoldi. NCBI lineage: Eukaryota > Metazoa > Chordata > Amphibia > Caudata > Salamandridae > Calotriton > Calotriton arnoldi. The sequence continues at coordinate 4,833,111 of CAWUFW010000063.1, forward strand.
TCAAATAGATTGTGTGTATGTAGCAGTATGCAGAATACTAAGCCAATAGGAAACGTTTGTTCAAATTGTAAATATTAAATTGTTGTTTAGTGTACAAAAATAAATAATGTTGTACACATCTACAGTATTCAAACTACTTGGGTTCACCTGCACGCAAGTACTATTTCTAATGGATGCTCACTTCCACGGATTCTTCACATCAACATTTTCCCCAAGCTCCTGTCGCTATCTAGAAACTTTTGACCAATAGCCAGTCACGACTGCTGAATGGTTTCTCATGTGGAGCCATTAGGACACCAGAAGTGATATCTGCTGTGATAAATAATGGTGTTGTGAAAACCTACACCTTTAGTAATGTATATAGTAAGCCCCCACTTGGCCAGTCTTTCAAACTCTTGATTACCAGTACTTCATAGTGTGAAAAGCTCTGCAGTGCTAATGGTTCAATACAAAAACCACAAAGGTGTGACGTTCTGCATCAAAGCAGGAAAGAAGAAAGGGAAGCTGTCAGTCGGAAAGGGGACTGATCAACAGGATCTGGGGATCCGATTGATCAGAAGCAATAGCCCTCACACACCTAGAAGTGTGTCATGCTTCATCATCAGGCAGCTCCTCGTTGGGCTGGTGCTGCAATGCCCAACGGGCCCCTCCAGGAGGCTCTTTGCTCTAGATCTTTAAAGTAAGATGCGTGATAAAGAGGGTCTTAACATATTGGTCTCTTTGACATTAGTGAAACAAGCATTGGCATAGCCAATAGGTCTCGCTTTTGGGACCTTATAAGTATTTAGTTATGCAGCACAATATCCTTACTGCAACAACATTAACTGTTGCATGGCTAAACACTTATAAGGTCCCAAAGGCGAGACCTATTAGCTATGCCTTGAGACCTTATAAGTATTTAGTTATGCAGCACAATATCCTTACTGCAACAACATTAACTGTTGCATGGCTAAACACTTATAAGGTCCCAAAGGCGAGACCTATTGGCTATGCCAATGCTTGTTACGTTTTCCTATGAAAAGGAATTTCGGGCAGCATCCGGAATAGCATCATGGTATAGAAAAATCTACACAAACGTATGGCAAATATTATTTGGCTAATTGTGAAGGTATCATGTGATGTGTTTACAAGCTAGAGAGAAAGGCAACATTTAAAGTGAGCGTTCAATGACGCATAAATGTACAGCTGTGCACATTCTCATTTCTCTGCACATACTTGTCGCGTGGTTGCTCGGCGGGGTACATGTGGCCGGTGCTTTGCTTTACTCAGCATTGTTGTGCATGTATATAGAAAGCTGTCTCTTCATATCCGTCATGGTAAACCCACAATCACGCCCTTCCCCGGAACAGGCGATTACGTGTGTTCTTTAATGTGTGTTTTACACAGTGCATTAAGACAAGCCGCTGACCTTACTAATGCGCGTTCTCTATTCCCATGCCGATTCCAGTTAAGTGAGCATTCTCCACATTAAATGCACTCGCAAAGTAAACAAATGTGTCCCCTGGCACAACCCTACTGTGCTAAGGGGCTTTTATGGCTCAGACGAGAGCACAGCAAGTATTACCTCAGGGCGGGCGGCCATAAACTAAGCCCTGGGAGTCAGCGCGACTTCGGCCACTTTCGAAATGTCAACATACGTCAGGCTGGGAAGCAGCATGCCCTGGAGGTCTGGCGCGCGTGATGACGGAGCCACTGCAAAATACATGCGTTTTAATTGCAGGGCAGATGTTGATCATCCCGCCCCACCATCCACCCCCAAAAGCTAGTCTCTTAAGTGGGCACGTGGGCAGAGCGCTGCGCTCTAGAGAAAAAAGTGTCAAATTCTAGAGTACTGCACTGTACAAAAAAATCTCAAATTGACCTGTTGGACAGTGAAAATAATGATTAATCGGGATCAAATGTTATTTAAGAACGTTCAGCAATGACCAGTGACGCTTCAAATGTCACGTTGAATTGAAAAAAATCCTATTAAGCAATCCCATGGAATGATTCTTTGTATGTTTCAAACAATCAAAAGGTCTAAAATTGAATAAAACCAAAACATCACCTTGCTCCTATTATAGGGTAAGAGTGACAACAAGTAATTTTCGATTTAGTACTGTAGGGGGCACCTTAATAATGATTTTTTTTCTTATTGATGTTAAATGCTCAATACGTTTTAGTGCACTGGTCTAATAATTTGTGGTAACGCTGTAGCTAGGTTCCGACGAAGCATTCTTCAAATAAGATGCCGCAGCAGAATTTATATTGACCAATAAAGTATCAGTCAATTGTTACTTTATAACCGGTAGCCAGTTAATATATATTGACTGTAGAAAATGCAGATATGCGCTGCTTGCTCGCTTGAAAGCGCCCGGAAGCAGTATATTGTTCTGTGGGTGGAGCGGTGGCCTGCTAGGAGAGAGAATCAAGGTGCAATATGGTCTGATTAAAGCCCCAACCCACAGGAAGTGTTCAGTTGCCGCCTTGCTCGTGGGATAAAGGGTTACTTAATTCCTTTATTAGTCGCGTAGGGAAATTGCTCGGCCATAATAAGCGGTTAGTTGTGGCATGATTGAAAAAAGTGACTTTCTTAACTTTTGGTAACCCAGGGCGAATGTACTTTTTAGTTGGTGTGATCTGACAATCCGACCTGGTTTTCAGTGACTGAAGGTGCAGCTTTTTAATTGATAATGTTCGATTTGGATTATATATGGGCACTAACAGAAATTGGTTGGTACAAAAGAAGAAACAACAAGGGAGACCGAGAAGCGCGCGCGCCTCGCGCTAAAAGTTAAAAAAAAAGACGCGCGGCCGCGAGACGCGCTCTCTGGTGAGGGAGGGGGAAGAGCGGGTGAGGGAGGGGGAGGAAAGCCAGATGGCGCCTCAGCGATGCGAGGAATGGATGGCAGCTGTGCGCGTGCACGCCATCGTGAACGCAAGCTGGAGGCCAGCAAAAGCCACTGGGTTAGCACTTTCAAAACCCATTTACTAAATCTCTCGCCGAGAGCAGCGCAAGCGCTGGCTCAGGCGAGACCTAAAAAACGGTGGCTGTCCTGGGAACTATGAACCTTGATAGCTCAAGCAATAATGTGAATTAAGGTCAACATATTTCTTGCCTTCCGTGGTCCAACCAGATCTTAGGCAGTCCGTCAGGACCAGGATGTAAAACCTAACCTACACCTGATGTGTTCTGTACCTTCTTCGGTACAGAACACGAATAATCCGACCTGCAAGAGAAAAGACAGCTTATAAATGGTATCACCAGTGGGGAAGCCGGTGTGATATCTCCCTCATTACATCAAGTATACATTAGGCCATAGTAAAAAACATGCTTAAAACGAAATCACGCTTTGCAGTGATATGTGCACATATAAACACTCAAGCAGATGACTACACGTGACATCACAAGACAAAACCAAACCCACGCAAGGAACATGGTACATCAATATATTCCAAAATGCAGGTAATAGGGATCTTACCCTATTAGAGTTAAGCTTTTGCCCCTGAGGATTGGGCAGAGGACAGCGCTATGCTGCGGGGGAAAAAATGGTGCAACACGCCATGTTACCTGGAGACAAGTTGTATTAAATTACTTTAAAGAACTTTCAAGAGAACCAGACAGAGTTTCCGAGGGCACCTGCATGTTCCATGACATTAGTTTATGTTCTGCTTTGTTGTAGGCTTGTTCAATTCATCCTGATGAACCTGATCTAGATCTTGCTTTTCTTTTAGGTGCACTCTTTGCTGTAGTTTAATGTTAGTAATATTCCCTGGTCCACCCTCTTGACATGCCTATCGGTGCCATCTTCAACAAAGAGAGGCCTTTTGGCCCTTTAAGATTGTCAGCTTTGATCTCTGCTCCAACAATTGTTCCAATCTAGCAATGAAGAGGCTTGCTCACCCAGATCCCAGCTGCTAATTGCACTTCAGCGTGGAAGGCAACCCTATTAGTGTTGTTATTCGTATATCATTTGTGTGCCATATTGTTTTATCAGTAAAATTCTATGTCTGTGTAAATGTAGTGCCTATTTCAATAGATAATGTGCTGCCCTAAATGGCAGTGCACTACTGCACGATGCTTTAGTAATATATTTGTGACAGTGTTCTCCAGAATGCACCACCAGGTACATACTACATACACCTTTCCCACTCTTGCTGAGCACGTTTGCTACACTTTGTGAGGGTAAGCTTTTTCACAATCCCTTTGACATCAGTGATGTAACATTGATGTCAGCACTCCCACTCTGAAAATTGTTCCATCACCACTGATGGAAAGGTGCTGAACTATGTCCCTAAGTCCTGTTTTAAAACAAACTTTGAAAGTATTACCAAGCGAGACTTCAAGTGAACCTTCCAGTATTTATTGCTATCTTTTTTTTACTTCACAAAGCCATTTCAAGAGATAATGTGCTCACTATTCGTGATCATGCACATGTATGACTTTCACACATAAATTGAGAAATATGTATGTGGCATAACAGGCAGAGCTGCCTACTTTGGATCTGGGAAACCAGGTACAAGTCCCAGCTTTAGCTCTCGGCAAATCACTTAGGGCCATATTCACAAAAGGAAATTACATTCCTTAATGGACCTAATCGCAATTTCAGTCCGTTAAGAAATGCAATACTGCCTTTCCATTTGTACAAAGGCCTAAACATGGTCGCAAAATGTGATTTCTACTGGGTAGAAATCGCATTTTGCGATTCCCTAAATAGAATATCACAATTGGGGATTTCCTATTTGCGGTTTCCTAAGCACATGTACAGAGTATTTCCTAAATGCGAAATGAGCATTTAGGAAATGCTATTACCATCGACTCCAAGCTGATGGTAACCATGTGGAATTTTAAAAAATGCCCCCAAAATGCATTTTTTGAAGTGTCCTGTAGCGCACATGCCCCGAGGGCATTGGAGGGCTTGACAAGGGCACCAATTGCACTTGCACTAGATTTGGGGGGCCTTAGGCTCATAGGTATGATTAGTTTTCCATTTCCAAAATTGCAATTTCCTATTAAGAAATCGCAATTTAGGAAATGCAAAATCATTCATACCTGGGCCCATAGGAATCAATGGTTTGGCATTTAATATTTTGTGATTTCCTAATAGCGATTCCTACTGTGTAGGAATCGCTATCGCTTGAGCAATATCAATTTAAGTCAGGTACTGTCAACAATACCTGGTCACACTCATATGCACTCTAAAGATTCTGTTCCAAAACGACAGTGTATCTTCATGAATATTAGGGCTCGTTATGGAGGACTCTCGAGAGAAAAAGCTGACTTTGAGAACATAATTCGTTGACCAGAATATGGGAATGCATTTCATAAAAGAAGTAATTGCACTTTGTTTTAGGGACACCTGTGCTTAGTTGCCATGCAGAATGTAACTCCACCACAATTTTTTTTAAATCAACTGGAAGTCTATCTCTAAAGTGGAGGAAATGGACGAAAGTGTTCAATAATTATGCAAAATATGTGGGACAAACGTAAATGAGTGCCTAAGAGACCAACTAATTTTGAAATATTGTAGCGAGAAACTACCTGAAGAATTCTGGTTGAAAGACGATCCACTACTTAATGAGTTGTTTCTTGTCGCAAAGAGTTGAGCACATGACAACACGTGGGAGAGATACAAAGTGACAATGGGAAAAACATGGATGCGATCCTGGTCACAGCAAAGACAGTTGAAGGAAGGAATAACAAAGAATCAGTGTTTAAAGACCATGTTTTAAGGGCAACATTGTTGGACATATGGCTAGCAATCCTGACTACCCTGCCCGTAGTAGTAAGAATTATTAGGAAAGGACACTATTCAAAGTGTTTTAAGAGTGCCAAAACAAAATTGATTCTGGAGCTACAACATGTATGTGATGACCTTTTACTGCAAATGTGTGATTCCAGGACGGGAACTCTTCTGAGGATAAAAATGAAGGGACATTTTGAGGTTGGGTTTGAACTTCAAGATAGAATTGTGGTTGGAAAAGTACATGTATCTCTAAAGGATGGTGTATTTTGGACTGGCCACATCAGAAGCCCTTGAGCTTTAAATGGGATCACAGTGCCTGTCCACAAGTGGTGTTTGATGAGATTGTGTACAGCAAAGTGTGTTTTGAAATTTGAATTTCCTCATGTGTTTCTTGGGAATTTGGGATGTAGAGATGTATCCATTTTCTATGGCTGTGGTATGCCAAATACGAAAGGTACTATTCAGTGTGGAAAATTCTGTAAGAGAAGAGTTAGACAGGTCTTTCAGATGGGAGTAATTAAACCGGCTGAGGTCACAGAGTTGTTGGTTTCAATTGTGGTGACCAGGAAACTATGTTTCAAGTATCACTTGTACATTGGTTTAAGAGTATTAAACAAGAAGATGGGAGTGGATAAGTTCCCACTCCACTTTATTCTGGAGAACTGTGTAGTAGCCATGTGAAATGGCAGGTTCCAGGTGTTTGCTGCCTGCATTTAAGCTGTGTGGAAATCATTTGTTAGACAGTTGAAAGGGGCCCTTTAACCTTTGTCACATTTAGTCATCTTGGCTGTTAATTCATGACTTCACTCTAAAATATATTTCTTGAGGGTACATAGCATCTAATGTTTACAGAGATGGGAACTTCAGTGGATCACATCAACTCCTTAAAAAGAAAATGAGAAACTGCAGTATAGAGCCTTTGCAAGCGGTTAGAGCTGGATTGCAACATTGCATTCGTCCAACTACTCTTGTCAAATTAATTCATTTATTTTTCGCATAGCATCATGGAAATATTCTAGGTGGCATAAGACGGGCCTTACAGAAGAATTTCTTGGGTGACACATGGCACATTGTCCAACATTGAGGATTTTTTTTCCAATAATGAATAAACTCTTCCTAAGGATAACTATTTTTAAGTTGTTTAGCATCAAAAGTATCTGTTCACATGCTCTTAACAAATCTCTGCAATGCTCATTTAGGAAGGAAAGGTTGACAACTGTTTGATTACTATTATGACCATGTGTCTACCTTTATTTTATTTTTTTATTAAGTGTTATACATATAACATCAATACAATGAGTTATCGACATGAGCAGTGTATCAGAGCATAGAGTACACATCTTGGCAATTTGACATGACAGGTCTGGTTATATCGGGAATACTTACTCTCTCTGCATCTTAAATGTCCGAGACAACATTCAGTACACATCATCACATTCTTGAGCATTTGACATAGACATTAAATAGCTGACATAAGTATGGCATATATTTTCTGGGCGCGAGGACACAGGCAGTTCTGCATATAACTCCAGTTGCTATTTACAGTATACCATGTATTCCACCCAGTGTTATAATCAGGGAGCTCGCTTGTTTCCCCATTTCATGGTTACTTTTCTCTTGGCAAGTAATAGTGCTATCACTACAAACCTGCGATTGGTCGGTTGTACCTGTTTTACAAGGCATAGCAGTAAAAGTCGGGGGTTTTAGGAATAGCTTCTGATACCATAATCTCTAAAGCATTTGTTACCTCAGCTCAGAAATGATTTATCAATGGACAAGTCCAGGCCATGTGCAGGAAATCTGCCTTCATATTTCCACAGCGTACACATTTTGCATCTTCTTGTAATCCATATTTATGTAATTTGTCAGGTGTATAATACACTTGTTGTAGGAATTTAAAATGGATTAGTAAATTACAGTTCGGAATTAGCATACCCGTAAGTGTGCAGCAGAGGCCCTATTCCTCAATGGATAAAGGTGTATTCAGTACAGCATTCCACCTAGATAGGGATTTATTCGAGTCTCTATAGTGTTCAGCTTGGAGAGCAGAATAAAGTTTGGTAATGAGGTGCTCATGTGTGGGGGTAGTGAGTAGTATCTGCAGAGCCTGGAGGGTGGGAGGTTCCTGAGGAAAGGATGAGTCAGTGTTTTTAATAGCCATTCGCAGGCGTAGGTAGTTAATAATTAGCAGGGTTTGAAGCGTGTCAGGGGGTAGTTCTGTCAGGGTAGCGAAAACGCCTACCTGGAACATATCACCCATTGTTCTCAAGCCAGCATTTGCCAGCATATCTCGGGCCTTCGGTTTCTGTGTGACTGATATGTCTGGATGGTGCATTAGAGGAAGGGCAGAAGCATATAGTGGAGTCTTGTGGGCTAGTAGTCTTAGGGTCTACCGCGCAGCAGTCGTGCATTGGACAGTATTGATCTCAGAATGAGAGACAGTAGGTCGCCTTTGTGATATAAGCGCAGCCAGCGGGATAGGGTGTGCGTTATCCGTTTCTATAGCGATATGAGGGATAAAGCCAAGAGGGTGGTACCAATAATGTGCAAAGTGTGCGAGGGCACATAGGACTTATAAGTGCAGATCAGGAGCTCCAAAGCCCCCTTGGGCATACAGCAATGTAAGTGTTTCCCAACTGATCCTTGGCTGTTTGCCAGCCCACGTGAGTGTAATCATTTGGGTACGTAATGTTTTAAAGAAAGATAGGGACAATGTGATAGGGATATTGATAAAGAAACACAGAAAACGTGGTAATAGCACCATTTTTTGGATTGCTATTCAATAAGCCAGAGATAATGGCAGTCGGATCCATCTGGCTATTTGGTCTTCTAGCTTAGAAATAGGTCTCTCATAATTTTCTCGTATAACTACCTCTGGATCTTTATGGACCCTAATGCCCAAATATTTAACAGGGTTAGTGTCCCAGGTCAGTGGGAATTCCAATAGTGGTGGCTGTGTACCTTGTGTTAGGGGGATAACTACTGATTTAGGCCAGTTTATACTCAGGCCAGCATAGCGTTCAAAGCGGATATATTCCCTTATCAAGGGTGTTAAAGTTAAATGAATTGCAGGGTCACGTATATAAAAAACCATATCATCGGTATACAGAGATATGCTAATAGGTTGCAGGCTGAATCGCAATGCTGAGTCAGCATGATGTTGTATTCGGAACGCCAGAGGCTCTAGGGCTAAAGTGAATAACAACAGCGACAAAGGGCAGCCCTGCCGCATCCCTCTTCGAATAAGCAAAGGACATGTCTTGTTACCATTAATACGGATTCTTGCGATAAGTTCAGTATAGAGGAGCAGGATCCATTTGATGAAGGAACGGGGCATTCCTATTCTTCTCAAAATAGTGAACATGAATGTCCATTCTAAAGAATCGAAGACTTTAGCAATGTCTAGCATTGCAGCAGCGGCATGAAGATTGGGATCAAGTTGTTGAAAGAGAGCAAAGATAGTGCCTAAATTGTGTTTTATGGCGCGGGTGGGAATAAAACCAGATTGGTCTGGTAATACAAGAGGTTGTAGTAATGGCGGTAATCTAGCAGCAAGTATTTTTGCTAGAATTTTGACATCTGTATTTGTCAGTGACAGTGGTCTATAGGACCCACAGTGTTCTGGCTGTTTACCTGGTTTAAGTAACGTTACCAACAGTGCTTCCCGCAGGGAGGGGGGAAGTATACCATCTTTGTAGGCCTCTGCATATTTTATTTATTTATTTATTTATTTATAAAGTTTTATATAGCGCGAACAAGATCCCGAAGGATATCAGAGCACTTTACAAAAGGATGAAGGAAGATAATAAATGCAATATTCGATTTGTGTTTGTTGAATAACATTGTAAATCTCCTCCAGGAACCTGTAATTTTCTCCATATAATATCTTTTTGAAAATCTTCCACTGGAATCACGTTTCTAACATTCCACCATCTCCCATCAGCAAGTTTTCCCGAACATATTTTTTACTTGAACAACTTTCTATGGTCCGCAAAAATTAAACAAAGGTTTTACTGCCTCTCCCCCCCCCCACGTTCAATAACCCACACACCAATTTTGAAACGTCAGTAAACAGTCTTCTATCACCATCATGTCGAGATTTCATTTTCTGTTGAGACTTGTTCACTCTAGAATTCACTGCGGCATAATCCACACAATCTTCTACCCACACACATTTCTTGTCTTCAAACCAACTCGGAATGGGATTGGACCTGCAGCAGCCAGCCTTCAGCTCTCTGGGATAAATCAATTAAGACACCCGTACCTGGCAATTTTCACGAAATGGGCTCCGACTCCATAAGGTAACTTCATTAGTATAAGCACCTTCTGTTCCCTCTCGTCGCCATATGTTACAAGTACTTCGATCACAGGCTTCTAGTTTCAATTAATGTGTTTATTGTAGATATCTGGTACAAATGTAGCGCCGCCCATCTCGATGCATCCGACACCTTCCAGTCCTCGGTACTGTTAATCAACCCTGGGGAAATCGAACTGGAATTAACATTCCATTATAGCAAACCTCACTCGCTCAGCTTGTGCCCCTCTCGCGCCCCATACACAATAGACTGATAGCATACAGTAATTATATACATTACAAATATAATTAATTAAAAAACTCTAACACTCTGCTAGCTATCAGAGCAGAAAGCCAGGGCTGCACTGACGGGCTCTCAGAGAAGTCTGTCAGAGCTGTTGTGTTGTTACACTCCTTTGCCTTTCCCTTAGCATTGTTCCCCCCAGGTTCCCGTCTCTTCCCTCGCGCTATCCCGGTCCTCGTGCTGGCATTGTGATGTAATCAGCTGGCATTCTAGAATGCCAGCTGATTCCACGACAGTTGGTTTTACCGTTATGATTCGGCGCTTTACCTGCCAGCAGCCACGCACTGCTCCTGTTGTGCTGGTGTGTTGTTTGCCTATTTGATAACTTAATACACGCCTTCTACACTTCAACGTCTCGGATCATACTTAATAAGAGCTGCCTAGAATTTCTGTATGACATAGCAACAATAGGAAATAACTTTTGTTCCCACGGTTACCACGTCATTGCAGTGAATAATCAGATTTTTACGTCTCGCCTACGCAGCGCGCATGCGCTGCATAGGAAAAAGACCTCTAGTAATCGATTCAGTTTTGGCCCCAAAAATGTGCACGCGTTGCATTGCTTTCAATGGCAACGCGTGCACGTTTGGCGATTCCCTTGCGGGAGCGAGCTTTCAAAACCATCTGTTAGTAATTAACAGATGGTTCCTGCTCGCTCCCACAAGGGAAACAGGCGCAGACCCCCTCCTCTCTCCCCTCCCCCTGCTGCCTCTCGTCAAACTTGTTTGTTTACCTTTCCTGCTGCCTGTTCCCACTTGGCGCCTCCAGGCTCTCTGTTCTCATGCACTGACAAAGAATGAGTATCGTAGCTCGTTCCCTTTAATTCTATTACAGGACCGGAGGCTTCGTATTATGCCTCTCTTTCTATCCACCGCCACCCACAGCAGCCAACGAAAACATGCATCCATGCAAATAGACCACAAGATGCCCATCTAACAGGTCTCCAAATTCTTTATAGAAATCACATGTAAAGCCATCTGTCCCTGGTGCCTTACCATTGGGTAGGAACGGATCGTGTCACGAATTTCTTCTTCCGTTATGGGCTGTGCTAAGTATTCTTGTTGAACCGGGATGAGCCAGGCTAGGGTTATTTCATTTAAGTAGTCTTCTATTTCCTCTTCTGATGTCGCCATACGTGTAGAATACAGCTGCGAGTAGTAGTCAACAAACGTTTGCGATATGGATGGTGTGTCATAGCAGTCTTTTCCCTGTGTGTCTACTAACTTTACTATCTGGGCTGGTGCCTGTGCTGCTTGTGATTTACTAGCAAGTGTGCAGCCAGATTGGCCTCCTTCACCATATGCTTGTGCCGTATGGTGATGTGAGAGATATTTAACCTCGCAGTCAGCCATCTCTTGATAGCTAGTCATTTTCATCCTGATAGTCGCTAGGAGCGCTGAATCTAAGGTCTGTTCATGATCTCTTTCTAGTTTGTGTATTGCAGAAAGGTAGCATCCTTCTAGCATGGTTACCCCCACTTTTTGCCTGGTGTCAGTATGTTTTTGACTAGTCTGACTGGGATCCTGCTAATCAGGACCCCAGTCACTGTGCTTCCTCCCTAAATTGGACAGTGGTAAGTACGTTGGTACCTTCCCAATTGGCTACTGGTGTACTCTTCTAATTCCCTAGTTTATGGTACTAAGGTACCCAGGGCATAGGTACACCAGGGGTTTCCCAATGGCTGCAGCATGTATTATGCCACCAACGAGAGGCCTCACAAACTGTGACTCAGGCCTGACATTGCAGCATGTGTGAGTGGGTGCTTGCACCCCTACCACAGATACAAGTTTCCTTATATCTGAGGTCATGACTCTTAAAACCTAGAAGTCACCCCTATGGGAGGCTCTTCAGTTCTGAGGGCAGGGTGCTTGGTTCCACGTGTGAGGGTGCCCGTGAATGAGCAAGGTTCCCCTACAAACCCCCGAGTCGATTCTCCAGGCTTTGTAAGTGCTGTCAGCCATTTAATATATGTAGTGGACATCAAGACAATTACGAGATGTCTAACTATATGTTGGCTGCACCAAAACCGGTCATGTGTGGTATAAAACAGGTTGGAATCCTACCCCAACACCGATTCCAGTGTTGGATGTAGGATTCCATGTACTAGGGGGCTCCCCTAGGGTGCCCCGCTGTATTCCCTGTACCAGCATATCTGAAAGAAACACGTTAGTTATAGATTCCTTACCTTAGAATTACCCCCAGGCGTCAGACTGGATCCGGAAAGTTTTTTCGACAGCAGTACCTCTGCGCGTCGGAAGGTGGCGTCGGTCGGCTCCGCGTCTGTCGTTGGCGTCGTGGTCGCCGAGATGACGTCGCTGCAGCTACTTAGACGCCGCCCTCGCGCGCTGACGTTAGTTCTTTCTTTTTCCGCGCCAGCCAGCGCAGATCCGGAGAGAGCGGTACCTCCAGTCACTTTTTGACTGACTTTTTGGAGCGACTTTTGTCGACGTCTTTTTTGAGTCTACGACTCCTGGTGCATGAGGGATGCCCGGCTTCAAGGCCTGCAGTTCCTGTAACCGGCTGATGTCGGTTACGGATCCGCATCGCGTGTGCCTCTATTGCCTGGAGCGCGAACACGACCCCAAGTCATGCTCCGACTGCCGGTCGATGGCGCCGAAGGCTTTGCAGGAGCGGTCCCGAAAGCTGCTTGAGCGCCGGCAGTCGGCTCAGCGCCGCTCGAGGTCCCGGTCGCGAGGGAGGTCGAGGGACCGGTCGCGGAGCCATCACCACTCGTCCAAGTCATCGAAGTCTTCGCACTCGGGGTCGGGTAAGTCGAAGCACAAAAAGAAGTTGAAGAAGCAGTGTCGCTCTTCGACTTCTCCCCGTCGGTTGGCTGACGCGACGAGGGATGAGGGCGGAGCCCCTCCCGCGGCTCCGCACGCGGAGCCCGCAGAGTCGGCTCCGGGGCTTCCCTCCCTTCCCGGGACCCGGAGTGACTCCCTCCCAACTTCCTAAATTTTACGAGGCGATGCATGTCATCTTCGGGCGACCCGAACCCACCGGTGCGCCTTCGGGCCCCGCGGAATTGGTTGGTTCTTTAGGGCCTATCAGCAAGCTATTGCTGCCGACCACAGAGACATTTCTGCCCTCCTGCTGCTGAGCTGAGCTCAAGCAGGGGAAGGCAGAACAATAGGTTTCCTGCCACAGGGAGGTGTGACCACCTCCCAGACAGGACTTAGTGTAGTGGGCTGTTGTGGGGGCGCTTTCCGTTGCCACCAAACTGCTTTGAAGGGCACATTTGGTGCCCTCCTTGCATACTCCAGTTTGACCCAGTTCAGGGAGCCCCTGGCTCCCGCTCTGGTGCGAAACTGGACAAAGGACATGGGAGTATCCTCCCCTCTGTGCAGCCCCTCCTCTGTGAGGGATCCTTGAATCGTCCCAACCCTTTCCCTAGGGTACTTAAGGGATTACCTGTGGGTGGCTCTTCAGATTCGTTGTGGGGCAAGATTCAAACCCGAAACCACTTTAACTTCGACGGTCTGGGGACCTTGGACTAGGCCTGGAACAGAGACTGCACCAAGGAAGTCTCCTACTGCTCCTAGTCTCACTGTTCTGCAAGTCTTCTTCGTTGTCTGTGCCTGTGCTTCATCCAGGTTCCATTCCAGGCCTTTGGGCATCAAGGACACCCGAAGTAATCTCCCTTGGAGCGAAGGAGTCACTCCACTGCATCTGCAGGCACCGCAACGAAGCTGACCAGTATGCTGCTCCTGACGCCCCACGGACTCCAAAAGGCTCAGCAACACATGTGGTGGTTCTGCAACTCCCTCGAAGCCTGACCTGTCCTCTCAGCAAGTTTGAGGGCAGTATCCCTCGTTGTAACCGCTGGAACAGAACCCCTGTGCACCTTGTCAACTTGCCGTTGCCAAGGCTTGTTAGCTCTGTCCTCCACAGATCTTTGGGCTACAAGAAGCTCAAGCCTCTAGCATCTCTTCCTGCCAAGTTTGTCCTCATCGCATCCCCTGCACCGTGGGCCTGCATCTTTGATAAGCTGCTCGAGGTCCTCTTGCAACTCCTGTTCCTTCGGCGTGTGGGTCCTCTTAAGGGTCTTCTTTGGCTTCAGTGGAATCCTCTGCTTGCTCATGGCCTGCTCTGACTCTCCTGCACTTGGTGAGTCCCTTGGACCTTGCTGGTCCCAACACTGCACCTTTTTCGTTTACCACTTCTGTTGCTGCTGCCAAGGCTTGTTGGTGCTGCCACCGGACACCGACCCCCAGGTTCTTGACTTCCAATGTGGGACAGCTCGTGAACGGCGCCTGGTCTTTCACAGCGCCGCCTGGTCAATCCGGTATTTGTCAATCAATCCCGTATTTGTAAAGCGCGAACTAATCACCCCTAAGGGTCTCAAGGCGCTGGGGGCCAACGGGGAGATTAAGTGAGCTATTGCCAAGAGTCACATGATGCTGAGGTGAGCTGCCACCAGCGCCAAGGATCGAACTGTGAGCCCTGCGCTCCGGAGTCAGGCGCCCTGGCCGCTGCGCCACACCTCTCCTCACAGCTGCAGCAACAAGGTCACCGTCATCCCTCCTGCATCTTCCATCATCGGTGGTCCTTGGTCTTCCATGCCTCCTGGTCACTTCTGAGTGGCATAGACTCTGTCCCTTCTGCTTGCAGGTTATCCTCTTCAAGAATCCATCCTTGGATTCCACTGGACTCTTTCACCTTCTTCGCCAGCTGCATCTTTTCTGAAGTCCTCCATTGCGGTCTACAGCGGTTTCCAACGTCATTTCGCACGTATGCACCCGGCTTCCCTGGTGTAGGTATCCTGGTTCCTGGGGTATCCAAATATGAGGTGACTCTCCAACCTTCTGTCTTCCAAGGGGTTTCTTCAGGGTCCACTGGGAAGGGTCCTTCTTCTTAAAAACTGCCTCTGCGACTGTCCCATTGACTTTCATTGAGTATGCGGCTGTGTTTCCACTCTGCAAACTGTGTGCTATGTGTGTGAAGGTAATGACAGCACTAGCTTAACAGGGGTGTGGTCTGATAGGGTCTCCGGTAAGTGTTCCACTGAATCTGTCCAGCTGCTGACCTCCCGGGTAACAAACCAATAATCTAATTGCAACCAAGAATTAGTCAGCGAGCAGGAAAATAAATGTTCAGCTCCGTATTGTAGGGTTACGCAGTCTCCAGAGGTCTCGTAGGCCATATTCTCCGTCCTATCTCGGAGAACCCCAGCCGCCTGCCTGTCGCATCGGTCAGTAGTGGTCGACCGATCCAATGTAGGATCTAGACATGTATTGAAATCTTCTCCCCATATTACCTGCAGATGGCTGCATAGCATGTAAGTGTGCCCACAGTCGCCTATAAAAATCTGGATCCTTACTGTTAGGTCCATATACATTGACCAGTGTCGGTAAGGTGCCACTGAAATTGCCCTGTACAATAATATAGCGACTCTGTGTATCTGTGTCCTCGTGTAAAACTACAAGGTTTTACCATCCGGAGCACTTCTCTGGCATAGGATGAGTAAGAGGAGGCTATTGTCCAGTATTTTAAATGTCCAGTATTTGTAAAGCGCACAGCTACCTCCGGAGAGGTGTCCCGGCGCTGGGGGCCGTCGGGAAGATTAAGCGAGCTATTGCCCAGAGTTACATGGTGCTGGGCTGACCTGCCACTGGTGCCAGGGTTCGAACCGTGAGCCCCAGGATCCGGAGTCAGTCGCCCTGGCCGCTGCGCCACACCTCTTCCCATAGTAGATGTAGATGCCCAGCGATGGCCTATAGTACACTCTATATGCAGAGTGAGATGTGTCTCTTGAAGCAGCGCCACTTTACAAAACGAACCAAAGTGTGATTGGAATTTTTCCATAAAAAATATAGGAAACGAATCTTGCCCTGACATTTCTGTTTGAACCTTACCTACATTAGGGGGTTAGGGGTATCCCCCTGTCAAGGGCAAGCACCGCAGAGGAGAATCTTTGCTCAATACCGGCCAGTAAGGGATCGGGACCTTTCACCCCTTCTTCCGATAAAACCACTTGGACGCCATGTCTGTCAAGATATGCAATAACCTGTCGTGTTATCCGGGGTTATTTAATCCCGTAACATTCCATGTAAGAAGAGAGAGAGGTCGGCTCGCCTGCGTCATGTCTTAACAGGGTGAAGGATCAACGGGGTACCGAATGTCTTCAGCAGTAGCGGCTGCTATCGAACGGGAGAAGGGGAGCGGGAAAGGGGTTGGGGAGCAGAGGGGGGAGGGAATTAAAAATAAATAATAAAAAAAAGAAAACTTACCTGGAGGTCGCCGTTGCAGCCGCCACGTCTTCTCCAGCAGGAAGCACCCAGCCTCCCAGAATCACCTGACCAATCACAACGCTGCCTTAAGCAGCGCTGTGATTGGTCTGGCCGCCGTGGTTCGGTGCTCAGACAGGGGTTTGGAGGCTGGGCATGTTCTCCACTAAGGCTGTATAATACAGCCGGTGGAGAACATGCTCAGTGCGCATGACGGTTTGGCCGGCCCGAGATGGCCGGCCCTTCATGTGCACTTTAGGTGCAGCCGCCACTCCTCCTCCAGCCTTGACATCAGGCGAGGCCGGCCCTGTCCCGCTATATCAACAGGTCTGCTCTGTAGTGCAGCTGCAATAGTAAAAATAAAATGATAATAACTGACGGCCATTATTATCATTTTATTTTTACTTTGCACTGCTTTAAAGCAGTGAGGCGATGCTCCTCCGCCTTAGCGGAAGAGCCATCCCTGGTCTGCAGATGTGTGGTGTGTATCATGGTAAGCCTAGTATTGTATGGGTGCATAATAGCAAAAAACAGTGCGCATCTTCCCAAATACCCTCCCCCTACCCACTTCAGCATCCCAATCATGCCAAACACAATCCCAACTACCAAATTACCCCCATTATTAACCCCGAATCCCAGAACAAACCCTCATAAACATAATGTGGGGCACACATAGAGGCAGATATCACCCGCCGAGCACCTCCGCAATATGAAAATCGTGGAGGGGCCACAAGCACAATAAACAGTGTCAATTATACAATCGAAAAAATAGAGGCATAAAATTTCGCTCCACAACTCTGCATAACATGTAGGCCATGGATCTAATAAAACATTCTGTCTAGCCCACATCTGAGTCCCTCAGAATGCTTAAAACATAACATCAACTGCCCCACATATATGGCAATAAAACCTAACAGTTCAATAAGATTCCCATCCTGTAAGGAATCGAAAGAGAGGGAGAGGTGTGACCAGGTTCATCCAATATTGAGAAGGTCGCCGGCTCCCCATCCTTGACCATCAGGGTCTCTGCTTACCACCTGCTTGTTCTTGTTGTTTAATAAATTGCTGCAAACTCTTTGGGTCATTAAAAGTTTTTGTCTTGCTGCCAACAGTCACTTTCAAGCGTGCAGGATAAAGCATAGCATAGTCAATGTTCAGTTCTTGCAACTTCCTTTTGACAGGGAGGAATTGCTTGTGCGCCTACTGAACTTGCGATGTAAAGTCCGAGAAGATAAACAGTTCCGTGCCTTCATAGCGGAGGGTTTGTAGCTCTCTGGAGCTGCGCAGTACTGCATCACGATCTTTGTAGTTGAGCAGACGAGCTATTATCAGGCGTGGACGGGCCCCAGGCACCGGTCTCGGAGACAGTGAGCGATGGGCTTGTTCTACTGCAAACAGATCGGAGAATGAGTCTTGGCCCATTAGGTCTATAAGGAGCTTCTCTACGAACTTCTCCATGTTGTTCACGCTTGTAGACTCTGCAATGCCAAGTATCTGAAGATTGTTGCGCCTGGAGCGCTCTTCTAGGTCCTCGATTTTGGCCTGCAGCATCAAGAATTTTCGAGTTGTTTCTGGGTTTCCGTGTCCGTATTCTGGTCATCTTCAGCTTCCAATACCCAGCGTTCCACTGCCTCCAGGCGCTATGCATGTTTGACGATCCTCTCTGACATTTTATCCATATGATAGGTGAGAGCGTCCATCTTCCAGTCAATTCTCGTGAGGCTTACTTGCATGGCTGACAGTATTTGATGCAGATCGCCGTCTAGTTCAGGCTCGGAAGTCTCTGTGCCATCCCCTCCGGCCACGGCCCCATCTTCACATTGCCTGGGGGCCTTGCTCTGCTCGAAGTGCAGTTTTGATTGTGACTTATCTGTTTTTCCCATATTGTTGCGATCAATCATAAACTATATGTAAGACGTAGTAGAAAAAGAAATGAGCATCTGAGATCACTCTCGCAGGAAGTGCGCTGTATGTTCTTGCTACTGCAATATTCCAACTTGCATCCAAATGATCACGCAGCTCTTCGTGCCTAGTCTCGTCTAGAGTCCCTCGAGACTGTCCTCACAGGGACCCCAGTCCAATCAAGAAGCGCTCAGTGAGGGGAGAGTGCAGGTGTGGCCAGGCCCCAGTCCAGGGCTTCTCTTCCGCCCCAGCGATTCGGTGTCTTCGAGACCACCAGTTATGTCTCCTGACATTGGCCGGTAGGTGCACACCGTTTTGTCCACACTCTGCTATGGCCCTCTCATACATATATGCCACCTGTGTGTCTTCCCCAGACCAACTAATCGTGCTATGGCGTGTGGAGCAAGGGGGGCCCCCAGCGAGGCCTGTCTCTATATATAGAGCTGGGGAGTTACCGCACAACAGCGACTCTCCACCTTAGGATCCCAGTGCTGAAGTGTAGGCAATGTCTTCAGGATCGTGGGATCCTCCGTAGCAGGCGCACTCAAGGGGGCACCAGATCACAGCTGATGCCTGCTCCTGGCCGTCCCTGCTCACCCCTCCGGCCCGCCACCATGCTCACCTCAGCGCGGCATCCAGGAGCAGCTGGGCATCTACGGCAGCCACTCAGTTCACCTTGGCAGCATCCGCAGGTCGCAGTTCCCCAATCCGGCCTTCCTCTCACCGATATCGTGACTTCTCTCTGGGGTGGGTGGCGAGCACATCGTGCGCCGGCAGAGCTCTCAGGCCCTGTGGCGGCGGCGTCGGCACAGGCCAGGCCTCAATAAGCCCCACGACATCGGAGCAGCGCTCTGGGGCTAACATTTCCGCTGCATGCGAGGTATAAGATTATCGGGGGGACATGTCCACGCAGTAGAGTATCTTATATTTCAAATTACAGCAGGATAATGAAGGTTTGTTATGACAGCTGAAGAAGCTCGCCTAACTGGCAGCCTTCTTCAGGCAAGCTCTACCCCTGTCTACCTTTATTTGTTGTGACTTCTTTTGTCTTTATTTGATCATCAAGGCTATATTTATACTGCAACTTAGATTAACATTCAGTATAATATAGTGAATGGCTTAGTCAATGTGAAGGCACGGAATGTGGGCATTATCTACTATTGGTAGGGTTCATTCTTCTTGCTTGTGAGCGGGTGCTAATAGCTCTAATGCCCCATGGTTCTGGAAATTAATATCTGTTAACTCCGTTTGATCTAGGGCAAACATATTGAGTTATGGCACTTTTCTGAGCTTTTGCTTTGAGCAGGTGGCACTAGCATTTAAGTGCTCCCAAGAACGTCAGTCACCAAAATGTCAGGGCAGCCAAAGTGAAATCATGTCTAATGTTTCTCAAGTATATCACTGTTGTGATTTGCCCGCCCCCCACCCACCCCACCAGCTTGCTGAGCAGGGGCTCATCGAAGGACAGGAGTGAAAAATTCAAAAGGTAAGCCGGGCTCTCCTGCTGCACTTGTCTGGATGTCCCCTGAGATCAGGGCTATCAAGTACATTTCTGGGGGACTAAAGCGCAGCCATGACTGGCAGCTGTTGCCCCTAGGGGGCCTGAATGCCATTCAAGAGAGTTCCTTAATGAACAATTAGATACACACAGCTACTGATTGTGCCTTTATTTTGGTGAGAAGGTGGGCTGATCGTGTGGTGTGTACAGAAGAAAGAGGAATGTTCATGGTCTGCTGCAGTAAAAAGAAAGATGTAAGTGTAGATAGAAAAAAACTAGAGAAATGTTGCATTTCTGTTAAGTTTTTTTTCTAAGGCAGTGAAACATTTATTACTCAGATTTCATGGGAAGTTAGAAAGTCGAATTAGCTCCACGGGTTGGAATTATGAAGAGTTTAAAAACTGCCTTGATGAATAAGAGCAAACCCAACCCGCTAAGATTGCACTCCACAGGCTGACGCGGAACAAAAAAATATCTTCATTGTCACCGGGTGAAAAGGTTTCTATGCCTGAAAAGAAAGTAAAATGAGATTTGCTCGGCACCAGGACTTGGCCCTTTGTCAGGGAGACAGAAGACAGGCAGTCGCATGGCTTGCTCAGTGCCTTAACCGCGCCAGCGCCAGTACCTCATCAGTTCCGCTCTCGGTGCCTTGTAGCACTGAGCGCCGCATTGAAAGGCATGAAAGGGGAACTGCTGCCTTTATTAAGCTCCCCTTTTTGTTGCCCAAGGTGAAATCATTAAAATACTTCTATCTTAAGAACCCAGTTTCCGCTATTTATCATCTCAGTGAGCTAAATAACCAAAGAGCACATGCAGGCAAAGTTATCTTCTTATGAGGCTGCAGTCTGGAGCTTTTTTGCCAAGAGGCAGGCTCCATTGCCATGGATACGGTATATGTGAGGAACAATGCAGGGAGCCGGGACCGAGCGAACCGCCATTTTAGCTGAACAGTTGATATGGTGTGAAAAGCTATCGAGATTATAGCTGCTTACTACACCGGAAGACTGAGCAAACGCACCTGGAAACCTGTCGGAAAACTCCGAAAAAGAGATGTTTTTCAGCGGAGAATTTTGTGATAAGAAAGCTAAAGTCATTTTCTTGGCTTCTTCAAACGCCCGTTCAAGGAAGCAAATAGGCTTTGTTTATGTAAACAACTAATGTCTAATAATCGGCATGAAGCACATATTTAATTACCGACAGTAATACATTGCAATACTTCATTTTCTTAGACAATGTCCTTGTGAAGAAATAAATGTTATCTGCTCTGTGTGATCAGAGGGCCAGATGCCTCCGTATTCTACTGTGGACATCATTCCTGTCGTTGTCTTACGATGCATTTTGTCTGAGCTTTGTTGCTTTCAGGGCTCACAAGCTTTCAGCCTGCTCATGTGTGAGATTTCCATGTTTCCTTTGTGTTTCTGTATGACGTGTTCAGGTCTAACGTGTGGCACCTTGAGGAACACGAACCTCATTATTGACCAGACCAGCATACCCAAGTCTAAAAGGAAGATCATCCTGGAGTCATTCTAAAGTCATTGGATGACTTCATCCTCCAGTAAAGTGTAATTATCTGGGGAAGTCATCCCAAGCCATCCTGAAGTATGCCTATAGGACAGAATATTTAAATGAGATGACTCCTCGAGTCATCACAAAAACTACTCTAGGATGGTGTTCTGATTACTTCATTTGAATATGCAGGATGATCTTCTACTACCCCAGGAATACCAGCTGACAACTTAAGGATGAGTGTGGATTACTACAGGATGTTTTCAGGACAATTTCAAGATGAGTGTGGATTACTCTAGGATGATTTCATGACAACTTCACAAGGAGTGTAGATTACACTAGGATGATTTCATGACAACTTCAGGATGAGTGTGGATTACTCTGGGACAATTCAGGACAACCACAGGATGAGTGAGGATTAAACGTTTCGGATGGCTGTCGATTACCCCTGAATGTTCAAATATAACTTTTGTTGCATCTCTAGTTGATGGAATTACACTCTTGTCACTGAGGTAGACTTTGGGAACACTAATTCATTCAGGAGTACCTTCTTAGATTCACTACCACTTTACACCGCCCTATACAAAAGAAAATAGTAATTGGACATAATAGAACCTCCTTATCTTTACAATCAGGTACATTATAAATAACAAATAATCTGATCTTATTTGTGTTTTATGGATCTCTGCATTCAAAAGTGGACTATGGTATTAAAAGAATCTGAGCGCAAAATAGGTGTTGCAAGAATGTCATATTTTGATTTTAAAGCAGCCTTTGGCTTCAGTCACGCTCATTGGCTGTGTCTTCAGTTGAGGTACAGGTTTTTACTTTTTTTTTTTTAATATGGTGGCCTTCTGTGGCAAAATTGAAAATTTTGTATGAAGAAAAAAAAAAAAAGGGGTACTAAAATGGCTGGTCAATGCGGATTTTGTTTTATTAGCAACATACTTGGTCCAAAGATACTGCAGAAAAGTACAAATAAAAAAGGTCAACAAACACAAGCAATTTCATGTGCGGTTACAGAGTCTGACTTTTTCAGCTGTTCCAGCATTGTAGAATTTTTATGGCAAGCTTCATCCTTATAGATCTTTTGTCCATTGATGGTGTGTTGTTGATCTTGTACACATTTCATACACTGAAAGAAAATCAAAAGCATAGATTAGTACCGGTCCGGTCTCCACAACTTTATTTCACATTTTCACAGGGCCAGCCAACCTTCCAAAAGCAGTGCAGCCCTTTACATCATACAGTAAGGCTGATGAGATAATTTAAGTATTGTTACAAGAGTTGATTATATAACAAGGAATGCACTTCTGGGTGGAACAATGAAGGGAGCATGTGGTGGAGTTAAGAGAGCAGGTGTGAGATTAACTTGTCCATCACCATTACCGTTCCTTTTCAAACTTAAGTGTGATGGAGTAAGTTGTATATTCAAGGAAATCAGTTCAGGAGTTAGCCAGAGATAGTCAACCAGCAAGCTTCCTTTTTTAGTGTTGATCCATTTTTCAGAAGAAAACACATTAGGGTGGATTCTAAACTCTACTCAGTGTTGCACTCAATGGTTTGACACATGCATCTTTACACAGTATTATCCTGCTTTTGAAAGTTGAGCTCATGGCATTTCGCACAGATGCAAGTTGTTTTGGTGAAACAATTTCACTTTAACCACTGAGAAACCTTGAGGCGGCGTCTCTGGCAGCCTTTCAATCCTTGAGGAACCCAGGTAATCCACTTTTCTCTACCAGGACATTTCCAAAATGTGAGTTAATATAGTAGTCCTTTGTTTCTTTTACTGATCAGCCTGCATCTAAACATATAAAGTATTACACTTGATATCATGTAACTTCCCCAGTATTGTAAGATGAAATGCAAGTCAGTGAAAGCTGATTTACTGACATTTTTAAACAGCATAATTAACAGTGATAAGGAATTACTGTGTTCAGAAATATATAGTAGCCATGTCAAAAGATTTCTACAGGTCTTTTCTGTACAGTTTCCTTTTGTAGGGAATCAAATTATCATTCACAAACTTAACAATGTGAAGGAATTATTTCAGATTGTAATGTCCACAAAATATAGAGGAAAATAAAGCAAGTCACCTTTAGTACCGCAAATGATCCACTTCATGTTTCTGATCCGCTTTCATTCATTACCAGTCCTGAAATTGTCGAAGCGAATTGTTCTGCCTGCAAATGCATGATAGACCATCCATAGTCATTTCTGCATGTGTGTCTTAACTGCGTTACAATGAAATAAAAATAAGAGATTAAAGGGGACACATTTGGTGAACCAGAACATACAGGCAGGGTAACAGTGTTGTACATTTTGGCGATGTGTTCGAGAGTCATAAAAAGGAGTTTACATTAACCCCTTCTTAAAATATATCCTTCACTTATCTTGTCAGCAGTCATGATCATCTTCCAAAGCCCTCACCTTTGCATGTGGTAGCACATACTCATTTAAACGGGTTGCTGGGAAATCCATTGAATAGTAGTCATTTTCATCAATAATGGATAATGAGCTATATGCCAATTCCTAAAAGAGAAAACAAATGAGTTTGAATCATGAGTATGAAAAATTGGTGTTTGTTTTGCAACTGAAACTGGCAAGAGTTTTATGAGCTGAAAAAGGTGCAACATAAAACATAATTAAATGTGCCATGCAGGCATTTTTTCGCTTTCATATTTTTACATGGCAAGCAGCTGAGACAATTAATGGACGGATTCATTAAAACTGCTGTCACTGAAGACAATCGTAGGAGATGCCATGGACAATGAGTGTTGCACAGGCTTGCTACCCTACAATTATATGCAACTGATGCTCATTTATATCAGCTTACCTTATGGTCACCAACATTCTTGCTTGTAAACTGGTCTGTGTAGCGAGGAACAATGTACACATCCACGGTGATGGCAGCGAGTTCAGATTGAAGTTTGTTGTATTAGTTGTAGATGAATCACGTTCCATAACACCTCTGGGTGTGCAAACAGTTGTTGTGTATCATGACTTGGTAGAATGGTGCGCTGTAACCAGCAAGGAAAAGGGTAAAGTTTTGAGGAGGAAATATTTTTATAGCACTGTGTGGCGACGTCATGGTTTTGTCTTTCATCTTTGATTTGAATAAGTGACTAGAAGACAGCTACAGTTTATCCCTAAAACATTGTTTTATGGCTTTAAAAAAAATTTAGCTTCAAAATAAGGCACAAAATGCACAACAAAGATGCCAATTTACCTGAATGCGATTGCTGAAAATAGGGTCACTGCCAATTAGATGGAGGTGAATTGCTTATTATTAAAGATAAAAGTGCATAAGCTAAACATGGCAATATAGACTCCAAAAATTAAAGTACACTCAGATTGAACAAATATTTCCTGGGAAAAGATGCTGCGCTGTTAGTCTACAAATAGTTTCTATTACAGTAGTTGCGCAATTACTGCACCTTCATTTTCACTCATAACATATTTTTAATGGAGTTACATGGGTGATATATATATACTGGGTAATTGTATTATTTATCAGTTAATTGGAAAACAACAATTGCTTTGAAATCACTCTTAAGTGATATGGTAGCTGATTTTATTGGTATTTTCAATCCACTACATTTCTCCGTCCTTTCTATTACAAACAGAATGATCGCAAGTATAAATATGCTTTGGCAAAATCAACAGGTCCTGGTGTTCAATGATTCAAAGCCTTTTGACTTTGCTAAGTCTTTTGCAGATGCTGCTCTAGATTGCCTAAAACAAATAAAGCTTGTTTGCATACTAATACAAAACAGTGCTAGGGAAAAACAAAAAACAAACACAGGACGATGTTTCAGACGCTTGCATACATCATCCTGCATGTGTAATTATGTTGCATGGGATTATGGCTGCCACAGCATAACACTTAGTTTATTAATTCAATTGCCACTGCCAAGCACTCGAAAGATGTTCATAAAAAAAGGCACTGTAAGAATTACTTGGAGAAATTTAGAGGCTTAACGTAATTTTAAGATCAGACATATGCATACAGTGCATGAAATACAGCCTCAATTACCCGATGGTCTTATTTCCAAATAAACCTTCACTTAGTGCTTTAAACACTACTAATAATTAGCATTGGCAAAGCCAATACGTCTCGCCTATGTGAGAGCTGTTGACTTTGGCAATGCGTTTTAGCCTTGCTGTACACCAGTGAGCCTGCTGTTCAGCATGGCTAAAAAGTTAGTTGGGTAGATTTGGGTACAGTTGAATGGGGTAGATTGGAGTAGCGTGAAGTGGGGTAGACTAGGGTAGCGTGGAGTGGGGTAGGGTGGTTTAGAGTAGCGTGGAGTGGGGTAGATTGGGGTAGTCTGGAGTGGGGTATATTGATTTAGAGTGGAGAGGGGTACAATAGGTTAGATTGTATGGAGATATATTGGGGTAGACTGTAGTGGTGTAGAGTGGGCTAGATTGGAGTGGGGCGAGCGGGGTAGAGTAGGGTAGATTGTAGTGGAGTTAGGTAGATTGGAGTGCAGTGGTGTAGATTTTGGTGGATAGGAGTAGATTTGGGTGGATTGCGGTAGAAAGAGTGGGGTAGATTGGGGTGGAGTGAGGTATACTGGGGTAGATTGGGGAAGAGTGGGGTGAGGTACATTGAGTGGCGTAGGGTAGATTGTAATGGAGTGGGGTAGGGTAGAGTGGAGTAGAGTAGATTGGAGTGGAGCAGGGTAGATTGGGGTAGACTTGTGCTGTAGAGATGGCTAGCTTGGGTGAAGTGTGGGGTAGACTCGAGTGCAGTGGGGTAGACTCGAGTGCAGTGGGGTAGATTCGGGTAGATGGGAGTGGAGTAGATTGGGGTACAGTGGAGTGAGGTATATTGGGGTAGATTGGGGTGGGTGGGGCGGAGTGGGTTAGATTGGGCAAATCAGTCAGAGTTGGGTAGATTGGAATGGAGGGGGTAGATTGAAGTAGAGTAGATGGAGTGGAATATGATAGGTTGGAACTGAGTAAGGTAGGTTGGAGTGGAGTAGATAAAATTGTTGTAGAATGTAGTGGAGTAGATTGGAATGGAGCAGGTTAGAGTGTAGTGCGGTAGATTGGAGTAGGATAGACTGAAGTGGATTGGGGTAGAGTGGAGCATGGTATATTTGGGAATGGTGGAGTGGGCTAGAGTGGGGTAGATTCGGCAGACTGGAGTAGCGTTTATTGGGGTAGACTGGGTGGATTGGAGTAGAGTGGGGAGATTGGGGGAGAGGGGGGTAGACTGGAATGGAATAGAGTGGAGGTAGATTAGGATGGACTGGGGTACATTGACGGACGCGTCCCTTCTGGGATGGGGCGGTCACATGGGAGAGGCGGAGATCAGAGGCCTCTGGTCTCCGGCGGAGTCCCGGCTCCATATCAACCTTCTGGAGCTCCGGGCGATCCGACTTGCACTCAAGGCATTCCTTCCCTCTGTCAAAGGGAAGGTAGTGCAGGTGTTCACAGACAACACCACCGCCATGTGGTACTGCAACAAACAGGGCGGGGTGGGGTCGTGGACCCTCTGTCAGGAGGCTCTGCGCCTCTGGACATGGCTGGAACATCAGGGCATG
Organism: Calotriton arnoldi; assembly: GCA_963921515.1. NCBI lineage: Eukaryota > Metazoa > Chordata > Amphibia > Caudata > Salamandridae > Calotriton > Calotriton arnoldi. The sequence continues at coordinate 4,860,126 of CAWUFW010000063.1, forward strand.
TTCCTGATGGTTCAACACCTGGCAGGTTCCCTGAACGCCAGGGCGGACGAACTCAGCCGCAGGTGCATGATGGATCACGAATGGCGTCTTCACTCGGAAGTGGCGCAAGGACTCTTTCTACAATGGGGAGAGCCTTGGTTAGATCTATTCGCCACCGAAGAGAACGCGCAATGTCATCAGTTCTGCGCGTTGGAATTTCCAAGGCGGCACTCGCTCGGCGACGCTTTTCGTCGCGAGTGGAGTTGCGGTCTGTTGTACGCCTTTCCGCCTATACCACTTCTACCCAGAGTGTTGAAGAAGATTCGGCACGACCGGGCCCAAGTCATTCTTGTGGCTCCGGACTGGGCTCGAAGAGTTTGGTATCCCGAGCTACTCAGTATGAGCGTAGATCCCCCGATCCGTCTGCCTCTTCGGGAGGATCTTCTGTCGCAGCAGCAGGGGACGGTCCTCCACCCGAACCTGTCCAGTCTACACCTGCTTGCGTGGAGATTGAGCGGCGGCAGTTGATTCCTTTCGACTTGCCTCCCGAAGTTTGTGATCTGATTCTGGCAGCCAGGCGTCCCTCCACTAAGGTGGTATACGCCTGCAGGTGGAACAAATTTGTGGCATGGTGCACAGCAAAGGCTGTGAATCCCCTTTCTGCCCCTCTCTCTGAGGTCCTTCTGTTCCTTCTTTCTCTGGCCCAACAGGGTTCTGCCCTGGGTACCATCAAGGGTTATCTTTGTGCTATCTCGGCCTTCCTCAGGCTCCCTGATCAGCCCTCCCTTTTCAAGTCCCCTGTTGTTAACAGGTTCTTTTAAAAGGCATTACACACCTCTTCCCTCCTGTTCCATTTGTGATGCCTCAGTGGGACTTGAACTTGGTTCTTACCTTTTTAATGTGCGCTCCCTTTGAGCCTCTACATAACTGTCCTCTTCGTCTTCTGACTCTGAAGACAGCCTTTCTGGTGGCCATCACCTCCGCTCGGCGGGTGAGTGAGCTCCAGGCTCTATCTTGCAAACCTCCCTTTCTGTCTGTTCATCCAGACAAGGTTGTTCTTCGGACGCGTCCGTCCTTCTTGCCAAAGGTGGTTACTGCTTTTCACATTGGGCAGACCATCACTTTGCCCACCTTCTTTCCGCCTCCGCATCCTTCCAGAGAGGAAGAGAGGCTCCACCGTCTGGACCCAAAACGTGCGCTCTCCTTCTATATTGACCGCACAAAACACTTCCGGGTGGATGACCAGCTCTTTGTTGGCTACGTGGGCGCCAAAAAGGTCGGGCGGTGCACAAGAGGACCATCTCCCGCTGGGTTACCTTGTGCATCAAGACCTGCTATTCTTTGGCTAAGAAGGAGCCTCCTGTTGGGCTGCGTGCCCATTCCACCAGGGCAACGGCTGCTACCACGGCCTTGGGCCGCGGTGTTCCGCTGCCGGTTATCTGTCAGGCAGCTACGTGGGCCTCGCTGCACACGTTTACAAAGCATTACTGCCTTGACAGTCAGGTCCGGAGGGACGGCTTCTTTGGCCGTTCTGTCCTCCAGGACTTCCTTGTCTGATCTTTGTTCGCAGACCCACCACCGGGGTTGGTATTGCTGGGGTATCTATTCTAAGGTAAGGAATCTGTCACCAACGTGTCTCTTTCAGATGCACAAGTTACTAACTTGTGTAACGATATATCTGTAAGAGACAGTAGTTAGTGACAGATTCCTTACCGCCCCACCCATCCTCCCCGTTCTGCGAACTGATTTCTAGGGTTAAGGACATCCCTTTCAGGGCCCTAGTATTTTTCAGACACCTATGTCAGCTTCTTGCATGGCTCTGCGTTCCTGGCACGGAAAGTCGTGTACAGAACTGACGTCAGCGCGCAGGGGCGGCGTCTAGTACTGCCCGCGACGTCATCCCGGCGATCACGACGCCGACGACGGACGCGGAGCCGCACGACGCCGCCTACCGACGCGCAAGGGTACTGCTACGCAAAAAACTTTCCGGATCCAGCCTGACGCCTGGGGATATTCTAAGGTAAAGAATCTGTCACTAACTACTGTCTCTTACAGATATATCGTTACACAAGTTAGTAACTTGTGCATTGACTACATGAAATCACCCTTGAACGGTGAAGCCGTTTACCGTGTAGATCTGAAGCCTCAAATGGAGATGATCTCATCACTAAGTTATCAATATTTTTTCTTTGCGTGGCGCAGCAACTTCAGGTCAATCTTAGGGCTAAGATGGTGTTTGTTTTTCTTTAACCAAATACAGCACAAGATTTCTCTAAATCTTGCTTCCGCAGATCGAGTTAGTTCCTTCAAAAATAGATTTTTTATTTTTCTGTTTCCATGTCTTTTACTTGTAGGCCCAGACAGTGCTTAAGAATTACCAAACGGCAGCTTTTGCTGCTGTAAGCATTTTTCATTCGAGTGCTGATTTAAACAAAAAGAGACCTTCCTGGACCACCGAAAAGTAAAACACAAGTCCGTCAATTACCTGCGAAGCCAGTAATCCGATCTCTTGCTCCTGTCCCGATAAAGGATTCTCCCTATACACCAAAAAGCAAACGGCGGGAAGCGTTGAAGAAAGCTGCAATACTCTCCAAAAACAAGTTGGGGAAGCAACATGTCCACTGTTGTAAATAACCTACTTAATCTTGCTGACCCACGCCGCGTTGCCCAAACGATTGCACGGCGATCCCAAATGACGTCACTTCTGGCGCCACCGGAAGTGCGTGCCAACAATACTTCAACCAGCATGTTACGTTTTGTTTATAAATGCGACCCCCACAGTTCTTTAAACAGCTGTTGCAAGAAAATGAGATTGCAACTGCAAGCTGGCATGCAAGAATCTACTGAGATACTTCAATTTTCTATCCGTGAGTACCATAACCTCGCCCAGTCCAGACGTTTTGCTGTGCATTCTGGGATTTGTAGTTATGTTTATCTCAATTTACAATCAGGACTATAAGTCTCAGAATGCAAACCCAAAACGTGGACTGGGTGATTTGTGCAGAAATCAAGATGCAGTGAAGGGGCTGTACCAGTCATTTCATCCAATAGTCGATTGTAGTCTGAGGTTTGTAGTTTCACTTTTTGTCTTATATTGATACTGGACTCCAAATCCCAGAGTGCAACATGGTGTTGCTTAAAAACACGCAGATGTCCAAACACACAAATAAAAAACATACAACTACTTGTTTACTCAAAATGTAATGTTGCCTCACCCATCCTGCCAGAGCGCAATTTCCCCCTCACTGTTCCTTTGTTATTTATGTTTTGTTGAACCTCCTGAATGAGGAATAACCACGGGAACCGGATTCTCAGTTCAACTGGCACACGTAATTCCCTATTACGTGCAGACTATCTCTCCCCTTCATCACCTATGACAGGTGGTAAATGGGAGCGGCTGGTGGTGCAGGGCTGGTGGGTGGGAGTGAGAGAGTCACCAGGTGGGGAGTGGAGAGGGCATCAGTGAGCGCTGAAGGTTAGAGTCAGTCAGGGGGAAGCACCATCGTGCTGTAGGAGAGCATTGAATGTTAAGCACAACTTTTTATATGATTTAAACAGGGCTTTTAGTGGGATAAAAAAACTGGGGGTCTCTCAAAGGGACTTGGCCAAGGGCGTGGCTTAAAACATTTATGCTAAAAAAAAATCTGGGCTCAGCATATTGTGCCGCCCGACTGGTATTTTGATGCTTCTGTTATTGCCTCCACATGTATAATACTACAAGATACATTACACCTAAAACAAGCCACGACTATTGGCTTTGTCAAAGGTTGTTAGTTGCAGAAGATAAATTTACTACATGCATACATACAACTAGGGCTTCGTTGTGTATAATATTGAAAATGCTTTAGTTCTTGCGCGAAAGGTTGTGGCGTAATGGCTAGAGCTGCCAACTTTGGAGCTGAGGAAGCAGATTTGGATCCTCAGCGTCGGCTCAACATCTGATCCTGGGGCTTATTTACAAGCCCCTTGCGCTGCCAGTACGTCACTTTTTGCAGTATTAAAAGTGACGCACCGGCGGCGCAAGGGGCTTGTAAATAAGCACCCCTGTGTTTCTGGGAAAAATCACTTAATCGCTTGTGCCAACCAAAAATAAATGCACGTGTCCTTGTTGGTGCTCATTTAAAGTACTTCGAGATTTGCAATATAGAACTGCAAAAAGATAAAAGTTACACCAAAAACAGTGAACTACTGCTGAGTTAAGATTTTTTTTCCATTCAGAGAGTCAGGGCGAAAATGGAGAGCCTGATAGGGACCCGTCTCGGAGCCTGTGTTTAAGAACTGCCGGTGCTAAGCACCAGCAAGACCCGGCCCACGTAAAGCCCTGGATTTAGAGAAATTGTTTTACCGTGGATGCTAGAAGCGCGCAATACTAATAACAATACCTATCCTGTTCTTCAATGCAAAAAAAAAAAAAAATACTTTAGGGAACAACACTTCGAACAGTTCGTTTCCCCTCCAGAAAGGGGTGTGAAAATACCTGGCTTTGCCCTAGTTCGCCGAGGGAGAGTGGAATCCACCTGCACACTGACCTGCAGGACGCCCAACCCTTGACAGTGCACAGTATTGTGGGTGACTGTGCATAGAGTGGCATAGGGACTCAACCAGTGCACTAAATGGGCCGGTATTCACATGTACTGAGTACCAGCACTTCTTATTTTTATCACTATGAGTACCGGCACTTCTTCACTGCCGAGAAGAGTACTGGTACTCATGAAAGGGTAGGCGCATTGGCTGCTAGTGCTGGTTAACAGTCAAGCCACTTCTGTAGCCCCGAGCTGAGCCCCCGCTGAACTATTCAGCGCGGGCTCATTTGCATGATGTCCCTGTGTTCACCATCACTCTATGTTGCAAACCCAGGAATCGAGGCAGCCCGGTGACAGCGCAATTAAGAAAGTCATGGGAGGTAAGCAGGTTAAAGTGTCTTTAATCCCACCTGAGTCTTTAGTGTGAGTGTCTGATTATGTTTTGGCGTTTGCCTGTGTGTGTTTTTGTGTGAGAGAAAAGCGAGAGAAAGGGGGAGAGAATCGAGATTCTTGGGAGGTATAGTAAAGGAAATGTGCGGAATGCTTTGTGTGTGCACGTCTGCTTGTTTCTTTATGTGTGTGTGCATGCTGGAGCATATATAGTTTAGTGCCAAGCAACAGCAAATAACAGTATTTTAACTGCGAATATTACAAAACAAGAACGTGTTAAAATATCATTGTGTTTGACTTTCGTTTTGTGTAACAACGCATTTCTCATTTTAGTAGGTGCTGCAACTACTGTAAAAGTCAATACGTATCGGCATGTCTTGCCCATAGTCCTGCACCTAGCACCACCCACCCGCCACATTTAAACGAGTACCTGCACTATTTTTCCCCATTTAAAGCACTGGACTCTACCTCTGTAATAACGAGGGTGGGTGGCTCAGAGAAAGCAACTTTTCTGAGGAGGATGGGGGTCTTATGGGGCAGGATGTGGGATTTGGGGTCTGATCAGGGGATGTGGGGGTGGGCCCCTGACAAGGGAGAGCTGACGCTACAACCAAAAGAACCTCACAGCACCTGAAATTGTTACTCACTGTGATAAAGGGCCACTTTACTGGCCTGCTTTTGCTTAACACTTCCCGAAACTTGATTGGTTGTCCAAAGTCTTTCATTCACACTCCACTATGTAAAAGGTCAGCTACCACGCTATGCAGCATATGTCTATTTTAGTTACATATTTCACAGTATAATTCATCTTTCCCTAATGCATAATGTCGTCTTAATCTTGTACTCCAGTGCTGCCTAATTCCATCATCCCTCCCTTTAGTGCCAGATTTCCATCATTATTAATATGTATTGCTATTTTTCACAATGGATTCCTGCTTTACCCATATTCAAGACAGTACTGAAAAGACGAAAAATTAACTAGTGACACTTCTTACAGACGGTTTTCTAAAGCAACTTTTATGCATATTTACATATACTAGAAATTAAATGTGATATTTAAATGTTCTCATCGTACAGTAATTAGCAAATAGTTCTGAAATCATGCAACAGGTTTAACTGTTAGGACACAAATGACACCCTAATTGAGAGCATGTTCTTAAAGTAATCAGTAAATCAAGAGAAACAATTTTATCTTAATGAATACAACTGTGCTTGTAAAATCATCAGATACTCATTTTTGAATCATCCTCAAGTCATCAAGAGCAAGCACATCCTGTGAAGTAATCAGTCATTTTCAAGTCATCCTCAAATCATCAAGCTGAGTTTTTAAACTCTCCTGATGACTACAAGAACTTGATGATGTCTGAGGATGAGAAAATGACTTCTAGAGAAGTTGTATGATCATCCAATGACTCTGGGATGGCTTCTAAAGTCATCCAGTTTGACCTGGGTATAGCTCTCAAGTGTGAGTAGCTCGTCCAGTACAGACCCTTGTCCATGCATGTGGCACCTCCAGTCCTGATTTTATAGCAGGATAAAAAGGACTACAAGTCCCAGAAGTCCTAAAATGCAAAAAATGTAATTGGGGAGATAGGAAAACTAACTCTAAAACAGATAAACATCCCTAACAGTGTTGAGTGTTTCCCCCTTAGTATATCGAATTCGCCCCAAGCACAACTATTGCTACAAACTGTACCAGAAATATACATTAAGCATTAAATGGTGCCTGAGAGGGTGGATTGCAGTTAGTAGACCCATCCAGGGCGCTCAGGCGTCCTGTTTTCATACTTAAGGATCCTATTCACACCAGGGGATTTCTTTGCATCCTTCTACTTATAGTCCTTCATTTATAATGGAATATAAGGACTACAGATACCAGAGAGCAAAACAACAAAACGGGACGGGATGCGTTACTCGTGCATGGAATCTGAAACCTGGAGAGTTCTGTTGTTATTGATGTGGAACTATCTGAGCAGTAATTGATCATAGTGCAGCATTTGTCAGTACCAGAACTCCCCTTCCAGTACTACAGTCACCTGTCATGACTCCTCCCTTCAAGCTGATGCCGCAATCTGTCCTCAGACTGCCCGCCATTGATGCCCCATCTTTTTAGGCACCTGATACATTCCCACCCTCAGCACAGACTGCCTAATTCCAGGTCGCTGAGGCGCTCACTCTATTCATGATCTTCCTTTGCTCCATCCCTTCAGACTCGTACAGCTGTGCTCTCTCCCTCCATGTTCCTCAGGACTTATCCCAAATTCCATGTCATTGACACTCTCTCTGCAGGCTGCTGTAGCACTCTAGTTACTATCACTCTCTCTCCTCCCTTGCACTAGCAGTACTCCTGACATCCATGCTCCTGTTATAACATTCCATTCATGCTCCTGCAGTATTCTCTTCCTTCAGGGTACTGTACAACTCCTTCCGTTCAGGCCCCTGCCCCATTCCCTCCATCTGTGTTCATGCAGCACCTGCTCCACTCCCTCCATTCAGCAGAGCTGCCAACTGACTCCATGCTATGAGGGCAGCTTTCAGTCCATGCTGTTCTTTAGCTAGCCTCCCTGGACATCTACGAACAGTGAGAAGTGAAACTGCAAGCCATAGGATGCTCATTGCTGCCGGTTAAAGGTGGAGAGTGCTGAAAGTTACCCTTATGGTATTTGACTGATCGGCAGCTGTGCTTGGAGCTCCTGCAGAGTACCCTGTATTATGGCTCCTAAGTGGGACATCATTGCACGTCCTCCTCCCTCCAGGCTGTTTGTGACTGTTGATATGGCGTGGCACTACAGTAACAGAAACCGATGCCCGCTTCATCATGGCAGGAATAATGCATGTTACAGCACCCATATTCCATAGTCTCCCTTTTCCAAGATATTGAACACACTCCTTGACAGCACTTTCCAGTAAGCAAACACAAGGAGATGATGGACAGAGCGCTGAAACTTTTCAGACACTCACCCCCAGTCACAGATCTGGGTTGAATCCTTCATCGTTCTTTAGCTCACTTCGCCACCCCAGTTCAGACCCAGCCATATGCAAATAAGTCTTGACCCTGCTCCTCATGGGAACAGTCCAGACCAAACTGCCAAGCCAGGTCTTCCCTGGACCGGAAATAAGCGACCTGGGACCGGTTTCGGGGTAGCACCCCTCATCAGCCAGGCTAGTTTGAATCCAGTGGCAAAGTGAGTAAGGGACCTACGTCTGGGCATACCCTGCCAACTTAGGGCGACCAAAGCAAACACAGGGAGATGATGGACAGAGCACGGAAACTTTTCAGACACTCACCCCCCAGTCACAGATCTGGGTTGAATCCATCATCGTTATTTAGCTCACTTCGCTACCCCAGTTGAGACCCAGCCATATGCAAATCAGTCTTGACCCTGTTCCTCATGGGAACAGTCCAGCCCGAACTTCCCTGGACTGGAAACAAGCTTCCTGGGACCGGTTTCGGGGTAACACCACTCAACGCAAGTGCTGTTACTACGCGTTACCATTACAACACAAACTTTTACCACTCATATACCTTTACAACGCATGCCTTTACAACGCATTTCGTTGTAATAGCATATATACACGCACATTTCCTTAAAATCCCTCAACCCATACCCACCCTAAACCCTAAAATTACCCGTCCCGCCCCAAAACCCATACCCACACTAAACCCTAAAATTACCCTTGCCACCCTAAAACCCATACCTACCCTAAACCCTAAAATTAACCCAGCTATCCCAAAACTCCTACCCACCCTAAAATTAAGGTAACCACCCTGTAGGAGGCTGGCTTTGTATATGGTGCACACTTATCTGAGTGTAGCACCCTGCACTAATCCAGACAACCCTTATGGTGATTTTAGTGGTCTTAGACAACCGTAGAAAGCTCTGTAAGAGGTAGCTGAGGAGAGCAGCCTTCAAGCTTAGCCTAGAAGGAGTGTAAATCTTATGGTGTAGGTTAAGTGAAAAAGAACCACCCAGTGTAGTTATAAAAATATGTATTTATTATACACACTCACTAACACATTGCAATATCTCCTACCCAGAGATATAACCACAATACTTGGATAATAGAACACGTAAGTAGCACAAATACACAATGGTCTCCAGGTAGAGACCAAACCATATACTAAAAGAGTGGACTGCGAACCACGACTTAAGTCGAGATTCGACCCAGAAGATGTAGAAGAGCCGGGGACCCAAGGTAAGTACCCAGGAACCCCACAAAGGCTGTGTGCAGAGTGGGAACACGACTGCGTGCTCAATACAAGTCAATGGGTAAGTCGCGGTTGCAGTTTTAAAGAAGGAGGACCCTTCCCAGAAGACCCTGAAGAAACCCATTGGAAGATGGAAGGTTGGAAAGTGGCCCCACCCGTGGATACCCCAGGAATCAGGATACCTACACCAGAGAAGCCGGGTGCATAGGTGCAAAGTGACATCGGAAACCGCTGTAGACCACAATGGAGGATTTCAGGGAGGATGCCGCTGGCGAAGAAGGTGAAAGGGTCCGGTGGAACCCAAAGGTGGATTCAAGATGAGAGGTACCTGCAAGCATAGGTGACAGAGTCTATGCCACTCAGGAGTGACCAGGTGGCACAGAAGACGAATGCCCACCGATGTCAGAGATGCAGGAGAGTTGACGGTGTCCTTGAAGTTGCAGCTGTGCGGACCAGGCGATGCTGTGGAAGACCAGGAGCCATTTACGAGCTGTCCTATGTCGAATGTCAAGAGCCTGAGGGTCGGTGTCTGTCGGGAGCACCAACAAGCCTTGGCACCTGCAACCAATGTAGTATGCGAAAAAGGTGCAGTGTCGGGACCAGCAAGGTCCAAGTGACTCACCGCGAGCAGGTAAGTCAGAGCAAGCCCCGAGCAAGCAGGGGAGCCCACTGTAGCTAAAGAAGACCCTTGAGAGGACCCACGGGCCAAAGGCACAGGAGTCGCAAGAGGACCTCGAGCAGCTCACCAAAGGATGAAGGGTCATGGTGCAGAGGATGCAGTGCAGGCGAAGATCTTGGCTGCAGGAGATGCTTGAGGCTGGGACTTCTTGGAGCCCGAAGATCTCTGGTGAAGAGTCAACAGGGGTACTGCTCCAGCGGTTCCGACGAGGTATGCTGGCTTCAAACTTGCTATGAAGACAGTGCAGACCTCGAGGGAGTTGCAGAACAACCACCCGTGTTGCTGAACGTTTCAGAGTTCGTAGGAGCTCAGGGACAGCAGACCAGTCAGTTTCATTTGTAGGGCCTGCAAATGCAGGGAGTTCACTTCAAGGGAGATTCCTTCGAGTGTCTTGGATGTCCACAGGGCTGTAGAAGAACCTGTATGGAGCACAGGCACAGACGACGGAGAAGACTGGCAGGATGACGAGACCAGGAGCAGCAGGAGTCTTCCCAGTTGCAGTCTCGGTTCCCAAAGCGATGTCCAAAGTGTCCAGACAGATGAAGATGAAGTGGTTTCGGATCTGAATCTTGTCCCACAATGAATCTAGGGACCCACCCAAAGATAAGCCCTTAAGTACCCTAAGGAAAGGGTTGGGACGATTCAGGGGTCCCTCCCGAGGAGAGCCTGGACAGTGGGGAGGATACTCCCATGTCCTTTGTCCAGTTTCATGCTAGAGTTTGAGCCAACGGCTCCCTGACCTGGTTTCAACTCGAGTATGCAAGGAGGGCATTCAAAGCAGTCTAGTGGTGCTGGCAAGCGCCCCCACCCTGTCCCAATACACTAAGTCCTGTCTAGGAGGTGGTCTCACCTCCCTGTGACAGGAAACCTATTGTCCTGCCTTCCCCTGCTCGAGCTTGGCTCAGCAGCGGGAGGGCAGAATCGTGTCTCTGGTTGGCAGCAGCCATAGTTTGCTGTCCGGGTCATGAAGGTTGGTACCGGGAGCACTGAGGGCGTCCCGGAGGAGCTTTACAGTGCATGGAATCATTCCTCCAACACCGTTTACTATGTTTGGGTAATGATTCCAACATGTTTGATACCAAACACGAGACGGTTCGTTACAGCCAGCTTAGAGTTAGCCATCACGTAGACGCATGGCCACTCTATATATCGTAATGGCTGATGCAATTACAACCCAGGAGAATGGACTCTGTGGATTGTAGGGGTGTCCTGCTCATGCAGGGGCACCCTCACACTTATAACTGAGCACCCTGCCTTCAGGATTGAAAGGTCTGCCTTAGGGGTGACTTAGAGGTTTTAAGTGCAGTGACCTCAGATATAAGGAAACTTATATCTGTTGTAAGTGGTGCTAACACCAGCTTACACAGGCTGCTATGGCAGGCCTGTAGTCACAATATGAGTGGTCTCCCATGGGTGGCATAATACATGCTTTAGCCCATTGGGGACCCCTGGTGTACCTATGCCCCGGGTACCTTAATACATATACTAGGGCCTTATAAGGGTACATCAGTAGTCATTCTGGGGTGTACCTAAGTACTCACCATGTCCAATTTAGGGAAGGAGCACAGAGACTGGGGTCCTGATTAGCAAGATCCCAGTCAGCCTAGTCAGAAAACAGAGGAACACCAGGCAAAAAGTGGGGGTAACCCTGCAGAAGGATCCTACCTTCCTACACACCCCAAACCCCCTACCCAATCTAAAACCCAAAATTACCCTTGCCACCCCAAAATCCTTACACACCCTAAAACCTAAAATGACCCTTACCACCCCAAAACCCTTACCCACCCTAAAACCTAAACTTACCCTTACCACCCCAAAACCCCTACCCATCCTAAATCCTAAAATTAACCTTGCCACCCCAAAATCCCCACGCACCCAAAAACCTAAAATTACCCTTGCCACCCCAAAACCCTTACCCACCCTAAAACCTTTGAATTTCCCTTGCCACCCAAAAACCTCTACCCAACCTAAAATTACCCTTGCCACCCCAAAACCCCTACCCACCCTAAACCCTGAAATTACCCTTGTTACCCCAAACCCCCTACCCATCCTAAACCCTAAAAGTACCCTTGCCACCCAAAAACCCCTACCCACCCTAAAATAACGCTTGCCACCCCAAAACCCTTACCCACCCTAAAACCTAAAATTTCCATTGCCACCCCAAAACCCGTACCCACCTTAAACCCTAAAATTACCCTTGCCACCCCAAAACCACTACCCACCCTAAACCCTAAAAATACCCTTGCTACCCCAAAACTCATACCCACCCTGAACCCTAAAATTACCCTTGCCACCCCAAAACCCATATTCTCCCTGAAACCTAAAATTAACCTTGCCACCCCAAAACCCATACCCACCCTGAACCCTAAAATTACCCTTGCCACCCCAAAACCACTACCCACCCTGAACCCTAAAATTACCCTTGCCACCATAAAACCTCTACCCATCCTGAACGCTAAAATTACCCTTGCCACCCCAAAACCCATACCCACCCTTAACCCTAAAATTATCCTTGCCACTCCAAAACCTATACCCACCTTGAAACATAAAATTACCCTTCCCACCCCAAAACCCATACCCACCCTAAAACATATATACTTACCTTATACTTACATGTAAAATACATACGTTGTAAAGGCATGCGTTGTAATGGTATGTGTTGTGATGGTAGTGCTTTGTAATGGCACTTGCGTTGTAATGGCAATCTGAAAGAGACACGTTAGTGACAGATTCCTTACCTTAGAATATCCCCAGGCGTCAGGCTGGATCCGGAAAGTTTTGCGTAGCTGTACCCCTGCGCGTCGGTAGGCGGCGTTGTGCGGCTCCGCGTCCGTCGTCGGCGTCGTGATCGCCGGGATGACGTCGCGGCCAGTACTTAGACGCCGCCCATGCGCGCTGGCGTCAGTTCTTTCTTTTTCCGCGCCAGTAAGCGCAGATCCGGATTGATCAGTGCCCCAGTCATTTTTTGACAGAATATTTTTGTGACTTTTTGTCCAAGTTTTTCGAGTCGTTTCGACTCCAAAGGTGTCAGTAGGGATGCCCGGCTTCAAGCCATGCGGAGTCTGTAATCGCATGATGTCGATTACGGATCCGCACCGTGAGTGTCTCTTCTGTCTGGGGCGCGGCCACGACCCCCAGTCGTGCCACAAGTGTCGGTCCCTCGACCCGAAGGCTTTGCGAGAGCGGTCTCGAAAGCTCCTCGAGGCCCGGCACTCGGCTCCGCGCCAGGTCCCGGTCCCGTGAGAGGTCGAGGGGCCGGTCGCGGAGCCGTCGTCATTCGTCAGGGTCGAAGTCTTCGTCCTCAGGTAAGGCGAAGCACAAGAGGTCTAAGAAGCGTCGCTCTAAGACCTCCCCTCGCCGGTCTAGCGACCCGGCCGAGGGTCCAGACGGTGCCGCCCCGCGGCTCCGGGGGTGCCCGCACAGCCGACGCCGGCCTACCCGCCTGTTCCGGGTCCGACTTCGACTCTGGCCGATATACAGGAGTTCCTGTCGGCCATGGCCCGCATCTTCGGGCCTAATGGTTACCCCGGTGCCCCTTTGGGCCCCGCGGGCCCCAGTGGGAGTCCTCCCTCGGCACCACCGTCGGCTCCGGCCCGGTGTCTCCGGCGGCTCCGGCCCCGGCGCCGCAGGACCCCCTCGGATCCAGGCCTGGATCCCGGTCGACGCCGGTTGACCTAACCACACCTCCACCGGCGCCGACCTCACCGGTACCGTTCACGGCGCCGTCCGAGGCCCCGGACGGCGCCGTCTCCAGGTTCTCCCCGGCACCGAACACGGAGCCGGATCGACGTCGCTCGACGCCGATTCCGACGCCGATGGGACCTTTCTTCCCTCATGTCCCTCCTCCTTACTTTTCACCTGTTTTGGAGGACGAGGAGGACTGGGAGGGGTCGGAAGACCCTCTCACAGCTCAATGTGAGCCTTATCAGGACTGGGCTGAGGAACTGGGGGATGCCAGTGGTCTGGACACCTCTCCTGACTTTGGCATGCTGTCTCCTCCTTCCGTGGCTACGGAGGAGGGAGCAAGGTATGCTATGGTGTTGCGTAGGGCGGCTGAGGCCTTGCGCCTCGAGCTTCCTACGGTGGCTCTCAGCACTAACCTCCTGACGGAAGTGCTTCAGCCGGCGGCTACCTCTTCGGAGCCACTGCTGCCGTTCAACGACGCACTTTCGGACGTTCTTTTGGGCACCTGGTCCAGGCCTACCACAGGGGCTCCTGTGGACAGGAATGTAGCCCGACGCCATCGCCCAGCCCCGGGCGACCCTCTGTTTCTCTCCCAACACCCCACCCCCGAGAGCTTGGTTGTCCAAGCCTCTACCTCCCAGAGCGCCTTCCCTACTGCTCCGCCGGATAGGGAATCCAAAAAACTGGACCAATTTGGGAAGAAGGTTTTTTCTTCCTCCAGTGCTGGCTTGCGGTCCGTGAACACCGCTTGCCTTTTGGGCCGTTACTCCCACTCTCTGTGGGATTCGGTGGCGCAAGTGCTGCCCAAGTGTCCTGAGGAGGTCCAGGCACTTCTCTCCCGTGCAGTTGCAGAAGGGAGGGACGCAGCGAAGTTCACTATCAGATGTGGCCTAGACACCGCTGACTCGCTAGGCAGATCGCTTGCTACGACAGTGGCGCTTCGCCGTCACGCCTGGCTGAGAACCACTGGTTTCTCGGGCGATGTCCAAAACACCCTTATGGACATGCCCTTCGATGGTATCCGCCTTTTTGGCAATAAGGCAGACAGCGCGCTGGAGCGCTTTAAGGACTCGCGGGCTACGGCCAAGTCCTTGGGCCTTTCCGCCTCGCGCCCTCCGCAGCAGTCTGCTTTTTGCCTCTTTCGTGGCTACGGAAGGGGCGCCCAGTCACGTCCACTGCCCAGCCACCGGCCCGCGCAGCAAACGCCTTCACGCGGCCGAGGACGTGGCACCCGCCGAGACGGGTCAGGTAACCAGCGTGCGGGTCAGGCCACCACCTCCGCCCCGTCCGCGGCCTCCAAACCCTCCTAGTCCGTCCTTTCCAGTCCACAGCACGCCAGTGGGGGGCAGGGTCCGCCATCACCTTCCCCACTGGCGCATCATCACATCGGACAAGTGGGTTTTGAACTTTGTCCGAAGGGGCTACTCCCTCCCCTTCGAGACTGCCCCTCCAGCCATGCCACCTCAGCACCACCGCATGTCGGGGGACCATTTGGCACTTCTTCGACAGGAAGTTGCGGCCCTCTTGGCCAAGGGGGCCATCGAGCGTGTTCCGACCCCAGAAGTAGGGCGTGGTTGTTAGTCCCACTACTTTCTGGTGCCCAAAAAGGACAAGGAGGACATGCGTCCTATCTTGGACCTCCGGAACGTCAATCGCTTCCTCCGGAAGGAGAAGTTCAAGATGCTCACCCTAGCTCAGGTCTTGACTGCCCTCGACCCTGGAGACTGGATGGTAGCGTTGGGACTTGCAGGACGCATATTTGAACATCCCCGTCCTGCCGGCCCACCGGCGTTGCCTGCGGTTCACGGTAGGCCTTGAGCACTTTCAGTTCACTGTGCTTCCCTTTGGCCTTACCAGCGCCCCTCGGGTGTTCATGAAGATGATGGCAATGGTCGCAGCTCATCTGCGCCGGTCAGGGGTTCCAGTCTTCCCCTACCTCGACGACTGGTTGCTGAAGGCGGGCTCGTCCCAGGCAGTCGTCTCCCACCTCCAGACTACGGCCGGACTCCTGCACTCGCTGGGGTTCTCCATCAATGTGCCGAAGTCACACCTGGTTCCTTCTCCACAGCTCCTTTTCATCGGAGCGGTTCTGGACACAACGCAGTTTCGGGCCTATCCTCCCGAACGGCGAGTCCAGGATATTCAGGCTATGATTCCGATCTTTCAGCCTCTATCCTGGGTTTCGGTACGGATGACCCTGAGGCTGTGGGGCCTCATGGCCTCCTGCATCCTGCTGGTCGATCATGCCAGATGGCATATGCGGGCTCTGCAGTGGGACCTGAAGTTCCAGTGGGCGCAGCATCAGGGTAACCTGTCCGATTACGTCCAGATCTCGGAGGGAACTGCACAACAGTTGCAGTGGTGGCTCTCGAACCGGCAATGGGTCACGGGCAGATCCCTCTCCCTTCCCCAGCCAGAGCACACAGTTGTGACGGATGCGTCTCTTCTGGGATGGGGCGGTCACATGGGAGAGGCGGAGATCAGAGGCCTCTGGTCTCCGGCGGAGTCCCGGCTCCATATCAACCTTCTGGAGCTCCGGGCGAAGGTAGTGCAGGTGTTCACAGACATCACCACCGCCATGTGGTACTGCAACAAACAAGGCGGGGTGGAGTCGTGGACCCTTTGTCAGGAGGCTCTGCGTCTCTGGACATGGCTGGAACATCAGGGCATATTCCTGATGGTTCAACACCTGGCAGGTTCCCTGAACGCCAGGGCGGACGAACTCAGCCGCAGGTGCATGAAAATCACGAATGGCGTCTTCACGTGGAGGTGGCGCAAGGACTCTTTCTACAGTGGGGAGAGCCTTGGTTAGATCTATTCGCCACCGAAGAGAACGCGCAATGTCAGCAGTTCTGCGCGTTGGAATTTCCAAGGCGGCACTCGCTCGGCGACGCTTTTCGTCGCGAGTGGAGTTGCGGTCTGTTGTACGCCTTTCCACCTATACCACTTCTGCCCAGAGTGTTGAAGAAGATTCGGCGCGACCGGGCCCAAGACATTCTTGTGGCTTCGGACTGGGCTCGAAGAGTTTGGTATCCCGAGCTACTCAGTATGAGCATCGATCCCCCGATCCGTCTGCCTCTTCGGGAGGATCTTCTGTCGCAGCAGCAGGGGATGGTCCTCCACCCGAACCTGTCCAGTCTCCACCTCCTTGCATGGAGATTGAGCAGCGGCAGTTGATTCCTTTCGACTTGCCTCCCGAAGTTTGTGATGTGATTCTGGCAGCCAGGCGTCCCTCCACTAAGGTGGTATACGCCTGCAGGTGGAACAAGTTTGTGGCATGGTGCACAGCAAAGGCTGTGAACCCCCTTTCTGCCCCTCTTTCTGAGGTTCTTCTGTTCCTTCTTTCTCTGGCCCAACAGGGTTCTGCCCTGGGTACCATCAAGGGCTACCTTTGTGCAATCTCGGCCTTTCTCAGGCTCCCTGATCAGCCCTCCCTTTTCAAGTCCCCTGTTGTTAACAGGTTTCTTAAAGGCATTACACACCTTTTCCCTCCTGTTCCGTTTGTAATGCCTCAGTGGGACTTGAACTTGGTTCTTACCTTTTTAATGTGCGCTCCCTTTGAGTCTCTCCATAACTGTCCTCTTCGTCTTCTCACTCTGAAGACAGCCTTTCTGGTGGCTATCACCTCCGCTCGGCGGGTGAGTGAGCTCCAGGCTCTTTCTTGCAAACCCCCCTTTCTGTCTGTCCATCCAGACAAGGTTGTTCTTCGGACGCGTCCGTCCTTCTTGCCAAAGGTGGTTACTGCCTTCCACATTGGGCAGACCATCACTTTGCCCACCTTCTTTCCGCCTCCGCATCCTTCCAGAGAGGAAGAGCGGCTCCACCGTCTGGACCCAAAACGTGCGATTTCTTTCTATTTGAACCGCACACAACAGTTCCGGGTGGACGACCAGCTCTTTGTTGGCTACGTGGGCGCCAAAAAAGGTCGGGCGGTACACAAGCGGACCATCTCCCACTGGGTTGTCTTTGTATCAAAGCCTGCTATTCTTTGGCTAAGAAGGAGCCCCCTGTTGGGCTACGTGCCCATTCCACCAGGGCGACAGCCGCCACCACGGCTTTGGGACGTGGTGTCCCATTGCAGGACATTTGTCAGGCAGCTACGTTCTCCTCGCTGCACACGTTTACCAAGCATTACTGCCTTGACAGCCAAGTCCGGAGAGACGGCTTCTCTGGCCGTTCTGTTCTCCGAGACTTACTCGTCTGATCTTTGTTCGCAGACCCACCACCGGGGTTGGTATTGCTGAGGTATCTGTTCTAAGGTAAGGAATCTGTCACTAACGTGTCTCTTTCAGATGCACAAGTTACTAACTTGTGTAATGATATATCTGTAAGAGACAGTAGTTAGTGACAGATTCCTTACCGCCCCACCCATCCTCCCTGTTCTGCGAACTGATTTCTAGGGTTAAGGTCATCCCTTTCAGGGCCCTAGTGTTCAGACACCAGTGTCAGTTTCTTTCATGGCTCTGCGTTTGTGGCGCGGAAAGTCGTGTACAGAACTGACGCCAGCGCGCATGGGCAGCATCTAAGTACTGGCCGCGACGTCATCCCGGCGATCACGACGACGGACGCGGAGCCGCACGACGCTGCCTACCGACGCGCAGGGGTACTGCTACGCAAAACTTTCCGGATCCAGCCTGACGCCTGGGGATATTCTAAGGTAAGGAATCTGTCACTAACTACTGTCTCTTACAGATATATCGTTACACAAGTTAGTAACTTGTGCTTCTATGCAATAGCATGCGTTGTGATAGATTTGTTGTAATGGATGTTTCCCATACATAGAGGTGGGGAGGGATCTTACAGCCATTCATGCTCTGGATCCAACTTACAGTTTGCCTCTGAAAGAGTGCCTTGACCCCTATCCTTCAGCAAAACTTCAGCGTTGGTCTACAGTGTAACTGGATATAAAATTGACAATCACCTAGAATAGGAACTGTGGCTGACCTGCAAACCACTGACATTAGACGTGGGCCTTCGACCGATGGGCAATCAAAACTTCTACTTCTGCACCTGTGCTACCAGTTTCCCCACTAGCAGTATTCTTATGGGTACCCTCAAAACTTCCAATATTATCAGTAGTGGTGGGAGGCCTGTTCCACTGAATAGCGAACATGGCTTACCCCAGAAGTGTGGCAAATGGTACAGCAGAGTAAGATGGGTGCAGCAGTGACCCAAATGCTATAGAATTCCTGCTTCCTGTTCTGTGGGAAAGACTGGTAAAGGGAGAACTGCAAAGCCAAAACAAGTTACTATCATTAAGATACATTCTCAATGGCTCCATGTAAATGCAGACTGGGGAGTGGAAAACAACATGAGCCACAGTGACCGTGGCACCGAGGCTATTGTGGGCGCCTATGTAAACAACACAAATCCGGTGGTAGCAACAAAATCTGCTGAGTTGCTGTGTGACATGATGTGCTGATATTCTCCTTGCTCGTTCTTTTGAGATCAGTACTTTAGATAGTGTCTCTCTTAGACTCCTTTTGGCTTCTGTGTGGCTACTCAAAACTAAAACTAAATTACCAGGGGAGTGCTCAGTGGCTACATTTGCTAATCTTACCATTTTACCACTATTAAGTATGTAAGCAGCTCGCTACATCAAAAAGAGGCATCCGGTTCCAATGTGTTCTGAGTCTTTGACACCTTCCGCTCCTGCCCTTAATTCAGAGTTTGATGACTTGGTGATCTCACTATATAGGGGAAAAAAATCTGACTAACCAGCCATCTGTAACAAGTGAGAGTAGCTGTGGTTTAGGGCTAGAGTATAAATCTGTTTAGGCAATCCCCTCTTTGAAAGCTCTCCCCAACTTTAGGGGGTAGTCTTGGATCCATTGCTAAGACCTAATAACATCTAAAAAAAGAAAGCCCAGGATAAAGGACAGGAGAGGTGAGTAAATTGGCTTCCTCCTATGCCATGTGTGTCACAATAAGGTGTTTACCTGACTTTCAACATTTGGTCAGCTTATACCTACTGATAAGTGTACTTCTGTGACAGCAGCACATACTGATATGCCTGATGTCTTGGCTATACAATATACTCCTGTTAATCCTAAACCCCCTTCTGGTATAACTGCTATGTTGGAAATACTGTTCATACAAGCTAAACAAGGTAGTGTTCTGATTTTATGTGAAATCAGGGATATTAGGATTGAATGTGACAAACAGTTGGACTGACTGCTGGGAGATCATGGAACTAAGAACCCTGATGTCTCACTGCTTGTCAAGAACTGGAGAGCAAGAACGGTCTCAATGAGCATTCACAGATGCTGTGGCACAGATAGCAAGGTCTTAGGTTAAGTGTCTCAGATCTGGACTTATTAGTGCAAAAGACCTAAGATCTGGAAGACATAAATGTATGCTCTAACTTTCAATTCTGAAAACAGTACGCACTGACGAGAACGCAGAACGAGACCTCAGGGACTGGGAACACGTGCTGGAAAGACTGCAAAGACCAGACACCCTCCTAGAATCTGACTTAGACAAAACGCAGATAACACAACCCAACTCCCCCCTGCCACACACAGAGACTGTGAACAGTCTTGTCCCCCACACATAGGAAAGACAGCTATCGATGAGTAGTGAGGATTCCCGCTCTACCGACCACTAGACCTCGAATGGTAGTCTGATACCCGGCCTCAAAAATGGACAAAATATATGGTAATCTTGTTTTTAGATATATACCGTCATTAGTCACTGCTGCGAGTTGTTGTTGGTTTGTTTTCTCTTTTGATATAGTTATTCCTTCTGTAACTCCTGCATTCTGATTGCAATGAACACTACTGCACATAAATAGTGCCTGGGTGAGTAAGCCTTGATACATTACGCATGCCAAAATGTTAACCTTGCTAATGGCCCTATGGGCAGATTACGAGAATTGTAAAAGTTAAAAAGGGGAAATTATTGTGACAGATAATGCATTACTATAATAAAAATAAGTCTAAAAAACAAAAACCTTTCAATTCTTTGAATTCCAAAAGGGAGTGAAGGGACTAATGCTCGTATGAGCTCATGAGCAAAGCCTTTCTGGAAATTCAGGCATGGGACCTGTCAAAGGAAATTCAGCAAGTCAATGCAGCAAAAAACTCAGGTATTAGGAAAACTACAAAACCCATCATTATTTCTCTTGATAGTATATTGTTGGAAGAGCAGCTATCGCTCTTGGCTTAACCAAATAGCCCCCAACTTAGTCAAGGGGAGGACTCTGTTTTTCACACCCAGACATTAGTTAGGACGTTTCAGTAAATGTATGGTTGCTGAATAGGTTTTTGAGCCATTTCAGAACATGGGAGTGATGGTATGCGTGCAAGATCCTGCTAGCTTCAAAACTGTTCACAGAGGGAAGATGTACTTCTGTCTTAACCCAGATGAGGCCAAACCTCTGCTTGCAAGGATCTGAGACAAAACCCTCTCCAATTTATGTTGGTCGATCCCTAATCAAATAGAGTTAGGGATATGCACAAGGAAAGATTTGGTGCAGGCTCTACAAGAGCTCTCATATCAATGCAGAAATGTTTTCAAATTACACTAATTATGTTTTGCTTGAGGGTCCATATAAAATAGTGGGCTAAACAAAATGCATAACAGGTGTGCACAGTAGATGTGGGTGGAAGTGTGGAAAGGCCTGAATTGGGGTGGTACAATATCATCGACACGCTACCACTCCTTCAGCTGCCGGAGGAGATCTTAAGGGAGGTGTACGTGTGACCATGAATGGGAAATGGCTACCAGCTGTGCTCAAAAGGTGGTAGAGACTAGGAGGCAATGAGGAAGCATATTAAAAATCATTTTCGTAAATAAAATAAATATGAATTACCCTTGTTTTGTCATAGTACATAACATTTTACTGTGCATGAGACATGATCTATAGAATTTTGCTTACTCCAACGACTCAAATCTGACTGATCAAAGAAGTACATATTAAAGTTTTGTCACCTGTTACATGTCTACAGGCTAGCTTAGGCTCACCTCAAACCCCATACCTGCTGATGCACCAGCTCGGTAGGTTTGTCCCCTTGAATGAGTGAATGAGATTCACCAAGTCCACCAACACGAGCAATCCCACTCCCAACACAGCATAGATATGTACAAAGTCTCAAAAGTATTCAAACATTATTCCAGTAAGAACAGACACAACAATCAGATGGAAATGTCTGAGTAAGTTTTGTAGAACATAGGAAGTAAGCATTAAGTCATTTTAGGACAAGCAGGCAGAAAAACATTTTTGTAAAAATAAAAATTATTGCTGAAATGTGTGGGGGAGAGGCTTAAAGGGATAACTGCATCTTTAGATATCACTTGTTCTCATCTTTATTTTGATAGACTTTAGGATTATAGCCTTTTGTAAGCACAGCCCAGTTTTCTAATGGGGATGAGAGAATAGTTTCATGATTGGTAACCTGTTTTTATTTTGATGCACTTAAATGTCTTAATAGAACAGCTTGTGAATAAAAACTAAGCATTATGATTTCCTACAAAAATGTATCTTTACTCAGCTAGCATACTTTTTATATTTCAACGTCTGACTTAAAATGCAATTCAAGGTGAAATTTCCCCACGATAATTAATTGGAAGACCTTGACGTGATCCCCACAAGGGCACAATAAATGGACCCTCTGTAATCAACAGAAACTCACTGTGGACTTTGCCTGGTCATAGACAAGTAATAAAATAATGTTTACAGTCTCAGGATGAATTCCTCAGTAAAGCATGGAGTAGTGCTTTCCTTTGTCACAGAAGGTTCTCCCTGTAATGTGTTGCTTTTGGCATCAGTTTGAGGGATTCTAATCCCTAGAAACACCCAAAGCAGGAGGCTAAACTCTGTCACTGAACATAAGAAGACATTGTGTCGAAATATAGATTCTGCTCCTGCTCCAAATCAGAGAGCTGATAACCATCTTATTCAAGAAGCCAGTCTCGTTGAAGTTATGTTCTTGCTCAAAGTTTTCCAGTAGGACAAGGTTGCACAATCAAGGCAAGAAAGCTAAGCAGGACTCCACCCCATCCTACCACTCTAGAATATGAGATGAAGACACAAGGGTGTCAGTTGAAAAAGCATACCCACCAGTGTCTTTTGACTTGACTCTGGTGCTGGCACACCCCAAATCCCTGGGCTGCTGCTGACACTGCAGTGATTAGTGGCTTTCAAGAGGGCCACACTCCAGCTTTGGTATATGCTTCCAGCTCCCTATGGCAAGCTTTCTGGCCCCAAAGCTCTTTGTTGTGCTATGAGATTACAAATGCACAGCTGGTTTATTTGCAACTGGACTTTGCCTTATACGCCAGTGCTATCACAGACAAGTGGCCTATTTTGGATGAGACTGTGAAGCAGTTCAGGGTGAGCAAAATGTTCCCCACTACACTGATGATGATGAGGGGGTAGACAACTTACTTCTCCCTCATTATATCAATGACGGGTTGAGAAAATCTCGCTGGGCGCCATCATAGCGCCCGAAATTCACGCTAGGGGATGCCAATTCTTCCTCACGCTCGCCAATTTACCATGGGCAAGCATTGTACAATAAAAAAGTCCGCCACTCTGCAGTTGGCGGAATTTGCCCAGAACTCTGCATTATGCATGGGCAAAATATTTTGCCCACCTCTTTTAAGAAGCCAGTTAAAGAGAAAACACTGTGTTTCATGAATCTGCCGCCATCTCTCGGTGTTAGCTACCTCATCGCTAATAGAGCAAATGCTGAAAAAGAGTGGGACATGTGGAGTGCCAGGTTGACGCCCCCATAGGTGAAACATTTGTCTCTTTATTTGTTTCAATTTAGCCATCAAAGATTTCCTTCCGCTGGCCACTGTCTGATGGAAAGTGTTTTACGTTCTGATTCTTAATCCTTTTCTCCTCCTCCCCTAGTGAGTACCTGTTGGAAAGTGGGTTATTAGTAGTGGTAAATGCATCTACCACTGGCAATAAGGCCACTACCTCAGTCTAGGGCTCCGTACAAGTCTCAATAAATTATTCCCATGCTCAACCCTGGGTAGCTTGGCTGTGAGCAGGCAGGCTTAACTTAGGAGACAGGTATGTAAAGCATCTAAAAACACCAGTTCAATAAATAATTAAGACACAAAACACAATAAAATTCCAACACCAATTTATAAAAATAGGAAATATTTTTATCTTTAAAATGACACCAAACCGACAAGAATCCAATGTAGGGAGCCAGCGATATGAATTTTGAAAGAATAAACACTTTTCTAGCACTAAAAATCTATAGTGCCAGTCTGGGGCATCTGGTCGCTCTTAACCGGGACAAAGTCAAACTTTCAGGCTGACAGCGATGGAGCCCTGCGCGGATACCTTCGGACTTAAAATATTTTCACCGGTCCTGATTCGGTGAGGGTTTGCTGACAGGTAGCTCCTGGTCAAACTCTGGAAGTCTGACCTCTGGAGCTCTTCAGCAGGACGAACCTCGAATCCGGGCCGGGTCACGGTTGAAGGTGGGCGGCTTGGCTCTCACGGTTGAGTCGGTCACCTTATGGAGCTTTTTTCCAAAGTTGCTCCAAACTTCTGGAACTTCTTCCTGAAGTTTCTCTTGAGGGTCCAAAGTGTCCAAAACACAATCCAAGGGTCTGAAAGCTCCAAGATGGTCCTTTAAAGTTTGGGACCATAATTCCAACAATGCTCCTGGATAAAACACTTGCAAATCCACTGGACGCACTGCAGGCAGGGGAATCTTGGTGGGGATGTTCCAGGGGAGCTCTGTTAACCTGTAGCTTGCAAGGAGTCCACTCTTTAATCCTTTAGAAGCAAGGTACATCCACAGGGATGTAGTTTCAGATAATGCAGCAGGTGCAGTCTGTCAGAATGCAGATCCTGGTGGTGCAAATCGAGTTTCCAGCTTGGCAATCCTTCTTCTTCTCTTAGATTCAAGCGGCAGATCTGACAGGCTCTGCACCTCTCACATATTTATTCAAGTGTTCTCTGGGGTCAAGCAGGTGAGCACTCCTGTCGAATGAGGTGCAAGGAAACACCCTAGAGCATGACCACTTCCTCCAAAGTGTGACATAATCTTTTCCCAGAAAGCCCTATTTCTCCAAAATTCAACATGGCTGAAATCTCAGCTTAGCATGAAGAGCTAACTAAACCAACTCTCAGTATGGCTCATTTCCATAGCTCGTCACCTAACATCTGCAGATTCCTTCCTTAAGCCTCCCATCTGGCTGGGTCAGAGGAAATGGGGGTAGATGGACCTGGCATTCCCTGCCTGTCCTATTCTTCCTTTGAAGCTTCATGTTTTAGGACCCCTCCCCCCTGCTCTGGCATTCCTGTGTAGCAGAGCCCTCTCCACCAGATAGCCTCTCCCTGGGTAAGCCACTTATCACTTCATCAAAGCAGCCTGGCTAAACCTGTTAACTCTGACCAATCAGCCCACAACAGTTTCACACTAGGACAGGGACACTACCTACACTACATGGGGATACTGGAGATTGCTAGAATAACATGGCCCGAGTATCCCAACATCCCACAACCGACCCTCACACTGGACATATTACTCACATGCGGATCCGAGCGCAGGTTGATATCGCTCCTATACAAAGCCATGAGGTTAGACTCATCCGGTCTGCCCCCTCGGGCAAGAGCAGCGTGGGAGGAGGGTCTGTCTAAATGCACAAATAGGAGACAAGACCTGGACGGCCATTAGCACTCTTACGCATACAGTTTCCTGCAACGTGTGGTTCAAGCTGATCCACTACAACTACTTACACTGCACCTACCTTACACTGCTGAAACTGAGGTGTACATCTTAGAACCACACTGAGAATTGTAACGCGGAACGGGCAAACTTCCTACATTTGGCTTGGGCATGCCCTAGGCTGCAGCAGTTCTGGCCCCGAGTTGTGGCGAAGGTGCGCGAAAGCACAGGCCTCCACTTATTGGAAGAACCACTGCAGTGCCTGCTGGGCCATGTACGAAGACCCAGGAAGCGGAAAATGGTGCACAAATTGCTGCAGCTGATGCTGGTCCTAACCAGGCGTAGAATTGCCATTACCTGGATGATACAGAGAGGCACAGACATATTAGCATGGCTGCAAGAGTGGGCTTTAGCAGAAGAAGTTCATATGAAATTAAATCGTAGGGATGACAAGATGCAGACGGACCTAACGGAGTGGCGGGAACTGTGCAACTCTGCTGAACTCCCATGCTCCCGAGAATGACCAGCATGAGCCTGAGCTAGACGATAACGAATCGAGTGGGGCGGATAATAGGCCCGCAGAGTAGTATATGTGTACAGAACAACTATGCGACTCCCCCTAACTACATGTATCTATTGTAATGTTTTTATCTTTCCTCATTGTCGCTTGAAATTCTGTAATCAGGAGATTGTTGGCCCGAGGTACCTGCTAATGTGCATAAGATAATTGTATTTTAACTGCTGCTGCTTTTGTTTGTTTTTGAAAAGGAAAAAAACAAAAATAAAGTTAAAAAAAAAAAAACTCTGATCAATCAGGGAAGACTACAGGAAGGCAGAATTTTGGCTTGCACGCAAGACATTTTTTCTGTATATTTTAGGATGCATTCAACAATGGCATATTGTTGGATTTATCACTACCATTCTCCTAAGTCTTTGAATGATAGTTATTGAATTCCTAGCAATATTTATGCATTCATAAACTATTGCAATGCTATCCCATGATGACGGCTGAAATGCCAGAAACCGGTCCTAGGATGCTTGTTTCCGGTCCAGGGAAGACATGGCTTGGTAGTTCGGGCTGGACTGTTCCCATGAGGCACAGGGTCAGACTGATTTGCATATGGCCATGTCTGAACTGGGGTGGTGGAGTGAGCTAAAGAATGATGATGGATTAAACCCAGATCAGTTGACTGGGGGTGAGTGTTTGATTGGCTCAAACGTTCCGTCCATCATCCCCTTTTGTATCGCTTTTGTCGCCCTAAGTTGGCGGGGGTATGCCCAGACGTGGGTCCCTTGCTCACTTTGCCACTGGATTCAAGCAAGCCTGGCTGATGACGGCTGAAATGCCAGAAACCGGTCCTAGGATGCTTGTTTCCGGTCCAGGGAAGACATGGCTTGGCAGTTCGGGCTGGACTGTTCCCATGAGGCACAGGGTCAGACTGATTTGCATATGGCCATGTCTGAACTGGGGTGGTGGAGTGAGCTAAAGAATGATGATGGATTAAACCCAGATCAGTTGACTGGGGGTGAGTGTTTGATTGGCTCAAACGTTCCGTCCATCATCCCCTTTTGTATCGCTTTTGTCGCCCTAAGTTGGCGGGGGTATGCCCAGACGTGGGTCCCTTGCTCACTTTGCCACTGGATTCAAGCAAGCCTGGCTGATGACGGCTGAAATGCCAGAAACCGGTCCTAGGATGCTTGTTTCCGGTCCAGGGAAGACATGGCTTGGCAGTTCGGGCTGGACTGTTCCCATGAGGCACAGGGTCAGACTGATTTGCATATGGCCATGTCTGAACTGGGGTGGTGGAGTGAGCTAAAGAATGATGATGGATTAAACCCAGATCAGTTGACTGGGGGTGAGTGTTTGATTGGCTCAAACGTTCCATCCATCATCCCCTTTTGTATCGCTTTTGTCGCCCTAAGTTGGCGGGGGTATGCCCAGACGTGGGTCTCTTGCTCACTTTGCCACTGGATTCAAGCAAGCCTGGCTGATGACGGCTGAAATGCCAGAAACCGGTCCTAGGATGCTTGTTTCCGGTCCAGGGAAGACATGGCTTGGCAGTTCGGGCTGGACTGTTCCCATGAGGCACAGGGTCAGACTGATTTGCACATGGCCATGTCTGAACTGGGGTGGTGGAGTGAGCTAAAGAATGATGATGGATTAAACCCAGATCAGTTGACTGGGGGTGAGTGTTTGATTGGCTCAAACGTTCCGTCCATCATCCCCTTTTGTATCGCTTTTGTCGCCCTAAGTTGGCGGGGGTATGCCCAGACGTGGGTCCCTTGCTCACTTTGCCACTGGATTCAAGCAAGCCTGGCTGATGACGGCTGAAATGCCAGAAACCGGTCCTAGGATGCTTGTTTCCGGTCCAGGGAAGACATGGCTTGGCAGTTCGGGCTGGACTGTTCCCATGAGGCACAGGGTCAGACTGATTTGCATATGGCCATGTCTGAACTGGGGTGGTGGAGTGAGCTAAAGAATGATGATGGATTAAACCCAGATCAGTTGACTGGGGGTGAGTGTTTGATTGGCTCAAACGTTCCGTCCATCATCCCCTTTTGTATTGCTTTTGTCGCCCTAAGTTGGCGGGGGTATGCCCAGACGTGGGTCCCTTGCTCACTTTGCCACTGGATTCAAGCAAGCCTGGCTGATGACGGCTGAAATGCCAGAAACCTGTCCTAGGATGCTTGTTTCCGGTCCAGGGAAGACATGGCTTGGCAGTTCGGGCTGGACTGTTCCCATGAGGCACAGGGTCAGACTGATTTGCATATGGCCATGTCTGAACTGGGGTGGTGGAGTGAGCTAAAGAATGATGATGGATTAAACCCAGATCAGTTGACTGGGGGTGAGTGTTTGATTGGCTCAAACGTTCCGTCCATCATCCCCTTTTGTATCGCTTTTGTCGCCCTAAGTTGGCGGGGGTATGCCCAGACGTGGGTCCCTTGCTCACTTTGCCACTGGATTCAAGCAAGCCTGGCTGATGACGGCTGAAATGCCAGAAACCGGTCTTAGGATGCTTGTTTCCGGTCCAGGGAAGACATGGCTTGGCAGTTCGGGCTGGACTGTTCCCATGAGGCACAGGGTCAGACTGATTTGCATATGGCCATGTCTGAACTGGGGTGGTGGAGTGAGCTAAAGAATGATGATGGATTAAACCCAGATCAGTTGACTGGGGTGAGTGTTTGATTGGCTCAAACGTTCCGTCCATCATCCCCTTTTGTATCGCTTTTGTCGCCCTAAGTTGGCGGGGGTATGCCCAGACGTGGGTCCCTTGCTCACTTTGCCACTGGATTCAAGCAAGCCTGGCTGATGACGGCTGAAATGCCAGAAACCGGTCCTAGGATGCTTGTTTCCGGTCCAGGGAAGACATGGCTTGGCAGTTCGGGCTGGACTGTTCCCATGAGGCACAGGGTCAGACTGATTTGCACATGGCCATGTCTGAACTGGGGTGGTGGAGTGAGCTAAAGAATGATGATGGATTAAACCCAGATCAGTTGACTGGGGGTGAGTGTTTGATTGGCTCAAACGTTCCGTCCATCATCCCCTTTTGTATCGCTTTTGTCGCCCTAAGTTGGCGGGGGTATGCCCAGACGTGGGTCCCTTGCTCACTTTGCCACTGGATTCAAGCAAGCCTGGCTGATGACGGCTGAAATGCTAGAAACCGGTCCTAGGATGCTTGTTTCCGGTCCAGGGAAGACATGGCTTGGCAGTTCGGGCTGGACTGTTCCCATGAGGCACAGGGTCAGACTGATTTGCATATGGCCATGTCTGAACTGGGGTGGTGGAGTGAGCTAAAGAATGATGATGGATTAAACCCAGATCAGTTGACTGGGGGTGAGTGTTTGATTGGCTCAAACGTTCCGTCCATCATCCCCTTTTGTATCGCTTTTGTCGCCCTAAGTTGGCGGAGGGAAAACCAGACGTGGGTCCCTTGCTCACTTTGCCACTGGATTCAAGCAAGCCTGGCTGATGACGGCTGAAATGCCAGAAACCGGTCCTAGGATGCTTGTTTCCGGTCCAGGGAAGACATGGCTTGGCAGTTCAGGCTGGACTGTTCCCATGAGGCACAGGGTCAGACTGATTTGCATATGGCCATGTCTGAACTGGGGTGGTGGAGTGAGCTAAAGAATGATGATGGATTAAACCCAGATCAGTTGACTGGGGGTGAGTGTTTGATTGGCTCAAACGTTCCGTCCATCATCCCCTTTTGTATCGCTTTTGTCGCCCTAAGTTGGCGGGGGTATGCTCAGACGTGGGTCCCTTGCTCACTTTGCCACTGGATTCAAGCAAACCTGGCTGATGACGGCTGAAATGCCAGAAACCGGTCCTAGGATGCTTGTTTCCGGTCCAGGGAAGACATGGCTTGGCAGTTCGGGCTGGACTGTTCCCATGAGGCACAGGGTCAGACTGATTTGCATATGGCCATGTCTGAACTGGGGTGGTGGAGTGAGCTAAAGAATGATGATGGATTAAACCCAGATCAGTTGACTGGGGGTGAGTGTTTGATTGGCTCAAACGTTCCGTCCATCATCCCCTTTTGTATCGCTTTTGTCGCCCTAAGTTGGCGGGGGTATGCCCAGACGTGGGTCCCTTGCTCACTTTGCCACTGGATTCAAGCAAGCCTGGCTGATGACGGCTGAAATGCCAGAAACCGGTCCTAGGATGCTTGTTTCCGGTCCAGGGAAGACATGGCTTGGCAGTTCGGGCTGGACTGTTCCCATGAGGCACAGGGTCAGACTGATTTGCATATGGCCATGTCTGAACTGGGGTGGTGGAGTGAGCTAAAGAATGATGATGGATTAAACCCAGATCAGTTGACTGGGGGTGAGTGTTTGATTGGCTCAAACGTTCCGTCCATCATCCCCTTTTGTATCGCTTTTGTCGCCCTAAGTTGGCGGGGGTATGCCCAGACGTGGGTCCCTTGCTCACTTTGCCACTGGATTCAAGCAAGCCTGGCTGATGACGGCTGAAATGCCAGAAACCGGTCCTAGGATGCTTGTTTCCGGTCCAGGGAAGACATGGCTTGGCAGTTCGGGCTGGACTGTTCCCATGAGGCACAGGGTCAGACTGATTTGCAGTTGGCCATGTCTGAACTGGGGTGGTGGAGTGAGCTAAAGAATGATGATGGATTAAACCCAGATCAGTTGACTGGGGGTGAGTGTTTGATTGGCTCAAACGTTCCGTCCATCATCCCCTTTTGTATCGCTTTTGTCGCCCTAAGTTGGCGGAGGTATGCCCAGACGTGGGTCCCTTGCTCACTTTGCCACTGGATTCAAGCAAGCCTGGCTGATGACGGCTGAAATGCCAGAAACCGGTCCTAGGATGCTTGTTTCCGGTCCAGGGAAGACATGGCTTGGCAGTTCGGGCTGGACTGTTCCCATGAGGCACAGGGTCAGACTGATTTGCATATGGCCATGTCTGAACTGGGGTGGTGGAGTGAGCTAAAGAATGATGATGGATTAAACCCAGATCAGTTGACTGGGGGTGAGTGTTTGATTGGCTCAAACGTTCCGTCCATCATCCCCTTTTGTATCGCTTTGTCGCCCTAAGTTGGCGGGGGTATGCCCAGACGTGGGTCCCTTGCTCACTTTGCTACTGGATTCAAGCAAGCCTGGCTGATGACGGCTGAAATGCCAGAAACCGGTCCTAGGATGCTTGTTTCCGGTCCAGGGAAGACATGGCTTGGCAGTTCGGGCTGGACTGTTCCCATGAGGCACAGGGTCAGACTGATTTGCATATGGCCATGTCTGAACTGGGGTGGTGGAGTGAGCTAAAGAATGATGATGGATTAAACCCAGATCAGTTGACTGGGGGTGAGTGTTTGATTGGCTCAAACGTTCCGTCCATCATCCCCTTTTGTATCGCTTTTGTCGCCCTAAGTTGGCGGGGGTATGCCCAGACGTGGGTCCCTTGCTCACTTTGCCACTGGATTCAAGCAAGCCTGGCTGATGACGGCTGAAATGCCAGAAACCGGTCCTAGGATGCTTGTTTCCGGTCCAGGGAAGACATGGCTTGGCAGTTCGGGCTGGACTGTTCCCATGAGGCACAGGGTCAGACTGATTTGCATATGGCCATGTCTGAACTGGGGTGGTGGAGTGAGCTAAAGAATGATGATGGATTAAACCCAGATCAGTTGACTGGGGGTGAGTGTTTGATTGGCTCAAACGTTCCGTCCATCATCCCCTTTTGTATCGCTTTTGTCGCCCTAAGTTGGCGGGGGTATGCCCAGACGTGGGTCCCTTGCTCACTTTGCCACTGGATTCAAGCAAGCCTGGCTGATGACGGCTGAAATGCCAGAAACCGGTCCTAGGATGCTTGTTTCCGGTCCAGGGAAGACATGGCTTGGCAGTTCGGGCTGGACTGTTCCCATGAGGCACAGGGTCAGACTGATTTGCATATGGCCATGTCTGAACTGGGGTGGTGGAGTGAGCTAAAGAATGATGATGGATTAAACCCAGATCAGTTGACTGGGGGTGAGTGTTTGATTGGCTCAAACGTTCCGTCCATCATCCCCTTTTGTATCGCTTTTGTCGCCCTAAGTTGGCGGGGGTATGCCCAGACGTGGGTCCCTTGCTCACTTTGCCACTGGATTCAAGCAAGCCTGGCTGATGACGGCTGAAATGCCAGAAACCTGTCCTAGGATGCTTGTTTCCGGTCCAGGGAAGACATGGCTTGGCAGTTCGGGCTGGACTGTTCCCATGAGGCACAGGGTCAGACTGATTTGCATATGGCCATGTCTGAACTGGGGTGGTGGAGTGAGCTAAAGAATGATGATGGATTAAACCCAGATCAGTTGACTGGGGGTGAGTGTTTGATTGGCTCAAACGTTCCGTCCATCATCCCCTTTTGTATCGCTTTTGTCGCCCTAAGTTGGCGGGGGTATGCCCAGACGTGGGTCCCTTGCTCACTTTGCTACTGGATTCAAGCAAGCCTGGCTGATGACGGCTGAAATGCCAGAAACCGGTCCTAGGATGCTTGTTTCCGGTCCAGGGAAGACATGGCTTGGCAGTTCGGGCTGGACTGTTCCCATGAGGCACAGGGTCAGACTGATTTGCATATGGCCATGTCTGAACTGGGGTGGTGGAGTGAGCTAAAGAATGATGATGGATTAAACCCAGATCAGTTGACTGGGGGTGAGTGTTTGATTGGCTCAAACGTTCCGTCCATCATCCCCTTTTGTATCGCTTTTGTCGCCCTAAGTTGGCGGGGGTATGCCCAGACGTGGGTCCCTTGCTCACTTTGCCACTGGATTCAAGCAAGCCTGGCTGATGACGGCTGAAATGCCAGAAACCGGTCCTAGGATGCTTGTTTCCGGTCCAGGGAAGACATGGCTTGGCAGTTCGGGCTGGACTGTTCCCATGAGGCACAGGGTCAGACTGATTTGCATATGGCCATGTCTGAACTGGGATGGTGGAGTGAGCTAAAGAATGATGATGGATTAAACCCAGATCAGTTGACTGGGGGTGAGTGTTTGATTGGCTCAAACGTTCCGTCCATCATCCCCTTTTGTATCGCTTTTGTCGCCCTAAGTTGGCGGGGGTATGCCCAGACGTGGGTCCCTTGCTCACTTTGCCACTGGATTCAAGCAAGCCTGGCTGATGACGGCTGAAATGCCAGAAACCGGTCCTAGGATGCTTGTTTCCGGTCCAGGGAAGACATGGCTTGGCAGTTCGGGCTGGACTGTTCCCATGAGGCACAGGGTCAGACTGATTTGCATATGGCCATGTCTGAACTGGGGTGGTGGAGTGAGCTAAAGAATGATGATGGATTAAACCCAGATCAGTTGACTGGGGGTGAGTGTTTGATTGGCTCAAACGTTCCGTCCATCATCCCCTTTTGTATCGCTTTTGTCGCCCTAAGTTGGCGGGGGTATGCCCAGACGTGGGTCCCTTGCTCACTTTGCCACTGGATTCAAGCAAGCCTGGCTGATGACGGCTGAAATGCCAGAAACCGGTCCTAGGATGCTTGTTTCCGGTCCAGGGAAGACATGGCTTGGCAGTTCGGGCTGGACTGTTCCCATGAGGCACAGGGTCAGACTGATTTGCATATGGCCATGTCTGATCTGGGGTGGTGGAGTGAGCTAAAGAATGATGATGGATTAAACCCAGATCAGTTGACTGGGGGTGAGTGTTTGATTGGCTCAAACGTTCCGTCCATCATCCCCTTTTGTATCCCATGGGGCTAGGCATCTACAAAGGGGATACTGAAATGTGTAATTTCTCCATCCCCAGGGCATATAAAACATATTTTATAAGGGTTCTGCTTATAGTTACATGCCCCCCCACCCCTGGGACACCTGGTTGGACCTTGTGGGTCCTGAATATGGAAACATAGTGTAGATCCTAACTCCAGAGCCCTCATAGCTCCAAAGTCAATTTTGGGAGGCACTTGACTACAACGAGTGAATTGAAATTTACAATTTCTCTATCCCTAGGGCATATAAAACATCTTTTATAAGGACCCTGCTCATGATTACATGACCCTCCCACCCTGGGGGCACCTATGGGAGATCGTGGGGGTACTAAACATGCAAAAGTATTGTAGATTATCACTTTTTAAGTGCCCCTACCACCAAAGTTGAGTTTTCTGTGAATTTACTTTTAAAAGCAGTGTTGCAACACAGGGCTGCTTTTAAAATGACCTCAGGCGCTCAGCAGTGCTACCATGCAAGTGCAGGAAGGGCTGCTGGCCTCTAAACTGCCATGCCCTATTATATACTAGGGACTTATGGGTAATTTGAATCCCCCTGCCCTGTTATCTACAAGGTACGTATAGGGTAGGTCATGCCAATGGTAAGTGTACCCTAATACATAGTGTTTTCACGTGTTTTCAACCTAACACTGGCCCTGAGCCTGGTTAGACAGAGCCCAGGGACAGCCAGAGTCAGCTACCACCAGTACCAGTCAGGAAAACGTGGGGGTACACAGGTGTAGGAAAGTGGGTTTCTGTTGCAGTAATCCCCCACTTTTTGCGAGACTTTTCTGACGCATTTTGACTTGATGTGCCGTGGGTCCCTGCCAATCAGGTTCCCAGGGCCTGTGTTCTTTCCCAAAACTGTACCTTTGTACCCACAATTGGCACATCCTTGGCCACAGGTAAGCCCCTTGTAAAAGATACCATGGGTTCCAAGGGCACTGTGACCAGGGAAGGCCTCCAGCACCTATTGTGCCATCCTTATAGACCCTGCACCCTGACACCCACATACTGCCATTGCAGGCTGCGTGTTTTGGTGCAGAGAAAAGAGATGAGTCGACATGGCACGCATCCCTGTGTGCCATGCCTGCAATCTACTGCCCATGGTCTAGGTAAGTCACCCCTCTAGCAGGGTGCACTAGACCACAGGTGAGGGTACAGTTGCATGAGCATTGAATCCCTACAATGTCAGTCCATTCTTAGATATTAGTAAGTGCAGTAAAGCCATAAAGAGTATATGGTCTGGGAGTTTGTCACTACGAACTCCACAGCTCCATAATGGCTTTACTGAAACCTTGGAAGTTTGGTAGTAAACTTCTCGGCACATTAAACCCACACTAATGCCAGTGTGGGATTTAATGTAAAAAGCACTTGGAGGGCATCTTAGAGATCTCCCCTGAAAAACGACCAGCCCTGGTGTGGTTCCTGAATGGCTACCTGCCATTTGCCACCACCAGACAGGTTTTTGGACCCCTGGGTAGAGGGCCTCCACTCTCTGGGTCCAGAAGCAAAGCCCATCCTTCTCCCCAAGGATGGGCTGGGTCCATGAAGGGGAATCTTCAAAGGCCTGCTGCCTTTGTTAGCTGACCTTGCCTCTTGCTGTCCCCAGCAACTGACTCCCACCGGTTCTGAGTCCCACTTTGGGCAGGAGAATCGGCGGGAAAATCAAGTGAGGAAGAGAGGTGTGCCCATCTTTGCCAACCCCACTCCTCAGGTGGGGGAGGTGAGGTGAAGCACACCTCTCAGTCACCTCCATCTTGAAGATGAGGGGACACAGCCAATTAGAGAGAGGCTCATGCCACCTCCCACTGGACGGTGGCATAATAGGGGGTTTCCTCACGCCAAGGAAGGGACTTATTGGTCCCGACCTGCACACCCCTGTAACACCTCTAAATGCAGTATTTAGGGGGACCCTGAACCTTTCCTTCCTAGATTCCTGCAGCCTACGAAGAAGAGGGTCGGAAGAAGTCGCACAGCAGAGGAGACTGTAAAGAAGAACTGACTTGGCTCCAGCCCTACAGGCCCATCTGCTGTTTCTAGAGATCCTGAGACAAAAGACGACTTGTCCTGAAGCCAGTGACTTCCAAAACCCCTGGGAGGACTGAAAGCGTTCTACAAAGACTGGATCTCCTGCGAACAGAAGCTCTGTTCAGAAGAAAACTCCAAAGACAGACTCTGAGCCTGCTGAGGACAAAGAAACTCGACTCCTGGAACCATCATTGCAGCCGTCGCCTACGGCCCGAGTCCAACTGGCCCACCGGTCCCAGCGAGGTCCCCCTGCGCTCCAGAGTCTGAGTCCACCATGGGTTGACCCCTTCAGGACTCTCTGATCTCGCCTGCAGCCTCTGCACTTAGACCCCCAACCAGGAGTGGCCCGGTAAGGTGAAATTCGACCTCAAAAGGCACACCTGCATCCGGCCGCCCAGCGCCCTGGAGAAGAGGACCTGAGGTGCACCTACATCCCCGAGATCTCCTACTTACCTGTACAGCTGTTGGTTCCTTCTGGAAGACTTTCTGGACCGAGCCTGCAGCCGAAATCCAAAACCGGCAACCTCTATAGGACTGCATTGGGCTCCCGACACCTCCTAAGCACCCTGTACCCGGCCGCCCCTGCGCCGCTGGTGGTGTGGACTTGGTGCTGAGCTGGGACCCCCTTTGCCCTGACCTTAATCCTAGGAGCTTGGCTACCAAGACCAAGTGGCCGGCCCGTGAGCAGCCCCCAACCGAAGTGACCCTAGCCCCATTGATTAACATTGGGCCCCTGCACTCTGCACCCGCCCACCCTAGGCCGCTGGTGGTGCAATTTGAGTGCCTAACTGGACCTTTGGGCACTTTGGTCGTAAACTCCAAAAGCCATACTTGCAGGTCGTTTACTTACCTGTAAACCATTAACACTGTTTTACCCATAGGAACCAATGTTACGAGTTTTTGTTCCTAAAATGTTCTAAGTGTTGAACTGTGTTTTGTATAAAGGAAAAGTAACTGTGCTCTTACTTATCTTTGTATTGTAGGATCCACGGTGTGATATCTAGGCATATCACCCAGAGTAGTTGTATCTAAAAGTATTTTTAAAGTAATTTCTATGTATTTTAAACTGTTTTAAAAGCAAATACAAACCTGTAACGAAAGCAGCTTCACCACAACTGCATTTCCTTGTAAAGTATTGCATTTGAAAGTATATTTCACTTACCTGTGCCAAGTACTGCTTGGTTCTAGAAATAAAACATAAGTATACCTTTTTTATACTTACCTAATTGGTCTGGATTCCGTCTCTGAGTGTGTACCATCGATCTTTATTGAGTGAATACAATAAATGCTTAACACACCCTCCTGATAAGCCTAACTGCTCGACCACACTACCACAAAGAGAGCTGTTAGTGACTATGTAATTTAGCCTCTGCTATACCTCTGGGGATCCACTGGACTCTGTGCACACGATAACTTACTTTGGTATAGTATATACAGAGCCAGCTTCCTGCAACAGGGCACCCAGGATGACTTTGCAACAGTGCCATGTCTTCCTCGTTTTCAGCCACTTGACATGAAGTATTAAAAAAAAAGCCTCTTAGCACCAATAACACCAACACATCTTCACTTGTGCAATGGTGACTTCACTGCATAAAAGCTTCTGGTGTCTCTGCTGCCCACACTGAACCATTAGGGGTGCCTGTAATTCTCAGCACTCCCTGGAGCACGTGAGAAGGGAAACCATCAGGAGCACTGCTTCTGTGAGGTAAGTAACTGCAGCCTCTTAACTAAAGCCGCACAAACAGTATATTTGGGGCGAGGGGGCATAAGTAGAGTGTCCTATTAGGAACACATGTAAACCTGCTTAATTTGTTTGCTGTTTTTTTGTTCGGCTATCAGCTGGCACTTTTGTTGTTCCACAATATGTGCACTACCAGGAACCTTTTCAGGAAATGACTCAGTTCGGTCGGCAGTTCTTTTACAAACACACTGTAATTTACGTTTGGTCTTTTGCTTCTCGTTTACATGACCTTGGCTGGAGTGCATGTCTTAATTTGAGTGCTTGTGATGCGCCCCTGCGTGCGAGGGCGTAGCATAGATTAGCGCTCTCGTGGCTTAGTTTTTATTCTCTTACATGCAGTCAGGTCTGGATAACACTACTTTCTCGCGCATAGCCAGACAAATGCAAAACTCGCGACCTCGATATTGCTACATTCTTGCAAGTCGATTGATGACGTTTACTTGCTGTTTCGCTCAGTTTCTCGAGTCATAGCTTGAAGAAATATTCCTGCTCGAGTCATTAAAAATGTTTTCATGTTGTCTGTGCGCATTAGTGGATCTCTCTCGCAGTCATTAGTTCATTGTCTGCGGCTGCGAGTGAAAATGCATAACACACAAGATGCAAAACACACAAGAGTGATAATGCATTACCACGTTTCCGGGCCCTTGCGTCTGCCAGCCACAAATTGTTAAAAAACGGCCGTGAAATGTAGTTTTGATACTCAAAGTAAATATTGTCTTAGGTATTAAATTGTCTAAAGAGGTGAACTATTTCTGAAAATGAATACAAAGGTGTTGGTGTTACATTGCTTCCTCTCACATATAAATGGATCTGTCCATTCTTGATTCTGTTCATTGTTTTTGGTATTCGTATGTGGTTTATTGAGCATCGTAGTATTAGAACTTTGGGATGTTGAGAGCTCCATTGAAGACGACAGCGCAGCAGCGTGTTATAAACACAGGTATAGGCCCACTGCTGACCTCTTTTCAGCGTTCTAATTCACCCTGTCTTCTCTACCTATCCATATCACTTGCCCCTTCACAAGCTATGTGGAGGGCGCAGGGTAAAAGCCTGAGGCAGTAGAGGCAGGCACACAGCCTTCCCTTCTTCTATTGCCCCTAGTGCCATTAAAGTCTCCAAAGTAGGGGGTGGGGGGGGTAGGGGTTATCCTCAGCTCCTGCGTAGGCTCCCTCATCTCTGCCAAACTAAGAAAACCACTATGGCAGAGCTGAGGGAGCAGCAGAGGCGGCCCGCTTTCACAGCTCCTTCAGCGTGCACCTGCTTCACCTGCCAGGAGCACACACAACAAGAGCTGTGCAAGGCAGTCAAGCTTTGGGCACGTGAAAACTCACTACATCCCTCTAGAGGCTGCTTTTCTTAATTGGGACATTCTGCTCTCTCAGTGAAACGTGTCTCTCTATTTGTTTCGATTTAGCCATCAAAGATTTACTTCTGCCAGACACTGTCTGTTGGAAACATTGTTTGGCCTTCTGATTCTTAATACTAACGCTCCAGCAGGCCTTTAATGACCGGTATGGCACGCTACTGTGGGCTATAAGTGAATAATACACTTCACCGCTAAAGCGGTTAAAATGTATTAGGTATGCCGTCCATTGCTGTCTGCTGATGTACTAGGTTGGTAGCTCATCCAATATAGTGTGCAAGCTAGAATAGGAAGAGAGAAGAATATGTACTTAGGAAAGTGCCGTGAAAGAGAGAGGACATGCATTGATGTTTTTCTGTTAGGCCATAACCAGTTAATATCCCTGTCTACCTGTGAGTGATACCTAGGCCCTTATTACGAGTTGTGTTATTTCACCTGAGTGCAGAAGCGGCTCCTCTACTAAGGCGGAGGAGCGTCACCCCACTGCTCTCGAAGCAGTACAAAGGAAAAATAAAATGATAATAACACAGTTATTATGATTTTATTTTTTAGTGGAGCTTGGAGCCAGGTTAGGGTGGGGCTGGGCTCACCGCGTCAGGGGGAGGAGGAGTGGTATAATGTTCTCCACTGTATGGCACAGACTGGGTGGAGAACATGCACATCCTCCCACTCCCTGTCTGAGCACTGAACCACGGCAAATTACAGCTAACTTGTAATAAGGGCCTTAGTGGACAATACTATTAACTAGACCAAAAGTAAATAGCAGTACAACTTACAAGGTGTTTGCAGTCCTTCCTTCTTTGCTTTTCTACCCATATTACATAGCCACAGGGAGCTTCTCTCTATGGTTTCTACTTAAAGCATCTTTTTTCATTATCCGAGTTCTGAATCTGATTTATGACACCAAAGCCTAGAAGTGGAGTGTAATTTAGCAGGAGAACTATATGTTTGATCGTTGCTCCCTTTCCTCTGGGTACGTTCTCGTAGGTGTTTGGACCCTCTAGCATCCTACAGTGTTTGTCACAGATCACCCGCCAACTCTTTGGTCATCGGCATCCCAGTGAATTCATAAACGTCTCCTTCTTTAACAGAGTTAAAAGGCTAGTTAGTTGCAACAGGATCAGTAGTTGTGTTAAGTATCAGGATGTTTGGTTCTTTCTTCA
The DNA here is from genome assembly GCA_963921515.1 of Calotriton arnoldi. Classification (NCBI taxonomy): domain Eukaryota; kingdom Metazoa; phylum Chordata; class Amphibia; order Caudata; family Salamandridae; genus Calotriton; species Calotriton arnoldi. The sequence goes on from CAWUFW010000063.1 coordinate 4,899,719, forward strand.
TTGCAGACCCTTCTTCCTGCCAGATTGTTAGCTAGAAGCTATCCCATTCCTTACTACCCTACTTGACCTGTGTTTTGGACCTGGTCCTGTGAAGCTGCAGACAGATATTTATTTGTCTGCTTCATGTGAATTAAGTGCGCTTTTTCTGCAATTTAAGTGAAAGGATGAGAACGTGACAAAAGCTGCCAATGCAGGGCAATAGCCTATGCCTTGACTTTCAAACGGGTTTAATGCCTCTCACCTCATTAAACCAAATCTCTATAGTTGGACGCAGCAAAGTAAAAGTATTTCCGATTGGTAAAACTTTTTAACATTCATTAAAAAGATATATATTCCTTCTGGAGAAGAAGTGTGCTATTTCTAAACGTGCCTTTCTTTCGTTCATTATCCACTGTTGAACAGACATTTAGTTGATATGCAATGGCCGGCCTGCCTCTCTTAGAATAATGAACTGGTTGAGCAAGCGTTTGTCTTCATAGGCAGGAAATAGTGTGAGCTCTTTTGTTAATCTGAGACAATTCACATCAAACTCCTCAGGATTTTGGTGCCATGTTTCTAAAGCTTAATGGGGACAATCAGTATTTTAAATAAGTGTAAACTTGAAGCAGTCTACTGGGCAGCAAAGTAGGGCACGACTGCACTAGATTTCAAGAGCGTAGAAGAAGGAACTCAACTATCCCACAGCGGATCTAGGAAGGACACTTTGGTAAATTGTGGGAGTTACTTTTTAATTTCTCTTTCCTCTGCCACCAATGCATTAGTCTTGTTTAAGGATGTCCCATACCTGTGATCCTATTAACGTGAGTAGAGCATCTATTAAATAATGAGAATTATCTAAGGTACCTATTTGGGTGAATGAAAACAGGACTTTTTTTTGAAGTAGCAGCTCTCATGTTAGATGGGAATTATCTTGGCAGAGTCTCTGTTGGGACTGCAGAAGAGTTTACAGGATAATTTATTTTATAATCTGTAACAGTTTGACCTTTTTACAGTATTGTTAGAGCTATGGCTTATCTGCTTGTCCTCTGGAAGCTGTTTAAGCTTCCAGCTGAAGCTAATACTTTGTACAAGTGTGGCTTTCATGAACTAGTGGTCAGAAAGTGTATTTTTAACCCACCCAAATCACAGGTGTTTTTAAGTCACCCATTTGTAAATTTCATAGTCTGCGGTTTTGCCAGACATTCACAGAAATATCCATGTGCCTAGCTGCTAAAAGCAATGGTTGTGAAACTTCAGGAATGTTCGGTTGGCACTAACATTTGCTGGTGCTAGTATAGCTCCAGTTTTGAAACTTTATTTGGCATCATTGGTCATATTTTAGACTTCTCACCATCTCTTCTTATGCCTTATCAGATAGTGATCCTCTACTGGTAACTTGGGGAAGTCAAACAAGAAGAAAAAGTGGCAAATCCTTAAGCATGAAACTTTACCTTTTTCCTCATGGAGCACAATCTGTGGCATCCAAACCAAAACCTTTTTCTTTTATTAAGGATCATTAAAATAACTTGCATTTGTATTTGTTGCAACAGTGCAAAAATCTTGTGTTTATCTTTAGCCCCTGACATTGCCTACTCCTAATGAGACAATGTTCTTCCTCCCTTATCAAATCTCAAAAATTCTGTTCTTTCTTTAGCTCTCCCACTGACAATTCTAGTACACCTGACGAAACTCTACATCCCGACCATCTTAAACATCTCTGACGTACACAACAGTCATATAGATCAGAAGTTCTTCCATCTTTCTTCAGTCTACAGACATGTAATCTCCCACCCACAGCATTTTCATTCTCTTCTAGCATTTTCACCATCCATTGCCCTGGTTTTATGAGACTTCATTGGATATAGGCTGTGACCACTACCTGCTCAAGGTGATCTTGAAGTGCAAGGAAATGGACATACCTAAGGTTAATGTCGTTCTCAATCATGGCATGTAGGTCCACTCAGTCAAGCCTATCCTTTACCCTTGTCAAGACATGTTGCAACCTGCAAACGTTTTAAAAACATTTTTTCTGACTTAATTTTTTCTAACACGAATGTCCTATTTAGCAGTTGAGATGATTTTTTTATCCCATTTTTATTTTAGTGAGTTCTTATTTTGACATTGTCATTGTTGGAACTTCATTATTTAGCGCTTAAATATTTTTGACCTATTAATGTTTTTTGCATAACCCATCACATCTTAAAGAGTTAAGCATTGAACTCATCAAAACAAGGAAGAGTAATCGGTACATTCAAGATCTTTTGCCTCATTTTGTTTGAGAATGGTCAAGTTTGCTTATAGTGGAAGCATGGGCTAAGCACCTAGCATTTCATCTCTCAACGAGAGGTAATTCAGGTACCACAGGTACTGGGCACTGCTATCCAGGCACCTGGCTGCCAGTAGACCGTATGGATATTCTACTTCATAAATTTTTTTTATTGGAACCATTGCCTAAGGTAGGCCCTCAGTTTTATTGTTTCCTTTCTGCCCCCCTCCCAATGGACTTTTAGGACCTGTCAGCTCAGGTTGCGCGTGACGGACCCGCGGCAGGGCAGGCGGGCTTGCGGCCTGTGTGGGCCCTGTTGCCGGCGCCACTCTATGGCGCTCCAGTGGTGGGCCTATGGTGCGGGTGGAGCTTTGATTGCCACAAGAGCGTCTGCTGGAGCTGTCTCCCCCTTTGGAGTCTCCGGTACCTTGCCTGTTCGTGTCGTCTGCACCGAGCTAGTGGCAGGGCAGGCGGGCCAGGAACTGTAACATTTCTTTGCCATACAAGCTCCGCTCATTCGAATAATCGAGTCGTCCCGACGGCTCAGGATGGGCAGTGACAAGCCCCCAGCACCTACAGCCCAGACAAGAATCAACAAATTTATGGCACTAGCAGGGGGACAGAGGAGAATCGGTGGTGAGGCCCCTTGGAGTGATGGCCCGCAGGGAAGGAGAGACACCACAATGATCCGACAGGCAATTCAGGAATCACGCTCAGCGCTAGAATCTAAGATTGGAGAGGTCCGGGTAGATGTAGCCCTCCTAAGTTAAGATCTACAAAAAACTGTGGCTAGAGTAACTGAGGCTGAGGGGGCGTATTTCCGAGGTGGAGGACACGGTCTGGGGCCTTAAAACAGAGGTGTCCCACCTGAACACGACTTCAAAGGCACTCACTGACTGGGCTGAGGATGCTGAAAACCGAGCCCGAAGAAGTAACCTTTGCTTTGTTAGATTCCCAGAGGGTGGTAGGGGTCGACACCGAAGTTATTCCTGGAACTGCGGGTGCACTCCTGAATTGACAACAGCCACCTATCTGCCTGTTTTATTGTTGAGGGGGCGCACAGGTTGTTAGCCAAAAGCCCTCGCCCGGGTGCCCCACCCCATCCAATGATTGCTCACCTCCCAGGGCAGAAACGCTATTCTCAGAAGGGCGAAGGTGAAGGAACAATACAATGTATCACGGCAGTCATGTGATGATCTTTCCGGACTACACTTGCCAAATCCAAACTAAAATTGCTAAAATTGTATGGCCAAGTAAAGCAGAAGCTCAAATCTATGAGCCTACAATATATGCTTCTCTTCCCAGCGAGGCTGGGAGTGGTTCACGTCGAAAAATCGCATTTCCTTGATTGTGGTGGCCATTATGCTCCATAGTCTCTGCCGCTGGGGAGATATGTGTTAGTGGAAGGTTCGTTGAATGGGGCCCTTTATATATTTACTGTCTGTCTATGTTCCCCCACAATTAGGCACCCCCACGTTGACGATGCTTAGGGATCTTCTGTTATCTCTCCCCTGCTGGTAGGACAATCATAGGAGGAGACTTTCACTATATTAGCTAGAATACAGCTTAAACTGGCCTGTATCACACACAAGGCCTTACACTCAAACTCCCCTGCTTATCTTGCACAGAAACTTGTGGTATCCGGAGGAACCAGAAACTCCCGATCCGCCAGAGACCTCCTGCTACAACCTGCACGCTTCCGGAAGAAAAAAACGTACAATCGGGCTTTCTCTGGGGCCGCTCCGAGAATATGGAACTCTCTCCCGCCCACCATCAGAAGAATCCCTTCACTGACACGCTTCAAAAAGGAGGCCAAAACCTTCCTTATGGGTAAATTCCTCGTTTAAATGTTGCCTCCAACCAGCACAGAGACTCTGATTAACTCCTGACTAGCGCTTCCCCTCGGATTAACTAGTCACCTCTCCTAGAAACCTGGGGACTCGTTTCGAGCAACTATAAAACGCAAACCGTACATTTGTGTCCACCATCTTTCATATATCCTGCACCCTGCCCTCTTTTACCTTTTGTATATTATTGTGATTCCAAGCCTATTGTACATTTCTCTGTTTCCTGTAAAGCGCTCTGATACCCTAACGGGTCAAGTTCGCGCTCTATAAAACACAAAAATAAAATAAAATATTCTGGGTCCCCTTGATTCTCTGCGCGCCCCTGGAGCTGAGGCCAGAGAAGGGAGGGAGCTGCACAGCACTGGGCCGTGGGTTATATGACGCCTGGAGGGTGTGGAACCCTAACATTAGAGAATACACACACGCCTCAACGGTTCATGGTTCCTTATCTCGTATTGACCTCTTTTTGCTACCAGCTCCAGATCTTCATCATACAGGGGGCTCTCACATCCTGGCCTGGGGAATTTTGGATTATGCCTTGGTACTGCTCCAATTGGCGGATCAAATAAGGGAGGGGGAGAACAGATGTGGCATCTTAACACCTGGTTTCTCCAAGATAGGACTTTAACCCGGAACTTGCTGACCCAACTTAAGACTTTCCTGAGTGTCAACCAGGGAACGGTAGACTCATCAGGGACACAGGGGAGGGGCTGCATGGCCACTATGCACAGTAATGTGCCCGCCTATATTAGTGGTAGATCACGTGAGACGCAGGCCCGAGTGACGCAAGAAAGGTCTATTCTATCCTTGGAGAGTCGAAACCTAGGCAACCTAACCGAATTCCTTGGCCGGCACCTGGCAATGGAGAGGGCACCCTGCGACAGATATGCCTGGACAAAGCCTGTAGACACTGAGAGACTTCAACTAGACATGTGGCAAATCTGGCAAACTCCTTCACTGGCTCACAACTAAAGAACTAGAGTGTAGGGCAGTACCCAATGTGGCCAAGTCGGATGGTACCCGAGCTGTGACGGGCCCTAACATATCCTCCGCATTTGTCGATTACTACGGCCTTCTATATGCCGAGTGGACACGCCTGTAGCAGGAAACATATGCCCCAGGCATTGTTGATATTCCCCTACCCACCCCCTTAGAACTGGAGAACCTGGACCAACCACTGACCATTGAAGAGATTGACGAGGGTCTAACAGAGCTCGATACAGATAAAACCCCAGGCCCGACAGATTCCAGATAGAATTTCGCCATAAAGTGCACCCCATTATTACACCCCTTATCTTATGTACAGTGAAGCTATCAAACGAGGGCATTTCCCCGTGAAGATAGACTAAGCCACCATTCTGGTTTTGTTGAAACCTGGCAAACCGTCAGACCGGTGCTCCTCCTACCGGCCTGTCTCCGTCATCAATGCGCAGGTTAAGCTATTCGCCAAAGTGCTGGACAGACGGCTCACCCATGTCCTGACCCGGCTGATCCACCAAGATCAGTGTGCCTTTATCCCTCGCCGTGTTACGGCAAACAAATGATGGACGGAATCCTGACAATGCAAGCATTCTCTGGGGAAAGAACCAAGCTAATCACAAGTATAAATGTTTAAAATTAAACAGGACAACATACACATAATCAGTTGACATGATGCTGGAATATTATCACAAAATATATTTTTTATTTAATATTTCATTTCGTATAAAAAGATTTTTTTCATTTTTTGTCAGGATCTCAAAAAATATATATATATGATTCAATACATTTTATAAAATCCCAATGCAGTGACACATATTAACATATGGAATATGATTAAACTAAATGAGAACTTAGAGCATAAAAATGCTCTTATCTGATAATACAATCTTTTTTTCTTTTTTTCTTTTCTTCGAGTGTTTCTAACAAAGTCACAGATCTTATGTGGACTGAAAAGAGGGTCAGCGGTAGATGGAACTACGCGCGTTTCGGCAAGTTGCCTTCGTCAGGACACTGTCTCGACTTTCTCTGCATTGGACACACAATTGAATGCATTTCAATATTTACGTGCACCTATGTCTACAATGTCAATATGTCCTGTAGTAATTATTATTTAATCTATTTACAATAAAAACATTTAACGGTTCAGGTGTGTTATTGAGGGATCTGTGAAGATTAAAAGCCATGCATTCGTGGTGTAGTTAAAACCAAATTTTGATAGTAGAATTTTCGATTCATAAAGAGAATTGTGAAAGGATTTTTTACAAGAAGACACCCCTAATACCATTGTGTTGTACATCTGAGAGTTATGCATTCTGTGTCTTAAGTGTTCAAAGAAAGAAAGAAAAGAGAGAGGGGGGAGAGAGGGGGGAGGAGGGAGAAGAAGGGGCACAAGTCAGAGTACAAGGCCTATTTATATAAGTGTATTACATACTCACAGATGTAATAGAGTATGGAGGAGAATAGTATCAACGCAACCTCTTTACACATGCATAAGAGAAACTGTATGTATATCTATTGCAATCACCTATTGCTCTTTCCAAATGCGATTGGATGCTCACTCCAATTTCACTATTTTACACAGATGGAAAATTCATTAATTCCCCGAATCTGAAAATTAACCATATATATATTTGATTAGAAATGTTCTTAAGTGTAAAGACTTTGATTAATTGCCAAAGCTTACTGTTGTACCTTAATGTATTGATCGCAGCATCTTTATCGTCAATAGACTATTTCAAATGTTACGATTTTACCAAATCGCTTTGGCCAAAGATGTTCGGTCCAGTTTCAGATGTGATAATCTATAGGAGAGAATATATGTAGAACCTGGCTAGTGATCACAGTAAAAGTAATATACTTATAGGGATTTACGTAGAAAGTATGTATGTGCAATCATAAACCAATTTATAGCCCACAGTTGTTTAATAGTAAATACCTGTAAGGATCCCTGTATGGCCAAGGTATCCTGATAATGGATAATATATATTTTATATCTGAAAGAGACACGTTAGTGACAGATTCCTTACCTTAGAATATCCCCAGGCGTCAGGCTGGATCCGGAAAGTTTCTGCGTAGCAGTACCCTTGCGCGTCGGTAGGCGACGTCGTGCGGCTCCGCGTCCGTCGTCGGCGTCGTGATCGCCGGGATGACGTCGCGGGCAGTACTTAGGCGCCGCCCCTGCGCGCTGACGTCAGTTCTTCTTTTTCCGCGCCAGCAAGCGCAGATCCGGGAAGAGCAGTGTCCTAGTCATTTTTTGACTAACTTTTTTTTGTGAATTTTTTCAATGTTTTTCTTCGAATCGACTTCAAGGTGTCGTAGGGATGCCCGGGTTTAAACGTTGCGGCGCCTGTGCTCGGATGATGTCCATCACAGACCCGCATCGGGAGTGTCTCTTCTGCCTCGGCCGAGGCCACGACACGGAGTCTTGTTCCGACTGCCGGGCCCTCAACCCGAAAGCTTTGCGAGAGCGGTCTCGAAAGCTCCTCGAGGCACGGCATTCGGCTCCGCGCAAGCCCCGGTCGCGTGAGAGGTCCAGGGGTCGATCGCGGAGTCCACACCGGTCGTCGGCATCGAAGTCTTCTTCGTCCGGTAAGTCCAAACACAAAAGTCCAAAAGCATCGTCGCTCTAGGACTTCGCCTCGCCGGTCTCGCGACTCGGCTGAGGCCCCTCCCGGCACCGTCCCCGCCCCCGCGGCCCCGGACATGCCTGTGGAGTCGCCCCCGCAATACCCGTCCTTCCCGGGTTCGGGGGCAGATCCGGCCCAAGTACAGGAATTCCTGTCGGCCATGGCCCGCCTCTTCGGGCCTCAAGGTCCCTCCGGTGCGCCTTCGGGCCCCGCGGGCCCTGATGGGGTTGCGCCGACGGCTCCGGCCCCGGCGTCGCCCGTGCCTCCAGCCTCGATCCCGGCTCCGGCCCCGGCCTCGATCCCGGCTCCACAACCCCCATCGACGCCGGTCGACCTAACGACACCTCCGCCGGCGCCGATGTCTCCGGTGCCGTTCTCGACGCCGCCTGGGGCTCCGGGCGGCGTCGTCCCCCAGTTCCTTCCGGCTCTGGACATGGACCCGGACCGATGTCGCGCGACGCCGCAGCCGGCGCCGATGGGACCTTGGGTCCCAAATGTCCCTCCTCCTCCTTATTTTGAACCAGAGGAGGACCAGGAGGACTGGGAGGGGTCTGATGACCCTCTGACACAACAGTGTCAGTACGATGAGGACTGGACAGAGGGTCTAGGGGATGCCAGTGGTCTAGATACTTCCCCTGACACTGGCATGCTGTCTCCTCCCGTGGCTACGGAGGAGGGAGCCAATTTTGCAACGGTGTTGCGTAGGGCGGTTGGGGCCTTACGTCTCCAACTCCCTACTGTGGCGGTCAAGACTAATATCTTGACAGAGGTGCTTCAGCCGGCAGCCTCCTCTACGGAGACTGTGCTGCCGTTTAACGACGCCCTCACTGACGTTCTTTTGGGCGCCTGGTCCAAGCCCAACACAGGGGCTCCTGTGGATAGGAACGTGTCCCGACGCCATCGCCCAGCTCCGGGCGACCCCTGTTTCTCTCTGTCCACCCCACTCCTGAGAGCTTGGTTGTCCAAGCCTCCGCTTCCCAAACCGCCTTCCCTACCGCCCCTCCGGATAGGGAATCCAAACGCCTGGATCAATTTGGGAAGAAGGGTTTTTCTTCCTCCAGTGCTGGCTTGCGGTCCATCAACACCGCTTATCTTTTGGGCCGATATACCCACTCCTTGTGGGATTCGGTGGCGACTGTTTTGCCCCAGTGTTCTGAGGAGGTCCAGACACTGCTTTCCCGCGCCATTGCGGAAGGAAGGGATGCGGCCAAATACACGATACGATGTGGCCTTGATACCGCCGACTCGCTGGGCAGGTCTATTGCAACGACGGTGGCGCTGCGACGCCACGCCTGGCTGAGAACCACTGGTTTTTCAGGGGATGTCCAGAATACTCTCATGGACATGCCCTTTGATGGAGTCGGTCTTTTTGGGTCCAAAGCAGACCATGCGTTGGAGCGCTTTAAGGACTCACGGGCTACTGCCAAGTCCCTGGGCCTTTCTGCTACACGCCCTCTGCTGACTTCTGCTTTTCGCCCCTATCGTGGCCACGGTAGGGGCGCCCGTCACGTCAGCAGCCCAGCCACCGGCCCGCGCAGCAGGCGTCTTCGCGTGGCCGAGGACGTGGATTCCGCCGTGGCGGATTGGGCAACCAGCGTGCGGGTCAGGCCACCACCTCCAACCCGTCCGCGGCCTCCAAGCCCTCCTAGTCCCTCCTTTCAGGTGCACAGCACGCCAGTAGGGGGCAGGGTCCGCCATCACCTTCCCCACTGGCGTACCATCACCTCGGACAGGTGGGTCTTGGACATTGTCCGAAGGGGCTACTCCCTCCCCTTCGAGACCACCCCCCAGCCATGCCACCTCAATTCCACCGCATGTCAGGGGATCACTTGGTACTTCTGCAGAAGGAAGTCACGGCCCTCTTGGCCAAGAGGGCCATCGAGCATGTTCCGACCCCAGAAGTAGGACGTGGTTGCTACTCCCACTACTTCCTGGTGCCCAAAAAGGACAAGGAGGACATGCGTCCTATCTTGGACCTCCGGAACGTCAATCGCTTCCTCCGGAAGGAGAAGTTCAAGATGCTCACCCTAGCTCAGGTCTTGACTGCCCTCGACCCTGGAGACTGGTTGGTAGCGTTGGACTTGCAGGACGCATATTTCCACATCCTCGTCCTGCCGGCCCACCGGCGTTACCTTCGGTTCACGGTAGGCCTCGAGCATTTTCAGTTCACCGTGCTCCCCTTTGGCCTTACCAGTGCCCCTCGGGTGTTCACGCAAGTGATGGCGGTGGTCGCAGCTCATCTGCGCCAGGCAGGGGTTTCAGTCTTCCCCTACCTCGACGACTGGCTGCTGAAGGCGGGCTCGTCCCAGGCAGTCGTCTCCCACCTCCAGACTACGGCCGAACTCCTGCACTCGCTGGGGTTCTCCATCAATGTGCCGAAGTCGCATCTGATTCCTTCTCCACAGCTCCTTTTCATCGGAGCAGTTCTGGACACGACGCAGTTTCGGGCCTATCCTCCCGAACGGCGAGTCCGGGGATATTCAGGCTATGATTCCGATCTTTCGGCCTTTATCCTGGGTTTCGGCACGGATGACCCTGAGGCTGCTGGGCCTCATGGCCTCCTGCATCCTGCTGGTCAATCATGCCAGATGGCATATGCGGGCTCTGCAGTGGGACCTGAAGTTCCAGTGGGCGCAGCACCAGGGCAGCTTGTCCGATCACGTCCAGATCTCGGAGGGGACTGCAAAACAGTTGCAGTGGTGGCTCTCGAACCGGCAATGGGTCATGGGCAGATCCCTCTCCCTTCCCCAGCCAGAGCACACAGTTGTGACGGACGCGTCCCTTCTGGGATGGGGCGGTCACATGGGAGAGGCGGAGATCAGAGGCCTCTGGTCTCCGGCGGAGTCCCGGCTCCATATCAACCTTCTGGAGCTCCGGGCGATCCGACTTGCACTCAAGGCATTCCTTCCCTCTGTCAAAGGGAAGGTAGTGCAGGTGTTCACAGACAACACCACCGCCATGTGGTACTGCAACAAACAGGGCGGGGTGGGGTCGTGGACCCTCTGTCAGGAGGCTCTGCGCCTCTGGACATGGCTGGAACATCAGGGCATGTTCCTGATGGTTCAACACCTGGCAGGTTCCCTGAACGCCAGGGCGGACGAACTCAGCCGCAGGTGCATGATGGATCACGAATGGCGTCTTCACTCGGAAGTGGCGCAAGGACTCTTTCTACAATGGGGAGAGCCTTGGTTAGATCTATTCGCCACCGAAGAGAACGCGCAATGTCATCAGTTCTGCGCGTTGGAATTTCCAAGGCGGCACTCGCTCGGCGACGCTTTTCGTCGTGAGTGGAGTTGCGGTCTGTTGTACGCCTTTCCGCCTATACCACTTCTACCCAGAGTGTTGAAGAAGATTCGGCACGACCGGGCCCAAGTCATTCTTGTGGCTCCGGACTGGGCTCGAAGAGTTTGGTATCCCGAGCTACTCAGTATGAGCGTAGATCCCCCGATCCGTCTGCCTCTTCGGGAGGATCTTCTGTCGCAGCAGCAGGGGACGGTCCTCCACCCGAACCTGTCCAGTCTACACCTGCTTGCGTGGAGATTGAGCGGCGGCAGTTGATTCCTTTCGACTTGCCTCCCGAAGTTTGTGATCTGATTCTGGCAGCCAGGCGTCCCTCCACTAAGGTGGTATACGCCTGCAGGTGGAACAAATTTGTGGCATGGTGCACAGCAAAGGCTGTGAATCCCCTTTCTGCCCCTCTCTCTGAGGTCCTTCTGTTCCTTCTTTCTCTGGCCCAACAGGGTTCTGCCCTGGGTACCATCAAGGGTTATCTTTGTGCTATCTCGGCCTTCCTCAGGCTCCCTGATCAGCCCTCCCTTTTCAAGTCCCCTGTTGTTAACAGGTTCTTAAAAGGCATTACTCACCTCTTCCCTCCTGTTCCGTTTGTGATGCCTCAGTGGGACTTGAACTTGGTTCTTACCTTTTTAATGTGCGCTCCCTTTGAGCCTCTACATAACTGTCCTCTTCGTCTTCTGACTCTGAAGACAGCCTTTCTGGTGGCCATCACCTCCGCTCGGCGGGTGAGTGAGCTCCAGGCTCTATCTTGCAAACCTCCCTTTCTGTCTGTTCATCCAGACAAGGTTGTTCTTCGGACGCGTCCGTCCTTCTTGCCAAAGGTGGTTACTGCTTTTCACATTGGGCAGACCATCACTTTGCCCACCTTCTTTCCGCCTCCGCATCCTTCCAGAGAGGAAGAGAGGCTCCACCGTCTGGACCCAAAACGTGCGCTCTCCTTCTATATTGACCGCACAAAACACTTCCGGGTGGATGACCAGCTCTTTGTTGGCTACGTGGGCGCCAAAAAGGTCGGGCGGTGCACAAGAGGACCATCTCCCGCTGGGTTACCTTGTGCATCAAGACCTGCTATTCTTTGGCTAAGAAGGAGCCTCCTGTTGGGCTGCGTGCCCATTCCACCAGGGCAACGGCTGCTACCACGGCCTTGGGCCGCGGTGTTCCGCTGCCGGTTATCTGTCAGGCAGCTACGTGGGCCTCGCTGCACACGTTTACAAAGCATTACTGCCTTGACAGTCAGGTCCGGAGGGACGGCTTCTTTGGCCGTTCTGTCCTCCAGGACTTCCTTGTCTGATCTTTGTTCGCAGACCCACCACCGGGGTTGGTATTGCTGGGGTATCTATTCTAAGGTAAGGAATCTGTCACTAACGTGTCTCTTTCAGATGCACAAGTTACTAACTTGTGTAACGATATATCTGTAAGAGACAGTAGTTAGTGACAGATTCCTTACCGCCCCACCCATCCTCCCCGTTCTGCGAACTGATTTCTAGGGTTAAGGACATCCCCTTCAGGGCCCTAGTATTTTTCAGACACCTATGTCAGCTTCTTGCATGGCTCTGCGTTCCTGGCGCGGAAAGTCGTGTACAGAACTGACGTCAGCGCGCAGGGGCGGCGCCTAAGTACTGCCCGCAACGTCATCCCGGCGATCACGACGCCGACGACGGACGCTGAGCCGCACGACGCCGCCTACCGACGCGCAAGGGTACTGCTACGCAAAAACTTTCCGGATCCAGCCTGACGCCTGGGGATATTCTAAGGTAAGGAATCTGTCACTAACTACTGTCTCTTACAGATATATCGTTACACAAGTTAGTAACTTGTGCTTTAGGCCATCTGTGGAAAAACATAAAGTCCTGTTAATATCCACTCATTAGCAGATATGGATGATAATACGTATTATATTAGCTCTACGTTATGCTATATCTTGATAAATTAAGGGGGCTACTGGTATTCCTATGTGCACTCGAGTGCCTTCTATCCTTTCTATAACAGTGATTAGAGCCATTTATCATTATTGACCAACAGTCAAAGGGTCATTTACAGATTACTGGTAGTCCAGGTACTTGTACAGCAAGTGTACACTCGAGTGCACATAGGAATACCAGTAGCCCCCTTAATTTATCAAGATATAGCATAACGTAGAGCTAATATAATTATGCATGTGTAAAGAGGTTGCGTTGATACTATTCTCCTCCATACTCTATTATATCTGTGAGTATGTAATACACTTATATAAATAGGCCTTGTACTCTGACTTGTGCCCCTTCTTCTCCCTCCTCTCCCCCTCTCTCCCCCCCTCTCTCTTTTCTTTCTTTGAACACTTAAGACACAGAATGCATAACTCTCAGATGTACAACACAATGGTATTAGGGGTGTCTTCTTGTAAAAAATCCTTTCACAATTCTCTTTATGAATCGAAAATTCTACTATCAAAATTTGGTTTTAACTACACCACGAATGCATGGCTTTTAATCTTCACAGATCCCTCAATAACACACCCGAACCGTTAAATGTTTTTATTGTAAATAGATTAAATAATAATTACTACAGGACATATTGACATTGTAGACATAGGTGCACGTAAATATTGAAATGCATTCAATTGTGTGTCCAATGCAGAGAAAGTCGAGACGGTGTCCTGACGAAGGCAACTTGCCGAAACGCGCATAGTTCCATCTACCGCTGACCCTCTTTTCAGTCCACATAAGATCTGTGACTTTGTTAGAAACACTCGAAGAAAAGAAAAAAAGAAAAAAAGATTGTATTATCAAATAAGAGCATTTTTATGCTCTAAGTTCTCATTTAGTTTAATCATATTCCATATGTTAATATGTGTCACTGCATTGGGATTTTATAAAATGTATTGAATCATATATATATTTTTTTTGAGATCCTGACAAAAAATGAAAAAAATCTTTTTATACGAAATGAAATATTAAATAAAAAATATATTTTGTGATAATATTCCAGCATCATGTCAACTGATTATGTGTATGTTGTCCTGTTTAATTTTAAACATTTATACTTGTGATTAGCTTGGTTCTTTCCCCTGATATTGTTTTCCCTACTAGCTAGCAAGTTTCCATTGTGTTAAGTAGGGGTCCCCTCTCTTTCAAACCAATGCAAGCATTCTCCCCCAGTCAAAAGATCTGGGTTAAATCCATCGTTCTTTTGCCCACTACGCCACCCCAGTTTGGACCGAGCCATATGCAAATCAGTCTTGACCCTGTGCCCCATGGGAACAGTCCAGACCGAACTGCCAGGCCAGGTCCTCCCTGGACTGGAAACAAGCATCCTGGGACCGGTTTCAGGGTATGTCACCCTTCTTCAGCCAGGCTAGCTTGAATCCAGTGGCACAGTGAGCAAGGGACCCACGTCTGGGCATACCCAACCCACTTGGGGCGAAAAGTGTTACGGCAAACAAATGATGGATGGAATGCTGACAATGCAAATATTCTCCCCCAGTCAAAAGATCTGGGTTAAATCCATTGTTCTTTTGCCCACTACGCCACCCCAGTTTGGACCCAGCCATATGCAAATCAGTCTTGACCCTGTGCCCCATGGGAACAGTCCAGACCGAACTGCCAGGCCAGGTCCTCCCTGGACTGGAAACAAGCATCCTGGGACCGGTTTCAGGGTATGTCACCCTTCTTCAGCCAGGCTAGCTTGAATCCAGTGGCACAGTGAGCAAGGGACCCACGTCTGGGCATACCCAACCCACTTGGGGCGAAAAGTGTTACGGCAAACAAATGATGGACGGAATGCTGACAATGCAAACATTCTCCCCAGTCAAAAGATCTGGGTTAAATCCATCGTTCTTTTGCCCACTACGCCACCCCAGTTTGGACCCAGCCATATGCAAATCAGTCTTGACCCTGTGCCCCATGGGAACAGTCCAGACCGAACTGCCAGGCCAGGTCCTCCCTGGACTGGAAACAAGCATCCTGGGACCGGTTTCAGGGTATGTCACCCTTCTTCAGCCAGGCTAGCTTGAATCCAGTGGCACAGTGAGCAAGGGACCCACGTCTGGGCATACCCAACCCACTTGGGGCGAAAAGTGTTACGGCAAACAAATGATGGACGGAATGCTGACAATGCAAACATTCTCCCCCAGTCAAAAGATCTGGGTTAAATCCATCGTTCTTATCCCTCGCCGTGGCACAAGACACTGAATCAGCGGGGTTCATCTTGCCCTGGCTCTCTTCCGGACGTTGCACTGCACCACCACACTGCTGCTTCTTGACTTTCAGAAGGCCTTTGACTCGTTGGACTAGACTTTGTTATAGGAGATTCTGGCTAAAATGAGCTTTGGTGCTCTATTCCAATCTTATAGGTAGGTCTTAAATGCCGAACCACTGGTGCAAGTACGGTAAATGGAGCGGTTTCCCCCCCAGGTTTCAAATCCGAAGGTGCACAAGGCAAGGTTGTCCACTGTCCCCCCTGTTCTTTGCCTTAGCGATTGAACCTTAGCGGCTTGGATACGATACGATGGCCAGGTCTGGGACTTTTCTGGGGAGTGGCCCTAGAGGACAGGATAGGATTGTATGCGGATGATGTCCTCCTCTTTATAGCCTGTCCGGCAGAGACTGGACCCCGCCTTCTCTCCATTCTGGACACTTTTGGGTGCACATCAGAATTAAAGGTGAATTGGCTAATTCTCTACTAATCCTCTGCGGGGAGAAACTCAAGCTGAGAGTTGCCACCCAGGCCTTCCCATAAGGCACCTTAGCTTCCGCTTCCTGGGGTTCCAAATGTCCTGGGAGCCAGATCTGGCGTGGAGCCTTAGCCTCAGACCCCTGGCCCGGGCAGTTCAGACAGACCTTGATAGATGGACCTAGCTACCACTAAATCTGGGGAGGGTGGCCTTATAGAAAATGATGATTCTCCCACGTCTATTGTATGCCCTCCAGAATTACCCTTTCTCTTTTTCAACCACTGGCTTGGCACCATCAATGCTAAAGCCCGTCATTTCATATGGGCTGGAAAGCCACCCAGGATCTCCTTTGCCAAGAATGTCAGATCTACATTCCACATCGGCCTGGCCATGGCTGACATTCGTCTCGACTACTGGGCTGCACACACACTGGTGGTGAATGACTGGGTGCATGGAGGGTGGGCAAACCAGGCCTTCAGAATGGAAATCTCACTGATGGGTCCAGATAAACTCATGGGTTGTTATATGGGATGCCTATACCAGTGTCCCTCCAGGAGGTGACCAGGGTGGGGCTCCAGACCTGGAGGGCCACACTGCACTGGATAGGATGGGGCCACAGGGTGATGCTGGAAACCCCACTCTGTACTGGTAGATGGTTGGGTGAGGTGTCACAGCTGGAAGGCTTTAAGTACTTGGACAGACTAGGTGTGTCGAAATTGGGTATTGTGTGGGAGAGAGATCACTTGAAATCCTTTTCTACCCTTCAAACTGAATTCTCTCTCCACAGGACTCCGTTTTACTGTTACCTTCAGCTCAGGCACGCCCTAGCAGGCCACCCAGCGGCCCTTGCAGCGCCCCCGGAATACATCCCTCTGGAGGCTCGTCTACTGCTAGGCCCATTAGAGAAAGGTGTATAGAGCCCTGTCAACCACTCGCCCTGTAACCTATCATACCTGGGAGCTCGGTGGGAGGGCTGGGTGGGGCCTCTGGATGATGCGGACTGGAGTGAAGCTTGCAAGGCACCACGCACCCTGGCAACATTGGCTAGATTACGCCTCATCCAAATACACTTTTTACACTGCACATATTTCACACCCAGATGATTGTGGATGGGGAAAAGACTTCCTGAACTTACCTGCACTAAATGTCAAGACAGCATTGGGGATTTCTTCCATAAGGTGTGGGGATGCCCTCATATACAGCAATACTGGCTCATCGTCTCGGACATCGGATTGCGGCCTCACCCAGAATTGCCCTCTTGGGTATCCTAGAGGATTTGGGGGGACTCGGGCGAACGAATGTGGACGCTCTTGGCGAAGAGAGACATAGCAAAATATTGGAAGAGGCCGAGGGCTCCCCGCTAAGAGAATGGATAGCTGACATGAACCATTGTGCAGAGCTGGAGGAACCTATTTATATTGCAAGAGGGTGCCCAAAGAAACTTGCCAGAGTATGAGGAAAATGGAGGTCGTACTATGGTTCGGATGGGGACTGTACGTAAGGTTGGCAGGAAGAGATCGGTGGTACACAGTGATTGTTAGTGTCCTATGTTAAAGGCTCCCTGGATGGACCAGTGGAAAGTATGTTTTTTTTAAATCAAAACCTAATAAAAATGTTCTTATGAAAAAAAAATGCACCCCATTTCCCCATACCGCTGTAGAACAGCATTGTGATAAATCTGGGTCGGAGAGTCCTAGGGCAGTCAGAAGGAACTGTGTCCTATTTGAAAAAACGGGGTCATTTTCCTCTGGTTTCCTGGGGTCCTCATGCTGCCGACCCCGTAACTAGGAATCAAGTACCCCTGTTCAACCCTTCAATCTCAGGGTAGCAAGACTGAGCCGTATAAAGCTTAATCTGAAAGAGACACGTTAGTGACAGATTCCTTACCTTAGAATATCCCCAGGCGTCAGGCTGGATCCGGAAAGTTTTTGCGTAGCAGTACCCTTGCGCGTCGGTAGGCGGCGTCATGCGGCTCCGCGTCCGTCGTCGGCGTCGGGACCGCCGGGATGACGTCGCGGGCAGTACTTAGACGCCGCCCCTGCGCGCTGACGTCAGTTCTTCTTTTTTCCGCGCAGATCCGGGAAGAGCAGTGCCCTAGTCATTTTTTGACTAACTTTTTGGTGATTTTTCACTGTTTTCTTCGAGTCATCTCGGCTCCACAGTTTCGGTAGGGATGCCCGGCTTCAAGCCATCCGACGCCTGTGGTCGAATGATGTCGATCACAGACCCGCACTTAGAGTGTCTCTACTGTCTCGGCCGGGACCACGAATCGAAGTCGTGCTCCGACTGCCGGGCCTTGCACCCGAAGGCTTTGCGAGAGCGGTCTCGAAAGCTCCTCGAGGTCCGGCAGTCGGCTCCGCGCCGCACCAAGCCCCGGTCACGCGAGAGGTCGAGGGGCCGGTCGCGGAGTCCCCGCCCGTCATCGGAGTCCAAGTCTTCGCACTCCTCGGGTAAGTCGAAGCACAAAAAGTCTAAGAAGCACCATCGCTCTAAGACTTCGCCTCGCCGGTCTCGCGACTCGGCTGAGGACCCTGTCGGCACCGTCCCCGCGGCTCCGGATGTGCCTGTGGCGCCGCCCCCGCATTACCCGTCCTTCCCGGGTTCGGGGGCGACTCCGGCCGAGATACAGGAATTCCTGTCGGCCATGGCCCGCCTCTTCGGGCCTCAAGGCCCCTCCGGTGCGCCTTCGGGCCCCGCGGGCCCTAATGGGATTGCCCCGGCGCCGCCGACGACTCCGGTCCCGGCGCCGCCTGTCCCACCAGCCTCGCTCCCGGCCCCGGATTCGGCCCCGGCCTCGATCCCGGCTCCGGTGGTACCGCAGCCCCCATCGACGCCGGTTGACCTAACCACGCCTCCGCCAACGCCGATGTCCCCGGTGCCGTTCCTGATGCCGCCTGGGGCTCCGGGCGGCGTCGTTCCCCAGTTCTCTCCGGACGCGGCGTCGGACCGACGTCGCCCGAAGCCGGCTCCGGCGCCCATGAGACCTTGGGTCCCGGACGTCCCTCCTCCTCCTTATTTTCAACCGGAGGAGGACCAGGAGAGCTGGGAGGGGTCGGATGACCCTCTCACACAGCAGTGTGACTATGATCAGGACTGGGCAGAGGAACTTGGGGATGCCAGTGGTCTGGACACTTCCCCTGACACTGGCATGCTGTCTCCTCCTTCCGTGGCTACGGAGGAAGGAGCAAATTTCGCAACGGTGTTGCGTAGAGCAGCTGGAGCCTTACACCTCCAATTGCCTACAGTGGCTGTCAGGACTAACCTCCTGACGGAAGTGCTTCAGCCGGCAGCTACCTCCTCGGAGCCATTGCTGCCGTTTAATGATGCACTTTCTGACGTTCTTTGGGCACCTGGTCCAAGCCCGCCACAGGGGCTCCTGTGGATAGGAACGTGGCCCGACGCCATCGCCCTGCTCCGGGCGACCCCTTGTTTCTCTCTCAACATCCCACCCCGAGAGCTTGGTTGTCCAAGCCTCTGCCTCCCAAACCGCCTTCCCTACCGCCCCTCCGGATAGGGAATCCAAACGCCTGGATCAATTTGGGAAGAAGGCCTTTTCTTCCTCCAGTGCTGGCTTGCGGTCCGTCAACACTGCTTGCCTTTTGGGCCGATACTCCCACTCTCTGTGGGATTCGGTGGCGCTCGTTTTGCCCCAGTGTCCTGAGGAGGTCCAGACACTGCTTTCCCGCGCCATTGCGGAAGGAAGGGATGCGGCGAAGTACACCATCCGTTGTGGCCTTGATACCGCCGACTCGCTGGGCAGATCGCTTGCAACGACAGTGGCGCTGCGTCGCCACGCCTGGCTGAGGACAACTGGTTTCTCGGGTGATGTCCAAAACACACTCATGGACATGCCCTTTGATGGAGTCGGTCTTTTTGGTACCAAAGCAGACCATGCGCTGGAGCGTTTTAAGGACTCACGGGCTACTGCCAAGTCCCTGGGTCTTTCTGCTGTGCGCCCTCCGCTAACCTCTGCTTTTCGCCCCTTTCGTGGCCATGGAAGGGGCGCCCAGTCACGTCCGCTGCCCAGCCACCGGCCCGCGCAGCAAGCGTCTTCGCGTGGCCGAGGACGTGGCTCCCGCCGTGGCGGGTCAGGCAACCAGCGTGCGGGTCAGGCCACCAACCCCACCCCGTCCGCGGCCTCCAAGCCCTCCTAGTCCTTCCTTTCAGGTGCACAGCACGCCAGTAGGGGGCAGGGTCCGCCATCACCTTCACCACTGGCGTGCCATCACCTCGGACAGGTGGGTTTTGGACATTGTCCGAAGAGGCTACTCCCTCCCCTTCGAGACCACCCCCCCAGCCATGCCACCTCAATTCCACCGCATGTCAGTTGATCACTTGGTGCTTCTGCAGAAGGAAGTCACGGCACTCTTGGCCAAGAGGGCCATCGAGCATGTTCCGACCCCAGAAGTAGGACGTGGTTGCTACTCCCACTACTTTCTGGTGCCCAAAAGGACAAGGAGGACATGCGTCCTATCTTGGACCTCCGGAACGTCAATCGCTTCCTCCAGAAGGAGAAGTTCAAGATGCTCACCCTAGCTCAGGTCTTGACTGCCCTCGACCCTGGAGACTGGTTGGTAGCGTTGGACTTACAGGACGCTTATTTCCACATCCCCGTCCTGCCGGCCCACCGGCGTTACCTGCGGTTCACGGTAGGCCTCGAGCATTTTCAGTTCACCGTGCTCCCTTTGGCCTTACAAGTGCCCCTCGGGTGGTCACCAAAGTGATGGCGGTGGTCGCAGCTCATCTGCGCCGGGCAGGGGTTCCAGTCTTCCCCTACCTCGACGACTGGCTGCTGAAGGCGGGCTCGTCCCAGGCAGTCGTCTCCCACCTCCAGACTACGGCCGAACTCCTGCACTCGCTGGGGTTCTCCATCAATGTGCCGAAGTCGCATCTGATTCCTTCTCCACAGCTCCTTTTCATCGGGGCAGTTCTGGACACGACGCAGTTTCGGGCCTATCCTCCCGAACGGCGAGTCCCGGATATTCAGGCTATGATTCCGATCTTTCAGCCTCTATCCTGGGTTTCGGTACGGATGACCCTGAGGCTGCTGGGCCTCATGGCCTCCTGCATCCTGCTGGTCGATCATGCCAGATGGCATATGCGGGCTCTGCAGTGGGACCTGAAGTTCCAGTGGGCGCAGCACCAGGGCAACCTGTCCGATCACGTCCAGATCTCGGAGGGGACTGCAAAACAGTTGCAGTGGTGGCTCTCGAACCGGCAATGGGTCATGGGCAGATCCCTCTCCCTTCCCCAGCCAGAGCACACATTTGTGACGGACGCGTCCCTTCTGGGATGGGGCGGTCACATGGGAGAGGCGGAGATCAGAGGCCTCTGGTCTCAGGCGGAGTCCCGGCTCCATATCAACATTCTGGAGCTCCGGGTGATCCGACTTGCACTCAAGGCATTCCTTCCCTCTGTCAAAGGGACGGTAGTGCAGGTGTTCACAGACAACACCACCGCCATGTGGTTTTGCAACAAACAGGGCGGGGTGGGGTCGTGGACCCTATGTCAGGAGGCTCTGCGCCTCTGGACATGGCTGGAACATCAGGGCATATTCCTGATGGTTCAACACCTGGCAGGTTCCCTGAACGCCAGGGCGGACGAACTCAGCCGCAGGTGCATGATGGATCACGAATGGCGTCTTCACTCGGAGGTGGCGCAAGGTCTGTTTCAGCAGTGGGGAGAGCCTTGGTTAGATCTGTTCGCCACCGAAGAGAACGCGCAATGTCAGCAGTTCTGCGTGTTGGAATTTCCAAGGCGGCACTCGCTCGGCGACGCTTTTCGTCGCGAGTGGAGTTGCGGTCTGTTGTACGCCGTTCTGCCTATACCACTTCTACCCAGAGTGTTGAAGAAGATTTGGCGCGACCGGGCCCAAGTCATCCTTGTGGCTCCAGACTGGGCTCGAAGAGTTTGGTATCCCGAGCTACTCAGTATGAGCGTCGATCCCCCGATCCGCCTGCCTCTTCGGGAGGATCTTCTGTCGCAGCAGCAGGGGACGGTCCTCCACCCGAACCTGTCCAATCTCCACCTGCTTGCGTGGAGATTGAGTGGCGGCAGTTGATTCCTTTCGACTTGCCTCCCGAAGTTTGTGATGTGATTCTGGCAGCCAGGCGTCCCTCCACTAAGGTGGTATACGCCTGCAGGTGGAACAAGTTTGTGGCATGGTGCACAGCAAAGGCTGTGAATCCCCTCTCTGCCCCTCTTTCTGAGGTTCTTCTGTTCCTTCTTTCTCTGGCCCAACAGGGTTCTGCCCTGGGTACCATCAAGGGCTATCTTTGTGCTATCTCGGCCTTCCTCAGGCTTCCTGATCAGCCCTCCCTTTTCAAGTCCCCTGTTGTTAACAGGTTCCTAAAAGGCACTACACACCTCTTCCCTCCTGTTCCGTTTGTGATGCCTCAGTGGGACTTGAACTTGGTTCTTACCTTTCTCATGTGCGCTCCCTTTGAGCCTCTACATAACTGTCCTCTTCGTCTTCTGACTCTGAAGACAGCCTTTCTGGTGGCCATCACCTCCGCTCGGCGGGTGAGTGAGCTCCAGGCTCTATCATGCAAACCTCCCTTTCTGTCTGTCCATCCAGACAAGGTTGTTCTTCGGACGCGTCCGTCCTTCTTGCCAAAGGTGGTTACTGCCTTCCACATTGGGCAGACCATCACTTTGCCCACCTTCTTTCCGCCTCCGCATCCTTCCAGAGAGGAAGAGAGGCTCCACCGTCTGGACCCAAAACGTGCGCTTTCCTTTTATATCAACCGCACACAACACTTCCGGGTGGATGACCAGCTCTTTGTTGGCTACGTGGGCGCCAAAAAGGTCGGGCGGTGCACAAGAGAACCATTTCCCGCTGGGTAACCTTGTGTATCAAAGCCTGCTATTCTTTGGCTAAGAAGGAGCCTCCTGTTGGGCTGCGTGCCCATTCCACCAGGGCAACGGCTGCTACCACGGCCTTAGGCCGCGGTGTTCCGCTGCAGGATATCTGTCAGGCAGCTACGTGGGCCTCGCTGCACACGTTTACCAAGCATTACTGCCTTGACAGTCAGGTCCGGAGGGACGGCTTCTTTGGCCGTTCTGTCCTCCGGGACTTCCTTGTCTGATCTTTGTTCGCAGACCCAACACCGGGGTTGGTATTGCTGGGGTATCTATTGTAAGGTAAGGAATCTGTCACTAACGTGCCTCTTCCAGATGCACAAGTTACTAACTTGTGTAACGATATATCTGTAAGAGACAGTAGTTAGTGACAGATTCCTTACCGCCCCACCCATCCTCCCCGTTCTGCGAACTGATTTCTAGGGTTAAGGACATCCCTTTCAGCGCCCTAGTATTTTTCAGACACCTATGTCAGCTTCTTGCATGGCTCTGCGTTCCTGGCGCGGAAAGTCGTGTACAGAACTGACGTGCAGGGGCGGCGTCTAAGTACTGCCCGCGACGTCATCCCGGCAGTCCCGACGCCGACGACGGACGCGGAGCCGCATGACGCCGCCTACCGACGCGCAAGGGTACTGCTACGCAAAAACTTTCCGGATCCAGCCTGACGCCTGGGGATATTCTAAGGTAAGGAATCTGTCACTAACTACTGTCTCTTACAGATAAATCGTTACACAAGTTAGTAACGTGTGCCTCAGGGGAGGTGTTGTAGGCTAGAGACTCAAAACTCAGCAACGGAACAAACTTAATAAATCACTGTCCAGTCGGTGCTTTGTCTTATAAAAAGGAATGGTATTTTATTGCTCACAAAACTAAATACCAGGCACAAATTCACATACATATATATATATCACTGCTGTGTAGTTTGCGCCATTCAACAATCACCAGTACACGCAGTAGCAAAGAGCCGAGACGGGGTGGAGGACGCATCTCCACGTACTTGCGGAGTGAGACTTATCAGGGCTGTCCTCCGGTATACTATTGATTTTATTGCGAAATGCGGAAGATGGATTGAAACAATTTCCTTCGAGTGTCTACATATCTGTCATCACCATTTATCGGTTTGCGAGACTTTGTCCACATGAGGGACATTCCAATTCTTGTCCACATGCGACACGTTGGACGACATACTTCTTGTCAATCGCCTTGAAAAAGTCTAAGGGAAGACGAAACACGTGTTGGCTGATTTTCGTGCTGGATGAAACAAGAATATGAATAAAAATGCTAACTTTCTGAAGAAACCGAATATTGTGGACTCTGTATATTCTGTATAATTAGGAATAGTGTGTTACTATATGGACCAGGTTGACTTGAGAATTTTAGGCATCTTTACCAGCTGTTTTTTGAAGGAATCTGCACTGCACCAATATTTGGGGTGGCCTTAACTGGAATAGGGTGTGCTTGGAAATGCTCTCTCTTTTTTGTATACTAAAACAGTAGTCAATGGAGGCTCTCAAGGATCTTTCCCGCCGTATCCATGGTGACTAAAATCTTGGCTACTGTACTCGATGGATACTATTATACCATTCTCATATGTACAGTCACAGATACCTTTCTCAAAAGCGTCCACTTCTTGCTTTTCCATATTAAATGTCAGTGAAATAAACCAAGGTCACAATTGCATATATTTCTATTCTGAAATGTCTTCATCCAGCTTGTTCCCAATGTCTTCTTACAGGATGAGGTCTGTGCTTTGGAATTTTCTCTGTGGCTTTCATTTTGTTGAATGAAGCACTTAGAAGACCTACCACCCTACCCATGCCACCCGGGGTGATCCCTAAGACTCTTTGGAGATGCTGGCTACTGCAATAAGATTTCCTTGCTTGTTTATATAGTCATTGACTACCTGAAATCTGCATCCCTGTAATAGAGCATTCCACTTGATAATTGTCCCTGGTTTCTCGTGGAACAAATGTTATAGCATATTTTGGGTGGAAGATGCAAAATTACGGATACATCCCAGACTCTGCCAGAAGCCTCTCTTTCAAGAAATACCTATGCTTTTCCATGTCTATTGAGGAATCATGGAGGTCCAGATAAAATGTATTATTTACCAATTGTTTATTACAGGTAACTTGTGAATCTCTGACGCATCAAATATTTAGAAGGTTGAAGTCAAACAAAAAGTCGATTTTGAGATATTATTGCTATTATGCTAACGTTACTGAACCACATAGATAACTTGCCTGTTACATTAATTATAATTCTGTAATCTGCTTCTTAACGTTTTTCAAGTTGGTTTAGAGCACTAAATCTTTGGTGCTGAAATTACTTGGTTTTATTCTACATCAATGCAGAGTCTTAGATCAAGTTTCTTTATATATGTTTGGTTTGTGCATATTTATTTTGCCTGAGAAAAATTTCTAAACCTTGGATGAGTTCTTCCAGAACTGAAAACCCAATGCACAGATTTTTGGTATGTAGAATAAAATCATGTGCTTACAATACTTTTTTACTTCCACTCGTTTTATTTTAAAAGGCTGAATTTGTCATCTTCTGGTCACAAATGCAGTAAATAGATCAAAAAGAAAGGGAAACCATGGGCAACCCTGTGTGGTCCTATTATGTATTACTAGCTGATCTGTGAGAACAACGTTCATCTGATAGAGACATTCAGCTGCAGATTCCTTAACTTTTGAATTCTCCCCAGGCACCAGACTAGATCCGGAAGTTTTTTAGGAGTACCTCTACGTGCTTCAGCGTCGTACGGCTCCGTGATGACGTCGAATCCGGTCATGACGTCAGTAGAGCCATATAAATCCCCTCCAGCGCGCTGACGTCAGTTTCTTCTTCTCCGCGCTGCAACGTTGATCCAGAGAGGCAGTTCCATGGGCTGTTTGTATTTTTGGCCTACTTCAATGCCTTTTTGTGTCAGGGAACAGTGAGCCGAAGCCTTCGGGTTTTAAGTCGTGCGAGACCTGTGCCCGACAGATGTCGGCTACGGATCCCCATCCCATCTGCATGTGGTGCCTAGGAGAGCACCACTACTCAGAGGAGTGCGACGCCTGTTAACGGCTGAAGCCTAAGGCCTTGCGTGAAAGGCGGAAGAAGCTGTTGACGGTGCGGCTCTCCCAGTCGGAGTCAAGGCCACATCAGTCTCCTTCCCGCTCTGAGGTTCCTGCCCCAGGGCCGTTCAAGGAGCCTTTCCCGTGAGCGCACCTCACTCAAGTCGTGAAAATCCCATCTTAAAGGATTGAGGTCAAGGCGGCCTTCGGGCTCACTGCGTCGTGACATGGCTGCTGGTTCCTCTCGTTCCTTACCGGAGGACGTCGCTCAAGAGTCTAGCTGAGCCTCCCTCTTTATCCTGGAGCCGGGGCGACTATGATCCAGATGCCGGCATATTATGATGCCCTGCATGCCTTTTTTAGGTCCATGCCTCCCCCTAGAGCGCCTTCGGTCCCCAAGGAGCTAGGAGGTACTTCGACTGGAAACACGCCGGTGAGTTCGCCCTTGGCGCCGGTCGAAGACCTCGACTCTGTGCCTGGGTTCATCACGGCATTGATGCACAACCCGGTGCGGCTTCCAGTTGTGACGCCGGCGGCGTTGGATGAGGTTGTACTGGAGGTGGATACAACTCTGCCCCCAAGGTCAGTCAACGCCGAAGGCGCCACTCATAGTGCGTGACGATACAATGCTGTCCCGACCTCAATCGGCGCAGGAGACGCCGCTCATAGCCACCTGCGGTTCCTGTGTCTTCTCCTTTGCAATTCGAGGACAAAGCTGGCTCTGTTGCTGTTTCTCTAGCATTGCAATGTGGCTCAGGTGACTCCGTTGACGTCGACCGCTTGGTCTGTCTTGCTCAGCCTCTTGTGGGAGGTTCTTGGGCTGCATTGGGTGAGGATAGTAGTCTCTATACAATAAGGAGCTATAGAGAGAAAAACAAACCAGGCCGCCCTCCACTCATCAATCATCAATACAATAAGGCCTGGCTGTTACAAGGGGTAAATGATCTCTTAGTCTTAGGACAGGCAGCTGACGTGGGGATATCTACCTCCAGCCAATCTCTGGCAATATGTCCAGTTTAATCCTGTCCCAGAAACCCCAATTCAAATGTCTTAAAGAAAAAGGAACTGAAGTCAGTCAATCCGCAAACATATATCCTACCCCACAGCATAAGAGTAAAGAGCACTTATAAATAAGTGAGAAAGTAAGTGGGCACCTCACGTACGCAACACCAGGGAGGCTACCGGCAGGTTCTCACCAGTATGCCCACGTATATCATCATCGGTTGCCCACTTACTGAAAAAAATGAAATAGTGTCCAGTACAAAGAACAGAAAAAGAGTTAACTGTCACAAAACACAGAACCCCGTGATTCACAAAAGACCATGTGTTCCATATAATTAAAATTGAGATAAGACTCACTGTTAGATTGCCCTCTTTATTCACAGTCGTGAGCTTACTCAAGTTAAGAGCACTGCATGTTGCTAACCATTTCTAAGCAGGCCTACGTGGGCATACTGGTGAGAACCTGCCGGTAGCCTCCCTGGTGTTGCGTACGTGAGGTGCCCACTTACTTTCTCACTTATTTATAAGTGCTCTTTACTCTTATGCTGTGGGGTAGGATATATGTTTGCGGATTGACTGACTTCAGTTCCTTTTTCTTTAAGACATTTGAATTGGGGTTTCTGGGACAGGATTAAACTGGACATATTGCCAGAGATTAACTGGAGGTAGATATCCCACGTCAGCTGCCTGTCCCAAGACTAAGAGATCAATCTGATAGAGACTAATAGCCGCAGATTCCTTAACATAGAATTATCCCCAGGCGTGAGACTGGATCCGGAAATTTTTTGCCACAGCATCCTTGCGCGCCGGGGGGGGGGCGTGGCACCACATGACTCCGCCCTGACGCTGTCCGTGGACGTGACGTCAGCGAGGTCACATAAGTCCCACCCCGGCGCGCTGACGTCAGTTTCCTTCTTTTCCGCGTGCAACGCGGATCCGGAGTGAGTTCCCTTGGCCTGTTTTCAGGCCTCTTTTAACGCTTTGCGTTGGTAACAATGTGCAATGCCTTCGGGTTTCAAGACGTGTGCTTCTTGTACGCGTCAGTTGTCGGCGACGGACCCTCACCCTATTTGTATGTGGTGTTTGGGCGAGCACCATGATTCTACGGACTGCGACGCTTGTCAGCATCTCAAGCCGAAGTCCCGGCGGGAGCGCCGGATGAAGTTGCTTTCGGCCTGCTTGTCCAGATCGGTCTCGTCACCGCGTCCGTCCCCTGCCTCGGAAGGGTCCAGGAGCCGCCGATTCCGGTTGCGGCATCGTCCTTCACCGAGGCCCCACGGGCATCGCTCGCCCGCTGGTAAGTCTTGCAGTTTGTCACCGAGGCCCTGTCCTCGTTCTGCTGAGGGCGCGGGTTCCTCTCGGGACGTTCGCCCTCGCCCGTCGCCAACCTATCCGCCGTTTCCTGGCGTTGGGGCGACAAGGGCCCAAATGAAGGCCTACGCTTCGGCTCTGCGGGCTTCTTTGGGCCCCCCTCCTCTTCCTGAGATGTCCGCGGATCCCTCGCCATGCGCGGGGCCTTCCGCGGATTCGCCCCTGGCGCCGACGTGTTCGGCTTCAGGTTTTGGAGGTGTGGTGTCGTCGAGGTGCGGCCCTACGGGGTTCCCCTCTTCAGCCCACGGCTCGTCCCCGAGTCCCCCTCGGTCCTCTGGGCAGGCGGCTGTCTTACCGGAGGCCGAGCCGGCGCCTTTCTGGCGCCGACGGCTTTCCTCCCCGGCCCTGGCGGCGCCACGGGTGGAGGCCGGGACCCGGGGCGCCTCCCCGAGTCCCTCTCGGACCCCTGCTCAGGCGGCTGCCTCGTCGGGGGTCAAGCCGGCGCCTTTTCGGCGCCGTTCATTGGCCGCTTCGGCTGCAACCCCGCCCCTTTCTCCTAGACTGCGTGTGGTGGTGGAGGTCGACTCAGCGCCCCTAGTGGACACTTCGGCGCCGTTCGAGGACACACCGGTGCCCATGGCGGACTCTCCGGCGCCGTCCCGGCGTCGAAGCGTCAACTCTTCCTCTCCGGAGGGTTGTCATCTCCTTGTCTCCTCTTCACCGGAGACTGGATGCCGCATTGTTGCCTTTTCCCCGGCGGCTTCCGGGGCGGGTTCTATGCCGTCTCCGCGTCCACAGTCCCCGGACCCGCTCTTCCGCACCTTGCAGTTGGTGGCCCCGCAGGCTTCTCCGCCTTCTTCGGAGACCCCTCAGGTTCCCCACTCGTCCGTGGGTCCTCCATCCTACAGGGGCTGGCCGTTTCTTCCTCCGGCAGGGCATGGGGACGGGCGGCTTAGTTTGCAGCCTTCGCCCACGGAAGAGTTGCTCTCTCCCCCACGTCGCCCTACGGAGGCGAGTGTAGCCTTTGTCCGGGCCATCTCCACGGCCACTGGCATTTTGCAAATGGGCAATCCGGTCGCTCCGCTCCCAACGGATCACTTGTTGGAGGTTCTCCACCAGGGCTCTGGTGGAGGGGATCCGCTTCTTCCGTTTGAAGCTTCGCTCCACAACTCTCTTCTGGGGGCCTGGGGCATCCTGCTACGGGGGATCCGGTGCCTCAGCCGCTCCTCCACCGCCACCGTCCTGCCCCGCACGATCCAGTCTGCCTTTTTTCCCACCCATCTGCCCAGGGCCCTGTCCTGCAGACTGCTTTCCCCTCCTTGCCTTCGGTGTTGCTCCCTCCGTCACGGGAGGCCCGGTGGTTGGACTCCTGGGGGCGTAACATTTTCGCTTCCACTAGTGCTGCTCTGCATGTGCTCAACACCCTTTGTGTGTTGGCCAGGGCTACCTCTGACCTATGGGATTCCGCGGAGTCCCTTCTGTCTCGTGCCTCCCACGAAGGTGTCCGTGCTGATCTGCGGCACCATGTGCTGGATGGTCGGGAGTTAGCCGCTTTTCTTCTCCGTTCGGCCTTGGATGTCTCTGATTCTCTCGCCCGCGCTATGGCGAGTTCCGTGGCCCTCCGCCGCCATGCTTGGTTGCGGGATAGCGTCTTTCCCGAGAATATTCGGGAGCTTCTTGTTGACCTGCCCTTTGATGGGATTCTGTTATTTAACACCCACGCGGACTCCGCTATTCAGCGACTCCTTGCGGGGCTCCGTCCTCCTCCCCCTCCGTAACCTTCGGGTTGTCGGTCCTCAGGTGTCTTATGGGAGGCGTTTGTCCCGCCTTTCTCCTTGGGCCTAGTGTTTCGGTTGGCCCCTCTGTGTGCTGTGTGGGGCTGGGACTGCCTTTCGGGTCCTTCAGTTGGCCCCTCTGTCCTTTTGGCTGCGGGTACGGCCTTTTCGCTTTGTGGTGTGTGTTCTTTGGCTGTTAGTGAAGCCGTATGGGTCCTCAGGTTGGACCATCTGTGTCCCCTTTTTGGCTGATTGGTAAGCCGTATGTGGTGATACCCACAGGTCTTTCTGTTCTTGACCTCTGCTGCGGGTTTTTCCCTAAGAGGTGTTCCCCTGTTTTGTTTTGGGTGTGTCATACCCTAGGTGGGGTTCTTGTTGGCTATTGTATAGCCCTGTCCTAAGCTGGGCGGGTGTGGATACCTTCTTGGGTTCCTCGCGTTTCCTGGCGTCACTGTATTCCGCTTGGTGCGGTCTCTTTTCCTCAGCCTTCGCGCGGCTTCCGCTGCTCCAGGTTCCGTCCTGCTCAGTATCCGCTGGTGTTTCAACCCTTCTTCTGCAGGGCTTGCCTGTCGTATGTTTTGCCCTTTGTTCCCGCGGGATGTCTGCCTCTGTGCGTTTTGCCTTCCCTCCTCAGCCTCTGGATCGCCAGACCGACTTTTGTCATGCCGTCTACGGCGTCGTGTCTTGGTGTTTCCACCTTATTATCCGACGTTCGGCCTGGTCCTCTACCTTGTGTTCCAGGGGGGCCAGGATATTCCTGGTGTTCTCCTGTGTTCTGGTTGACGGCTTTAGGTCTGTGCTACATGTTTCCCACTTCTCTTCGTGGGCCTGGTTGTGCCACTGGGACGGTCCTTCTTTCGAGCTTGTGCGGGGGGTTCCCTTGCCTCGGTCCTGGTCTTGCGCTCGGCTTGTTCTGGGCACTTCTTCATAGTCTGTACCAGCTGCCGGCTGCGCACGCCTGGGCGTTATGGTCCACCCCTGGGGGCCTTGGTGTGTACCCGTGTGCTCCTGTCCGTCGCTCTGCTAGGGCTTGCGTGACTGTGTCTTCCTTCTCACGTCTGCGCTTCTCGGCTGTGGGGCCGTTCCTGCTCCAGAGGCGGGCTCTGCCCCCGTTTCCACCTCTTCTCCTTGGATTCGCAGGTGGTTCTTTTCTTCTTTGATACTCTCTTGGTGCCGCCTGTCCCTCCGGGTTCTCTGGCGGACACCCTTGGCCCCTCGGGTAGGCTTGTGGTATCCTGGCCTTCCCTTCTCCTTGTTCTTCCGCTGCTTGGTGGGGGCTGGGCCGTCCTTCCTGTCCCCATGACACATCCCCTGTTGGGGTCCTGTGTTCTTCCAAGCTGGCGAGATTCTCTCGCAGACCCTTCTCCCCTCTGGGTATGGCTAGGGTATCTATTCTACGTTAAGGAATCTGCGGCTAGTAGTCTCTCTCAGATGTACAAGTTACTTACCTTCGGTAACGATGTATCTGGTAGAGACGATTCTAGCCGCAGATTCCTTCATGGCCCGCCCTTCCTCCCCGTTCTGCGAGGACCTTCAGTTTGGTCTTCTGCAATTGCCTCCCTCAGGGTGGCTTGTCTTCTGCGAGTCTCCTCTTTCACTTCCTCCCTGGCGGGATGCTTCGTTCTGTTTCTTTGTTCCACCCCTTCCTTTCTGGTACTTGGACGGTGGGTTTACGTGTCTTTCTGCGTCCCTCCACCCTGGTTATTCCAGTGTGGGGCCTACTGATGCTCTTCTCCCTTTCTCATTGCTTGGGGTTTCTGACTCCTCTGCAGTCCTCTGGGTTAAGGTCTCTTGGCTGTGCCTCAGCCCTTGGCTCTTTACAGGGGATACGACACTCCTTGGTGGTGTTGTCTTGGGTCATTTGTCGTTACTCATCTGTTCCGGCTTGTTGCCCTTCACTGTTATAGCTTGTGGTTGCAGACTTTCTGTCGTCTGTTATGGCATTTTTCATCTGTTTTTTCTGCCTCCAGGGTGGATATCGCTTTGGCTTTGCAGGGTTGCTTCTCAGAGGCGGTACTCTGCTCTTTCCCTTGCATGCCTTTCAGTGACACAGTGCCTGGCACTGTCCCTCATGGTGCTGTCCTTCACCATTCGCTTCTTCCCTTTCTGTTTCACTGCTTTTCGCACACTGTTCCCATGCTTTCCCAGTTTTGTTTGTGATGGCTCCGCGTTGTGGCGCGGAAAAGTTCTCCGAGGAAAACTGACGTCAGCGCGCCGGGGTGGGACTTATGTGACCTCGCTGACGTCACGTCCGCGGACAGCGTCAGGGCGGAGTCGTGTGGTGCCACGCCCCCCCCCGGCGTGCAGGGATGCTGTGGCAAAAATTTTCCGGATCCAGTCTCACGCCTGGGGATAATTCTACGTTAAGGAATCTGCGGCTAGAATCGTTTCTACCAGATACATCGTTACCGAAGGTAAGTAACTTGTATTTTACCCCTTATAACAGCCAGGCCTTATTGTATTGATGAGGATAGTAGTCCACAACATTCTCCTATTTCTGATCTGCTTTCTCCTCCATGAATGGCGACGGAGGCTAGTGCAGCTTTTGCTGAAGTTATAAAGAGAGCTGCTGATGTCCTGAAATTGCAGCTTCCTTCGGTGACCTTGTCATCTGATCACTTTTTGGATCTGCTTCACCAAGGTGTGACAGGTGTTGAACCCTTACTGCCTTATGGAGAGTCTCTGTATGATATTCTCCTGGGAACCTGGCCGAGGCCAGTGACCGGTGTCTCTGTTGATTGTGCCGTTTCCCCTCGCCATCGTCCTGCTCCAGAAGACCCTGTCTGTCTTTCTCGACACCCTACTGCTAAGGTATTCATTGTGCAAGCTGCTACGACTTCACCAAATCTAGATGTTTCCCCTTTACTTCCACCAGGTAGAGATTCTTGGTGGTTGGATCTGTGTGGCTGGAATATCTTTGCTTCGTCTAGTTCGGCATTGAGGTTGTTAAACACGTCTTGTGTCTTAGGCAGGGGTTTTTATGCTTTATGGGACGCTGTCACCCATCTGCTTCCTTCCCTTCCTCAAGGGATCAAGACTGAACTCTTTCAGCTTGCGCAAGAGGCCGTGAGATGGCAAAGTTTATTATTAAATCGGCAATGAACCCCACCGATTCTATTGGCAGAGCTATGGCTCGGTCTGTTGCACTTTGTAGACATGCTTGGTTGCGTGAATCGAAATTCTCTGATAATGTTCTGGAGAACTTGAAAGATAAGACCTTGGACGGTGTTTGTTTATTTGACAGCCATGCAGATTCAGCAATACAATGCCTCATGGCCGATCATTTATAGTTTGGCCTTATCAGGTGTTTTGTTTATCTTTTAAATTACCCAGTCGTGGATTTTTAGGTTTAAGGATGTAAATCCTGCCTCTGCTGTTGTTTCCCTTTGTGGTGTTGAAGTATTAAGCACTACTTCTTTCTAACGGCGAGAGTGTTTGACTCTGGATTTGACTATTTTAATCTCAGGATTGTCTTTGCAGCTGTGTAGCTGGTTTCTTCTTTTATTTTACTCTGATGAGGAGCTTAGTCTCAAGAGTTCATACCCTTTTTTGGGTATAAGTCTTACTCTACGTGGAGTATTGGTTTGCTATTTGTAGGAAAGTAGGATCTGCTTCTTATGGTTACCCCCACTTTTTGCACCCACTGTTTTGACTAGTCTGGCTGGGATCCTGCTATTCAGGACCCCAGCCTATCTGCTTTCTCCCTTAAATTGACATATATGTACTTTGGTACAACTCCAGATTGGATACTGGGGTACCCTTATCAGTCCCTAGTATATGGTACACATGTACCCATGGCATAGGTACCCCAGAGGCCTCCCATGGGCTGAAGCATGTATTATGCCACCCCTGAGAGGCCATGCAAAATGGAACCCTAGGTCTGCTACTGCAGCCTGTGTAAGATGGTGCTTGCACCACTTACCTTAGATATAGGTTCACTATATCTATATATATCACTACACTTAAAACTTTGTAAGTCACCCCTATAGCAGGCCTTAACAATCCTGAAGGCAGGGTGCTGGGTTTTACGTGAGTGGGTGCTCCTACATGAGCAGGGCCCCACTGCAGTCTTCGGAGACCGTCCTCCCGGGCTGTACGTGATACTACCAGACATATAGATAGAGGTGCATTATAACCTCGCGGTCAATGCTATCTCGAAAACGACTGCAACGAAGTATGTCGTGTTTGGTGTCAAACACCTTGGAGTCATACCTCCACACCAGTAACTGGTGTGGGAGGTATGATTCCTCCCCTCAGAACCGAGGTTCTGGGGGTACCTAAGTCTACCGGTACCGACTTTCTCGAGCCTTACAGCACAAAATGGATGCTGCCAGCCACAGACACGAGTCGGCCCTCCTGCTGCTGAGCCAAGCTCGACCAGGGGAAGGCAGCACAATAGGCATCCTGTCACAGGGAGGTGTGACCACCTCCCAGACAGGATTTAGTGTATTGGGGCTGGGTGGGTGCACTGTCTCAGTGCCAGAAAGTCTGGCTCAGGGGCACATTTGGTGTCCCTGTGCATAATCCAGCTCAAACCAGTTCTGGGAGCCATTTGCTCCTGCTCTGGCACGAAACTGGACAAAGGACATGGGAGTATCCTCCCCCCTGTCCTATCCCTCCCATAGGAGGGTCCCTAGAATCTGTCCAACCCTCTCCCATGGGTATAAAATGGGTTACCTGGCTACAGGACAGTAGATTTTACGTGGACAAGATTCTGAAAGAAGATACCACTACCCTTCGACCGTCTGGACACGCTAGACTTTGCTGGACCTCCCTTGGACTCGACTTCGTCTTTCCTTGCCGTCCCCAGTCTCGCCAGTGTCCGTGACCCATACAGGCTCCGTGCAGGACCCTGTGGACCTCCAAGACAACAGAAGAATCTCCCTTGGGGTGAAGGAGTCACTCCCCTGCAAACGCAGGCACCGTAACGCATCTGACCGGTCTGCTGATCCTGAGCTCCTGCGGACTCCTAAGGCTCCAGCAACACAGGAGGTGGGTTTCTGAAGGTCTCCGAGGTCGAGCTGCCCTCTTATTGAGTTTGAGGCAGATATCCCTCGTGGGGACCGCATAACCCGTACCCCTGTGCACCGCGTACATTTGCAGCTGCACATGCTTGTTGTCGTGCCACAATTCAGTGCATTGGGCCATTTGTAGCCCTGACCCAGCGCATCTTTCCTGAGAAGGACTCCGGCATCCTCGCACTCTGTGCCCTGCTAGCTGGTATCCTGTGAAACCGCCTGAGGTCCCCTCGCGACTCCTGTGCCTCCGGCCTGTGGGTCCACTTGAGGGTCAACTTTCCTTTATTTGGGTTCCCCTGGTTGCTCCAGGCCTGCCCTGACTCCCCTTGCTGTGGTGAGTCTCCTGGTCCTTGCTGGGCCAGATCGACACCGAATTTGACCATATGCGTCGCTTGCCGCTGCCAAGGCTTGTTGGTGCTCCCGCCGGACACCGACCCCTCAGCACTCGACATCCTTCGTGGGACAACTCATATCCGGCTCCTGGTCATCCTAGACGTCTCCTGGTCCGCACAGCTGAAGAGTCAAGATCACAGTCAACACACCTGAAGCCCCCGGCATCGGTGGGAATTCGTCTACCGAGCCCCTGTTATGATTCATATAGATGCCCTAATATAGACGCGTTTATATATGCCGTATATGGTCATATTCGCATATGCCCTATTATGGTCATAATTGTATATGCCCTATTTTGGTCATAATCGTCTATGCCCAATTATAGTCATGATCTCCTATGCCCTAATATAGTCATGATCTTTCACCTACATTAGTTCCCTACAGTACACAACGAGCTCTGAGGGTTGAACGTTATCTAGTCTGTGGTTAGAACACTGCAGGATTTTTCCCGAACACAGGCCTACAATGTACTCATAAATTATGCATGAGCATTCACCAGCTACATCTCCCGCATAATATGTATGTACAAAGTTCACCCCTGACGTCTTCCTCATGTCTAACAAAGACCAATACAAACCATACTGAGGGACGAGATACTTTAGGGTATAAATACACCACATCTTGCCACGGTAAGATAGAGGGAACCGAGACTTCCATGCTGACACACTGACCAGAGACACTGAGGCTCCTGCATGCAGTCGCTCCAGCTGACAGCGGTCTAACACAGCCCTTGCAGGGTGTCCAACTCGAGACCAGGACGGGGTCCCACACTCTCTCTATTCAGGTAATGGGGTTCGACTAAATCCTAGAAGGATTCTTGGCTCCTAGGCTTTTAGACCTACACACATGCTAGGTACACTTAGGTACATCTAGTTAGGCATCGTAGGAGTACGTGCACTTTCATAATGCATTTTATATATTCATGTATGTAACCATTATTATTGCAATATGGTAGAACTGTACTATCCTTTCACTTTGATCGTACTGCTGATAATATATCTCTGCTATTGTCTACTGGTTGCTGCAGCACATATATTCTACACCAGAATAACAACTGTTCAATAAATACTTATTGAAACGCCCAGACTATTTATTCTGTGTAGCTCTCTGAGACAAACCGAACAAGTAAGCACGAGTGACTGAGCGAAAAGTAGAGAAAAACAGGGAGGTACCCTTAAAATCAGATCAGGGACAGGGTAAGTACATACAAGAAACACAAAGGGTCCCTACTCAAAACTAATTGAATTCCAAGGTTCTACACAGTGCTGGTGCTTAGAGTGAAGTCTCAAATCCATACAATCATATGATATTCAATAATAAGTCAGTACAACACAGAAAACTAATAACAACCAAATGAAACGTATAAAATGTATTCCATAAAAATACACAATCAAAGTTAAAAACATTTCATTTTAAAATACAATTACAATATCACAAGAAAACAAAATAGTCGACGCTGCGTTTCGGTGAGTAGTTAATCGTTCACCTTCTTCAGGACAGTTTTCTAAACAACAGAAACATTATATTATTATCAATCTCATGTGTTGCTGACGTAATATTTTACAACCTAAAACGACTACAAGCTTTTATTTACACACATAATTTTCACTTTGTCATCACTCAAGCTACCATAACATTTAATTTTATTGACCTCAACAAAAAATAAGCAATGTTTTCCAGCTTAACTTCACATGACAATTAAAGCACTACCCGTCATCTTTCTTGATTACAAAGAAAAGCAACATTTTGTTAAAAACATACCTAGAAATTAGGACGTTGCTAGTATTCAATTTCACTAGGCTTTTGAAGAAGCAATATGCTTAAGAATGAGGGATTGAAGATGTCCCACTCATTAAAAACCTTAGGAGTGAAGAAAAACACAAAGAATTGTTCTCAATGGTAACTCCAAATGATATATATTTTTTATAAAATATACCAAAAGTGCTTCAGCGTACCTTCAAATTAAAAACCAAATGATATTGGTTGTGTTCGTTGGTGCCACCGTTCTATTACTTTTGGTAAGCTTGCCTATGATGCTAATTACATTTGGGCACATTGTTTAATAACAGAGTATTTTTGGGTAATGCTCTCTGTTAATTTTCCACATAGATTTTGTGCACAATTAGCGAACAATAATAGAACGGTGGCACCAACGAACACAACCAATATCATTTGGTTTTTAATTTGAAGGTACATTGAAGCACTTTTGGTATATTTTATAAAAAATATATATCATTTGGAGTTACCATTGAGAACAATTCTTTGTGTTTTTCTTCACTCCTAAGGTTTTTAATGAGTGGGACATCTTCAATCCCTCATTCTTAAGCATATTGCTTCTTCAAAAGCCTAGTGAAATTGAATACTAGCAACGTCCTAATTTCTAGGTATGTTTTTTAACAAAATGTTGCTTTTCTTTGTAATCAAGAAAGATGACGGGTAGTGCTTTAATTGTCATGTGAAGTTAAGCTGGAAAACATTGCTTATTTTTTGTTGAGGTCAATAAAATTAAATGTTATGGTAGCTTGAGTGATGACAAAGTGAAAATTATGTGTGTAAATAAAAGCT
Organism: Calotriton arnoldi; assembly: GCA_963921515.1. NCBI lineage: Eukaryota > Metazoa > Chordata > Amphibia > Caudata > Salamandridae > Calotriton > Calotriton arnoldi. The sequence goes on from CAWUFW010000063.1 coordinate 4,937,351, forward strand.
TGTATTCGTTTTAGGTTGTAAAATATTACGTCAGCAACACATGAGATTGATAATAATATAATGTTTCTGTTGTTTAGAAAACTGTCCTGAAGAAGGTGAACGATTAACTACTCACCGAAACGCAGCGTCGACTATTCTGTTTTCTTGTGATATTGTATTTTAAAATGAAATGTTTTTAACTTTGATTGTGTATTTTTATGGAATAAATTTTATACGTTTCATTTGGTTATTAGTTTTCTGTGTTGTACTGACTTATTATTGAATATCATATGATTGTATGGATTTGAGACTTCACTCTAAGCACCAGCACTGTGTAGAACCTTGGAATTCAATTAGTTTTGAGTAGGGACCCTTTGTGTTTCTTGAGCGAAAAGTAGTACATTGTTTCCACAATTCTGAGGGATCAGGGTTGTCATGTTCTAAGGTTGCCAGGAACTAATCTCTCCCCGATAAGAGGAGATTCTAGTGGCACTGTGAGCTAGCTAATGCAAATCTGGCTAACATACGTGGTGGGGGTGCACAGAGCCAGTCTACCACCAATCTCACAGTTTGTTATCCAAGCGCGCAGGTCCTGCAGGGGTACCATAGGAACTACACGACATGACGCCACGAACGTTGGTTGGGTACTTATTTAACAGTAGAATCTGAGTAGTTCAGTCGTGCTATTCTCAGAGAACCTACTCACAAAACCCCAGAGACGTCTGGAGTGGGTGGGCACAAAATCCGCCGCAGGGGAGTAGTACAAAAATACTATTTATTGGCTGTTGGTTATTCAAGCTTGAAAGGACATAGTGTTCCTAAAAATTGTGCATAACACCTTATCTTAGTTCCCTTGGAACACTTCTTCCTCTAAACATGTCTGATACCGAGGTAAGGGCAGAGAGAGTTGAACTGAATTTTTCAGAAGAGGGAGAAGATCCTGCGGATGCAATTCAGATTGCACCAAAATTCAGAAGGACAGTCACCATAAGACTATTAGAAAATGGTGTACAAGCCAAGGGTGGCATTGTAGTTTTCGTGATTGAGGCACACGAATCAAACAAAACAGAGGTGTTCTATTCATGGGTTACACTCCCAGCAGCAAATGCAGTAACAAATACATTTCACTACTATATAGAAGGAGATGCACCACGGGAATATTGTCCGTTTGAGGACATAGAGATTCCACTCACTTACCAGGAACATCATTACTGGTTTATTGGCGCCCTACCCCACGTACGGCAAAGAGTAAGGTTAGGCCCGCTCGGAGGAGACGGGGCCACATGGCCGATACTAGCGGTTTACACATCGCATCCTGACATTAACACAATGCCACAGCCAGACTTACTCGTACAACACAAAGATTTAATTAAAATATACAGAAACCTGACACAATTTGTTATGAGAACTTTAACAATCCAACCTGCACCAGGTGCAGCAAACAGTACTCCAGCTCAGGGTACATGAAATAAAATTACTCCTCAAACATTACACGCGGTAATGGGCAAAATGCGAACAAATACCATTCTAGATAGCTCAGAAAATAACTCAGCTTGAGGCGGTATTCCCGAATACTACCACCTGTGATAAACACAGAATACTAACAATCTGCTTGCCCATGGGGATCACACCACAAGTAGAGGACTGCACCTCTTGGGGTACAGTCTTTGCTGCCATATATACCAGAACTCATGGTATCCCGTCATTAGCAGTAGTACCTGATGTACTGAGACAGATACAAAATGAGTACGGAGCAGAGCCTGCCCTTAACTTAGGGATGAATTTACTAGATAACTACGAACAGGTATCAGCCATAATACTAGCTAACATTAAGGGGGAAGCAGCTTCAGTGGCGATCCGCCAACGCCTAAGGGAGTTCAGTCCAGCAGATCAACCACACGAACTACCCAAAATAATTGAAACTGCATATGCAGAACTAGGCAGAGACAGTTTAGGTGGGAAAGCATTAAAGCCACAACTGGTGGGCAGTTCTGAAAAGGACACTACAAAGCAGACACCTACTTCTTCTAAAAAGAAGTGGAAGAATAAAAAACAACAAAAGTGTAGAGACAGCAGATCTCAATCCAGAGGTAGGTCTCCTCAACAGGAGCCCTCTCAAAGGAGGTACAACCTCCGGAATAGGGATAATATTAAAAAACCTGACGGGTATCAGGATACTGATACACGTTCCGCTCGTTCCTTTCAGGGTTCATCAAAAAACTCAGAGAGGGAAGGACGGTCAGAACACAGACAAGAGGAGCGTACAAAGTCCAGAGACACGCAACACGCTGCGGACTACGCACCTAAAAAAGAAGATAAACAAAAATCAAAACCTCAGTTCAAAAAGAAAAAGGTAGCAGGTCTTAAGATCAGACATGCCCAGAATTCTGAGGACACAGCTTCTGAACGGGGAATGGGCTCTGACGATGCTAGACAGCGCGGCAGAAGTAACGATAGCTCGCCAGAACCTGAAGGAATTTCTGGTGACAGCGGAGTTGAGTGAGTATATCACGGTGGAAACACCTGATACTCGGGTAAGCGTCCCACATAAGTTACATGAGATAACACTCCGGATGGAGGGGGACAAACCCAGAAAAATTAAAGGTCTCTTTTGGAAAAATCTGTCATCAGGTTATGACATTCTATTAGCAGAACAAGACTGGCCGCCAGCATTCGTCATGGAGTGCCCTAGGGGAGAAACAGTAATTTTTCCAGTATTTTCCGACCTCGTTCCCATACATTTAAAACATGCATATGCGCAGGAGTGGGCGGTTGCCCTAGCTCCAGCATTGTACAAAAATCATGTTGGTTGGGATGAGGATTCAACCCACCACGTGATCCCGTTAAAAGTTTCCCCAAATGCTCAAAGGCAATACCCTATAAAGCAGGAAGCTAAAAAACAAGTCAGGGAGATCCTAGATCAACTAGAATACCAGGGGGTGATTGAAAATTGCACTTCACCTATGAATAATCCTTTGTGTCCCGTAATGAAACCTGACAGCACATATCGTTTAGTTTTGGATTACAGACATTTAAACACTTGCACAAAGACATTTGCAGTTCAAAATGCACACAGTGCCGCATTAATGAATAACATTGTGTGGAAAAAATACAAAACAACACTTGATATCTCAAATGAATTTTTCTGCCAAAATATAGCGCCTGAAAGCTGGTATTTGACCGCATTCTCAGCGCTAGGGTCCCAACAGCAATTTTGTCGACTCGCCCAAGGGTATAAGAATAGCCCGGGGTTGTTTTCAGCAAGGGTAACAGAGTTACTCCAAAATTTGGATGAAGAAGCATTGTCCTATGTGGATGATATTTATCTGACGGACGATGGCTTACCGAGGCACTTGACCAGGGTGAGCACCATTATTATGGGATTCGCCTCTGAGGGCTATAAGTTTAATTTCAAAAAATCAAAATTTGCCTATTTCAATGTCCTGTTCTTAGGGTATGAGCTGTCAAGTGAAGGAAAAAGCCAAGCAGCTAACTTTTTAGAAAAGTGTGCGCTGCTCCACCCTCCAAAATCATTAAAGAATTTACAATCAATTCTGGGATTCCTAAATTTTGGTCGAACATACATTTTGGATTACGCAGAAAGAGTAAAACCTTTCTACAACTTAATAAAACCTGACTTTTTAGTCAGACAATGCACACAGGAACATACAAATATCCTACGTTCACTACAGGAAGACTTGATGGCTTCAAAACACTTACAGACACGCGTAAACGTACGCAACTTAGTGATCCGAGTAATAGCGGGCCAATGCAGGTACACTTATTTAACTTTCAATGAAGGCAAAACGGTGCCAATCGCATACAAATCACACCTGTACACAAACGTAGAGATGCGTTTCACTTCAACAGAAAAAATCCTGACAGCAGTGCAGACCGCTGTCGCTAGAGAAAGAGCTCTGGCTCAGGGAAAGCGCATAATAGTCGTGACCCCAGTACCAGCCTTAGAGGCTGTTACAAAGGCTAGCATTCCAAATGCGAAAGCCTTACATCCCAGATGGATACAATGGGCTAATTCTCTTACTGCAACGGATGTTGAATACAGATTTGATCCAAGTTTAAAAACACAAGCATTTCTGCAATACGAACAAGAATATCCTCTACCAAATGAAATTTTGCCTCTAGATCAGTATGAATATATTATTTACACTGACGGATCTGCTCAACCGGCCATAGGGAGTAAGCAAGCTTACAGCACAGCGTGTGCAATCGTTAAAGATCGCATGCGTGATGGAAAGTTCCATCCAAGTTGCACTAAAACGCAATCTCTAGGAGACTGCACGGCTCAGTTGGCAGAATTAAAAGCACTAATACTGGCACTGGTAAATACGGAATACGAATTCCCCACACTAATTGTGTGTGATTCCTTTTACTATGTACAGTCGTATAATGAATACTTACATCAGTGGGAACAAAACGGGTTTAAAGACGCAAAAGGTGGCACAATTAAGCATAAAATGCTATGGGAACAGGTAGTGGAGTTGAAAAACGAACTACCAAGGGCTCACGTGATACATACACTGAGTCATCAGCGTGATGGCGTTCACGTTGAAGGGAATTCATTGGCTGATGAAGCCGCAAAGGGGGCTGTTCGCACGGCTTCCGTAGCTGCAATCACTCGTTCAAAAACGAGAATAGACGGCGAGATTTTGGTAGCTGTCAATGCTTCACGGAAAGGCAGCACAGCAGTACCTAAAACATTTCCACTCAAATACTCCTACAAGTTAGATGCACAAGACATTCCATATGCTCAGATTCCTGGAGTGGGGGATAGAGTAATACCAAATATGGATCGTAGGCAAAGCTTAATTCTAGCAGCACACGAGGGTTTGGGTTCTGCGCATACACGCGTCACAGTGACTATTTCTTTACTGAAACAGCGCTACTGGTGGCCAGGGTTAACAAAGCAGACCAAAGACTATGTCTAAAGTGCGACATCTGCCAGCAGATGAAAGGCTCCACCGTAACACGCCCAGCGCAGACACCATTGCTAAAATCAGACAAACCTCTCACATGTGTATATTTGGACCACTGCGGACCCCTACAATCTGATGGGGCCAAGAAATATATCATGGTTGCAGTGGATTCCTGCTCTAGATTCCTATGGGTTTGGCCTCAGCGCTGTGCTGACGCTCAAACTGTTATAAGAGATTTGCGAGTCTTTATCGGCACATACGCAATTGGCACGTTACATTCCGACCGTGGCCCGGCGTTTAGCTCTCGGGCTTACAAAGAGGCCATGGAAGGAATGGGCGTAGCATTGCGGTACTCCTCTCCGTACCATCCTGAGGGAAATTCTGTTGTGGAGAGGAAAAAACGTGACTTAAAGCAATCTTTAACAGCTAGGGTATTAGGCAAGGGCGGTAGATGGGTCGATCACTTATATGGGGTACAAAGAGCCTTAAACAATCAGCCAAGAAGCTATCTAGGGGGTGTCACTCCTTACGAGGTCCTATTTGGGACAAGAATGTGTGTACCTGATCTTGATTGTGGAGGCACATTGGCGGATGAAAAACAATTTGATATCCATGATCGTTTGGCTGTTTTACAGGATCTAAATGAATCCAGGACACAACAAAGCAACGTCCACTTAAAACAGACCGCCACTGAGGAAGTCAAGGCAGTTACGGCAAGACCTGTCTGGATCCCAAAAGTCGGGGATCTGTTCAGAGAAAAGATTGCAGACAAGAAAGAATTCGGACCATCCTACAGAACAGCTGTACCGGTCCTAGCAATCCAAGGCACAAGAACTGTACTTCTGCCGCCTCTTGACGGGAAAAAGGAGAAAAGATTTGTCTCAATCGACTTAATCAAACCACACTATGTGGCTGATACTAAACAGTAGGCCTCATGGACTCCACAGTAGCAGACGCCCTCCTCTTGCTACAATCCAAGAAGTTCAAACAGAAAGACTCATCACGTTTGAAGTGCCACCTGTACAGAATAAAGGACTAAGCAACAATGCTATGGAACTCGTTCCACTTCAACATGAAGTTCGACTTCAAAATGAAAATCAACTTAACAACCAAGTTGCAATAAGACCGACTACAGACGTCTACGTCAACATTCCTCGTCAAGAGCAAAATCCAATTTCAACAAATCCCGATGCAATTCCAACAATTGATCGACTGCTTCTGGCTATTTCATGAACTTTGATACGTTTTCACTGGATCCAAGCGAGCCGGAAATGACGCCAGCCAAAAAATCACACAAACAGAAACTCATTGACTTTTTGCGCTTTTTTTTAGAAAGACTTACCTGGTGTCACCTTGGATAGAACTATGGTATATCACTGGGATTTTCTTTTTTCTTTTCTGGTTAGGTTTAATTATAACTTTTAGTATGCTTATTAATGGACTATATCTCCAGCAGAACTCTACAGCCCAAAGAGTCAATTTGATTTTAAAACCACACCAGTCTTCACATCGTGAACCAAGAGACTTGTCTTCAGTGAACATCACAGCAGTTCCTATACCGGACGGTATAGTATGGGACAAGATTGATTTCGATATATTCGGTCCGACTGAACTTTTAAAACTTAAACATGTATTTAAAATTTCTTTAAGTGATATCATTACCTCCATTACATTTTCTGATGATTGGGGCACTGAAACTGTAAACAATACGATGTCTGATTTAGAAAAAACTGCAGCATTTCCGAACAATGAAATGTTAGAAGGTACTTCAGACTATGATACATTGTACTGTTACCAACATTATGGTCATCATTTCTTGCACAAATCTATAACACCTAGAAATGTATTTGAATACCACCAGTGGGAACACTGCCCAACACCTCCAAAAGGTAGTTCGCAAACTTTTACACAGAAATTCACATACTTTTCAGGGTTTAATACATCTGACCCGAAGTCATTTTATTACAAAGTGGCAACAACATCAGCACATAAAATTATGTTGACTAACACCAAACAGATTTACTCTGCTTCCTTTATGGCCCAGTTGTCTACACAGGGTTTTGACCTATGGAAGGACACTATAGATTTAAAATCAATCTGGGGCAAGTCCAGGGAACAGAAGCGCTTTTTAGAGCATGCCTCATTCCACAGCAGATGATATTTCTAAATGAAACTGTGCAACAGACATCCTGTCTTGGACTAGCCAAGGTCAAGGAAATGAACACACTGGGGTTTCCAGCACCATCACAGATGGGTGGGGGGCAGAATTCAACTACACATGGGGTAGGATTAGATGACATTCTCCAGTACAACAGGTCAGATCCCAATTGGACAGAATGGCTTATTTGGCCCATTGACACAAACACGTCAACAGAGATTCCTAGGTATAGCCGAGGGGTTTAGTATCAGTAGGCCAGATACACGCTATGTACAAAGACAGCACCCAGGGGTAGTGACATCCTATAGTGTTGGGAAGTTGTGCCTTGATTGGCTAGAAACCTCAACACTCACAGAAGTAAAACATCACTTGACCTTACTCACACCTGATGTAGACCTTAGGGATTTTTTGCAAGGCCCAAGGAAAACACGTCAGAAACGTTTCATATATGCTTGCATTTGTGCCTATTATAATGAAAACTGGAAAATATCCCAACAGGAGGCCGCAGAAAGAATACGGGAAATAGACCGTATTAACTTAGAGAAGGCATTAGCTGTAGTGGATAATGGGTTAACAACTTTGACCTCCAGGATTTACTCCTTAGGCAACATTGTATCTTCGGCAATCGACATATTAGAACAAGATCTGGCCTTGTTACAACACAGGCAATCTCAGTTACGTTCTATTGTGATAAGCTGGACGCTGCAATCTTTGCGTGCAGGCTATGTGCCCTGGCGTTTTATAAACACACAACGTCTCTGTTTTCAGAATACAATCTGATAAACAGACAGAAATGGCACAGAGGGGAGCCAAATATACAATGCTGCATATTGAGAAACTGGAAAGGTTACCATTCACTGTAGCCGAATCACCATCAACTGAATGGCTAATTCATGGCCAAATCACTCTGCCGGTCGCTACGTTTCAGTTTCAATATTGCCTTGAGCAAAGGCAGGTAGGCAAATATGAAAAAATGGGTAAGGGTTACATTAAGGAATCTTGGGAGTTACCATATAGATATCGATGCCGGAGCAGGGATCGAGAAGTGTTTCTGAGTGGTACAAACTGCAAGAACGCTTTAAGCGGTTCTCTCATGTGTCAGGATATTTCTCTGCACGGAGCATGTAGTGGTTCAGTAGCGAATCTATCTTGTCACATGTCAGGGACCCCAGCGGCCATGATCACGCCGGTTTTCCAGCTGCTCTCGAATGGGAGTTACTTGATGCTAAACGATCAAGGCTGCTGTGGGATGCTTCCGGGCATCGCCTATCTGGTCACTGTTAACTCCAGGGTTACTTGCTGTATGCAAGTATTGTTTCCGCCACTGAACACAGTCAGGGAGGCGCCGTTATGGCCTTCGTTGAATGTTTCCTTCATACAATTTGATACTTTGAGCAGACTGAAAAGCCATGCTTTTACAGCAACCCATGCCCTTATCCTCCGCTCGAGAAACCTTTGAACTTCAAGTTGCAAGGACCTCGACTGAGATACAGGCGCTTATACGTACGAACTGCCCCTTTCATTTCTCAGAAATGGTGGGTCGTATCTTTAACATGTCTGATATGAGCGGTATTGTACACCTATTTAAGACCATAGGGTCAGGACTATTAAGCACCTTTCAGACAGTCCTCGGAGTAATCCCAAATTTTATACACTCCATATTGGGAAGCGTGTTTGGAGGTCTCCCGCTTATCCTGTTGCTAATTGCAGGAGTCCTGATTGTAATCTTATTGCTACACAATGGACGGCCCAATTTCCGAGGAAATGGCGAACGTGCTCATGGAGCGAAAGTACCGTGAAGACATGGTTCAGCTTCTGGGTATACCTTGCCTAAGAGAACTGAACGCCTCTTGGTTTCTATCATTTAGACCAGTCTGGGTGGACTGCATCTTACCTGTTCTTCGATGCCTGTTTTGCAGAGAAGAATACACGTTGGATCTCTGTCTAACGTTTCCATCAGATACACCTCCGGACATGGATGCTATGCTGGACCCCCTAAAGGCCCATGCTCTACGTTGTCCCCAGCGTCTTCCAATTCTGATGAACGCATTCCTTGAGAATCCACAGGTGCCGTTCGCTCCTGCTGGGTTAGGTGGCTCCTCCATAGGCACTCAGGTAACAACTGCCGCACAAGCTGCCGCAACACCGACTGTTCGCAGTGCTGAATTCCATCTATGTACGATTGACGTTCTCTGTGAAGCGTTGGATTTGTCGTCTGCAGTAGCTAACTCCGATAATGCTGTATCTCCCAGCCAGGACACTTAATCTGGAATTGGCTCATTGCGTCCTGGGAAAGAATTCGGCTTCTCCACTTCGTTTCATAAATAAACGAACTAAATTTGGAACATTTCCTAAATTGACACTTTCACTTGAGAAAGAATGGCCTTCTTCTGCTTATGGTAATGCAACTTTTATGAGTGAGACAGAATTGACTTTTTCAGGTGGCAACTACAGAATAGCTGATTTGTAACATTTTTAATCATTTTTTAAATGTCTTTTTAAAACCATGTTTTTAGCTGTTTTTAAGGAAAATTTTAAATTGTCCAGATTTTAAGTATGGTCATTGTCATCCAATTCGAAAGTGGAGTGGGGGTTATGTTTCATATAGAGGCCCTAATATAGACGCGTTCATATATGCCGTATATGGTCATATTCGCATATGCCCTATTATGGTCATAATCGTATATGCCCTATTTTGGTCATAATCGTCTATGCCCAATTATAGTCATGATCTCCTATGCCCTAATATAGGCATGATCTTTCACCTACATTAGTTCCCTACAGTACACAACGAGCTCTGAGGGTTGAACGTTATCTAGTCTGTGGTTAGAACACTGCAGGGTTTTTCCCGAACACAGGCCTACAATGTACTCATAAATTATGCATGAGCATTCACCAGCTACATCTCCCGCATAATATGTATGTACAAAGTTCACCCCTGACGTCTTCCTCATGTCTAACAAAGACAAATACAAACCATACTGAGAGACGAGATACTTTAGGGTATAAATACACCACATCTTGCCACGGTAAGATAGAGGGAACTGAGACTTCCATGCTGACACACTGACCAGAGATGCTGAGGCTCTGCATGCAGTCGCTCCAGCTGACAGCCGTCTAACACAGCCCTTGCGGGGTGTCCAACTCGAGACCAGGACGGGGTCCCACACTCTCTCTATTCAGGTAATGGGGTTCGACTAAATCCTAGAAGGATTCTTGGCTCCTAGGCTTTTAGACCTACACACATGCTAGGTACACTTAGGTACATCTAGTTAGGCATCGTAGGAGTACGTGCACTTTCATAATGCATTTTATATATTCATGTATGTAACCATTATTATTGCAATATGGTAGAATTGTACTATCCTTTCACTTTGATCGTACTGCTGATAATATATCTCTGCTATTGTCTACTGGTTGCTGCAGCACATATATTCTACACCAGAATACCAACTGTTCAATAAATACTTATTGAAACACCCAGGCTGTTTATTCTGTGTAACTCTCTGAGACAAACCGAACAAGTAAGCACGAGTGACTGAGCGAAAAGTAGTACATTGTTTCCACGATTCTGAGGGATCAGGGTTGTCATGATCTAAGGTTGCCAGGAACTAATCTCTCCCCGATAAGAGGAGATTCTAGTGGCACTGTGAGCTAGCTAATGCAAATCCGGCTAACATACGCGGTGGGGGTGCACAGAGTCAGTCTACCACCAATCCCACAGTTTATCTAAACGCGCAGGTCCTGCAGGGGTACTATAGGAACTACACGACACCCCTGGTCACTCCAAAGTGACCCAGACTCTGTCCCCTCTGCTTTCAGGTTTTTCTCATCTAGAATCCACGTTTGGATTCCACCGGACACTTTTCTTTCTTCCAGCAGCAGCATTTCTTTGTCGATATCCATAGAGAACGACGAGGGTTTCCGACGCCACTTTGTGCCTATGCACCCGGCTCCTCTGGGATAGGTAACTCTGGTACAAAGGTATCCACGGGTGGGGTGGCTCTCCAAACTCTTAAATTCCAAGAGTTGTCTTCGTAATGTGCTGGGAAGGGTCCTTAATCTCTAAATTTCCAACCGGGACTTTCCCATTGAATCGTACGGAGCACGCGGTCATGTTCTCACTCTGCACCCGTCCTCCGTGAGGTCCCTACTTACTCACCTTGGGTGGTTCCTTGGGGTCCCAGCGATTCTACACCTTCTAGACTAGGTCTAGTACCGAGTCGTGGTTCTTATACCACTTATTTAGTATATGGTTTGGTCTCCCCCGGGAGTCCACTGTGTATTGTGCTACTTACGTTTGGTTCTTTGCAACTGTATTATTTGATTTGTGTTCTATCCTCGTGTAGACGATACTAGAGAGTGTTATATATAATACATATTTTTATAACTACTGTGTGGTTTCCCTTTCATTTAACCAATACTATTAGGTTGCATTCTGGTAAAACAATCTGCTTAACATTCCTTCAAGACTTAGCCTGAAGGCCGCTCTCCATAGCTACCACTAGGATAGCTTTCTATAAAGGTTATCTTTAACCTAATCACCATAAGGGTTGTTTGGACTGGTGCAAGGTGCCCACTTTAATTAGTGGACGGCATATACCGGGCCATCTTCTCACACTATTGTACAGCTCTTTAGGTGTACTAGTTACATAGTTTATTTGTTTACTATTAAATAGTTTTCTCTGAGTACCCTGTCTCATGTGGGCATCACTCGGCTATGCAGCTTAGTCCTTCTTGATTTTTGTTATATACTCTTTTAAGGGCTATTGTTGTGAGCTAATAGCCATTCTTTTCCTTTGTGATATCTTTTTTGGGATTCTGTTACATTTACATGCCCCTCTGTTTTTGCTTAGCCAGGGTAATCAGTGCAGTTTGTTTTCTCTTCTTGAGCCACCTGCATATTTATTATAAGTGCTTCAATTTTTGAAGAGTTGTGCTGGTAAATTCAGAGTTTATGGTGTATTCTTTGGAATACACAAGTTAGTGGCCTCCTCCTCAATGGGAGGGTATAGGTAATTCCTTTGTCCAATTTTGGAACATGGCGGTGTGAACTCCGTGTCTTAAGCTGTCTGGTAGGCAGTGTCTGAAACAGTTAAGGCTTTTTTCGGTCATGCATTTTATGGTAGGAGGTTTTTAGGCTTTATAGAAAGCTCTTCTTGTTATTCTCCTACAATGTTTTTTGCATATGTTATTTCTGTCTGAAAGTTAGATATTACCTGTCTTCTTGAGGTATGTATCTAATTTTCACTGTACTTAACAGTCCTTGAGGAATCATGGCTGTTGCTTTTTTAAGAAGTGTAAACTATGTCTCTGCCAGATATTACAATACCAAAGGTAAGTAATTTGTACATCTTAACTCTTGGCCTTCCTTACAGCCCTTTAGTTTCCCTTACTGATTTCCCCATAATGCCCACTGTTTCCAGGACAGATCATATATACTTTCTTTTTTCTATATGAAATGTTTTGTCATTGTCCTTGCTACGTTATCGTACGAGGTGTTACTATTCAGAAAAGGTTGGAGGTGGCCAAATCCTGTTAAATAACGGAGGCTTTTTATCGAAAACCTTTTTTTCTCATGCGTGCACACAGATTTCACCGGAGTTCCATCTCGACCAGCCACTTTGTTTTTCTTTTGGTTCCTAATAATTCTGAAATATGTATTTCCCTCTGTAGTTATTTCGTGCTCTGAATGGTTTGACTGTGTCCTTGCTTTGAACATCACTGCAGCTCATATTAAGAGTGTCCAAAACTCAGGAAGTATCTCCATACATTAGCTGCAGCTCTCTCCTGTTAAACTCATTTTTGCCCCATACCTTAGGCTAGGTCTAAAAAGAGTGAAATCCATCACAGGCCCCAACCACCCACCTCAGCATGAAACCTGTGGTTCTTCCTTGACTGGGCCCTAGAGCATGCTTAATTTCCAACGAAGATCATAAATATATATTTTTTATTTTATTCTAGCGTTTTTGATACTGTAGCATTAGTCCATTTACTCCTGTGTTAACAGTTGGCCAATTTACTTTTGTTGAGAATGCTTAGATTATGTTTTTTAATATTTAAGTCTCTGCATTTCACTTTGATAGATTTTGCAGTATATTGTTCAGAACGTTTCACTTTTTTTAAATCCTGTTTTATCACTTGACTGAGTTACAGTTTTAGGTGTATTGTCTAACATTCTCCAAAACAATATGTTTAGAGGTTAACCAAGCTACCAAAACGTGAGCCAAGCAGGAGATTGCTTATGTGAGGTTGCCAACTCTAGTTATTGTAGTAGCTTTCTGATGCTACAAATTAAAATAGTTAAATATATTTCATTTAAATACATTTTCTGATGCCAGAAATTAAAGTAGTTAAATACATTACCTATCGGCCTGGTAGGCGAATTTCTCACTGATGGAGAAATACTCTCGAATTAAAGGCCGTCATTTTTTGCCAGTTAAAGTTTTCACACTCATTATTGGAATTCCCTTCCTTGGAAATACACTTACTCCTTCCAGGGTGGGGAATTACCTTCGAAAGGTAGATGAATAGCCACCTTTTAATATTGTGCGGGCGTTCACTTAGTTTTCCACGTAAATGCACCCATCAACACAAACAATCCGATTTCTAACCCTGCAATTGTGATTCTAGAAACTCTTTAACATGCTGGCAGAATTCTTCATTGACTGATGCACTCTGAAAAAATACAGCTCTGCGAATGCTACTTCAGTGACTCAGTTTTGGAAAACCTACCCTTATAATTACCCTTTTTGCATGAAATGTGGCCCTATTTCTTTAGCACGTTATTAAATTAAACGTACACTGACTGCCTTTGTTTTCAGTTCTAAAAACTGGCATCACAAATGAAAACACATAAGCCAACATTACACCACTAAAGTATGGAGAGCTGGGAGGAAGATGTTAGCTGTTGGAGAGAATTGTGTAGGGAGCTACTCAATCCAACGGAGGGTATAGACATGCATAGCAAAACTAGTACTAGTGACAGCGAGTCAGGTGGTGTGGCCTGAGTGGTACCTGAATACAGCTGGAACTGCGCCTATTTTTGAATAAGTCAATCGTGCAAGAGTATTAAGGTAGAACCTGTAAAACACAAAAACGTTGATAGTGCCATGTGTCACTGTTATTTATAAATGAAAACATATGTACTGATTATATGCTGAACTTGATTGTGCCCATCCATACTGTGCTTGTTATAAAATTGAATAAATAAAGTTCTTAATTTTTTTTTTTTTTTAAGTATGGAGAGCTGGACCATGGCTTGTAGGTGTTCATAATAAGTTGTATATTGTTTCAGAGGGCTTAGATTTTTTTGTTGATATTTCAGCCTGTATTTGAAACCTAGAATCAAACGCTCTTTGCTACAGGCCCTCAATTCCAAAGGTTGGGTTATCAAGACTGCATTTTCTGTCTCCAAAAGCCCTCCCTTTTTAATGCTGTGGTCTCACAGTGTTTTTTGTTATTTTTCTTTACTTTTTTCTAGTGTATAAAGGAAGTTAGTTTGCTGCTGTGTAACCAGTCGCTCCTCCTACCAGCCCTGAAATTGCTAGTAGAAAGCCAAGAAGATGCCCTACATGCTGTGGCCCTGGAGCAAATATGGGCTGTTTCTAAGGTATGGTTAGACTGAGCCTCTAATGCTATTTAAAATTACTTGCTTTTTGACCTTGCAGAATCACAGCTTCTGGGATGTTATATTATTTTGTTGTTTGAGTTGAAACTCCTGTTGGTCCTTCAATGGTATCATAATATCATCGTACATGTATCTTAAATGTTTTGCTGCACGGGTGTTTGCACACCTGCTATGGTTACCCTGAGTGTTCAGAGTCCAAATATTCAAAATATATGTGAGTTTTTCGAGGCAACGTGACCTACCCGGTAATTCCCTCCAATCTATTTCCCCAAGGAAAATATCTGTGCCAAGGGTTGACCGACATCTGTCTTCCCCAAGGTCTGCTGAGAAGGTCTGCTGAGCGTGGGGCTATTAGACGTGTTGATTTTCAAGGGGTTTGTGGACCCCGCAGATGATCAGTAGGGTGGCTCAGTGGTGTATTGCCTCAGTGGACTAATGCGTCCCCTCCAGGTGAGTGTGTTTGTCTTTTTGGTCATAGATTCAGATCGCCATGGGTCCACTCAGGTTTTCATCATTCCAAGGTCGATAAAATGAGTATCATTGCATTGGGTAACAATAAACCTGTGTTGTTCAGCACCAAAATGCCCCTTTGAGTGGACATGCAGTTTACAAATATCCCCAATTTTATCTTATGTTATTCAGTGCATTTGGGAAATTTCTAAATCAGCTGAAAACGAAGGGCCAGTTTACGGTATCTGTTATTTGGGCACAGGTTTGCCCCTAGGCTGTATTGGAAACCTCCCACAACCATATATTTTCAATATCTACTCATTCTATAGTTCACTGGTGAACTCAAGCTGGAGTAGCTGCATATCAGGCAGGCAAACAGGAAGAGAAGGAAAGCTTACTCTGTGTTATTTGCACTCTCTACAGTCAGTTAAGAACTTACAAAATCAGGCTGCATGCAGCGTAGCACTCCTTTCTCATCTTGCAGCAAACTGGGTCTAAAAAAGGCTCGCGCACTCAATCTTCAGTATTGCACTCCTTCCTGTTTACATTCTGCTGCTCACGGAAGATCCCAACTTTGCAGGAACTCTGGAATAATCTGGCCTAGTTTTTTCAAACTAAAGTGTCCACATTAATGAGGCCATTAGACAAATCATCCCGATGCCCCATTTGCCTCTCATAATAAGAGTTCTCCTACTCCAGAGGAGATCATGCTACCCAGTGTCCTCAGACACGAACCACTGCCTTGTTTCAGCTAAAGTCAGGTTATGTAAGTGAACCTGGTCTTATCCCTATGCTTCAAGAACGGCCCCCCAACATTATTTTCCCGTTCAGGGAAATAATGATTGCGTCACTCCCAGAAAGCCATGTGCCCTCTTTATGTAAGAAAGGCACAGTTAGGCTTCATTTGAAAAGGCAAACCTTGATCTTCGTTACCTTTAGAATTACAGGCCGCTGCCCTTTTTGCCGGTGATGGGTTTTACTTCTTTTAAACCTCTCTGCAGCTTTTGACATGGTCATGGCATATCAAACCCACCACTTTATTAGTTCATGTTCTTCCTGACAGGCTGTTCCCAGACAGTGCACTTTGTTTCTAGCCGTACTTTAACGACTGCCTGAACTTCCACCAACCCTCCAGACACCTTCGCTCCGCCTCCCTCGCGCACATACCCACATCTGCCAAAGCAACAGTGGAGGATGCTCCTTCTCCTACCTCGCAGCTAAATCTTGGATCTGAAAGAGACACGTTAGTGACAGATTCCTTACCTTAGAATATCCCCAGGCGTCAGGCTGGATCCGGAAAGTTTTGCGTAGCAGTACCCCTGCGCGTCGGTAGGCGGCGTCGTGCGGCTCCGCGTCCGTCGACGGCGTCGTGATCGCCGGGATGACGTCGCGGCCAGTACTTAGACGCTGCCCATGCGCGCTGGCGTCCGTTCTTTCTTTTTCCGCGCTAGTAAGCGCAGATCACGATTGAGCAGTGCCCCAGTCATTTTTTGACTGAGTATTTTTGTGACTTTTTGTCCAAGTTTTTCAAGTCATTCGACTCCAAAGGTGTCAGTAGGGATGCCCGGCTTCAAGCCATGCAGAGTCTGTAATCGCATGATGTCGATTACGGATCCGCACCGTGAGTGTCTCTTCTGCCTGGGGCGCGGCCACGACACCCAGTCGTGCCCCGAGTGTCGGTCCCTTGCCCCAAAGGCTTTGCGAGAGCGGTCTCAAAAGCTCCTCGAGGCCCGGCACTCGGCTCCGCGCCGTTCGAGGTCCCGGTCCCGTGAGAGGTCGAGGGGCCGGTCGCGGAGCCGTCGTCATTCGTCGGGGTCGAAGTCTTCGTCCTCAGGTAAGGCGAAGCACAAGAGGTCTAAGAAGCGTCGCTCTAAGACCTCCCTCGCCGGTCTCACGACCCGGCCGAGGGTCCAGACGGTGCCGCCCCCGCAGCTCCGGGGGTGCCCGCGCAGCCGACGCCGGCCTACCTGCCTACTCCGGGTCCGACGTCGACTCCGGCCGAGATACAGGAGTTCCTGTCGGCCATGGCCCGCCTCTTCGGGCCTAAGGGTTCCCCCGGTGCGCCTAAGGGCCCCGCGGGCCCCAGTGGGAGTCCTCCCTTGGCACCACCGGCGGCTCCGGCCCCGGTGTCTCCGGCGGCTCCGGCCCCGACGCCGCAGGACCCCCTCGGATCCAGGCCTGGATCCCGGTCGACGCCGGTTGACCTAATAACACCTCCACCGGCGCCGACCTCACCGGTACCGTTCACGGCGCCGTCCGAGGCCCCGGACGGCGCCGTCTCCAGGTTCTCCCCGGCACCGAACACGGAGCCGGATCGACGTCGCTCGACGCCGATTCCGACGCCGATGGGACCTTTCTTCCCTCATGTCCCTCCTCCTTACTTTTCACCTGTTTTGGAGGACGAGGAGGACTGGGAGGGGTCGGAAGACCCTCTCACAGCTCAATGTGAGCCTTATCAGGACTGGGCTGAGGAACTGGGGGATGCCAGTGGTCTGGACACCTCTCCTGACCTTGGCATGCTGTCTCCTCCTTCCGTGGCTACGGAGGAGGGAGCAAATTATGCAACGGTGTTGCGTAGGGCGGCTGCGGCCTTGCGCCTCGAGCTCCCTACGGTGGCTGTCAGGACTAACCTCCTGACGGAAGTGCTTCAGCCGGCGGCTACCTCTTCGGAGCCACTGCTGCCGTTCAACGACGCACTTTCGGACGTTCTTTTGGGCACCGGGTCCAGGCCCACCACAGGGGCTCCTGTGGACAGGAACGTAGCCCGACGCCATCACCCGGCCCCGGGCGACCCTCTGTTCCTCTCCCAACACCCCACCCCGAGAGCTTGGTTGTCCAAGCCTCTGCCTCTCAGAGCGCCTTCCCTACGGCTCCGCCGGATAGGGAATCCAAAAACTGGACCAATTTGGGAAGAATGTTTTTTCTTCCACCAGTGCTGGCTTGCGGTCCGTGAACACCGCTTGCCTTTTGGGCCGTTACTCCCACTCTCTGTGGGATTCGGTGGCGCAAGTGCTGCCCCAGTGTCCTGAGGAGGCCCAGACACTTCTCTCCCGCGCTATTGCAGAAGGGAGAGACGCAGCGAAGTTCACGATCAGATGTGGCCTAGACACCGCTGACTCGCTAGGCAGATCGCTTGCTACGACACGCCTGGCTGAGGACCACTGGTTTCTTGGGCAATGTCCAAAACACCCTTATGGACATGCCCTTTGATGGTATCCGCCTTTTTGGCAATAAGGCAGACACCGCGCTGGAGCGCTTTAAGGACTCGCGGGCTACGGCCAAGTCCTTGGGCCTCTCCGCCTCGCGCCCTCCGCAGCAGTCTGCTTTTCGCCCCTTTCGTGGCCACGGAAGAGGCGCCCAGTCAGTCCACTGCCCAGCCACCGGCCCACGCAGCAGACGCCTTCGCGCGGCCGAGGACGTGGCTCCCGCCGGGTCGGGTAACCAGCGAGCGGGTCAGGCCACCACCTCCGCCCCGTCCGCGGCCTCCAAACCCTCCTAGTCCGTCCTTTCCAGTCCACAGCACGCCAGTGGGGGGCAGGGTTCCCCATCACCTTCCCCACTGGCGCACCATCACATCGGACAGGTGGGTTTTGGACATTGTCCGAAGGGGCTACTCCCTCCCCTTCGAGACTACCCCTCCAGCCATGCCACCTCAGCACCACTGCATGTCCGGGGACCATTTGGCACTTCTTCGACAGGAAATTGCGGCCCTCTTGGCCAAGGGGGCCATCGAGCGCGTTCCGACCCCAGAAGTAGGGCGTGGTTGTTATTCCCACTACTTTCTGGTGCCCAAAAAGGACAAGGAGGACATGCGTCCTATCTTGGACCTCCGGAACGTCAATCGCTTCCTCCGGAAGGAGAAGTTCAAGATGCTCACCCTAGCTCAGGTCTTGACTGCCCTTGACCCTGGAGACTGGATGGTAGCGTTGGACTTGCAGGACGCATATTTTCACATCCCCGTCCTGCCGGCCCACCGGCGTTACCTGTGGTTCACGGTAGGCCTCGAGCACTTTCAGTTCACCGTGCTTCCCTTTGGCCTTACAAGCGCCCCATGGGTGTTCACGAAGGTGATGGCAGTGGTCGCAGCTCATCTGCGCTGGTCAGGGGTTCCAGTCTTCCCCCTACCTCGACGACTGGCTGCTGAAGGCGGGCTCGTCCCAGGCAGTCGTCTCCCACCTCCAGACTACGGCCGGACTCCTGCACTCGCTGGGGTTCTCCATCAATGTGCCGAAGTCGCACCTGGTTCCTTCTCCACAGCTCCTTTTCATCGGAGCGGTTCTGGACACAACGCAGTTTCGGGCCTATCCTCCCGAACGGCGAGTCCAGTATAATCAGGCTATGATTCCGATCTTTCAGCCTCTATCCTGGGTTTCGGTACGGATGACCCTGAGGCTGCTGGGCCTCCTGCATCCTGCTGGTCGATCATGCCAGATGGCATATGCGGGCTCTGCAGTGGGACCTGAAGTTCCAGTGGGCGCAGCATCAGGGAAACCTGTCCGATTACGTCCAGATCTCGGAGGGGACTGCACAACAGTTGCAGTGGTGGCTCTCGAACCGGCAATGGGTCACGGGCAGATCCCTCTCTCTTCCCCAGCCAGACCACACAGTTGTGACGGATGCATCCCTTCTGGGATGGGGCGGTCACATGGGAGAGGCGGAGATCAGAGGCCTCTGGTCTCCGGCGGAGTCCCGGCTCCATATCAACCTTCTGGAGCTCCGGGCAATCCGACTTGCACTAAAGGCATTCCTTCCCTCTGTCAAGGGGAAGGTAGTGCAGGTGTTCACAGACAACACCACCGCCATGTGGTACTGCAACAAACAAGGCAGGGTGGGGTCGTAGACCCTATGTCAGGAGGCTCTGCGTCTCTGGACATGGCTGGAACATCAGGGCATTTTCCTGATGGTTCAACACCTGGCAGGTTCTCTGAACGCCAGGGCGGACTGACTCAGCCGCAGGTGCATGATGGATCACGAATGGCGTCTTCACTCGGAGGTGGCGCAAGGACTCTCTCTACAGTGGGGAGAGCCTTGGTTAGATCTATTCGCCACCGAAGAGAACGCGCAATGTCAGCAATTCTGCGCGTTGGAATTTCCAAGGCGGCACTCGTTCGGCGACGCTTTTCGTCGCAAGTGGAGTTGCGGTCTGTTGTACGCCTTTCCGCCTATACCACTTCTACCCAGAGTGTTGAAGAAGATTCGGCGCAACCGGGCCCAAGTCATTCTTGTGGCTCCGGACTGGGCTCGAAGAGTTTGGTATCCCGAGCTACTCAGTATGAGCATCGATCCCCCGATCCGTCTGCCTCTTCGGGAGGATCTTCTGTCGCAGCAGCAGGGGACGGTCCTCCACCCGAACCTGTCCAGTCTCCACCTCCTTGCATGGAGATTGAGCGGCGGCAGTTGATTCCTTTCGACTTGCCTCCCGAAGTTTGTGATGTGATTCTGGCAGCCAGGCGTCCCTCCACTAAGGTGGTATACGCCTGCAGGTGGAACAAGTTTGTGGCACGGTGCACAGCAAAGGCTGTGAATCCCCTTTCTGCCCCTCTTTCTGAGGTTCTTCTGTTCCTTCTTTCTCTGGCCCAACAGGGTTCTTCCCTGGGTACCATCAAGGGCTACCTTTGTGCAATCTCAGCCTTTCTCAGGCTTCCTGATCAGCCCTCCCTTTTCAAGTCCCCTGTTGTTAACAGGTTTCTTAAAGGCATTACACATCTTTTCCCTCCTGTTCCGTTTGATGCCTCAGTGGGACTTGAACTTGGTTCTTACCTTTTTAATGTGCGCTCCCTTTGAGCCTCTCCATAACTGTCCTCTTCGTCTTCTCACTCTGAAGACAGCCTTTCTGGTGGCTATCACCTCCGCTCGGCGGGTGAGTGAGCTCCAGGCTCTTTCTTGCAAGCCCCCCTTTCTGTCTGTTCATCCAGACAAGGTTGTTCTTAGGACGCGTCCGTCCTTCTTGCCAAAGGTGGTTACTGCCTTCCACATTGGGCAGACCATCACTTTGCCCACCTTCTTTCCGCCTCCGCATCCTTCTAGAGAGGAAGAGAGGCTCCACCGTCTGGACCCAAAACGTGCGATTTCCTTCTATCTGAACCGCACACAACAGTTCCGGGTGGACGACCAGCTCTTTGTTGGCTACGTGGGCGCCAAAAAAGGTCGGGCGGTACACAAGCGGACCATCTCCCGCTGGGTTGTCTTGTGTATCAAAGCCTGCTATTCTTTGGCTAAGAAGGAGCCCCCTGTTGGGCTACGTGCCCATTCCACCAGGGCGACAGCCGCCACCACGGCTTTGGGACGTAGTGTCCCATTGCAGGACATTTGTCAGGCAGCTACGTGGGCCTCGCTGCACACGTTTACCAAGCATTACTGCCTTGACAGCCAAGTCCGGAGAGACGGCTTCTTTGGCCGTTCTGTTCTCCGAGACTTCCTCGTCTGATCTTTGTTCGCAGACCCACCACCGGGGTTGGTATTGCTGGGGTATCTATTCTAAGGTAGGAATCTGTCACTAACGTGTCTCTTTCAGATGCACAAGTTACTAACCTGTGTAACGATATATCTGTAAGAGACAGTAGTTAGTGACAGATTCTTACCGCCCCACCCATCCTCCCCGTTCTGCGAACTGATTTCTAGGGTTAAGGTCATCCCTTTCAGGGCCCTAGTTTTCAGACACCAGTGTCAGTTTCTTGCATGGCTCTGCGTTTCTGGCGCGGAAAGTCGTGTACAGAACTGACGCCAGCGCGCATGGGCGGCGTCTAAGTACTGGCCGCGACGTCATCCCGGCGATCACGACGCCGACGACGGACGCGGAGCCGCACGACGCCGCCTACCGACGCGCAGGGGTACTGCTACGCAAAACTTTCCGGATCCAGCCTGACGCCTGGGGATATTCTAAAGTAAGGAATCTGTCACTAACTACTGTCTCTTACAGATATATCGTTACACAAGTTAGTAACTTGTGCAACACCCCTCTCCCCCGCACACCCCCTCACCTCCGGGCCTCCACCTCTGTCCTAGAATTTCAAGACCTGGCTATTCGACTGAACCCACCAGAAGTAGCTAGACCCTCAGTGCCTAGATACCCTTATGGGTGATTAGCCACGCTCTATAATCCTGATTGATTGATTTCCAAGGAACTTCCAGTAAATTGTGGAGTACCTAAGGGATCTGCAGTCCACAGGCACTTTTGCCTGTCTGTTTAGTATCTGCATGCAGCCACTGGGGATCTGATTAGGGCCGTTGGTTTTAATATATCGTGATGACACCCAGATTCTTCTGACGTTTGCTAATCAGATGCCTAATAACATATTGCCTCAGATACTGTCTCTGTACAGAAGCAGAATAATGTGCAGCTTTCTAAAACGCAGTGGAGCTAAGACAGATCCATCTGATTGGTGGCGATCAGCCAGTCTTGATAGGGTTTCCCTGGCCAGCCTTGAAGGACTTCGGAAAAAATCTTGGCATCTGGTTCGACTTGACCTCGCTTTTAAGGAGCAGAGTCTGCGACTGTGGCCAGGCTGTATTTTGACTTTAAAGGCTCTTAGAAAGGTTCTAGTGTTCATTCCACTTCTCACCCATCAGTAGTCGGTGACATGATTCGATCTCATCTTGATTATGCCAATAGCATCACGTTGGTGTGCTAGCATCTCAGCTGGAAAGGTTTCAGAGAATCCAAGATATGGTAGTAAGACTAATTTGCGACCTCCACAAGTTTGAATACATCCCAGCACTCCACAGGGCTTTGTACTGGTTTTCTGTCTTTCAAAGGACCAACTCTGATTTGCACATAGATCCCAACACCGGATCGGTTCAAAATTTCTAGCAGATATTATCATTCCATACATTCATCTTAAGCCTAGTGATCTAGGCTCTGACACCCTCACCCATTGTGATCGAAAAGCTTTGTTCTCTGAGCCCTCAACTCTAGAATAACCTTCTTTTGTCTGTGCTCTTCTTTGTTGATTTCTAGGCCTTTAGGAGGATGTTAACAACTACTTTTTTGCCTGTACTGTCCTTCATTTCTGTCTCTCTCTCTCTGGTCTGTGTATCTGAAAGAAACACGTAGTGATAGATTCCTTACCTTAGAATTACCCCCAGGCGTCAGACTGGATCCGGAAAGTTTTCGTCAGCAGTACCCCTGCGCGTCGGAAGGTGGCGTCGTGCGGCTCCACGCCCGTCGTTGGCGTCGTGGTCGCCGAGATGACGTCGCGGCAGCTACTTAGACGCCGCCCTCACGCGCTGACGTCAGTTCTTTCTTTTTCCGCGCCAGCAAGCGCAGATCCGGAGAGAGCGATACGCCCAGTCATTTTTTGACTGAGTTTTTTTAGGCTTTTGTCGTGCAGGGACTGTCATCGTATGATATCTGAAAGAGACACGTTAGTGACAGATTCCTTACCTTAGAATATCCCCAGGCGTCAGGCTGGATCCGGAAAGTTTTCTGCGTAGCAGTACCCTTGCGCGTCGGTAGGCGGCGTCGTGCGGCTCCGCGTCCGTCGTCGGCGTCGGGATCGCCGGGATGACGTCGCGGGCAGTACTTAGACGCCGCCCCTGCGCGCTGACGTCAGTTCTTCTTTTTCCGCGCCAGTAAGCGCAGATCCGGGAAGAGCAGTACCCTAGTCATTTTTTGACTACATTTTTGGTGATTTTTTCACTGTTTTTCTAAACTAGTCTCTCGACTCCGAAGGTGTCGGTAGGGATGCCCGGCTTCAAGCCCTGCGACGCCTGTTGTTGCATGATGTCGATCACAGACCCGCACTTAGAGTGTCTCTACTGCCTCGGCCGCGACCACGACACGAAGTCGTGCCCCGACTGCCGGGCCTTGCACCCGAAGGCTTTGCGAGAGCGGTCTCGAATGCTCCTCGAGGTCCGGCAGTCGGCTCCGCGCCACACCAAGCCCCGGTCACGTGAGAGGTCGAGGGGCCGGTCGCGGAGTCCTCATCAGTCGTCGAGGTCCAAGTCTTCGCACTCCTCCGGTAAGTCGAAGCATAAAAAGTCTAAGAAGCGTCATCGCTCGACGGCTTCGCCTCGCCGGTCTCGCGACTCGGCTGAGGCTCCTATCGGCATCGTCCCCGCGGCTCCGGGAGTGCCTGTGGAGCCGCCCCCGCATTACCCGTCCTTCCCGGGTTTGGGGGCGACTCCGGCCAAGATACAGGAATTCCTGTCGGCCATGGCCCGCCTCTTCGGGCCTCAAGGTCCCCCCGGTGCGCCTTCGGGCCCCGTGGGCCCTGATGGGGTTTCGCCGGCGCCGCCGGCGACTCCGGTCCCGGCGCCGCCTGTCACACCAGCCTCGGTCCCGGCCCCGGCCTCAATCCCGGCTCCGGTGCTGCCGCAACTCCCATCGACGCCGGTTGACCTAACTACACCTCCGCCGGCGCCGATGTCTCCGGTGCCGTTCCCGACGCCGCCCAGGGCTCCGGGCGGCGTCGTTCCCCGGTTCTCTCCAGATAAGGACACGGCGCCGGACCGACGTCGCTCGACGCCGGCTCCGACGCCGATGAGACCTTGTGTCCCGCGTGTCCCTCCTTCTCCTTATTTTGAACCTGAGGAGGACGAAGAGAACTGGGAGGGGTCGGATGACCCTCTCACACAGCAGTGTGAGTTCGAACAGGACTGGGCTGAGGAACTTGGGGATGCCAGTTGTCTGGACACCTCCCCTGACTCTGGCATGCTGTCTCCTCCTTCCGTGGCAACGGAGTAGGGAGCAAATTTTGCAACGGTGTTGCGTAGAGCAGCTGGGGCCTTACACCTCCAACTGTCTACGGTGGCTGTCAGGACTAACCTCCTGACGGAAGTGCTTCAGCCGGCGGCTACCTCCTCGGAGCCACTGCTGCCGTTTAATGACGCGCTTTCCGACGTTCTTTTGGGCACCTGGTCCAAGCCCGCCACAGGGGCTCCTGTGGATAGGAACGTGGCCCGACGCCATCGCCCGCTCCGGGCGACCCCCTGTTCCTCTCCCAACACCCCTCTCCTGAGAGCTTGGTTGTCCAAGCCTCTGCTTCCCAAACCGCCTTCCCTACCGCTCCTCCGGATAGGGAATCCAAACGCCTGGATTAATTTGGGAAGAAGATCTTTTCTTCCTCCAGTGCTGGCTTGCGGTCTGTTAACACCGCTTGCCTTTTGGGCCGATATTCCCACTCTCTGTGGGACTCGGTGGCGCAAGCTTTGCCCCAGTGTCCTGAGGAGGTCCAGACACTGCTTTCCCGCGCCATTGCGGAAAGAAGAGATGCGGCTAAATACACCATCAGATGTGGCCTTGATACCGCCGACTCGCTGGGCAGATCGATTGCAACGACAGTGGCGCTGCGCCGTCACGCCTGGCTGAGAACCACTGGTTTCTCGGGGGATGTCCAAAACACTCTTATGGACATGCCCTTTGATGCGGTCGGTCTTTTTGGGAACAAGGCAGACCATGCGCTGGAGCGTTTTAAGGACTCACGGGCTACGGCCAAGTGCCTGGGCCTTTCTGCTGTACGCCCTCCGCAGCCATCTGCTTTTCGCCCCTTTTGTGGCCACGGAAGGGGCGCCCAGTCATGTCCGCTGCCCAGCCACCGGCCCGCGCAGCAAGCGTCTTTGCGTGGCCGAGGACGTGGCTCCCGCCGTGGCGGGTCAGGCAACCAGCATGCGGGTCAGGCCACCAACCCCGCCCCGTCCGCGGCCTCCAAGCCCTCCTAGTCCTTCCTTTCAGATGCACAGCACGCCAGTAGGGGGCAGGGTCCGCCATCACCTTCACCACTGGCGTTCCATCACCTCAGACAGGTGGGTCTTGGACATTGTCCGAAGGGGCTACTCCCTCCCCTTCGAGACCACCCCCCCAGCCATGCCACCTCAATTCCACCGCATGTTAGGGGATCACTTGGTGCTTCTTCAGAAGGAAGTTGCGGCCCTCTTGGCCAAGAGGGCCATCGAGCGCGTTCCGACCCCAGAAGTAGGTCGTGGTTGCTACTCCCACTACTTTCTGGTGCCCAAAAGGACAAGGAGGACATGCGTCCTATCTTGGACCTCCGGAACGTAAATCGCTTCCTCCGGAAGGGGAAGTTCAAGATGCTCACCCTAGCTCAGGTCTTGACTGCCCTCGACCCTGGAGATTGGTTGGTAGCGTTGGACTTGCAGGACGCATATTTTCATATCCCCGTCCTGCCGGCCCACCGGCGTTACCTACGGTTCACGGTGGGCCTCGAGCATTTTCAGTTCACCGTGCTCCCTTTTGGCCTTACCAGCGCCCCTCGGGTATTCACGAAAGTGATGGCGGTGGTCGCAGCTCATCTGCGCCGGGCAGGGGTTCCAGTCTTCCCCTACCTCGACGACTGGCTGCTGAAGGCGGGCTCGTCCCAGGCAGTCGTCTCCCACCTCCAGACAACGGCCGACCTCCTGCACTCGCTGGGGTTCTCCATCAACGTGCCGAAGTCGCATCTGATTCCTTCTCCACAGCTCCTTTTTATCGGAGCAGTTCTGGACACAACGCAGTTTCGGGCCTATCCTCCCGAACGGCGAGTCCGGGATATTCAGGCTATGATTCCGATCTTTCAGCCTCTATCCTGGGTTTTGGTACGGATGACCCTGAGGCTGCTGGGCCTCATGGCCTCCTGCATCCTGCTGGTCGATCATGCCAGATGGCATATGCGGGCTCTGCAGTGGGACCTGAAGTTCCAGTGGGCGCAGCACCAGGGCAACCTGTCCGATCACGTCCAGATCTCGGAGGGGACTGCAAGACAGTTGCAGTGGTGGCTCTCGAACCGGCAATGGGTCAGGGGCAGATCCCTCTCCCTTCCCCAGCCAGAGCACACAGTTGTGTCGGACGCGTCCCTGCTGGGATGGGGCGGTCACATGGGAGAGGCGGAGATCAGAGGCCTCTGGTCTCCGGCGGAGTCCCGGCTCCATATCAACCTTCTGGAGCTCCGGGCGATCCGACTTGCACTCAAGGCATTCCTTCCCTCTGTCAAAGGGACGGTAGTGCAGGTGTTCACAGACAACACCACCGCCATGTGGTACTGCAACAAACAAGGCGGGGTGGGGTCGTGGACCCTATGTCAGGAGGCTCTGCGCCTCTGGACGTGGCTGGAACATCAGGGCATATCCCTGATGGTTCAACACCTGGCAGGTTCCCTGAACGCAAGGGCGGGCGAACTCAGCCGCAGGT
Source organism: Calotriton arnoldi (assembly GCA_963921515.1). NCBI lineage: Eukaryota > Metazoa > Chordata > Amphibia > Caudata > Salamandridae > Calotriton > Calotriton arnoldi. The sequence goes on from CAWUFW010000063.1 coordinate 4,964,626, forward strand.
GCATGATGGATCACGAATGGCGGCTTCACTCGGAAGTGGCGCAAGGACTCTTTCTACAGTGGGGAGAGCCTTGGTTAGATCTATTCGCCACCGAAGAGAACGCGCAATGTCATCAGTTCTGCGCGTTGGAATTTCCAAGGCAGCACTCGCTCGGCGACGCTTTTCGTTGCGAGTGGAGTTGCGGTCTGTTGTACGCCTTTCCGCCTATACCACTTCTACCCAGAGTGTTGAAGAAGATTCGGCGCGACCGGGCCCAAGTCATCCTTGTGGCTCCGGACTGGGCTCGAAGAGTTTGGTATCCCGAGCTACTCAGTATGAGCGTCGATCCCCCGATCCGTCTGCCTCTTCGGGAGGATCTTCTGTTGCAGCAGCAGGGGACGGTCCTCCACCCAAACCTGTCCAGTCTACACCTGCTTGCGTGGAGATTGAGCGGCGGCAGTTGATTCCTTTTGACTTGCCTCCTGAAGTTTGTAATGCCATTCTGGCAGCCAGGCGTCCCTCCACTAAGTTGGTATACGCCTGCAGGTGGAACAAATTTGTGGCATGGTGCACAGCAAAGGCTGTGGATCCCCTTTCTGCCCCTCTTTCAGAAGTCCTTTTGTTCCTTCTCTCTTTGGCCCAGCAGGGCTCTGCTCTGGGCACTATCAAGGGCTACCTTTCTGCTATCTCAGCCTTTCTCAGGCTCCCTGATCAGCCCTCTCTTTTCAAGTCCCCTGTTGTAAATAGATTCCTCAAAGGCATTACTCACCTTTTCCCTCCTATTCCTTTCGTGATGCCACAGTGGGACTTGAATCTGGTTCTCACTTACTTAATGTGCGCTCCCTTTGAGCCTCTTCACAACTGTCCTCTATGTCTATTAACTCTGAAGACTGCTTTCCTGGTTGCCATCCCCTTCGCTAGGAGAGTGAGTGAGTTCCAGGCTCTTTCATGTAAACCTCCCCTTTTGTCTGTCCATCCGGACAAGGTTGTGCTCAGAACCCCCTTCCTTTCTGCCAAAAGTTGTCACTGCTTTTCACATCGGGCAGACCATCACTTTGCCCACCTTCTTTCCGCCTCCGCATCCTTCCAGAGAGGAAGAGAGGCTCCACTATCTGGACCCAAAACGTGCGTTCTCATTCTACCTGAACCGCACACAACAGTTCCGGGTGGATGACGTACTCTTTGTTGGCTACGTTGGCGCCAAGAAAGGTCGGACCGTACACAAGCGGACTATCTCCCGATGGGTCGTTTTGTGTATAAAAGCATGCTATTCTCTAGCTAAAAAGGAGCCTCCGTTGGGGCTGTGCGCTCATTCCACCAGGGCGACAGCGGCCACTACGGCGTTGGGACGTGGTGTCCCCATACAAGACATCTGTCAGGCAGCTACGTGGGCCTCGCTGCACACTTTTACTAAGCATTACTGCCTGGACAGCCAAGTCCGGAGAGACGGCTTCTTTGGCCGTTCTGTTCTCCGAGACTTTCTGGTGTGATCTTGGTTCGCAGACCCACCACCGGGGTTGGTATTGCTGGGGTATCTATTCTAAGGTAAGGAATCTATCACTACGTGTTTCTTTCAGATGAACAAGTTACTTACCTTCGGTAACGATATATCTGTAAGAAACATTAGTAGTGATAGATTCCTTACCGCCCCACCCATCCTTCCCGTTCTGCGAACTGATTTCTAGGGTTAAGGTCATCCCTTTCAGGGCCCTAGTTTCAAGGCACCAGTGGTCAGTATCTTGCATGGCTCTGCGATCCTGGCGCGGAAAGTCGCGTACAGAACTGACGTCAGCGCGCGAGGGCGGCGTCTAAGTAGCTGCCGCGACGTCATCTCGGCGACCACGACGCCAACGACGGACGCGGAGCCGCACGACGCCACCTTCTGAGGTGCAGGGGTACTGCTGACGAGAACTTTCCGTATCCAGTCTGACGCCTGGGGGTAATTCTAAGGTAAGGAATCTAACACTACTAATGTTTCTTACAGATATATCGTTACCGAAGGTAAGTAACTTGTTCTTTTGTCTTGTTCAAATTTAGTCCGATCTCCAGGATGTCCCCTCATCAAGAGTTAGACTTTAAAAAAAAATAATATTAATGAATAAAATATCTCTTTGGCAGACCTCACTCACCCCAATAACCTGCCCAGGATATTGTGTCAAAAATGTTTGTCAGATTTTTAGCAATGTTCCCCAAAACATCGAAATTCACTCCAGTCTTCCTCTTGGAGGAACGTATTCTTGTCTAAGCTTGATCCACGTCTGAGTTACCTTTGTTCTCTTAATTGTGGGACATCAGACATGTGGGTTTTCAATGGTTTTAGAATACTCACAGGTGATAAACTAGGTGCAGTGCTTTGGAAAAGTGTTGAAAGCAACTGAAAGCGAAATGCCTGTTTAGGATACCTGTCTTTTTGTCACAGGTTTCACGCCTGGGCTGTATTGAAACATATCACAATCATATTTTTTTAACATCTACAAGTGATAAGGTTTCTATCGCTAGGTGCCAGAACTCCATTAACCTAACTGGTTGACCAGAAAAATGTGTGGAACATGACATATTCAGGATTTTCAGTAATTTTCCCCCAAAGCATGGTAATTCCCATCAGACCTCCTCACGCAGAAATATATCCATACCAAGACTAGACCCATATTTGTGTTCGTCCGGGTTTCATGAGTGTGGGGCAACCACATATGTATGGGGTTTCAGTGTATTTAAACAGTGATCCCACCATTAGACACCAGGGGATTTTTTGACGGAGGAGTATCCATTGGGAATGACTGCTGTATTTGGGCCCAGGATTGCCTGGCACCAACGGAACCCCAAGCACCAGACATTTCTGAAAACTAGAGCCCATGGCTCGATTGGTGATACTTGGTATAATGGGCTTTTTCACAAACTTCTTGCATAAGAAGAATCGAACAAAAGTAATGGTATGTGTGGATCTGCCATCTGTAAAAAAGGGTACAGCTGAAACCTTATTTCCCATTTCTCTTCCCCCCCCCTAGCATTCACTATATATATATATTTGTTTGCTACAAACAGAGTTACCCCTTGTGGAGGGCACTCTCAGGATCGCTCCACCAGCAAACCACGCAGCCACAGCTCCCTGCCTTTTCCGCTGCCAACGCGTTTCGGGCCACCGCCCTTCCTCATGGGCAGCCTGTGTTGAAATGATGGCGAACACAGGAACATCAGCAAATCCCCTTCTTTATTTCTATTAATACCACAATCGGTGATCTCAATGAATTATGGGGCTGGTAGTTCTCAGTCAATCAAACCCAAATGGGCTGTCGCCATTATCATATTCAAATTATTATTATTGTCAAAGAGACACAGTGTTACGTGTAATTGTTGGTGCAATCATATTGGCATCTCCCGCTCCATATCGCCATCCAATTTTAACAGCAACAGGACCCGCCAGGTTCAGGCGGTGGTGCTCCTCCGTGACCGGGGTCGGCCACTATAATGCTACAAACAGAGTTACCCCTTGTGGAGGGCACTCTCAGGATCGATCCACCGGCACCAGCAAACCACCCAGCCACAGCTCCCTGCCTTTTCCGCTGCCAACGCGTTTCGGGCCACCGCCCTTCCTCATGGGCAGCCTGTGTTGAAATGATGAACACAGGAACATCAAGGGGTAACTCTGTTTGTAATATATATTTGTTTATTGACAAATCCCTGAACAGCATACACAAATTAATCCCAGAACAGCATACACAAATGACCCCTTGCTGAATGTTATGTTATGTTATGTTAAAAGCTTTTGTATAGCGCACGTACACCATGCGGTTTCATGGCGCTGAAAAGGCAGAAAGAAGGTTGCAGAAAACTGAGGTTAGATGTTAAATGATTGAACAAACAAACGGGTCTTAAGCATTTTTCTGAACTGTGCGTAGGATGGAGTCAGTCTTAGCTCCGCGGGGAGAGAGTTCCAAAACTGTGGGCCTAGGACAGCAAATCTAAGGCCTCCAAGCTTTTTACGTTTAAAAGAGGGAATGGTCAACAAGTTTTGGTGAGAAGAACGCAGATCCCGGGAGGGGATGTATCTTTGGATCCTAGACGAAATAAAAGCAGGGCTGCAACCGTGAAGAGCTTTAAAAATGGTGCATCCCAGCTTGAAAGCACACCTTTGGCCACGGGAAGCCAGTGTAAATTTTTCATTATGGGAGTCACATGCTGCCATTTGGGTTGATGAAAGATGAGTCTGGCAGCTTGGTTTTGAACCAGCTGAAGACATCTTAGTTGGTAAGCAGGAATGCCACAGTATAAGGAGTTGGCATAATCCAAACGGGAGATCACCAAGGCTAAGATGACCAAGATCAGGGCTTCCCTGGACAGAAATCTGCTGATCTTCCTTATTCTCCGTAATTGGAAGAAACTTGCAGAAACTACTGAGCTTATTTGGGCATTCATTGATAGATCGCTAGAAATCACGATGCCTAAGCTTTTGGCAGAGTCTGCAGGCTTCGGGGGGGTTACCTAGAGAAGATGGCCAGAAATTTGGCAGAATTTTTGTACTTTTGAGCAATAGCAATCACTTACATTCTGGAGTCTCCCATGCATTTCATGCCTATTTCCCCCAGTAATAACAAGCAAGTATAGATCACAAACATTGGCAATGTCTATTTCCTTAGGATAAAAAAAAAAAAATCTACATTGTATGTGGCTTCTTGCTGGGACCACTGACGCACAGCTGTTCCCTCTCTTAATCTGGAGATGTTTATCTTTGCCCCAACAAGGAGCCAGACGTTGTTGGGATTTTTTTCCTGTTCCGGAACAATCCACAATTCCGTCCTCTCACAGTGCTTCTGTCTTTACGAGAATTATACAACAACAAGGGGTATCAAGTAATCCTTGAAACATGCGTTCACATGGCACTCCTGAAACACAATTATGATTATCACAGATATTACTATATGGACTAAATCCGAAATTATGTTAAAAATAAACATGTTTGAAACAAAAACAGATAAATCAGCCAGTGCGTAACACGTTTCAACCGAACCGAGTTTTATTCATACAAATAACCATTCGCAAAATTTTACAAAAGTGTGTTGAGAGAAAATATAGTAACAGAAGACCCCAAGATGTGTAAACAAACCAAAAGATAAGAAAAAGTGACAAAAATCAAGGACAAAAACAGGTAGTTGGTTGATACAGTTATGAGACAGCAGTTTCTGTTACAAACAGCTCATGGATACAAAAATACAATCGTATCTGCAAAAGGTGGAAACGTTGTCTGTCTCTATATTCTTGTCGACGGCGTTTCGACCCCTTAGGGATAATGGGATCTCATCAAGACATGGGATGCCTGGGGTTGGCTGAATTGTAGAGCAGAAGTGAATTCAGTATTGTCTGTAAACTTCCTTTAACAGGAAGATGGCTTTGAGGGCAACAGTCCCTTTGATTTTCAGGTAAGGATAGCTCGAGTGTTACATAGGATAGCTGGAGTGCTAGCTCTTTGCTGATGCACAGAGCCACTACTGCTTCCTTTCTCAATGCTTCTTATGGTGAAAGAAGCATGGTGAGAGGAAGTATTTGTGGTTTTGGAAAGCATTCGAAGATACTGAGGGGTGGTATTAAGTAGAACTTACAGCTAAAGTAACAACCTACTGTTGTAATTAAGTTTCTCCATCTTTCACTACATCAATCATTTTAATCCAAAATACAATCCTGGCATGTATTTTTCAAAATCTAGATTCTATCTTCCTTGGAATCAACTCAGTACCTGAAAACCTCATTGCTTTTTGTCCCTTGCTAATTAAGTGTTGGACCATTTTAGCCTTCTCTGTACTTTTAATTGTCTCATAACTTGGAAGAGCGTTGCATGCTACCCTACACTCTATATCCAGTCAAATATGCACCACCTATACAGCATCTCAAAGAAATAAATTGCAACACTCCAGAGGATACATAACAGAGGAGTGAAAGTGTGATTTAATCCAAAGAAATCTGATCATATAAAACCCAGTCTAGAAGCCCTGCTCTAGCTCTTAGCTGACCCTGAAAATTATTTCATAGTCCTGGGCACAACACACAAGAACGTGATCCCAAGCATTTACTAAATCTGGTGCCACACTTTGCCCCTGCCATAGCACTAAAGTCCAGCCAGCTTTCTGTGATCCATTTCATGGGGCCACTCTTCCAACTGGAATCTTTTTAACGAGACAAAAAAATACAACGAAGGGTACTAAAAAAGCAATTGGAGCCCAATTCTAGACTACACTTCATTTCCACTTAGGATTCAATCGATTCAGTCACATTTTCTGATAGTCAGGAAGGACCTGAAGACCATACTTTTTTGCAAAAGCAATCTAGTAAGGTTACAGATCTTTGTCTAGCAATCCCAAACAGCTCTCTCTCTCCACTAGGCTACAAGGCCCACCGGACAAGGCAGATCGAAGATGACCAGACAGAAGCAACAAAATGTCTTCCTTTACGGTGATACGGGACACCATCTATTTGTTTCCACTGAATAATAAATCTTCATGGCTTCAACATAGAATCTTCATTTGATCATATATGTGGCACATTTATCATATTCAGATTGTGATTGTAAACCTTTCAGTTTCTCATGGTTTTAAGAATCTGCTCAGAAGTAGTCAAAAGCAACATTGTCTAATGCCACCTAAAAACCTAAATAAGCAGAATAACCTTCAAAACAAGAGTGAAATGTGGGACTATGCAGTGTTATGTCGTTACCAAGACAAAAGACATCCTAATTGTATGAGAAATGAACTTTAGATATCTATACCAATTTTAAAATATATTGTAAGAAATTAGGTTACTGGTTGAGGGGGGTGAAACCCTACTTAAGCAGCAACCACAATTCTTGTCAGGGTGAGACCCAAGCAAACCCCAAAATAATTTGTGCTCAACCCTCTCGTGGCTTGGCACAGAGCAGTCATGCTTAACTTAGAGGTAATGTATGAAGTTTTTATGCAGCACTTCAAACAGTAATAAAGTGAAAACACACCTCAAGAAAAATCCCACACAAACTTAGAAAATATGGAGTAAATTTTAATAAATAAATCAAGAGTAAAATCACAAATATACGATCAGAAGAACCGGAAATATGCTAATTTAAAGACTTCTGTGATAATAGCGCCAAATAGCACAAAGTGACAACTGTGGTTACCTCATCATGCCAGACTGGGACAAAGTCACTAGTTCAGGCCGACCGCGATAGAGCGTGAGCCAGTTAGGTCCGCTGAATACCGTACCTTAACCCTGGTTGTGAAGAGATGCTGAGTGCCGTGTTGAGAATACGCCATGCAGTAGAGGAGATGCTAGGTCTGGGCGAGGAGATGGGTCAAGTAGCTGCGGTTCCACTGGGCTGCGTTGGGCGAGGTGATGTCCTTTCGTAGAGATACGTCTGCTCCGATGGGCTGCTACGTGAAGTCCTTGCGTTGGGGAAATCCGTGCAGCAGGAGATGCGTCGGTTCCGCTGACGATGTGTCGAGCAGCAAAGGCGATGCGCCGGTTCTGCAGGAAATGTGCCCCAGAGGAGATAGTTCGGTTTGGCTGGATCCACAGATGGACTGGAAGAGCACCATGGGTCGAGGACTGGGGTAGCACCACTTGGGAGGGCAGGATTCACAGATGGCAGCCTCCAGTTGTTGGGTTCAAGGTTGTTGGAAGCCTGTTATGTGCTTGAGGCATCTGATCAGGAGGCCAGCCAACTAGCTCTTGGACTCAGTCTGGGGTCTTGGGTTCAGAGTTGCATGTTCAATCCTTCTCACCCAGGCAAGAGAGCAGCAGGTCAGCACTGCAGAGCAGCAGTCCATCAGAGTGGCGGTCCTTTCAGCAGCACAGCAGTCCTTGTTACTGTGCAAAATGCTGCTGCTAGGCTGCTTTTTCGCTTACCAAAATCTGCCTCAGTTTCCAATCTGCTTCTGGAATTGCATTGGTTGAGAATCATCAAGCGCATTGAGTTTCAAAGCACTGTGCTTTATGTTTGAAGCCAAACAGGGCTTAGGACCTCATTACATTCAGAAACTGGTGGTTCCCTACCAGCTGACTTGCACCATAAGATCTTCAAATCAAACACTGTTCTCTGTACCGAGGTTTCGTTTAACCCGCATGAAAGGCCGTCCTTACACATATCTTGGCCCTAAACTTCGAGAACTCTCTTCCCTCAGCTTTAAAGAATTGTAATTCACTCCTGAGCTTTCGTAAGGGTCTGAAAACCTTGTTTTTTTAGCTTACCTGTACATTATCCTGCGCCGGGAAACCCTCAGGGGTAACTCCACGCATTACAAATTGTATAATAATAAGCAGAGGCCACAGGTCCAGAAGCATACTGAAGAGTTGGGTCTGAGGTGCAATGTTTATACCTGCCCACTTTGAAGTGGAGGAAGTTTCCAGAGGTTTCCACCCCCCTGAGATGTCAGGCATCCCCTTCCTCCCTGCCCTGGTCCTTGCTTGTCTGGGTCACAGTAGACCAGCGTCAAACCCTTTGTGAAAGTGCTCAGGCAGAGCCTTTGTAATGTGCAAGTGTGGTATTTGACAGCTTCTCCCCCTCATTAACTCGGAGTGGCCCATCCTGCCAACACGTCTCTTCCCTTTGTCTCACTGTCTGCAAGCAATACACAAAGAACAACTTCCAGCTACACCTAGTCATATGACTCAGCATCAGGCTGCAGACACCAAATGATTAGGACAAGAAAATTCCAATTTTCTAAAAGTGGCATTTTCAGTATTGTGATTACAAACCCAACTTTACCATTTAAGATGGCTTCTAATTACAATTCCTTTCACCAAACTTGACCAGTCTATCTGTTCCCACTTAAAAGTTACAGCTTATTAAATGTTGTAAGGAACTCCAATGTTATTGTATGGGAGAGGTAGGCCTTGCAGTAGTGAAAAACGAATTTAGGAGTTTTTCACTACCAGAGCATGTAAACCTTAAAAAGTGCATGTCCAACTTTTAAAGTACCCTGCACCCTGCCCTTTGGGCTGTTCAGGGCCTACCCTAGAGGTGTCTTATATGTATAAAAAGGAAGGTTTGGGCCTGGCAAAAGGTTTATTTTGACAGGTCATAATAGCAGTTTAAATTACACACACAGTTCTGGGATGTTTAAAATGGCTACTTAAATGGGTGGCACAATCAGTGCTGCAGTCCCACTAGTAGAATTTAATTTACAGGCTCTGGGCACATGTAGTATCACTTTACTAGGGACTTAGATGTAAATTAAATAGGCCAATTGGATGTAAGCTAATACTACCATGTTTTAAGGAGAGAACACGAGCACTTTAGCACTGGTTAGCTGTGGTAAAGTGTGCAGAGTCCTAAGGCTAGCAAAAATGAAGTCAGCAAAACAGGCGGGCTGAAGCCAAAAAGTTAGGGGAGACCCATGCCAAGGATGTCAGGTTTAATACATATCATGCTATATTTTGATATCTGAGCAGTGTAAAGATCGGGCTGGTACAGAAAATAGACCCTGGCACCAAAATGAAAATATCCCACATTAGTGAGTTAACATGCTAAAAAAGTGGCCCATATTACAAATTAGAGCCTTTTGGAACTTATAAAGACGCTGTATAAGTGTTTTGCAAGGGTTGGGAGACTGCATGGATTTGAGTTTAATGCAGGCAGTGTTTGTGGTCATATCATGGAAATCAACAGTAAGCACCGGCCAACAAGACCATATAACAGGTCCACAAACAATCAAAAAACCAGCCCACCATTGACCTGTCAGACCCTGCCCTTCGGGTACTGCCTGATTGCCCTCTAGGATAGGCCTACCCTGGGCATATATGCGGCCACTGTTAAGTTACATAATCTATCGACAGTATATTAATGTCTATAGGTTGTGAAAATGAGCATGATGCATTTTGCTGAAATATTTGCCGTATTCTGATCCATGCCAATAAAGTGTAAATTCATTTTTCCTGAGCTCACTTGGCTTCTACAGTACCTATTTCTGAAGAACCGAGTTTTGATTTCCTTTTTCTACCAAAACGTGTTGAAGGAAACCAATTCCTGTTTATGTTGCAAAAGAGCTAGTCGCATCTGGCGTTGTCAAATCACAGCCCATTGATTCCCTGGCAGTGCGCTGGCTTGGGTCGCACCACGGATATGAGAAAAACACTGCGCGGCCTGCTGATTGGATGCGTTAGTTAGCCATTTGTTAGGTCTTGCTGACAGCTCTATGGATGTTTCCAGTTACAGGACGACGCTGAAATCCTGTGCTGGTACTAAAAAACGTGCAGCGCTTCTGTGCTGGAGAGAAGCCGGTCTCTTTTTAGCAAGCGGTTGTAAAATCTTGTCCCAGCGCTGATATGGCGATCTTCCATTTTAGGAATAGGTCTCCAATGTAAGATACCATTTTGATTGTTTATTTTAAGGAGTACGGTTAAAATAAATAGGCAGTCGGACACTGATTTATTTAACTGGTTTAATCTACTGGCCCAGCAAACATTGAACTGTGCATTACAGAAATAATTTTGAACGTCAGGAGTAGTGATCATTACAATGCATTGCAATATTAACAGTAGGGCATTGTAGTACTCTTTGTAAAAAAAAAAAATACGTTCCAGTACCCCACTAGAGGGGTGACCTTCTTCATCTACCTCTTTCCCACTTCTTGAAGGTACCTTGACGTGCCTGAGGCAACATGTCACTACTTAACTAAATACATAAGTAAGTAAATAATGAATAGTAGTGCAAATTTAACTTTCCAAGAGGTTTTGCGGAGTATAGTTTGGTATTGGGATTCTAAGTGTGATGCATCTGAGTCATTTCAGGGAATAGATCATTTTGGCAGGCAAGTGATCCTTTTATAGCAAAAAGTAACAAGGACTGTGTTATACTGCTGCTGCGCAAAGCCAATAGGTTTCGCCTATGCGAATTCTATTGCGTTTGTAAATGTTTTTTTACATGTTGTATATGCTGTGTAACATGTAATACAAAAAATGCTAGGATAATGCTGGCCGCATCGTAGGGTTTTAAATATTTTTTAGTATTTACAACAGATTTTGCAAGCGCTGTACAGGAGAAACCTAAAAAGTGATGTTCTATACTTTTCTATTAAAAAAGGGGAGCAGCAGAATGCAACAGTTTTAAAGCATATTTTGTTTCTGAATGCTTCTTTGAGAGATATCTTGCTAATCACTTTAACGTCTCCCTGTTAAGGGAAGCAGGACGCCCATTGTGTGCCGCTGAACTTTGTTCCTCTTTGCAAGTGATGGCAAACAAGTGCACAAGAAAATGCAAAATTGTGCAAAATACTTTTTACAGTTTTTTTTCTCGCTTAGACCGAATTCTGTGGAGAGTGTTACTGTCTGAAACCTTCAACTTATTTGTGACTATGCTAAAGCCGAGAGGGAACACTTTAACAGTCTAAAATACAGCCATTTTTATCTGATCACACACTTTTTGAAACAACACAAATCAATATTTACAAGTGCACAAGCCATCTGAAGCATAAACGCACCTCCTCAGGTGCATACACTGCAAATGTGAAGCAACACTTACAGCTGCACCTGCTATTTGATAGCCCCTGCTGCTCACCGCCACCCCACAACCAGTCAAGCAACCCGTCCAGCACAAGAAAGAAAATGTGTTCCAAGCGATGAAAAAAATAACCACAAACTACTATCAACATTTCCCATCACATGCCAGATTTTCCATGAAAACACCCGGTCAGTCTAGGCAAACCTCAGAAATGAAGCAAATGTCTTCGACTGAAGCAGTGACCACTTCCATGAGGTATCCATAACGGATTTGTATAAAGATAAATTATCAAGACTACCCCCATCTGTTGCAACGCTTAATAACTGAGAGCAAAAACAGCACCCGCCAACTGGCAGCCAAGTCTAAAAAAAAAAAGTCAACCATCAGTACCAAAAAGCGGGGGCTGGTAGAAGTCACATGGTCATTAAATGGACCATGTGATTGGTTGCTGAGTCTTGGGAAGTTAGTTGTTCTGGGTGAACTACTAATGTCTCTCAAAACCCAGTGGAAGTGTGTGAGCCAGGCCAGCCATGACGACGATGGGGGGGTAACTAGGATTAGATAGCCAGGGGGCTGCTCCCCTGCGCTGATTCCCAAGCAGCTTCTACGTGTGTACACACATAATGCTGCTTTATTACAATCAGATTGGCAACTCTTGCAAAAATATTGACGCCTACAAACTCTATCATTTTCACTCGCATGCCCACAAAATATGACAGCGCATACTGGGCATTTGACTAAATGCCAGCCCTCAGCAATCCCAAATCTCTAGCATGGGATGCTTTTGTTCTGGCAGGTTAACTGCATTACTTGGCGTAACAATGCACGTGAAATGAATGAAGGATTTATTATAACACCAACGCTCTTAATGAAGGACTACATTCAGAAGAGCTCCAATGCCACGATACAAGAAGGCGACATTCGGAAGGAGAATGTGCATGTCAGCCTGTGCTCATGTAAATAAGCAAAGTGATGGATAAATGGCTGGATGGAGGAGATGTAATCATTTCATGCCCAAATCAGAATGAGCAGCAGTCTCCCCTCGGCTATCTTACTTAAACGAGCAGGGAGAGGAGGCGGCGGCGGGTGTGCTCGATGCCCCCCCCCAATCTAGAGACCACGAGAGAACTGCGAGGTGCCCCTCCCCACTTTAACTCTTCCCCCCCCAGCTTAATGCTGGACCCAAGCATGAGGCCTGGGGGGTCAGGTACCGCTGTGGCAGCAGATAATATGCCTAGGCCTCCATGCTGGCCAATGCCACTACCTCGGTATAATCCGAGGACATGTTAAAATGTAAAGTGTTCTCTAATAGAAAAAATGTCATTGATTAAACTTCTTTGGACAAGCGCGCACACGTGGAGAAAACGTTCACAAATCAGTTGCTCCATGTGCTATTAAATGAACATGTTAGTTTTCTAAAAAACATAATACATGTTTTCTTACCGATTATTACAGTCCAGGACAGGGTTGGATTGGGATAAAAAATCGGCCTGGGCACACCAAAAAAAAGTGGCCCACATTTGCGTATTGCCTTTCCGCAAAACACTGCGTTGGCGAAGTTATATGAAAAGAAAGGGGGTGGGGGGCATGTTTTATTAACTTCACTTAGATAAAAAAAAATGCCCAGATTAGTTCACACTGCTGAGCCACACATGAATGTGAGACCATTTCTGCTCAGGCCCCCTACCCCCGCTAAATCCGCATACAATAATGGGCCGGCCCAGCGAGAGAAAGAGAGTGATACCTCCGCCCATCTGCCTCTAGAAAGGCCACTCAGGCACCCACTGGGCCGCTGGCGGCATCCTAACAGCACAGACAGCCCCAAAAAGCAGCCCACAGCTAGAACTCGGCTACTGGCCCTTCGGCCATTTCCCGAGTGCCCTCGTTACTAATCCGACCCTGGTCCAGGAGTCCAAAGAGCTGCCCTCTGGTTGCTTGCTCTACGGGGTAAGGGGACGAAGAGGGGTATCGCCCATGTACTCTTGGTTACTGGGTACATGAGGGTCTCACGGAGCGCATGAGAGCTGCTGAAGCACCTGGTCCAGGCCCCCCTCATACACACTTCGAACAGCAACGGAAGGGAGGAGGCTGGGGAATCAGGGAAAGCAGCAATGGAAGCATTCTTGAATTGCATGCAGCCTGGGGGAGATTAGGTGAAGGTAAACAGCAAACGCTGTTTGAACCCCTTGGCAACTCAGATGGGACTGAAATCCTAAAAATACTGCAGTAAGTTAGCATGCCATGACAAAATCTTTTCTGTGTGGCACTTTTAGTCCCCGAAATTGGAGTCCACTGCTATTTTCTATCTTTCTCCTGCATCCATTGGGAGCGGCTCATGTACTGGATCTTTTCATACAGTGCCCAAATGTTTTAAAATGTATGAAATTGACAAACAGAAAAGAATAGATATTTTTTGCTATAGATCAGACGGTGAAAACCTGGAGTTCTTGAAACAACTGACGATAATTTAAAATGATGGACACATTCTTAGTGCAAGTTTGTTGGCACACACCTATGTTAAAAGCTTGTGTTTCCCCAAGAAAGGTATGACTACGTTTATGTAGTCCTTTTTGTGGATTCTAGTAAGCTTATTATTGGCCATCTACCTTTTACTTCAAACCTTTGTCTGTGTTTCTGGAGAAAAAAGAACACAGAAAAAAACGAATAACCAAAAAACTGTGGCATATTTGATTAACCGGCCGGTATAAGACGACAACTGTGCAAAAAAATCTGACCATGGCGATCCTATCAGATTCACAGAATTGAAGGGAGGATTTCAGAAAGTGGAGGGGCATGGAGTAAGAGAGAAACTGGGCATATTAGCAAACATTGCGAGAAGGCCCAAATAATACTGAGCAACTTAAAGACACCTGAGTGAGCCTCCTATGTTGCGGGGAGGTGTAAACGTCAGAATCGGTTCGGGCAGTGCTGAGCCGACTGGAAACATATTCTAAGAAATGTTCCCCTCTGTGACTTTTATTGAGTGCCTGCGTGAAGCATGGAGGTTCATTGTGGCACAGCTGACGTACATTCCTGTATATGGCTTATATGTTTACCAGAATGTAAGAAAACCAAAACGGACTGGATGAGTACTCGCACCTAGCATGGATGCCTAGTTTGTCACCTCTTCCAAGTTTACTTTTAAGGTCAGATCTTTTCTGTATAATTTCACAGCCGAGTTTCTCATTGAACCTCTTTGTGTTATCCAAGTTCTCCTCATGCTCATTGTCGCAGGTTTGTCGAAGAGGCACTGACGGCAGCTTCTCATGCACTCAACAGTAGAGTGGACCTGAAGATCTGCTGCAGAATCTGGGGTATCTGCTTGGTGTACATGGCAACAAACGACCTACTAGTAGTGTCCTCTGAAGCCTAGGGGCCAAAGAGGAAGAAACAGAAAGCATCATTAGCATTGCGCGATGGCTCACGCTGCACTGGTCCACTAGAACCAGTATAAAAATAAAACAAGGACGGCGTGGGAGGTACAGGGAGTGGTAGAGAGGGCTGGCAAAAGTGTGCACTCTGATCGAGTGCGATACTAAAAATAAACAAGAAACCATGCTTTCATGGTGTGTGCCTGTCAGTATAAGCTGTGGGGTCCGAGTCGGGGAAGGAGAGGACAGGCAGGGGTGCTAACACTCTTGCTCAGAAAGAGGTTCGACACGGATGAAAAGGACTATTTTGGCCGTGTGATACTGATAAGAACACACCAAGAAGAGAGGATGTAGCCTTACGGCTCGAGCGGTCGACCTCGAATCTAGGGAACCGGGTCGAGTCTCGGCAACGACGCTCAACATCCTTTGATTCTGGGCAAATCACTTAATCCCCCCGTGCCTAACAAAAATGAATGTGTTCGTCTGTAATGAAACTGGTGCTCATGTAAAGTGCTCTGATACCTGATATCTTCGGGTCTAGTTCGCGCTATATAAAACTCTTAAAAAAAAAAAAAAAACAACAGCAAATGGCATGCTACAACCAATAGAAATGAAGGAAAAGTGGAAAGCACACCAACCAATGAAAAGCAAGGACTGGATGTAAGCCCATTTTAAGATTTATATTAAATGCAATAGATTTCACAAGCACAGAGCAAGTGCTGTGCAGGTGAAATCTAAAAACAGGCAATGCGAAAGGTAAACCACAATGTTCCCAACAATGTAGTCTAAGGTTTCAAAATTGTTGTGGGTTTAAAAAAATACTCTAGTACACATTAATGTGTGGTCTGCTTGCATGACATAATCACATCCACCACTCTTCCACCAGCATGCAGAAATCACTAAAGAACTGCTTTAACATTGAAGCAAACACTATTTTTTTCTTTTCTTTTAATGAGCTCATTTGGTAAATTATGTCGCGATATGTCTCAAAACCCAAGCACACATCATAAAACAAAGGAACATTTTAGAATGCCTATGGTTGCAAATGTGTGCTGCCAGTTTAGTCCCCCAGGATTTTTCACATTTGAATACCTGGTTTTTGCACTTTTATGGCAAGTGGGTCTCACTACCCGAGTCCCACTCATGGTAAAATCATGGTGTGCTTAACTACTAGTGTCCACTTTTTAGTGTAAAGCCGATGCTGAGCAGCTTGACTAAGAGGCTCTGGAGTGGTTACATGTGAGCACACATGTGTGGGCTGCTCGTGAGTACTGTCTTGTGCAGCCCAGTATCTGCTCACAGGTAGCCTTTGGCAGATGAAGCTCTTCAGGATTGGTACTGTCTTTGGCAATGCCTTATAACGTGAGTGGGCATTCATAGCGTAGATCTGTAGTGCTTACTGAATGTCTGTGGTGCTTACCCTGTATTGCATACTGTAGGTTAAATCTGTATTAGGGTACATTTTCACCCCACTTAGGCCTACAGGGTCCAATGAAATTCTAATATAGAGGTAAACATGCACCCCGGGTGTAGATTTACAGTCCGTAACATATTTACACTACTTATGACACTTTAAGAATTGCTATAATCCCCTAATCGGACTCCATGTCTTTGTCACCCCTACTGGGAAAAGTTATTTACTCTCCTCCCCAGGAGGAGGATCCAAGGCCTAACCCACACAGTAGCGCAATTAACAGTACTTGACCCAGTTCCTGTGAAAAGAAGGGGTGGGGAGAAAATCTGCATCTGTTAATTAGTTTGTCACTCTGCATCTGGGTTAGACCAGCCCAGGCTCACTGGAATAAAGGAGGAGGGTCAGAGCTCTGGAGCCAACACAGGAGGGACTTGCCTTAGACGTTTTGTTGCGAAGGGATCATGCAGCAGTGTTAAATAGGTGCAAGGCTGAGGCTCTCGGGGAAGCTCTTTTCACAGAGAACTTGAAGTCACCATATTAGTTTGTCCCATATTGCTGTGCAGGAGGGTTTTGACAGAAGTGTGGTGATGACATGGCACTCTAGGATTTGCCAGTGATGCCTGGCTTCTAGAACTTTCCTGGTCAATTTAAAAACACCTGCACCACAGAAAGACAGATGAGAAGACACTGTGCTGGGAACAGTGGCGGCCAAAGGAGAAGTCACCTGATGCCCCTGAAAGTATGGACTTTGGGACTTGGACTCCAGCTGACCATTAGGAGTAGGATGGATATCTCCAAGGTCAGTGGCATTGGTTCCCTGATGCACTTGATGAACTATTGGACCTGCCGGGGGACCCTGGAGGGTTTTCCTGGGACTTCTATGGACTGGCCCTTGATTCTGCTGATACACAGATGTCCTTCAAGAAGCCAGGAGGCTCAGGGACTGGGGAGTGCGGCAGGGAAGATGTTCTGGTGGCTAGCTGTGGCGGGGATGTGAAAGATCCCTCCCCTGCCTCCCATCAAGCAGGAGAGAGTTCCAGGAGCCCAGGCAGATTACAGATCTAGCGCAGGGAGCAGTAAGAATCCAGCTCCAAACCAAAAGTGCCCTTAGGAGGACTCATGTAAAGTTTCCTAATCGGTAGGCCTGGTCACCACAAGCAAAATTGCCAGTCGGCCCCTACATAGCCCAAGGTGTAGCCTGGTCCCCTGGGTTGACCAGGCAGAGAATAAAGCTTGTGGTGCTTCACAGCAATGGAGGAAGATTCCCTTGGGGAGATCCAAGCCCCCAGGGGTCAGCACAAACCATTCCTTTATCTTTAATGGGGAAGAGACATGCGTGGAGCCCCTTCCACAAGGACAGTTTTTCCCCCGGTAGTCCCTATCGTCTGGTACTGAGGAAGCTGCTAACCGGGGGCATTCCCACCCCTGTGCGCTTGTTTGGGAGGCGCCACATACTCTCTTCTCCCTGCATATGCTCCTTGCAGGCATGGGAAGTGCACTGCTCCTGTCTGTGGCCCAGTAGCAAGAAAGAAGCTGGTCCTGGAAGGAGAAGCAGAACAAGTGATATGCTGGCTCCTGCATGCCGCACAGGGTGTTCAGCATGTGTGGGAAGTCGGCTGGGACCTTGGGGGCTTTGGGGCTCCACCTGCAGCTCCAGTGACACACACGGCAGTGGGTGCCCAGAATGGGACTTGGTCGCCCAGAAATGCATGCAAAAAGGACCGCAGCGCGAAGCTGCTTTCCAAGAAACAAACTCATCTAGTATTCGAGCCTGATGCTAAGCAATCACCCCAGAATCCTCAGAAGTGCTTCAAAATCTGCATATCCATGTTTTTGAGGTGTCCCAGGAAGGTCAAGGACACCACCAACGGCTTTCAGGGATGTGGTGGTGCTGCTAGGAGCATGGCAGTTCCCACAAATCCATCCTCCCCCCACAATTTTTGGTGATGTCACCGTATGTCTGTCAGGTTATGGGATATATGACCCCGGTTTGACTTATTTTCGAACACTCTTTAGAGCTGAAGCTTCTGCTCTTGGACTAAAGGTTGTAAAAAGGCAATTGCAGACTTATTACTTGTGAAGGACTCACATGCGTCACAACTAATACCCTAATTTCTTACACTATATGTTGGTGATTTCTAGTGATGCAGGACTGCGTAAGCAGAACTATTTTCTCTTCATGGAGGGTTTTGAGTCACTCAGCTACCACTGTTTGTATTTTATCATTTACTGCCATATGGAGGTCCTTCCCATCATTGTTTTGTGTACGATGTCCTGAACTGGCTGTAGTTTAATTTTGGGAGTGAGAATGTAGTCCACAGTACCCCAATATACATGTCAACAAACCAAAGTGGGTTAAATGCCTCATTGTAACGGCTTTGACCCTTTATTCAACTTCATATAGCAAGGTTGGATTTAACAATTTTCCAGAACCAATGGTACTGGGTATGCTGGATATCAGAAAGTGGGTTACTTTTTTTTATTTTCCATTTCAAAATATTTGAGAGATTTTCTTAGAACATAGAGTGGTGTATGTCACCTCAGAGAATTGTGGTTTATACAGAAGTAGTACTTGTAGCATCCAAGGTATCAATCGTACATCAATACAGGAAATACCATCAAATAAGTATTAAAGTGCACAGATCAAACAATATAATCGTATAGTAAGAACATAATTATATAGGTAAGTATGCTGAAATATTGTTTTGGTCATGTAATTCAAGATCATATGCGGATTCACTCCTTATTGAACAAACGTAGAGAAAAAAAACCCAGAAAGGAGAGGCAATGGATAGAAAGAAAAAGAAGAAAGATCCCAATTCACTTGAGACCACCAATGGCGCTATTTATGCATCTAAGATGAATATGAGCGTGGTGTGAACTGTACAAGGTGTACACAAGAACATGCCACAGCACTTCCTTCCTCGCTCTGGTTACTGACCTAGTTTGGAGGCCGACCCAACGCATTGTGGGTACCCTTTTTTCATTAATGCGGCCCGGGCTTGCCAGAAGCTACCCTGGTTACATGTAGTGTAATGAAAATCAGGCAGTTAGGAGAAGAGAAAATGCCGTCTAAAAAAGTAATAAGGACAATGCAATAGCTAATATTCTTTTCTGTGGGAGCCGTTTGTTCTGTGCAACAGATCTGGCATTCGAAGTGGAATTTTGAAATCAATATTTTACTGCGTTTGTTTTATGTTAAAAATTAGTAGTTATCGTGCATGGAGTGTTGCTCTCGGGCCCCAGTGAATTCTTGGCATCCTTAAGGGCAACATCTCTGCTGACAGCAGCAGGATCTCTTTATTTAATGAATGATTTACCCCTGCTCGGCATATAGGTCCAGTTCATCAGTGATGTAAGAATGAATAGTTCTCTCTTCTCTGGGTACTAAAAAAAAGACTTTTAAGAATACTCATATAACTGAGAGAATATTGTTTTACTGAAGTTTTGGGGTGAACTGTTTGAATTTAACACAGATCATGAATGCTTGCGTATGCCATATTTGTATTTAGCTTTTTTAATGTTTTTTTTTTTGTCCCTTCAGGTTGACTGTTCAAACTGTGACTCTGAACTCCTTTCCTTGATGCTGGATGCCAAGCTAACAGTGAAGTGTGTCTCCACTACCTTTTATCCTCACCTTATTGATCACCTGTTGGCTAAGCAGAGCGAGGGCCTTTGGGACGTCGAAGAGATAGCTCAGCAGCTGCATGCCACGGGCTGCATTGCGGAGGCAGGTTCTCTCATGATGTCCTACAGAGGGACGCATCCAGCACTGAGAACCTTCAGCGCTGCCCTCTCAACAATTAAACAATGGCTCTGAGAAGACGGACTCCGATTTTAGATTTAGAATTTAAAACAGGTGCCTAAATTATGCATTATGTTTAATATTGAATGATGTTCATGTGCTAGTTTAATATTTTACTAAGGTCCCTCCATATGTGTAACAAAAATGTTGCAGATGTTCCATTTTCTGTTTTGAGTTCCTAATCATAATGGTAAAGTGTTGTAATAAAGTACCATGGATATTACAGAATGGTGCATCAGTTCTGCTGATTGTCTCCCAAGCCTTGCAGTACATATGTACTAATCAGTCCTATATGTGCAAGTGTAATAATATGAATGTACCAAATAAAACCTTTTGAAAACATTTATATGGTGTTTCTGAACTTTGTTTTCGATTCTTGTTTTTTTCTAAAAGGTTTTCAATGTTTTCACTTCCTTCTTAAAACATCCTAGAAGCGATTCAGTTGTTCCAGGCTTGTTGAAACCCACACTATATATGCAATAAAATAATAATTAATATGCTACTGTTAAGTTGTAAATGATAGCCACGGACCACGTCAGATAGAGAATGTGAAATCCTTTAAAAATAATTAATTTGGGAAAAAATAACGTGAAATCATTTTACGAAGTCCAAGTGAAACCGAAACCCCATCCACAACAGGGAGTGGTGCAGATCATATCTACGTTGTCTCACTGGCTGACTCCCTTACAATTCCATTACCTACGTTCTAGTGATGTGTTGGTTACAGATCAACATATCATCACATGGTTACAGAACACTTTGGTCACAGCAGGTTACCGTAACCTACAATATAGAATGGCACATCACCTCCCTCACTTTACATAATAAAATAAGATGAAACAAAAACAAAACTATAAACAAGAAATATGATCATATGAAATCAACATGAACTCCGCTCTAAACAAGAAGTAACACAACATCATTAGGGTCATGCATAATCCAGTAATCGTACAAGTCGTCTCCTCTCACGTTGTGGTCTGATCGTTTGATCTCCTGACAAATCTCTATCCAAGAAAGTCGAACCTTCACCTTCACCTTCTACAGGACAATATTTCGCCACTCTGTTGAGGGTCGAGATTTTATGATCATCAGTCTTTATTGCATTTTAAACAATTTTATCACCCTAAAGGGTTGACTAAACTTAGAAATGTTCCCATCCTTTCTTGGAAATTTGATTTTTATCCAATCCCTCACCCGCACCACAGTTTCCTTGACGCTTTCCATTTGTCATACAGTTCTTTCCCTCTCATTTTGTTTTTCCTCTCTTTCGCTCCATCCCTCTACTTTTCCAACATGGTAGAATGCTGTGTCAGACAGTATTCCCTTACTTTCTTCCTCATACCATCTTCCCAATTCGTTCCACACATCAAAGATTGTTGCAAACTTTCTTTCAAAACTTTAATAAAGCGTTCCACAACGCCATTTGTTTCAGGGTAATAAAGTGCTGCTTTCTTGTGTATAACCCCTGTCATCTTTATAAATTCCTCAACTACCTCTGAGGTTAGCTGAACTCTATTATCTGTAAGAATGGTGGATGGAAAACGTTCTCTTTCGAACAATTCTATCCAAAAATAAATCACATTTTTGGATTCTATTGAATTTACCATCTTAACTTCCGGCCAGAGTGAGGACATATCAATGCACATCAGAACATACTTATCACACTTTTTCACTCTAACAGGCCCAAGAATGTCCAATGCGATATCTACCCATGGACCTGATGCTTGCTCCCTTGATACCATGGGTTGCATTCTGCACTTCAATACTTTGTCACTCTGCATATACTCAACACAATTCCTCACTTCTCCCTCAACCATCAAGTCTGTTTCCGACCACCAGTAGCCCTCTAACTCTCTCCTTAGTTTTTGATATGCCAATATGGCTGGCATGGGCACAATCTATCAATTGTTTCCTTCGCTTTTGTGGTAGTACCAATTAACTTAACCTCTTGACAATAGCCCCTCTGCAACAGTCAATTCATTTCTTACTTGCCAAAATCCTAAAACTTAATCATCACACCTGTTTTTACCAACCCAGCCACCTAATACAATCTTAACAATTTTTGTGAACACTCATCTTCCTGGAGCTTTTTCTTCCACTCATCTTCCTGTACCACGCCTTCTGTAATCAAGCAGACATTCACTTCCTCATCAAACTCCTCCCCTCCAAAATACTCATCACACAAGAGATTATCAACTTCAGGTTCAGGACACAACCTTGAGAAGCAGTCTGTTTGTAAATTGCTCATGTCAGGAACATAGACAGTTCAAACTCAAATTCCTAAAGCACAATAAACCATTTGAAAATACGATTAGAAATCAGGTCTATTCCATTCTTTGAGAAAACCTCTTTGAGGGGTTTTTGATCTGTTTTGACTTCAAATTTGCTCCCCTAAAGAAAAGTTTTCAGTTTCCTTAAATGCTCAAAATTCCTCTAGAGCCTCCTTCTCGATAACAAAATAGTTGGTTCCAGCTCCCCTCAGAGCACGCAATATGAACAAAATGCTTCTACACACACCTCCTGATCTTTGCTTGAGGACAGCCCCTAACCCTTTGGAACTGGCATCAGTCATGACAATGGTTTCACCTTTGGTGTTGAAACTCCCAAGGTCTGAGGCATTCTCTAAGCTGAATTTCTCATCATCAAATTATTTTTCACACATATCACGCCATACATATTCCTTGCCTTTCTTCAGTAACAACGTCATGAACTCCGTACTTTCTACAAACTAGGGAACACATTTATTATAGAACTCTGCCATGCTTAGAAACTTTACCAATTCTTCTTTACATTTGGGAGACGGTAAGTTCTTAATGGCATTCACCAAACCACTTTTGGGCCGAATACCAGACCCTGTAATTAAATGCCCTAAATACTCTATATGTGGAACACTGAATTTGCATTTCTCCTGTTTTAGTGTTAACCCCCCCCTTCTTCAGTTTCTTCAACATCTCAGGCAATCTTCCATTATATTCACCTATATTTGACCCATCCACCAGCACATCATCTTGATACAATCTCACCCCCTATACTCCTTTTAATAACCTTTCCATAGCTCTCTGAAAAACGGAGGCGACATATCAGCCCAAATGACATACTTAAAAAATGTATGAGATCCCAAGGGAGTGGCAAAAGTTGTTCATTCTTATGAAGATATATCCAGTTTTACTTGATAATTTTAAGAGCTGACGTCTAGGGACAAAAAATGGCAGCAATGAGAGAACTTAACATTTCTAGATATTGGGCAGTGGATAGTTGTCCACCACCACAGAGTTTTTGAGTTCTCTCAAGTCCACACATAATCTAGCCTCACCGTTAGCTTTTTGTGCCATCACAACTGGTGCAAACCATTCAGAGGCTTCTACTTCCTGGATAATGCCATTGTCAATCAGCTTTTTCAATTCCTTCTTCATGCTTTCCTTGACAGACAAAGGTATATTCCTGACTTTTGCAATTTTTGGTTGAGCATTAGCTTTGAGCTTAATCATATGCACATAGTTCTTGAGACATTCTAAATATTTTTTTAAAACATCAGGAAACTCGTTCAGTAACCCATCACAGCAATCTGAAATAATCCTGACCATTGGCACATCCCTCACATCTGACTGCAGAATTCTCAATAGGATCAAGATATACAAAAGGTCTCGTTGAAGAAACCAGCTTATAAGGGATCTCTTTTAACAGATACATACATTTTCACTTGTATAATGAGATTTATGAATTCAATTGTTCCCCTAAAGTATCCTAATAATTTGATTGGTTCACCGCCCTATCCTCTAGGCCTGATATCTTGTTTCAAGAATTTTACTTTCCTGTTTAGTTTTTGTACGTAAATCATTTTTGGTATCAAAGTTATCTTAGCATCTGAGTCAAATTCTGACTGACTCACAGTTAACCTGTACAATCTCAAGAAGCCCTTCAGACGCATTTTCTTTAGTTTGTAGAACAACCACTTCTTCAACTACATCATCACCATCATTACAATATACTCTTACTTTTTTTAGACTGGATTTACAACATTTTGTGAAATGTCCCTTCCGTCCACAATTCTTATACACTGCTTTCCACCCTGGGCACTCTTTGTAGTTTGCCATGGGACCTAAATTGCCATTTTGATGGCACCTGCCAGAAAACCTCTTTGCAGTTTTGCTGTATGTACCCAATTTGTATTGTGTTGCTTTTCCCACAATTGACTTCTTTCGTACAAGCTTAACGGTTACCTCCTCACCTTTGACCTCATGAGACAAGTCATTGTGAATAATCTCAACACATGCCTTTGAATGTTCATGAGTCTTCGCTATAGTTAAGATTTTTTGCAGAGTGGGATTGTCTTTCTGCCACATGGTTTCTTTGGCCTTCTCCAACGTGCAACCCAACATAAATTGGTCTCTTAAACATTCCTCACTGGAACCACCAAAACCACACGTGGAAGCTAACCTACATAACTCAGTTATGTATTGCTCAACAGATTCCCCTTGACGCTGCATCCTCTTCACAAAGTGACAGCGCTCAAGAACTGTGCTCAATTTGGGAAGACAATTCAAGTCGAGCTTCTTTAGACATACTATGTATTCATTCAGATCTGCCACATCGCCATTTGACAAATCAGGAAGATGTTCAAACACGTCTTTCCCTTCTGGACCAAGACAGTGTAATAATAGCAATGTTTTTCTTTCAGCACTAAGAGAAGCACCAATCACCCTCGCGTAATGGGTGAAGACCTTCTTCTACTTAATCCACAGTATTGGTGGCTTACCTGGTGATGCGAAGAAAAATGATGGAGCAGTACGTTCTGCATGACTTCAAATGCACTTAATATCTGTAACTTGTAGGGAGGTGCAGGGACCAACACTACTGTCACACAGTAAAATGCAGAAGACTAGGAACCCTTATAAAAACAAAGAGGTTGACACAGAAACAGGTACTACTTTGTGCAAAGCAGCACATGAACACTGCCCAAGTGAGTGATAAAACATATTGACAGCAAAAATTGCCCACACAAAAGTTAAAATCGAACTTGCATGCAAGCTGCCATAGCAAGTGTCACCTTTACTGCTCCTCCGGCATGAGTGCTGTGACAGTACAACCGACAGAACACGTGGGGAGTCAGAGATAAACTGGCCGGCTTGAGAAGACTGGTCGTTCCACGTAGCTCACAGCTTATTGATGTGATGCACGCTCCTCAAGTTTAACAAAGACCAATGTGTGCAGATCACAGTGATACACGACGCCCTCGATGATGCATGTGAGTCACAAAGATGAAATGTGTGCGTATCACAGAGACATGTGATAGTCTTCAGTAGGGAGTGCTGGCATCTCAAACTAAGATGGCTCCTTTACATTGTATGTGGTGCGTCTGAACACGTCAGATGTTATACACTGTTACTTGGCGGGTGCGTTCGAGTGCTGTGGTCAGGATTGCACGAACGCTGAGGCCATAAAAGCACGTTTTGCCACTCAAGCTCTGCAGTCAGGGTTCCATGAGCGCTGGGGCCACCAGGGGACCACATGTCACCGCTTGAGCGCTGTGGACAGGGAAGCATGTGCTGCCGCTATAGCAGGCAACAGTCACTGCGGATAAAAGGTACTAATGGATATTACCTTAAAAGCAGTAACTGATAGAGACTTCTAGCTGCAGATTCCTTACCTTTGAATTTCTCAGGTGCCAGGCTGGATCCGGAAACTTTTGCTGAGCAATACCCCTTGCGCGCGATGTCGGGTGGCTCCATTCGGCTCCGCGTGAAGTCGTTGGCATGGGTAGCATCGGTTATGACGTCGTGGTGCCTATATAGGCGCCACCCAGGCACATGGACGTCAGTTTTTTTCTTTCCACGCCATCTAAGCGCCGATCCGGGAACAGCTATCCCTCTGGCGCTTTTTGGCAGATTTTTGCTTGACTTTTGTCGAAATTTTTGGAATCGACTTTGTGTGCGAAGGATGTCTTCCTCGAAGGATGTCTTCGAGGAAGACCGGTTTCAAACCATGCCGGACTTGTTCCCGCATGATGTCGGTTACCGATCGCCACCGCAAATGTCTCTGGCGTCTCGAGTGCGGCCACGATACGAAGTCGTGTTCGGACTGTCGGGCGATTGCTCCGAAGACCTTGAGGGAGCGAGCGATGAAGTTACTACTGGCCCGGCAGTCAACACCATCAAGTGCGACTCCGAGGAGGTCATGGTCCCGTTCGAAGAAGAGGAGGTTGCGGGACCGCTCCCGGAGCCCTAAGTCCTCTTCCTCTCATTCGAGGTCTTCGGGACACTTGGGGAAGAGGCACAAGAAGAAGAAGTCTAGGCGAACTTCGTCTTCACCTCAACTGGCGTCTGTCGTCGACTTCGCGCCTCTCCCCCCCCTTTCCGGGAGCCGAAGCAACTTCCGCTCAAATATAGGAATTTTATGAGGCCATGCGCCGCATATTTGAGCGGAACGACCCCACTGGAGAGCCTTCGGGCCCCACGGGGTCGGAAGAGGCCCCATTGGTTTCAATGCTGTTGGGGCCTCAGGGATCCGAACCCAGATCTGGTTCGACACCAGTCATGCCAACGCAACCTTCCCCTGTGTCGAACCCGAAGTCGGTGCCTGCGAAATCGCCGATACTTGTCGGTGGCGTAAGCCCCATCCTCATCCCAGACGACACAGAGCCGGAACGGCGTCGATCAACGCCAATTCCGACAGAACCCAGAGGTTCTATGTTGCCGCGTGAGCACTTTGAAGACGTGCTAGGCTCAGGAGAGGAATTGGAGGGGTCTGGGGACCCTCTTGAGAACCAGGATGTCTCTGAAGAGAATTTGAACTGGTATGGGGAACTTGGGGAGGCCAGTGGTCTGGATACTTCCCCAGATACTGGCATGCTCTCACCTCCTATGGTGGCTACGGAGGAGAGAGCGTCCTATGCCATGGTAGTAAAGAGGGGAGCGGCAGTCCTTGGACTGGAGCTGCCCTCCGTGCAAATCAGGACTAATCTCCTGACTGAGGTGCTTCAACCTGGGGCTTCCACTTCCGAACCCCTGTTGCCCTTTAGTGAGGCACTTACGGACGTCCTTCTAGGAACTTGGTCCAAACCTAGCACAGGGGCTCCTGTGAATAGGATAATTGCATGCCGCCATCTCCCAGCTCCGGGTGACCCAAAGTTCCTCAGCCAACATCCCACCCCAGAGAGTTTGGTGCTGCAGGCCTCTGCGTCCCAAGGGGCATTCTCTTCTGCCTCTCTGGATAGGGAATCCAAGAGGTTGGATTCACTTGGGAAGAAGATGTTTTCTTCCTCCAGCCTTGCATTGCAGTTGGTGAATACCGCATGCTTATTGGGCCGTTTCTCCCATTCCCTTTGGGAGACGGTTGCGCAAGTGCTGCCACAAGTCCCGGAGGAGGCCCGGGCTGTGCTCTCCCAAGCTGTTAAAGACGGGAGGGATGCAGCATAATTCACCATACGGTGTGGGTTAGATACAAGCAATTCGCTGGGCAGATCGATTTCATTAACGGTGGCCCTGAGACGCCTCTCCTGGCTTCATACCAATGGCTTCTCGGGCGATGTCCAAGCTAATTTGATAGACATGCCCTTCGATGGAACCTGCCTTTTTGGGGAAGAGGCAGCCTCGGCCCTGGTCAGGTTCAAGGACTCTCATGCTACGGCCAGATCCTTGGCCTTTCCTCCACTTGTTGTGGCCAGTCTTCCTTTCGCCCCTTTTGTGGCAACGGAAGGGGTTTCCAGCCACGTCAGATCTACCCCAGGCACCGTCCCGCACGGGCTGCCCAAGCCGGGGGCGTGGGCGCGGGGCATTCTGATCTCGGAATCGAGGCCAGAAGTCGTCTACCACACTGCCCGCGGCAGCCTCCAAACACTCCTAGGCTGATTCTGCGGGACGACACTACTCCAGTTGGTGGGAGAATTCGTCATCTCCCCCCACTGGAGATCCATAACATCGGGCAAGTGGGTCTTTCGGATCGTCCAGGAGAACTATTCTCTGCCTTTCCTTTCTTTTTTCTCCTACTATTCTGCCAAGTCAGGAACGGCTGACAGAGGATCATTTAGGGTTGCACCAAGAGGAAGTTACGGCTCTTTTGGCCAAGGGAGCTATAGAAAGGGTCCCAGTTTCAGAAGTAGGCAGTGACTGTTATTCCCGCTACTTTCTGATTTCGAAGAAGAACCAGGGGCTACGGCCCATTGTAGATCTTCGGACCGTCAATCTCTTCCTCAAAAAGGAGAAATTCAAAATGCTCACTCTGGCTCAGGTCTTGTCTGCCCTAGACCAGGAAGAATGGATGGTAGCGTTGGACCTGCAGGATGCGTATTTTCACATTCCCATCCTGACAGGCCCCAGGCGTTACCTGCGGGTTAAAGGTAGGCCACGAGCACTTTCAGTTTAACGTGCTCCCCTTCGGCCTTACCAGTGCCCCTCGGGTGTTCACCAAGGTGATGGCGGTGGTCGCAGCTCATCTGCGCAGGTTAGGGGTGTCAGTATTTCCCTACCTCGACGACTGGCTGTTGAAGGCGTCCTCGTCCCAGGCAGTCTCCCACCTTCAGACTACGGCGAACCTTCTGCATTCGCTGGGGTTCTCTATAAACGTGCCGAAGTCACACCTGACTCCTTCTCAGACGCTCCCTTTCATCGGAGCTGTTCTGGACACAGTGCAGTTTCGGGCATATCCTCCTGAGCAGCGAGTTCAGGATATTAAGGCTATGATTCCGATATTTCAGCCTCTATCCTGGATTTCGGTGAGTCTGACTCTGAGGTTGTTGGGCCTCATGGCCTCCTGCTTCCTGTTGGTAAGCACGCAAGGTGGTGTATGCGGGCTCTGCAGTGGGACTTGAAGTTCTAATGGGCACAGCATCGGGGAAATCTCACCGACATGGTTCAGATCTCGGAAGGAACTGCGAGAGATCTGCAGTGGTGGTTGACGAACCGCGATTGGGTCAGTGGCAGACACCTCTCCCTTCCCCAACCAGAACTCACAGTCGTGACAGATGCGTCACTTCTGGGATGGGGCGGCCATCTGGGAGAGGTGGAGATCAGGGTACACTGGTCTCCGGCAGAGTCGGGGCTCCACATACATTTATTGGAGCTCCGAGCGATTCGGTTGGCTTTGAAAGCATTTCTTCCCTCTGTCAAGGGGAAGTTAGTGCAGGTGTTCACTGACAACACCACCGCCATGTGGTACTGCAACAAACAGGGCGGAGTGGGGTCGTTCTCCCTTTGTCGAGAGGCCCTTCGTCTCTGGACGTGGCTGGAACAGCAGGGCAAAACCCTGTTGGTTCAACACCTGGCAGGTTCTCTGAACGCCAGGGTGGACAAACTCAGCCGTCGATGCCTAGTGGATCACGAGTGGCGTCTCCAGTCGGACGTGGCACAAGGTCTCTTTCAGCAGTGGGGAGAACCTTGGTTAGATTTGTTCACCTCCGAAGAGAACGTGCAGTGTCAGCGGTACTGCACGCTGGAGTTTCCAAGGGGGCTATCGCTCGGCGACTCCTTTCGTCGCGAGTGGAGCACAGGCCTGTAGTACGCCTTTCCGCCCATACCACTCCTGCCCAGGGTTCTGAAGAAGTTCAGGAGCAACCAGGCCCAAGTCATTCTTGTGTCTCCGGACTGGACGAGGATAGTCTGGTATCCAGAGCTTCTGAGAATGAGTATCGATCCTCCGATCAGGCTGTCCCTTCGGGAGGATCTTCTGTCGCAGCAGTAGGGGAGTGTTCTCCACCTGAACCTGTCAATTCTGCGTCTCCATGCGTGGGGATTGAGCGACGACAGTCGATAGCCTATGACCTTCCTCCTGAAGTCTGTAACGTCATTCTGGCAGCCAGGCGGCCCTCCACTAAGACAGTATACGCCTGCCGTTGGCAGAAATTTGTATTATACTGTACAGAAAGGTCTATTGATCCTCTTTCTGCTTTTCTTTCTACTGTCCTTTTATTCATTCTAACCCTTGCCCAGCAGGGCTCTGTCTTGGCAGCTCTCAAGGGTTACCTTTCTGCTCGGTCTGCTTTTTTGCAGCTGCCAGACCAGCCATAGATTTCTAAAAGGGCTGGCTCATTTGTTTCCACCCACGCCCTTTGTCATGCCGCAGTGGGACCTTAATTTGGTCCTCACTTACCTGATGTGTGCTCCCTTTAAACGTTTTCACAATTGTCCCCTCCGGCTGTTGACTATCAAAACAGCCTTCTTAGTGGTGATTACATTGGCCCGGAGGGTGAGTGAGTTGCCGGCGTTATCCAGCTTGCCTCCTTATCTTATGTCCTTTCCGGACAAGGTGGTGCTTTGCACCAGGGCATCCTTTTTACCAAAGGTTGTGACCCCATTCCATCTGGGTCAGTCCATCACTTTGCCCCCATTTCTTTGCTCCTCCGCATCCCTCTGAGGAAGAGGAGCGTCTCCACCGACTGGACCCAAAAAAAGCGTTGTCGTTCTACCTTGACCGCACAAAAGAGTTCCGGGAGGATGACCAACTCTTTGTGGGCTACGTGGGAGCAAAGAAGGGAAGGGCAGTGCAGAAAAGGACCATCTTTCGCTGGGTCGTTCTCTGCATCAAGATTTGTTATGCCTTGGCAAAGAAGCAGCCCCCTGAGGGATTAAGAGCCCATTCCACCAGGGAAAGGCTGCGACTACGGCCTTGGCTCGGGGTGTCCCAGTCCAAGACATCTGTCAGGCAGCGACGTGGGCATCTTTGCACACGTTCGCAAAACATTATTGCCTTGATGGGCAAGTACGCAGGGACGGACATTTTGCCTGTTCAGTCCTGCAAGACTTTTTATTTTAGTCTAGGATGTGAGTCCGCAATCCACCGCCAGGATGGCATGGCTCGGGTATCTAATTCAAAGGTAAGGAATCTGCAGCTAGAAGTCTCTATCAGATGAAAAAGTTACTTGCCTTCAGTTACGCATTATCTGGTAGAGACTATCTGCAGATTCTTTACAGCCCCACCCATGCCTCCCCGCTTTGCGGACTGATATTGTAGGGCTAGGGTTGTTCCCCTTTTCTGGGCCCTAGTTTTGCACACAACTACGTCAGTTGCTTTGTGGCTCTGCGCTTCTGGCGTGGAAAAAAAGTACTGGCATCCACGCGCCTGGGTAGCGTCTTTATAGGCACTGCGACGTCATAACCGATGCTGCCGACGACGACACGCGGAGCCGAATGGAGCCACCTGACGTCATGCGCAAGGGGTATTTCTCAGCAAAAGTTTCCGAATCCAGCCTGACGCCTGGGAAATTCAAAGGTAAGGAATCTGCAGCTAGATAGAGTCTCTACCAGATAATGCGTTACTGAAGGTAAGTAACTAGTTCTTCTCGCCCCATCTGGCTCACAGTTCTTCTGATGTGTTCTTTTTCTGATTGGGTTGAGTGAAGCACCTCCTCGTTATCAATGTGTTGGAGTCTCCCTCTTTATTTCTTTCACTGTTCTTGCCGATGTAGTTGCCGACATGTCTCTCAGTTCTCTCTGAATCTTGAATAGTAACTCATCGCCAATGTTAAGTTATAAATATTAGCCATAGACCACGCCACATCAAGAAAGTGAAATCCTTTTATTAAGTCCAAGTGAAACAGAGACCCCTTCCACCACAGGGAGTGCCGCAGCTCAGATTACATGGTCTCACTAACTGACTCCATTACAATTCCATCCACTACATTCTAGTGATGATGTGTTGGTTACAGATCAACACATCGACACATGGTTACAGAACACTTAGGTCCCAGCAGGTTACCCTATTCAATTATACAGAATAGCACAGCTACCCTAGTGATAAAAGTATACACTTTGAAAAGCTTCAAACACGAACCATTCTAAGCAACACCAGAAATACTGTGCAACCCAGAACAACAGCATTGACTTCACCAGATGTGATTCCCAAGAACATACAAGCATCTCCCTTTACCATCTCAAAATCAAGCTTAACTGTCTTTCAGGTGTTGACCCTTACACAAGTTTTAGAATCACATGCAAAAAATAAAGTATCATATGCTCTGTGATATCACTGCTTGCCAGCATGGCTCACCAGCTCTTCTCCGCTGTAGAACCCAGTATCACAGATGTCTCAGGGCTTTTACCCTACATAGATTGGTCTCCAGATATCTTAACCACACACTGATCAGTCTATATAAAAAGTCAACTTCTAAGACCAAGTACTTTTCCAATCTGGTTTCTAAGCAAACCAATAAAATATTTTGTGACAAAGCATCTTCAGGATCGCTTTGAATCCAACAACATCCTCTGTGATTTGTAGTCCGTTTTCATACCAGCTGGAGACAAAGAATTCCTATTGATAAACATCCTAGATTACCGCCCCGCTGCTTTGGATGTTACCCACCTATCTGGATGATACCGACCTATTTTCCCCTCAGCCTTCCAGAACTTTTCACCGCCTTTGGTGCAAAAAAGATCCTTCAGCAGTGGAGTGGATAAAACCTTCTTTGTGAACTAAAGCCATTCAAATCTCAATCAGTACTTTCCAGTCCTGCAGCAGAATGGTCTTTTGTAGGGTCACACTTAATCCACACTTTATTCTCTTACTCTATGGGGACATGTTTCCATAGACTCACATCATCACGTTCCACAACATCCAGTTTCATAGGGTACGTGAGAGCTGATGTGTGACCCAACTTAACACTTGCAACTGTCTAAGACAGATACCATTGCGTGAATGGCAGATGCAATGGTCCTATTCAGTTCCCCCAGGCCCACCCATAAGAACTGCCCCTAAGGCTGGGGCAGCACCCAAGCAAAATAAAACGTGGATTTGATGCCAGGTTGTCATTTTTTTCCAAGGTGAATTAAATTATTGACTGTCTAATCTTCCACACTGACATGCTGAGGAAAAGGTCTCTCACCACTCCAAACAAACCGAAGAAGAGAACAAACCACAACCTTAATCCTCTTGTAGATTTGTAGGAAGCTGGCTCTTTATGTACTATACCAAAGTAAGGTATAGTGTGCACAGAGTCCAGTGAATCCCCAGAGGCTTACAGAGGCTTAAGTAGATAATACTAAAAGCTCTATTTGTTGTAGTGTGGTCGAACAGTTAGGCTTATCATAGGGTAGTGTTAAGCATTTATTGTACACACTCAGGCAAGAAATGATTGCACACGTTCAAAGACTGAATCCAGACCAATTGTTTTATATAAAAAGTTATTTAGTTATTTTATTTCTAGAACCAAGCAGTACTCAGTTGCAGGTAAGTAACAGTCTTTAAAGTAACAATACTTTTCAAATGCAGTAAGAATTGTTTTGCAAGGCAGTAAACAATGCTTTACAGTAATAGAAATACTTTAGAGATATCGGTTCGGAACAGTTGAACTTTGCAACGGAAATTGATAGACTTTTATATGCAATAGGATAAAAAAATGCAATGCAATCCTATGTGAGGAAAACAAGGTTATGCATTAATAGGTAAGTACAGGACTTACTCTTCCATTCTTTGAGGGTTTAGACCAACACTGGGTAGGGGTCAGTGTAAGTTAGGTACTGGGCCAGCTGCACTGGGGCGTCCGGGTGCAGAGGTCACTGAGCCCAGTGTTAGTCATTGGAGACTGGGGGCAATAAAAGAGGCGTAGGGTTCAGTATCTATGCCACGGCGGTCGATACCGGCAATGATATTTACCCTCTCAGTCAGTGGAGAGCAATGAGGTTGTATGGGATTCAGTAGACCGCCAACACCATTACAGTCACAGTTGTTGTCCGCAAGTTACTGTGGATCAGATGGAGGCACCGCCAACCCAGCAGCAGGGGTCACGGTTGTAGGGATGGAGATGCACGTGGGTGGATGAGTTCGCCATCGTCGGACCTTCACGGAGTGACAGAGGCAGTGCAAGAGGAGGCTGACAGGGCCACTTGCAGGAGGGCACGGGCTCTCAGGAACGAAGCTGTGCTCAGCTTGGGTCGTTGGGCCGAGAGGATCCCTCAAGGTCATGGAAGGTGTCCAGCTGCGATGCTTTCTTCTGACAGGGCAGAGTCGTGTCCACACAAGTGCTGGTCCTCTACTGCTGCGTCTTGGGGTTCTTTCACAGCAGTGAGTCATGTCGACACAAGTGTCGATCCTCAACTGCTACGGTTCCTGATTCGGGGGACGCCGTGGACTAGAGCCTCTAGCCCAAAGGGAGCTTTGTGGCGCTTGGGTGAATGCTGAAAGGTCTCCGGGGTTTCTTGGAGGCCTTGCAGGGTTTCTGGAAGGACAACAGGTCCAGTAGTCGAACCGGTTACAGGTGTCGGGGTTCTTGCAGAGTTCTGTCAGCAGCGGTTCAGTTCCTGGTCCAGCAGCAGTCCTCTTCCGTCTTCTTCTTTGGTCCGTCGAATCAGAGGATCAAGGTTCCGGGGTGCCCCTAAATACTGAATTTAGGGGTGTTACAGGTACTGGCAGATGGTAGCCAATAGGCTACTTGCCTTTAGGGTGACTACACTTTTAGAATGTGCCTGTCCCTTTAGGGTGGGGGCATCCCTCTAACCTGATTGGGTTGAATCCTTCCATTCAAGATGGAGGATTTCCTAAGGAGGGGGGTCACCTCGGTTCAAGGCACCTTAGGCGTGTTCCTGGTAGAGAGGAGACACACCTCTCCTGACTACTAATTTTCCCACTGACCTTGCCGCCAAAAGTGGGGCTTGGTCAAGGGGGCGGGCATCTCCACTACCTGGAGAGGCCCTGGCTAGCATGTCAAAGGGCAGGAAGCCTTTGAGGCTCACCGCCCTTAATGCTGTTCCTGCTTGGGGGTAGGTGTGAAGCCCCTCCACCCCAAGCAGCCTTTGTCCCTGACCCACGAGAGCACAAGGGCTCTCCCCTCAGGGCGTCAGAAACATGACTGTTAGGCAGGCTGGTGCAAACAAGTCAGCTGGACACGAGGGAGTTTGTCTTTTTTCAGGGGGCATCTTTAAGATGCCCTCGGAGTGCAATTTGTAATGAATGCAAAACTGGCACCAGTGTGGGTTTATTATGCTGAGGAGTTTGATACCAAACTCCTTAGCATTCAGTAAAACCATCATGGAGCTGTGGAGTTTGTAATGACAAGCTCCCAGCCCATGTACTCAATGTGGCTCCACTGCACTCACAATGTCTGTGAATGGCACAGACACTGTAGGGGCACATTGCTCATGCAGCTGTGTCCTCACCTGTGGTATAGTGCACCCTGCCTCAGGGCTGTGAGGCCTGTTAGGGGTGACTTACCTATGCCAAACGTAGTGGTTGGTGGGCATGGCACACTGGGATGTGTGCCATGCCGACTCTGAAGTTTTGTCTGCACCAAAACACACAGTCTGCAATGGCAGTGTGTATGTGTTTGGTGAGGAGCCTCTGTGGGTGGCACAATATATGCCCTTAGAGACCCTCTTTGGTCACAAGACCCTTGGTACCACTGGGACTTCTGTGGGAGCCAGAGGTGTGCCAATTGTGAAAACAAAGGTACAGTTTTGGGAAAGAACACAGTCACTGGGAACCTGATTGGCAGGGACCCAGTGCACACTCAAAGTGCATCAGATATCAGGCAAAAACTGGGGAGTAACCATGCAAAAAGATGCACTTTCCTACAAGATTGAACAGCTGAGGATTGATAATAGGACTTATGTAGTCGGCCTGAAACACAAGATGTTCATAGTCATATAATCCTTCATCTTCATTTATTCCTTACCCTGTCAACCCATGCCCCAGCCAAACGTATGCCCATATTACAGATGGCAAACAAATCCTTTATCTTCCAAACCATCATGTCTTTAGGTCTTAGGCAGCTCTACAGTTCTGTGATGCCTAAGCTCCCTTTTCAATCAACACACCTAAGCACACACAGGAAGTCCGTATAGTTCAGCACTATCAGAACAAGTAAAATGCAGTGAAAAGAAGAACTTTTTAGTCCAACGAATTATTGTTTCTTCAAGGATGATTTTATTCTTTTGCGTTTTCAGTATCTTGAACAGTGATGGGACAAATGGCAGCTGACACGTGTTTCGTCCATCGGACTTTTTCAAGGCTAAATGCTCAACGGTGGTTGTGAAGGGCAGTTTTGGAAGCCCAGTCCGACTCTAAATGAACCGGGGAGGTGAATTGGCTGGAGAGACAGGTACGTCTCGAAATGACCCATCAAAAGTTGTATGAACTTCACATCTACGCGAAAAGGTTACGTAGACCAAGATTCTGGTAGGCTGCAGTTGAGAGAGCAGGTACAATTCGTATGGAAGTAACCCGCAGTCCCGGGGCCACAACCAATAAAACAGGATAGAGGAGATAAGTACAACTCTCCCACGAACGACTCGGACAGGAATCACAACCTTAGGCTTATTAGTGCCACTCCTTTGTACTTCTCCCCGCTATCCGGTTTTACCATTTTTCAATAGCGTGTGTTTGGTCCACTGGTGTACAGCATGGTCCAAAGGAGCCCAAGAATAAAAACATAAGATTTGAATATAGGGAGAACACAATACAGGAGATACAGTGTGTGTTATTATATATATATATATATATATATATATATATATATCCCATAAGACAAAGAGTCGCTGAGTCTCCCAGCTGCTTGGCTGCGGCGAGTGTGCGGCAGGGTAGCGAACCCCTATGTACACCAGAATTCCAATACCCAAACAAGTACCCCCCCTCCCCATTCACGGAGTAAGAAGTAGGCGGGCAGCCACTCCAATGCAGTTAACCAGCTTGCATTTAGTACCACAAAGTAATGTCAGAAAACAGCCTGACCCATTTTCGGAGACCACGTCTCCTTGATCACAGTCTCTGAAACGTGTCGGGCTGTTTTCTGACATTACTTTGTGGTAATAAATGCACGCTGGTTAACTGCAATGGAGTATGTGCTATAAGTGAAATAATATGAAAGGGTGTAAGCAGTGCATGGAGAAGGCACGAGTCGCATAGAAGATGGTGCGTAAATTATGAATTTAAGTGATAACTTTAAAATATCTAAGAGTGGATCTACATAGGGGAGTGGCTAGATGCCTCCCTGGAGCTGTTCCAGAGGGAAGAAGGGTTCAACCATCTTGAATTTAGGGTTTTTGGACATTTTTATAATAAAGCAAAGAGTAAGTGATACAAAAGGAGGTGGGCATAGGTCGAGTGAGTAGGCAGGACTAGGAAGGGAAAATTATTCAGTCACTGGGTTATGCACAGGACGAGTCTGGCACCTCACCACCACCTCCTCAAAACATTCCTGGTCCTGGGAAGACTGCTGCTGAAGGAAAGGCCCTGCAGGAAGAAAGAAGAGTCCAGATTCCTGCTGAAAAAAGAGGACTCAAAGATTCCTGACTCCTATTGGCACACATGGACTGAACTGCTCTCTGAGGGTTAAGTGTTTTGCATCCTGTTTGCCTGCTCAAGGGACTCAAAAAGCAGAAGGACTTCTGGCTCCAGGACGGCATAGCTGACTACAGAGGACTGCAACCTGAAGGATATTTGGCTTGAGAGAGATCTAGTGCCTTGAAGGCTGCCCTCAGGTTGTAGTTATAGCAGGGATGTCCAGAAATAATTTTCCTAGTAGTTGTAGAACCAGGAGGACCAGGATAGAGGACTGATTCTTGCCCAGGGAGATCACACCCATGGCAGGCAAAAGAATCAGGTTCATCCCCACCTGGAGACTTTTACAGCGTGTAAAACTAATCTGAAAGAGACACGTTAGTGACAGATTCCTTACCTTAGAATATCCCCAGGCGTCAGGCTGGATCCGGAAAGTTTTTGCGTAGCAGTACCCTTGCGCGTCGGTAGGCGGCGTCGTGCGGCTCCGCGTCCGTCGTCGGCACCGCAGGGATGACGTCGCGGGCAGTACTTAGACGCCGCCCCTGCGCGCTGACGTCAGTTCTTTCTTTTTCCGCGCCAGTAAGCGCAGATCCGGGAAGAGCAGTGCCCTAGTCATTTTTTGACTAACTTTTTGGTGAATTTTTCCCTGTTTTTCTCGAAGTCTCTCGACTCCGACGGTGTCAGTAGGGATGCCCGGCTTCAAGCCATGCGACGCCTGTGGTCGAATGATGTCGATCACAGACCCGCATCTAGAGTGTCTTTACTGCCTCGGCCGCGACCACGACACGAAGTCGTGCCCCGACTGCCGGGCCTTGCACCCGAAGGCTTTGCGAGAGCGGTCTCGAAAGCTCCTTGAGGTCCGGCAGTCGACTCCGCGCCACGCCAAGCCCCGGTCACGCGAGAGGTCGAGGGGCCGGTCACGGAGTCAATTCAATTCAATTCAATTTAGCTTTATTTCGACATAAATGTCATAAAAGCTGCAATTTACACTAAAAACACAAATTTTCGACCACGATAAATTACATAAGTAATAATACAAGCAAAATACAATCAAGTTCATAGTGAAAAGCCAGTGTCATATTTACAAGGTTAAAGAAAAGAAAAAAAAAAAATTTAAGATTAAGGACACGGAAGCAATTAATATATGCACAAGTTAATTTAAATAGTTGAGTACGTGTCAACATTAAAACTAAGATAAAATTATGTAAAATGTCGTTAAAATACATTGTTTTCACTATGACTGTTTGCATATGTTTCAGCAGGCAAAGTGTTTGTGCAGAATAGATCCAACGGCTTATATATGGAACTTTGGGCTCCCCGCTAGTCTGCTTTCTGGTAAGGCTGTATCTTTCCTGCGAGCACCTTAGACCTTATAAGCCATACTTGTCCGAGAAACTTTGCTACACAGCATGCATGAAACGGCCTACAATCAGATCTTAGGATGCGTATTGCTGTGTGATAATCACGTGTGCCCAATTGTTGGCAGAGTGGTTTCAGCCATTTTGCCTGTGGTAATTTATACACCGGGCAAGCAAACATCAAATGGGCAATAGATTCAATCGGGGCCTTACAGCATGGGCAATTTTTCTCCTTGCTTGGGCTCCACTTTGCGGTCGTCGGGATCCAAGTCTTCGCACTCCTCCAGTAAGTCGAAGCATAAGAAGTCTAAGAAGCGTCATCGCTCGACGACTTCACCTCGCCGGTCTCGCGACTCGGCTGAGGGTCCTGTCGGCACCGTCCCCGCGGCGCCGGGAGTGCCTATGGAGCCGACCCCGCATTACCCGTCCTTCCCGGGTTCGGGGGCGACTCCGGCCGAGATACAGGAGTTCCTGTCGGCCATGGCCTGCCTCTTCGGGCCTCAAGGTCACCCCGGTCCTACGGCACCGCCAGCAACACCAGCCCCGGTTCCGGCCCCGGCGCTGCCACAACCCCGATCGACGCCGGTTGACCTGACGACACCTCCACCGGCGCCGATCTCTCCGGTGCCGTTCAAGACGCCGCCCGGTGCTCCGGGCGACGTCGTTCCCCGGTTCTCTCCGGATCCGGACATGGCGCCGGACCGGCGTCGCTCGACGCCGGCTCCGACGCCGATGGGACCTTGGGTCCCGCATGTCCCTCCTCCATATTTTGAACCTGAATTGGAGGACGTAGAGGACTGGGAGGGGTCTGATGACCCTCTCACACAGCAGTGTGAGTTTGATCAGGACTGGGCTGAGGAGCTTGGGGATGCCAGTGGTTTGGACACCTCCCCTGACCCTGGCACGCTGTCTCCTCCTTCCGTGGCAACGGAGGAGGGACCTAACTTTGCAACGGTGTTGCGTAGAGCAGCTGGGGCCTTACACCTCCAGTTGCCTACAGTGGCTGTCAGGACTAACATCCTGACGGAAGTGCTTCAGCCGGCGGCTACCTCCTCGGAGCCACTGCTGCCGTTTAACGAGGCGCTTTCCGACGTTCTTTTGGGCACCTGGTCCAAGCCCACCACAGGGGCTCCTGTGGATAGGAACGTGGCCCGACGCCATCGACCTGCTCCGGGCGACCCCCTGTTCCTCTCCCAACACCCCACCCCTGAGAGCTTGGTGGTCCAAGCCTCTGCTTCCCAAAGCGCCTTCCCTACTGCTCCCCCGGATAGGGAATCCAAACGCCTGGATCAATTTGGGAAGAAGGTCTTTTCTTCCTCCAGTGCTGGCTTGCGGTCCGTCAATACCACTTGCCTCTTGGGCCGATATTCCCACTCCTTGTGGGACTTGGTGGCGCAAGTTCTGCCCCAGTGTTCTGAGGAGGTCCAGACACTGCTTACCCGCGTCATCGCTGAGGGTAGAGATGCGGCAAAGTACACCATTAGATGTGGCCTTGATACCGCCGACTCGCTGGGCAGATCGCTTGCGACGACAGTGGCACTGCGCCGTCACGCCTGGCTGAGAACCACTGGTTTCTTGGGTGATGTCCAAAACACTCTTATGGACATGCCCTTTGATGGGGTCGGTCTTTTTGGGAACAAGGCAGAACATGCGCTGGAGCGTTTTAAGGACTCGCGGGCTACGGCTAAGTCCCTGGGCCTTTCTGCTGTACGCCCTCCGCAGCCCTCTGCTTTTCGCCCCTTTCGTGGACACGGAAGGGCGCCCAGTCACGTCCGCTGCCCGGCCACCGGCCCGCGCAGCAAGTGTCTTCGCGTGGCCGAGGACGTGGCTCCCGCCGTGGCGGGTCAGGCAACCAGCGTGCGGGTCAGGCCACACACCCCGTCCGCGGCCTCCAAGCCCTCCTTGTCCTTCCTTTCAGGTGCACAGCACGCCAGTAGAGGGCAGGGTCCACCATCACCTTCACCACTGGCGTGCCATCACCTCGGACAGGTGGGTCTTGGACATTGTCCGAAGGGGCTACTCCCTCCCCTTCGTGACCATCCCCCAGGCATGCCACCTCAATTCCACCGCATGTCAGGGGATCACTTGGTGCTTCTTCAAAAGGAAGTTGCGGCCCTCTTGGCCAAGAGGGCCATCGAGCGTGTTCCGACCCCAGAAGTAGGACGTGGTTGCTACTCCCACTACTTTCTGGTGCCCAAAAAGGACAAGGAGGACATGCGTCCTATCTTGGACCTCCGGAACGTCAATCGCTTCCTCCGGAAGGAGAAGTTCAAGATGCTCACCCTAGCTCAGGTCTTGACTGCTCTCGACCCTGGAGACTGGATGGTAGCGTTGGACTTGCAGGACGCATATTTCCACATCCCCGTCCTGCCGGCCCACCGGCGTTACCTGCGGTTCACGGTAGGCCTCGAGCATTTTCAGTTCACCGTGCTCCCTTTTGGCCTTACCAGCGCCCCTCGGGTGTTCACGAAAGTGATGGCGGTGGTCGCCGCCCATCTGCGCCGAGCAGGGGTTTCAGTCTTCCCCTACCTCGACGACTGGCTGCTGAAGGCGGGCTCGTCCCAGGCAGTCGTCTCCCACCTCCAGACAACGGCCGAACTCCTGCACTCGCTGGAGTTCTCCATCAACGTGCCGAAGTCGCACCTGATTCCTTCTCCACAGCTCCTTTTCATCGGAGCAGTTCTGGACACGACGCAGTTTCGGGTTTATCCTCCCGAACGGCGAGTCCGGGATATTCAGGCTATGATTCCGATCTTTCGGCCTTTATCCTGGGTTTCGGTACGGATGACCCTGAGGTTGCTGGGCCTCATGGCCTCCTGCATCCTGCTGGTCGATCATGCCAGATGGCATATGCAGGCTCTGCAGTGGGACCTGAAGTTCCAGTGGGCGCAGCACCAGGGCAACCTGTCCGATCACGTCCAGATCTCGGAGGGGACTGCAAAACAGTTGCAGTGGTGGCTCTCGAACCGGCAATGGGTCATGGGCAGATCCCTCTCCCTTCCCCAGCCAGAGCACACAGTTGTGACGGACGCGTCCCTTCTGGGATGGGGCGGTCACATGGGAGAGGCGGAGATCAGAGGCCTCTGGTCTCCGGCGGAGTCCCGGCTCCATATCAACCTTCTGGAGCTCCGGGCAATCCGACTTGCACTCAAGGCATTCCTTCCCTCTGTCAAAGGGACGGTAGTGCAGGTGTTCACAGACAACACCACCGCCATGTGGTATTGCAACAAACAGGGCGGGGTGGGGTCGTGGACCCTATGTCAGGAGGCTCTGCGCCTCTGGACATGGCTGGAACATCAGGGCATATTCCTGATGGTTCAACACCTGGCAGTTTCCCTGAACGCCAGGGCGGACGAACTCAGCCGCAGGTGCATGATGGATCACGAATGGCGTCTTCACTCGGAGGTGGCGCAAGGTCTCTTTCAGCAGTGGGGAGAGCCTTGGTTAGATCTGTTCGCCACCGAAGAGAACGCGCAATGTCAGCAGTTCTGCGCGTTGGAATTTCCAAGGCGGCACTCGCTCGGCGACGCTTTTCGCCGCGAGTGGAGTTGCGGTCTGTTGTACGCCTTTCCGCCTATACCACTTCTACCCAGAGTGTTGAAGAAGATTCGGCGCGACCGGGCCCAAGTCATTCTTGTGGCTCCGGACTGGGTCCAAGAGTTTGGTATCCCGAGCTACTCAGTATGAGCGTCGATCCCCCGATCCGTCTGCCTCTTCGGGAGGATCTTCTGTCGCAGCAGCAGGGGACGGTCCTCCACCCGAACCTGTCCAGTCTACACCTGCTTGCGTGGAGATTGAGCGGCGGCAGTTGATTCCTTTCGACTTGCCTCCCGAAGTTTGTGATGTGATTATGGCAGCCAGGCGTCCCTCCACTAAGGTGGGATACGCCTGCAGGTGGAACAAGTTTGTGGCATTGTGCACAGCAAAGGCTGTGAATCCCCTTTCTGCCCCTCTTTCTGAGGTTCTTCTGTTCCTTCTTTCTCTGGCCCAACAGGGTTCTGCCCTGGGTACCATCAAGGGCTATCTTTGTGCAATATCGGCCTTTCTCAGGCTACCTGATCAGCCCTCCCTTTTCAAGTCCCCTGTGGTTAACAGGTTTCTTAAAGGCATTACACACCTCTTTCCTCCTGTTCCGTTTGTAATGCCTCAGTGGGACTTGAACTTGGTTGTTACCTTCTTAATGTGCGCTCCCTTTGAGCCTCTACATAATTGTCCTCTTCGTCTTCTTACTCTGAAGACAGCATTCCTGGTGGCCATCACCTCTGCTCGGCGGGTGAGTGAGCTCCAGGCTCTTTCATGCAAACCTCCCTTTCTGTCTGTTCATCCGGACAAGGTTGTTCTTAGGACGCGTCCGTCCTTCTTGCCAAAGGTGGTTACTGCCTTCCATATTGGGCAGACCATCACTTTGCCCACCTTCTTTCCGCCTCCGCATCCTTCCAGAGAGGAAGAGAGGCTCCACCGTCTGGACCCAAAACGTGCGCTTTCTTTTTACATCAACCGCACACACCAGTTCCGGTTGGATGACCAGCTCTTTGTTGGCTACGTGGGCGCCAAAAAAGGTTGGGCGGTACACAAAAGGACCATCTCCCGCTGGGTCACTATGTGTATCAAAGCCTGCTTTTCTTTGGCTAAGAAGGAGCCTCCTGTTGGGCTGCGTGCCCATTCCACCAGGGCAACGGCGGCTACCACGGCTTTAGGACGCGGGGTTCCGTTACAGGATATATGTCAGGCAGCTACGTGGGCCTCGCTGCACACGTTTACCAAACATTACTGCCTTGACAGCCAAGTCCGGAGAGACGGCTTCTTTGGCCGTTCTGTTCTCCGGGACTTCCTCGTCTGATCTTTGTTCGCAGACCCACCACCGGGGTTGGTATTGCTGGGGTATCTATTCTAAGGTAAGGAATCTGTCACTAACGTGTCTCTTTCAGATGCACAAGTTACTAACTTGTGTAACGATATATCTGTAAGAGACAGTAGTTAGTGACAGATTCCTACTGCCCCACCCATCCTCCCCGTTCTGCGAACTGATTTCTAGGGTTAAGGACATCCCTTTCAGGGCCCTAGTATTTTTCAGACACCTATGTCAGCTTCTTGCATGGTTCTGCGTTCCTGGCGCGGAAAGTCGTGTACAGAACTGACGTCAGCGCGCAGGGGCGGCGTCTAAGTACTGCCCGCGACGTCATCCCGGCGGTCCCGACGACGGACGCGGAGCCGCACGACGCCGCCTACCGACGCGCAAGGGTACTGCTACGCAAAAACTTTCCGGATCCAACCTGACACCTGGGGATATTCTAAGGTAAGGAATCTGTCACTAACTACTGTCTCTTACAGATATATCGTTACACAAGTTAGTAACTTTTGCGTTAAGCTGGACAGTGCGGAAAACGTATCCAGCCTTTTGGAATGCTACCCTGCTACATCTTCCAGCCTTGCTTCTCTGGAGGATTTGGGGACCAAAAAAGTGACTAAGAAGGTAAAACTTTGAACCGGGGCGAGGTGGGAAGTCCATAAAAGTGACACAGCAACTTTGTGGCTAAGAAATTCAGCTTTGTCAAGCTCTGAGCTTTTGTCTGCAAAACTAACGGCTTCAATGGAAACTTGACAACAATCTATCCAACTTCAAGGGAATTTCACAGTCTATGAACTTTTTGCCTTAAAAGTTAAAAAATTCATATCTCCTGTTCTGGTTATGCATTTT
Organism: Calotriton arnoldi; assembly: GCA_963921515.1. Lineage (NCBI taxonomy): Eukaryota > Metazoa > Chordata > Amphibia > Caudata > Salamandridae > Calotriton > Calotriton arnoldi. Next base: position 5,008,908 of record CAWUFW010000063.1, read on the forward strand.
TAATGATGTTGGTGTCTTTTCCTCATTACATATATCTCTGGTTCTCTAAGTTGGTTTGGAAATTTTATTGTGTTGTTTTAATGGCTTTAAAATGAATTTAGCATGCATGTCTCTGGGTAGTTGCCTCTTTGTGCCATTGCTACCACGGGTTCAGCAACATTTCTCTGAAAGTTATGTTGAGACCTGACCCCAGGGTGTGTGTATTAAGTTGGTAAGGATGTTCCTCATCCCAAACTAAGGATCTACTTTTGACAGTAATCAAATGCTATTCCCTCGGGTAATATTGATACTGCCCACTATACCTAGATGTCAAATCCTTCTTCTAGCTAATGCGTCAATGAATAATACAGAAGCATTAGGTAAAGAGGATAGTCATAACTTATCACTGTCTTAAATGTTTACAGGTATCCCCATTCAATACTAAATTGTGGAGTGTCTTTTGTAACCCAGTTGTTTCCACTTGGTAATCTGGAAGGAAAGGTCCTAATCTTGATAATTCACTACAGTGAGCACATCCTAAAATCAACATAGAGACCACATGTATGAAAATCACATTTAGCGATTACCTATTTGCAAATTTTACTGAACCGCAAATAATCGCTAAATATTAGCGATTACCTAAAAAAAGCAATTAGCGATTACCTATTTACGAAGTTTTCTAAATAGCGAATTGCATTTAGGTAATTGCTAATTGCGAATGTCGCCCTTTGGAGCAGCATGATGACCTTACAACCAGGAAGTGAGGCTTGCCATGCTGTTGCAGAGAGTCTGAAGCTGTGTAGGAGGCAGAGAGCAGGAGCTCAACACTCAGGAGTTCATCCACAGTGCAGAGGCAGGCACAGCTACCCAGCATGGCATCCCAGGAGAACACAAAGGAGGCAGGAGGACGGAAAGGAAAATTACAATTCAGTAAAGAAGAATTGGAGCTCCTAATTGAGGAAGTGGTCAAGAGCCATGATACATTTTCTGGTAAGGACTCCCTCCATGTACCAGAGTCGGAGAAAAAGAAAACCTGGCTGGACATGCAAGAAAAAATCAGCACCGTGGGGGATCACACACCGCTCCATTGAAGAAATACACAAACGCTGGTGTGACTTGCGGATAAGGGCAAAGGAGAAGGTGACAAGCAGTCTTGCTGACGCCAAGAAGACCGGAGAAGACCACCCACCCAGCCTGCATCAACGACCCTTGAGGAATTGATGGAGTCGACCCTACAGCCTGAGTCTATCAGTGGTGTCACAAACATCGACACCTCAGCCGCACCCACCACCAGCGAAGGTAAGATGCATGCTAAAGTACACTTGCCCCCCATATATCAAAATGCACTCTTAGGAAAGGCCAGGTACATTTTTTGAACTGCCACTCCAAGCCACTTCTTAGCTACTGCTCAGCAATGCATCATGGGAGATGTAGTCCGGTACACAAGATGCAAAAAGAGCAGAAAAATGCTAGCAGCATAGGCACAGTTGAGTAGTACATGCACGTAACCAATGAACACACCGTGTTTTGGTAAATCAAATCCATTTTTATTTAAACTCAAAATGTCACAAAGCTGTACACACATCATACTGAAGTAGTTCTGTTATATTCACAGATACACCAGCGCCACAGGCTGACAACACAGCAACACATGAGCCAGAGGAGACCCAGGCACAGGGAGGGAAAGATTAAACAGTCACCACAATGCCAACAACACCACCACCAACAACACGCAGGTACACTGTGTCCCCACTATTGGAGTTATAGGTAGGAGGCAATGATACCCAGGAAGAACTGCAGTCGATGCCAGTTGAGCAGGCACACACCCAAAGTGACCAGTCCCACTTGCAGCGCGGCAACACCTATAGCAGGAGACGCAGAGCAAGACCACACGGTGCTTCTGAGGTAAGAGAGGGCTCCACTGTCTTTGCTGTTCTGCAGGGCACTGGTGAAGGTGCAGCGCCTGCAATTAAGACACATGGGGTAAATGCAAACCCAGCTGGTGTCTCTGAAGAACAACATGGTGGACATTAGGGACTGCATCAGGAAGTTGACCAACACAGTGGCGGAGGGCCATAGGGCAAATGCTGAAAACCGCAGGGACATGGCAGATGTCATCAGAGACCTCTGTAACACCATGAAGAGGGAGCATACCTCACAATGCAGACAAAGCCACCACCTATTGGACTGTTTGGATGGTTACACCAGGGAAATCAACCATCTGAGCAATGCCACAGCTGTCCTGTCCAGACTTACTGTGGCCATGCAGGTGGGAATGACCAGAGGATTGGTGCAGGTCACCAGTGCTGTCGAACAATTACAGACAGCTACAATAGCTGGGACGAGTGTACGGGGTGCAGGGGACAGTGAGGAGGCCTCTAGCCTCAGCAGCATTACTGCCCCAGTGACTGAAACCAGATGGCGGAGTGCAAGGCAAGCTATGGGTCTGAGGCCTCATCAAGGGAGGCCAGTGTACACACTGACCATTCCAGTGCTGTGCATGGCTGTAAAAAGTAGGGATTTGACCAAGGCATGCCAATATGTGAAGTAACCTGTTGCATGTGGTACTCAGTGCTGACTGTTGTGCATGTCTATATGAAAATCCTGTTATGTACAACAAATTATCACACATGTAACATAACGGCTGTGTGCATACAGTTTACATGAGATTAAGGTAAATAAAACACAGTAGCATTTAAGTCATGATGTGCATTGTCTCATCATTTCTCACCCTAAAAATAATTTTTTGTTATTTCCGCACAACGTTGTCTTCCCTCTGCTGCCCTTGATCAATCTCCAGTTTGCCCTGACCTACAGGGCCCATCCTCCTCATCTGTGTCCAAATCAGATAGGTCCAATGGTATGCCTCTGGAAGTCGCAATGTTGTGCAACATGGCACAAGTTACCACAATTTTACAGCATATCTCAGGCCTGTACTGCAGTGCACCTCCACTTTTATGTAGGCAGCGGAACCTACACTTCAGTAATCCAAAGGTCCTGTCTATCATGCTGCGTGCAGTCTTGTGCACAGAATTATACTGCTGCTCGCTTGGAGTAGTTGGATTTAGGTATGGGGTGAGAATAAAGAGCGCACAGCATATGCGCTGTCACCTACAGGGGAAAAGGCAATAGATTACTCACTGTAATGTGTCACCATATCCAGACTGTGTTACATGCATTTACCGAGCAGGTATCCTTCTCCATAATCACCCCCAAGGAGATGTGTATGTATACCACTGTGTCTAAAGATGAACGAATTGTGCGTACTTCCTAGATATCCTGCCACTATGTTTGTGATTATGTGTGAGGCATGTCTGTGATTATGTGTGAGGCATTGCATGTGACTTGGATGTTCAATGAATTATATGATTTCCTGTTCCTGTAAACATACTCAATGCCTGAGGGGGGACATATAGATACATGCGTCCCATCACTGCACCCAGTTTCAAGGGGGAATTTGAGCTATCTGGTAAGAATGTAATTTAGTGTGCTGCAATTCCTGTGGTGTTGTGGGAAATCTGATGTACTGGTGTATCTTTTTCCCCATAGCTCCCAGGAATACGTTTCCGGAAGTCTTGGAATACACTGTTGAGAAAAACTGTGATGTTGAGTGAGGAAAATGCTTTTCCTTTACCTTTGCTTGAACTGCTGCAAGCAAGAGCTCACTTCTTGAGTTTTTGTGGGTACTGTGTTATCTCAAATTTCTAGTGGGTCATGGATTCCAGCAACCACTGTCATAGGGTTTAAAGTTAGGGATGGTACTTCCCCAATTTCTTTTTCAGGAGGTGGTACATCAGGATTTTTCCTGAACTTTTTGGTTTCTTCAACCACAGCTTTGAACCACCAGAAAAGGTTCAGCAGAGCTGGAATTGTACAATTCTACAATACCTTGACGAACCTGAATCATAATGTACAGATATTGGATAGCCTGGTCTGCTGGACTGTACTGAGCTTACTCCTCTTTGCACAACATGCGGGAAACTGTTTAGTAAGGAGGTTTTAATATTCCTTTTCTGAGCTCCCGAGACTGATTGCCATGGCTCATGGCTTCATTAACAAGAGGTACTCTGAGAACTACCCCAATTTACAGGGGCAAGTGCACTATCCTAGGTGCCAAGAACCTTAGTCCTCACCAATGTATCCATCCTTGTCTCCTTACAGGAACATTTGAAGGAATGTTCCCTTAAACTCACAATTTTTTCACTGGGCCCTTTGCTCCTCCTTCTCCCCTTGCATGTTTCACCCAGTTTGTGTCCAGCATTGTAAGGGACAACTCTTTCCCTTCATGGCCTCTTTTAGCAGCTACTAAAGCGATACTAGCGTTGTCCCTTGTTTCCACATGAGAGTTAAATATGAAGGTTGGTAGCAAGCCCCTCTTTGTCTTGTGCTCACTTGCACAACAAAAAAATGTCTCTAAGAATACCTAGCATTCAGAGATGATCACCTAGCTACTTCAATTTATCTTTCAAATAGGCAATATTTACTTTCTAATGTGGTCTATGGTGGTGGTGCGTGGAGGTACTCCCTTCGTGTTCTCCCATCAGGCCTTTTGCACCATAGCAGAGAGAAATACAGAAGATATATAGCCCATAATTAGTATACGTTGTCTTCTAATTCATTGCACTTATCTGCAAGGGCGATGTGGTGCTTCTACACAGGCCCATATCAGTGTCGTATTGTGCTGAGAAGGGTAAAAACAAAAGTTCCCCATTTCTCCTTTACCATATCTATCCCCAAACTGTACGATTCCTCAGCCTCCTTTCTCTGGTTAGGTTAAATTGTGCGGAAAGGTCAGAGCGAAGAAACATTGCTGCTGGCTTGTAATGCCAAGGGCTTCAAAAGTATCCTGCTTTATTCTTTCATCAGTCAACGTTTCTTAGTCAGTGTCCTGCACAAATTGCTCTCCTGTTCCCTGCAGTCATGGCTGACACAGGCTGTCTGTGCCTTTGGGACAACATCATCCTGAAGTTAAATGGTGATCTTTCCCATGCTTGACAGTACAGTTATACAATGAATAACGCCACATAAGCACAGAAAGGCACACTAGGGCCCTGATTACTAGTGGCCTCTTAATTCCAACCTGGCTCGTGACAGCAGTTACAGTCCCCATCGGAATTATAAGATCCATGTTGTTTCCGCAGTTCTAATCATTTTTACATGGAGATTTTGGTTGCTAAAAACCAAGCAAAATCTCTGTGCGATAATCTGGGTGAAAAGGAGGGATTACCTGGTGAGCTGGACCGAGATCAGTAAAGTGCCTGTTAGACCTGCCATCCTTAGGGTGGTCTTCCCCCAACTTTTTTGCCTGCTTACCTCCACTTTTTGCTGTATCGTTTTGTTGGCCAAAGGATTCTGAGCACTTTACCACTGCTGACCTGTGCTAAAGTGCATGTGCTTCTCCCCTAAAACATGGTGACATTGGTGCATACCTGATTGGCATATTCAGTTTACCTGTAAGTCCCATATACCCAGGGCCTGTAATCTAAATGCTACTAGTGGGCCTGTAGTACTGGTTGTGCCACCCACATAAGTAGCCTTTCGAACCTGTCTCAGGACTGCCATTGCAGGGCCAGTGTGTACAGTTTACTGCCACTTTGACTTGGCATTTAAAACCACTTGCCAAGTCTCTAACTTTCCTTTTATTACACATACATCACCCCTAAGATATGCCCTAGGTAGCCCTGAGGGCAGTGTGCTGTGTACTTAAAAGGTAGGACATGTACTTTTAAGTTTTACATGTCCTGGTCGTGACAAACAGCTACATTCGTTTTTCACTACTGTAAGGCCTACTCCTCTCATAGGTTAGCATTGGGAATTCCTTATAACACTTTTAAGCTGTAATTCCTTATTAGAAAGGAGTAGCTAAATCATGTTTCATATCTTTGGAATGGTAATGATAATTCCTCTTTAGTGGTCAGGATGGATTTGACATTAGTATTTCAGAAATGCCACTTTTAGAAAGTGGACATATCTGTGCTCTTAAATTTTCTCTGTATGCCTGCAGCCTGTCTCCAATACACATCTGGGCTGGTTGACAGCTACACTTTGTGCATTCCCTCTAGACAGCAACAAACACAGGAAGATGAGGCTCATCTGCATTCTGAGCACTCATCTGAATTCTGATGGGTTTTCCTGGGCAGGGAGGAATGGGGGGGGCTGACACTTACACTTCAATAGGTAGTGTTCTGTCCATACACAGAGCACGGATTTACCTCCCCCCCCCCCACACACACACAGATAGCCTGGCAGACAAGACTGGGTTGAAAGGGGTCCTTGTGCTCTACAGAGAGCTGATTTGAAGTCACCCCATACATCAAAGGCACTTTTGGGTATAGGTACTAGGGCTCTGCCCCTACCAAATCAGTACACTACTGGACCTGTGAAGAACTCTGCTGGAGTAAAAATTGCTGTGCTGTAAAGATTGCCACTTTGCCGTGACTGACTATTCTGAGAAACTGCTTCTCTGCTTTGCTGAGCTGCCCTGCTGCCTGCTGTTCTCTGCCCTGCTGAGAACGAGGAATGGACCCATCTCAATTGAACCCACAATGACTCCAAGGGCTTGCTGGCTTGGCTCTTGTTTTCTGAAGTCTCAGGGACACAAATTACGTCCTGCAACTCTCCTGGTGCTGCTGGACTCTGTCATCTGTCAGTCCTACCCTTGCCTGAGGTGCTCACTCCAGTCTTGGGTCTCAGAAGTGGGTTCTGCAGCTGTTTTCTACAAAAACTAACACATCATCACCACTCTGCTGGTGAGAACCAATGCATCGCCCTTCGACGCCAACGCAGAGGCTGTTCGACTTCAGCGGTTGTTTCACTTAACCGCCTACACGGCCTGACGACGACACTCTGTGCGGCTCGACGATGGCGCAGTGCCTTTATCTCAATGGAGCTCGATAACTACGTGGGAACCCACTGCATGAATCAGAACCGATTCACCGTTCTCTCACTGTTGACGCTTGCTCCATCCAAGGTACTTTTTTCAGCGGGACCTGTGTGAGTCTCGTAGCCGGCCTGCCCTCCATCGCAGTCAGCCTGAACTTTAGATTTGTACCTGTCCCTCATGACCCTAAGTAATCTTTTGACTGCTAGTGACATCTAAGCACTATTTTTGCATTTATTGTTTAAAAATTCATATTTCGACTTCTGCTCATTTGATTTTTGTCCTTTTGGTCTTGTCTTACTCAGATAAATATTCTCTATTTGCCTAAATCTGTATGGAATCTTTTGTGGTGTTTTCATTGTGTTAGTGTGTGTGTGCTGCACAAATACTTTACACATTGCGTTTTAAATTAAGCCTGCCTGCCCTGTGCCAAGCTGCCAGAGGGTGAGCACAGGTTAATTTAAAGTGTATATCTAGCTTACCCTGATGCCTTAATGGTTTTGTTGAGGAAAAAAATGGGGGTGTGGGAGGTAAGGAGGGAACTTTACCAGAAATTCAGAAATGCAATTTGGGCCCTATCAAATATAAATATATTCAATTTTCATATTATTTTTAGTCGCCGGGTAAAATGATTGTGTACAAAAGACTCATCAAGTTAGATCCAAAACCTCAAGATAACAAGATTGAGAGTGAAAAAATGTTGTAGTGTTTTGAGCATACAAGATGACATTTGTCAATTAGGAGTTGGGGGCACAAACAAAGAAGCATTTCATGTCTTTTATTTCTCTTTTCATCTTCATTTTAAATACCCTTGACATTTTGTGGATTCTGCCTTTTTATTATTTATGAATTGGAGATCAAATGTAGGATGATGGCAATAGAAAAGCTAATTTTATAGCTAGATTATTTTTTCAACTTGCCCTATGCTACGGGTGATTTAACACATTAGCTTTATGTTGGTTTCAGAAGATGAAATGAGATGAATTTGGGGATGAGCTCTCCAATTCACATGTTTCTTTTTCTTGTTCTGGTATTGTCCATGGCTATTTGATGATGGTTTAAGACTGGTTTAAGGATGGTTGTAAGATCTTCATTGACCCCTGAGTGTATCTAAGGAAAGATATATCTTGCTTTTTATGGTCTGATTTGTCTTAATTCTAGTTAAGTGATGCAGTTTAGCAATTGTGCAATCACGTAATTGTTTCATAAAATTTCAGAGCTGATTTTGTTTATTGAAATGTTATATGCGTTTTAAATGTTTGTTTTGAATGTATTACCTTTTTACTTCTTTCACTTTGTCATCTTCATTTTAAAAATATTTGTGTGTTTTAATTCTTTTTTTAACATTCATGTCTTAACCCTCAATTTTACTGTTACTAGTCATGCATTCAACAACAATTTTGTTCCTAAGGCCTATTAATCATAAGCATATTACTTGTTATTTCACTTCAAAATAATAATATTTTTTTTCACTCTTAATACATTGCCCTGAACTCTCCAATATGATTGTATTTTACTGTAGAGTGGCTATCTCACTAACACCAGCTAATTTTAATGATATTTTCCTACAGACTGGTTACCCCTCTGAGAGTAGCTAATTTATATTGTATAGGATGGAAATGCAATGAGGAATGGGTCCTTGAAATACTAACAAAACTTATCTGCAGAAATAAAACACAAGTTAAATAAATTCAAGTAAATACACATAATAATTGAAGAAAACACAATTTTGTAACATAGATGACGAAACAAAAACCTTTGGGAGTTTGTAAGTCAAATCACTGGACTGCTAGAAAGAAAGAATATTCTAAATAGTATCACCTATTGATCATAACTCAAGATAACCAAAACTCCTGTAGGTATTCTTGATTAGAGTTTATCATCGCAGGATATGCAATTTCTTTCATAAATATTTCAAAAGTAGAAATAGATAAAACTGATATTTTAAGACTAACGCACATCTTCCCTCACATTACTAATTAAGGTACAGCAAAGCCATGTTGATGGTGCATTTGTGTATCACCCCATACCCTTGATGCGGTCCCAAAGTGCTTCTCAGTAGCTGGGTGGCACTTGACTTCATTGGTTTTGCCTAGCTGACAGAAAGTTGTTTATAGCTTGTATTTGTAGCATGTTGGTGTTGTGCCTGACACCCAATTAGGCAGTCCTGTCTTCAATCAGGGTATTTGAAGCTATGCTATCTTTGGAGTGAAGCAAAGAAAAGTGAGAGACAGACATCTTTACATGTATACATAGCAGTGATTTATTTGTTTGGTAGAGAGTAGAGTTGTTGAGCAGAGTGTTTGGAAAATGTTTTTGTTTCGTATTTGATTTTCAGGTGTGTCCTCTTATCATGTTGAAGCAATCTTGTAGCTGTGGTTAAACATGGAGTGGAATGAAGCTGTGAGAGATGTATTTGCATGTGCTACTACTGGGTGAGTTTGGAGCTGATAGGGTCTAGTACTGCGCTGTAATAGTGGCCAGCCATTGGGAAACTGGCAGGTCATTTCTGCCTCCCTGAATTCTGTTCGATCTTGAATGTTTCTTTTCTCTTTTGGGAGCAAGTGAGTACCAGATATTCTCTGAAGGAAGTTTTGATGACATACGAAAGAGTAGGCTCGGAGGAGACTGCAACTCTTTATCATTGAGTTCTATTGATTTATATTTTGTGTGTATTGGTGACATTTCACTTGGGTAAAAAATGGTGGTATGCTTTAGATGGGTCCTTTGAGCCATGCAAAGTGTCTTGAAGGAAGTGTATCTGCCCAAACATAGGCAGCCAGGTTTGCTTGGATCCTGCATTCTGTGCTTTTTGCCTTTGTAGTAGGGAGAGTACTGGTGCTCCCAGGTCAGGGATTGCCTGGTCCAGAAACGATAAAAGGAGGTTGATGTTAGTGTAAGCCTTTTGTGAAAAATATATATGTATTCATATGGTGTAGAAGGCCATCTTGTATATTGGTTCACTTGAGAGTGATATGTCAGTGTCCATGATCACTCTAATGTGTCTGACATCAGTATATGTAGTTGGAGCTAATCCGGGCCCCCTGATATACCTCCGTAAAAAATTGTTGTCCAGAGTTTTTTTTTCATTTGTGTTTTTGGATCATTAGAGAAGTAATTTAGCTTGGCTAGACATTGCTGATTCAGGCCAAATTTTTCGGGGCGACATTTTTAAAAATGGCGGATGTGTTACAGTGATGATGTAATATTTCAGGAACTATGAGACCTATATACTTCATTTTGATGTCAAAACATAGGTTTTGGGGGTCAAGTAATCTTATGGAGACAGAAAATAACTCCTCAGAGCAACCATTCTGCCATTTTCCAAAATGGCGGCTATAATAGAGTAAGAAGATACATTTATCGAAATAAAACAAATAATAATGGTTTTAAATCCTTTTAAAGTATACACCAAACAATGTTTATGATCTGAATATGAAAAAAAATAATGTTTATCACTCCTGTTTTAGACACATTTTCATAGTTCACTTTATATAGTTGTTTTGGCAATCTCTCGTGGTACATTTGCAGAATGTTGCAAATTTGAGAAGGCTTGAAAAAACAAGGGAACCCAAATAGAGTCTGCCAGGGGCCTTGGGTACTAATGTATTTTTAGAGAACAGTGGTCCCTTGGAAATCTAAAGTACGAGAGGTTAGATAAAAATATAGACCCAATCAGTGCTATATTGTTAAATGACGTGTCCAGCCGGACAGAGGTCCAATATTTAATGTAACATGAAATTGTAAGAATTAACAAACAATAAAGTGAGTGGGACACAGGCCTGTGCCCTCACTGCATCAACAAAAAGGGAGGACATATACAGTATAACAACAAAAAAAGGAAGTTCAGGCAGGACTATTGATTTGTTAGGTATGTAGTTAAACAATAGAGCCAACAAATCATTTTTGTGCACCTTCACACAAGAATAAACATTTCAGAGTAGTGTATAAGGTGATTTATGTGTCGACGACGTTTTGATCCATACACGAGATACAAGGATCATCATCAGGACTAAAACATAAGCAAGCCTGAAAATAATTGCCGGTCTCTCAAAGGCGGGAGAGCCGTAGTAGGGGGTTCTGACAGATGTAAGCGCTGTGCGCCGGTAGAACGGGCTGATTCCAATGGAGGGTACAGCCGTAAGTGCGTCGGGATCCTCTAAGTGTGGGATCGCGGTGAGCCGGTCTCACGAAGCGGCGGGACCCAAGTGGGGCGTCCAAGCGGTAGTGACCGTGAAAAGTTTGCTGAACGGGCCGGATTAAGGGCCATGGAAGCGCGACGATCCTCTGGATGTGGGATCTCGTTTAGCGTGCTCCAAGAAAGGGATAACCTCAATAGGAAGGTGAATCCTCAATTGCCGCAGCTCGATGTGTGAGATGCAGAGTACCGGCTGAGAAGAGCATATCGACAGGGACATCTCTATGTAGCACAGGTTTCGCAAGTACATGTACGGGTAAGTTCTGTGGGTAGAGGCTTTAGAAATGATGTAGGATTTTAGCACCCCATCAATATTTTCCCTTACCAAAGTCACACAGATCTTTCTCTACATATGCATGATCCAAACCTTTACACATCTTCTCATCCAGTAGAACGCTCTTTTAATGTGTCCATGCACAGAATATGACATAGGTGGAAGGTCACTTAGCGGGTCTGATCTCTTGAACTCACTGTACCGAAGATCGTCAAGTGTGTGAAAGTCAAAACTCGTTTTCCACACGCACACAAGAAGGTATTTTTCTATTTCTTTAAAGTCACATTCTTCTTCTTTCTCAATGTGCCTTCATAAGAACACTAGGCATCTCTGAGTCAAGTTATTTGTGCAGAAGATGAAGCAGAATTAAGTGTCTTTTCTCGCCTGTTCCATAACTTATGCATAACGCTGAAAATCCTTGACTTATAAACATTGCAACGAATCTAAGTAGCACAATAACAACATCTGTGTCATTTGACAGTACAATAATTCGATTGAAACCATTTCGAACAGCCCACTCAACATGTGGCACAACACGAAGGTCAGCTTCCTCAAATTTGCTGTTAAGTTCTTGAAAAATATGGCCCTGTTAGACTTGGCATCTTTGGCGTGGTTTCCCCTGACTTTTTGCCTCTACCTCCTGCGTTTTTGATGCTGTGCTGGACTTCGTTTTTGCTGGCTTAGGTGCTTTGGTCATTTTACCACTGCTGATCAGTGTCAAAGTGTAAGTGCTCCCTGTGTAAATTGTGATTACAATTGGTTCTTCCTTATTGGCATATTTGATTTACTGGTAAGACCCTAGTAAAATGCACTGAAGTGGGCCAGGACCTGTAAATCAAATGCTAATAGTGGGCCTGCAGCACTGATTGAGCCACCCACATGAGTAGCCCTGAAAAGGTAACTCAGATCTGCCACTGCAGTGTCTGTGCATAGATGTTAACTACCATGTCAACCTGGCAAGTGCACCCACTTGCCATGCCCTAACCTTCCCTTTACCTACATGTAAGGCACCCCTATGGTAGACCCAAGGTACCCCGCTGGGCTGGGTGCAGTGTATGTGAAAGGTAGGACATGTACTGGTGTGTGTGACATGTCCTTATATTGAAATACTGCCAATTTCGTTTTTCACTATTGAAAGACTATCTTGCTCCATAGGATAGATTGGGAAATGCTTTGTAACATCTGACAAGTATAACTTCCCATTGGGACAAGATAGTTTAGGCTCTCGGAACTCAGAATTTAATAGCACATCTTTTAGTAAAGATGGTTTTTAAATTGTGTGTTTGAAAATGCCACTGTAATAAAGTAGGCATTTTCTTGTTTAACCATTCTGTGTACCTCTGCCTGTTTGTGTATTGACTGTCTGGTTTTGGAGTGACAGGGGCTGGGGATGTGCATTCACTGTAGACAGCCACTGGGGGGGTTGAGGTGTGCCTGGCCCTTCGTGGATGACTCAGAGTTGAGCAGAATGGGGCTTGGCTGCATTTAGAGTAGTGGGAGGAAATTTCCTTGCACCTGAATAGGGCCTGTCTCCCTTGCACAATGCTGTCTCCAACCCCTGTGGTCATACTGCACCAGTGAGGACAGAACTGGTTTGCACTGGGCTCAGAGACTCTTGCACAAAGAGAATAAATACATTTTGGGGTATAAGTATTAGACCTAAAACCCCAGAACTTTAGATCATTTCTGGAATTCAAGAGGAACCTTTGCCAAGGAGAAGAGCTAGAGAACTGGAGGAGGAGTCCTGCCCCTTTGCTGTGTGCTGTCTGGGGTTGGCCTTCAGACGCTGTTTCTGCCAAGGAAAGGACAAGGACTTTGCTGTGTGCTGTGTCCCCCTGCTTGAAGAAGATCTCCAAGGGACTGAGTAGAGCTTGCCTCCTGTTTTGAAGTATCAGGGACACAAAGACTTCACCCCCAGCTCCCCTGAACTTCCTTGCTGGGAGTTCTGACCTGCCAAGAGGTGCCTGTGACTGTGTTGGGCCTCTGGAGGTTATTCCTGCTGTTGGGAGCTGGAAAAGCAACACAACTACAGGAAAATCGATGCATCGCTCTTCTTGCTGCTGTTTTTCCGATGCAGCACCGCTGTGCGAGAAGAATATCCACGCATTGCCTCGCCGCTGTCGAAACCGACACAGCACCTGTCGCCGCTGCAAGAACGACGCATCGTGGGATCGCGGCTGAAGAAATCGACGCCGCCACACCGATTGCCGATGCATCTCGGATTTCCACGCATCGTACCTGTGCGGCAAGTTTTCCCAGCCAATCACCCGCGGACCAGAACCATGTCGGAATCGATGCATCACTTCCCCCTACAGACTGGATTCGATCCATCACTTCTCCTGCGTGCAGCAGAACTGTCACATCGCCTCCCCATGGTCTCAGGAACTGACGGATCTCTTTGTTTTTTGACGCTTCCCATCTCTGTGGCTGTTTGGCCTTGTGAATTTTGTCGCAACTACAGGTACTTTGAGAGATATCACGCATCCGTAGTTTTCTATGGGCCAAGTTGTTTGAAATCTTTTTAAAGTCATATTCATATTATGTGTATGTTGGATTTTTGTCGTTTTGGTCTTGTTGAGTTTAGATAAAGATACTTATTTTTCTAAACTGGTGTGGTGTCCATTTGTGGTTTTATCACTGTATTACTGTGTGTTTTGAGTACAAATACTTTACGCATTGCCTTTGGGGTAAGTCTGTCTGCTCGTTCCAAGCTACCTGGGGGGTGAGCAGGGGTTATCTAGAGTGTGTATCCCCCTTACCCTGACTAGAAGCAAGGGTCCCTATTTGGACAAAGGTACCTACCGCTGCCAAATAGAGACCCCCCATTTCTAACAGGCCCGTACCTTTTCAATATATTTCTGCAGGCACCAACTCCTAATTGACAATCAATCCATGATCGGAATTTATGAAGTTGCACAGGTATAGGTGTCTAATTTTTGATGCAGGCAAGGTCAATTGTTCCACTTGTAGACATTCGTCCTATTCTCTTACTTTCTTTGACAGATAGTTCAAGATAACTGTCAAAGACAATGTGCAGTTCTTGCAAGGTGAACACTGACTTTGATATCTGTAGAACAGTCTGAACAACCTCTGCTAAGTTTTGCATGGATGAAATCTTGATCATTCGCAATTGTGACATATAGCCCACAACAACAGCAGTTTTCAATGAGGGCACTTTTTTTAATTGAAGTTATTCAGGTGAAAGTTTTTTTTCGATCTCTTGGATGCATTTGTGCTTCACTGGTTTGGTTGCAGCATTTCCATCAAATAATGTGTTTGTTGGAAGAAGATCATGCGACAGAATGTCCTTGATAAATTCACCCCTTTCTTTTGCTACATCCATCTCTTTTTGTGCTTGTGAAAGTTTTCTTTCTGTAACCTGTTTTGTAGTGGCTGGTTGGATGAAACTCTTACTATGGCAATTAAAGCGTGGAAGGTTAGCTTTAGTGATTATGTCAAACAGCTTTTTCTCTTTCAATACAAATCTCTCCTGCTTCAGTTCTGCGTATAGTTTCAATCCATGTTCCAGGTCTTCTAGTAGACATGTCTTTATATTGTTATCCACATATTGTTTGGTCACGAAGTTGTGTAGTCGCACAGTCTCAGTTATTTCAAAGGGGTTTCCTTGCTGCTGCATGAAATGAAGAAGGCTGTCAACATATTTATTAAAACGTTCCCCTTTCTTTCCCACAAGTTCGTCCATTCTTTTTGAATTTGCCATCTCTCTGAAAACATTGCAAATAGAAAGGACTTCATATTAAACTAGCTGCCATTGAGCAACATAAATTCTTTTTCATGTCTGACAAACAATTTCCTTGGAGCGTTTCTGTGATCTCTGGATTGTTTGTTCCAGTTTCTTATCTGGAGCCACAGCCTTGAAACTTCCTTCTCTGTCTTTCACCACAAAATGTCTTTGATGAATTTTCTGTAGGGGTATGGTTTTTACACCTCTAGCGTATTCACTCTTTCCAAACATCAAGACCCATATCTCAGGTAGTTTATGCAATAGAATTTGCGAAACAAAGTAATCAGTGACTCCACAATGTTCATGTGCAGCTCCCAATCACCTTCCACTTCAGTATGTACCAAGTTTTTCACTAGAGCTATGTGTAAAACATTTCCCCAATACTTGCAAAGTTCTTATTTTTGTCACACTCTTCGACAAACTCTACATACTTGGTTTTCATGTTTTCTGATTTAGAAGTTAGTGTATTAAACATTGCCTGGCTTTCGTTATGTCTTTTGAATGAAGTGCACCCTGTGCCTTATTCACCTCTGAGATAAGATATGCAAAAACAAATTTATCATTCTTGTTCCAGAAAGCATTCTAACGCAATGTTTCTATAGTCTCAGATATGATGAGGATACCTTGTAACAAATTAACATAATGATTTCCGCTCAATCCTGACTGGACAGTTTTACTTCCAAAGATTTCAGCCTCAAAAGGTTCATCCTCCATGCCACATCCACTGAGAAAACTTCCTGCACACTGCAACGCAACTTTTGTCATGTAGAGAACGCCCATCATTGGATAAAAATCATCAAATTCTACTGGAATTCGCTTATGTTTATGGATTTGAAACAACTGAAAAATTGAATCAAAAACAATATTAAAATAAATTACCAATATGATGGCTAAAACACATCATTAAAGAGCCGCCATTTTATAAAATGGCAGAAGGGTTGCTCTGAGGAGGCATTTTCTGTCTCTATAAGACTACCTGACCCCCAAAACCTATGTCTTGACACCAAAATGAAGTATATAGTTCTCATGGCTCCTGAAATATTACATCATCACTGCAACACATCCACCATTTTTAAATATGTCGTCCAGAACTTTTTGGCCTGAATTAGCAATGTCTACTCAAGCTAAATTACTTCTCTAATGATACAAAAACACAAATCAATAATAAAAATCTCTGGATAACAATTTTTTATGGAGTTATATCAAGGGGCCAATTGTCTGGGGCCTGATGGTCTCATGGTAGGTATTTCTGCTGTATGTTGCAGATAAGGATCTTGGCTTTGGATAAGTGGAGTTTTAGGGTGCTGATTAGCATCCATTTGCCCAGGCTCAGTCAGTGGTCTAGGGCAGAGAAATCCAGGTCTTCTGGGCTTTCTAGTATGAGAATTGTCTGTGGGTCATCTATAGGTTGCAACAGGTTCGATTGAGGTGCAGTACCAGGATGATGTAAGCATTAAAGAGGAATGGAGAATCTTGTGGCACCCCAAACTCCATGCTGAATGGAATAGACTAGTACAGTGGGAGCGAGTTGATGCTTGATATGTCAGAGAGATAGAAGTAGATCCAGTCTAGGATAGTTTCTTCTACATCAAGATCTTTTAGTCTCAGTAGTAGTGATTGAGTGGTGGTGAGCTGTTTCAAAGGCAGTAGATAGTTCCAGAAGTAGTAGCGCTGCAATTATGGTTCTATGTACTGTGGTCTTCAGAGTGTCCAGATGTATATCAGGGTGGATTTGATTAATCTGTGATAGTGGAGCTAGTTTGGTGGTCAGGCAGTTGGCTGTTTTCGTCAAAAAAGTTGGAGATCTGAGTTAAGGTTGCCCTTTTAAACTCTTTGCATAGGAACTTTTATTTGGCTGGATCTGCCGGATTAATTATGTATTTCTTTATTATGGGCTTGATGTAGGCAGTCTTGAAGTCAATGGTAAAGATGCTTGAGGTCTGGTCTGGAATGCAGCATTACTGGAAAGTAAGATGTCCTTCAAAGGTTGAGGGGAAGAAGATTCTCACTGGCTTCCCACTGGGCCAGTATTTTAAGCAGTTCCTTAAATTGGGTGGGGAGAGTTGTTTGAAGGTACCAAATATGATGTTTGCCAACAGATATTATTTTATGGTCTGAGGCAGGAGGTTGCGGAATGCATTTCTTCTAAGATAGAGGACTAGGGTTTTTGCTTTTGTGGAAAGATAGATTGCAAAGACAAAACAGAGGGCTTGAGAGAGGGGGCTCTTAGTAGCGGTTAATTGCAAGTTATCGAATTGTGAGACGCTCCTCTTATATTTCTTGAACAGACATTTTGCTTCGGAGAATCAATGGGAAGGAGAACATTGCATGCAGGCTGTCTACAGCTGAGTCTGTCTGTTCAAAGCTTTCGCGGAAACGTTGAAAACCTCCCTGTTTGAGTGAGTTTTTGTTGGTTCAACTACATGTTAAAGTTCAGGATACAGAGGTTGTTACACACTACAGTGACATCATGGTGGCTACAAGAAAGGTGTCTGACAATGCTTTCCTGTTTGGCAGAGACATGTATATCAAAAGATATGAGCAAATGAGTTTGGGGGTAGGTGACATGAAATTATTGTTGTCAGAGCAGTGGTAATGATGAGCAAGTTGACATTGAAGTATATGAGGCGGGGGCTTGCTTCTGGACTCAGGAGTAAACCAGAACTACAAGAGTAAGTAGTGTGATTGAGGCTCTTGGGGTATTGGCTGTCTATTTGTGATGGTTTTATCGATATCAATAGAGAAATCTCTTTTCCTGATGTACATGTTAGATCTGTACAAAGGATTTTAAACTTAAAATGTCCCAACTGTAATCCAATGATTAGTCAAATACAGGACTGGATCTCACCTGTCTTTCTGTCTCAGTAGGTTTCTGGTCTTCTCAAATAAATTACTAACAAATAGCTTGGCAGCAAAAAGCTCAGTCAAACTACTCTTTAACTGAATATTATGTAT
Source organism: Calotriton arnoldi (assembly GCA_963921515.1). Lineage (NCBI taxonomy): Eukaryota > Metazoa > Chordata > Amphibia > Caudata > Salamandridae > Calotriton > Calotriton arnoldi. The sequence goes on from CAWUFW010000063.1 coordinate 5,026,939, forward strand.
CATTGCTGCAGAATTCAGAAAAATATCATCTCACTCTATAAACCAAGGCAGCAGTTCACTTTCTGTCTTGATAAGTCTTCTGACAGTTAAATTGTTTCTTTTATATTGTTATATGTCTAAAAATGTGGTTGTTATAATTTCACCTATGTTTATTTGGCTATTCTTTAGTGTAATGAAATGTGATTATTCTCTGTTGGAATTCCAACATAGACTGGCAGAGATATCTCAGTTGAAGGATTCAGTTCACAATCGGTCTGGAGTTAATAGCGCTTAAAAGCCTTTTTCTCTGAAATGTGTCTTTGCCTTCAGCTCTAGGTCAACATTTCTGGGTAGGAGGGGCATAATCCTTAGCACAGGTCTTGAGATGGCATTATGTAGATTTGCTCACTAACTCAGAATCATGAGCATCAGAGAGAGTGGAACTCTGAGGCAGCTTTGCTCAATAATGACTATTCCATCAGGCATGCAGTGACGAGTTAAATCGATGATTGTTGGACTTGGACCTCTCTACAGGGTCTCCCCCAAACATTTTGCCTTCACCCCTCCTGTTTTTCTGAATTATGTTTTGTTGGCATTAGGAAGACTTCAGGACTGCCTGGACCCCCAGATGACTGCCCTGCTGCTATCATGGGACTGCCCTGCTGCTTGAAGGCCTGCTTTGCTGCTTGAAGGAGAACTGTACCATCTCCTTGAACCCAGGACCACCAGAAGTGACTCCAAGGGCTAGTTGGCTGGCCTGCTGTGTGAGCTACTGGGACATAACAAGCTCCTGAGGCCTTGAACTCTACACCTGGCCTCTGCTGGAGCGAATCCTAACCCCCAGAGTAGTACTTCCCAGGTCCTTGACCCTTGGAAGTGGTGTTAGAGATGCAGTTCCTATCTAATCCTAAAACTTGGGACTCCGATGATTTTTCCCCAAAAAGTACCTTTAGAACTGACAATCTGCAGTGCCTGCCGGCCTGACTTTGCGGTTGCTCCTTCTATGTTCTTCCTGCAAATCCTGTTCAGCGGGACCTCTTGACGAAGGTATCCGACCTTGTGGAGACCTTGTCGACTACAGCCCACAGCTTCATCCTGCTGGATATGTTTGACTTCTAAAAAAGTAACTAAGCTCATAGGTAAAAATCTTCACCGCGACCTCGTCTGGCGGATCCCCGAGGACAATGTCTCCTCCATGGACACCTCCTGCTGCCTTGACCTGCTGAACTCTACCTTCTCAGGCACTTTTTTCAAAATGTCTTCCAAGTCTGAAGGTAAGCCAAGACCGGGCCCAATCCATCTTGTGTATCCGATCTGTGCTCCATTGGGTTGGCCGTAACTTTTGAGTTTGACTTGGTCTCGCGCGACCAAATACTCTTGGTTGGCGCTTTTTCTTTTAGGCACTATTTTGCACTAGAAATTGTAAGTAATTCATAACTCTGGTTCTACTGATTGGATTTAATTCATGTTTGTGTCATTTTATTCATTAAGTATTACTCTGTTTTTCTAAATTGGTTTGGGATTTTTCTTGTGTTGTCTTTTCACTTTATTACTGTTTGTGAGCTGCAAAACTACTTTACACTTTTCCTCAATGTTAAGCCAGACTGCTTTGTTTCCAGCTACCAGAGTAATAAGCACAGATTAATTTAGTGAATTTTGTGATTCACCCTGACAAGGATTGTGGTTGTTTCCAGAGTGGGGCTTCCATCCCCCTCAACCAATACCCCCAGTTCTTACCCTGGTCCATGGAAAGATAACATGAAAAGTGTGTGGGGCAAAAAGAGATGCATCGTACCAGAGATGTGGGCAAGATAGTAGTTCAAATGGCCAGTATAATAAAGTAGGAAAACTGAAGTGGAGAGAGTGAGAATGGTAGCCAGGTGAACAATGGAAGCATTAAATGAACCTCCTGGATCAGGAATGGAATCCTGAGGTGAAACTTAAGTAGCAAGTAAGAAAGCAGTGGGACACTTAGAAAGGGTGATGGCCCAAGCAGTTGTGAAATAAACCATCGGAAAAGGTAAAAGGAGGGAGTAATAGAGGAACAGACTCAGGGTATTATGGATTTATGAATGAATTATATTTCTAAAGCGCGCAACTGCCTGTAGGCACCTGGGCGCTAATAAAACAGCAATGAACTAGACTGCAACCAGTTGAAAATGACCTGTAGCAAGTACCAACCTAATTTTGGAGCTAGGTGTTTAAAAAGAACCACGTTTTGAGCGATTTCCTAAAAAGAATTAGATTTTTGGGAGATTTTACATGCAGTGACACAATTTTGTAGTGGAAAAGATAAAACTTCTTCCCCCCAGGTTGCCTTTTTATATTTTAGATACCACCAGACTTTATGTAAAGGTGGAGCGTAGTATTCTTGTGGGGGCATACCACTGGAAACCCTGCTTCAGATATTTCGGACCACAGACATGAAGAGCCTTATAGGCAATGCACAGGGCCTTACAAGCAATCTGCTTCTTACCCGGCAGCCAATAAAGATTTGGTAATGCCTGAGAAATAAACTGAAACTTTGGATTCCCTAGAAGAAGGTTTGCAGCAGCTTTCTGAAGGATTTGAAGTTTATATAACAATCTCTGTTGAATATTAACGTAGAGAGCATTGCATTAATCAATTCTTGATAAAACTAAAGCAACTATTATAGTTTTCTGGAGATCCAGAGGAATGCAAAGAAAGGCTTTCTTCAGTATTCTCAAGATATAAAAACAGGATGAAATAACATGTTACTGACAAAGGGAGGGGCCAGAAATTGAAGTAACTGCTGTATAAATTTGTAAGCACTAAAGAAATACAAGAAGGAATTATGTTAGGGTTTGCAGAAGGTAGGGAAGATGAAGAAATATATATGGCCCTGATCCAACAAGGAGAGTGAAGAAAAGGAATATACTCCAAGGGAGTTTATTAAATAAAGGTAGCTGATGTGCAAAACCATGTTTTCCTGGGTTAGAAGGCCACTTGGGACACTAACTTGAGAGATCTATTTGATGTCCCACTGGAGCTCAGGTTCTCATCACACCTTTCTTCCAGCCATAATTTAGCTATCTGCATTGCTTTTCTTGTTACACGTGAGCAGAGGAACAAATTAGCAGTTCTAGTTCCTCAATATAGACCCATATCTCTCATTTAGATAAAGTCTACCCCACTGCTGCAAGTCACAGGTGATCCTAGAAGCTGCTAAGTTCAATTAGGCAAATATTGCTTCAGGATAATGAGTGATGAGGACAATAGACGCCCCAAGGATTCCTATCACAGCTCCTCAGAAGCTGCAAAAATTGGTTACTTCAAATGGCACAATGATTTTGTCATGAAAATTTCTCTACCTCAGTAGACTGGATGGTAGAAGCATGGAAATAGCAGCTGTGCTTAGAGGAGAAGAAGTCTGCATGTCTCTGAAAACAGATTGTATTTGTTGTAATTTGAAGGTTTCAGAAAAGTACATTCAGCCCTGGATAATCCATTAGTGATGTTCCAGGAATTATCTTCTGGCATCTCCCAGTGGTACCTATTATTTGGTAGCTTACAGCATGTTTCTTCTGCGCTTTTGTTGAGATGGCCTGTCTTGATGACAAGCCTCCCAGTACATTCCAATAGATCTTCTCAGTCTCCAACATCTTTATAGGAAAATCATACTAGAGTACTGGTATATTTAGCTGGCCTCTTTGGGCACTAACTGGAGAGGCACTATTCCTTAGCACTTGGCAAGTAGTTAATAAAGAGAGGGGGTGCCATCTTTTACTGAGATCTCAATAGGTTTGGTCCAGCCTCTCTCCTTTCCTTGAACAAATTAAATTCAGGTGAGAATGGAGTGGTCGGCTTCTAACTACAGTGGCATAGCTGGGAGACACTGGGCCATACGAAAAACCAAAAATTTCTTAAACTACTTTGTGTAAAGCGCTCTGCCAGCCTTTGGGGCTGTTTATGCTATATGATACTGCTAATACATAAATAATAAACAGCACTGTTCCCAACACAAATTAATCAAACTGCTGAGCAGCTAACAAGTAGAACGATCCAGCAAATAATGCCAATTAAAGCACTGATACAGCATTTCGCATTACATTAAAAACAAGTATCCAGCTATGCTATGGTACAGGCAATAGTCAGTGCAGCAGAGTAATTCACTATCTAATAGAGACTTCTAGCTGCAGATTCCCTACTTACTTTACAATTTCCCAGGCATCAGGTTGGATCTGGAAACATTTTCTTGAGCAGTACCCCTTGCGCGTGCCGTCGAGTGTCTCCATTCGGCTCCGTGCGACATCGTTGGCGTCGGTTATGATGTCGCAGTCACCTATATAGGCACCACCCAGGCGCGAGCACGTCAGTTCTTTTCTTTCCCCACCAGTTAAGCGCCGATCTGGGAAGAGCTACCCCTACTGTCGCTTTTTGACTGGCCTTTTTCGATTTTATGTCGACTCCGAAAAAAATTCCATTGTGTGTCGAGGGTTGTCTTTGAGGAAGACAGGGTTTAAACCATGTTGCGCTTGTCACCACGCCATGTCGGTTACTGATCCCCACCTCGTCTGCCTTTGGTGTCTCGAGCACGTCCACAATTCAGGGTCGACTTCGCGTCTCCCTCCTTTTCCAGAACCCGGAGCGACCCCCACTCAAATAAAAGAATTTTACGAGGCCATGCCCCACGTATTTGAGCGGGTTGATCCCTCTGGTGAGCCTTTGGGCCCTGTGGGGTCGGAAGTGGCCCCATCAGGTTCGGTGCCGGTGGGGCCACAAGGATCCGATTCCGGATCCGTGACACCGCCGGTCGTGCCTACGTGACCTTCCCCGATGCCGGACCCGAAGTCGGTGCCTTCGGGGGTGCCAGCACCCACCGGCGGTTCCAGCCCCATCCTCATCCCCGATGACACGGAGTCGGAACGGCGTCGCTCTGCACCGATAGAACCTAGGGGTTCTATGTTGTTGCCTGTGCATTTTCATGACATTTCAGGCACGGGAGAGGACTGGGAGGGGTCTATGGACACCTTAGAACACCAGGATGAGTCTGCAGAGCAGATGGACTGGTATGAGGAGCTTGGGGAGGCCAGTGGACTGGACACATCCCCAGATACTTGCATGCTCTCTCCGCCAACTGTGGCTACGGCGGAGGGGACTTCTTATCACATGGTGGTAAGGAGGGCAGCTGAGGTCCTTGGACTGGAGTTGCCCTCTGTGCAGGTCAGGACTAATCTCTTGACTAAATTGCTTCAGCCTGGGGCTTCCACCTCTGAACCCCTTGTGCCCTTTAATGAAGCTCTAATGGATGTCCTACTAGGCACGTGGTCCAAGCCTAGCATGGGGGCTCCTGTGAATAGGACAGTTGCACACCACCATCGCCCGGCTTCCAGTGACCCAAAGTTCCTCAGCCAACACCCCACCCCTGAAAGTTTGGTGATGCAGGCTTTAACTTCCCAGGGTGCGTTCCCTTCTGCCCCCCCCCTCCGGACAGAGAATCCAAGAGGTTGGAATCACTTGGGAAGAAGATGTTTTCTTCCTCCAGCCGGTCACTGTGGTCAGTGAATACTGCATGCTTATTAGGGCGTTTCTGCCATTCTCTCTGGGAGACGGTTGCGCAAGTGCTGCCACAAGCCCTGGAGGAGGCCCGGGCTGTGCACTCCCAGGCAGTTAAGGATGGTAGAGATGCAGCAAAATTCACCATCAGATATGGACCTGACACGACTGATTTGCTGGGCAGAGCGATTTCTTCAATGGTGGCCCTAGGGCACCACGCCTGGCTTAGAACATCTGGCTTTTCGGGCGATGTCCAGGCTAATTTGATGGGCATGCCCTTTGATGGATCTCGTCTGTTTGGTGTAAAGTCAGTGTCACTCTGCAGGTTCCTGGGATTTTGTCTGAACATTGTGAACAAGGTCGAACAATGCCCCTTGTTATTCTGTTCTGGTCAGGCCCTAGCAACTAGACAAAATATACAGATGCAGCTGTTGTTTGAGAACACGTACTTTGGTCTTACTTGAATACACGGATAGGTAGTGAACACTTGTAGAGGGACCTTTCTAGGGAGAAGAGCATGACAGCACCTATGATGTAGATCTACCATCTATAGACTGAGGTACGGGGTCTGCAGATAACGCCAGAGATCTTCTAATATATAATAATCCTGCTTCTATACAAGGGGAGGGAGGTTAGGCTACTCTGTCTTTTACAATGACAGCTCCCTTTATGATTTACAGACTACTTGCTATGCTGACCGTATTTGTGTTATGCATTTTCAACTTATTGTGGCACGTATACTGCATATCTGAAAGAAACACATAGTGATAGATTCCTTACCTTAGAATATCCCCAGGCGTCAGACTGGATCCGGAAAGTTTTCGTCAGCAGTACCCCTGCGCGTCGGTAGGTGGCGTCGTGCGGCTCCACGTCCGTCGTTGGCGTTGTGGTCGCCGAGATGACGTCGCGGGCGCTACTTAGACGCCGCCCACCCGCGCTGACGTCAGTTCTTTCTTTTTCTGCGCCAGCAAGCGCAGATCCGGGAAGAGCAGGAACCCCCGGTCAATTTTTGACTGACTTTTTGAGACTTTTGTCTCCATTTTTTCATCGAGTCTTCGACTCCTAAGGTGCAGTTAGGATGCTCGGTTTCAAGTCCTGCGGGGATTGTCACCGCATGATGTCGGTGACGGACCCGCACCGTGGGTGTCTTTTCTGCCTGGGGCACGACCACGACCCCAAGTCGTGCTCCGACTGCCGGGCCATGGCGCCGAAGACTTTGCAGGAGCAGTCCCGAAAGTTGCTGGAAACCCGGCAGTCGGCTCTGCGCCATTCCAGGTCCCGGTCCAGAGGGAGGTCGAGGGACCATGCGCGGAGTCATCACCATTCGTCGGGATCCAAGTTATCGCACTAGGGGTCAGGTAAGGCAAAACACAAGAAGTCGAAGAAACGCCATCGTTCTCCGACTTCCCCTCGCCGGTCGCGCGACGCGGCTGAGGGTATGGGTGGTGCCACCCCCGCGGCTCCGGCACAGTCCATGGAGTCGCCGCCCAACTACCCGCCCTTTCCGGGGTCATCGGCGTCTCCGGCCCAGATACAGGTGTTCCTGTCGGCCATGGCTCGCCTCTTTGGGCCGTCGGGTCCCGCCGGTGCGCCTTCGGGCCCTGCGGTCCCGCATGGGTGTCCTCACGTTTCCTCGCCGGCGGCTCCGGCCCCGGTGTCGCTGTCGGCTCCGGCCACGGCGCTGCAGGACACCCTTGGATCCAGGCCTGGATCCCGGTCGACGCCGGTTGACCTCGTTATGCCTCCACCGACGTTGACCCCACCAGCACCGATCCTGACGCCGCCCGCTCCTCGGGACGACGTCGACCTCAGTTTCAGCCCCGAGGTGGACACGGTGCCGAGCTGGCGTCGATCGATGCCGTTCTCGACCCTGCTTGGGGATTTCTATCCCCATGTCCCTGCTCCTTATTTTCGGCCTGTTGAACAGCCTGAGGAGCAAGGGGAGGACTGGGAGGGGTCTGAGGACCCTCTCGCTGCAGCCTGCGAGTCGGAACAGGACTGGGCTGAGGAATTGGGGGACGCCAGTGGTCTGGATACCTCACCAGACCTGTCTCCTCCTACCGTGGCTACGGAGGAGGGCGCCAGTTATGCAGTGGTGTTGCGTAGGGCTGCCGAGGCCCTACACCTCGAGCTCCCTACTGTGGCCATCAGGACTAACCTCCTGACAGAGGTGCTTCAGCCAGCAGCTACTTCTGCGGAGCTGCTGCTTCCTTTCAATGAAGCCCTCTCTGACGTTCTTTTGGGCACTTGGTCCAGGCCCACCACAGGGGCTCCTGTGGATAGGAACGTGGCCCGACGCCATCGCCCGACTCCGTGTGACCCCATTTTCCTCTCCCAACACCCCACTCCCGAGAGCTTGGTTGTCCAAGCCTCTGCTTCCCCAACCGCCTTCCCTTCCGCACCACCGGATAGGGAATCCAAGAAGCTGGATCAGTTTGGGAAGCAGATTTTCTCTTCCACCAGCTCTGCGCTGCGGTCCGTGAACACCGCATGCCTCTTGGGCCGTTATTCCCACTCTCTGTGGGATACGGTGGCGAACGTGCTGCCCCAGTGTCCGGAGGAGGCCCGGCCTGCTCTCGCCCAGGCTGTTGCAGAGGGGAGAGACGCAGCAAAGTTCATGATCCGTTGTGGTCTAGACACCGCCGACTCACTGGGCAGATCCGTTGCAACGACGGTGGCGGTTCGCCGTCACGCCTGGTTGAGAACCACTGGATTTCCGGGGGATGTCCAAAACACCCTTATGGACATGCCCTTTGATGGCCGTCGCCTCTTCGGCGACAAAGCGGACAGCGCGTTGGAGAGGTTTAAGGACTCATGGGCTACGGCCAAGTCCTTGGGACTCTCTGCAGTCCCCCCTCCTCCGCCTTCCGCTCCTTTCGTGGCACAGGAAGGGGCGCCCGCAGCGTTCGCAACAGAGCCACAGGCCGGCGCAGCAATCATCCCAGCACGGACACGGGTTCCGCCGTGGCGGACAAAGGGGCCAGCGGGCGGGTCAGTCCACCACCACCCCGGCCACCACTGCCTCCAAACCTTCCTAGTCCAAACTTTCAGGCCCATCAAACGCCAGTGGGCGGCAGGCTCCGCCATCACCTCCCCCACTGGTGCACCATCCCTTCGGACAGGTGGGTTTTAGAGATAGTCCGGAGGGGCTACTCCCTCCCCTTCGAGACTACCCCCCAGCCATGCCACCTCAATACCACCGCATGTCGGGGAATCACTTGGTGCTTCTTCAGCAGGAAGTTGCGGCCCTCTTGGCCAAGGGGGCCATCGAGCGCGTTCCGACGCATGAAGTAGGTCGTGGTTGTTATTCCCACTACTTTGTGGTGCCCAAGAAGGACAAAGGCCTGCGTCCTATCTTAGACCTCCGGAACGTCAATCGCTTCCTCCGCAAAGAGAAGTTCAAGATGCTCACTCTAGCTCAGGTCTTGTCTGCTCTCGACCCACAAGACTGGATGGTGGCGCTGGACTTGCAGGAGGCCTATTTCCACATCCCTGTCCTGCCAGCCCACCGGCGTTACCTACGGTTCACAGTAGGCCACGAGCACTTTCAGTTTACCGTGCTCCCCTTTGGCCTTACCAGCGCCCCTCGGGTGTTCACCAAGGTGATGGCGGTGGTCGCAGCTCATCTGCGCAGATCAGGGGTCTCAGTCTTCCCCTATCTTGACGATTGGTTGTTGAAGGCGGGCTCGCCCCAGACAGTCGTCTTCCACCTCCAGACTACGGCCTACCTCCTGCACTTGCTGGGGTTCTCCATCAATGTGCCGAAGTCGCACCTGATTCCCTCCCAGAAGCTCCTCTTTATCGGAGCGGTTCTGGACACGGCGCAGTTTCGGGTCTATCCTCCCGAACAGCGAGTCCGGGATATTCGGGCTCTGATTCCCATCTTTCAGCCCTTGTCCCGGGTTTCGGTCAGAGTGACTCTGAGGCTGCTGGGCCTCATGGCCTCCTGCATCCTGCTGGTCAATCATGCCAGGTGGCATATGCGGGCTCTGCAGTGGGACCTGAAGTTCCAGTGGGCGCAGCATCAGGGAAACCTGTCCGATCACATCCAGATCTCGGAGGGCACTGCACGACAATTGCAGTGGTGGCTCACGAACCGATATTGGGTCGATGGCAGATCCCTCTCCCTTCCCCAACCGGAGTTCACAGTGGTGACGGATGCGTCCCTCATGGGATGGGGCGGCCACATTGGAGAGGCGGAAATCAGAGGCCTCTGGTCTCCGGCGGAGTCCCGGCTCCATATCAACCTTTTGGAGCTGCGGGCGATCAGGCTTGCACTAAAGGCATTCCTTCCCTCTGTCAAGGGGAGAGTAGTGCAGGTGTTCACAGACAACACCACCGCCAAGTGGTACTGCAACAAACAAGGCGGGGTGGGGTCATGGACCCTCTGTCAGGAGGCTCTGCGTCTCTGGACATGGCTGGAACATCAGGGCATGTCCCTGGTGGCTCAACACCTGGCAGGTTCTCTGAACGCCAGGGCGGACGAACACAGCCGCAGGTGCATGCTTGATCACGAATGGCGTCTTCACTCGGAGGTGGCGCAAGGTCTCTTTCAGCAGTGGGGAGAGCCTTGGTTAGATCTATTCGCCACCGAAGAGAACGCGCAATGTCATCAGTTCTGCGCGTTGGAATTTCCAAGGCGGCACTCGCTCGGCGACGCTTTTCTTCGCGAGTGGAGTTGCGGTCTGTTGTACGCCTTTCCGCCTATACCACTTCTGCCCAGAGTCCTGAAGAAGATCAGGCGCGACCGGGCCCAAGTCATTCTTGTGGCCCCGGACTGGGCTCGAAGAGTATGGTATCCCGAGCTACTCAGTATGAGCATCGATCCCCCGATCCGACTGCCTCTTCGGGAGGATCTTCTGTCGCAGCGGCAGGGGACGGTCCTCCATCCGAACCTGTCCAGCCTCCACCTCTTTGCGTGGAGATTGAGCGGCGGCAGTTGATTCCCTTTGACTTGCCTCCTGAAGTTTGTGACGTTATTCTGGCAGCCAGGCGTCCCTCTACTAAAGTGGTATACGCCTGCAGGTGGAACAAATTTGTGGCATGGTGCACAGCAAAGGCTGTGGATCCCCTTTCTGCCCCTCTTTCTGAAGTACTACTGTTCCTTCTTTCTTTGGCCCAGTAGGGTTCTGCTCTGGGCACTATCAAGGGCTACCTTTCTGCTATTTCGGCCTTTCTCAGACTCCCTGATCAGCCCTCCCTTTTCAAGTCCCCTGTTGTAAATATATTTCTTAAAGGCATTACACACCTTTTTCCTCCTATTCCTTTCGTGATGCCTCAGTGGGACTTGAATCTGGTTCTGACATACTTGATGTGCGCTCCCTTTGAGCCTCTTCACAACTGTCCTCTTCGTCTCTTGACATTGAAGACTGCCTTCCTGGTGGCCATCACCTCCGCTAGGCGGGTGAGTGAGCTCCAGGCTCTTTATTGTAAGCCTCCTTTCCTTTCAGTCCATCCGGACAAGGTTGTGCTCAGGCCCCGTCCTTCCTTTTTGCCAAAAGTGGTTACGGCCTTTCACATTGGGCAGACTATTACCTTGCCCACCTTCTTTCCGCATCCTTCCAGAGAGGAAGAGAGGCTCCACCTTTTGGACCCAAAACGTGCGCTCTCATTTTATCTTAACCGCACACAGCAGTTCCGGGTGGATGACCAGCTTTTGGTTGGCCACGTTTGCACCAAGAAAGGTCGGGCGGTACACAAGAGAACTATCTCCCACTGGGTTGTCTTGTGCATCAAAGCCTGTTACTCTTTGGCTAAAAAAGAACCTCCGGTGGGGCTGCGTGCTCATTCCACCAGAGCTACTGCAGCCACTACTGCATTGGGACGTGGTGTCCCCCTGCAAGACATCTGTCAGGCAGCCACGTGGGCCTCGCTGCACACGTTTACCAAGCATTATTGCCTGGACAGCCAGAGTACGGAGAGACGGCTTCTTTGGCCGTTCTGTTCTCCGTGACTTTCTGGTGTGATCTTAGTTCGCAGACCCACCACCGGGGTTGGTATTGCTGGGGTATCTATTCTAAGGTAAGGAATCTATCACTATGTGTTTCTTTCAGATGGACAAGTTACTTACCTTCGGTAACGATATATCTGTAAGAAACATTAGTAGTGATAGATTCCTTACCGCCCCACCCATCCTCCCCGTTCTGCGAACTGATTTCTAGGGTTAAGGTCATCCCTTTCAGGGCCCTAGTTTCAATGCACCAGTGGTCAGTATCTTGCATGGCTCTGCGTTCCTGGCGCGGAAAGTCGTGTACAGAACTGACATCAGCGCGCGTGGGCGGCGTCTAAGTAGCGCCCGCGACGTCATCTCGGCGACCACAACGCCAACGACGGACGCGGAGCCGCACGCCGCCACCTACCGACGCGCAGGGGTACTGCTGACGAAAACTTTCCGGATCCAGTCTGACGCCTGGGGATATTCTAAGGTAAGGAATCTATCACTACTAATGTTTCTTACAGATATATCGTTACCGAAGGTAAGTAACTTGTCCATTAGTGCACGTTAGTTAAAATAAATATTTTAAACTTGCTCGTGTCTCTGTCTCTGTCAGATCTTATTTTGGACAACGTACAAGAGTGTGAGCGAAAGGGTGTGTCTTGCAACCGCGATTCCTGAGAGAGTCGGAAGTGTTGTGTTCTGGGGTATCTAATCACTTGTTCATCTGTGAGTGAGTAGGAGGGCAAGTGAGGCACTATAGCTAGTCGGTCCTGGGCTCATGGGTACTAAGGTGGTAGGATGAGTCAGTCCCTATATACTAAGGTCCCAAAATCCTACGCATAGTTCTCTGTTTGCGCAGAATCCCTGCAACATGGCGCCGCCAATGTTTGGTCTGGTACTTTTTTACGAGACCCCTGAGTAGCGCTTGTGCTTGTCCACAATACCCTCTCACCGGTTACCGGAGACGTCCGTGGTGGGAGGGCTTAGCCTCCTGCAGTTGTTTCTGTAGGTTTTTCAAGCTTGAATTCTAAAAGGTTTTTTAGACCCATTTTGTGCTACCGTCATGTTTGTCATTTTCCATACCTAATTGCACAACCGGTCGCTATTCCGGCACATAACCGGGCGGTGGTTACACATCATTTGAAGCAGCATGGGGTCCCCAATGCAGGGGCTACCTTTATGTATGCAGTCGAGGCAGATCCTGCATAACCCTTCAAGGTGTTTTATTCCTGCGTTACCTTTCCCGCTGTTGCTGCTAATGATAATTTTTTTCATGCTTACACGGTGGCTGCTCCTCCAGCAGCGTATCATCCTTATACGATGATTGAAGTTCTGCTGACATCCTGGGAGCATACCATTTAGTTTAATGGCGCCCTTCCTCACCCTGTTTCATTTGTTCGTATGGACCCCTTAAGTATAGATCGGGTTTCTTGGCCAGTTTTGGCTGGTTTCACACCGCATCCAAACTATCTCAATGTTACTATAGTAGAGCTTTGTTTGCTATATGCACAAGTAATTCAACTTTATAGGCGAGTCATACAATTTATTTCTCGTTCCTTTTTGGTGGCTCCCCTGATGCTGCTCCTCTGGCACCAGTGCAGGGCGGAGGACTTGTGATTAGGCCCGTCATGATTAACTCTGTGATGGGCAAACGTCCTCAGAATCGTGAGGACCTACCCTTTTGGATAGTGCAGAAAATTGAACAGCTTGATGCTGTTTTCCCACACTAGTCCTTATGAGAAACACAGGATCCTTACTATGTGTTTGCCGAGTGGTCTGATTCCCCCTTTAGTGGACTGCAACACCTGGGGGGCAGTGTTTGCCTCAGTGTATACACTGTGCTTTGGCACCCTCTCCATAAGCGTTCTGCAGAGTGTTCTAAAACGTATACAAGATAAACACGGGGCTGGTCCAGCCCTGGATTTGGGGATGCAATTAGTGGGAATGTCTCAGATATGATTCTAGCTAACATTAAATGTGAAGCGGTTTGCTTACAGGTGCGCCAACACCTAGCAGCAGTGGCAGACGCTGATTGGGAGCAACAGTTGCCGATCATTGTTGCAGATGTCTATACATCCCTAGGACGCAATAATTTGGGAGTCAGATTATTTACACAGGTACAGAGCAAACCCCCTCCGGACAAAGAGGAGCGTCCATTCTTTCCAAAAGAGGCATGGAACAAAAATATGCAGCTGCAGAAGCCTAGGTCTCGTGCTGGTTCGCCTCCACCTGATGCTTCTGAGCGTAGATATGATTTACGTGACCGCTTTAAAATTAAGACACCTGAGAGGTTCCAGGCTCCTGATCCCCGTTCTCCTCCTTCCTTTCAGGAATCGTCAGATCAACAATTTAGCGTAGGGGGATGACAGGATCGCAGAAAGGGCGAGTCCATGCAATAAAGGCGAGACCCGCAGCACCAGTTTGACGTGAAAGTCAAATGGGAGGAACCACCTCAATATCGAGCCCCGTTTCAGAAGAAGAAAGTTGCCGCTTTGACTGCAAAGTATGCCCCAGATGTTGAGAACCCTCCTCCTAGACAGGAGTTGGACGGTGACTCTCCTCGACAGCGCGGCGGACGTTACCATAGTTCGTCAGACACTCCACCAGCGTCTGGAGGCGAAAGCAAAGGACACTTTCATAACTGTTGAAACCACAGACACCCGCGTTGCCCCCCGATAGACTCTATCAAGTAGACCTCCAAATTGAGGGTGATATTAAACGCACTGTCAATGCAGTATTTTGGGACAATTTGACGTCTTCTTATGACATTTTATTGGCGGAGGTTGATTGGTCTCCCCCCTTTGTGCTTGCCTCCTCTAGGGGCAAGGATGTAATTCTGCCATCTTTTTCACAATATGTCCCAGAGGAGACGAAACAAGCTTATGCTTTGGAGTGGGCTCTAGCCTTAGCTCCTGCCTTATATCGCAATCAAGCGGGTTGGGATAAGGATTCGCCGGTGCATGTTATTCCTTTACGATCTACACCTCAGCCCCATACGCAATATACCATTAAACATGATGCTAAAGCGTCCGTTAGTGACATTCTGACTCAATTGGAATATCAAGTTATAATTGAGCCCTGTGTCTTTTCTATGAATAATCCTCTGTTTCTGATATTGAAACCGGACAGTTCATATCGTATAGTTTTAGACTACAGACATTTCAACAGTCATGTTTGTACCTTTGCGGTACAGAATACACACAGCTCTGCGTTAGTAAATAACATTGTTCGGAAGAAATTCAAAACTACGTTAGATATTTCCAATGGATTTTTCAGTCACACTCTGGCTCCAGAAAGCCGTGACTTGACCACATTCAGCGCTCTCGGCAACCAGAGACGCTGTGCAAGATTACCTATGGGGTATAAGAATAGCCCCGGGGTTTTTACAGCACGCATTGTGTCGATTCTACATGTAATTGACCCTGATACCTTTTCATAGGTCGATGACATGTACTTGGCCGATGATGAACTAAATCCGCATCTCATGCGTGTGGATCGCATTAGCCCATATTTTGCAACTTTAAGTTACAAATTCAATTTAGCAAACTCGCCTATTGCTTTTTTGGCAGTTCTTTTCCTTGGTTACGAACTGAATAATGAGTGAAGGGGGTTGGTACACCACTTTTTGGAGAAGCGTGCTCAATTGCAACCTCCAACTACCCTAAAAAAATGACAATCCTTGCTGGGTTTTTAAAATTTTGGCAGAACCTACATTCCAGATTATGCCCAGCATATCAAACCGCTATACGGCTGAATACAACCTTCTTTTTTGTCCTCCAGTTGGCTTCCGGAACATACCGCAGTGCTGCGTTCTTTACAGTTTGATCTGCTTGCAACTCAATTCTTGTTAACTAGAGACAATACCACAAATTTAGTAATACGGATTGTACCTGGAATGTTAGGATTCACCTATGTGACTTTTAATGAAGGGGACATGGTTCCCATTGCTTATAAATCGCATTTGTATACTCGCGCAGAAATGTGTATTTCTTCTACTGAAATGTTTTTAACAGCAGTACAGATGGCGATTTTAAAGGAACGTTCTCTGGTTCAGGGGAAACGCATCTTCATGGTTTCGCCTGTGCCCGCTTTAGAAGATGGCACAAAGGCGAGTGTACCTAAATCTAAAGCTCTGCATCCACATTGGATACAATGGGAGCCCCCCAAACCACCATCCATAAGCTCCAGGTCATTCAGAACTGTGCTGCTCGCATGCTTTTGCAGGTCCCCCGTCGACAATCGGCGAAACCTGCACTAAGGAGCCTCCATTGGCTACCAATTAAGGCAAGGATCCAGTTTAAGGCCATGTGCCTGACTCATAGGGCCTTCTGGAAGAAGGGCCCAGTCTCAATCCAATCCATGATCACTCCCTATCAACCTCCCAGAGATCTCCGCTCTATGTCTTCCTTCCTAGTCACCTCACACAGAATATGGAAGGCTAGATGGGGCGGGCGTTCCTTCTCCCATAACGCTGCCAACTCATGGAACTCCCTCCCACTCCATCTGCGAAAGGAACGAAACCTGCTCTCCTTTCGAAAGCTTCTAAAAACCGTTCTTTTCAATGAATGCATCTAATCCGCTCCTCTCCTGTTATTCTGCGTTAGTCCACAAGCGCTAGGAGGCCTGAGGGTAGCTATTGCGCTATATACATTTTATTTTCACTTCAATGGGCTAGTTCATTGACGTCAGCTGACATCAATTTCATCTTTGATCCATCTTTGCAGACACAAGTGTTTTTACAGTATGAACATGTTCATCCACTTCCTTCGTCCGTACTGCCTCTTGACCAGTATAAAAGTATCATCTACACTGATTGGTCTGCACAGCCAGCCATTGGTTCTAAACATGATTATTCAGCAGCCAGCGCTATTGTGGCAGGCTGAATAGTGGACGGCGATTTTAAATCGTCCTTGGTTCACGCACAATCCCTTGGGGATTGCACTGCACAGTTGGCCGAGTTACGCGCTTTGCTGTTAGCTCTTGAGTCTGCTGATCCTGAAGTGCCTACTCTTGTCGTATGCGATTCCTTCTACTGCGTACAATTCTTTAATGACCACTTATTCTTTTGGAAACAAAATGACTTTCGTGATTCTAAGGGTAGCGCAATAAAGCATGAAACGCTTTGGGTCTGAGTGGACGCTCTTAAGGAATGGTTGCCACTCACACATGTTATCCATACACTGGGCCATCAGTGTGTGGGAGCACAAACCGTTGGTAATTCTATGGCTGATGAGGCAGCCAAATCTGCAGTAGCCACATGCTCCGTAGTGGCAGTTACTAGGTCCGTTAATAAGATTGGTGATGAAATCTTAGTGGCTATTACCGCAACGAAGGAGGGGACACTATATCCCCAGGGTTTCCCTTTGCGTTATACCTATCACTTAACCACTGATCGTATTCCATTTGTAACTATTCCTTCAGTTGTTGATCGCTTGATTCCCAACGAGGACCGCAGGCTTTCATTGATTGTCGCTGCCCATGAAGGAATGGCTTCCGCATATGCGGGAGTGACAGCAACAGTTTCACTTTTACAGCAACGTTATTGGTGGTGCGGTTTATACCAACAGACACGTAAATATGTGCTTTCCTGTGACATTTGTCAACATATTAAACCTTCTACGGTTTCGCATCCGCCACATACTCATCTCTTCATTTCTAATGTCCTCTTTGTTTGTATTTATCTTGATCACAGCGGTCCTTTGACATCGGACAATGCTTTCAAATACATTTTAGTTTCAGTGGATTCGTGCACAAGATTCCTCTGGGTTTGGCCACAACGCAGTGTTGACATTCGTGCTGTTATAAAAGATTTGCATATCTTTGTAGGGACATATGCCTGTGGCACCTTCAATTCAGATCAAGGTCCGGCTTTTGCCTCTAAGGCTTACAGTGATGCGATGAAGTCTATGGGGGTGTCGGTGCATTTCTCATCTCCATATCGGCTTGAGGGCAATTCTGTTGTGGAGCGGATGAACCGTGACTTAAAGCAATCTTTAACAGCAAAGGTATTAGGTACAGGTCAGGGCTGGTTGACTCATCTCTATGGAGTCCAACGTGCACTAAATAATCTCCCTAGAAGATCTTTGGGCGGGCGGACCCCATATGAAATGCTCTTTGGCATTAAGATGTTTGTGCCAGACCTTGATGGTCTAGACATTGTGGTGGCTGCCGCCACATTTGACGTAGATAATCATTTTGCTATGTTACAGGATCTACAAAAGAAATGAGATGCTCTAGCAAAAATCCATTTGCCCTCACCATCCAATGCTGCAGTGCTGATTCCTGTTTCTGGCTGGCTCCATTAAGTTGGTGATCCGGGGAGGGGGCGCTAGAGGGTGCCAGGCAAGATGGCTGCGCTTTAGTGCAGCTCTGCCGATCGGAGTAACTATCATGCCATTATCCTGCAGTTCCTGTCCGAAAATTACACACAGCTGGCGATTTCCAGACAGCGCTACAGTCCCGCCACCCTCCAGATGCACAAAAACCGAAATTACAGAGGGTGTGGAGGCTAAACGCGACATCTCCTCCCTGCTGCCTGTCTTCGCAAAATGGCGGCCTAATCTACGCGCCGATGCCTGCGGGACTGCTGTGGCGCTGGGGTCGCTGTAGAGGACTGACCGCCTGGCGGACCTCGGGGACTGCGATTGCTGGTGAGTGCGTGCCGCTGTGCCGGGTGCGGACTGCGCGGCTGGCCCGTCTGTGGAGTGCGCCTTCCACCGACGCCGGGCTCCTGGAGGCTGCGGGGCATGTGGCCTGCTCCGGTGTTTCCTCGACGCCCGGGCCTTGTACACTGAGCCCGGCGTGACCGCCGCTGCGATTCTGCCAACAACTGGGCCCTTCCTGGTGGAGATAGCTGTGGCTGGGAGCGCGACGAGGGGCCAGACGCTACAGATCACGGAGCCTTGCGGGTCCCGCTCCGGGAGTGAGAGGCACGGCACCCTTTCTGTGTGCTTGCCTGCCGTCGCTGCGGAGGAGCCTGGGCCCACCCTGAGTAACGGGCTGCCAGCGCAACAGGGCGTAATCAAATATTGAGCCATTTTACAGCGGCGCCACTACGAGACCCCTATCAGGCGGAAGAGAACACTTGCTGGTGTGGCTGAGTCCACTGCGCGCCAAAACACACATGGTGCGCTGAACTACAGCCCCAATTACCTTGCTAACTGGCCACATTATACAAAGCGCAGTGTCTCGTGGCGGAGCTACTGCGGTGGTGGGCTATTTATCCATCACAACGATTGACCATTGGGGCGGGGGGTGCAGACTCCTCTTCGTACGTGCGGCATTGGTGGACGCAGACAGTGAGGTGCACCAGGAATGTAGGGGATGGGACTCTGAGGTCCCTACCTGTAATACATAGCAGCGATATCTACTCCTTCTATGGGCCCGGAAAAACACGCTATTCAGACGAGCTGCACCTGCTCCACTGGGCTGCTGGGATCCCTGTTGCGCACCACACCCCCCTGTCTCCATATACACGAGGACCAACCAGATCATAAGTGCCCAAGCAGCACGATGGGCAAAACGGACCGTGGGCAGCCCCGGCTCACGTTTGAACCTAGAAAATCCAGCAAAACGCGACAGCACGCCACCTCGGATTCTGAACTTGACAACCCCACGGACAGCTTGGCTGCCATTGAAAAAACACTTGCTGCGGTTCAAAGTAGTCTCCAGAGCATTGATGGCAAGATAGACCATCTTAACTTGAGAATGGATCACATGTCAACTAAATTGTACAAACATGCTCTACGACTGGGCGGGGCGGAGACACGTATCTCTGATGCCGAGGATGGCCAACAACAGGTGACCACTAGGACAGCATCCATGAAGAGGGTGCTTGAGGTGATACAGGCTAAGAACGAAGACCTCGAGGCACGATCAAGGCGCAATAACCTGCGCATTACGGGGCTGCCAGAGTCTACGAACACGGGCCGTCTCGAAACGTTCTTGGAGTCTCTACTGAAGACGATCTTCGGGGCGAAAAATCTGTCAGCTGTGCTGATTGTGGAGTGCGCACATCGTTCCCTCACTGCTAGGCCACCACCTGGATCGCCCCCGCGCCCTATCATCGCGCGGCTCCTCAATTATAGAGACCGGGACACTGTTCTCCGCATGGCCAGGGATAAAGGAACGATTATCCATGAGGGCAACACTCAGGCCTTCTATCCAGATTTTACTGCCGCAGTGCAGGCAGCGCGTAAAGAATTTCAACCGGTGAAGAAAATATTGTTGGCCGAAAAAGTGACCTATGCAATGCTATACCCTGCCCTGCTGCACGTCGAAGTGAATGGCAGCTCTAGAATCTTCACCACGCCTAAAGATGCAATGGTTTACGCTAAATCATTAAAACGCAAGGCCAAGACCTCTCCCAATCCGGAAAGCGATGATGGTACAGTAGGATCGCAGGGCACGGCGGAATGACGCAGCTGCACGAAGAACGGTACACTGACTCTTACCGCTGAGAGCGATCCCGCCCCAGGAGCACAGCGGTGGACGTGGCTGCTAATGCATGATGCAGCTAAGATCTCATTGTTATCTAAATTGTCTATAGTCGCTTATACAGTTAATCTTGATATATAATGTTTATGTGTTGATCAGGATGGGAAGCTGAACTACTCTACTCCGATCACCTCCCTTTCACACTGGGAGGGACTTTGTACTTCTGCTCCCCCCCTTGGGTGCTCCCCATTGGAGCTATGGGATGTCTTTATTTTAAGGGGATACAGTTTGGGGCGGATGGGGATGGCTTTGGCAGGTTGGGGTTGCTGAAGTGGGTGGGGGACGGAGTGGGAGGGGGATAGGCGGGATGGGTTGTTGTGGCTGAAATGTACTAAGCATTTAGATTGCATGACATACAACGATACAGTGGGGATGTTTTGCAGTACTTGTCATATGCTACGCACACAGGGGCAAGATGTCTCATGAAAAACTTGTGTGTCTGACGTGGAACGTGCGCGGTCTCAATACACCTAAAAAGATAAGGCAGACACTAGCATACCTGGATCGTCATAATGTCAACGTTGCATTTCTCCAGGAAACACACCTAACACGCGACACAGCTGCGCAAGTGGGGACTAGATGGGCGGGCTATCGGCAGGCCTCTTCATACTCATCATACGCGAGAGGGGTTCTTAAACTCATAAAGAGGAACCTACCCTACACGATGATCAAAAGTTGCACAGATGATGCTGGCAGGTACGCCATCACACATGGCAAGCTTGCGGGGTCCCTCATCACTCTGGTGAATGTGTATGGCCCTAATGTAGAGGACCCGGAATTCTATGAGCACATCTTGTCTATATTGCGGAAATGGCCGGAAGCCACCATACTATGGGGGGGAGACCTGAAAACACACTTAGATCCACGGAAAGATAAGTCGAGTGGGGTGGCGGGACACTCTCCAAAATCTGCAGGAGTTATCAATGCAGGCATGGTGGAACTTGCATTATCGGACGTGTGGCGCCTGAGAAACCCGCACTTACTGACAGGCACGCATGTCTCCACCGCCCACGCCAGCTGGTCCCGCCTGAACTACTGGCTATTAAGCGACGCCGGTACCACCTGGGTATCGGACATAGAGGTGCTCCCTAGGACATTGTCGGACCATAACCCTGTTAGGCTCGAACTTCACATCCCGCAAACCTTCTCCCTACAATTCACATGGCGTTTTCGCAGCGAGGCACTACTTGATCCTCTCTTCACACAAACCATACGAGAGGCAATAACACAATATTTTGCAGATAACAAGGGCACGGTGAATAGTATGGGCACCCTGTGGGAAGCCTTCAAGGCAACGATTCAGGGTGTGTGCATTGGCACGACTGCAGGCATCCTAAAGGATATTCGTGGACAGATGTCCCGGACTGAACACACTCTGCAGGACCTTGAGCGGGAGTATGACCAATCCTCCACCCTAACACTTCTAGCCCAAATAAAGGAACATATCACCACATATAATTCGTTAGCGGAAGATGAAGTTCGTTATCTATCCAAACGCCAGGGTGCCCGCGCATATGGAGAAGGGGGCAGACCAGGCCATACCTTAGCTTTAAAGATTAAAGCCAGAGAAACTGCACATACCATTGTTAACATAACGGATGACACCGGGGTAGACCATTACTCAACCAGGGACATAGTAGGCCAGTTCAAGGCAGCGTACACGGATATGTATGCATCAAAAACTAGTGCACCGGCTGCAGAACTTGACGATTATCTATCGGATATTGCCCTAGCGTGGCTCTCGGATTCCCACAGAGAATACCTTTGTCAACCTATCACAGAGGATGATATCAAAATGGCGATAAAATCCCTACCAAATAAAAAAGCTCCAGGCCCTGACGGCTTCACCTGCGAATTTTACAAGGAGTTTACGGAGGAGCTGACGCCCTATCTCCTTGAAATGTACGCGGAGGCGTACGACGCCGGCTCACTCCCTGCAACCCTTCGGGAGGCCCTCATCATAGTCTTGCTTAAAAAAGACAAACCACCCAACCGATGCGATTCCTATCGCCCCCTCTCACTCATAAATATAGATGCGAAGCTGCTGGTGAAAATACTGGCCACCAGACTCCCGCCGCTGATGCCCCTCCTGGTCTTGCCGGATCAGTCCGGCTTCATACCCGAGAGATCTACATCTCACAACCTCCGTACTTTGTTTGCGATGTATCACATTCTGGATCCAGGGTTGCAGGCGGTGGCGGTGATGCTTGACGCTGCCAAAGCCTTCGACTCTGTAGAATGGAGCTATCTGTTTCGCATCCTCGAACGCATGGGCTTTCCACCACTGTTTCTCAATTGGATTCAGTTGCTCTATGTCACCCCCTCGGCGCGAATCCGCATTGCGGGAATTACCTCGGATCCTGTACATATGTGCAGAGGAACGCGACAGGGCTGCCCCCTGTCACCGCTCATATTCGCGATAGCACTGGAACCTCTCGCCTGCGCTATTCGGCAGCGACACAGGGCGTCAGCGCTGCAATTTGTCCACCGCCCCGTGAGTATATCCCTCTACGCAGATGACATGTTGTTATTTGTTAGAGAACCACAGACCTTTTTATCACCAGTGCTTAGGGAATATATTCGCTTTGGTCGCTCACTACTAGCACCTCTCCTCACGAGCTAGAGTTCCCTCTGCTGTGGTCGACAGAGCCAGTAAAATACCTGGGGGTGTGGGTGCATAGAGACCCAGACGTCGTAATCCGTGAAAACTATGGGACCGCCTGCACAAAAATTGAGCAACAGGTGGACAGATGGATACGCCTGCCATTCTCGCTAGCAGACCGGATGGCGCTGGTAAAAATGGTCATTCTACCCAAACTTCTCTATTTCTTTAGCACCATCCCCATATCACTACCCTCGACACTGTTTAAAACGATACGTACACTTGTAATTAAGCTGATTTGGGGAGGTAAACAGGCCCGCGTGAGTCTTGCAACTCTTACTCTTGACTACAACAGGGGTGGCTTTAATGTGCCGGATGTATATTTATATTATCTCT
The DNA here is from genome assembly GCA_963921515.1 of Calotriton arnoldi. NCBI lineage: Eukaryota > Metazoa > Chordata > Amphibia > Caudata > Salamandridae > Calotriton > Calotriton arnoldi. Next base: position 5,049,867 of record CAWUFW010000063.1, read on the forward strand.
GCGCCCAGGCTCAATATGCCTACTATTGGTACTGTACTCACGACTACGTTCCACATGTTGCTGTGGAAGACGGGGATGCGCATCCTGTCCCACTGCGATCCATCCTGACCCACACACATAGGGGCACCCCCGCGCAGAGATCAATCCAGTGGACTCCACCATCGCTGCCTGGCAGGCACTTGGTCGCAGAGCGGGCAAACTTCCTATATACTCCCGCTGCTCCCGCTAGCACACCATGCTGGGATTTCAGTCACACAAGAGATTGGCACGATACGCACCCTCGCCCGAGCAGGTATAGACAAAACGCAGGATCTGTTTGTTGACGGCAGATTCATACAGAAAGAGGACCTTGACTACATACAAAATCAGACCCCTCTGTTCATCTTCACTATTCATAGGCTTAGGAAGGCAATACAGGCACACTATCCCATGTTCCCAGTGGAACCCCAGACGCTCCAATCCCTGCATACACTACTCACTAGCTCTACGAGACGTAAATTAGTGACTAAACTCTATCGAGTGGCGAGGGACGACGTTCCACCAGCCTCAGTTAAAAGTCTAGAGACATGGAATACAAAACTAGACCCACCACTCACATCAAAGGACTGGGAATACTGTTGCCAAACGACTACCACATTAACATCCAACAGCAATCTCAGACTAATACATTTCAAATATTTGCACCAAGTCTACCACACACCAGCCAAGTTATATAAGTGCGGTCTTAGAGACCACGATAGATGCAAACGCTGCAACGCCCCTGGGGCGGATTTTTGGCACCTGGCGTGGGACTGTCATAAGGAGGCGGAATATTGGGTAGCGGTGATAACCATGATAAATGACATAACGGATCTTACCATAGAATGCACCCCACACGCCTGCCTACTGGGTTTAATCCCAACCCTGAAGGGAACGAGACGAAGACTTGTTAACATAGCGCTCCTACTTGCTAAGCGCCGAGTGGCTATGTGCTGGGAGAGCCGTGTCTGCCCCACGACTACGCAATGGTTAAAGGATCTAGTGTACTGTCAAGAGACCCTGGCCCGATACGCTGAGGAACTGCCCACCGTATCTAGACCCAAGGATATTTGGGATCCGCTGATACAATATCTCCTCTCACAGGGCACTGCTACAGCACCTGACTCTGTTGATTAAACTGACTATGTTGCTGCAATATTGTCAACCCATTAAGATGCATATACGGTAACCTTGCTTGATTTAAATGTATGTTTTGCTGTACTGCTGATAGCCACATGTTTTTACGGTTGGTTAACTATGGAAAAAAAGAAAAGACAGACATGATTGAAATACTTCGTATTACCATATTTGTACTATGCATACTGTCAATAAAAACAATTTAAAAAAACAAGTTGGTGATCCAGTCCGGGAGAAGGTGGCGAGCAAGAAAGAATTTGGTCCCACATACCATGCACCGGTCACGGTTCTTGGTCAAAAAGACACCCAAACTGTGATCTTACCTCCACTACCTGGTCGCAGGGATAATCGATTCATTTCTATTGAACATGTCAAGTTACACCATATGGCCGATACTCAATAGTATGTCTACAAGCATTCCGCGACGGTATGTTTCACTTCATCAAATGAATTCTGTTTCTCCAAATTCTCCCCGGCAACTGGAGGGGAGATGGAGTCTTCAATTGATTTGTTGCCTGTTTTGCCTTCTACGTCTACAACTGTGGAAAACGAATATGCTTCCCCACCAGTTGAACTTACAGTTGATATTCCTGAAAGTATAATACATTCACTTTCCAATGAAGAACAGTCCCCATTGTTTCAGCTCAGTTCCAGTGGTTACTATATGGACCAAGATAACTTTTCCTCAGATACATCTTCCTTGTCTTCATCTGTAGCGGTGCCTCCTACACGGATTTGTGTTTTCATCTCGTGGTTGAAAAGAACTTACCTGGTCCCGCCATGGACTTACATCTGGTGTTCCTCTTCATGTGGATCGGATTCGTGACTCTCTTTTTCCTTTTGATTAATGGCCACTACTTACCTGAACGCTCTGCTGTAGAACTGGTTGTCGGAGTACTGGCCCCTCATACTTCATCGCATAAAATGAAAAGGGATCAAACCCTTGTTAATGTTTCAGCAGTCCCGATCGCTGATGGCATTGTTTGGGACAAGGTGCCATTTGATGTATATGGTCCTAAGGAGACCCTACAAATTCTATATGTCTTCCGTGTTTCTTTGGGTGATGTTATTTTGCTTGGAATACATTCAGATGATTGGGATGTCAATGCTGTTTACTCATTGTTTTCAGATTTGCAATATTATACTGTTTTTGATGCCAAGGATCTATTCTGCAAATTATGCAGCTTTATTTTGCTACCAACATTATGGACATCACTTTCTTCACAAGACCAGTATTCAGCTAACCGATTTTAATTATACGCAATGGGAGCATTGCCCAACACCAACTAGGGGGAGTTCTATAACACAGAAAAAGATATTTACATACTTTACTGGGTACAATCTATCAGACCCAGCATCATATTTTTCTCAAATTAAATACACCCACTTTGAACAAATATATGCTTACCCACACTAAGTTGATTTATTCATCGTCCTTCATAGAAAATCTGTCCCTGAAAGGTTATGATTATTGTAAAGACACTGCTGATTTAAAGTCTATTTGGGGCACCAAATTTTGGCAAGTGCAAGATAGTGAATTTTTGCATTGTGCCTGTTTAATACCATCACAACTAATATTTGTAAATCAGACGGTCCAACAAACAATCTGTTTTGGTTTAGCTACTGCTAAAAATTTGAATATTCCCTCTATTCCTTCCCTGACTCAATATGAGACGTGGCATAAACATACCAACTATACAGTTGAGGACTTGACTTGTATGATACAAAATGGCACTTTTAATTAATCTATTATGAACCCTGGGCGTTGGTTGCTATGGTCCACAGACACCAATGCTTGTCATTTACGCTTTACAAATGGGTTTACCCAACATAGACCTGATCCTCGTTATTCACCACTCACATACAGTTACAACTTATTCGGTTGGTAAATTATGTCAACAATGGTTGGAACACTCCGCTGTGAAGCGACATCTTTCCCTTTTGTCAGGTGACATTAATCTTTCGGATTTTCTTTTAGGGCCAAAATCCCCTCACATTAAACGTTTTGTTTATGTAGCCTATAAAGAATTTTGGAAGCTTTCACAAATTGAAGCAGCAATACGCTTACGCCAAATTGATCAGGATAATTTGGAAAAAGTTCTTGCCGCGGTTGATAACAGTATAAACACACTGTCTTCTCGTATATATACCTTAGATCATATTGTATCGTCTGTTATTGATATTGTTCAAAATGAGGTATCTTCTTTGTATCATGGTCAGAATCAGCTGCGTTCAGTTATGCAATTTGGTTGGACATTACGGACACTTAAAAATGGGAGAGTACCATGGGATTACCAGAATGCTTCCGCACTGTTTTTACTGTTCAATTTGACAGATAAACAGAAACTGATGTCTATGAAAGACGCAACGTACACTATGCTACATATTGAAAAATTAGAACAGTTACCATTTACTATAGCGGAAACAGATTCCGCGGTGTGGTTGATACATGGTGTTATTTCATTTCTCATCTCACTTTTCCAGTTCACAGCTTGCATGAAAAACTATCCTGTAGGTAGATATGAACCACCTGGGAGCAGTTATATTCATGAAGTATGGTCCTTACCATTCGCATTCCATTGCCAGAGTGCAGAAAAGGAGGTTTTCCTTACAGGAGAGGATTGTGACTCAACAGTCGGCCACTCCCTTGTGTGTTGGCAAGTAAAACTTCACGCGCCTGCAATGTTTCCTCCCCTAATTTTGCGTGTTTTTTAAAAGGAACCCCAGTTCCTACTGCTATTCCGACTCTCACTTTGCTCTCCAATGGCAGTTATCTCATTCTCAACAATCAGAACTGCTGTGGCTTACGGGCAGGCATCCTGTATATAGAAAAGTTTCACAACAAGTTACTTGTTGCAGCAACGTCCTGTTTCCCCACCACATGGGAGTGTAGATAGTTTGCTGTGGCCTTCCATTCCAACTTTGAAAACTGATTTCAATAAGCTAGGCAGACTCAAAGATGCTATTGTTTCAACAAGAACTCACTCTCACGTCAGGTCGTGAGACCTTCGAATTACAGGTGGCAGGAACATCAAGTGAAATTCAGTCACTGCTAAACACGAATCTCCCATTACACTCGGCCTTGGAGCGGTTCAAGGATTCTCGTGCTACGGCCAGATCCTTGGGCCTTTCTACAACACTTCATGGCCAGTCTAGCTTTCGCCCCTTTCGTGGCAATGGAATGGGGTTTCAGCTGTGCCAACCCTATTCCAGCCACCGTCCTGCGCAGACTTCCCATGTTGTGAGTGGATGCGACTCATTCCATCCTAGCAATGGAAGTCAGAAGTCGTCAGCCACCCTACCTTCGCAGCCGCAGCCTCCAAGCACTCCTAGTCTGACCCAGCAAGACCATGCAACTCCAGTGGGAGGGAAAATCCATCATCATCTACCCCACTAGAGGTCCATAACATCGGACAAGTGGGTCAAGCAGATCATTCAGGAAGGCTATTCTCTGCCTTTCCTTTCTTTTCCTCCTCCTATTCTGCCAATTCAAGAAGGGCTGGCGGAGGATCATTTAAAATTACTCCAAGAGGAAGTTACAGCTCTCCTGGCCAAGGAGGCTATAGAGAGGGTCCTGGTTTCAGAAGTAGGCGGTGGTTGTTATTCCCGCTACTTTCTGATTCCGAAAAAGAACAAAGGGTTGCGGCTCATTTTAGCTCTTCAAGCCGTAAATCTCATCCTCAAAAAGGACAAGTTCAAAATGTTTACTTTAGCTCAGGTCTTGTCTGCCCTAGACCAAGAAGATTAAATGGTAGCGTTGGATCTGCAGGATGTGTACTTTCACATCCCCATTCTGCAGAGCCACAGACTTTACTTGTGGTTCAAGGTAGGCCACGAGCACTTTCAGTTTCCCGTGCTCCCCTTCGGCCTTACCAGTGCCCTTCGGGTGTTCACCAAGGTGATGGCGGTGGTTGCAGCTCATCGGCGCAGATTAGGGATTTCAGTCTTCTCCTACCTCGACGACTGGCTGTTGAAGGCGTCCTCACCCCAGGCTGTCGTCTCCCACCTTCAGACTACGGTGGACCTCCTGCATTTGCTGGGGTTCTCTATAAACATGCTGAAGTCACACCTGACTCCTTCTCAGACGCTCCCTTTCATCTGAGTTGTTCTTGACACATTGCAGTTTCGGGCCTATCCTCGCGAGCAGCGAGTCCAGGATATTCAGGTTATGATTCAGATGTTTCAGCCTCTATCTTGGATTTTTGGTGAGCCTGACTCTGAGGCTGTTGGGCCTCATGGCCTCCTGCATCCTGTTGGTAAAGCATGCCAGGGGGCGTAAGCAGGCTTTGCAGAGGGACCTTAAGTTTCAGTGGTCGCAGCATTGGGGTAATCTCACCGGATCTCGGAAGGAACTGCGAGAGAGCTGCAGTGGTGGTTGACGAACAGTCGAAGGCAGACCCCTCTCCCTTCCCCAACCAAATCACACAGTGGTGACAGATGCATCACTCCTGAGATGGGGTGGCCATCTGGGAGAGGTGTAGATCAGGGGACACTGGTCTCCGGAAGAGTCGGGCTCCACATCAATTTGTTGAAGCTTTGTGCGATTTGGTTGCCATTAAAAGCATTTCTTCCCTCTGTCAAGGGGATGTTAGTGCAGGAGTTCACGGGCAACACCACCGCCATGTGGTACTGCAACAAGCAGGGCTGGGTGGGGTCATGGACCTTTGTCAAGAGTCCCTGGGCTTGGTTGGAGCAGCAGGGCATAACCCTGGTGGTTCAACACCTGGCAGGTTCTCTGAATGCCAGGGCGTATGAACTCAGCCGTCGATGCCTAGCGGATCACGAATGGCGTCTCCAGTCAGAGGTGGCGCAAGGTCTCTTTCTGCAGTGGGGAGAGCCTTGGTTAGATCTGTTCACCTCCGAAGAGAACGTGCAATGTCAGCAGTTTTGCGCTCTTCAGTTTCCAAGGCAGCTATGGCTCAGCGACCCTTTTCTTCGCGAGTGGAGCTCAGGCCTGTTGTATGCCTTTCTGCCCATACTACTTCTGTCCAGAGTTCTGAAGAAGATCTAGAACGACCTAGCCCAAGTCATTCTTGTGGCTCCGGACTGGGCAAGGAGAGTCTGGTATCCGGAGCTTCTGAAGATGAGCATCGATCCTCCATCAGGCTGCCCCATTGGGAGGATCTTCTGTCGCAGCAGCAGGGGTATGCAACGTTATTTTGACAGCCAGGCGGCTCTCCACTAAGATGGTATACACCTGCCGTTGGCAAAAGTTTGTATCATATTGTACAGAAAGGTCTATTGACCCTCTTTCTGCTTTTCTTTCCACTATCCTACTTTTCATTCTTTCCCTTGCCCAGCAGGGCTCTGCTTTGGGTACTTTTAAGGGTTATCTTTCTGTTCTATCCACTTTTTTGCGGCTGTCAGACCACCCCTTCTGTTTAAATCTCCAACTGTAAATTGGTTTTTGAAAGGGCTATGTCACTTGTTTCCTCCCACACCCTTTGTCATGCCGCAGTGGGATCTAAATTTGGTCCTCACTTTTCTCAAGTGTGCTCCTTTCGAGCCTTTGCACAACTGTCCCCTCCGGCTGCTTACCAGCAAGACAGCCTTTCTGGTGGCAATAACATCATGTAAGCCCCCCTACATGATGACTTTTGTAGACAAAGTGGTGCTTCGCACTCGTGCTTCATTTCTTCTAAAGGTGGTGACCCTATTCCATCTGGGTCAATCTATTAAGCTGCCTACCTTTTTTGCTCCTCTTCATCCCTCTAAGGAAGAGGAGTGTTTCCACCGTCTGGACCCAAAAAGAGCATTGTCGTTCTACCTTGACCACAAAAAAGAGTTCCGGGCGGACGACCAACTCTTTGTGGGCTACGTGGGAGCTAAGAAAGGTTGGGCAATGCAGAAAAGGACCATTTCTCACTGGGTCGTTCTCTGCATTAAGATCTGCTACGCCCTGGCTAAGAAGCAGCCCCTTGAGGGATTAAGAGCCCATTCCACCACGACGTTCGCTCATGGTGCCCCAGTCCTGGACATCTGCCAGGCAGCGACGTGGGCGTCTCTGCAAATGTTTGGCAAGCACTACTGCTTGGATGGTCATGTCCGCAGGGACAAGCATTTTGCCCCTTTGGTCCTGCAGGACTTCTTAGTATGAGAAATTTGTCCGCAGCCCACCACCAGGATGGTATGGCTTGGGTATGTAATGTAAGGTAAGGAATCTGCAGCTAGAGTTCTCTATCAGATGAATAAGTTACTTACGTTTGGTAACACATTCTCTGGTAGAGACAATATCTAGCTTACAGACCTACCCATGCCTCCCCGGACTTATTTGTTAGGGCTAGGGTTACTCCCTTTTCTTTTTCAGGGCCATAGTTTTGGCACACACTTACGTCAGTTACTTCATGGCTCTGTGCTTCTGGCGTGGAAAAGTGAAAAGTACTGACGTCCGCGTGCCTGGGTGGCACCGATATAGATGACCGTGACGTCATAAACAACGCCGACGACGTCACATGGAGCCAAATGGAACCATCTGACAGTGCGCACAAGGGGTACTGCTCACACAAATGTTTCCTGATCCAGCCTGACGCCTGAGAAATTCTAAGGTAAGGTAAGGAATCTACAGCTAGATATTGTCTCTACCGATAAGGCGTTACCGAAGGTAAGTAACTTGTTCATTATGTGTGCTATCAGTTCTTCTTTATTAAGGTCAGATCTAAATTTGCCGTAATGACACCTATTCAATGTGCTTTTATTGAGTTAAATCATTTTATGAATGATGGCAAATCGCTCTTAAAACATCAATACTCAATACATTTTCATCCATCTTAAAACTACCACAACACAACAATGGCCTACTTTTAATTATTTGGGTGTTTTGTGTTAGCTTGTGCACCCTTAACTTCACCCAAATTCATGTTACCTCACCTCCTCAGACACCAAATGCGCTCTTCAAAGCAGTCTGGTGGCGCTGGCAAGCGACCCCACCCCAGCCCACTACACTAAGTCCTGTCTGGGAGGTGGTCACACCTCCCTGTGACAGGAAACCTATTGTTCTACCTTCCCCTGCTCGAGCCTGGCTCAGAAGCAGGAGGGCAGAATCGTGTCTGTGGTCAGCTTGCTGTTAGACACTGAAAGGCTGTTACTGGGAATACAGGGAGGCTCCCTAGGGGAGTCCCCAAGTACATGGGATCCTACATCCAACACTGGAATCGGTGTTGGGGTAGGATTCCAACATGTTTTATACAAAACATGACCGGTTTCGGTGCAGCCAATATATAGTTAGACATCTTGTAATGGACTTGATCTCCACTATATGTATAAAATGGCTGACTGCACTTACAAAGCCTGGAGAATCGACTCCTGGTTTTGTAGGGGGTGTCTTGCTCATGGAGGGCATCCTCACACTTATAACCAAGCACCCTGCCTTCAGGATTGAAAGACCTACCTTAGGGGTGACTTATAGGTTTTAAGTGCTGCTGTGACCTCAGATATAAGGAGAATTATATCTGTGGTGAGTGGTGCTCCCACAGGCTGCAATGGCAGGCCTGTAGTCACAGTTTGAGTGGTCTCTAATGGGTGGCATAATATATGCTGTAGCCCATGGGAGACCTCTGGTGTACCTATGCCCTGGGTACCTTAGTATCATATACTGGGGACTTAGAAGGATACACTAGTAGCCAATTAGGAAGGTACCAAAGTACTTACCATAGTCCTATTTAGGGAGAGAGCACAGTGGCTGGGATCCTGATTAGCAGGATCCTAGTCAGACTAGTCAGAAAACAGAATAATACCAGCAAAAAGTCAGGGTAACCATGAAAGCAGATCTTACTTTCCTACAAAGCATTTAACCCATTGTCTGAGGAGGTGAGGTAACATGGCTGTGCTTGTTGGCTGCACAGCCGTTTGCATCATTCTTGTTGGGAGCTTTGTTATTCATTTCTTATTTATTTATCAACAATTGTATATATAGCAGAAAAGACCCAGTGGGTGGCAGAGTGCTTCACACAAGGTGAATATATTAGAACAGTTCACAGAACACCAGCTCTGTAATATGCACAGTACTAGAAACTATATTAGTTCTTGGCAAAACACCAATGTGAGACATCGCACGGGGTAAGAATGTGTCAACTTCATGGATGCATCCTTTAGTATGAACAAAGCAAACACAAGAAGATGATGGACGGTGCGCTGAAACTTTTCAGACACTCACCCCCAGTCACAGACCTGGGTTGAATCCATCATCGTTCTTTAGCTCACTTTGCCACCCCAGTTCCGACCCAGCCATATGCAAATCAGTCTTGACCCTGTTCCTTATGGGAACAGTCTAGCCCGAACTGCCAAGCCAGGTCTTCCCTGGACCGGAAACAAGCATCCTGGGACCGGTTTCGTGGTAACACCCCTCATCAGCCAGGCTAGCTTGAATCCAGTGGCAAAGTGAGCAAGGGACCCATGTATGGGCATACCCTGCCAACTTAGGGCGAACAAAGCAAACACAAGGAGATGATGGACGCGCGCTGAAACTTTTCAGACACTCACCCCCAGTTACAGATCTGGGTTGAATCCATCATCGTTCTTTAGCTCACTTTGTTACCCCAGTTCAGACCCAGCCATATGCAAATCAGTCTTGATCCTGTTCCATAAGGGAACAGTCCAGCCCGAACTGCCAAGCCAGGTCTTCCCTGGACCGGAAACAAGCATCCTGGGACCGGTTTCAGAGTAACACACCTCGTCAGCCAGGCTAGCTTGAATACAGTGGCAAAGTGAGCAAGGGAACTCCATCTGGACATACCTGAACTCAGACACCTATAGAGTAATTCACACAGGTATTGACACACACCCACCCACACTCACACACCCACTCAAAATCCCATACAGTCACACACCCATTTACACATGCAAACACCTACTAAGATACACATAGTGTGCAGTTTTTTTCCTACAATTTTTATGATTGTTTTTCCCCACTATTTAATGATGATTCTTTCAACAGTAGATCATTTATGGTGTATGGGTATAGAACCTGAAAACAGTAAAAAGGGAAAATGCACTCACAGAAGACATTTTTACAGCAACAAGCATGTGGCATTTTGCACAGTGAGTAACCATCTCACTCAAACCTTTGCAGGCTGCTGGTACTGTAATGACTGCAGCTGATGATTGTTCTCCCAAGGGTGCTGTAGAGGTGGACTGTCCTGCTGCACCTGCTTTCTCCCGCATCATCGTGTTGTAGAACCTTTCATGAATTATTTCTAAGTGCTTTCATATGGAACTTGTCCCATGTGAACACTTCTTGGCAGTACCCCTGGATGACTGCTTGTCACAAATATTACACTGCACATATTTAGCTCTAAGCTTCTTTTCCCCTGAAGGTATTGCAAAATGCTTCCTGACATCACTTTGTTTTGTCCTTGCTGGTCAAAAGGTTTACCTGCATGTACTCTGCTCATCAGCTAAAAGCACTACAGCCAGACTACCCTTCTAATTGCTAGGCTTTTGACACATGGGTGAGTCCATTAAGTTGTAGTTGTTGCAATTTTTCTTGCCTAACTTTGCTAAATTGCAACAACAGCAGTGTTCTGCTTGCACCCTCTGCCAGTGGCCCTGTCACTATGCCTAGAATGGTTGACCTCGTCTCTAAACCACAGAGAGAACCTGTTCCTGCTAGGGAATTTCATTTTTTTAGCATGAATTGCCGGTCTTTGTCTAAGCACCAGTAACATCTTTTTAACTTTTTATGGAAGTATAAACCAGATGCCTTGTTCCTTACCGGGACCTGGCTGCATGAGGGATCTTCACCAGATGTAAGTGCTGCTCTCCCCTTCAACTACTCTATAGTTTGGAAAGACAGACAAGACAGGAAAGGCGGAGGATTGCCATCATTTTAAAAATGATTTCCAGTGTAAAATTGAAGAATTACCCATTCCTGCCTGCGAAGCTCTGCTTTTTGCGCTGTCGCTTACACACAAATTCACCCTATCAGGTGCTTTGTTGTATCATCCCCCAGGATATACGGGAAATTGGTGTACCTCCTTTCTGGATCTAGTAGCTCCACATATACTGAAGTCTGCCAATTTCACTTTATTGGGTGATGTTAATCTTCACCTAGAAGACCTTAAGTGCACTCAGAGTTCTACCTACTTAGAGGATATTGGTGTCCTTAATCTGAATCTGTGTAACTCCCCTCTCACTCACATAGCCGGTCATCATTTGGATTTGATTTTTTTCAAGTTTGGCAGACCTGGTCACTGCTCCCCCTCTTCTGATACTTGGTCCGACCATTTTGCTGTGCCTTTCAATGCTAGAATTCTTTCTTGCAACGTAACAATACGTCTTACCTACACGTCTAAATCGAGGAACTGGTCAAAGTCGAATGTTTCAGCCTTTAATAGACTACTCCATCGTAGTAGTCCTGATTTAAAACAAGTGTCTGTTAGGGATCATGATCAGATTCATAATTGGCTTATGGAGGTCATGAAGGAAAGCCTACCGGCCACTGTAAAATGCCCAGGCCGGTCTTTGCTGTTGGCTCCTTGGTTTAATGAAATGCTGAGACTTGAGAAAAAACAGTGCAAGTTTTTGGAAAGACTTTCTGAGAAAGTCTTATACGGAGGACGCTAAAATCAGTTACAGGTGCAAAAACAACAATTGATGGACAGAATGCAGAACAATGTCATACATTCACCCCAGTACAGAGATCTGGGCCTAAATCCATCGTTTACAGAGCAGCATAAAACAATATATTGGGCTCTGTAAATCTGCTCGAGCAGCATTTTACTCGGATCAAATTTTAAGCTCGCAAAACTGCTCTAAAACACTATTTAAGGTGGTTAAGGAGTTTTCTGACCCCTGCAACCAGCCTCCTACTCCTCCACTTTCTCATACCCAATGCGAGGAGCTAGCCCCCCTCTTTACTCAAAAAGTGAAATATATCCACTCTCAATTGGCTAGGGCCTGCACGCAGGGAGCACAATTGATTTACACAGCTCTTGACACCGACACTCAGAATCCTTCTCAAGCAGTTTGTCAGGGCATCTCAACTAATTCTGGTCTGTCATCAAAACTTAGGACATGTTCCCTTTTGGACACAGCGAGTTTCAAATCCATTCTTCAATCTATTAAGTCAGGTTCCTCACTGGACCACTTACCACCTAGTATGCTAAGGCAATTGGATTCTAACCTGTTACTCATGATAATGGATCTTCTTAATGCCATGGTTCTTCCACTCTTGAAAAAAGCCAACTTGGACCCAGCCAATTTGTGAAACTTCTGCCAAATATCTCTGCTACCCATTTTCTTCAAAATTTTGGAGAAACAGGTTAATGTTCAGCTTACCTCATTTGTGGAGGCTCAAAATGTTCTCCATTTATCCCAGTCTGGTTTTAGGGCTAGACACTCTACCGAATCCTCCCTCTTGGGTGTAACCGAGCTCCTGAGGCAGCGCTTGGATAAGGGCGGAACAGCCGCGCTCATTTTGTTAGATCTCAGCGCAGCCTTTAATACCATCTCTGACTCCATTATGGTGGAAAGATTGATGGCACTTGGCCTTGAAGGACCAGCTCTGGAGTGGCTTAGATCATTTCTAAAAGATTGTTCCTTTCAAGTCTTTTCTTCCAGTGCCAGGTCCAAGACACAAGCTTTAACCTCTGCAGTCCCTCAGGGTTCTGCGCTGAGCCCAATTCTGTTTAACATCTACGTCTGCCCTCTGGCGGAGAAAGTGGAGAGTGGTGTCCTGACCCTTTTTTCTTATGCAGATGACACTCAGATCATCTCTACTTTGTCATCTGCTCAAAATCATGGACCTTCTGGTCTTAGCCTGGGCTTGAGTCGCATCTCCTCATGGATGAATAAAAACTCACTCAAGCTTGATGGTGATAAAACTGAGGTCAAGATTCTGGGCAAGAACTCTGCTCTCTGGGGCCTGCAACATTGGCCTGCTTCCCTAGGGGCTCTGCCTACTCCATCTCTGAAGGTTAAAAACTTGGGTTTCCTTCTGGATGATAATTTATCACTGAAGCCTCAAGTGGCCAAGGTGACTGCCACTTGTTCTACAGTGCTCAAGTGGCTGAAAAAGATCCTTTTGCTGATCCCTGCTTCTGCGCAAAGGACTGTGACTCAGGCCCTAATCCTCTATAGATTAGACTATGGCAATGTGTTGTATCTAGCAGCTGACAAAGCCACAATTCGTCGGCTCCAAGTAGTGCAGAAAGCTGCGGCTACCGGCTTCCCAAATATGACTCGGTTTCAAATCTTTTCCATGAGTTGCATTGGCTCACGATCTCTAACGGCATTAAATTCAAAGCTTTATGCTACATGTTCAAGGCAAAAGCGGGACTCAGACCACACTACATCCAGGAATCGCCCCTTATCCATTGTGCCTAGGTTCCACTTAACTCACATGAAAGGGCGCTCCTTTGCATATCTAGGCCCAAAACTCTGGAATTCGCTTCAAGATTCGCTGAGAAACTGTGCATCACTTCTTGCTTTTAGTAAAGGCCTGAAGACTTTGCGATTTTAATCTGCAGCTCCTACGCACCCCTCCTATCCGTCCAGCGCCGGGAAACCCCCAGGGGTAGCTGTGCGCATTACAAATTTCAATAATAATAATACTAATAATCTGGAGTATTTGCGCACAAAAGTGTATTTGTAAATAGTTAAATAAGTTGTGTTATGTTTATTTGTTTATTGTTTGGGTTAAATTGTATTTTAATGTGTTAATAAAATGTATTTGTAAAGTTATAAAAATTTATATTACTAAGTTAACTTATGGGTCACTGTTGGACCTGGCCTTTTCTGCAATATTATCGCCAAACATTTTGCCTTCCTCCTCCTATTTTCCTGACCTTCTTTTTGTTGGCTTTAGGATTCTGGGCACTTTACCACTTCTGACCAGTGCTAACGTGCATATGCTCTGTACTTTAAAGATGGTAACATTGGCTTATCCACAATTGGCATATTTTATTTACTTAGAAGTCCCTAGTAAAGGGCATTATGTGTGCCCAGGGCCTGTAAATTAAATGTTACTTGTGGGCCTGCAGCGCTGTTTGTGCCACCCACTCAATAGCCCTTGAAACATGGCTCAGGCCTGCCATTGCAGAGCCTGTGTGTGGAGTTGTAAACTGCCATTTCGACCTGGCAAGTTAACCTACTTGCCAAGCCCAAACCTGTCTTTTATTACATGTAAGTCACCCCTAAGGTAGACCCGAGGCAGCCCCAAGGGCAGGGCACAGTTTATTTAAAAGGTGGGTGTGAGGAAGTGCCCCGGAACCCTACCATAATCCCAATCCCATCTCCATACCTCTACCCGGGGTTCCTTTCTTCCGGGGAACAAATGATGACGACAGACGCTGCAAGAAGACAACAACAGTAAAAATGGACTGTCGTTCTTCTATACAGAACGGAAACAAAACAAAGGAACCAGTCGACCCCTGGAGGGGCGGAGTCACGTCAGGAACGTCCCAATCAGAGCCCCGGGGAGAAACAACAGATTGGCCAATAAAAGCAGGGGACATGACATCTGAAAGGTACGTCATCGGAAGCCGGACGGAGGAATTTTGGGCAAAGTGTTCCGGTTTGAAGAAAGACATCGGGGAGGTTGACGCCGGAGAAGAAGATGCTGGAGACCAGGAGCCCCGTAGGTGTGGTGTGAAGACTGGTGGATCCCAGAGGACGCGCAAGAGCCGCCGCAACTCAGGAGCTTTGCGGCAGTAAGCGGTATGTGACTCAGGAGAGGGGAAGGCGGGACATATCGGGTGGTGGCTCGCTATTAAGTTCCCTGAGACCCTGGAATGGGAAGTACCCGAACGTAAAAAGACGTATTGTTTGTTCTTTTTTTTTATTTACCCCCCATCCCCTTCACGGTCCATGTAGTGACTCTTTCACAGTGGTGTGGTGGAAGAAAATAGTGACGGGAAGAGCACACATACTTACCGCTCCTTTCTTTCTTTTTCCAACCCCCGCGGGAGGTGAACCTCGGGATTTCCGCTAGGACACACAAGAAGAAGCGAAGGACAACTTCTGCACAACTTTCCAGCCCCCTCAAAACAAGACAGGAACTAGCAGAGACGGTGTGAAAAACCGTGCCTACAAGTGACCTGAACTTTCCAATTGTAACACCCAGAGAATGCGCCTAACATAATAAAAACCATCTCATTATTACCTCAATACAGCCTCCTCGCTTCTGTTTCCGCCCGTCCCTTCGACAGTAGGCCGTGTACTTTTGAGTTTTGCATGTCCTGGTAGTGAAAAACTGCTTAATTTGTTTTTCACTATTGCAAGGCCTATCTCTTCCATAGGTTAACATGGAGTCTGCCTTAAAACATCTTTTAAGTGTAACTTCCCATTGGGAACAGATAGAAAATTGGAGTTTGGTGTCTCTGGACTTGCAATTTAAAAACATGTCTTTTAGTAAAGTTGTTTTTTAAATTGCAGGTCTGAAAATGCCACTTTTAGAAAGTAGGAAAAATACGTGTAAGAATGCACTCCTTCCCTTAATTTTATTTTTAACATTCGAAAACAACTGTATTCTATTAGTGCGTGCGATCAGACGCTGTGAACCGCCCCAAATCACAGCTCATACCAAAGTATACCAAAGGGCACATTACTCGCGCACCCGTCTGTCGCACTGCAGTGTGGGAAATAATCCTCGCAATAGGTCACTTGCTCCTAAATTATCCATTTTAACCACAAGATAACAGTAGTTATGCAGTTCCTTGTTTCATCAATCTTCCAAGCATATGTAATCACTGCGGAGACAGCGTTATTCCACCTTAATTCTTTATTCAACTTTTTCATATGCCTCCTGCATGCCCATCCAGGCTTTTTACAGTGACACGTAAAGGTCAATCGTACATCAGAGTAGGCTCATTTAATTATACCCAATGCATTTCGAGCCCAGAGGCTCTTCGTCAGGGGTCTCTGAAACAGATAAAAGAGACAGCTCAGCTGACTGCTCAATGCTAACCTTCAAAATTCAAAACAGTGCTGCAACACCCAATGTCACCACCCTCATCAACCCTCAATGCCCACCCCAACCTAATCTCAAAAAACTCTTATGCTCAAACCAAAAGCACATCCCTTTCCCTCTACTTACTCAACCCCTGTCACCCGAAAATTAATCTACTACATGACATGCTGCTAAAACTAATACAAAAACCGTGTGCAACACCCAGTCTGCTAATTCAAACCCCTCTACCCACTGTCAATTCTCCCCAATTCACTGTTAACTCCAACCCACTACCCCTTCAAATCCACCTTCCCCGTGCCCCTTCCAGTCTAACCTTCACGAATTACCTTGAAACGCTGCAACCAGCAGCCTGACCTCCTCGTGCACTTCTCTCCATTTTCACAAAGACTGTTATCTCTCTCCCTGCCGATCAATCCGTGATTTAAACTGTGCTCACCCTCGTGTGCCCAATCAATTGTGATGCTTCACTAATTAGCTCTAACCCCGTGACCTATTCCCCCTATGGCTACGCTTCATTTATCAAAAGTGTGACAAAAACTCAAAATCCCACAATACACTCCTCAGCGCCAGAAATTAAACGAACAAAACCATGCGCTCGTGCTCCACCCTCCAATATACCCACACATATTAATGTCAAAATCACGATGTTATCTGTGAAAATAAATGTCATTACAGTGGCCAACAATTACATACACAAAGTCCATTAATATATCCACTACAACTGAAAAAATATATGCTGATGAAAGAAACCAATAAAGCAATCAGAGTTCGACTGTCACGTAAATCAGCTGCTATTATTCACATTAAATATGTTCGTTCGTAACTCCATGAAATCCACTCCAAATTTTCACTGTCTCCGAGGTGATGAAATATTCTTTATCTTTAGTTTTGAAAAGTTCAACTTCATCCATGGGGTGCAAACTCATTGGGACGATGAATTGCTAAGCAGGAAAAATACGTGTAAGAATGCACTCCTTCCCTTAATTTTATTTTTAACATTCGAAAACAACTGTATTCTATTAGTGCGTGCGATCAGACGCTGTGAACCGCCCCAAATCACAGCTCATACCAAAGTATACCAAAGGGCACATTACTCGCGCACCCGTCTGTCGCACTGCAGTGTGGGAAATAATCCTCGCAATAGGTCACTTGCTCCTAAATTATCCATTTTAACCACAAGATAACAGTAGTTATGCAGTTCCTTGTTTCATCAATCTTCCAAGCATATGTAATCACTGCGGAGACAGCGTTATTCCACCTTAATTCTTTATTCAACTTTTTCATATGCCTCCTGCATGCCCATCCAGGCTTTTTACAGTGACACGTAAAGGTCAATCGTACATCAGAGTAGGCTCATTTAATTATACCCAATGCATTTCGAGCCCAGAGGCTCTTCGTCAGGGGTCTCTGAAACAGATAAAAGAGACATGTGCTTTTGGTTTGAGCATAAGAGTTTTTTGAGATTAGGTTGGGGTGGGCATTGAGGGTTGATGAGGGTGGTGACATTGGGTGTTGCAGCACTGTTTTGAATTTTGAAGGTTAGCATTGAGCAGTCAGCTGAGCTGTCTCTTTTATCTGTTTCAGAGACCCCTGACGAAGAGCCTCTGGGCTCGAAATGCATTGGGTATAATTAAATGAGCCTACTCTGATGTACGATTGACCTTTACGTGTCACTGTAAAAAGCCTGGATGGGCATGCAGGAGGCATATGAAAAAGTTGAATAAAGAATTAAGGTGGAATAACGCTGTCTCCGCAGTGATTACATATGCTTGGAAGATTGATGAAACAAGGAACTGCATAACTACTGTTATCTTGTGGTTAAAATGGATAATTTAGGAGCAAGTGACCTATTGCGAGGGATTATTTCCCACACTGCAGTGCGACAGACGGGTGCGCGAGTAATGTGCCCTTTGGTATACTTTGGTATGAGCTGTGATTTGGGGCGGTTCACAGCGTCTGATCGCACGCACTAATAGAATACAGTTGTTTTCGAATGTTAAAAATAAAATTAAGGGAAGGAGTGCATTCTTACACGTATTTTTCCTGCTTAGCAATTCATCGTCCCAATGAGTTTGCACCCCATGGATGAAGTTGAACTTTTCAAAACTAAAGATAAAGAATATTTCATCACCTCGGAGACAGTGAAAATTTGGAGTGGATTTCATGGAGTTACGAACGAACATATTTAATGTGAATAATAGCAGCTGATTTACGTGAGAGTCGAACTCTGATTGCTTTATTGGTTTCTTTCATCAGCATATATTTTTTCAGTTGTAGTGGATATATTAATGGACTTTGTGTATGTAATTGTTGGCCACTGTAATGACATTTATTTTCACAGATAACATCGTGATTTTGACATTAATATGTGTGGGTATATTGGAGGGTGGAGCACGAGCGCATGGTTTTGTTCGTTTAATTTCTGGCGCTGGGGAGTGTACTGTGGGATTTTGAGTTTTTGTCACACTTTTTGATAAATGAAGCGTAGCCATAGGGGGAATAGGTCACGGGGTTAGAGCTAATTAGTGAAGCATCACAATTGATTGGGCACACGAGGGTGAGCACAGTTTAAATCACGGATTGATCGGCAGGGAGAGAGATAACAGTCTTTGTGAAAATGGAGAGAAGTGCACGAGGAGGTCAGGCTGCTGGTTGCAGCGTTTCAAGGTAATTCGTGAAGGTTAGACTGGAAGGGGCACGGGGAAGGTGGATTTGAAGGGGTAGTGGGTTGGAGTTAACAGTGAATTGGGGAGAATTGACAGTGGGTAGAGGGGTTTGAATTAGCAGACTGGGTGTTGCACACGGTTTTTTGTATTAGTTTTAGCAGCATGTCATGTAGTAGATTAATTTTCGGGTGACAGGGGTTGAGTAAGTAGAGGGAAAGGGATGTGCTTTTGGTTTGAGCATAAGAGTTTTTTGAGATTAGGTTGGGGTGGGCATTGAGGGTTGATGAGGGTGGTGACATTGGGTGTTGCAGCACTGTTTTGAATTTTGAAGGTTAGCATTGAGCAGTCAGCTGAGCTGTCTCTTTTATCTGTTTCAGAGACCCCTGACGAAGAGCCTCTGGGCTCGAAATGCATTGGGTATAATTAAATGAGCCTACTCTGATGTACGATTGACCTTTACGTGTCACTGTAAAAAGCCTGGATGGGCATGCAGGAGGCATATGAAAAAGTTGAATAAAGAATTAAGGTGGAATAACGCTGTCTCCGCAGTGATTACATATGCTTGGAAGATTGATGAAACAAGGAACTGCATAACTACTGTTATCTTGTGGTTAAAATGGATAATTTAGGAGCAAGTGACCTATTGCGAGGGATTATTTCCCACACTGCAGTGCGACAGACGGGTGCACGAGTAATGTGCCCTTTGGTATACTTTTAGAAAGTTGCCATTTTCTTACTTCTGCCTGTCTCTGAATACACGTCTGGGTCAGGGTGACAGCTGAGCTTTGTGCATTCCCTCTAGACAGTCACACAAAGGGAGCTGGGGTATGGCATTCACATCCTGATGGCCCATCACCAGGCTCATAGGCCTTCCTGTAGTAGATTAGGAGGGAGAGGCTGACACCTACACCTGAATAGGGCTGTGCCTGTCCCCACACAAAGAGCTGCATACCCCCCTGTAGTCTGTCTGGAGCCAGGGAAGGAAGGGCAGGGACCTTGTGAGGTTCAAAGGCCTCTTTTGTTGTCTCCCCTACTTCAAAGACACATTTGGTATAAGTGCTGAACCTCTTACACCCCCAAAATAGTTCATTTTGGGGTCTTGAGGAGACTAAGAGGTGCTACGCTGCCAGGAGGGATTGCCACTTTGTCACTGGCTTTGCTGTGTTGGCCTGCTGATTGCTGTGCTGCCAGGAGGGACTGCCACTTTGCCCTGTGCTCTGCTGTGTTGGCCTGCTACCTCTGCAGTGAGGGAGGACTCAACCTGTCCTCTTCATCCTCTATTGCACCCACAAACTCCAATGGCTTCTTGGCTTGCCCCCGATGCTCTTAGAGCTCTCCGAGACATCAAAGACCTCATCATCTGCCTGTATCTGCATCTCTACTGCAAGCAGTTAATCTACAAAGGCAAATGCTCTGCCTTTGGGAAGTGCGCCGGTCAATCATCTGATGTTCCAAAGTGTGAGCCCTACGATCTACTCAGTGCTCCAGGTTTGCATCTACCCTGTTTTGCTGCTCTCCCCGCACCAATGCAGAGGCCCGGGGAATCAGCATTCACTGCGAGAGCCTACATGCTGGGTGGAAGCACCACCTTCCTGTTCAGTACATGACCGCCTCCCTGAAGACGATTCCTCAATGCAACCTCTGTGTGGTTGCCTGGACAACGCTGCTCCAAGCCTGCTGACCTGAAAAGCCCTTGTAAGACACCGGCTCTCTCTGCATCCAAGCGGGCTCGTCGATGGCATCCATTTCCAAGGTACTGAATGGGGTGGGGCCCTCAGGGTGATCGCTCCCGGCTTGCTGCCCCAGATATACAACTATACTCACCTAAATAACTCAGTCTCATGGCCAGCTGTAGGGCCTGTTCTCTACCCCCACTGCGCCAAGAGTAATTAAGGGGAAAAGCATTTTTTTCTGTATACCGGTCTCTCCATTTCTGAAGTGGAGACGGCCAGGGTGTTAGGAGATTACCCTAACTCCCTTAAAGGGAGCGCCTGTATCTTTTGAACATTTTGTTTTGCTTATACTGGCAACCATAAATCACTGTACAGGCTCTGAAGTGAGCTCCGTTTTAAAGTTCTGTGTATTTGCTTACTTGAACCGGACCCGAGTGGTCCCAGCATTGCCATCCCGCGCTCCTCGCAGTTGGGGGGGAAATCTCTCATCACCTTCCCCAGGGAACTTACCACAAATACTGGAACTGAAGCGCACCGACGCTCCCCGCGTGCATTATCCGCATGCAAGTTACCGAATGCCTATTCCTGAACTAGAATTACTGTAAAGGCTCTAAAAGGTGCCCAGTTTTAAAACACTGCTTTTTGCTTTGATATTTACCTCTGTAAAAGTGCATATCTATTGATGTACTGATTGGATTTTGTCGTTATGGCCATATATAGATAAGATAAAACTATCTATTTTTCTACATTGGTGTGGAGTCCTTTTTGTGGTGTTTTTACTGTGTTACTGTATTTAACGTGCTGCACAAATGCTTTACACATTGCCTCTTTTATAAGCCGACCTGCTCTGTGGCAAGCTACCAGAGGGTGAGCACAGGTTATCTTATGTGTGTATCTGACTTGCCCTGACTAGAGTGGTGGGTTCTGCCTGGCTTAGGTGCATACCCTAGCCAACCAGAATCCCCATTTCTAACAGTCACAAACACACCTCTACAGGTACACAAACATTAACTCACACACCTATATAGTCATTCACATAGGTAGTGACACACCCATACATACACTCACACACCACTCAAAATCCCAGTCAGTCACACACCCATTTACACATGCAAATACCTACTTATATAGACTCATACACCCATACAGTCATTCTCACACCCACTCATACAGCCACTCGCATACCAAGCCACATACCAATGCAGCCACTCATACACCCAGCTATAGACTGATACACCCACTCACACATCCACACACCAATACAGCTACTCACACACCCACCCAGACACTGTTAAAGCCACACAGAGACTGACACATCCATGCACAGACCAATACAGTCACTGACACACCAAGGCACTCACCGATACAGCCACTGACAGAACCAGCTCACAATGATACAACCACTGACACCCAGGGACACACCGATACAGCCACTGACATACCCAGACACACACTGCTACAACTACTGACACACCTATCCACACTCTGATAGAGCAACTGTCACACCCAGGCACATACTCATTCAGCCAATGACACACACAGTTGCATATCGATACAACCACTTAGACATTCAGCCAAACACTGATATAGCCTCTCAAACAACCATACACATACTAATACAGTCTCTGACACACCCAGACATACACTAATACAGACGCTAACACACCTAGGCACACATTGTTACAGACAGGCACACACCCAGGCACACACCGATATAGCCATTGACACCCCCAGGCACACACCAACACAGCCATTGATACACCTAGGCACACACTCATACCCCAGTAAAACATCCACTCGCACCTCGATAGGGCCTGTTGCACACCCAGGCACACACTGATACAGCTACTGACACACCCACCCACACTCCGATACAGAGACTGATACATTTGTGCACAAACCAATACAATCACTGACACACCCAGGCACACACTGATAGAGCCACTTACACACCCAGTATCACACCGATACAGTCTCCGACACAATAAAAACACAGTTAGCTCTTTGCTTGACCAGATGGTAGTTCTAAAAAGAACAGTTTTTTTTGTAGAAGAGTTTTTTAAAGTTTTTTCTATGTTTTCTTTTTATTTTAACAAAAAGTAAACAGGGTGGTAAAAGGATAAGGAAATGCAAAGAATCAACTCGCTTCAGTCTTCAAAAAACATTATGTGATAACTTGAAACAAAAAAAATAACCTCACAGCGGTGCTTCATCACAGTATCCAAGAATGCACACACAGAAGACATTTTTACAGTGACAAGCATGTGGCATTTCACACAGTGAGTAACCATCTCACTCAATTCTTCGCAGGCAGCTGATATTGTAATGACTGCAGCTGATGATTGTTCTCCCAAGGGTGCTGTAGAGGTGGACTGTCCTGCTGCACCTGCTTCTCTCATCCTCAACAAGCTCTAGATGTTCATCCTGGACAGAAGATGAAGCTTCAGCCATTCTATGAAAGCAGAGCACCACTGGTTCTCAATAGTCTTTCAACAGAGTTCACTGGAGAAATAACTGTTTTTGGGTGTGATTTTACATGTACATGGGTGGGGTCTTAATGTACCCAATTAAAAGGCAAGGTTTGGATGTGTCATTGGGAGAATTCGCGAATCCGGTCCGTAGAGTCGCAGGTTTGCGAAACTCGTACAATAAGTACCTTTCTTGAAAAACAGATATAGGTATATATATATATATATATATATATATATATATATATATATATATATATATATATATATATATATATATATATATATATATATATATATATATATACATACATACATACATACATACATACATACAGACATACATGGCCTTTTGGAAACCTCTTTTTCTCCATTGGTCTGTTCAAGTACCGTTCACATTTTGATTCCTCCGACCATATCATGGGGCAAGGGGTCAATCCACTTCATCCTTTTGCTGTATTATACTGTGAGTTATGGCAGTTTGCCTGTGCACAGCGCTCGGAAAAGCATTGCACTGCACTGCCAACGCTTATGTGTTTGGGCTGCTGGGAGACAACTTTATTATTATATTTTTGTAAAATTTTCTATTTATTGCATATATTTGAAATATA
Organism: Calotriton arnoldi; assembly: GCA_963921515.1. NCBI lineage: Eukaryota > Metazoa > Chordata > Amphibia > Caudata > Salamandridae > Calotriton > Calotriton arnoldi. The sequence continues at coordinate 5,073,345 of CAWUFW010000063.1, forward strand.
ATACAAAAAACTGCACAAGTGCCAAGGCCCAATCCATTAGTTTTGCCAGTGTTTGTTTTAGGTTATAATGAAATGTGAAGTTGTTCTATTATACCTTTCTGAATTTAGCATTGTTACTAAAACAAAACCATTGGCACTGTCCTTGTCTGGCCTGGCGCGTACACTGTGGATTCTCCTCTCTTCTGATATGGGGCAGCTGGCTAAAATATAGTCATTAAGGAAGATGCTGAAACATTACCCCTTCTCGCCAATAAGGTTTAATGTAAGAGTAAAACAGATGAAGTAAATTAAATATGATTGTTGGCATATAGATGCCTGGAAGGGATTTTCTGAATACGTTTTCAACATAGCAGTTTTCAAAATGCTTTGATTTCAAAGGGCATTTTACATTTGTTTCCCTTATTTGTACAAATGATGCTTTGTTAAGACTCTGGAGCTTAATAAACATATGTAAACATGATTCATTATTTTCAATTGTAAAACAGCTGTTATGAAAATGCTTTATCCTTTAGCTAAATTTCGAAAACTGAAATAAGCGATGTTAAGCTTTTTCCTTGGTGATACAACTGAATCTGACCAAGTAGTCAATTTGAAGTTAATGTTAGGGATAATGGCTATCAGTGAAGCAAAGTAGATTAAATTTAAATACCTTATCCCATAGGCTTACTCTTTCATTTACTTTGAAATATTGAGCCATTTAAATGATTAGCAGCATGAAATCCTTTTAAGTTTAACTTTATTTTATAGATGTCTTGGAGTCGTTGGCCTTTGTTTTAAATGGTCTGGTTTTTCCAGACCTGAAATTACTAGATCCAGATCCGCTGGTCCAAATTTTACCAGGTGCAGATGCATATCTGGTAAAACCGTGGCCGGGGCGAGGCAGGGGCTGCGGTCAAAAACACAGGCTTAGACTCCTCGAGGACAAAAGGGGCAGCAGGAAATGTTCTCTTAGCCAGGCCACAACCTGGTATGTAAGGAGGTGGCATCTTTGCCACTGCCTCCACCCCAATCAGCCCTGGACCCCTCACTCTACTTTACTCCCTGCTCAACATCCGCCACTGGCTTTATAATATCTCCTCAATTCCAGGTGATTGCCAACTTGAGCCACTCTCTCTTACTCCTTGTCTTTTTCAGATTAGGACGTAAGCTATGCACTAAAATCTTTCAACACCTCTTTGACTTTAGTTGACATTTATTATTGTAGGGTGATAAAACTTGGTCTCACATGAATTATCCCCCAGCCCAGCTCATCAATGCATCCATCACTCTTGGTAAAGTCCTAGGCAAACTGAACTATGCTGTAATCACCCTGTTACTCAGAAAGCCCTATGCTTACCCAAAAGAGCTGACAAGATTCTGGCCAACTTGTTGTCTTCCCTGTTTTGGGAACACTTTAAAAAGGTTTGCTCACTGATCAGTACTATTGCACATCTTAAAGCACATTGTGTTTGCTCTAACCATGGCACTAAAACAAACTCCATAAATGTAAGAGAGCAGCTCGTGTGCATAGGTGCTAGTCTTTTATGTACTCTGATGCTACTGGACCTACCGAAGGCATTTGAAACTATCTTCTCTATGGTTTAAAGCATTCATCACCCCTGTACTACACTGCTGATTAAGTAAAGCAACAGCTTCAAAAAGCTATGCCCCACTCACAAAGTCAGCATTGCCACAAATATTTATTTCCACTATAAAGGCTCTTACGTACAGTACTTTCTCCCGCATCACTTCCTGCTGTATTCAGTCTTATTGAAGTTCATGGGAGCATTGAATACTATTGAGAAATGGGTTCCGCCCATTTAGTATGCCCGGATTATTTAGATTTTTTTAATCACCCGGTTTTGTACTTTTTACTGTGAGTGAGTCTCAGTATTTACCCACGGTAATCACAAGGTAAATGGACTGCGCGTGTTTACCACCAGTGTCTGCCTTTTAAGATAAAGCTGCTGCGGCCCAGCTAGGGTAAGAGGCACCTGGCTAGTTATACGTGAAAATGTGTGCACATGTGCCCAGGCTGCGCGTGTGAGACTATCATCGTGTGCAGCCCACTAACTGCACACAGGTAGCCTGGTGCAGCGAGGACTCTGCAGGGTTAGATTTGACTGGGTGGAACCGGGCACCCCCAACAGGACTACTTGACTGAGTTTTAAGCATTCTCAAGGCTGGAGCTTTTGCTCTACAGCTGTGAATACAGTGCCCTCTAGGCTAACTGCACTATCATTTATTGAGTGTTAGTATTGCATACCAGGGAATGGTGATTACTAGCCCACACCACCTCCCATGAGTAGGCCTTGGACTGCTCTACTTTTCTACCCAGTGAGTAAAGCGCTACAATGGGGTGCTTGGTTTACATTAAGGGGAAGTTGTGGAACTATTACTTGCATAGGCCTCACATCCTGCACAGGTAATAACCCAATTTCCAATAAATAGCATGCTAACTGCTCTGCTTAGGGACTTGATTTAAGACTTTAGCATGTAGCATCCTCATTGAGCTCTTGCTATTTCTATCCTTCCCTCTTCTGTCCTTTAGAACCCAGGTGTGGCCATAGGCCTTTGTGAGCATTCCAAAACAGTCATTAACTACACAAATAATATAACACAATGGGAGATGCTGTCCAAACCCACATGTCCAGAGTGACCAGTTAAACCATAACAGTACACCAGGCGTAAGTAATATTCTCATCTCATAAGAACAAGAAGAACGTAGGGATTTTCTGTCGCCCCCTCCTCCTAAGAATGGTGATTCTCTAAATAAATTGGCTACAGAATCTGAATTTCATTAAAGGCACGGAGGCTAGCATTAAGCATTTAATCATTTAATGCTACTCCTGCAGCACTTCAAAGAACACATTACATCACAAAGTCCCTAACAATCCAGAACTAGAACCATCTCTCATATAAATTGTCCCTTCATGGAATACTCTTTCTCTTTTAATGAGAAACTTGTTTTTCATCTAGTCTATTCTCACAATCTGTTTACTTGCAAAACATCTTTTTCCAGAAAAGCCTTTTACGCCCAAAGCTGTCCTACTGACTGCTATTTGAAACATTAAAAAACTTGTTATAAATCTTCTCCAAACAAATTAATTAAAGTCATTTACAGCACAAAACTGTTTTATAATGTATAATTCCACTTATCTCTTATTTGTTTCCCCCATTTTTATCCCTTTTGCCCAAACATGGTGTGGCGGGCGGGATAATACTAGCCTACGTGTCTTAAATGAAATTCAGATTCTCTAGGCACTTTATTTGGAGAATCGCCATTTCATTACAAGACCGTATGTTATCATTATGCATGTTGGTAGACCTGTAAGACCACATTCGCCTTATGTTCAATCGTCTTACAATAATGCTTCACAAAAACAGTCACATTCAACCAATCAGCAGCTCTCATAATGCCCCCCAATCTCCCACCTTTCCAAAAGACCTGGCTTGCCATTGCACCTCTCACTGAATGAGCTTTAAGTTTTTGTAAATTCGCACCTATTTTTTGCATAGTCTACTTTACCCATCTCGCAATAGTAGCTGTAGTCACCGCTTTGAATGGCTTTACAAAAGAAATCAACAATTGATTCACTCCATCTGGACGGTACTCTTCCACTCTAGACTCATATTCTAACATACTGTCTACCACACACAGTTTCTGACATGCATCAAATCTTGTTTAATAAATCATTTCTGACATAGCCTTAGTCCTTTTAGTAATATCAAAGGTTTCTCCAAAGGGAACATAAACTCTGTTACTTACCTCCAAGGCTTTCACATCCAAACCCTGCGACATGAAACCAAACCCAACAAGATTGCTAATTTCATAGTCAACCTCTTCAACTCTAAAGACCTATTCCTAGGCCATGAGTTCAACAATGATAAAACCAAATTGACTCCCATAGAAGCACTTAGCTCGCTTTAGGAGGGCTTCTTAACCTTATACTTTTCAGTACCCTGCAAACCAACACATTCTTTCTTATACTTCTTCCATCCGCCTGGCTGTGTCCAGCAGATACTGCTGAGCTATAGCGATTTATAGTCCTATGACGAAGTCCTTTTTCAAACTGTTCTACTAGAAAATTAACTATCTCTACAATAGTTCCAAACCCCTTTCCAAGCACCAACATACTCAAATCTTCCTAATTCCCTTATACCTTTGATGTGTACCTGGAGCCCAGAAATCCTCAAGTAATTCCTCTGCCTTTCTCGAAAGTCCTGACACATCTGCAGATCGCCTGATATTTTCCAGACAATAAGGTTCAAAACCCCTGTTTGAACTAGAGGATTCTCCTCACCATCTAAACCTCTCAACAGACCCTCTTCCCCCAGAAGGTGAAATGGAACTTTGCAAACGAATTCCAACAGCATCATAAACCAAGCCTGAGAAACCCAGTGCGGGGTTACCAACACCAACAGAAATCTTTCTCTCCTCACTTTCTGAAGAACTCTCTGGATCATAACAAATGGAGGAAACGCATAAGCATTTACTCTTTTCCAATTATGTAGAAAAGCATCTACTGCTAATGCATCTGGGTCTGGCATCCAACTGAAATTATTCTTCAACTGACTGGTCAATCTGCTCGCAAAGAGATCTATCTCTAAGGGACCCATATATGATCTATTCTCTTGAGATAATCCAAATTCAACTACCAATTGCTGCAATCCTTCAAAAACCTTGAATTCCAGTCTACAGTTAAATTCTCCTTTCCAGGCAAATACTCTGCTCTCAGACTGATTATGTACTCCAAACAAAATAACCAAAGTTCTTTCCCAAATTCTGTCAATCCATGTGATCTTGTGTCCCCTAATTAATATATATATGCCACTGCAGAAACATTGTCCATCTTTAGCAAAACTTCTGTCTTGTAAAATTTGACCGAAACCCCTAAGAGCGTAAAGACTCGCTGTCAACTCGAAACAGTTTATGTGCTGTTCCCTTTCCACATCTGACCACAATCCACCAGTCTCCTTCACACCCAAACGTGCACCCCAATCTGTCATACTTGCATCTGATTCCAGAGCAAAATCCGGAGTGCAACCAAAAATTGCTCGCACATTCCAGGCTTCCAGATTCGCCAACCACCAAATTAACTCCACTCTCGCCTCCTGATCCAGGCTTACTTTTTCTTCATACCGTAAGCCTGCTGTCAAATCTCTTGCTTTTATCCTTTTCAAGACCCGATAATGAAGGGAACCTAGAAAAACTGCCTGAATCGAGGATGATAACAGACCTATCAATCTTGCTAATTCCCTTAAGGTCAAAACATCCCATCTTAGCACATAACGAATTCCCTTCTTTATATTGCTCACCTTCTTCACTGGCAAGAGTAAAACTACATTGACCGTGTCTATCTGGAAACCCAGAAACTCCCAGGAATGAGTCGGAATCAATACAGATTTTTCTTTGTTCACAATGAAACCCAAACTCTCTACCAAACTCTTTACCACTTCAAACTCCTGAAGACGTTGCTCCCTACATTGAGACTTCATCAAGATATTGTCCAGGTAAATTATCAACTGAATACCCCTCTCCCTTAGATATGCCACTACTGTCATCATCACCTTGGTGAAACACCAAGGTGCTGACGACAGGCTGAATGGAAGGCAATTGAACTGATACATTTGATCTTTCCAAATGAACTGAATGGCCCTTTGCCATTGGTATCGTAAAGTACGCATCCTTGAGATCCAACTTTACTAACCAATTGTTGTTCAGCAACATGTCTCTTAACAGATGGATACCCTCCATCTTGAAGTGTCTGTACACCAGAAACTTGTGTAACTCCTTTAAGTTTATAACTGGCCTCCATCCTTTGTCCTTCTTCTCTGATAGGAAATTGGTACTCACAAAGACCTTGGTCTCCTTGTTTATTTTTGCAATTGCACCTTTCTGCAACATACTCTCTATTCCTTCCTGTACCACCTTTTGTTGGTCTGCATTCAATACCAATTGTCTTGGTTGGATGTATTGAAAAGGAATCTCTGTAAACTCTATTTTGAAACCCTGTATAATCTTTTATAGCCCTGGATCCTGAATAATTTTCTCCATTGTTTTTTAAAATATTTTAGTCTACCACCTACTTTTCTTTGGAAAGAAGAAACCACTGTACCCACCTTGGAACCCAGATAATCCCTGACCGGGGGACTTAACTCCTCTTCCTTTTGTTGGTAGAAAGAGGCTTCTGCGCCGGCCTGGTATCCTCTGCCAAAACCTCTCTATCTGAAACTACTATAGTGGGACCATTGGAACCCACAGTCGGCAGTAAGTCCCCTTCTACCGGCCCTTCCAAAAACATTTCCACTAAAAACTCTGCTCATATTATGCTACGCCTTGTCCAAGGCAGTGAAGGTTGCCACATATTTTCTCAAACTCTTTACCATGTCCTCGCCAAAATACTAATCCTTTTGAATTAATGCTCTTTTCCTTAGTTGCCAAATCACCGAATTTGGGATTGATGTTTCTTAACACTGGCTTTTTTCTTTCTGCAATTCGCATTGCCCAGCAATACTAAAGCTCTTTGGCTCCAGCCTCTCTGTAAATATAAATCCAAAGGAAGACCCTTAATATGAGCATCCTCAGACATATCAATAATCCAAGCTAATGGATCCACTACATCCAGGAGATGGTCCTGACACTGCTTTAAGGACCTTTCAGCCCTCTCCTGGGATCCCTGCCCATTTTGAACAAAAATGTTATCATTTTGCGTTCTAAAATAGGGCTAAAACAAACTTTGCCATCAGTCACTGGCCTAGAACATTCGGCCTTCAAATAATTTCTTACCTCTTTCTCAAGAGGATTGCGTATCCATTTTTTAAATAAAATTACCCACATGTTCCAGGGGCCATCATCCATACCGGGTGCTTAATACTAAAGGGGGAACATATCCTCTCCTAAAGGGGTTCTTTATAACATCCTTTGAGGTAGACGGAGACACCTCCTCCCCAGAAAGATCCTCATTCTCATCATCATCATGATGAAGGTCTAACACATATTCTTCAAAGTCATTTTCGCCTTTAAAATAGTAATTCTCTGAAAACTCATTTTCTTGAGTCTCATAATACTGCGTGCCGCCAAGGATACCTCTCTCCTGCTTGCCGCATAGGACACCTTTCTTCATTGACTTTGTGCCTCTAGGGACACCCCTCTCTTTCAAGGTGCTCTGACTTACCACTCCTCTTAGGGAATTACCTCCCTGCTCAATATGGTCTTCCTCTTTTTTTTTTTTTACCCCTTTTCTCACCATAATCAGAATCACCTTCTGATAAAGTCCAATATTCATTGTCTGAACCTTTTTCCTACTTTCCATTACCTTATCAACAGCCTCCTGAATAAAGGATTTCATCTCATGCTGAATTAACCTCTTTATGATCTCCTCATTAATTTTCCCTTCTGGGATTTCTAAGGTTTCTTTTCCCTTATCAGTCATATTACTGACTATCCCTTCACAAAATAATTCCTAAACAGAGTTAAATAAACAAAACCCCTTTTTTCCTCAATTTCTTTCAATAAATTACTCCTGACCTCACTTTCACCAGTAAACCCTCTCTCGCCCTCCAAAACAGACATCGTAACTGTTACTTGACAGATCACGCTTCAGTAAGGCAAAAACAGCATTGTAAAATGTACGTTTATTAGTGAGATTATCCCAATCCTAAATGGCGGCCAAATCTCTGGTGCGCAAAACTCACGCGGTCGCTGAGGTCTTTCCTCTAATCATAAATAGACTTCTCAAGCTCGTGCCTACAGCGTGAGGAGCAGAATGTCAAACAGCAATTGTCCCGATCCGAGCCCAGTCTACCGCCACTTCAGCGCATGAAGGCATGCGCTCTCCTACAGAGACCAGTTCAGTGCTTAATGTGAGCTGGTACTTTCCGGTACTGAGCACCTGCACTTAATTGGTTTCCGGTGCTCGGCACCGGCAACTAATTGTCAACACCACACTTAGGGCAGTCTGCCACATGGTGGCGCTGCTCATGTAATTTAGAGATGAGCAGTATAACAGTTGTTTAGGAAAACAATATACATTAGAAAATTGCTAATACCTGCCTCCTCAGCCATTCCTTTAGCTTTGTGGGCCTGGAATAATCTGGAATAATCTGAACTGTCGCATTTACATGCAAGAGAGATGGTTAGTAGTTGTTTTGGTAGCAATGACAAGGGCGATGGGTGGTGCAAGCTGCACTGGCCTCCTGGTCAGAGCCCTGGCACTTAATATTTTACAAATTAAGCACTGACAGAGACTCGTCTTTGCCGGCACAAGCCAAAAGGAATGCTCCATTTAGCGCACACTGCACAAGCTCATCTACTGAGACCCTCAGAAGGCAGGCTCCGTTTATCGCGTGCAGCACTTGCTGAGTAAAACCTCAACAGAGAAGTGCGCACCCTGTGATACAGCCTACACATTTTAACTATTAACTTCAAACAACTGGAACCAGAAACACTTCTTAATAATGCCAAAATCACTACAACCTGCCTATATTAAAATATCCATCTACAAATGTCACTATGACTCCCCTGTTTCTATAAACTGGAAACTTAAAGATAATCAATAATTTCTAGTACTTAAAAAAAAAAATTCTTATAAAAAATACACTGTAAAATATGTATTATCCCAAATATAAATAAATCGGTTTTACATCCTTACAAGTAGAACATGAATGAAAGTGCTACCTATCTGAATGAGGAGCAGCAATTAAAAGAGAAAGAGGATTCCGTGAAGGGACTAGTTATATGAGAGATGGTTCTAGTACTGGATTGTGGGGGTTTTGTGATGTAATGTATTCTTTGAAGTGCTGGAGGAGTAGCATTAAAGGATTAAATGCATAATGATAGTCTCCGGTCTTGTAATGAAATTGTGTACCCTGAATCAATGGCTGCCTCATTAAAAGTAATGATGGTAGAGTATCTGAGGGGGAACCCTGCATCATACTGCAATCGTATTTGCTGAGGTGGTTTTCCCTTCACCCTGTTGCATGAACCAGCAGCAGCATGGCCAGTAGAACACGGCATTGTTTTCCCCAGATATCAGCAAATCACAAAAACATCCTGATACAAGCGTGTGTGTCAGCTTGCATTCTCTGGGGCGTGCTTCGTGTATTGCCCATCAGGATAACCCTATAGAACAGGGGCGCAACTAGACCCGACCTTTGGGGGGGGCTAACACTACCAGCCAGGGCTGGCCCTAGCACTGGTCGCACATGGTGCAACAGTCTTTTTTGGCGCCCACTCCCCCATTTCCTCCTTCTCCATGAATTCCCTCACTACCACTCACCACCAATGCACCTCATCTCTCTACAGCACCTTTCTGACAAACATTTTGGGGCTTATTTACAAGAAACTGACGCATCTGTATAGATGCGTCAGTTTCCCTGGGCCTGTGTGCGAAACCCTTGTGCTACCATGGATGCGCCGTATTTACAATACTGCGCACCATGGCGCAAGTATTGACAGATGCGTCAGAAATTCTGACGCATCTGTCAGCGCAAAAGTCACGCATTGCTGGAGTTGTGTCGCAAGCACGACGCAACTCCAGCAATGCATGGGGAGGCCTATTCCTAATACACTGCGTCACTCCTTACACCTGCTCCAAGCAGGTGTAGGGTTTTGACGCAGTGGCGTCCTAGAAGTGAAGATTTCACAGCATCACTTCTACAAGGCTTTCTCGCGTGGGAACCCCCACCCTGCATACATTATACCTGAAGCAGGTATAATGTAGCGCAGGGCTTTACAAGGTGACGCATCTCCCTAGATGCATCACGTTGTTAATGGGCCACAACGTGGCGCATTGTTTACGCCACCACTGCATCACAAAAAGTGATGCAACGGTGGCACAAAAGTATTGCAAGAGGCTTGTAAATCTGCCCCATGATTTTTTATAGCGCTACTCATAGTTTACTCACACTCAGATCTGTGATCTGCATGGTACACGTTCTTTGTAGCAGGCACATCAACCCTCTCTACTGTGTGGGTGGCAGGAGTGCCCACGTGAGTGGACGGTGAGCTATGCAACAGTGTGAGAGTAGGGTAAGAGGAGTGACTGCAGGGTGAGCGTGGTGACCATATGAATTTGGGTGCGGATGTAAGTGCAGAGTGGGATGAATGAATGCATGGTTAGTGATGGGCTTGCTTGAGTAATGTTGCATATTGAGCAGTGAGGGGGACAGGTGAGTGAAGTGTCACATGAGTGCAGGGTTAGTAGTGTGCTCGTGTGACTGCAGGGTAAGGTACAGGGTGAACAACACAAGTGCATTGTGAGTGCAGAGTGATCACTGTGAGTGTAGGGTGAGCAGGTGAATGGTGTGAGTGCATGATGATCAGTGTGAGTGCATTATGATCACTGTGAGTGCAGGGTGAGAGTGAAAGTGAAGGGCGAGAATGAGGAGTGAGTTGTCTGAATGCAGGGTGCATTCCCAGACACTTGAAGTAACTCAGTATGTTATTGACAGCGGTGTAGGGTTTCAGATATAAGTTAAGCTATTGCTATTGTGGCAATCAGGGATCGAGGGTGGAGGAAATAAATAATGTGCTGATCCTGCAACAAACTTTCAGTCTTATGATTAGGGTTGCCAGCTCATTATTTTGATGTCCCAGGCGGTACAAAAATAAACAGTCACCTAAAGCCGTATTTTCAGCACTTATCTGTGCGTACTTCGAACAGCAAATATAAATAGAAAGCACTTTTAATTGTGTTCTAGGGCTGCCTGAATGATCCATGACTGATAATTAAAGGGAACAAAGACAGAAGAGTCACATTACAAATGAATACATACTTTTTTATTTATAACCCTATTTAGTGTCAAGAAGAGGTCTTTGCAGGCTCTTTAAACAACACATGGCTGGCATTTTTCTTTTCGCAACACTACTTTATATTCCTTTTCATGAAATGCACGCTCACACTATGGCAGTAAATGTAAAATACAAATATAAGGAATAGGTAGAGTGAGGGCCCAAGGGGCACTCGAACCAGTAAAAAAAGCCTTAGCATACAAAGGTATGTAAGTATGCAAAGAGTCTTTAAAGACCAGTTTATTGTTGTTGTTTTTCCCCCCCGTCCTATCCGTCATCCCCACAGCTAGCCAGCCGAGCCAGCCGGCCTGGCCAACTAGCCTAGCCAACCAGCCTAGCCAATGAGCCTAGCAACTCGGCCTAGCCGTCCAGCCTAGCCATCCAGCCTAGCCAACCAGCATAGCCAACTAGCCTAGCCAACTGGCCTAACCAGTCAGCCTAGCCGGTCAGCCTAGCCGGTCAGGGTCAGCCTAGCCGGTCAGCCTAGCCTTTCAGCCTAGCCCGTCAGCCTAGCCAGTCAGCCTAGCCAGTCAGCCTAGCCAGCCTGCCCAGCCAGCCTAGCCGGCCGAATTAGCCAGCCAGCCTACTTAGCTCACCAGCCAGCCAGCTACAATACGTGATCTTAGCCAAAAAGGCCGAGAAGCGACCTGTGAAAAACTCGAGCGTGCCGGAGATAAGACTCCAGACAGTACTGCCCAGCCGAGCCCACAGCAGCTCGAGCTGCAGCAGACCAGGCTGAGACACACGGGGGAGGGGGGCGCTGAAGCCCTTACAGCCCTATGGGTGTTGCGCCTGCTATAGAAACACGAGCGTTGCTTCACTCCAGCCCCCTGCTCCCACCCCTTCGCTTTCCTCCTCTCACAAACCACTGGAAAATGAGCCCCAACAGTCTACATTAGGCTGGAGGGGGCGCATATCTGCGTCCGTATATTCTGCGCTCCTCTCACCCCCTCCTTCGACTTCCAGTTCCAACTCCGCTTCTTAGGGGGCTCAGGGCGATGCCGTTGAAATGAGCACATTTGCTTCTGTTTTCCACCTCGTTTCAATCCTGGTACGGTGCATGCAGTGACTTGGCAAGTCGCCATGAACTAGAAAAGCCCCCCGGTAGTGGTTCACAATGTTGCCTATGGGGAATGGAAACCTGAATACGGTCAGACGTTTAATGATGCAAGATGTATCACCTGTGCTACTTCCAGCAGCGAGCAGCGCTATCCCCTCCCCTCGCTCCTTTCTCAAGTTCTAGCCACCCAGACCCCCAGAAGGACAGACAGGCCAATGGTGAGCATAACATTTATCTGCATTCTCACTGCCGAACTGCCCTGGAAAACTCTTTGTACGGCAGCCCAGAGGGTTGAGCACCTGAAAGCAGGAAGAATAGTCGTTCTTCCAATTCTAAATTCTGCACACTTGGGAACAACTTCAAAATGTAGCTGAAGTAGAACAGGATGGCCCCACAGGAGGATTTCCTCAGACTGCCCGGCATTGATTCCCCTCTACATCAGAAGGATAAGAACACGCAGATACAGTGCAAAGATATTAAAAGAGTATTTTGCTAAGGTCATGTGAATCCATAGCTCTTTGATGGGAGACTTCCAAGCGCAGCACTCAGTATAGCCCCTGACAACTGTGAATTACAGGAAGATGTGCCGTCAGCTGGATGGATGGTCGTGACCCCTCAGCACAGCTGTTTAGAAGTGTAAGCACTGCCTGGCTGCAGGCTGGAAACTAAACAGAGATGCAGCTCTTTGGAGATGCGTGCTCAATGAGCGCATTGAGAGCCATGTGGGTTATCACTTTCCAGTCAGTGCTTTTACTTATGAAACGGAAAAAATATTTTATTATTCACAAAGTACTCAGTATTTCACATTCATTTGCAAATATATACTAGTTGGAAATACCTATCAATCAATCAAGCAGGATTTATAAAACGCGGCAAATCACCCGCGAGGGTCTCAAGGTGCTGGAGTTGATAGCTGCTTTGCCGAGAAATAAGTGAAAAACGAGGCAAAAGCAGAAGAAAGCACTCAGAAAAACAGAGGGAAAGGAAGGAAAAAGCAGTAAAAAACGAGGCAAAAGGAGGAGAAAGTACTCAGAAAAACAGGGGAAAGGAAGGAGAAAGCAGTAAAAAACGAGGCAACTGCAGGAGAAAACACTCAGAAAAACAGAGGGAAAGGAAGGAGAAAGCAGTAAAAAAATTAGGCAAAAGCAAGAGAAAGCACTCAGAAAAACAGAGGAAAAGATGGAAAAAGCAGTAAAAACGAGGCAAAAGCAGGAGAAAGCACTCAGAAAAACAGGGGAAAAGATGGAAAAAGCAGTAAAAACGAGGCAAAAGCAGGAGAAAGCACTCAGAAAAACTGGGAGGAAGCACAGCGGTGCAGCAGCACGGGAGAGCTGGACCTGGGACAAATGTTGACACAATCTAACAGTTGGCACCCCACCAAGCGCCGAACCCTAAATTCACCCATATATGCTAAACACAAAGTAATGAGGTGCAGGTATGACATGTTAGACCTACCGGCTTTGCCAAAGGGCCTCAACAATCAATAAAAACTAGAATGTATACCCAAAAACCCAATGCAACAATGTTGCACCAATGCAAGAGGGTACCACCTTTAAATGACAATCAACATAAGGCATCATAAACCATTGTCAATATCATTTTCATAAAGCATTGCATATAATGTAAGATGAGACTTCTTTCTACTTTTTTACTTGCTACCATGCACCCTCAGGACCCAACAACAAAAGTCTCTGCACCCCAGAGCTCTAAGGTTAGGGGTCAAGTTGCAGGTATTTGCAGCTGTGGAAAGCCTATCCTGGGTTCACAAATTCTACTCCGGGGAAGACTTAGGGTGACCTTTATGAAAGCATTTAATATATGGTCCTATCCAGACGTCTGTAATTCTTACAGCCCAACCCCGAAACAACTTCCCAACGTATTGGTGGTGCCCCTGTCTTTCCTGGGGCACCATGAGACAGATATGAATATTTTTCAACCCCGTACAAGGGTTTATGGCGTGTTCTGTGGCCCCAGCTAATATTACCTGTAATGGGTAATTGATGTTGCCTTAGGCCAAGAAAAATGCCTTTTTCCTTTGTGTCTTCTTGTGTTTTCAATTTGCTTGCAGGCATTTTGTCCCCTTTTTTTTGCTCTGGTATGGACACCTTTGGCGCTATTCCATGGGAGACTTCAGGGGAGCCTCACAGCCCCTCCAGAGCCATTGCAGGAGTTGCATGCCTTTGCCTTCTCTTGCCATCGTTGACTGTGGAGGATGGAATTTTCACCTGAATAAGCTTTGCTCTGGTCCAGTAGGTAATAGACGCTCCTGATGCCTCTCCAAAGGCTCTGACACTCCAGGGCGTGATGTCGCTCTGACATCCAATTAGTAGAAAGTAACGCTGCTCATTCTTTTTTTTTCCTTCAGTATGTCTGTCCCTGGATTACAAGAGGCAATAAAAACCATAAGGGGAGGGGGGCTTCACTCATGGACATACCCATCAGCAATTCTTTCCCTCGAGCGATGACCCTCCCCAGGGAACTTTAAGAAAATTAGCTGGGGTAGTATGCTTTTTCTTCGCTTGGCAGCATTGGGGCCTGCATGAAGGGATCAGAAAAACACAGCCTTTCCTGGCCCTACCTGGCTGTTTTTGCTGATTTTGCATTCATTGTACCCCTGGCAACACGCTCTAGCCACCAGGAGTGTTTTTTTAAGCCTCCTAGCTCTAAGATTTTGACAATTTTTTGGTGCTGTCTTCTTCACTGCTTCCCCTCCAATGAGGGAGAGCTCAGGGATGTTGCCTGCCCCCCTAGCTCTTTGTCAGTTATCTGTCATCTGCCCAGTGCCTGGTCTTTTCCGCAGCCCAGGGTTCCACCAGCATCACCACACAGGCCTCACGGCAAAATAACCTGCCAGCCTGCACTCTTCAGGTCCCACAGCCTCCATTGGCCACTTGCATTGCACTTGTGTGTTAGCATAAGTCAGAGGGTCCGCCTCTGATGGGGATTACCCCATTACAGGGCCAGTCCTCAGTAGTTCCCGGGGAACCCCCCCACTTATATGGCTCCCAACAGGTACAACCATTTACTTTTCCCCAGACAGTGTAGGTGGGCCATTGCTACTGGCCATGGAGCAATGATTCCACAGAGTATCATTCAGTTCAATTCCAGTGTGTCCAAGCACTCCACATAAGGGGCCAGTCTTATTCAGAGTTTTAGGAAATCCTTTTTCTCTCTACTTGTCTCTTCCCAGAGCAGGGGTTTTCAAGTGGGGTGGGAAGTTCCAGAAGTAGTCACCTCTATCCAATCCTAGGGTAACATATCATCAGTCCACCCCTTGACCCAAACCTTATGCATTGCATTTAGGGGCTTTTCAACACAGAGACTTCAAGTGCTCTGTTGAAAGAGCTCTCTGAGAGACCTAAGCCACACCCCTACCTACTACAGCAGACTGGCCCCTTCCCTACAAACCCTGAAAGGAGACCCCCATCTTGGGATTGGCTCCACAAGTCGGTGTGCCCTCCTTTGTTCTCCTTTAGATGAGCCTTACCAGGCCTGGTAATGTGTGAAAAGCTAAACAGCACATGGAGATGCTCTTTCCATCCTTTCGTCCGCCAGCTAAGCCAGCTAATCAGCGGCTAGCAGCCCTATTGTGTGGCGACAGCTTTGATCCCCCAGTTGGCTAGCAAGCACAGCAGGGCTGTCTAAAGCTAAATTCTAATTAGGAGCTGGCTAAGATAATTCAGAAAAACCTGATATACAGGATTGTAGATATGATAAAATTATCATTAAATGTGTATAGGATCGTTCCATAAAATTGGTGTGTCAACCTAGTCTCCAGGCCTAACTTTGGAGAACTGTACTATGGTGCAGTTTTCACCCATAATGTAAAATACAGTAAAACACACACATTTTTCAGTATAGTATTACAGAAGTAAACTATGCATTTTCACTCACATATAAGGCCTGCGCAGGTCATCACCAACTCATGAACGGTGTCCTATGTGAATGGCTACCTGTGCACAGATACTGGGCTGGTCTAGAAGGCAGGCTTATTCACTCAGCCCACACACGTAAACATCTGTGTGTGCATGACTAAACGTGCAATCAACCCAGGAAAAGCAGTGTTTTTTGTGCATGCATGGTGAGCGGGTTGTCTTGTGAGTGCTGGTTTGTCTGTGCTTTTGTGATTGTAGGAAGAACATTGTGTATTGTGAGGGTAGGTAGTGTGGTGTGTTTTGTGAGTGCAGGTTAAGCGGTGTGCATTGTGAGTACAAGGAAAGCTGTGTTTTTTGTGAGTAGAGGGAGAGCATGAGTATTGTGTTTGCAGGGTAATTGATATGTATTGTGAGTACGTGAAGAGCGGTGTGGATTGTGAGTGCAGGGAGAGTGGTCTGTATTGTGAGTGCAGGGTAAGCAGTATATATTGTGAGTTCAGGGTGAGTGGTGTGCATTGTGAATGCAAAGAGAGATGTGTGTATTGTGAGTGCAGGAACAGCATGAGTTGTAAGTGTAGGGTGAGTGGTATGTATTGTGAGTGCAGAGAGAGTGGTATGTATCGTGAGTGCAAGGAGAGCTGTGACTGACCTTATTAGTGAACTGCTCCCTTCCCTGCACAGCTGCTGCCCTGTTGCTGCTGCTGACCCTCTAGTCAGGAGTTCGAGGCCCTCCTCCACCCGCAGGCTCCCACCTGCACCTCATCCCTGGTGGTCTAGTGGTACAGCATTACTGCTCTGCTGCTGGGCTGCCCTCTGTCTCTCTTTTTCTGCTTTTTTTTTTGCCATTTGCTGCCTTTTTTGCCTTTTCTGATCCTTTTTATGTCCCTCTTGCACTTTTTTCTCCTTTGCTTCGCCACTCTTGCCTCTGCAATCCCCCACAACCCCGCCCCCTCCAGTGACTCTTTCCTGCTCCCTGTGTTTCCTGCCTCCCAGCTGTCCAGTCCCCGCACACTACTTAATGGTGGTTGCTGCGCTGGCGTGCCGCTGGCGCGCTAAAGGCAATCCCGTTAGCGCATGTTCATGCCTGGACCATGCCATGCTCCATGGGCCCTGGTTCTCGGACCTTCCACCAATATGAAGTCAGCACCCTCCTCACCCTCAACACAGGACGCCACGCCGCCTGCCACCTCGCATCACCGAAGGACACCCAAAGACCCTTCTCTTGCAGAAACTGCAGCTATACCCTCACCCACTTCCACGCTCCAGCTCCTCTTGCCGCCCAGCTGACCAACAGCACACCTGAGCGGCTCAGCTGCATCCTCCTCAACATGTGCTCCCTCCACAAACACGCCACCGAAATCTAGGACCTCCTGGACTCTGTCTCTCCTGACATTGCCTTCCTCACAGAAACCTGGACTAGCCCCAGCTCTGGCCCGGACATTGCCACTGCCATCCCCGACGGCTACAAAATCACCCGCAAGGACCGTGCCGACCGGCCAGGAAGAGGCATTGCCACCGTCCACTGTAACACCCTCCGCCTGATCACCCACTCGGAAGACCCTATGACAACCATGGAACGCCTCCATTTCCAAATTCAGACCAACCCCAACACCACCCTCCATGGCACCCTTGTCCACAGGCCCCCGTCCACCCTTCATCAATGCCATCGTCGACTTCATCGCACCGCAGGCTCTCGCATCCACCGATTACATACTACTCGGCGACCCTAACTTTCACCTGGACAACACCCATGACCAGAACACTGCATCCCTTCTGGAGAACCTAGCCATCATCGGACTCTGGCAGCTAGTCACCGCTCCGACACACGCAGCGGGACACACGCTCGACCCCGTTTTCTCCGCCAGCAGAAACATCACCTACAACCACACCACCGAACTCCTCTGGACCGACCACCACTGCGTGCACTTTGCCTTCACCACACCCACCATACACCACTGCCCCTCCCCGTCGTAGCTGGAACAAGGTCACCAAAAACATCTCACCGCCTTTCTCAGCACTACCACACTGCTGACATCAGCAGACGCTAACATCTCAGTATGCGACCTCCACTGATGGATCTCCAACTGCGCCGACCTGGCACCTCTCAAGAAGGCAACCGGCAAGCAACACTCCAAGAAAGCCAGCTGGTTCACTCCCACCCTCTAAAAGTCAAGACACATCTGTAGACGAATCGAGAAGAGATGGAAGAACAACAAAACCCCGGAAACCCACGCAACCTTCAAAACTGCCGCCACTGCACACCACCTCCCCCTCAAAACCACAAAGAAAATGGCTCTCCAAGACAGAATCAATGCCAACGCACACAGCAAAGCACTCTTTGCCATCATCAAGGAGTTTGACAGACCCAACAGCGAGACCACAGACGTTCCACCCTCCCAATACTTCTGCAACAAACTCAGCACCTTCTTCCACCACAAGATCAGGCAGATCTACGACATTTTCGACACCCAAGACCACCCAACCATTCCTGACACCACTGCACCCAACCACGCTGCACCTCAACAGATCCTGCTCAACTGGACTCTGCTCACCACAGACAAAACACTCAAGACCATGAAGAGCATCCACTCCAGAGCCCCTTCGGACCCTTTCCCATACTACATCTTCCATAGAGCAGCCACCTCCATCGCCCCCGAGCTGCACTGCACCATCAACTGCTCCATCAAGACCACCACCTTCCCCGACGACTGGAAACACGCCGATATCAACCCCCTGCTGTAGAAGCCATCCGCCGACCCGACATACCTCAAGAACTTCAGACCCATCTCCCTGCTCCCCTTCCCAACCAAGGTCATCGAGAAGGCCATCAACGCATAACTCTCCGAGTTCATCAAAGTGAACCACGCCCTGGACATCTCCCAATCCAGCTTTCGAAGCAACCAAGCACTGAGAACGCACTCCTTGCCGCCACCGACGACATCTGCTCCCTCCTTGACCTGGGCGAAACCGCAGCCCTTGTCCTGCTGGACTTCTCGGCTGCCTTCAATACCGTCTCCCATTGCACCTTAATCACGAGACTCCACGACCCTGGCATCCGCGGCAAGGCCCTGGACTGGACCCACTCCTTCCTCACCGGCCAAACACAGTGAGTCAGACTACCTCTGTTCTTCTCAGAACCCATGGAGATCAGCTGCAGAGCGCCCCATGGCTCCTCCCTGAGCCCACCCTCTTCAATGTCTATACTGCCCCACAAACTGCCATCATCAGGCACCATGGCTACACATCGTCTCCTATGTCAATGACACACAGCTGATCCTCTCTCTCCCCAACAAACCCGCAGCTGCCAGAATCAAGTTCCACAGCGGAATGAAGGCCGTTGTCACCTGGATGAAAGATAGTTGCCTCAAACTCAACTCAGACAAGACTGAAGTATTCATCTTGGGACCCACGCCCTCAGCCTGGGACGACTCCTGGTGGCCTGCCGCATTGGGAATCCCCCACCCCCGTGGACCACGCACGTAACCACGGCATCATACTAGACTCCTCACTCCCAATGAACCGCCAGATCAATGCCGTATCCTCATCATGCTTCCACACGCTCTGCCTGCTTCGAAAGACATTCAGATAGATCCCCACCGAATCCCGAAATACGGTCACCCACGCACTCATCACCAGCAGACTCCACTACGGCAATGCACTCTACACCAGTGTTGATGGAGCAGGGGTTTGAAAAAGTAAAACCTGCTCAGATTAATTCCTCGGTAACATTTACTAATCGTGTTCAATGAAACTAACATGCAAAAACACAAAAAAAAACACGGGGAAATGCTTATGCGCATGCGTGCACTAATACGTGGACTAAGCATGAAAAACTAGGCCACATTCACGTTTGGCTTGAAAATTTAATAATGCTGTTTTCTGTATGTTAATGCTTTAATAGATGAATAACGCGGGATAGTGCAATGGTGGGTGGTAAAACAGTGAAAATTATATTTCATGAAATTAATGATGTCTGTGTTTTATTCATCGTAGTAAAGCTTGCATGGGCTTACATCGTTTGCATGACGAGTCAAGGGTTAATAGCAGAAAAATCAAATAAAAGCTGAAAATTCGAGCTCTGAGAGAGAGATGAAGAAGGCAAAGTAAATGACCTTCGTAAACCATTGTTTGTCTGCCAAGTAACGGAAGGATGGCCGTGAGATCATGAGCAAATGTACAAACTTCTTCCGCGGAAGCTGCTGAAGGCGGACAATAAAATATAGAGTTTTTCGTAACATGTTGCAAATGGAAGGAAGCTGTATTTGTGAAGGTGGATTACGTATTGATGAAAAAGTTTGAACAATGAATGCTGTGAAACCATGGACGTGATTATGGTGGTGTGATAGAACACCCCCTAAACTGACCAATGAGAGACTGAGATTCTGAAAATGTTGCTATAATGGTGGTATGGACATGTAGGTTTTTAGAGTATAACTGGGGTGTTTGGGAGGTGTTAAGGAGCGCGGGTTTTCTGAACAGTTCGAGAACTCTTGGGCGTGCCTCTTTGAAGAAGCTAGAGAGGGGAGATCGTTGCTGTCCGTCGGTTTGCTGTATGCAGATAGAGGCCTACCTATTTCCTGTCCTATTCTTTGTTCCCTGAATCTTTCCGGGGGAACCCCCATCTATTCTCGTGGCCAGGGGGTAGATTTTCCACTAAGACATTTAGGTTAGTATAACTAAACCTGTATTCTGCCTTAAAAGTATATTTTTCTCTGAAACTTATGTCTCTTCATCTATCCACTCTTTCATTGCATTCTAATCATTGTAATTTGAGTTTGATATCTTTTTGCTTTGACAAATGTTCTCTCTCTGTGATTTATTCTTTGTTTGCTTTGTAAAACTGTACATGATGAGCATTTACCTTCACATTATTTGCGATAAATATTATAACTTTATAATGAATTTGTGTTTTATTTCAGTAGTTTAGATCAATAATTAGTTATCATCAACTCTTCAACTAATGGTCCATCGACCAGAGGAAAGAGAGTTTGATTTCAGGTTCAGTTGTGTATCTAGTATATTAAGATGAGCCTGTAGTTAGAAAAACAACTGATTTAACGAATAAACTCGAAACAGTGCTATCAGGGATTTATGTTGGGTGTATGTGTATGGGCCAGTGATTGTGTATTATCGGTTATTGATCCCTGATTGGCGCTGGATCCGTTTTTGGTAGCAGAAGATGGTTTATTATTGATTAGTTTGGTAATAATTATTGATTATTGATTATTTGTTTCCTTAACATGAAGAGTTAGTGTTTTGTTCTATGTTGTCTTGAATAAGGGGTACAGAGTTACCTAAGATCCCGGGATGAAAATGTATTAGCCTGGGTCTTTAGGAAACCTACTTGTGAGTTGCTTATTTTTAGGTTGGGTAGGAAGGGGTTTAGTCTTGTAGCTAGCATTTTTGCGTATATTTTGCAGTCCACATTAATTAGTGATATGGGCCTGTAGTTCTTGGGTAGCAGTTGATCCTTACCGTCCTTTGGGATGACAATTATGTTGGCTTCGGACATGGAGTGTGATACCAACCCATTCTCTGCACAGTGGTTGAAAACCCTCTTCATGGTGGGTTTCAGGTGCTCAAGAAAGGACTTGTAAAAGATGGCTGTGTACCCGTCCGGGCCTGGGGCTTTGTTATCCTTCATAGACCTGACCGCCATTTCAATCTCGGCAGTGCTGATTTCTTGCCCTAATCTCTGTGCTTCTACATTGGTTAGCTGTGGGAGGCCGAGTCTGTTAAGGTATTTTGTGCCCTCCTCCAGGTCTAAGGTCCGGTCGTTTTTATAGAGTTCCTGATAAAACTCTTGAAAGGTTTTTAAGATGTCTTTGTGTCTTGTGTGGGTTTTGTTGTGTGGATCTGTGATGGATGAGATGGTAAATTGGTTACGTTTGTGTTTTAGGTAGGGGGCTAGGAGCTTCCCCGCTCTGTTAGCTTTGCAAACGTTAATGGCCTTGTATTTGTTGACCCACAGTCCGGCCCTCTCGCTCAAGATTTTGTTGTATTCATACTTTTTTCTGGCTAGGTCCGTTAGGGTTCTAGTATCGTGAGTGGCCCTGGTATGGGCAGTTTCTAGGTTTTTGATGTCCTGCTCGAGCTGGGCCAGCTGTAAGTTTGTGTTTTTGTTAATTTTGGATTTAATTTCGATTATTGTGCCTCTGACTGTAGCCTTGAGTGCGTCCCATAAGGTAGTGGGGTTAGTCTCCGGTGTATCATTGTGTCTGAGGTATTCTCTTATGGCCTCCCCAATCTTATCTTTATTTTCAGGGGTAGCTAAGACGTCACTGTTAAAGCGCCACCTCCGGGGGATGTCTTCGTTGTGACATCCCCTCAGCTTCAGGCTGATGCATGAATGGTCTGACACTAGCCTAGGCACTATGTCAGTATGTTCTATAAGGTGTGTGTGTGGGCCTGTGATTGATATGTAATCTATTCTGCTGTACGAATTGTGCGGATTAGAGTAGAAAGTGTAGTCTCTAGTGTCCGGGTGTTGGAGTCGCCATGGATCCTTGAGGTTGAATTTGGAGCAGATGTTCTTTAGTGTAGTGTGTGCGCTTGTGGGTTGGTATTGGCAGGGTGATTGTCTGTCCAAAATGTGGTCCAGAGGCATGTTGAAGTCCCCCGCCACCACCGTAAGGTCGTCCTGTGGGAGGCTATGTAGTTTGTGCGATACCCCTTCCCAGAAGGCGGGGTCATCTATGTTTGGGCCGTATATGTTGGCTACGTGTATAAGCTCCTACACCCTTCTCAGGTGTGTTATCAAGAGTCTTCCTACTTCGTCGTGGCATTGTGATTCTATGGTTACGGATACACGCCGGTATGGCTGTTGGTAGAGAGAGCCATACTAAACAATCTCAACCCAATGGTGCTGCTAAGAGCTAACAAACACACTCACGCCTCCAGCCCCATTTTCAAAAACACAAAAATTGCCCTACTAAGAATAGACAAGAAAATGGAGAACAGCGTAAAGGACTCGAAACTGGAGTCTCTTTGGGCCAATAGCAAGATCAAATACAAGGGAAAATGCCTAGCCCTTGACACATGGATTGAGAAAAGCATTTCCTACCCTGCCCAACTAGAGGAAGGGGGCCACCCCATCACGTTTGCCATACTGAAAGCTAGACATAACCTAGCGGACATTGAGTTCTACAACTTCCTGAAAATCAAAACATCCCTAACCAAAGCAAAACTAGCACCTGCCGATCCGTCAATTATACAGTATATGGCAAAAATCAATAGACTAGGTCATCAGGTATCACATCTCTACAAACTTCTACGCCCAAACTCCACCAAACTTAACGATAAGTCAACTAACTACTGGGTAAAACAAGTCAATATCTCACTTAATGAGCAAGAGCTGGCTATGTTTTGGACCTCTCCCTCACGCAATAAAATCTCCCCGGTACTATCACAAACAAAATTCTGGCTACTCCACAAGGCTTTCTGGACCCCAGTTCGATTAGCCTCACTAGGCCTCAGGGAAGACGACCTATGCTGGAACTGCAGCAAGGAGAAGGGGGATCTAGCACATCTTATCTTCTACTGCCCAAAACTCAAAACGTTCTGGGAGAAAATCTTTGATTTTATAAATAAGGTACTGGGTGCACACTAACACCTGAATTCTCTTCCCTCACCACCGCATTTATGACCACAGGACTAAGATCACTGCATGACAGGGACCTGCTAGACCTCCTACTGACCGCGGCAGTGAAAATGGTCCTGTCCAACTGGAAGGACACAACTAAGATCTCATACAAAGGTTGGGTCAATTGGGTGATGTACCTCAGAGGCGCAGATAGCATTGCCCTGCAAAACTCACCCTGGAGGCCAGCAACCAGGGGGATGTGGAAGTCACTCGACACATATCTAGACTCCTACGAACCCCCGTGAGGCCGATCTGACTCCTTCGCCCCCCCCCAGTGGGGTGTCGGCTTTGACACAGGGCTACAAACCCAGACTAGGCTCACTGCTATAGAACCTTTCTTGTATCCTCTCTCCACCCTGTCTTTCCTATTCTCTCTCTCTATCATCCTTTGCCTAATTTCCCAGCAAGTCAACGTAGAGGGGATTAGCTAAACATGTATACCAAAGTACCTGTAACTACTGCAACACAAGCTATGTTTGGCTGGAACCTCGTAACAGAAATGCTAATTTACTTGTTTATAAAAATGTAATAAAATACTTTGAAATAAAAAAAGAAAATGTATTAGCCTGAAGAGGCAGAAGAATAGTGTGGATAAGGTATCGCACTGCAGAAGTACTTTGTCTGTTGTCGTAATACTCAACGGCGAGAGGCTGTTGGTGTTATATTAGGGACTATTTAGTTTGAGAGTAGATTTTGTATGAAATAGCGAAGGGGCCACTTCCGAAACTCTGGCCTTACATCCCCAAAGGAGTACCAAGAACTCTTTCCACGTGAAAGTCCTCTTCCGAAACTTTGGCTAGTATCCCTAGAGGAGTGCCAAGTCCTCCTGTAGCTTGTTTGGGTGTAGAATAGCGCTGGTCGTAGTTTTACTCGAAGTGAAAGAATATTTCTTTTTGAAGTGAAGACTATCTCTTTATTTAGTGGAACAGACAAAGTAGCATTGTTTTTATGTTTGTTTCTAACAAGTTTTATTGAGAAAAGTAAGAAAAACATTGCCGTATTATTTTGTAAAGGGAGGGTCAGTAGAAAGGAGTAATACTGACGTCACGAAAAGCCACGCTGGTATTGGTTAGGCCACTGGGGTTCGAAGTGCTGTGATTGGTCGATTACTGTGAGCCGCGCTAGTATTGGTCAAGATACTGATTACGTAGGAGTGTTCTGATTGGTTTGTTGGTGTGAGTTGCGCTGGTATTGGACGGTTGTTAGCGAATAGAATAAGCGAAAGTACGAAGGCTTTGCTGTTTGTTTATTAAATTGTGTTTTAGCGAGAAGTCTTGGAAAAAATGAAGTTGGTTAATAAGATAAAAAGTTTCTTTAAAAAGGACAAACCAATAGTTGCGAGAGAGGGAATTCTTATTCCACCTCCGGGAACAGCTGCTTCTTTTATGATGTTGGAATGTGGTAACCATACGTGTACTTGGTTAGAGAATTGGGTGAAATACACGGAAGATGATGGTGTTTTAGCTTTTCCAAAGCATGGTACATTTAATGTAAGGATTTTACAGAATCTGAGAGAACAAATGAATTCTCTAGAACCTAGACCTAGACCTACTCAATATGAAGCGCTTGAGGAATGGGAATATGAGGCATATGAGCGAGAGAAGGATAGGGGCGGAAGAAGATACACGAATATTATGACTAGATATCCTTTTGAAAGTCGAGGAGAAAGGATGAAAAGATGGAGGAGAGCGGTTGTGACAGAGGGTCTATATCCAGTTTTAGTTGCTGAAGAAGCAAACGGAGGCAAATGTAAAGAGAAGAAGAAAAATGAAGAGTCATCAAGGATAGATTTTGTCCTAAGTGATTCTGATGATGAGTTATTAGACGACATTTTAACTAAAAAACCTCCACCTTATCAAGAGAACACAAGTGAGACAGTCCCAAATGCACCATTAATGGGAACCCCACTAATTCCGCAGGTTTCACAAGTCCCGATAGTGACTAGAACAGTACAAGAGAGTGAAATGGATATGTTGAATAGGGCAAGAGAGGAGTTGACTCAGAAAATTAATCAGTTGAATCTGAATGCGGAAGCATTAACAGTGCCAGTAACGATTGGACCTGTAGTTCTGTTGTATGGAGAAAAACAGAATATATCAAAAGTACATACGTTGACAGTCCCAATGAATAGAGACAGGAATAAAGTGGTAACGATAGATGATCAGGTAGAACAGTTAGAGACAAGTACTTCATTAATTGATTTGCCAGTTTGTGAGCTGTTAACTGAAACCCCTAAGAGAGGTGTGCAAATGGATCCAAGGAGATTAGTGCAGAATGTCACTCCGATATCAGGTAGTTCAATGGGACCCTCACCAGATGAATTAGATGACTGGATAAGGGGAATGGAAAAGCGAAAAACTCAACCACAGAGTATAGATGTGGGTAAACTGAGAGTGGATTTGGAAGAAATGATTATTGGTACAATAAGTCCAGACAGATTGGGTAATTATCGAGATGAAGAGTTGATATTTCTGTGCAAACATATTACTTGGAGAGCGAGAAATCTCCATGATAAGTTGACAGAGGCTGCTTGTGAATATGGAGTGGACATAGAGAAGTCAAAAGTGTTACAGAAAACAGACTGGATTTTACTGAAAAGGATTTAGAGAGTTTGAATGCGTCTGGTAAAAGATTACAAATAAAAGAATTAATTAATATTCTGAAGAAATGGGGAGATGTAGAACGGTGGAAAGGCAGATGGGCGAAAAAGAAAGAAGAAATGAATGCCAATAAGAATGCGTCTTTATTTCCACTGAGAGAAACAGAACAGGCTGAAAGGGTGTGTCCAATGAGAGAAGTTCCGGGTGGTGGATATGTTCACGTTCCTTGGACAAGACAGGATATATTGTCTTTTACTCATGACTTCCCTAGGTTGCGGGAAAAACCAGTTGAATGGTATAAACAATTAGAGAGGTTTGTGAAGGTTTCAAAAGACTTGTTGGAAGATCTGGATGGTCTATTTGAGATTGTTGTCCCAGAAGATTTATGGACAGAGTGTAAGATTACTGGTGATTGGCATAAAGAAGAATATCCTAGAGATCCGGAAACAGGTGCACCTTCAGATGAGGTGATGAGAAAATATCATCAGGTAATTACATACCTGAAAGGAAAAATTTCTTCGAAAGAAACAGAGTGGGTTAAAATTGACAGAACAACCCAAGAACCAAAGGAGTCGGTTCATGCTTATTATGAAAGGTTGTTACAGGTGTTCAAACAGTACAGTGGGTTTGAGAATATTGGAGATAAAGATATGGGACATTTTGTGTATCGTTTTGTTTTTGGATTAAAGCCAGAAATTAGTAACATGATTCAGCAACATTTGATAGGTTGGCAGAGTAAAACGATTGATGAGATATTGAGGTATGCAAAGTATTGTAGTGATGATATTGAATCGAGACATAAGAAGCTAAAAGAGAAAATGATGTGGGCACAAGTGAAGGTAGCAGAGCAACAAGAAGGAAACAGTGGTTCCCAAACAGATTTTCAGATGAGAGGTCAGAATCAGAATGGTCAAGTAATGAGTGGTGGTAGAGGTAGAGGTAAGATGAACAAAGATGAAATGAAAAGGAAATATCCTTGTCATGCGTGCGGAAAATTTGGGCATTGGAAGAACAAGTGTAGATCTGCTCAGAAAAATAATGGGTTAAATCAAAATTTAAATTCACAGATGCAGAATGAGGTGGTTGTGAATCAACAACAGCAAGAGCAGCAGCAGATAGTTATTCCACAGTTACAGGTACCACAAGCTCCAATGACAAATAATGTGAATGCTCAGGGGCAGAGATACAGTGCGAACACTGGATTTCACGCGAGTGAACAAATTGGTAAGAATCAAAATGTGCAAATGATTCCACAATACTTGTTGCAGTGCAATGAGAGTGATTCAGACTCATCTCAATGACGGTGCCTGAGGGGGGAGGAAGAGTGCATGCCTGGCGCAACTCTAGAGGTAGATCAGTCAGGACCATTTGTTGATGGAAAAGTGGAAGGTAATGATATTACATTCCTAGTGGACACTAGTGCTAACCGTTCTACTGTAAGAGCAGCAGAAATTCCAAACCTACCCCTCTCGGGAGAAACTATCCAAGTCGTAGGAGTTTCCAATAAGCATATTAAAACCCCAATAACAAAGTCAATAGAAGTTCATATTGGAAGATTCAGAGACATGCATCGGTTCGTGGTATGTGATACGAGTCCGGTGAATCTGTTAGGGAGAGCTTTACTGTGCAAAATGAATTGCACAATTTATTGTACACCAGATGGTATTGCTTTCCAAACACCAGATGAGGATGTTGCGTTTAAAATGATGTTAGCAAAGCAAGGGACAGAAGTGGATGAACTATTTTCACTTCTTACTGAAGAAGATTTGCCTGCAGAGTTGAGAGATACTGTAAGATCTGATGTATGGGATTTCTCGGGTAAAGAGATTGGCCTGATGAAAGGAGTGGATCCTATTCAGGTTACGGTGAAACCGGGTGCAACGTTTCCAAACACACCCCAATACAAAATGAGTCCTGAGATAACAGCAGGAGTTATTCCTGTGACTGACCAAATGATTGAGCAAGGAATTTTAAAGGAAATACTAAGCAGTTCTTGTAATTCACCTATTATGGGAATTAAGAAGCCAAGTGGAAAATATAGGATAGTACAGGATTTACGAAAGGTAAATAAGATTGTAGTACCATGTTGTCCAATAGTACCGAATCCAGCAGTGATTCTATATCAGATTCCCTGTGATGCAGAATGGTATACAGTAATTGATCTGTGTCAGGCATTTTTCTCAATTCCCTTACATCCGGATAGCCAATATTTATTTGTGTTCCGGTTCGGAGACCGTGTTTTGGCATGGTGCCGAGTTCCTCAAGGGTACACAGAGAGTCCATCGATTTTTAATCAGATTTTGAAAAAACTGTTTGGAGACTTTGATTATGCCAGAAAAATCTGTTTTGGTTCAGTACATTGATGACCTACTAGTAGCATCAAAAACACGAGAGGCATGTGTGACAGATACAATTGACTTACTGAATCATCTGGCAGAAGGGGGACACAAAGTGTCACCAGCAAAATTACAGTTTTGTAAACAAGAGGTCCAATATTTGGGACACAAAAATAGAGAAAGGAGTGAGAAAAGTGATGCCAGAAAGGATCAATGTGATTCAACAAATGAGTCCTCCCAAAACTCAAAGGAAGTGAGAATGTTACTGGGAATGGTTGGATACTGCAGACAGTGGATCAGTGGTTTTTCACTGATTGCAAAGCCTCTACAGAGGTTGACACACAAAGATGTGACTGATCCGATTGAGTTGGACGATGAAAGCATGAATGCTTTTATTGAGTTATGAGACAGTCTTTGTCGAGCACCTGCATTGGGAAATCCAGATTATACAAAGGATTTTGCGTTGTACTGTTGTGAAAGAGATGGGTGTGCACTTTCAGTTTTGACTCAGAGACATGGGATGGCACGACGTCCAGTGGCATATTTTTCTGCTACTTTGGATTCAGTGGCTGCAGCATTACCAGGTTGTTTGAAAGCAGTAGCTGCTACTTGTGTGAGTTTGGAACAAAGTGAAGCGATTGTGATGGGACATCCAGTTAAAGTATACGTTCCACACTCAGTTGAGATTCTTTTGACAAGAACACGTACGCAGCATATGACCTATAGTCGGCTGACTAGGTATGAAAGAGTAATATTGGGTGCTGAAAATGTGACAGTATTGAGATGTACAACAATAAATCCGATAACATTGTTGCCTAGTCCATTTTGTGAGGAAGTAAGAGAAGAAGCAGATCATGATTGTTTGGATGTGACAGAATTGTGCACGAAACCAAGGCCAGACATTAAGGATACCCCGTTAGAGGAATCAGATAGTGTGATGTTTGTTGATGGATCTTGTCTGAGAAATGAAAAAGGCGAATTGAGTTCTGCTTATGCAGTATATACAGTGGCTGCGGTTCTGGAAGCATCCTGTCTAAAAGGGGTAAATTCTGCACAAATTGCTGAGCTTATAGCTCTGATTAGAGCATGCAAAATTGGCAAAAATTTGAAAGTAACCATATTTACGGACAGTCAATATGGTTTTGGGGTGGTTCATGATTTCGGACAGTTATGGATGCAAAGGGGATTTCTGACTTCTTCAGGTTCTCCTATAAGAAATAGCAAAAATGTGAAAGATTTATTGGATGCTTTGCAATTACCAAAGAAAATTGCAGTGGTCAAATGTTCTGCACATAAGTCAGGAAAGGATTATGTGACAAGCGGCAACAGATACGCTGATCAAGTAGCGCGTTTCTGTGCACAAAATTCAATTGCGATAAACAGAGGGGTAGAAAAGAAAAATACTAATTGCCACCTAATGTTTTCCTCCTGGGAAACCTGGGATGAGATTAGACAGTTAGAAGAAGAGGCAAGTGATGAGGAAAAGGAAATTTGGAAAAAATCAGGCCGCAAAAAGAGAGCAGAAGATGAAGTTTGGGTGTATATAGATGAAAGACCAGTTATGCCAGATTCTTTACTATCCCAAATGGCAAGGGTATACCATGGAAATGCAGATGTTGGAAGAGATGCAATGATAAGGCTCTTCAAGCAGTCATGGTATAATCCTAAATTCAGGGTCATTGCAGAGAGTTTATGCCAGAGGTGTGTTACATGTCAGCAGCAAAATCCAGGCAGAAAGACAGTTGTGAGTTGGGGACGAATAAGAAAAGCAGCAAGACCATTTACGAGGCTCCAGCTTGATTTCACTGAGCTTCCCCCATGTAACGGACTAAAATATGTGTTAGTTGTTGTTTGCTTGTTTTCTCATTGGGTAGAAGCTTATCCAACAAGAACAAATGATAGTTTGACAGTTGCGAAGCTGCTACTAAGAGAACTAATTCCAAGGTTTGGTTTTCCAGTCACTTTAGAGACAAATAGGGGATCTCATTTTAATAATGAGATAATTCGGATGATCTGTGCAGCACTACAGATTGAGCAGAAGCTGCATTGTGCTTACCGACCAGAAGCATCTGGAGTGGTCGAGCAAATTAATGGCACTATAAAATCTAGACTGGGAAAGGTATGTACATCCACAACTCTGAAGTGGCCTGACGCTTTAGCCCTGGTATTGATGAGTCTTAGAAGCATCCCAGACAGAAAGACTGGATTAAGTCCTCATGAAGTGCTGATGGGAAGAGCAATGAGACAAGCGATTGTACCAGCAAACAAACTGATGAATATTTCTGATGATCTAGTGCTTGATTATTGCAAAGGATTGGCTGATGTGGTGCGTTCTGTGTCTCATCAGGTTGGAGAAATTGCAACCACAACACAGCTGGATCAAGCACATGATCTGAGTCCAGGAGAGTGGGTTCTTGTCAAGAAACATGTGAGGAAGTCGTGTTTAGAACCCAGGTGGCATGGAACTTATCAGATCATTTTGGTGACAACAACAGCAGTGAAGTGTGGTGGCTTGCCAAACTGGATCCATGCGAGTCATACCAGAAGAGTCCCAAGTCCACTTGAAAAAGAAGGTGAGCAGCAACTGGTGAATAAAAATAAGAAACCAGAAGCTGAAGGTTGTGAAGCTAAAGAATCTAGAGTGACAGATTCTAACAAGCAAAATGATGATGAACAACCAAGCACAAGTCAAGTAGAGTGGGCACAAGTCAAGTAGAGTGGGCACCAGCTACTGGGTCTCGTAAGACTGCTGTGTGCAAGTAGAAACAGAAGATACAGAAGATCAAGAGCAAGTTCAACAAAGAAAGGGACTAAATAAAAGAGCCTGTGAACCAGAAAGAAAGGGTGAAGAAGTGGTTCAAGCAAAGAGAGCGAAAAAGGGCGACAATTGGCCAAGTGGAGTAAAAAGACTGAAATACACTCTTGAAAAGAGAAGGCCAGAACAAATAAATGAAGTATCAAGTCAAACTGAACAAGAAGAATCAGAGGAAGAATCAGTACAAAGAACAAAGACAATAAGAGTCCCAAGCAGGAAATACAGAGGTCCAGAATGGACATATGTTATTTTGGAAGAAATTGAAAGCACAGATCAAATAGAAAGAGATACTGGTACTGAGCAAATTGATGAAAGCAAACTGAGACCGCCTTAAAAGAGAACAGTGAAAAATTAAGGTGCAACAAAATTCAGTGAAAATATTTGGGAAGTTCCAGATGATCTAAAGAAGACTCTTTTAAGAAAGAAAAAAAAAAAGAGGGGGTAAAGAAGAAGCTTTCTTCTTGAAGTGTTGGATACACTATTTTCCGGTGCTTTTTGGACAAGTTTGTCAAAAGATTTTTAGAAAGTTGTTAGGTTTTTTCTTAGATTTTTATTTTTATTTTTTTAGTATACAAAATGGCAGAAGATATAGTGACTGGAAATCAAGAACCTAGTTTTAAACGTAGATGTATCAAAGTTTGCTTATGTAGTGTTTTGCTATTAATGTTAATATGGTTAATACTAACTGTCTTTGTACCTGTTCTAATGGTGACTAATATCAAGAATAATACTAATAATGTGATTAGTGAAAGAATGGATCCTGTTACTAAAGAAACCCCTAAAATTAACAATGATCAGGTTGATGATAGCATTTATCATCATGATAAATCAATTAGTGATTTCTCGTTAAATGTTTTTACCAAATTGTTGTATGAATACGTGGACACAATGGACGTGAGAGATTGTTACGTGTGCATGCAATTACCTTCGTCTGTCTCAGAGGGGGTGACTTACCATCACCTTCCTTTAACATATGGTGTTTCATGTAGTGTTGTAACGAGTCTTTTTTACGTGGCGGGGAAGTTGGAGTACTATTATTCAAATATGGATTTAGTGTTTTCAGAAATTCCTATTAGAAAAGATATGAATAAGGTGTATAGTAATTGAAATGCGGGATACATGGGAGAATTTTTCCATATTACACAGACAGTAGATACAGAATATGCTCATAGAAATAATTTGACTTGTAGTTTGCGGGCTGAAGAGAAAGAATTCATTAACATGGTTGAAGATAGAAGACAGGATTTTCAAATGAAAGCTGCTGAACAGAAGTCACATGTACCACCATGGTCTTTTAGAGAGGGAAATTATAAGTAAGGCAAAACTTACGTTGCAATGTCTCTGGATTGGTATCATAAAGGGAAACTTTGTTTACTTAGACTAAAAACTGACTATAATAATTATTTCATTGGCACTAGTGAATGTGAACACACTTTCCTGATAACTGGTGGATGGGATTAAAAGTTGGAACTGAGCCTGTATTTCCAGGAGTATATTATGTGTGTGGTAAGAATGCTTATTATAGGTTGCCAGCACCCTGGTATGGTAGTTGTTATTTTGGCATCGTTTTTCCTAAAGTTTACCATGTAGATAGAAATAATAAAATCAATGAAATAAAGCATAGATTAACACGTAAAAAGAGAGCAAGTTTTTCAGAGATAATTGGTGATATTTTTGGTGCTCTGATACCCTCAGTTGGAGTCGTTCTAAATTCGCATAAAATTCAGAAATTGTCCACAGTGGTTGATTGTTTATCAACAGACACTGCTGGTGGGTTCTTAATGATTGATACTGAAATGGTTGCAATTAGATCAATGGTTTTGCAAAATCGACTTGCCCTAGATATTTTATTGGCAAAAGAGGGTGGAGTCTGTGGCATGTTGAAAATACAACACTGCTGTACTTAAATACCTGATAAAAGTAAAAGTCTGGAGGGGTATATAAAGAATATTACAAAATTACATGAAGATTTGACTCAACTAGAGGTTGACGGTGTTTGGGAGAAACTTGGTAAGAGTTTTTCCTCTATAGGTAAATGATTTTCCACATTCAGGAGTAGTTTATTAGGTAAAATACTAATACCAATTATTTTAATAGCTGTAGTGATTCTGTTTATAATAATGGCATATAAATGTTGTAAGGGTAGATGTGGTAAGAAGAAGATGACAGAAGTAGATAATAAACGTAGAGCTAGGAAAAGAAGAAGAGAAGAAATAGAATTAGAGGATATGAGAGGAAATTACTATGAGATGACGAAAAACTTAGATGAGAAAATGGCAAAACGAGAGAAGAGTACAATCCTTTAGATAAGACTAAAGGTGGTAATTAGTTGATGGAGATTTTTGTGCTGGCTCAAAAATGCCATCAAAGGGGGGAATTGATGGAGCAGGGGTTTGAAAAAGTAAAACCTGCTCGGATTAATTCCTCGGTAACATTTACTAATCGTGTGCAATGAAACCAACATGCAAAAACACAAAAAAACACGGGGAAATGCTTATGCGCATGCGTGCACTAATACGTGGACTAAAGCATGAAAAACTAGGCCGCATTCACGTTTGGCTTGAAAATTTAATAATGCTGTTTTCTGTGCGTTAATGCTTTAATAGGTGAATAATGCGGGATAGTGCAATGGTGGGTGGTAAAACAGTGAAAATTATATTTCATGAAATTAATGATGTCTATGTTTTATTCATCGTAGTGAAGCTTGCATGGGCTTACATCGTTTGCATGACGAGTCAAGGGTTAATAGCAGAAAAATCAAATAAAAGCTGAAAATTTGAGCTCTGAGAGAGATCAAGAAGGCAAAGTAAACGACCTTTGTAAACCATTGTTTGTCTGCCAAGTAACGGAAGGATGGCCGTGAGATCATGAGCAAATGTACAAACTTCTTCCGCGGAAGCTGCTGAAGGCGGACAATAAAATATTGAGTTTTTTGTAACATGTTGCAAATGGAAGGAAGCTGTATTTGTGAAGGTGGATTACGTATTGATGAAAAAGTTTGAACAATGAATGCTGTGAAACCATGGACGAGACTATGGTGGTGTGATAGAACACCTCCAAAACTGACCAATGAGAGACTGAGATTCTGAAAATGTTGCTATAATGGTGGGATGGACACGTAGGTTTTTAGAGTATAACTGGGGTGGTTGGGAGGTGTTAAGGAGACCGGGTTTGCTGAACAGTTCGAGAACTCTTGGGCGTGCCTCTTTGAAGAAGCTAGAGAGGGGAGTTCGTTGCTGTCCGTCGGTTTGTTGTATGCAGATAGAGGCCTACCTATTTCCTGTTCCTGTCCTATTCTTTGTTCCCTGAATCTTTCCTGGGGAACCCCCATCTATTCTCGTGGCCAGGGGGTAGATTTTCCACTAAGACATTTAGGTTAGTATAACTAAACCTGTATTCTGCCTTAAAAGTATATTTGTCTCTGAAACTTATGTCTCTTCATCTATCCACTCTTTCATTGCATTCTAATCATTGTAATTTGAGTTTGATATATTTTTGCTTTGACAAATGTTCTCTCTCTGTGATTTATTCTTTGTTTGCTTTGTAAACTGTACATGATGAGCATTTACCTTCACATTATTTGCGATAAATATTATTAACTTTATATTGAATTTGTGTTTTTATTTCAGTAGTGTAGATCAATAATTAGTTATCATCAACTCTTCAACTAATGGTCCATCGACCAGAGGAAAGAGAGTTTGATTTCAGGTTCAGTTGTGTATCTAGTATGTTAAGATGAGCCTGTAGTTAGAAAAACAACTGATATAATGAATAAACTCGAAACAGTGCTATCAGGGATTTATGTTGGGTGTATGTGTATGGGCCAGTGATTGTGTATTATCGATTATTGATCCCTGATTGGCGCTGGATAAGTGTCACCCAGAAACTCCTCAGGAAGCTACAGAACATTCAAAACACTACAGCCAGACTGGTCCTCAACATCCCCTGCCGCAGCCACATCACCGAACACCTTTGAGAACTACTCTGGCTCCCAGTCAACAAAAGCATCACCTTCAAGCTCCTCATACATACCTAAAAAGGCCCTCCACGATGCAGGACCAGCATATCTGACCCACCACCTCTCATTCCATGTACCCGCCAGACACCTTCGTTGCGCCTAACTGGCCCCCGGAGCCTTCCCTTGGATCCACAAGACCAGAGTCGGAGGATGATCCTTCTCCTATTTCGCCACCAAGACCTGGAACACCCTGCTTCCCCACCTCAGGCAATCCTCGTCCTAACCCAATTTAGGAAGGATCTCAAGACATGGCTCTTCGACTGAACGCCTGCACCCAGACAGAGCAGAAAACTCCCCCCCCCCTCAGCGCCTTGAGACCCTTACGGGTGAGTAGCCGCACTATATAAACCCCTGATTGATTAATTGCGTCTTGTGAGGGCAGGGAGAGCATGAGTATTGTGAGTGCGGGAAAGACAAAGTGTATTTTGAGTGCAGGGTGTGTGGTGTGTAATGTGAGTGCAGGGTGAGCAGTGTGTATTGTAAGTGCAGGATGAATGGTGTGCATTGTAAGTGCAGGGGGGACATGAGTATTGAGTGCACTGTGAGTGATATGTATTGTGGGTACATGAAGAGCGGTGTGTATTGTGATTGCAGGGGATATTATTGTGTATCGAGTGCAGTTTGAGCCGTGTATATTGTGAGTACAGAGTGAGGGATTAAAGCAAACATAAGGAGATGATGGACGGAGCGCTGAAACTTTTCCGACACTCACCCCCAGTCACATATCTGGGTTGAATCCATCATCGTTCTTTAGCTCACTTCGCCACCTCAGTTCAGACCCAGCTATAGCAAATCAGTCTTGACCCTGTGCCTCATGGGAACAGTCCAGCCCGAACTGCCAAGCCAGGTTTTCCCTGAACCAGAAACAAGTATCCGGGGACCGGTTTCAGGGTAACACTCCAGTGGCAAAGTGAGCAAGGGACCCACGTCTGGGCGTACCCTGCCAACTTAGGGTGAACAAAGCAAAGACAAGGAGAGTGAGGGATTGTCTGGATGATTGCATGGTGAGCAGTGTACCTGTGTCATGTGGTTTTATGAGCGCAGAGTGCAGGGTGAATGGTGTGCTTGTGTGACTACAACAGGGTGAGTAGTGAGTTTGTGTGTGTGCAGGTTGAGCAGTGTGCCTGTGTGAGTGCAGGAACATGGGCGTGTCTGAGGACAGAGTGAGTTTTGTCTGTGTACATGCAGAGTGAGTGTTATGCCTGTGTTACCACATGGTGAATAGTTTGCCTGTTGTGCGAGTTCAGAGTGAATGGTTGCTGTATGGGTTCAGGGTGAGTGTGGTGCTTGTATGAGTACAAGGTGATCGTTGTAACTGTGTGAGGGTAGGGTGATCAAAGGGCCAGTGTGAGCGCAGCACATTATCTCTAGACCTATTGACATTGCCTATGCTCGTTTGAATGTGTAATTCATGCTGAACATGTTGATGCTTTTTCTTAAGCATTGCAGTCAGTACTGAGTCATTTGTATTTTAAATGTGCGATCAGCATTAATTGTACTGGTTAGGCGCCAAACCATTAGTTCCAGTTGACTAGAAGTAGTTTGCCTTTGAATGAGACCAGACCTTGCTATGCAGATTTTAATTGGGGGGATCAAAGTGAAACCTATTTACTTTATTTATCTCTGACGCAGTGGGTAGGGGAACCGGTGCGTTGCGAGCTAGAAAGCCGTCCAATGGAAGAGAGGCAATAATGGGTGCGGGAGTGTTTCATGGTCTGAGACAGGCCCGGTTCTAGCAGGAGCCTTGGCCCTCGCAGTGAGGGCTTGAAGGCAGGCGCGCAAAGCACACGTCGTGTGTGTCAGCCCGGGCCGAGACAGCTTCCCGGGCGCGCACACACACAGACAGTTTTAGAGATTATCGCAGCCGCACCCAAGTACTTCACAGGTCTTTAAAAGACCATTTACATGTTAACGAGGCTTTGTTTATTTTTTCACCCCTTCATCTCCACATGGCAAAGGCGACAATGTTCTGCTGCGTGGATATTTCTTTTCTATGCAGTGCAGGAGAAAAGAAGTTTGTTTATTCCTATTCACCTTTCCTGACCCCTGCAGCTGCTTATCACATCAGGCTGTGACACAAAGTTTGACTAACGGAGGAGGTAAGAGAATGTGTTACTATTTGTTTTCTTTTTAAAATATGCACAGGCCCAGCAGGACACATACTTCGTGAGTGCTTCATTTAAACAGTTTTTATCATTATCATGGCCGATGCAGGACAACAATAAGACAATACAAAATGCCCAGATAACGCTGGTGATAAATGATCCTGCTGGAGAGCAATCGTTTCTGTTAGTAGTTTTTAAATGCAGATGAACTGTATTTTATGTGGAAGCTCAGTGGGTTACTGCCTTTGTCACAGAGATCCTTGTGCTACTTGCAGTTCAGAAGTTACAATCCTAACATAGGACAGTGACCAATGAACTGTCATCAAAGAGCTGCATACAAACATGAATGGTATAGTTAGAACTTCGCTTTCTTTTTTGTGATATAGTTAGAACTTCCCCAGCCTTTCATTATTCTAATGTTGCTAAAATGAGTATGTTTGGGCAGATATACATTTTTATCAGTAAAGCTGACCCCCATGGAATACTCTTTAAATCCTAAGGTTGTGTTTCCCAGACCAAACCCTCTTAAAATATACTGCCCACCAGTATGGATGACATGTGATTCATACACCTTGTAATCCTCATTGGCTTATGTGACATTCCCTGTAGACTGATTTACATACTTGTATGATTCATTGTCTCTGTATAATGTGTGCGTGGTGTAAAGTACTGACACACACTACACTGATATGAGTAGCGCTGTACAACAAATGAAATGCATATGAGAGAGGGGCTACGTAAAGATGAGGGGCACTGTTGGAGGGTGGCAGTGAGGGAATCCGAGGAGGAGGTCAATAGGGGGAGGGGCTATGGAGCGATGAGGGGCACTGTTGGAGGGTGGCAGTGAGGGAATCCGAGGAGGAGGTCAATAGGGGGGGCCATGGAGGGATGAGGGGCACTGTTGGAAGGTGGTAGTAACGTTTATTTACGGAGAAAGAGGTTATTGGTGCAGCGCCAAAAAAGACTTTCGCATCAGCGCTGAAGCCGGCCCTGTCATGGCCTTTCTGTTTTTCTTTATTTAAATAGCAGTCGGGTCATAAGGGCTACTGTGGAACATACTTTAAAGTGCGTGCTAATTATATTTACCGCTATATTCAATGTTTTTAGTTTGAAGGTGATTTTACTAATGTTTTTACCGGGAAAAATGAAAGTGGAGCCCGATGGTGCCCGATATGGGGCTGGGGCCCAAGGTCAGCTGTGAGATAAGGTGCACTGGAGAGGAGTAGTGGATAATCAAGCCTGTAAGGGAGTGCGTTGCAGAGTCCGGGGTCAGGTGGAGGTAGTAATGAAGAGGGATTCTCCCTGAAGACTCGCACAGAGGGAGCCTGAGTAGTGTCACTTGCTTGATACTCCCACCTCAGAAACCTCCTCTTCCCATCAAAGGAACATTACATGGAAAAAGCACTTTTTCAGAGTGATAATATTTAGAAAGAGATTTGGAAAAGAGTGCGTTTTACTGGACCTTGTAAGACTAAGAAGAGATAAAAGAGGGCCCTGAATCAGGCCTGCCTAGACATATATGCGACAAATCGAGCCCGCAGTGGCCCACCCAAATGCACCCTTGGCCCACCCAAATAAAAATTCCTGGAGCCGAGCCTGGACTCTGAGAGCAGCCAATACCAAACCTAAAACGTGTGTTCTGTGCCTGATCTCGTGAGATTAACAAGCTGACTTGGAACGCCTGGAAAAGGTCCTACGAGGCACTGCTTGTGTAAGCTTGTGAAGAAATGTCCAAACCGACACGCAAGGAAGTTGATGTTTTTAGAAATACAATTATTGAAGCTCTTAAAAGAGAAATCATTACAATATGTGAATGCAACCTGTTAAACTGTTTCTAAGAGTCTGCACAGCAAACAAACTTGTCAAACTGTAGTACTTTAAAAAAAAATAGCTGGAAGTGCATTATTATTCAAGGTGAGTGACAACGCTACAGAACAGACGATTCACCAATGCCGCGTATTAACTGCATTTCATCAACATTTATAAGCACAGCTGAACTGAAAGACAAATGTTACACAGGCCTTAAATGAACGCTGCACCAGGACAATGTATATTCCTTCTACTAAATGAATCAAACTGCAGCTGAACCTGTGCTCATTTTGTTTGACATGACTTGCTCATTTATCTATTTTAGTCGTTGTGGACCTGTAGGATAGTATACCAAGAATCGAAAATTTCATAACATTCGTTATAGTATGACTGGATTGACGAACTTGACAGATTTTAAAGCAATTTCAGAGTGGAAAACCTGGGCGCATATTTACAAGGCCTCTGCGCCACCGGAGCTTCACTTTTTTTTTTACACTCCGGTGGCGCACATTGCTGAGCCACATTTACAAGGCCACGCAACTCCACCCTGCGTGACTTTTCATGATCTTGTAAATATGGCCCTCCTTTCACGCATTACTCTGTGTGAAAAGGAAATTCCATTGGGTGTTGCTGTGGGTGTTTCCATGCAACACACATGGATTGTGATGCATTCCAAGATTTACAAGGTTTCGTAAACCTGGAAATGCGTCTGATTCTAAAACCTACCCAGGGGAGGCGTTAAAGTGGCGCAACGAGGAGAAATACCTTTATTTCTCCTCATTTTTTGGTCTTTCTAGCACACATAGAAGGAGGAAAACGCCATCAATGCTTGTTTTTGTGCAGGAAGGTGTCCCTTCCTGCACAAAAACAATCATCCCTGAAAAGCATGCACCTGCGTTGGTGCTAGGCAGACAATTGTGCGCCATCGCATAGGAAAGCACAGGGATGCATCGTATTGCTGTAAATAAGACACATCCCTGCACTTTCATAATGACACAGCTCGGTGCAGCAAGATGGCTTGCAGCGCCATGCTGCGTTATTTGCTAGTAAATATGCCCCCTGGTTCACAATTAGATATGTAGTATCAGACCAGGAGGTTGGACTCCGGTGGTCCTGGTTAAGTTCCTTTTCTCAAAAGATCGACCCTACTAACTTTAATTCAGTTGAAAAACACTTGTTTGATCTATTAAAAATTCCTCAGCTGTGTGGCATGAGAAACGCTATGAAGTTTCTAATACAGGCTAAGAAATACAACCATTTCTCCATAGAATTGATAACATTACTCTAAACTCAGTTGTTCTGCATTAATCAACGGAAATTAGGTACATATAGCTTGGTCGGGTACAACAATTACACAATATCAGGAAGAAATGTTTAGTAATTGGAAGCAAAATTAAGAGTTCCCACATCCTGCAACTCAATGATTGCATTACTAGGCTATTCTCACCCTCTTAAGGCACCCTAATGAGTTGCCAGGAGTGAATAACCTACATAGCTACACAATGTTACTAGCAAGGTCGCTTATTACTTACTAATGGATGTCACAGCATATACCACAATTCCCTGAGGGCTAACAAAAATGACTAAAGTTCGAAGTAAGTAATTGGTACATGCGACTAGAATTGGAGCTAGTAAACATTTTGAAAGTTTACTGGATGTTTTTAAGGTGATCTTTCTCTATGAATTATCAAATCAATTAAGGATGTTGTTGACGATATAGGTTTTGTTGCAAGTGCTTTATTGCAATTTTGGTTAATCCCTGTCAAATTAAAAAAATATATATTTAAACTACATGTATAGATTGCAGTTGCATTACTGGCACTAAGTATTATTTACTCACACCACATCTGTTTACATGCACTTTTCAGGGATTGCATGTCTCATTATTTCTTTACTGCTTACATTTTCGCTCCTATACATTGCTACGGGTGGATGCACGAGCTAGATTTTTAGCTTAGTTTCACTGTTCTTTCCCATGTGCTATTTTAATGAGCAGACACTAGCAGTTCAGTTTTACCCTGGGGGGAATAATTCAGGTCGACCTACCCTCAACCACATTGCTAAGTAAAGAGAGAACCCCTCCCTCTCTTGCTGTTTCACTGCAGTGGCGAATTGAACATACTGGAATATTTCATGAATATTTCTTATGACATATGGCTTACTAGCCAGGTTTTGGAAAAAGTGTGCCATGAAATGCACTATTTTACCCAGGGACATCTTAAGGATTGTGGGGGCCCTGGGCCAAACCTATTTTGTGGGGCCCCTGTTCGGAACAGCTTTGGATTTATGATCCAGTTTCAGCTTTTTCATGCCCTCTTTGGCTAAGTCACTGACAGTGCACAGGCACATTCGTCCCGATTCGAACATTGTTTACATCTAATATTCAGGGATAGTGACGTTTTCAATATTGTAACACAGGAGCAGCTCATTAATATTACTGCAAATAATCCCTGTGACACCCTTATATGTCGGGTCTATTTTGATCTAACAGAAACGTTTTTTATGGCTGTTGCATGAAACATGAACACAACATCTCTCTGCAAAATGTCTGTAATAGACTCACACATCAACCACATTAACAAGAAATTAAAGGGAAACTGTATTTGAAACAATCTGTTTAAGAATTATTCAAGGTCATCAAGCCAAGACTTACTGCTGAACAGAGTTAGCTCTACCAGGGTGGCCCTGAAAGGCTGGGTCCCTGGGCCTGGGTATATATACAAAAGGGGGACGATGGGCTTTTGGCAAGGTCCAGCATATGTGCCCAGAGTCAATAGAAAAATAAGTAATATGCTGTTCCTGGTTAAAAAGGAGTCAGTTGAAGGGAATTTAAGATTACTCGACCATGAATGGTTCAGAGGTGGGAATCCATTTTATTGGAATATAGGGCCCTCACACACCCAGATGGGTGTCATGCTTCATCATCGGGCTGCTCCTCGTCGGGTCGGCGCTGCAATACCCGACGGGCTCCCAATGAGGGGCACTTTGGCGGAGATCTTTTTTCCCAGAGCCGTTTGGTGCCATGGGGGTGAGGGGCCTAGTGAGTGTAGATGACGAAATGTGTTGGATAAGTGAGTTAAAACAGGATTGGGAGTACCAGCAACAACAATTTTAATCCGTGGGTCTCCTACCCTGAGTAAAAACAAAACAAGGGGCGCAAGGCTGAGATTATGTCTCAGATGAGGCGCTCTTTTGTGTGAATGGTCAACATGTTTCTCGCCTAATCATTACTCTGGGGGCGATTCGTCAGGACCTAAAAAAGTTATGTAGTCTATTTACAACAGGGGTAGTGATGAGGTGAAAACTCACACTGCTAACCACCCAAACATCTATTTGTGTAAAGTACCTGATAGTACTGGATCTACCTGTTGGAGAGAAATTAGCACAACTGTTAATTGCACAAAACATACAGTGTAGGTAAACTGACTCTCCTATCCCCTGTGTAACTGACTCACAACACACTGGTGATAATTAAAATCAAGCAAAATCAAGGTGCCACGTGATGTGATTCTCACAGGCAATGTCTCGTGAACACAGGCACCTATAGTGAAAACAAAGCTGCAGAAAAATAATGGACTCACCCTAATTGGATTGTTTTAAATGCTTCATCAATACCCGGCAGGTCATGCATAAGGGACTTCCTCATGTACTAGGGAGGGTATGTAGGTAAAAGAGAAGCATGTCATAAAACCTTAAAAATTTCAGTCAATGTACTGGAAAACTATAGAATAGCAAGTGTTATCAGGATACTGAAGGGACATTCTATAGTTCCTTGAGAAGAAAATGTTGTAATCAGTGTTGTTGTAAACATGATTTGTCCATATGTTCAAAAAATGGTGTGTAGGATTTCCCAACCCAAAGCACATTATTCGGATGGCAAATGATATTACTGCTGGATAGATAAGTTCACTGTTCGTTCGAAAGGTGCGGCGTGGTATTTAACCCCAAGCCCGCTCCAATGCAAACATGCATGAGGCATTATCTACTGTCACATACCTCATTTTAAAATTGGGCAAGATTCTAGGTTACAACAGAAAAGTCCCCAAACTCGATCCAATGCAATCATGCGGGGGGCATTACCAGGTGTCACATACATCGTTTTAAAATTGCCCCAAATGCTAGCTCATAAGAGGGAAGTCACTACCCAGTGCGAGTGAAACGGTTCGGTCAAAATGCTTGTTGCCTAAGCATATATGAGGCTGAAACCGGGGTGGGGGGAAAAATTACTCACGTTTGCGCTCTCCACAACACGACCAGTGACCTACCCGCCGCTGACGGGACTGGAAGGTCTAGAGTTCCGGGGTCGCGCTGCTTAAATGAGCGGCAAATCGTGTACACTGGAACCCGGAAGGGTGGTGCGGCGTCATCCTGAAAAACTAGAACGCCTAAACTCTGTGTGGTTCTGGTGGCGGCCATCTTAGAAGTATGGCTCTTAAACAAAAATTAATGAGCGCCATCTTAACGTGGTCACATTAGTCTACTTGAATTAAATAACGTATAGGGGACAGGGGAGGCACCATTATTGTATAATGACGGATATTCCTAATGTTTAAAGGATCCAAACATTTATAAACGTGGACAACCAAATTGTAAGCCCCTTTAGAACAAAACTAACTATGATTGTAATCCCAAGTAGAACTGCCTGTATTAAAGCTGTCTAGGTCCTACAATGGGGAGTGATGGTAGTAAGATGGTGATAATATAAGTGGCCAACCAGGTTGTAAACCCCTTTTGAGGCAAGTCTAACTACGATTGTAATTGCAAGTAGAACTGTCTGCAGTAAGGTGTCTAAGTCCCACAGTGGGGAGTGATGGTAGTAATGTAGGTGAATACAGATAGATTCAATCCCCTTGGGTGAAAGTGAGTGAAAATGGGTCTAGTCAACAGAGGAGAGACCCAAAATGTCATATTCTCAAAACACTCCACGGTATTTCCTCGTTGAGCCCTCGAGTATGAGAGGATAACCGATGAACCCATCTCTGCTCTTTCAACAAGAGGGCCTCTTTTGTGATTTTGGCGAATGCTTCAAGGACCACCCATCTTAACGAATCTGGTGAGTGTTGGAGTTGGAAAAAATGTGTACACATTTTAGTATTTACTTTGTGACAGCGGAAATTACTGCGGTGTTCGGTAATTCCAACTTTAACTGGACGGGTCGTCATCCCTACGTATCTCAGATTGCAGGGACAGGTAATCATGTAGATACAATTTGGTGTGTTACAATTTGTATGTGAACGTAATTCCCATGTGAAGGATTCAGTGAAGGTAATGGTTTTCTGCACTTCAGTGAAGGCACAGACTATGCAAGTACCACAGGGGTAGTGGCCCTGGACCGGTGGAAGGTCCCACAGTTGTCGTTGTACACCCTCAATGCGGACCTTAGGCCTTGTGTGAATTAACATATCCTTGAGGTTTTTAGAGCGTTTGAATGCAAAACGGGGTAGCTCTAGTTCCATGGACCCAGTATTCAATATACCCCAGTGTTTTCTGATCACATTCTTGATTTTACTAGAGTC
This sequence comes from Calotriton arnoldi, assembly GCA_963921515.1. NCBI lineage: Eukaryota > Metazoa > Chordata > Amphibia > Caudata > Salamandridae > Calotriton > Calotriton arnoldi. The sequence goes on from CAWUFW010000063.1 coordinate 5,117,895, forward strand.
TGGTGTATACGCTTGTAACACACGTAAGGATATCAGATGGAACCTTTTCTCTGTGTTCCAAGAGAGCCTCCCGGTTATTGTTCCTTGCTCTCTTTTTTTAGAGTGCTATGCTACGTGGGGGATATTCACGTTTGATTAAATTAGTTGCTAGGATTTCAGCCTCCATTTTGTAGTCTTCAGGGTTGCTACAATTTCTTCGCAACCTTAAAAATTGCTCAAAGGGGAGGTTCTCTTTTAAGGCTCGTGGATGATGGCTACTTCAACAGAATCAATTGGGACTCACCCACAACAAATAGTTTTGTTTTGGAATGTGCTACTCTGGCACTTACCGAAAATTTCTTTGAGTACAAGGGCCAGCTTTGTAGGAGAGTAGGATCTGCTTCTCATAGTTACCCCCACTTTTTGCTGATGTTTCACTGTTTTCGACTTAGTTTGGCTGGGCTCCTGCTATTCAGGACCCCAGCCTATCTGCTTTCTCCTCTAAATTAATTGCATGTACTTTAGGTACACTCCAGATTGGATTCTGGGGTACCCTTATAAGTCCCTAGTATATGGTATACTATGTACCCAGGGCATAGGTACCCCAGAGGCCTCCCAGGGACTGCAGCATGTATTATGCCACCCCTGAGAGGCCATCCAAAATGACACCACAGCTCTGCTACTGCAGCCTGTGTAAGGTGGTGCATGCACCCCTGTTAGAAGGTGGTTCTGACACTATGGGCCGCCCAGATTTTTCGCTTTTTGAGCACCTAATTGTTGAGCTTTTACTGTGGGGGAGCCTCATAAGTTGGGACTCACCCACAGGGAACTCACAATTTATTTATTTATTTATTTAAAAGGTTGTATATAGCGCTGGCTGGACCCAAGGGTATCAGAGCGCTTTACATTGGTTTGATGAGTAGATATCGCAATAAAACGAAAGAACAATGAGGTAGCATTCAAAACCAATTAAAACAATTAAAAACAACGCTATTTTTTACACAATCTAATTACATAAATTACAATAGGTTACAGCAAGTCATGCGAAGTAAAGCTAGCGTGAAAAGGAAAGGATAGAGAAGGGGGGGTAGGATGTAAGAATGAGGGGAGGCTGTGGATGGGGGTGGGTAAGGAAATACCAAGTAGGTCTAAGCAGGGCCTATGAGAGGCATTAGTGGGAGAGAGGTAGTAGAAAAAGAAAGGTGTGAAAGGAGGAGGAGAAAGGGAGTCAGGAGATCAGTAGGGGGGACCCTAAACAGTAGGAAGCGGGGTTGGGATAAGTGCCCGATGAAGGGGTTAAGGACCCCAGTATTTGGTGAGGAGGTGTAGTTTGAGTTCTTTTTTGAAGCTGAAGTAGGAGGGGTTGCAACGAAGTTCTTTAGGGAGGGAATTCCAGATGGTAGGCACATTTCCGGAGAAGAAGCGTGATTGTGTGGATTTCTTGTTTAACAAAGGAGGAATAAGAACGAGAGTGTTGGAGCTCCTCATCACTCTAGAGCAGCCCGCTTTGTGGAGTTTATCTGAGAGGTTCAGCGGGGTGTTTAGATGCACGGCTTTGTGCGTACTGCAGTCTGTCTTGTAAGTAGATCTGCCTTCAATGGGAAGCCAATTGAGGGCTTTGAGGGCAGGGGAGATGTGATCGAACCGTTTGAAGTCGGTAATGAGCCTAGCAGCAAGGTTAAGCACAGATTTGATTGGGGCTAAGTGGACTTTAGGTGTTCCAGAGAGAATGGCATTACCATAGTCGATTTTCAACAGGACCAGTGATTGGACGACTAATTTAAAGTCATCAGCAGGAATGAAGGGTTTTATCTTCTTGAGGTAATGGAGAGTGAAGAGAGCACTTTTGGCCGAATTTTTTATGTGGGAGATAAGAGTAAGGTTCTGGTCAATGTTAATTCCGAGGGATTTAACTGAGTTGGATATGGTGAGAGAGCAGTTGAGAGCTGTAAGGTCAGAAATCCAAGATTGAATGGGGAGTGAGTTGTTTTTAGGGGAGAAAAGAATGATTTCAGTTTTTTAGGGTTGAGTTTGAGGTGGTTGTAGTGGAACCAGGATTGAATCTTAGTCAAGGCGAAATTGAGGTGAAGAACGTCAGAACGGGATTGAATCTTATAATAAAGCTGAGTGTCATCGGCGTAGAGGTGGTAATTGATTCCCGCTTGCTTAAGAATAAGGGTGAGGGGTTCCATGAAGAGGTTGAATAGAGAGGGGAGAGAATAGAACCCTGGGGGACACCCAGGGAGACAGGCATAGGTTTGGAAAGGCAGTCGTGAATTTTAATTTGCTGGGTTCTGTGTTGGAAAAAGGAGGTGAACCATTTGAGGACAGAGCCGTTGAGGCCAAAACGATCTTTAAGAGTGTTAAGTAAAGTAGAGTGGTTAACAGTATCGAAAGCAGAAGAGAGATCATGGAGAATGAGAAGGGAGGACTCGCCCTTGTCGAGGGAGTGATGGATGTCATCAATTATATTGAGCATGGCCGTTTCAGTACTACAGCCCTTTCTAAAGCCTGATTGTAAAGAGTCCAACAGATTGAATGTGTCAATGTGTTTATCTAATTGGAGCAGGGTGCATTTTTCAAGGGCTTTAGAGAGAAGAGGAAGGTTAGAGATAGGGCGAAGATTATTTAGGTCATTAGGGTCAGCAGCAGGATTTTTGAGGATGGGAGTGATTTGTCCAAGTTGGAGGGATACAGGGTCACAACCCGTGGCAAAGGAGGAGTTGATGATAGAGGTCCAATAAGGGACAATGATGTGTTTTAAATCTTGGACAAGGTTGGCAGGGAGAGGGTCTCTGGTGTGAGAGGATGATTTAAGTCTGGTAATGACGTTAAGGACTTCACGCTCGGTAACTGGATGGAAGTTATGCCAGGAAGCATTGTTTTTTTGCTCAAGTTTGGTGGGGTTGGGTTCAGGCGGGGAAACGACGAGAGGAAGAGATGAAGCGTCTGGAGGAAGCGTTAAGAGGGAGGGGGATTTGGAGGAAATGTCATAGGGAGGTAGTAGGCTATGTGGGAGGGGAGTTAAGACAAAGGATTGATCAATTTTGGAGATTTTTTCAGAGAAGTAGTTAGCAATTTCTTCACATCTCTCGATAGTGACCATCACCTTGGGGGGGGAGGAGGCTGTTTGGTTTTTAACAATGCTGTATAGTTCCCTAGGTCTATTTTTGGCCCGGTCAAGTTGTGAACGAAAGAAGGAAGCCTTAACATTGAGGATGTGTTTTTATAGTTGGACCTAGCGGATCTGAGGAGGGTGAGATTTGATGGGGATGGGTTTTGCCTCCACGAGCGTTCGGTCGACCTAAGTGAGCGTCTCTCATTGTTGAGATCGGCATTAAACCAGGATTTCGAGGGGGTGCTTTTCTGTAGTTTTAATTTGGCTGGGGCAATTTGGTCAAGGATCTCAATGACGGATTTATTAAAATGTTTGGTGAGGTCATTGGCATTTTGGGGGAGGGGTGAAAGTCGAAGTTGTGCTTTGACTTTGGTCTCAAGTTTTCCCGGGGTAATAAGATGAAGATTTCAAGTCAATTTCCTATGTTTGATGGGTTTGGGGGGAGGGGGTAGCATCGTGTTGGTGATCGTGAAGAGGATAAGGTGATTGTCAGACCAGTCGATGGGAACAATGTCGGAAAGGGAGGCCAGATCGGTGCTTGTAATGATAGCGTCAAGAGTGGCTCCTTTGGAGTGTGTAGGTGAATGGCAGAGTTGTTTCAGGTCACTGATATCAAGCAGATCAGAGAGGAGGTTAACCATAGGATCATCCTTTTTGTTCCAATGGAGGTTAAAGTCTCCGAGGAAGAGGTTTTTAGAGTTGGAAAGCGAGGATTGGGTAAGAAGGTCGGACAATTCCTCAACAAAGGGAAGAGCATCCCCAGGAGGATGGTAGATATTGTGTAGCCGAATTGGCAGGGAATCCTGCACTCTAAGTTCCGCTCCGAGGTATTCAAAAGTAGTGTGATCGGAGTTCTTCATGAGTGAAAGTTGGAGTTCGTTTTTATAGATTATGGCAAGACCACCTCCAATTCTGACAGGTCTATCTTTTCTGAGGATGGAGTAGCCAGGTGGAGAGAGCAGGTCAAGAATGGAAGAAGAGTGATCATTGAGCCAGGTTTCAGTTAGAAAGGCGATGTCGATGGATTCAGCTAAGGATGGTTTCAGATATTTCAGTCGCGTGTCGGGCAGCAGAACGGCAGTTAACCAGCATGCAGGTAAGGGGTTTTGGGGGGGGGCAAGAAAGGATAGTGGTAAGTTGTGGAGGTAGTCTGGGTGAGGCTGGGGAAGCTGGGATTCTGCTAGTCCCAAGGATCACAGGGATGGGTGTGTTAGGGACAGGAGGGTCTGTAATCAGAGAGTTAGGGGGGCAAGAGTTATAGAGGTCAGGGAGATCAGAGGAGGAGAGATGGCTCGAGGCGCTGGATGTTCTATGTGTACCGTTACAGAGGGGAGTAGTATTCCATTGTAGGGGGAATGTAGTGTTAGATTGGTCAGAACCCAGGGAAGTCGAATGATTGGGGCGGTTAAGTGAGGAGAAGGAATTGAAGTCTTTTCTGAGTGATGTGAGTTCAAACGACAGGTTAGCGAGATGGAGTTCTATATTAGAAAGTGTCTGGGTTATAAGAGAGATAGGGACGGAGGCTGGGAGGTCAGGGGGAGAGGAGAATGTTCCGTGTTAGTCGGGGCGAGAGGTCTGGGGTGAGGGTGGGGTGGGAGCCCAGGTGGTGGTGGAGAGAGGTGTTCAGGTTCATGGATGATGGGGGGGAAGCGAGGTGAGAGAGGGCATTCACTGGAGCCGGATGAGAGTCAAGAGAAGATAAGGGTGTTTGGGGAGAGTGAGTAGAGTGAGGAGGGCTAACAACCTGGTTATGTTGGGGCAGGTCATTTAGAGAGGAAGAGGTTGGTGACAATAGTTGAGCCGTAGGGGGATCGAACTTAGGGGGCTGGGAGGAAGTAGAAGATAAAAGGGAGGAATTAGAGAAAGGTGGTGAAAAATCAAGAGGAGGAGAGATAGTTTGGGTGGCTGAGTGTGCTGTTGGTGAATCAGTAGGAGGGAAGGTTGCTAACGAGGGAGGGAGATTGAAAGTCTGGGATTGGGAGACTTCATTGGTGGTTGCAGTGTCTGTGAGAAGAGGGGTTAGGGTAGGAGGGAGAGAGGACAGAGGGTCAACCTGTGATTGGGAGGCTGAAGGGTTAGAGGGAGGTTTAAAAAGTAGGTAGGATAAGGTGCTGAAATGGTGCTCAAAGATGGTGAGGTGGTTTTCAGAGGCTTGAATGAGGATATTACCAGATTTGAAAATGGAGATGTCAATTTCGCCTAGAAAAGCAGGGGAAGGGTGGTAGACAGTTTCAAACCATATGGGATTTTGCATGATTTCGTGATGGGGAGGTGGTGGAGGAAGGTACTTTTCCATTTAGAGGGGCGCTTGGAGTAGAAGATGTAGTTGGTTTTTATAATGGAGGTGAGGCTGAGGTAGTTATCCACAAATAAGGTTTCTTGGTGACTGTGACAGTCCGGGTTCGTCCCGGGTGAAGAGCGTGGATGTTGGCGATTGGTGGACCTCTACACCCCTCTCTTTCCCCCTTCTTCCCCCCCCGACAGGGCGACTGGACTTCCGATCCCAGAAACCCCTGTGCCCACAGAAGCTCTCCGGAGGAGGAAGTCTCGGAATGGGGATTTAGGATTGACGAGACTCCGCCCTGTGACGTCACTGCCTGCGACGCCTTAAGGAGAGGGATTCCCTGAAGGAGGGGTGTCGCTACACCGGCGAGAGAGACGAGGCGAAGGAAGAGAAGACAGCGTTCTACGGAGCAGTCGCTGAGGCAAGAGAGGAGGAGACCGGCTGACCGTGTCATCAGGAACACCTGCGGAGCCAGGAGGCCAACGTCCCTGTGTTTCGCCCAGCCACGCTCCAGGAGGAGCGTGGCTCATCCAGGTACGCAAACGTTTCACGGGCTGGTTTGGGAGGGGGGAGAGTACACCCCCGTAACCTGTTACACCCCGTCCTCTACCCAACACTTTCCTTCACCATAAGCAGTCTGTCACCCCATCACACCACCTGATCACATCCGGAGCTGTTATAGGAGTGTGTCACGCGTGTTGTGGAGTCCCCTCACTTTCACTTCCCATTTGGGTATATAGTAAAAGGTAACGACGCCTCACCTCTGCCTTTCTTTCTCGGTATTCCCCGTCGGATGGAGTGGGAACCCTTGGGAACCCGACGCCAAAACCGGAGGGAGCAGTTAAGGAAAGAGACGGCGAGAGACAGGACGACCGCCCATCAGGTCTCCACCACCCCGTATACTCTGGAAAGACTGGCAACCAGGAGAAGACGTGTTTTACCAGCAATAAAACCCTCTTTACCTCAGCCCAGTGTTCGGCCTCATCCTTTGCCCACGCCACAGTGACGTATTAGTAATTTGTGTTTAAAGTTTTTCTTAGCATTTTTAGAAAGGTTGGGGGGGTAAAGGATGGTCCAAGAGTTGGGGCCATGTCTAGATATGGGTGAGTCCAGTGCAGTGAGGGGGTGATTGAGGGGAGGCATGGATATTCAATGAAAAGAGACTGCATGGGGATTTTACTGGTGTCCCCCTGGCTTGACCAGGCCGCTGCGCAGCCGCAGGGGTAAGGGGCACCGGGCTAGTTACGTGCAGACACATGTGTACATGCGTGTGCACACGTGTGCGGGCTGTGCAGAGGAGATTCCTGGCGTGCGCTGCCCCAGAGCAGATACAAAGTGAATGGTGTGGCAGGACTTATGCAGAATTGGGTGGTGACATGGAATAGACTTTATACACTGGGAAGAAACATGCCAGGGAAAGTCAGTGTGTTTTACTGTGTTTTTCACTTCATTATTCCTCTATGGGGAAGTGGAGCCCATGGGCTGGTGTCACTTTCCTAAGGCCTACAAATTCCAGACACGCACGAAAGTCCACTGTAACGGGTGTGAGAAGAAGTATTCTGCAGAGTCCAAAGTCATTTTTGTACTGCCTTTGGGTCATCCAGAAATGTTATATTTCTCTGAGTCAGCTCATAACCAGGGCCTGGCTGGGGGCTGACCCCAGCAGCCTGGATTAATGACCTTTCTTCCCAGAGCGAAGACCTTCCCTCCAAGGAGAGAAGATGGGTGGAGCTACAGGTTCATCCATCAGTAGCTGACACCTGGTGCCAGGCACCAGGCCGCTCTGGAGGGAAGGCAGCGAGGGGGGATGGGGCTTTCAAAAACCACGTGGCAGGAGACCGTGGACGACGCCATCTTGAACCAACCCAGAGGCCTGGGCAGGAAGGAGGGAGCAGGGGCAGAGAAGTGATGTGTCGCTGTGTGATAGGGCAAACAGAGACTTCCTGTCAGCCCCCTCCCCAACTTCTTAAAAGAACTTGCACAGGAAGAGGAGCTCTCTCTGGGGTGTGGTCTGCTGAGGCAGAGGGTGCTGGAGCCTGGCGCAATGGGCAGTTGGAAGGAGGAACCCCCTGACTGTCCCAGGATCCTGAACAGTGCCAGGAGAAGAGACCAGGACCAGTGCGCAGAAGCAGGGGCCTCTGCGTAAGGAGAAGAGAGGCCAGGAGGAGAGCCAGTAAAGGCAGCTCCCTGCTGAATCCCCCCCTCTGTGAGACCTAGAGTGCAAAGGAGAGTGCTCCCAGTGGCTGGGGAGCGCCACCAGGAGCAAGAAGAGGCCAAAAATAGGAAGATCGGACCCTGGGGGCTGAGAACTGCCCCCCAGAAGGTAGGCGACCTTTAACCTGTGGCCAACCGACAACGAAGCACGTGGGGCTCTGCCGCCGGTCCAGAGAATGCCCCCGGGGTGGGTCAGGTCCCGGGGGCTGCCCCCCAAAGGAAGTAAAGTCGGGTTGCGCCGTAGCGCACCCCGTGAAGGTGCCTCCGCGGGGTGCCAGGAGCCCACCCTGGCCCCCGCTGAACCTGAAGCTGGGGAGCGTGAAGAGGTAGTGGGGGAGGGGCCCGGGATCCCAACTCTGGGCCCCATGTGTTGAGGAGGAGGCGGGGAGTGCCGTCGCGCCCCCCGCGAAGAGGTCCTTGGGGGCCCGGGACCCCATCCAGAGCCCCGAAGCAAAGCCGGGGAGCGCCGTCGCGCTCCCCGTGAGGACATGGCAGTGGGGCGCCAGGAGCCCACCCTGGCCCCCGCAACGACAGCAAGTCGGGGAGGGCGCTCCCCGTGAACAGGGTGAGGGGGCCCGGGACCCCATCTCCTGGCCCCGTGTGAAGAGGAAGGAGGGGGGAGTGCCGTTGCACTCCCCCGCGGCCCCACCCGAACAGCGGGATCCGGCGTGTCTGCCCACCGGAGCGGGCAGACCAGAGACGAGAGGCCGGCTCCCGTGGCAGCACGCGAGAGTGCTGGCCGATCGGGGAGCCGGCGGGGGCAGCCGGGGGTGGGCTCCCCAGGCTACCCTCCAACCAAGAAGGCAGGCGGGGGTCCCGGGTGGGACCGGAACCCCGTAGAAACAGAGCACTGAGGGGCCCGGGTGGGACCGGGCCCCCGAAATCGGCAGATCAGCCGCGGGTGGGCTCCCCGAGCAGCTACACTGACCTGGGGGTCCGAGTGGGACCGGGCCCCCCAACGGGGAAAGGATGCGGCGGAGGCCACCAGTGCAATCGCGGCTCTCCCCGGCACAGCGGGAGAGCCGCTCATCAAGTATTCAGGCTGAAACGGAGAAGCGCCCCATAATGCCCTGCAGGCCAGGACCGGCCCGCAGGGGAAATCAGCCTTTGTCTCTGTTCGTGGTGGCCCCAGGAGAACGGGGTCACCACCAAGTGGATGCCATGGTGCAGGGGGAGCTGCAGGAGGAACGCAGCGTCCCCCAGCAGAACGAGGAAAAGACCCACCCTAAGTCTCATGGGGGCTTGAAAAGAATAACCCCTCAAGGGCTTAGCCAGCATTGTAACACCTCCTGGGCTGGAACTTTCGTTCTACAGCTGGGGGTGCATTGAGAAGTGCACCAAGGATGAAGGGCTGAGTTGGGGATGTATGGAGAAGGGCATCCCCTGGAGGTGAAGAGGTGTAATTGCACCACAAATGCATTTAACCAACTTATTTCTTTTGTAAGGGACTGAAGGTCACATGTGTAATGTGAAGTACCTGTGTAAGGTGATGTCATAAGCAAAGTGGGGTTATGTTGCCAGACATTCCTGCTAGGGTGTCTGGCTGTATATGCGTAATCCTGTGATTTCATCTGTGATGCCTTTAGGGGCTGTAATTGCAATGCATTCTAATGGTCCACAAATGTGATGAGTACTGTCAATACAAAGTGATGCTTAAACATGTATTCTTGCTGCTGCGCTTAGGTGAAGAACCCAGACTGCTAGCCCTTAAGATGTAGAGGTGTATACATCATGGTCAGTAGGAAATACCCAGTCAGGGTTATGTGTCACCAAGGCAGGGTTACCTATTTTAAATGCTTGTTGAGATAATGGGGTGGGTCGCCACTGGGACGGTGCCAGTGCGCAGGGCCCTCGCTCCAGGTTATGTTCAACTAACTGCATTGGGGGCAAGATGATGTGCATACATGGGAGTGGTGGTACTAGGATCCCACCCCTCTGCGGGAGGGGGTGGAGATGTTATGCAATGTCACAAAGTAATTCCAACAGCTTATGTATATTTGTAAATTGGTGCATAGTATTGAGTAGTGTGTGTGTTTAATAAATGTACTCTTACTTTTATAAAGCAAAGTACAGACTGGACAATCAATTATTGAGTGTTATTTCTGCGCACCTGCAAATGGCGATTTCTAGCCCACACCACCTCCCTTGAGTAAGCCTCAGACTGCTCTGCAACGCTACCCTCTGAGAGTCAGGCGCTACAATTGGGTGTTTGCTTCCCAGTGAAGGGCAAATGTAGTCATGTTATTTGTGCAGGCCTCACAGATACTGCCTCGTTTTCCAACAACCCCTTACTTAGATATAGGTTCACTATATCCATCCTGATCACTGCACATATAAACCTATCAGTCACCCCTATGGCAGGCCTTTACAATCCTGAAGGCAGGGTGCTGGGTTTTATGTGAGAGGGTGCCCATGCATGAGCGGAGCCCCTCTGCAGCCTTCGGAACCACTATTCCGGGGTTGTCTGTGATGCAGCCAGCCATATACTCTTAAGTGCATTATAACCTCGCGGTAAATGCTAACTTTAAAATGGCTGCAAGGAATTATGTTGTGTTTGGTGTCAAACACCTTGGAATCATACCTCCACACCAGTAACTGGTGTGGGAGGTATGATTCCTCCCTCCTAGAGGGAGAAATATGACAGCACCGGTACACCCGGTACCAGCTTCACAGAGCCCTGGCATCACAAAATGGATGCTGCCAGCCACAGACACGAGTCTGCCCTCCTGCTGCTGGACGAAACTCCGGCAGGGGAAGGCTTGACAATAGGTTTCCTGTCACAGGGAGGTGTGACCACCTCCCAGACAGGCTTTAGTGTATTGGGGCTGGGTGGGTGCACTCCAAGAGTGCTTTGATGTCTGCACTGGGGGCACATTTGGTGTCCCTGTGCATAGTCCAGCTCAAACCGGTTGCAGGGGCACTCAGCCCCTGCTCTGGCGCGAAACTGGACAAAGGACATGGGTGTAGCCACCCCTCTGTCCTGACCCTCCCATAGGTGGGTCCCCAGAGTTTGTCCCACCCCTTCCTTGGGTATAAAGTAGGAACCCCTGGCTACAGGACTTTAGATTTTACCTTGACTAAACTCTGCAACAGAAACCAAGTACTTCGACGATCTGCACTACGCTGGATGACTGAAGAATCTCCCTTGGAGTAAAGACGTTACTCCCCTGCAAGGCAGGCACCTTTAACGCAACTGACTAGTTGGCATCTCCGAAGCTCCTGAGGACTCCGAAGAATATTTCCACACAGGAGGTGGGTTCCCAAGGTCCCTGAGGTTGATCTGTGCCCACACCAAGTCTGAGGCCCGTATCCCTCGTGGTGACCGTGCAACTTGAACCCCTGGACACCGCATCTATTTGCAGAAGCATCAGCTTTCCGGCAACCCCTGAGGCTGAGCTTTGGATTACTTGTAGCCCTGACCCCAAGCAGTAATTACACTGAAGATTGCTGGCCTACACTCAACAAGTGTTCCGTGGGCCACCATTTTGTGATTCCTCTTGAGGTCCCTTTGCGATCCCTGGTCTGTTGACCTGTGGGTCCCTAAGAAGGCAACTCTAACTTTCAATGGGCGTCCATGGTTGCTCCAGATGTGCCCTGACTCTCCATTGCTTGGGGAGTCCCCAGGACCTTGCTGGTCCTCACAGAAGCATCATTACTCTGACCGCATGGGTTGCAGTTGCCAAGGCTTGTTGGTCTCTAATCCGGAAACTGACCCCTCAGCAATCGACATCCTTTGTGGGACAGCTTGCCTGCGGAATCTGGTCATCGTCGATGTCTCCTGGTCCCCGTGGCTGCAGAGTCAAGCTTCACCTCTTCGCACCTGAAGCACCCGACATCGGTGAGCATTTGATTGCTCTGCTCCTGGTCACGTGAAGTGACCCAGACTTTGTCCCCTCTGCTTTCAGGTTCTTCACATCTTCGATCCAGGCTTGGATCACACCGGACACTTTTCTTCTCCACGGCAGCAGCTCTTCTTCGCAACACGCCATAGAAAACGACGAGGGTTTCGGACACCACTTGACCCCTATGCACTCGGCTTCCCTGGGCTAGGTAACACGGGTTCCTTGGTACTCACAAGGGTGCTGGCCTTTGAACCTTCTAAGTTTAGCTGGGTTTGCTTGAAGTCCTCTCCGAAGTGTCCTTAAACTCTAAAATTCCAACCGCGACTTTCCCATAGAGTTGTACGGAGCTCGCGTCTGTGTTCCCACACTGCGCCTGTCCTCCGTGGGTCCCCTGTGTCACTACCTTGGGTGGTTCCTTGGGGTCCCAACGATTCTACGTGCTCTAGGCACTGGGTCTAGTCAAGTCGTGGTTCTTATACCACTTTCTTAGTATATGGTTTGGTCTCCCCCTGGAGCCCACTGTGTATTGTGCTATTTACTGTCGTTCTAGTACTGTGTAATTGTGTGCCTTGTTCTCTAATCTCATAAAGAGGTTAGTAGAGAGTATTTAGTAATAAATATATATATTTTATATATACCTGGTGTGGTCCTCCTTTCATTTGGTCATTCAAGAGGTTATATACTGGTAAAACAAGCTGCTTTACATTCCTTCAAGACTTAGCCTGAAGGCTGCTCTCCACAGCTACCACTAGGATAGCTTTCTATAGAGGTTGTCTTTAACCTAATCATCAATAAGGGTCATTTGGACTGGTGCAAGGTGCCCACTTTAATTAGTGGACAGCATATACCAGGCCAACTTCTCACATTGGTGTGCAGCGGTTGGGATTCAAGCTTGCTATTGTTTTACCAGGTAATCTCAGTGAGTGACTAACTGAAAACCACTAAAGGTGCTTAGGTACATATAAATCAAGTCTAGAATAAAGTAAGTTCTACTGAACTTAGAGTTGGGTGTCAAGGGCCTAGCACACCCTTTCTCCAACTCAAGAGAGTTTAGTAGTTCCCACTAGAGTAGGTAGGTGCATACACCACACCACACTAGAATGTCTTCAAGGCCTGAAGTCAGTGACTCCTTTACAACTAAGTATGACACTCTCACATTCCAAGAATTGGGAAACGTGTGCATCAAAGGAACTGAAGATAGGGAAAAACTCAAACACCCAAAAGCTCATAGTGACTTTGCTTTTAGATGACCTCAGAAAGACCCCAGGGTCTGATGAGGCAGGCAAAGGGGGTGGGGCAGCAGAAGAGGAAAGGCCAGGGAGTGAAAACCTCAATGACCAGGACTCTTATGCTGGCCAGGAGGATCAAAATGATTCTAACCTGGAAAATCCAATTCTTCCTGAAGGTGAGGAAGGAGACCCCAGTGGGTCTCTCTTTACCCCACCTGGAAGGGTTAACAGTTTACCAAGAAGATCTAGATCTCCTTCTGTGGAATCTAATCGTTCTGGTACATCTGTAGGGAGCTCTGTTTCTCATAGGACTTCTTCTCATAAAAGGGAGTCCTCTTATGAGAAGAAGTGCCAACTGCTTGAGTTTGAGAGAGCTAAGCTCAGGATCCATAGAGAGCAATTGGCCTTAGACAGGGAATCCCTGGAGCTTCAGAGAGCTTCTCAGAAGTTGGGACTAGAGTCCCATGGTGGCAGCCACAGTGTCCCTAGAGGTAGAGATCATACTCATGACCATAGGAACCTGAACAAGATTGTCCCTCCCTACCAGAGTGGGGATGACATCCACAAATGGATAACTGCACTTGAGAGGGCCTGTAAAGTACAGAGGGTCCCTCAGGAGCAGTGGGCAGCAATCTTGTGGCTCTCCTTTGCAGACAAAGGTAGAGACAAGCTCCTCACTGTAAGAGAAGAGGATGCTGATAATTACAAAGTCCTGAAGAGTGCTCTGATTGATGGGTTTGGCCTAACCACTGAACACTACAGGTTAAAGTTCAGAGATACCCAAAAGGCACAGACTCAGGACTGGGTTGACTTTGTTGATTGTGCTACTAAGGCTCTAGAAGGCTGGTTACTTGGCAGTAAGGTGTGTGATTTCAAAGGATTGTATAATTTAATCATGAGAGAGCAGATCCTTAATAACTGTCAAAATCAACTGTTGCATCAGTACCTGGTGGACTCTGATCTGACCTCTCCCCAAGAATTGGGCAGAAGGCAGACAAATGGGTCAGAACCAGGGTGAAGCAGAAGGTTCAGAACCAAGGTGGTGACTCCAAGAAGCAAGATTCTAAAAACTCTGATAAGGGTGGGGAGAAGGGTAAAGACCAGAAGTCTTCTCAAGGGCCCCAAAAATCTGCATCTGGTGGGGAGTCACACTCCAACAAGGGAAAAGGCAAGAAGAAACCATGGTGTCAAATCTGTAAACAGAAGACCCATTGGACAAGTGATTGTACCAAGTCCAAGGACTCAACTCCAACCACCACTGCCCCTAAGGCAACTGTTCCCCCTAGTTCAGCTCCAAGTGGTGGTGTTCCAAATAAGGGTGTAGTAGGGTTAACCCTGGGATCTGAGATGGGCTCTGGCCTAGTCAGAGTTCCAACTCAGGCTATGTTGATCTGTGATGGAGGCATGGATATGGCCTCCTTATTTGTAAGCCCCAGTAATCTGGGCAAATACAGACAACAGCCTATAATCAATGGAAAAGAGGCCTTGGCATTCAGGGACACAGGAGCAAGTGTCACAATGGTGACAAAAGATCTTGTGGCTCCTGAGCAAATCATACTTGGTGAGATGTACCAAGTGACCAATGCTAGCAATGTCAGGACAGACCATTCCTTGGCAGTTGTTAATTTCTCCTGGGGAGGGGTAACTGGCCCTAAGAAGGTTGTGGTAAGTGCAGACCTCCCTGTTGAATGCTTGTTGGGCAATGATTTAGAAACTTCAGCTTGGGCTGAAGTGGAACTCAGGACTCATGCAGAAATGTTGGGTATCCCTGCAGATGTGTTTGCTATGACCAGGTCACAGGCAAAAATGTCTAACACTGAACAGGTCCTGGATCCTGGAAAAATGGACCAGGCACCTTCCAAGAGAAGGAGCAGTAGGGTTAAGGCAGTGTCTTCCCCCTGCCTCAGAATCCAGATCAGTCTCTTGAGGGAGCTGATCTTAGTCCTGAAGAAGGAACTGTCCCAGATGAGCTTGAGCCTGATCAGGTTGAGTTCTTGGGGACAGGGGGCCCTTCCAGGGCAGATCTGAGCCAGGAGCAACTGAGCTGCCCCTCTCTTGAACCCCTCAGACAGCAAGCTGCTGCTGAGGCTGCTGGGAGTGCTAGTGGGTCCCATAGGATCTACTGGGATGATGGACTCCTTTACTCAGAGAGTAGAGACCCCAAGCCTGGAGCCACCAGGAGGTTGGTTATACCTCTGAAGTTTAGGAGTTTCCTCTTGACCCTAGCACATGATATCCCATTGGCAGGTCACCTAGGCCAAAACAAGACTTGGGACAGAATTGTCCCTCACTTTCATTGGCCTCATATGTCTGAAGACACCAAGGAGTTTTGTCGCTCCTGTGTCACCTGTCAAGCCAGTGGTAAGGCAGGTAGCACTACAAAGGCCCCCTGATACCACTACCTGTGGTGGGGGTTCCCTTTGAGAGGGTAGGGATTGACATTGTTGGTCCCCTAGATCCTCAAACTGCATCTGGGCACAGATTTATACTGGTGGTGGTGGACCATGCCACTAGGTACCCAGAGGCAATTCCCCTCAGGACCACCACAGCTCCTGTGGTGGCAAGGGCCCTCCTGGGAATCTTTTCCAGGGTGGGTTTTCCTAAGGAGGTAGTATCAGACAGAGATGCAAACTTCATGTCTAGTTACTTAACTGCTATGTGGAAGGAGTGTGGTGTAAATTATAAATTTACCACCCCTTATCACCCACAATGCAATGGTTTAGTTGAAAGGTTCAACAAAACCTTGAAGGGCATGATTAAAGGTCTCCCAGAAAAGCTTAGGCGCAGATGGGACATACTTTTGCTCTGCCTTCTCTTTGCCTACAGAGAGGTTCCACAGAAGGGGGTTGGTTACAGCCCATTTGAGCTTCTGTTTGGACATCCAGTTAGGGGTCCATTGTGTCTAGTGAAGGAGGGATGGGAGTTACCTCTCAAACCCCCTAAACAGGATATTGTGGACTATGTACTTGGTCTCCGCTCCCGGATGGCTGAGTACATGAAGAAGGCAACTAAAAACCTTGAGGCTAGCCAGGAATTACAAAAGGCCTGGCATGACCAAAAGGCTGTGTTGACTGTTTATCAGCCAGGACAGAAAGTATGGGTGTTGGAGCCTGTGGCCCCAGCAGCCCTCCAAGACAAGTGGAGTGGCCCCCATACAATTGTTGAACAGAAGGGAGAGGTTACCTACCTGGTAGACCTTAGAACTCCCAGGAGCCCCCACAGGGTGCAACAGACTGAAACCATATGTTGACAGGGCAGACATGGGCTTGCTCATGGCTACTGATGAGGGACAGGAGGAAGAGAGTGATCCACTCCCTGACCTGCTCTCACAGAACCCTGATGATGGTTCAGTAGATGGTGTAGCCTTGGCAGGCAGCCTCCCTGACCAGCAGCAAACTGATTGCAGAAAAGTTCTCAACCAGTTTAGACATATGTTCTCACTGACTCCAAGTCAGACTACCTGGTGCACTCATGAAGTGGACACTGGGGACAGTCTGCCTATTAAAAATAAGATTTATAGGCAACCTGACCATGTCAGGGACTGTATCAGGACAGAAGTCCAGAAGATGTTGGATTTGGGTGTGATTGAACCCTCAGATAGCCCTTGGGCTAGTCCAGTAGTCTTGGTACCTAAACCTCACACCCAGGGTGGTAAGAGAGAGATGAGGTTTTGTGTAGACTACAGAGGTCTCAATGCAGTCACTAGGACTGATGCCCATCCAATCCCTAGGGCAGATGAACTTATAGACACTTTGGCCTCAGCCAAGTTTCTCAGCACATTTGACTTAACAGCTGGCTACTGGCAAATCAGACTAGCTGAGGATGCAAAAGCCAAAACAGCATTCTCAACCCCTAGTGGGCACTACCAATTTGTGGTGATGCCCTTTGGTTTGAAGAATGCACCTGCCACTTTTCAAAGATTGGTGAACAAAGTCCTTACAGGCCTGGAAGCCTATAGTGCAGCATATCTAGATGATATTGCTGTCTTTAGCTCCACCTGGGAGGATCACCTGGCCCACCTGAGAAATGTTTTAGAGGCCCTGCAGAAAGCAGGCCTCACTATCAAGGCCACCAAGTGCCAGATAGGGCAGAGTCAAGTTGTATACATAGGCCACCTTGTGGGTGGAGGTCAGGTTCAACCCTTGCAGAGCAAAATCGATACCATCATGGACTGGGTTGCTCCAACGACTCAGGTCAGAGCTTTCTTGGGCCTGACTGGGTACTATAGGTTTGTCAAAGGGTATGGATCCATAGTGACCCCTTTGAATGACTTAACTTCCAAGAGAATGCCAAAGAAAGTTCAGTGGACAGTCAGCTGTCAAAAGGCATTTGATGACCTGAAGCAGGCCATGTGCACTGCTCCCATTCTGCAAAGTCCTGACTACTCCAAACAATTCATTGTCCAAACAGATGCATCGGAGTTGGGGGTAGGGGCTGTGTTATCACAATTGAATGATGAAGGTCAGGATCAGCCAGTAGCTTTTATTAGCAGAAGGTTGACACCCAGAGAGAAACGTTGGTCAGCCATTGAGAGGGAAGCCTTTGCTGTGGTTTGGGCTTTGAAGAAGCTGAGGCCATACTTGTTTGGCACTCACTTCATTGTTCAGACAGACCACAAGCCCCTCTTATGGCTAAAACAGATGAAGGGTGAAAACCCCAAACTTTTGAGGTGGTCCATTTCCCTACAGGGGATGGACTATACAGTGGAACATAGACCTGGGAGTAACCATGCCAATGCAGATGGACTCTCAAGATATTTCCACTTAGAACATGAAGACTTAACTGGTCAAGGTTAGTTTAATGTCCTGACGTTTGGGGGGGTTGTGTAGGAGAGTAGGATCTGCTTCTTATAGTTACCCCCACTTTTTGCTGATGTTTCACTGTTTTCGACTTAGTTTGGCTGGGCTCCTGCTATTCAGGACCCCAGCCTATCTGCTTTCTCCTCTAAATTGATTGCATGTACTTTAGGTACACTCCAGATTGGATTCTGGGGTACCCTTATAAGTCCCTAGTATATGGTATACTATGTACCAAGGGCATAGGTACCCCAGAGGCCTCCCAGGGACTGCAGCATGTATTATGCCACCCCTGAGAGGCCATCCAAAATGACACCACAGGTCTGCTACTGCAGCCTGTGTAAGGTGGTGCATGCACCCCTTACTTAGATATAGGTTCACTATATCTATCCTGATCACTGCACATATAAACCTATCAGTCACCCCTATGGCAGGCCTTAACAATCCTGAAGGCAGGGTGCTGGGTTTTATGTGAGAGGGTGCCC
Organism: Calotriton arnoldi; assembly: GCA_963921515.1. Taxonomy (NCBI): domain Eukaryota; kingdom Metazoa; phylum Chordata; class Amphibia; order Caudata; family Salamandridae; genus Calotriton; species Calotriton arnoldi. Next base: position 5,135,842 of record CAWUFW010000063.1, read on the forward strand.
ATGCATGAGCAGAGCCCCTCTGCAGCCTTCGGAACCACTATTCCGGGGTTGTCTGTGATGCAGCCAACCATATACTCTTAAGTGCATTATAACCTCGCGGTAAATGCTAACTTTAAAATGGCTGCAAGGAATTATGTCGTGTTTGGTGTCAAACACCTTGGAATCATACCTCCACACCAGTGGTGTGGGAGGTATGATTCCTCCCTCCTAGAGGGAGAAATATGACAGCACCGGTACACCTGGTACCAGCTTCACAGAGCCCTGGCATCACAAAATGGATGCTGCCAGCCACAGACACGAGTCTGCCCTCCTGCTGCTGGACGAAACTCCAGCAGGGGAAGGCTTGACAATAGGTTTCCTGTCACAGGGAGGTGTGACAACCTCCCAGACAGGCTTTAGTGTATTGGGGCTGGGTGGGAGCACTCCAAGAGTGCTTTGATGTCTGCACTGGGGGCACATTTGGTGTCCCTGTGCATAGTCCAGCTCAAACCGGTTGCAGGGGCACTCAGCCCCGGCTCTGGCATGAAACTGGACAAAGGACATGGGTGTAGCCACCCCTCTGTCCTGACCCTCCCATAGGTGGGTCCCCAGAGTTTGTCCCACCCCTTCCTTGGGTATAAAGTAGGAACCCCTGGCTACAGGACTTTAGATTTTACCTGGACTAAACTCTGCAACAGAAACCAAGTACTTCGACGATCTACACTACGCTGGATGACTGAAGAATCTCCCTTGGAGTAAAGGAGTTACTCCCCTGCAAGGCAGGCACCTTTAATGCAACTGACCGGTTGGCATCTCCAAAGCTCCTGAGGACTCCGAAGAATATTGCCACACAGGAGGTGGGTTCCCAAGGTCTCTGAGGTTGATCTGTACCCACAGCAAGTCTGAGGCCCGTATCCCTCGTGGTGACCGTGCAACCCAAACCCCTGGACACCGCGTCTATTTGCAGAAGCATCAGCTTTCTGGTGACCCCTGAGGCTGAGCTTTGGGTTACTTGTAGCCCTGACCCAGAGCAGTAATTACACTGAAGAGTACTGGCCTATACTTAATGAGTGTTCCGTTGGCCGCCATTTTGTGATTCCTCTCGAGGTCCCTTCGCGATCCCTGGTCCGTTGACCTGTGGGTCCCTAAGAAGGCAACTCTAACTTTCAATGGGCTTCCCTGATTGCTCCAGATGTGCCCTGACTCTCCATTGCTTGGGGAGTCCCCAGGACCTTGCTGGTCCTCCCAGAAGCATCATTACTCTGACCGCGTGGGTTGCAGTTGCCAAGGCTTGTTGGTCTCCAATCCGGAAACTGACCCTTCAACAATCGACATCCTTTATGGGACAGCTCGCCTGCGGAATCTGGTTGTCATCGACATCTCCTGGTCTCCGTGGCTGCAGAGTCAAGCTTCACCTCTTCGCACCTGAAGCACCGGACATCGGTGGGCATTTGATTGCTCTGCTCCTGGTCACGTGAAGTGACCCAGACTTTGTCCCCTCTGCTTTCAGGTTCTTCACATCTTCGATCCAGGCTTGGATCACACCGGATACTTTTCTTCTCCACAGCAGCAGCTCTTCTTCGCAACACGCCATGGAAAACGACGAGGGTTTCCGACACCACTTGACCCCTATGCACCCAGCTTCCCTGGGCTAGGAAACACGGGTACCTCGGTACTCACAAGGGTGCTGGCCTTTGAACCTTCTAAGTTTTGCTGGGTTTGCTTGAAGTCCTCTCCGAAGTGTCCTTAAACTCTAAAATTCCAACTGCGACTTTCCCATAGAGTTGTACGGAGCTCGCGTCTGTGTTCCCACACTGCACCCGTCCTCCGTGGGTCCCCTGTGTCACTACCTTGGGTGGTTCCTTGGGGTCCCAGCGATTCTACGTGCTCTAGGCACTGGGTCTAGTCAAGTCGTGGTTCTTATAACACTTTCTTAGTATATGGTTTGGTCTTCCCCTGGAGCCCACTGTGTATTGTGCTATTTACTGTCGTTCTAGTACTGTGTAATTGTGTGCCTTGTTCTCTAATCTCATAAAGAGGTTAGTAGAGAGTATTTAGTAATAAATATATATATTTTATATATACCTGGTGTGGTCCTCCTTTCATTTGGTCATTCAAGAGGTTATATACTGGTAAAACAAGCTGCTTTACATTCCTTCAAGACTTAGCCTGAAGGCTGCTCTCCACAGCTACCACTAGGATAGCTTTCTATAAAGGTTGTCTTTAACCTTATCATCAATAAGGGTCGTTTGGACTGGTGCAAGGTGCCCACTTTAATTAGTGGACAGCATATACCAGGCCAACTTCTCACAAGCTTTACCATCAGACCCACGGGACTTCCATGGGGAGTACCTTTGCCCCTAGCGTGGCCTGTTTGTACATGGCAGCCTTTGAGAGTGAGCTGATCTTCAATGATGGCAACCCTTATCGTTCTAACTTGCGTCTTTGGAAAAGATTCATAGACGATATTCTGATCTTCTGGACAGGGGACTTGCGTACATGTAATGAATTTTGCACTTGGATAAATACACTAAATCCATATTTGAGATTCACAAGCTCCATCTCACAGAGTCAGATACCATTCCTTGACCTTACCATCAAACTAAATAATGGTAATTTGAGCACCACAATCTATAGGAAGCCAACAGATTGCAACAGTTTGCTGCTATTCAGTAGCCATCATCCACGAGCCTTAAAAGAGAACCTCCCCTTCGGGCAATTTTTAAGGTTGCGAAGAAATTGTAGCAACCTTGAAGACTACAAAATGGAGGCTGAAGTCCTAGCAACTAACTTGATCAAACGTGAATATCCCCCACGTAGCATAGCACTCTCAAAAAAGAGAGCAAGGAACAATAACCGGGAGGCTCTCTTGGAACACAGAGAAAAGGTTCCATCTGATATCCTTATGTGTGTTACAACGTATACACCAGACTCTAGTAAAATCAAGAATGTGATCAGAAAACACTGGGGTATATTGAATACTGGGTCCATGGAACTAGAGCTACCCCGTTTTGCATTCAAATGCTCTAAAAACCTCAAGGATATGTTAATCCACACAAGGCCTAAGGTCCGCATTGAGGGTGTACAACGACAACTGTGCGACCTTCCACCGGTCCAGGGCCACTACCCCTGTGGTACTTGCATAGTCTGTGCCTTCACTGAAGTGCAGAAAACCATTACCTTCACTGAATCCTTCACATGGGAATTACGTTCACATACAAATTGTAACACACCAAATTGTATCTACATGATTACCTGTCCCTGCAATCTGAGATACGTAGGGATGACGACCCGTCCAGTTAAAGTTCGAATTACCGAACACCGCAGTAATTTCCGCTGTCACAAACTAAAATGTGTACACATTTTTTCCAACTCCAACACTCACCAGATTCGTTAAGATGGGTGGTCCTTGAAGCATTCGCCAAAATCACAAAAGAGGCCCTCTTGTTGAAAGAGCATGTTGTATTCCTCTTAGGATGTCCGTATATAGGTTTTCCTGTATCATGTCCTTATATAGGCACAATTCGCCCTGCCCTTATATAGGCATAAAATCCCAGTCCTTATTTAGGCATTAAACCGTGCACTCCAAATACAGGCATGGTCCCCGACATCCGTCCACCCTAAACGTCACAACGAGTTCTTGAAGAACAGACCCTTAGGCTTCGGGAGTTTCCCTAGCACAGGACTATTGATTTCTTCAAGGACTCATCTATTATGCATGAACCGTTATACCTTAGGGGTTCATTCATGACGTCTTCCGCTGTCCGACTCACGTCAATGCTAACATTGTGAGGTACCTCTCAGGTATAAATATACCTTCCCTAGCCCTTGTAAACTAGAGGAGACCTCGACTTCAGAGGAGCCCGTATCCCGGCCTGACGCACTGAGAAGACGCTGTCATCCCTGCACGCAGAGAGTCCAGCTTCCAGTGATCTGACTTCCCTTGCGGGGTGTTGGAGTTCGAGTCTGGAAAGAGATTCCCACCTCTCTCATTCTTAAGGTATGGAGCTGACTAGAACCTAAAGGGACTCTTGGCATACTAGGCATACTAGACTTAACATACTCTTAGTATACCATAGTAAGGAATACTTCACCTACTTCATACCTCTCCCTACACCTAGGTTAGGTTAGGTACATTGGGGTAGAACTAGCTTGGAAACGCATCGTATGAGTACTCGCATTTTTAGTCTATGTTATTTATGTAAATGAATATCTACTAAAGATCATGCTAGCGCATTATTATTTATTTCTACTGCTTACACTGTACATTATTTATCTTGCATACTGTCTTGTGATCGTAACAGCACATTTTACTTATACAAGAAACAAGACTGTTCAATAAATCTTTTATTGAAACGCCCGTCTATTCTTTCTGTGTAACTTTGAGGAAAACTAAGTATGCACGATTGAGCTGAGTGAAACGGTTATCTATTGTTTCCACGACTCTGGGACACGTTCTGATTCTAAAGGGAAACAAAGTGGTCATGTTTTGCGGCTGCCAGAAACTACTCCCTTCTTGTTGTCAAGGAGTTTCTAGTGACCTCTGACCTAGCTGGCACAAGTAATTAAGTTTAATATACTCGATAGGGACATACCGACCTCAGTCCTATGTCAAGCCTATAGGATATATTATTCCAATGCGCAGAGCCTATTAGGGAAATAGGAGCTACACTACATGGTGCCCAACGTTTGGTAAGGCGGTAATTCAACGCTAGATACTGAGTAACTCAGCCGTGCTTTTTTCTCTCAGACCCCTACCCATATACTCCAAAAGACGTCTGGAGTGGGCAGGGTTAGGTACCCACCACGGCTACATAGGGAAACACCCTATATATTAGCTGTTTGGTTTGCTCCACGTTGAAGGATACAGTGTTCCAAAATATTGTGCACCTTATCTTTGTTTCATTGAAACTTGTTCTACATTTTTTTCAAAATGCTTGGTTCCGACACTGAGACCGGAAACGGTGAAGTTACGGGTCAACCAGCTTTAAGAGCTTTAAACATTACCGGTTTAGATGGAACCGAGGAGGGTGTTATAGACATCCATCCAAACTTAAGAAGAGCCATCACTCTAAAACTCATAAAACACGGCCTACCAGCAAGAGGCGGTAGAGCAGTTTTCGTGATAGAGGCACACAAATCCTTTCAGACAGAGGTATTCTATTCATGGGTAATATTTCCTGAATCCAATCCAGTTACACACATGTTTCACTTCTACAAAGAAGATGATCCACCAGAGGAATATATTCCTTTCGAGGATATTGAAATTCCACTAACATACCAGGAGCATCAGCTCTGGTTTAAAGGCGCCCTAAAACATCACAAAAACATTACCAGGCTCAGTCCACTAGGTAGACCAGGAGCAACGTGGCCGATTCTAGCCGGCTACATACCTCATCCTGACATTGAAGAGATGTCAGATGAGGAATTACTTACTCAACTTACAGAGTTAATAAAAATCTACAGATAATTGGTCCAATATGTCATGCGGACTTTCACAGTCCAACAACCATTAACCATTCCAAATCAAACCCCTCACCAGGGGACTACACTAAAAATTACACCACAGACTCTATACGCAGTCATGGGTAAAATGCCCACAAAAAGTGAGCAAATTCCATTCTGGAAAGCTAAAAATTACTCAAATCGAAGCAGTATTTCCAAATACTAGCCCGTATGAGAAACACAGAATCCTAACCATCTGTTTACCGATGGGGATCACACCACAACTGGAAGACTGCACCACTTGGGGCTCAGTCTTTGCTGCCATCTATACTAAAACACATGGTATTCCATCAATTGCGGTAATACCAGATGTCCTGAAACAAATTCAAAATGAATACGGGGCAGAGCCTGCTCTAAATTTAGGTATGCAATTACTGAAAAATTTCGACCAGCTCTCAACAATAATATTGTCTAATATTAAAGGGGAGGCAGCAGCAGTGGCGATCCGCCAACGATTAAGGGAATTCGATGTTACAGAACATCAAACTGAGTTTCCCAGAATAATTGAACAATCATATGCAGAATTAGGCAGAGATAGTTTGGGTGGAAGACCAGTAAAACCAAAACTATCTGAAAGTCCTGAGAAGGACTCTATTAAACAAACTCCTTCATCTTCTAAAAGAAGTGGGAGTCTACTAAACAAAAATCAAACGAGAAACGTTCTCAATCCCGAGGTAGGTCTCCTCAAAAGGAGCCCTCTGAAAGGAGGTATAACCTCAGGAATAGGGATAAATTGAGAAAACCTGACAGGTATCAAGATACTGATACACGTTCCTCTCGTACCTTTCAGATCTTGTCAAGGACTTCGGAAAGAAGAAGACGATCAGAAAATAGAGAAGAACGCGTGATATCCAAAGAAGATAAACACGCTCCAAAAAATAAAACAAAACCTCAATTCTCCAAAAAGAAAGTAGCAGGTCTGAAGATCAGACATGCCGAGAATACTGAGAACACAACTCAAGAACGGAGAATGGGCTCAGACAATGCTGGACAGTGCAGCAGAAGTCACAATAGTTCGCCAGAACGTGAAGGAACTTCTGGAGATAGTGGACTTGAATGAGTACATTACAGTTGAGACTGTAGACACCAGGGTTAGTACTCCACAAAGGTTATATGAAATAACACTCTGAATGGAGGGAGACATACCTAGACAGGTGAAAGCACTTTTTTGGGAAAAACTTTCAAGGGGCTATGACATACTTCTAGCAGAAAAAGACTGGCCACCACAATTTGTCAGGGAGTGCCCACATGGTGAGGACATTATTATGCCTGCCTTCTCCAACCAAATTCCAATACATCTAAAATATACTTATGCCAGGAAATGGGCAGTAGCCCAGGCCCCAGCATTATATAAAAATCATGTAGGATGGGATGAGGACTCACCTCACCATAAAATAAATCTGAAACATGAACCAACTGCACAAAGGCAGTATCCAATAAAGCAAGAAGCTAAAAAACAAGTCAAGGAGATCTTAGATCAACTTGAATACCAAGGGGTGATTGAAACATGCACCTCCTCAATGAACAATCCTTTGTTTCCTGTCTCCAAACCAGACAACACCTATTGTCTAGTTTTGGATTACAGACACTTAAACACTTGTTGTAAAACATTTGCAGTGCAAAATGCACATAGCACAGCATTAATGAATAACATCGTGCGTAAAAAATATAAAACCACATTAGACATCTCAAATGGTTTCTTTTGTCAAAACATAGCACCTGAAAGCAGGTACTTAACAGCATTCTCCATAATGGGGACCCAGCGTCAATTTTGTCGACTCCCACAAGGGTTCAAGAATAGCCCGGGGTTATTCTCAGCGAGAGTAACAGAGTTACTACAAATTTATGACAATGAGGCATTGTCCTATGTCGATGACATCTATCTGACGGACGATGACTGGACAAACACTTGAACAGGGTAAGCACCATTATACTGGGCTTCGCCTCTGAGGGCTACAAGTTCAACTTTAAAAAGTCCTGAATTGCCCATCTCAATGTCCTATTTCTAGGATATGAGCTTTCAAGTGAAGGCAAGAGCTTGGCAGCTAACTTTTTAGAAAAGTGTGCGCTACTCCAACCTCCAAAAACGCTAAAAAACTTACAATCCATCCTGGGTTTCCTAAATTTTAGAAGAACATACATTCTAAACTACGCTGAAAGGGTTAAACCTCTCTACGCATTAATCAAACCTGATTTTTCAATCAAGAATTGGACACAAGAACACACAGAAATCTTGCGTTCACTACAGGCTACCATGTTAGCAACAAATCACTTACAAACACGCGTAAGTCAACGCAATTTGGTGATCCGAATAATTTCGGGTCAATGCGGATTCACCTACTTAACCTTCAATGAGGGTGAGAAAATACCAATCGCATATAAATCTCATTTGTACACACAAGCGGAAATGCGCTTCACTTCAACAGAAAAATTCTGACAGCAGTTCAAACCGCTGTAGCAAAAGAAAGAGCCCTAGCACAAGGGAAACGCATTATTGTCGTAACCCCAGTACCAGCTTTAGAAGCGGTCACAAAAGCAAGCATTCCAAACGCTAAAGCATTACATCCAAGATGGATACAGTGGGTTAATTCTCTTGCTGCAACAGATGTTGAATATGTTTTTGATCCTGATTTAAAAACACAAGCATTCCTGCAATATGAACAAGAATGTCCTCTGCCCACTGAAATTCTGCCTCTCGATCAGTACGAATTCATAATTTACACTGACGGATCCGCACAACCCGCAACAGGGGGTAAGCAAGCTTACAGTGCAGCGTGTGCAATCGTTAAAGGTCGCATGCGAGATGGCATCTTCAGACCTATGGTCACAAAAACTCAATCTCTAGGAGATTGTACAGCTCGGCAAGCTGAACTACAAGCATTCAAACTGGCACTTGAAAGTACAGATCGAGAATTCCCCACACTGATAGTGTGCGATTCCATTTACTGTGTTCAGTCGTATAATGAATATATACAAAACTGGCTTGAAAATGGATTCAAAGATGCGAAAGGTGGCACAATAAAGCATAAAACGCTTTGGGAACAAGTAGTTCAGTTGAAAAACGAACTACCAAAGGCTCACGTGATCCACACACTGAGTCATCAACGTGATGGCGTTCACGTTGCAGGAATTCATTGGCTGACGAAGCCGCAAAGGGGGCTGTTCAGACGGCTTCCGTAGCTGCGATCACTCGTTCAAAAACAAAAATAGACAGTGAGATAATGTTGGCTGTCAATGCTACAAGCAAAGGCAGTGGTGCAGCGTTACCAAAAAAGTTTCCACTCAAGTACTCTTATGTAATTGATGCGAACAACGTTCCTTTTGCTCGAATCCCTGGAGTGGGGGATAGGGTAATTCCAAACATGGAACGTAGAGCAGCTTTGATTTATGAAGCACATTTGGGGGAGGGTCTGTCACATCAAGGGATCTCTAAAACAATCTTGACATTACAAGAGATGTACTGGTGGCCTGGAATGAATATAGAAATCCACATCTTCATCAATAACTGCATAGAGTGTAAGGTACAGCTTGATGCAGAACGCCACCAGACACCATGCTACGAATGTAGCTGCCCAGTACAGACACCACTGTTAGACAGCATTAGACTATCTACGCGCATGCGTCCTTCTGGACACATGCAATCCCACAAATACTGAATCAAGGTTCCTATGGATATGGCCTCAGCGCTCGGCTGATGCTCGAACTGTTATAAAAGATTTGCGAGTCTTTATCGGCACATACGTAATAGGCACGCTACATTCTGACCAGGGCCCTGCGTTTAGCTCTCGGGCTTACAAAGAAGCCATGGCCAGTCTGGGCGTTGCATTGTGGTACTCCTCTCCATTCCATCCTGAGGGAAATTCGGTTGTGGAAAGGAAAAACCGGGACATAAAGCAGTCTATAACAGCTAGGGTATTAGGTTCGGGTGATGGGTGGGTCAAACATCTTTATGGGGTCCAACGCTCATTAAATAACTTGCCAAGAAGTTCTCTAGGGGGGTCACTCCATATGAGGTCCTATTTGGGACAAGAATGTGGGTACCAGACCTCGATCACGTAGGCACAGTGGTGGAAAATAAACCGTTTGATATCAAAGATCGTTTGGCTGTTTTACAGGAACTCAATGAACTGAGATCGAAACAAAGCAACGTATTCCTGCAGCCAACCACCACTGGGGAAAAACCGGCGGTCCCAGCAAGGCCTGTCTGGATTCCAAAAGTTGGGGATCTAGTCAGAGAAAAGATTGCGGACAAGAAGGAATTTGGACCTTCTTACAGACAACCAGTACCTGTCCTAGCAGTTCAAGGAACAAGAACAGTACTTCTGCCGCCCTTGCTGGAAGAAAGGAGAAAAGATTTGTGTCCATCGACCTCAACAAACCACAGTATGTGGCCAATACTAAATAGTAGGCCTCGTGGACTCTGACCTAGTAGCAGACGCACTCCTCTCGCTACTATCCAAGAGGTTCAGACTGAAAGACTGGTAACCATCGAGAATTCAGCAGTAACAGATGAAGGACTGAGCAACAATGCAATGGAACTCATCCCTCTTGAAAATCAAGTAACAGTTCGTCCAAATACACCTGTCTACACCAATGTAGCAAGTGATCAACTGGTTCCAGCGATTTCTACAAATCCTGATGCAATTTCAACAATTGACAGAACTGCTTCTGGCTATTTCATTAACTTTGATACGTTCTCAGAAGATCCGAGTGAACCTGAAACGACGCCAGCATCATTAACATTCAAGCAGCAAGTACAAGACTTTCTTCACTTTCTGAAATCAACTTATCTGGTTCCATGGATTGAACTCTGGATTATTTCTGGAATCTTTTTTTTTTCCTGCTTTGGCTAGCTTTGGTTATGACTATGAGCGTGCTTATAAATGGCAGATACATCCATGTGAACACTGAAAGAAAAGATGTGAACTTACTTTTGAAACCTCATAAATCTTCCCATCGTGAAGCAAGAGACTTGTCAACAGTGAACATCACAGCCGTTCCTATACAGGATGGTATAGTGTGGGACAAAACAGAATTTGATATTTTTGGCCCTACGGAACAATTGAACATTCCACATTTGTTTAAAATTTCACTTAGTGATCTAATTTCGTCTAGTACCTATTCTGATGATTGGGACTTTGAGACTGTAAACGACATAATGTTTGACCCAGAAAAATCTGCTGCATTTTCTAAAAATGAATATTTAGAGGGTTCATCAGACTATGAACAGCTGTATTGCTATAACCACTATGGTCATCATTATTTGCATAAATCTGCAACACCTAGAAATGTGTTTATGTTTAACCAATGGGAGCATTGTCCTACACAACCAAAAGGTAGTTCAAAAACATTTGTCAACAAGTTTCCATATTTTTCAGGTTATAATACATCTGATCCAGAAACGTTTTACTATAAAAATGTAAACAGGACTGAAAATTATGTTAACAAATACAAAACAGATTTACTGTGCAGCATTTATTGCCCAACTGTCTAGACAAGGTTTCGACTTATGGAAGGACACAATAGACACTAAAACTCTCTGGGGTACTAAAGATTAGCAAGTGCAGGGGATAGAAGCTTTATTTAGAGCCTGTATCATCCCTGAACAAATAATGTTTTTGAATGAAACTGTCCAACAAACATCTTGTCTTGGACTAGCCAAGATCAAAGAGATGAAAACACCTTCTGTACCAACACCTGCAAGTGATAACAATACACAGGCAGCGGTGACAGTTGACACAATACTACAACTCAACAGATCTAATCCTTATTGGAGAAAATGGTTGATCTGGCCCACAGACACAAACAACTGTCAGGAAAGATTCCTGAATAAAACTCAGGGCTTTACTATTCATAGGCCAGACCCAAGATACGTCCAAAGACAGCATCCGGGGGTAGTAACAACATATAGTGTAGGAAAATTATGCCTCGAATGGCTGCATAAATCTACACTACGGGATGTGAAATAACACTTATCCTTACTTAAAGAGGACGCAGACCTTAGGGAATTCTTGCTTGGACCAAGAAAACCGCGTCAAAAACATTTCATATATGCCGGCATTTATGCTGCCTATAATGAAGCATGGAAAGTGTCACAGATAGAGGCTGCAGAACGAATACGTGAACTTGATCGTATTAATTTAGAGAAAACCCTCTCTGTAGTCGACAATGGGTTAACAACTTTGTCCTCCAGAATATATTCACTGGACGGCATTGTATCCTCTGCTATCGACATACTGGAACAAGATTTGGCGATGTTACAACAAGGCCAGTCTCAATTACGTTCTATTGTGTTATTAAGCTGGACGCTGCAATCTTTGCGAGCGGGCTATGTGCCTTGGCGTTTTATCAACACAACGGCTCTGTTTGCAGAATACAATCTCACTGATAAACAGATCGAACTGGCACGAAGAGGAGCAAAGTATACAGTGCTGCGCATTTAAAAACTGGAAAAGTTACCATTCACAGTGGCAGAAAAACCAGCTACAGAATGGCTTATTCATGGCAAAATCACGCTACCTGTGACTACTTTTCAGTTTCAGTTTTGCCTCAAACAGATGCAAGCAGGCAAATATGAAAGGTTGGGTAAGGAATACATCAAGACATCTTGGAATTTACCATACACATATAGATGTTGGAGTGGGGATCGTGAAGTGTTTCTGATCGGTACACACTGTAAAAATGCACTGAGCGGTTCACTGATATGTCAGGACATTTCTTTACACGGGGCTTGTAATGGTTATGTGCAAATTTGTCTTGCCACCAGCAGGGTACACCAGCTGCTGTGATTAATCCAACGTTTGGACAACTTTATAATGGGAGTTACCTCATGTTGAATGATCAGAGTTGCTGTGGCATGTTGCCAGGCATCCCATATCTAGTAACGGTGAACTCCAGGGTCACTTGCTGTATGCAAGTATTGTTTGCCCTAATAGACACAGTCAGGAAGTCGCCTTTGTGGCCTTCGCTGAACGTCTCTTTTATAAGATTTGATACTTTAAGCAGAATGAAAGCCATGCTTTTACAACAAACAGTGCCTTTGACCTCGGCCAAAGAAACCTATGATCTACAAGTAGCAAGGACTTCGGCTGAGATACAGTCTTTAATACGTACAAACTGCCTTATACATTTCGTAGAAATGATAGCACGTATCTTCAACATGTCTGATACAAGTGGAATTGTACATGTATTTAAGAGCATCTGTTCCGGCCTGTTAACACCTTTCCAGGCAATACTCGGAATCATCCCAAACTTTGCACATTCGGTGTTTGGTGGCATACCATTAATTCTAGCACTTGTTGCCAGAATTCTATTTCTCTTCCTGCTATTACGCTATGGCCAGCCTATTCGCAGACATCACTCCGAGCGAAATGGAGAAAACTCTCCTTGAACGAAAGTGCCGTGAGCGAATAGTACAGCTTTTGGGCATGAATCGTCTACGGGAACTTAATACCACGTGTTTCCTGTCGTTCAGACCAATCTGGCAAGATTGCATCTTACCTGTTCTACGATGCCTGCTATGCGGTGAAGAATGCGTGTTGGACACCTGTCTAACATTTCCATCAGCTACGCCAACGGATATCGATACTCTGCTGGACCCGATAACGGCCCATGCTCTGTGTTGTCCCCAGAGGCTACCAATCCTGGTGATGGCATTCATTGAGATCTCACAGACGCTTCCGGCTGCTGCTGAGGTACGAGAAAGATCTACAGGCACATAGGTAACAACGGACGCGAACATTGCTGCGGCATCCTATGCTGAAAGCGATGCTTCACATCTCTGTGCAATTAATCTACTACACGAGGTGTTCCGAATGTCACCAGCTACAGTGGACGATATTTTGTCTACAGAAATAGACGATCTCATGTTTACACCAGACCCGTACACTGACTCTGATTCAGCCCACAGTGTTCCAGAGATGCAGTAACAATTTGGCCTTCATATTTCAAAAAATTGGAACTTTCCCCAAATTGAACTTTTTCCCATTTTTTCAAATCAAATGGCACAACAATCTGCTTGAAGTAGAACTATTCTTATAGTACGGACTTCGCGGTACTTCCTCCGACACTTTATCATTGTGTTAGTCTAAAAAAGTTCATTAATTTCCATGACATGAAATGACTTTGATTTTGTACAACTTGTCGATCATTTTTTTTGTCTCATGTAAATATCACTGCTTATTTCATTCGAATTGCATTTTATTTTCAAATATATGCCTGAAATGAAAAGCGATGCTTAAGATGTACAGTACTTTTTGCATTCTAATAGTTTTTTTTTAAATGCTTTTAAGAAATATTTTAGCAATATGCGGTACTCCATTTATGTTTAGCATTTTAAATGTTTAGCATTTATGTTATTATCGTACACACGAAAGTGGAGTGGGTGTTGTATTCCTCTTAGGATGTACGTATATAGGTTTTCCTGTATCATGTCCTTATATAGGCACAATTCGCCCTGCCCTTATATAGGCATGAAATCCCAGTCCTTATTTAGGCATTAAACCGTGCACTCCAAATACAGGCATGGTCCCCGACATCCGTCCACCCTAAACGTCACAACGAGTTCTTAAAGAACAGACCCTTAGGCTTCGGGAGTTTCCCTAGCACAGGACTATTGATTTCTTCAAGGACTCATCTATTATGCATGAACCGTTATACCTTAGGGGTTCATTCATGACGTCTTCCGCTGTCCGACTCACGTCAATGCTAACATTGTGAGGTACCTCTCAGGTATAAATATACCTTCCCTAGCCCTTGTAAACTAGAGGAGACCTCGACTTCAGAGGAGCCCGTATCCCGGCCTGACGCACTGAGAAGACGCTGTCATCCCTGCACGCAGAGAGTCCAGCTTCCAGTGATCTGACTTCCCTTGCGGGGTGTTGGAGTTCGAGTCTGGAAAGAGATTCCCACCTCTCTCATTCTTAAGGTATGGAGCTGACTAGAACCTAGAGGGACTCTTGGCATACTAGGCATACTAGACTTAACATACTCTTAGTATACCATAGTAAGGAATACTTCACCTACTTCATACCTCTCCCTACACCTAGGTTAGGTTAGGTACATTGGGGTAGAACTAGCTTAGAAACGCATCGTATGAGTACTCGCATTTTTAGTCTGTTATTTATGTAAATGAATATCTACTAAAGATCATGCTAGCGCAGTATTATTTATTTCTACTGCTTACACTGTACATTATTTATCTTGCATACTGTCTTATGATCGTAACAGCACATTTTACTTATACAAAAACAAGACTGTTCAATAAATCTTTTATTGAAACGCCTGTCTATTCTTTCTGTGTAACTTTGAGGAAAACTAAGTATGCACGATTGAGCTGAGTGAAACGGTTATCTATTGTTTCCACGACTCTGGGACACGTTCTGATTCTAAAGGGAAACAAAGTGGTCATTTTTGCGGCTGTCAGAAACTGACTCCCTTCTTGTTGTCAAGGAGTTTCTAGTGGCCTCTGAGCTAGCTGGCACAAGTAATTAAGTTTAATATACTCGATAGGGACATACCGACCTCAGTCCTATGTCAAGCCTATAGGATATATTATTCCAATGCGCAGGGCCTATTAGGGAAATAGGAGCTACACTACAAGCAGAGATGGGTTCATCGGTTGTCCTCTCATACTCGAGGGCTCAACGAGGAAATACCGTGGAGTGTTTTGAGAATATGACATTTTGGGTCTCTCCTCTGTTGACTAGACCCATTTTCACTCACTTTCACCCAAGGGGATTGAATCTATCTGTATTCACCTACATTACTACCATCACTCCCCACTGTGGGACTTAGACACCCACTGCAGACAGTTCTACTTGCAATTACAATCGCAGTTAGACTTGCCTCAAAAGGGGTTTACAACCTGGTTGGCCACTTATATATCACCATCTTACTACCATCACTCCCCATTGTGGGACCTAGACGCTTTAATACAGACAGTTCTACTTGGGATTACAATCATAGTTAGATTTGTTCTAAAGGGGCTTACAATTTGGTTGTCCATGTTTATAAATGTTTGGATCCTTTAAACATTAGGAATATCCGTCATTATACAATAATGGTGCCTCCCCTGACCCCTATACGTTATTTAATTCAAGTAGACTAATGTGACCACGTTAAGATGGCGCTCATTAATTTTTGTTTAAGAGCCATACTTTTAAGATGGCCGCCACCAGAACCACACAGAGTTTAGGCGTTCTAGTTTTTCAGGATGACGCCGCACCCCCCGTCCGGGTTCCAGTGTACACGATTTGCCGCTCATTTAAGCAGCGTGACCCCGGAACTCTAGACCTTCAAGTCCCGGCAGCGGCGGGTAGGTCACCGGTCGTGTTGCGGAGAGCGCAAACGTGAGTAATTTTTCCCCCCACCCCGGTTTCAGCCTCATATATGCTTAGGCAACAAGCATTTTGACCGAACCGTTTCACTCGCACTGGGTAGTGACTTTCCTGTTGTGAGCTAGGATTTGGGGCAATTTTAAAACGATGTATGTGACACCTGGTAATGCCCCCCGCATGATTGCATTGGATCGAGTTTTGGGACTTTTCTGTTGTAACCTAGAATCTTGGGCAATTTTAAAATGAGGTATGTGACAGTACATAATGCCTCATGCATGTTTGCATTGGAGCGGGCTTGGGGTTAAATACCACGCCGCACCTTTCGAACGTACAGTGAACTTATCTATCCAGCAGTAATATTTGCCATCCGAATAATGTGCTTTGGATTGGGAAATCCTACACACCCTTTTTTGAACATATGGCCAAATCATGTTTACAACAACGCTGATTACAACATTTTCTTCTCAAGGAACTATAGAATGTCCCTTCAGTATCCTGATAACACTTGCTATTCTATAGTTTTCCAGTACATTGACAGAAATTTTTAAGGTTTTATGACATGCTTCTCTTTTACCTACATACCCTCCCTAGTACATGAGGAAGTCCCTTATGCATGACCTGCCGGGTATTGATGAAGCATTTAAAACAATCCAATTAGGGTGAGTCCATGATTTTTCTGCAACTTTGTTTTCACTATAGGTGCCTGTGTTCACGAGACATTGCCTGTGAGAATCACATCACGTGGCACCTTGATTTTGCTTGTTTTTAATTATCACCAGTGTGTTGTGAGTCAGTTGTACAGGGGATAGGAGAGTCAGTTTACCTACACTGTATGTTTTGTGCAATTAACAGTTGTGCTAATTTCTCTCCAACAGGTAGATCCAGTACTATCAGGTACTTCACACAAATAGATGTTTGGGTGGTTAGCAGTGTGAGTTTTCACCACATCACTACCCCTGTTGTAAATAGACTACATAACTTTTTAGGTCCTGACGAATCGCCCCCAGAGTAATGATTAGGCGAGAAACATGTTTACCATTCACACAAAAGAGCGCCTCATCTGAGACATAATCTCAGCCTTGCGCCCCTTGTTTTGTCTCAGGGTAGGAGACCCACGGATTAAAATTGTTGTTCCTGGTACTCCCAATCCTGTTTTAACTCACTTATCCAACACATTTCGTCATCTACACTCACTAGGCCCCTCACCCCCACGGCACCAAACGGCTCTTGGAAAAAAGATCTCCGCCAAAGTGCCCCTCATTGGGAGCCCGTCGGGTATTGCAGCACCGACCCGACGAGGAGCAGCCCGATGATGAAGCATGACACCCATCTGGGTGTGTGAGGGCCCTATATTCCAATAAAATGGATTCCCACCTCTGAACCATTCATGGTCGAGTAATATTAAATTCCCTTCAACTGACTCCTTTTTAACCAGGAACAGCATATTACTTATTTTTCTATTGTCCCTGGGCCCATTTTGCCAATGCCTTAAAACACCTCTGATTTTACCCCGTGTGTTCAAATATTTTTGGGGGCCGTTTCCTGGAACCCAATGGAGGAATATGTGGTTGCTCACTTGAGCTGCTTGCTTGATGCAACTCAGAGAGGTTTATGCACCCCACACTTTGTAAATTCACTAACCATGATGAATGAATGGGGGGAGAAGCTGAACATCGGCAGCAGCAGGGGTGTACTACAAGCCCCAGGTGAACTTGCTGCTGCCGACGACGATATTCCATTGCGCCTGGAGGCACCCTTGAAATCTCTGTGGTGGGTCCCACGGTACGGGGAAGAAGCTGAGGATCAGCAGCAGCAGGGGCATACTACTATCCCCAGGTGAACTTGCTGTTGCTGAAGATGACATTCCATTGCACCCGGAGGCACCCTTAAAATCTCTGCGGTGGGTCCCGCGGTGCGGGACGCGCGTGGTATGTGCCCGGGCGTGCCCCTGGTGAAGAGCGCCCTTCTGCGCCCTTCCGCAACGACTGAGGCTGGGTCACTCCTTTTGACTTTGTCTCCTCGTTCACCATTGCCAAGGTACTGTTAACATTTTTATCTCACTTTGACTGTCTTCTTCTTTTTCCGAAGATCCTGTAGGCTCAGGTCCCCACCTAAGTGACTCTACATAGGCCCTGTACTCCAATTGCTAGGGCCTTCCAGTTTGCGATTACTGCTCCCTAAGGATCCTAAGCAAGGAGTACTTTTTAGTTTTAGCCCCCCAAGCCTCAGACATTATGGGAAAAAGGAAGATGAACACAGGCACGTTTGGGATGATACCATTATCACCATAGACAACTTCCTGGTCAGTGCAGTATCTCCAAGGAGATAGCCCTGACAGAAAGGAGACTCTCTCTGGAGCCGGAGAGAGGTACCCAACAGTTATATCCTTCCACTGACGCTGAGGGTGCAGCCAGCACTACATTGACAGTCTTTTTATCTCCCACAGCCATGCATGCTACGGAGTCACATATGGATGACAATACTACTCTTGTTGAACCCTCAGTTAAGAAGAAGAGGGCTGGTGGGAAGAGAGCACCTCTGTTGCAAAAGAAGGTGGTTTCACCTGCTACACGTGTTACGGACTCTTACTTAGATAATGTAATGGACATGTTATTTCCTAGGCTTGAATCATTTTTGAAAAGCTTGTTGGCCCCCATCCAGATGCAACTCGAAGGGATAGAGGCTAAGCTCTGTTTGATGTCATCCCCAGGCTTTATAGCCCGCAATAGTATGGTGGCGGCCCCTCACCTGTGACTGCTTTAATACAAGGGGGATCTACCAGAGAGCACGGTAGTAATACACCCAGCATCATCATGCCATCTTCTCAAGGAGCTGACCAGGTGTCAAGACCAAATCGTACCATACAGGTTTCTGCAGACCCTATTCAAACAGATTCTATTAGGGGTCCGTCGCAGCTCACTGGGGGCAGTGCTGTTAATCATCCACTAAGTAGTTCCCCCACTGCACGTGTAGGCATTTGCAGCTCCTTATACCTACCCCCTGATTCAGCACCTTTGGTTGCTATTTTGTTGGGGGGTCCCACCCATCAAACAAGGAGCAAACAAGTCCACAGTAGATCTCATGAACATGGTCAAACACTGGTGCGACAGTTCCATATTAGAAGGGCATCTTTTGTATCCACACATCATAATGGCTAAGAGAGTGGGTTGGGTGGGCTTCAGGGTCAGGAAAAACCTTGCAGGAAACTGTGTCGTAGTTAATCTAAGGCATTCTATGTACACTAAAGCCTTGGTACGGAGCAAACATTCTCTGGATGTAAGGTCTTCAATTAAGATTTTTCCCCTCAACTATTTTTATCCTACACCTTCCTCTCTCTTGAGTGGTAGTGGGCTTTCTGACCCAAGGCCTTTGGGGATATCACAGGGTGAGCTGGGCAGGAGTGTTCCTCCATTTCACAACAGGTTTACACCCTTATTAGGGCTAAATGACATTGATTGACAATCGATACAACAGACTAGGTCACCAAGCCCTAGGCTAACGGGTCGTTTAGACTTTGTAGCCCCCGGTCCCAACTGTGCAGACGGTATCTTCCCCAGCATTCCTTCTATGAAGGTTATGACTTGGAACATTGCAGACCTGAGAGCTAAAGGAGACGATGCTAAATGGTTAGGCTTGTTTGGGGACTGTCACATTGCTGCTTTGCAGGAAACATGGGATACAGAGAAACCCTTTTATATGGATGTTTTTTGCTCCTTTTTTGAGGTTGCGTCCCCATCACTCGAGTGGGACGGGTATGCCCAGACGTGGGTCCCGTGCTCTCCATGCCACAGGAATCAAGCTATCCTGGCTGAAGAGGGGTGAAACCCCGAAACCGGTCCTAGGATGCCTGTTTCCAGTAGGGAGGACCTGGCTTGGCAGTTCGGGCTGGACTGTTCCCATGAGGCACAGGGTCAAGACTGATTTGCATATGGCTGGGTTCAAACTGGAATGGCATGGTGAGCAAAAAAATGATGGATTTAGGCCCAGATCTCTGTACTGGGGTGAATGTATGACATTGTTCTGCATTCTGTCCATCAACTGTTGTTTTGCATTTGTCACCCCGAGTGGAGCAGGTATGCCCAGACGTGGGTCCCGTGCTCTCCATGCCACTGGAATCAAGCTATCCTGGCTGAAGAGGGTGAAACCCGAAACCGGTCCTAGGATGCTTGTTTCCAGTCCAGGGAGGACCTGGCTTGGCAGTTCGGGCTGGACTGTTCCCATGAGGCACAGGGTCAAGACTGATTTGCATATGGCTTGGTTTCAAACTGGAATGGCATGGTGAGCAAAAAAATGATGGATTTAGGCCCAGATCTCTGTACTGGGGTGAATGTATGACATTGTTCTGCATTCTGTCCATCAACTGTTGTTTTTGCATTCGTCCCCATCACTGGCAGGTCGTGCCAAAGTCTTCTTGTCTTGGTTTTGCTCAAACTTCCCTGCACGTCCTGCGAGCTGGAAACAGACTCGCCAACCTCCTGGCAATAGAGGTGGTGTTTAAAAATAACCCCTCTCTGTTGATAGTACATTTTTATAATTCTTTTTGTAGAGGTTTAGACATCGAACACATTGCTGCTTTAGAACGCTTCATGGCACACCATGGAGAGAAGAGAGACTCTTACTATCAAATTATAATTTTGGGTGATTTTAATTGTACACTTATGTCATTTAGACGGCACCCCTGCGAAAGGGTCTTTGAGCGCAACCTATATGGCTTCCCACTATGAGCACACTGATCATGGTTGCCGCCCGGAGGAGCTCTTGGTGGACAACAACTTGTACTGTTTAGAACAGACAGTGGTGGGTGATTCTGTTTATTCTTTCTCTGGTAGGGGACACTCATCTATCATTTTTTATTATGATATCTGCTCCTTTGCTCCCCACTGTTAATGCAGTACAAATTTCCTGGAATAACTTTAGCGAGCATAACTCCATCACGCCAGACCTGGCCTGGAATGTAGACACAAATAGGCAGGTGGGCAAGTCCGTCTCGAATACTTGCATTAGCACAAGGGACCAAGCCCGCAGGCTGAAATGGAATATGGTGATACCTGAGGCCTTTTTAGAGAATTTATTTCTTGTAAGAGCTGGTGACTTTGCTCTAAGTCTGGATAGTAGGACACAGGATACTCAAGTTTTAGTTGCTTTTAATAAAATAACTAATCAGATTGTCGTAAATGTGACTGCCTGAGGAAAGACCAAATTGAGTATCGGGGAAGGGTGGTTTGATGGGAATTGTTCAAAATCACACAAGATCGTAATTGCAAAACTTAAGCAGCATCCCTGGGATGAGGGTAAGATATGGTCTTGTGGGCAAGCATATAGAATGGCGATCCAGCAGATGAAAACAGCACATTAGAGAACAGAACTGGGAGAGTTTGTGCCAGGCTAGTGTGAGGGCCGACAGTTCTAAGTTTTGGAAGATAGTAAATAGCCCTTTTTTCACTGGCTCTGCAAACTCTAGTTTGGATTGCACCATCTCCCCAGAGAGATGGGTTCAACATTATGAAGGGACCTATGGTCAGAAGGACCTGGAGGTATTTAACATCCCTTTGGAACCTGGAATTGAAAGCTCACCTTTAACTTTTAAAGTTGATGAAGTGCATAAAGCCATTTTAGACACAGCAGGGGGAAAGCGCCGGGTCCAGACGGTGTCCCCCCATATCTCTATAAAACCGACCCCCTGACTTGGGCCAAGATCTTGACACGTATCTTTCATGCAGCCTTTAAGTGTGGTTTTCCAGCATCTTGGTCCAAAGCTATTATCCTACCAATTTTTTAAAAAAGGGCGAGGGAAGATCCAGCATGTTATCGCCCCATCTTGCTCCTCGACTCTGCTGCTAAAATCATAGGGAAAGTAGTTTGAGAGATTAACCTGTTGGCTGGACAATTTTAATGTCATTTCGGAGCTTCAATATGGTATTAGGGAGGGCAGAGAGACAGTGGACTAATCTCTCAACTTACAACTGATAGTGGAAAAATACACTATAGCCAAGAGGGGTTACCTACCTATGGCCTTTATGGATCTAACCTCGGCATTCGATCGTACCAACATATCAAAGCTCTGGCCAATTTTCCTGGAGTTGGGTATGTACACAGAATTAGTGGCTTTTCTTCATATGTCCCATCTCATTCTCACCGCATCGGCCAGGTATGATGCATATGGTAGCCTGTCCTCCTCTTGGGGGGATCAAGAGAGGAGTATGGCAGGGGTGCATTCTGGCTCCTTGCTGTTTACCCTTTGCATCAACAAATTAGGGGATGCTTTGACAGCTGCCTCTATAGACATACCTAGGGCAGACATGAAAAGAATACTCGCATTACTTTATGCTGACAATGCGGTGCTGTTTGCACGTACTGCAGTGGGCTTACAGAACCTTTTATATGCTTTTATTGATTTTATGGACTCACTAGACCTTTCCCACTAATTTCATCAAATCTCATACAATGACTATCGGGAATCGCAAAGCCGCTGGGTGTAGTTGTTTTGTAAGGGGGCGGAGCTTACCAAGGTGTCAACCTTCCCCTATCTGGGAGTACTGTTCGATAACAGAGGTTCCTGGGTTGCTCAAAGAACTCTTAAAAAGATTACCTTGGCGAGGGTGGTTGGTGCCACTATGGATTTTGCCAAAAGACTAGGGGCTAAACCTGTTCCCGCACTTTTAAAGGTTTTTAAAGAAAAATGCATACCCATGGCAAGCTATGGTTGCGACGTGGGGGTACAAAGACAGTAGTGAACTAGAGGCCGTAGAGAATACATTTCTCTGTAAACTTCTTGCTGTTCTGAGAAGTACCCCAACATTCACTAATCAAGAGGAGTTAAGAGAGGCTATATATCCGACCACATCACTGTGGTGCCTATAATACGCTAGCTGAGAATCTGGTCATGTTCTGCTTCTACTCTGAACCAACACATACTTAACGAATGTAGTGCTCTTGAAGGCGCCCTGCGCATTCCGGGGCTAGGATATGTCTAGGAGCAGCTGATGAGGCTAGGTTGCTCGGTTTAGTTTGCCAATCCAAAATCCTTGCGCCCAAGTGAAGTGCAGATTATCAGAGATATGTTTGTGGCGAGGAGGCGTGGGGAAAGGGAAGATAGGGAACTTAAGAAACCCACAGTGCGTCAACACGCTCTGCTGACTACGAGCTTGAGGGGGGAATCCTACTTGTCATATGTCAATAATGCTCACCACCGTATTATATGGACCAGATTCTGATTTAACTCCATACACTGGTTCCTAACTGTCCCGTTGGGATTCTCAAAGACAGGAGTCCTGAAACCTTGCCATTGCGATGATTTTTCAGAACAGGACATTTTGCATTTTACATTTTTCTGTGAATTTTATTCAGTTTTGAGGCATAAATATATCATTCCGCTGGTAAGACATAATCAATTTGTATAAGTAAAGCCTGCACTGCTGTTTTTACAAACTTTACTCTCCCCTACGATTCGTTTTGGGGTCGCAAGTTCCTTTTCAGGTGCCCTGAGATTGAGGAAAAAACTATTTAAGGACTAGAGGGACCCCCTATCAATCTCATTACTCAGGGCAACTTTGCATTTAGTTAGAAGTGGAATCTTTACTGTATCAGTTAGAGTCTGTTGAACTGGTCTAAGATAATGCACTACGGCACTTGCACTTTTCAGTGTACACTTTGTTACGTTTTACTTTGTGCTTGGTAATAAGCCTTTTTTTATATTCACATCTATCTTTGGTGATGAAATTGTGTTTTTAGCCTGCATTTATGTGAAATGTATGTTTCTTTTTAATGTGCTTTTATGGTCTACATTTGACCGAATGAAGATTCATCGAAAGAATGAATGTTATTATGAACCAATGAATGTCACATTTATTGAACACACAACTACCTACGAGAGTGGTGTCCTGGCTCTTGAAATGCATGGTTATGCTGATTCTTTTGCCCAACACAAGAGTTTTACTAGCACTATAATGTATACTACCCTTGTATATTGCTTTCTTGACATACTGCGTAATATTCCCTTTAAAGCTGTTTAAATAAAAGGGTCACTTTCCCTTCATACAATGAGTGGAATTATATAGTTCTTTATATCAAACTAAATTGCCCCGGGGCTTCCATCTTTTTGAGTTTAGTTCTACTGCTAAGCTCTGTGTTTGGCAGACATTAAGACTGAATCACAGCAGAGAGCACCAAAGCCATTTTCCCAAAACAAGAAAATATATTTAAAATGGGAAAGAAGGGATGAATACTTTGATTTTGTGGTTCCAACATAGGCATCAAGAGTGAGTCGAAGTGGTTCTGAGAAGTCTCTAACCTTCCTCATCACCTCAGCTCATCATTTATATACAGATCCATTTGGTTACATCCAGTTTAGCTCCTCAGTGCAAGAAACCGTCATGTTTATCAGAAATGGGTGATGAGAGGAGATGCTCCTTGCTCGGTGTCCTTTTAGGTCTCAGCGTGTCATAGTCCATGGCTAGGGCTCAAAGAGGGCACTTGAGTTTGGCATTTTTGCACTGTGAAGTCAAGTGAAGCGCTTCCGTGAAGTTTCCTTTTGATTGTTAGCAATGCCATTTGGCAATCATGAGGTGAAAGAATGACTTCTTCTTCCCTGATGTCTACTGGAAAATACCTGCTTGATGCTGTGCTGCTGGAAACCATGCAGATAAAAACAAAACTTCCTGCTCTTCCTGTCTATTGATGGACTCTCACCCGATCTACTTTTTCCACCTTCAAGGTGGTGTGACTACACAGCAATAAACTACACCTCCCAAGACACATTGCACTCAGAAGTATTATTTCCAGTGCCAGGCTGAAGCAACACCTAGTCCCAGCCACGACTGGATTATGGAACTTCTACCTCCAACCTGAAGGCACCATCATGTGGCGGATAAAAGGTGTATGCTAGTAGACGCAGTGTTTAAAGTCAATTCTCATAGATGTCATTTGGATTTCAGTTTTAGTGAATTGATCACCAGTGCTCATTCCCTAGAGTTTGTTGATTCTTTTACTCCTTTGCTTGAGGCACTGGTGTGCCTGTTTCCTGAACAGGCCAGTTTTAGGGCAGACCGTGAAACTGCATGAAGGCAGTTCTTGTGCACTTGAAAATTCAAAGGATGTCCTTGTTTTGGTTTTGTGCAGCTTAAATTTTAGAAGCTGTATCCCTGTTCCTGAATTTTCGCATTACTGATGATGCTACTGGTATTTGTACGGTAATCTAGTTATCTGTTTCCTAAAACTGTCTATTGTATTGCCAAGGCTTTCACTCAGCAATCACCGCTTGTTACCTGTGCCATAATTCATAAGTATCCTCTTAGCCCACACATTTAAAGTTGCTTACTATGTTAAGTAATTAGCCTCCCCCAGTGCCTTTGTCGCTGTTTGTCTCCCAACATAGATTTGTGGCCTAGTGCCTTTTAGTTCTTCACATGATTTACCTTTAGTATTGATTTCTGTGCCTAGTTTTCTGCTTTCTTCCTTGTTAAGTTTCTTCCATGTCAATTTTGTGGTGCTATCTTTTCTGTGTGTAAAACTCTCGTTTAGCTCTTGGACCCGTCTGTAACTGATCAGGACCTGGGCCTTTCCTTCTGCCAGCAGCAGTACGAGTCCTAAATCTGCATTTTAATTTACTTATGTCATACGTTTGTTTACATGATAGACAACGATTTTAGCTTTATGTACTCAGTCAGTCAGTCAATAAAACTTTATTCGGTTTTTTACAACCATAAAAGTATACACTAGCAGCATAACATTCCATAAAATAAGCAAGTCAGAATCATACAATATACAATACATTTCTGTAACCTATAATTCACAACCATAAAAATACAAGATAAAAATCATTTTAAAATTAATAAAATCAACTATTCCATTATTGAGGCACACAGACCTTCTAGTATGTCTCACACAATGCTTCTATCCATTAATAACCCATTCTCCCTGTAGCTTAAAGGATCTAAATTTCACCAGTGCTCTTCACATTTAAGAAACTCTTTCACTTTGATTATATATTTCCCAATAGCACAGGCTATATCTAGGTTCTTCATTTCCACTAAAAGGTTTACAGCTTGCAACCTATTTTTAATTTCATATTTTTTAAAAATCGGGCCTAAAATCTCTCTTCGTATATCTAAAATCTTAAAACAGTCTAATAATATATGTAAAATATCGCAGGTAGTACCTAAAGTGCAGGTGCATTTTCCATTGCTATTTATCATTAAGATTTTTACCCCATTGTTCGCATAACAGGGATTTAGCCCAATTCTCAATCTTAACACTTCGCGCCTTAACAGGCAGCTAGGTAACCTGTCAATATAGGGGTAATGTAAATCATTTTCCCACGCTGAGGCCATAAAAGCAACTCATGGACCTCAATTCACCAAAATGCCTGGGGTAGCGGAAGTGACTTCACATGCCCCTTGACTGACACACACACACACACACACGCACACACACACACACGCGCGCGCACACACACACACACACACACACACACACACACACACACACACACACACACACACACACACACACACACACACACACACACACACACACACACACACACACACACACACACACACACACACACACACACCCCTCCCCCCCAAAATAGATGTTCAAGTCCCCACAGAGATAGTGGGTGAAGATCATTGTGTTTAAGTCTCCATAGAAATAGTGTGTACATGCAAAGCTTAAATCCCATTATAAACAGTGTGAAGCTAATGATGTTCAAGTCCACACAGAGGTTGTGTGTAATTATAGGAATGCTCAAGTCCTCACAGAGATGGTATGTTATTATAGCTATGTTTAAGTCCCCACAAAGATAGTGTGTTATCATAGAGATGTTCAAGTCCCCACAGAGATGGTGTGTTATTATAGTGATGTTCAAGTCCCCACAAAGATAGTGTGTTATTACAGTGTTGTTCAAGTCCCCAAAAAGATAGTGTGTTATTATAGCAATGTTTAAGTCCCCACAGAGATAGTGCATGAAGGTGATTGTGTTTAAGTCCTCATTAAAATAGGGCCTAATTCACAAAGGTAAACTTAGACAAAAAGTCTAACTTCACTACTTTTCAGTATTCACAAAGGTAAATTTAGACAAAAAGTCTAACTTTACTACTTTTCAATATTCACAAAGCCCCATACAGAGAATGTGAAGCTGATGATATTCAAGTCAAAGCAAACACAAGGAGATGATGGACGGAGTGCTGAAACTTTTCAGTCACTCACCCCCAGTCACAGATCTGGGTTGAATCCATCATCGTTCTTTAGCTCACTTCGCCACCCCAGTTCAGACCCAGCTATATGCAAATCAGTCTTGACCCTGAGCCTCATGGCACCCCTTGGTGCTTCAAGTCGAAACAGAGCTTGCGTTTAGTTACAGGAATGCTCACGTCCCCACAGAGATGGTATGTTTTTATAGTGATGTTCAAGTCCCCACAAAGATAGTGTTTTATTATAGTTTTTTCCAAGCCCCACAAAGATATTGTGTTATTATAGCGATGTTTAAGTCCCCACAGAGATAGTGCATGAAGATGATTCTGTTTAAGTCCTCATTAAAATAGGGCCCGATTCACAAAGGTAAACTTAGACAAAAAATCTAACTTTTCTACTTTTCAGTTTTACAAATGTAAACTTAGACCAAAAG
This sequence comes from Calotriton arnoldi, assembly GCA_963921515.1. NCBI lineage: Eukaryota > Metazoa > Chordata > Amphibia > Caudata > Salamandridae > Calotriton > Calotriton arnoldi. The sequence goes on from CAWUFW010000063.1 coordinate 5,163,289, forward strand.
TCTAACTTTACTACTTTTCTGTATTCACATAGCCCCATTCAGAGAATGCAGAGCTGATGATGCTCAAGCCAAAACAGAGCTTGCGTGTAATTACAGGAATGCTCAAGGCCCCACAGAGATGGTGTGTGATTATAGTATTACCACGGTCGCCAAGGAGAATGTGTGTGAATATAGACATGCCCAGGTCCCCACAGAGATAGTGTGTGATTATAGACATGCCCAGGTCCCCACAGAGATAGTGTGTGATTATAGACATGCCCAGGTCCCCACAGAGATAGTGTGTGATTATAGAGATGTTGAGGTCCCCATAGAGATGGTGTGTGACTATAGTATTACCACGGTTGCCAAAGAGAATGTGTGTGATTATAGACATGCCCGGGTCCCCACAGAGATAGTGTGTGATTAATGAGATGCACTGGGATAGCACACAGTGATAGTGCATGATTAAAGTCATGTACAAGTCCTTACAGAGATATTGTGCGATTACAGTGATGTTTAAGTCCTCACAGTGATAATGTGTGATTACACTTATATTCAAGTCTCCACAGTGATGTGTGTAATGATAGGTATGTTGAAGAACCCATACAGATCGTATTAGTCTGGCAGCTTATTAAATAAATGAATCCACTTGAGGGATATGTGTTTGACCACTCTCTCACATGTTTGAATCTTGGTGCTACCACTCAGCCTTTATTCCTTCCAAACAAGGTGAAACATGGGAAACTTTCACAAAGTTGAAACATCTATTTGTTCAGCCTTTTATATTTGGAGTGTAAAATAGAAATCCTTAAACAAGGCTTAAACATTCTCAAAAGTGCCCATGTCAGCTACAAGAGACTTTCTCAGTGTTGATGGTCTTGTTATTTGAAGGGCAAATCATATACAAGAGTCTTACAAATTGTATTACTGAACTGAGCTGGAAAGTCACTTTGGAAGACATACAGCTGTCTTTTTCATGGGAATTAAAACCTCAGAATGTGCCTACTTTAATTATAGGAATCTTTCACAATGTTAACAAATAAAATGTTGAGGAGTAAGCCCAAATGTTGTACTTCGGTGTGTGTGGGGTATAAAACTAGGCTTCCTAAAAGGAGCCGGTGAATCCTTTGTTCAGGAATAGAGAACGACAATTTGATAGTCATGCACTAGCTGTTTTTGTGAGAAAAGAAACCTTTAAATGTGCCCATGTTAAAGATAGGAGTCCATCACAAAGTTAAAAAAACGTGTTTTTGGCAGTAGGCATTTTGTACATACAGTCTTAAACACTAAGGGCCTCATTTATGAAAAGTGTTGCATCGCTGCGTGAAAGCAGCGATGCAACACATTTCAGTGCGCCCTCCTTGCGACATGCTGGATGTGTCGCATTTATTGTATGGCGCACCATGTCGCAAGGAATGGCAGATACGTCAGGAATCCTGACGTATCAAAATGGGTACATGTTAAATATGGTGAATGAAACAAATATTGATTCCAAAATATCATGTGACATAAATATGTTGTCAAAAATATCACCACTGCAAAAATATAGTGGAACAGAATATCAAAATTAAGAATGCAGGTTTTATTGTATACAATATGGTAATGAAGACAATTGTTGTAATTAATATTGTGTACTTTAGTACACTTGTAATAAACATTGTTTTCAATTAAATATATATATACTTATAATATTTGTAAAATTGTCTTTTTTTAAATATAGTTTGCAATTTTAAATGTGTAATTGAATTTTCAAAAGGTAATTACATGGGTCTGGTGGCTCAGTACTGTTGGGTAACTATAAACATCTGTTAGCGCCAAGATGCCTAAGAGTTAATGTGCGTTCTACAAATACCTATGTTAAGTAGTTTATAATTTAGTAGGGGGATATTGGGTTTTTAGGGGAATATGGTGGGAGGTTAATTACATTTTAACTAATTGTTTTTTAATGTTAAGTAATGTAAGGTAAAATCAATATATAAATGGTTAGTATGTAATGTTTTAATTGTTTAATTGTTCTTTCATTTATTTGGGTTTCATTTCAGATTTTTAATTTATATTTTGTATAGTATAATTAGTTATAACTAATTTAGCAGCATGTTCAGTTTGTAGGGGAATAGGGTGAGAAATTATTTAAATGAAAATAGTTGTCTTTATTAATTTTTTGTTATTTAAATATTTAATGTATAAATCATTATATAATTTTTTCATTGAACATTTAAAATGAAAGAATAGTTTTATTTAGACTATGCAAGAAATAATTAGTAATATATATCAGCAAGTGTATATTATATTTATTCTTTTTATATGTTTCATTTATTTTAATTTTATTATTGTTTTATTTATATTTTAATTTATCTTCTTGGTGTTTGTGGGTTTTTTCTGTATTAGCGAGAGAAGTGAATTCTATGTATGTTTACTTAAATATTTCATTTAATTATACATTTATTTTGCATATTTATAATAAATTGTGCATTTTATTTAAATTTATACAATATATATTTTCTAGTTTAACTATGGTTAATCATTTTATGTTTTTAGGTATTTAATTTTTTTTTTTAAATGACTGTATTGCAATGGTATATGTACCCTTTCTGAAGTCCAACACTTTCCCTACTGTTGCTTAAATTGGAGTGGGAACAGTAAATATAGTCCATCCAATTCCTATGCTTTCCTTATTATTTCTTAATTGGGGTGGGGGTAGTTAATATAACCCTTACAAAGTCCAACACTTTCCCTACCGTTGCTTTGGATGGAATGAGAATAGTAAATATAACCCCTTTGAAATCCAATACTTTTCCTTCTGTTTTATATATATTGGGGTGGGAATAGTAAATCCAATCCCTCTGAAGTCCAACACTTTCCCAGCTGTTGCTTACATTGCAGTGGGAATAGTAAATCTAACCTCTCTGAAATTCAGCACTTTCCCTGCTTTTGCTTAGGGTGGAATGGGAATAGTAAATTTGACACCCTCAGAGGTTCAACACCTTCACTACTGTTGTCTGGAGTGGAAATGGCCATTTGAACCCCTCTGAAGTCCAACACGTTCCCTGCTGTTACTTAAATTGTAGTGGAAGTAGCAAACACTGACCTTCTAGTGGACTTGCTCCTTTCATAGCGAAGCTCCGCCTTGTAGCTGCTGCTGCCCCTGTTGCTGCTGCTGATCCTTGATCATGTTTGAGGCCCACCTCCACCCGCAGGCCCCTGCCTGCGCCTCATATCTGGTGGTTTAGTGGTAGAGCGTCACTGCTCTGCTGCTGGGCTATTCCTCTGCCTCTCTTTTCTGATTTCTGCCTTTATTCAGCTTTTTACTTTTTTACCTTTTTCTTTCCTTTGTTTGCCACCCTCATCCCTGTTGCTGTGATCCCCATGGCCTGCCCCCTCCAGTAAACCTTCCCGCTCCTGCATTTCCAGCATCTCAGCTGTCTAGCCCCCCAGCACAACTTAATGGCCGCCGCTGCGCGGCTGCACCGCTGGGGTGCCAAAGGCAGGCCTGTCTGCACCCGTCCGTGCCTGGATCATGCCCAGCGCCAGGGACCCTGGTTCTCAGACCTTCCACCGCTATGACGCCAGCACCCTCCTCACCCACAACTCAGGACGACATACCGCCTGCCACCTCGTGTCAACGAAGAAGACCCAAGGACCCTTCTCCTGCCAGAACTGCAGCCACATCCTCACCCACGCCAGCATGCCAGATCCTCTCGCCGCCCAACCAACAGCACACTCGACCGACTCAATTGCATACTCCTCAACATGCGATCCCTCCACAAACACGCCACAGAAATCTGGGACCTCCTCGACGTGGCCTCTCCCGACATCACCTTCTTCATGGAAACCTTGATCAACCCCTGATCCGGACCAGTCATCGCCATCACCATCCCTGACTGCTACAAAATCACCAGCAAGGACTGCACCGACCAACCAGGAGGAGGCATCGCCATCATCCACAAGAACACCCTCCGACTGACCACGCACTCAAACGACCCAATGACAACCATGGAACACCTCCCCTTCCAGATCCAGACCAACAACACCCTTTGCAGCACCCTCATCTACAGGACCCACCGCCCCCGCCGGCTCTTCACCGACACCATCATAGACCTAATCGCACCCCAGGCTCTAGCATCCACCGATTATATCCTACTCAGAAACTTTAACTTCCACCTGGACAACCCCAGTGACCAGAACACCGCCTCCCTACTGGTGACCCTTGCCAAAATCAGACTCAAGCAGCTAGTCACCACACCGACTCACTCAGCTGTACACATGCTCGACCCCATTTTCTCTGCCAGCAGAAACCTCACCTACAGCCACACCACCGAATTTAGCTTGACTGACCACCACTGCGTGCATCTCGACTTTGCCAGGCCCACCGTACACTACCACCCTCATCATCCCCCGTCGTAGCTGGAACAAGGACACAGAAGAACTTCTCGTCAACTTCCTCAGCACAACCACTCCACCAACACCAACAGACGCCAACACTGCAGCGCAAAACCTTCACCAATGGATCTCCAACTGCGCCGACACTCTGGCCCCTCCAGAAGACACCAGACAAGCAACACTCGAAGAAAGCCAGTTGGTTCACTCCCGCCCTCCATGAGTCCGGACGACTTGAGAAGAGATGGAGGAACAACAAAACCCAGAAACCCATGCAACCTTCAAATCCACTGTCAACGCACACCACCTTCTCCTCAAAACCACAAAGAAAACGGCATTACAGTACAAAATCAATGCCAACGCACACGACAGCAAAGAACTCTTCCCCATCATCGAGGAGTTTGCCAGGCCCAATAGCAAGACCACACACATTCCACCCTCCCAAGACCTCTGCAACAAACTTGGCACCTTCTTCCACCACAAGATCAGGCAGATCTACAACAGCTTCGCCACCCAAGACCCTGCTACTATGCCAGCCACCACCGCACGCAACCACACCACACCACACCCCACCCCAACAGATTGTGCTCAACTGGACTCCGCTAACCACAGATGACACATTCAAGACCATGAAGAGCATCCACTCAGGAGCCCCATCGGATCCTTGCTCGTACCACATCTTCCATAGAGCAGCCGCCTCCATCGTCCCAAGCTTCGCCACACCATCAACTGCTCCATCGAAAGTGCCACCTTCCCTGACAACTGGAAACGCGCTGAGATCAATGCCCTGCTGAAGAAGCCATCTGTTGACCTGACAGACCTCAAGAACTTCAGACCAATCTCCCTCCTCCTCTTCCCAACCAAGGTCATCGAGAAGGCCATCAACACCCAAGTCTCCGAGTTCATCTAGGAGAACCACATCCTGGACACCTCCCAATCCGGCTTCCGAAGCAACCACAGCACCGAGAACGCACTCCTCGCCGCCACCGATGACATCCGCTCCCTCCTTGACCTGGGCGAAACTGCAGCCCTCATCCTACTGGATCTCTCAGCCGCTTTCGACACCATCTCCCACGCACCCTAATCACAAGACTCCACAACTCCGGCATCTGCGACAAGGCACTGGACTGGATCCACTCCTTCCTTACGGGCCAAACACAGCATGTCAGACTACCCCTGTTCCTCTCAGAACCTACAGAGATCAGCTGCAGAGTGCCCCAGGGCTCCTCCCTGAGTCCCACCCTCTTCAACGTCTACATGGCCCCCTTCTCAGCCATCGTCAGAAGCCACGGACTCAACATCGTCTCCAACGCCGATAACACCAAGCTGCTCCCCTTCCTCACCAACGAACCCACAGCCACCAGAACCAACTTTCACAGCGGAATGGAGGCTGTTGCTACCTGGATGAAAGAAAGCTGCCTCAAGCTCAACTCGGACAAGACCGAAGTACTCATCCTGGGACCCACCTCCTCAGCCTGTGATGACTCCTGGTGGCCAGCCGCACTAGGAACCCCTGCCACCCCCACGGACCACGCACGCAACCTCAGCATCATACTGGACTCCTTGCTCACAATGAACTGCCAAATCAGTGCAGTATCCTCATCCTGTTTCCACATGCTCCGGTGCTTCGAAGGACAGTCAGAAGGATCCCCACAGAATCCAGAAAGATGGTCACCCACACACTCATAACCAGCAGACTTGACTACGGCAATGCACTCTACGGTGGCATCGCCCAGAAATAGCTCAGGAAACTACAGAATGTCCAAAACGCTGCAGCCAGACTGGTCCTCAACATCCCCCGCTGCAGCCCCATAACACAACACCTCTGACAACTCCACTTGTTCCCAATCAACAAGCGAATCACCTTCAAACTCCTCATACATGCCTACAAAGCTCTCCACGACGCAAGACCAGAATATCTGACCAACCGCCTTGCATTCCACACACCAGACAAACAACTCCGCTCCGCCCAACTCACCCTGGCCTCCATCCCATGGATCCAAAAGACCAGAACCAGAGGAAGATCCTTCTCCTACCTCACCTCCAAGATCTGCCCTTCCACCTCAGGCAATTTGCGTTGTTGACCCAATTCAGGAAGAACCTCAAGACCTGGCTCTTCGACTGAACCTCCACATCCAGACGGATCAGCAGCACCCCCAAACCCCCTCAGCGCCTTTAGACCCTCAGGGGTGAGTAGCTGCGCTATATAAACTCCTGATTGATTGATTAAAATCTAAACTTTCCCTACTGTTGCTTGGACTGGAGTGGGAATAGTAACTCCAATCCCTCCTAAATCTAACACCTCCCCTACTGTTGCCTAGATCAGAGTGGGAAAAGTAATTCCAACCCTTCTGAAGTCCAATACTTCCCGTACTGTTGCTTAAATTGGAGTGGAATAGCAAATGCAGCCTCTCTGAAGTCAACATTTTTCCTTGGGTTGCTTAAATAAGAGTGGGAATAGTAAATCTAATCCCTCCGAAATCCAAACCTTTCTTTACTGTTTCTTATATTGGAGTTGGAATAGTTAATCTAACTTGCTTGAAGTCCAATATTTTCCCCTATTTTGTTTACGTTGATGAGGGAATAGTAAATGTAACCCCTTTCAAGTGTAAAACTTCTCCTACTTTTATTTTAATTGGAGGAAAATACTATATTTTTGCTGTTTCTTTTAATTGCTTATATATTTTTAAATTATATATCTTTTTATGTTTATTATTATTTTTTAAATCTATTTTTATTTGAAATTATGTTTATATTATTTTAATTTATTTACCTAATTGTGTTGTTTTTAATATGTTTTTTCCAATTATTTTTATTAATGTTAATATTGTTCATGTACCTACAAAGTATCACAATACTTAAAAAAATGTTCAGTTCACCCTAAACAGCTATAAAAATATATAGAAATTTATAAATAAAAATCTCCACCTACTACCCCTAAATAAAGTGGTAATAGATAGCTTTTTTTTGTTTTTTAAGAGTTTTATATAGCACGAACTAGACCCAAGAAATAGGGTATCAGAGCGCTTTACATGAGCACCAGTTTCGTTACAGATGGACACATTCATTTTTGTTAGGCACGGGGAGATTAAGTGATTTGCCCAGAATCACAGGATGTTGAGCGTCGTTGCCAGGACTCGAACCCGGTTCCCCAGCTTCGAGGTCAACCGCTCTAGCTGTAAGGCTACATCCTTTCCCCATAGTGAACAATAAAACCGAATACTTAGCTATAAGTAAGACCGTAACCCAGAACGCAGCAAAACTGTGATAAATACTACATGGCTGCCTTTTACCTTTGGTAAACGCAGAAACAAGGATATGATAGGAACTTGAAGAATATAAAGACAGACAAGAATGGAGATTAAGCGACTTCCTCAGACTTGCTAAATGTTTTTGTTTAGTGCAGAAGACACTGTTAAAACCACTGTTAAAACTGGTGTTGAGGTGCAAAACTCAATCTACTCCACTCTGTCACTCCACTCTATGCCACCTCACTGTACACTATTCCACTCTACGCCACTCCACTCTAGTCCACTCTACCACACTGTACAACACTTCATTCTACAGCACTCTACAACAGTCCACTGTATGACACTCTCCTCCAGTCTACTCTACTACACTGTACGACATGCCACTCTATGGCGCAACACACCACTCTAATGTACGACATGCCACTCCACTCTTCTCTACGGCATGCCACTCTACGCCACTCTACTCTAAGCCTCTACGTTACATGCCACTCCACTGTTCACCACTCCACTGTATGCTATTCCACTCCACTCTACCCCATTCCACTGTATGCCATTCCACTCTATGCCACTCTACTGTATGCCACTCCACTGTATGCCACTCCACTGTATGCCACTCTACTCCACTGTATGCCACTCCGCTCTACAATGCCCCACTCTAGGACACTCCATTGTACGACGGTCCATTGTATAACACTCTCCTCCAATTTACTCTACGCCACAGTGGCACCAGAGATGAAGGAGGTGAAAATCTCCCTGCAGTCTAGTCCAAGTCCATGCATGGAGCATAATGAAGCAGCTATGATTAGTGCAGCAGGTACAGTGGCACTGGGCAGAGGCAGGGTGAAGAGCCAACAAAAGCCTGATCTTGACATTAATTAGGGCGCTGCTACTGTATTCTATTGTACAGTGATTCATCTGGGGTGCCGAAGCATGGGGACCCCATGAGGGAGTGTGGGGCTGGCAGAGGATGTATTTATTATCATTCTATGTGGGAATGTATTTATTATCATTCTATGTGGGAAGTGTTTTGATTTCATGGATGAGTGACCAGAGAGGTGCTCTTTTCTTGTCTTGGGGCACAGTGCGTATGAACAGAGCAGGTTCCGTGAGAGATCGGCACGCAAATTATAATATAGTTAGAACTAAAATACATAGGCAGCACTCGCCTAGTCAGATGAACAGCAGGGTGATGTGTGCAAATACTCTATAGGGATAACCAGAGAAGGCCTAGTAATCCTTTTGGCAACGTCTGCAAGGCAGAGATCCTGTCAAGTGTGTAAAATGATAGTGTGTACACAATTTGCTTAGTTTGTTTTTGTTTAATTATGCAAAAGTTCAGGAAAATTATGCGAAATCACATAAAATTACGCAAATACATTATTTAGTGCTATATTTGAGCACGAAATGAGTTTTGCAGTAAAAACATAGCACAAAAAAACATAAGTGGCATAAGGAAAAGGCTCTCATGTTCTGGACATTTGCATTAGTCCCATGCATTTGCGATAAACCTTTGCCACAAGTGCCACATAGTTATGTGAGGTGGCACTGGAATTTTTATAACAAGCATAGCATGAAATTCGAGAAATTACATGACTCAAGCAGCTTAATTTAAATTTCAACCGGGTCTCAATATTATGCCAAATGGTAATGATGGAAGTTGGTGCTATGAGAAGCAGCCATGCAGAGATACTGCCTACTAATGTACAATTATATGTCATTGACGATAGTGGAGAACACCATGAGATGTGAAAAAACAGTCCATTGAAAGACTTTTAACTAAAAGAAATGCTGCTGACGGGGGGATCTTATGTCGGGTATGTTAAGAAAAAGAAGACAATTAGGGGCAGATGTACAAGCCCCTTGCTCCGCCGGTGCATCACGTTGCGTGACGCACCGGTGGCGCAGCCTGCTAAGTGATATTTACAAGAACAGGTAAAGTCACCCTGCGTGACTTAACCTGTGCTTGTAAATATCGCCCCTGTTCATGCAACACTGGAAATGCGTCAGAATGCTACGCCACCCTAGGGGTGGCGTAGCGAGGTGCAACGTGGAGAAATGTTTTCATTTCTCCTCGTTTTTCCCTCTTTCAATGCGTGCTGCATTCTACAGCACACATTGGAAGAGGAAATTACCTCAATTGATTGTTTTTGTGCAGGAAGGTGCCCCTTCCTGCACAAAACCAATCTCCCCACGATGCAAGCATCCTTGCACCATGGTGCAAGGGTGCCTGCGCCGGCGCATGGCAGCAGTTTGTGCGCCAGCGCAGGGGAAGCACAGAGATGCGACATATTGTTGTAAATATGTTGCATCCCTGTGCTTCGAAACTAACGCAGCACGGCGCAGCAAAATGACTTGCGGCACCGCGCTGCGTTAGTTTCTTGTGGATCTGCCCCTTAGACTTTAAGGGGCAGATTTACAAGCCCCTTGCACCGCCGGTGCATCACGTTGCGTGACGCACCGGTGGCGCAGCCTGCGAAGTGATATTTACAAGAACAGGTAAAGTCACCCTGCGTGACTTAACCTGTGCCTGAAAATATGGCCCCTGTTCACGCAACACTTTGCGTGTTAGGGGCGTGACATGGGTGTTGCTGTGGGTGTTCCCACGCAAAACCCATGTCCACTGATGCATTTCCAGATTCACGAGAAATCGTAAATCTGGAAATGCGTCAGAATGCTACGCCACTCTAGGGGTGGCGTAGCGAGGGGCAACGAGGAGAAATGTTTTCATTTATCCTCGTTTTTTCCTCTTTCAATGCGTGCTGCATTCAAGCACGCCGTCTGCAGTGACAGCAGTTCGTGAGAGGAGCAACGCCCTTTGAATATCACTCGATTGTAGCGAGCGTCACCTTCAGCAAATCCTTACGAGTTGCTCTGGCAATATTACTCCATTTGGCCTGGAGTCTCAGCCATTATTCCGGTGTTAGATACCTGGAAGTTTTTAAATATTTGTGATTCGCCTGGTTCAACAAACGTATTGTTTGACCAGACATAAGGGTCAATCATAAACTCTTTACTCATCGTCCTGAAGATGGTCTAACGTACATTTATACTACCAAGACCGAAACGTCGACCAGCTCATCTATTTCCACAGTTATTTAATTTCTTTGGAATTGTTTTCTGTTGTCTCAGACTCATTTTCCGTCACGAAAATATTTTGGAATAGATGTTCACACAATTGACCCTGAGGTCTTAACTTTTGTACATCATTGATCCACCTCGGTCATTGTGTGTTGTTATATTGCTTTGTACCCTTCTTGTTTGTTCACATTAAATAGATTTATTTGTTGATAAATGCACACCTGTGTTTAAACTGTTTATTGTAGATTCATCACGATATGAATGAGCTAATTTGAGTATTGATTGTTCATTAGCCAGCCACCTTCAGGGGCCCGACAACAGATTTATCCAGTTAATTGGTGCTTATTTAGTTTCTTGAATTAAATCCCTTGTAGGCACTTTTACCTATCAATTGTTACATGTCCCAGGCCTCCAAGGGTATATTGGGTTTCCCACTCTCTTCTTATTGCATTCTACAGCACACATTGGAAGAGGAAATCGCCTCAATTGATTGTTTGTGTGCAGGAAGGTGCCCCTTCCTGCACAAAAACAATCTCCCCACGACGCAGGCATCCTTGCACCATGGTGCAAGGGTGCCTGCGTCGGCGCATGGCAGCAGTTTGTGCGCCAGCGCAGGGGGAAGCACAGAGATGTAACATATTGTTGTAAATATGTCGCATCCCTGTGCTTCGAAACTAACGCAGCGCGGTGCAGCAAAATGACTTGCGGCACCTCGCTGCGTTAGTTTCTTGTAGATCTGCCCCTTAGTATCTGCTGATAAAAAACACACAAACATTAGCAGGCAGTCGATATTTCAAGTCAAAGCTATAGGTTTTCCTTCTGCAAAAAAGTTATGACATCAAAGTGCAACATAAATGTGTTTTTTTTAGCCATTTGCCTATTCACATAAGTAATAGAATGCTAATAATCGACTAAAAACTTCAGGAGCCCACTTCCCCTCTATTAGTGGGGCTGCCACACTTGAGCAGCCGGATTGTAACTCCTAAAAATAATATTATAGCCATTGTATGCTGTCGTGCAGTATATGTAACAGTAATGTGGAACTATTTTTCAAAACCACTGCTGATTTTTATGTTTTTAATTGATAACTAAGGATAAAAAAATATTAAACGGTTGCAGCTTTGAAAATGTTTATTTTTCACTGCAAAATATGCAATGCTTTTAAGCTTGTGCACTGTGGGAATGTAAGAGTTTGATAAGTGAGTGCAGTTCATAGAAAGCTAGAGACAGGTGCCAGGGGGTCAAAGCAGCTCGGCTGGAGCTGGGAGTGTCAAAGTTAGGCCCTTTGTCATTCAGGGCAACCTGGGAGAGCGCTTATTCGCACCTCTTCCTCAGCCGCTGTAATGACAATGGAAGCCCTTACCTCACATATCAACAGGAGGGGGAAGGGACTGTCTCAGAGGATGGGAGTGGGAATAGCGCTTTCTTTTCTCTTTGGAAGTGTAATGTTCCTGGGTTTGGAGTAACAGGAAAGGGGGCTCCTATTCTTAAGCTAGGGCGAAGGTGCATTTCAGCACATTGAAAGATTTATGTGGAAATCGCTTTTAAAGATGTCTGTAAGCCATTTTTGAGGAGAATAATTAAGAGCGCATCTCTAGCAAAACAAAAGATGTCACTTTAAATCTGAAAATATTTTATACAATCTCTACTCTCATTACTTCGAGAGGGTATGTCTGAAAAACACACACGTTGAACAGTTTTGGATGTGCTTGCGCTTTTAATATTAGTGAGCCACATTACGTGTAATTGTTTGCCTATCATCCCATCATTTGGTGAAGTCGGTTTCTGTTTAGAAATATCGATTTACATGGGGTCTAACTCTTGGGCTATTAAGTCACATACAAATATGTGCAATATACTTAGCCCACGAACTAACACTGCACAATTTGTGCAATATATATAGCCCGTAAGCATATATGTACCTTTTTCTCAGTGTGAAATTCTGACAGCTATTGCCTCATTTTCAGGGCCTCCGTAGTTTTCATTCAGTCTCAAACAGGTGTTTGCGTTTGAATCAGCATTATAAATTGAATGTACAGTTCGCACTGACTATTGACTTTTCTCTGTACATATTTCCCTGTCTCAAACATGGTGAAAGTGTTGCAGCTCCGAATTTGAGAAAACGTGTTATTACCATGCTATTCTCTTTTCCAACCTGCGGATCCCGCAATAGGGAGGTAATACTACACTGTGAACCCAGTGTAGTTTTTATTTGCCCGGATATTATTCGCTACCAGATTTACTGCAGCCCTCAAAATGAGGGCCTAATGGACATAGTAAAAGAAGCATTGACAAAGCCAATATGATCAGAGTTACTTTTACAGAAATTATTGTGCTTAATTAGCAAGTTAAGTTTGTGCATGAGTGTGAAGCTACTACTAAGTACTGCGGGGGTGCATACTCTTGTTGCAGCTCTAACAGGGGGTGGATGATGCGGGTGCACAGACTCAAAAGAAAGAGATGCAGGCTTGGAGCAGAATTTCTAAGAATTGTTCATGACATTCTGTGTGTAGCCGGCTGACTGTTCTTTGTAAAGTGACAACGAAAGATACAAGTTAAGCACAGACAAAGCCGATAGTTTTGACTTTTCTAAAGGAACGTCTATTGAGTTGCTCATACTATGAGGCATGTAAGCGAGGAAAACAAAATGCATGCTGGGTCATTAATATATTGGCACAGTTACTTAGGCTTGTAACCAACAGTCTATAGAAATTCCTTATACATTCGGTAAGCGAAGGTTACCTAAAAATTTGCTTACAAGCTGTACAGAGAACCACAATGTGTGCAGTCCATCAGCACAGGCCACAGACCCCACGATGAGTACGGATCACTGAAAATGACAACTGTGAGACCCCTGATATGTACACCTCAACTGCAAAGTCGCGAAGAAAGAGAGGCACCCACCGCAATGTATAATGTGTAGTAGTGCTTCTTTACGCTCTGGTGGTATATAAAAAGGCAATATTACCTATAGAAGTGGCAGTATTATGGTTCCTATATTATGAGCTTATTTTACAGAGAAATATAAACATTCCTATTGTGTGTGTTTCTTTTAAAAGGGCTGTCAAACTGCCAACTGTTTTTACTGGTCATATATGACTTTCTCTAAAATATCAAAAGAGGTGGCAACATAATGGGAGTAAGAGAAGCAAGAGACACATGGTGTTATTGAGAGCTCAGTTTGTTGCCTGTCTTGTATTGGAGGGCACTATGCAGAGTTGAAAGGGTCTTATTTATAGTATGGCTGATATGACAGATGCAGCGCAGCAGATGGGTGTGAAGAGCCCAATCAACCTACTCCCAGGACTCAGAAGGCTAAGGATCAAAGTGCAAACTGGTTAGGACAGAGCACAGGGGCACATCTATTGTTACTGCAGCAGGCACAGTTGCACCAGGGCTGAAGGAGGTAAAGAGCCGAGTGAAGCCTGCTTGATGACCATGCACGGAGCATAAGCAGGGCCACTGGAATTATGTGGCAGGGTTGAGTGAATTATGTGGCAAGAAAAGACAACTTATGCAGCAATATGTGTCACATTTTGGGATAGTATTACTTCATTATTTTGTCATTCTTAAACTTGTTAAGACTGTCTGGGCATTAGTTGCAATCCACTGCCTGGCAACATGTGTCACTGCGTTTTTAGTAACTTTTGAACCGTTTGAGCCGGAAACAAATTTTTTTTGTTAAAATCTGCAGATTATGCAACAGATGATGGATTATGTGGCAAATGCAGCAAATTTATAATTGTACGAAAATCGCTGCAGCGGCACAATTGCATAATTCCAGTGGGCCTGAGCATATAGGTCTAGCTATCATTAGTGTAGCAGGTGCAGTGGAACTGGGAAAAGGTGGGGTGAAGAGCAAACAGCAGCCGGTTCCGGACATTAAGGATTGAGGTGCTGCTATTGTATTGCATTGTAGACTTCAATCTGCTGGACACTTGGGGATTGCCTCACCTGCCCCCTTTAGGAAAGAGTACACATTTGTATCCTGTGTCCATAGGATGAAGTTTAGCATTGGCTTAGCCCTGTTTTTAAATTCTATGCTACCAGTAGTATACTTAAGGAGGTATTTCAGATACTGCCTGAGTGTGCTAGGTTTACATCAAGCACATGTGGTTGTTTCAAAGTTCACGCATGGCCACCACATTTAGAACCAATGTATTTCCCATCTTGGAATGGTAAACCCGTGATATACGATATCCATAATGGTCTCCTTATGTAGAGGAAGCAGCCAAGTGAGATGCGGTGTACTGCAGATGAAATGAGCAGCAAGCAAGTGACCCTTTAGGATCGCCTGGAGAGCTGTAGAATCCTCTTGAGAAGCATTAGAATAAAAATAAGAAAAGCAAAGAAATAAAAGGGGAACAATACATTCCAATCTAAAGGACTGACTAACTAGGCCTGACACTAATGCACACTCATCTTCAGGTGGCTGTGCACACATGATCAGAAAATGCTGTCATTCACAAGAGAGCCAATGACTGATGGCGACTGAACCTTTACCCCATGCACTTCACTTTCATGAATGGAAGCAGAGTGTAAATGACACTCAGACAGACCAATGCATTGACAGAAGAGAGCTGACCCAAAGGCCCTCTATGTATTTATATGGATATAAATGTATGAATAGACTAGATCTATGGCATTGGACATAATATTTCCATATAGAACCCAGTCCTAAAGTTTTGAGCGTAAGCTTTTCCACAAGGCAACTATCGGAAACAGCCATAAAGTTAGGAAGGGGTCAAAATTACAGTTGGCCAATCAATATACCTACAGCCTAACAAGGATTCTGACAGAGCATACCTTCTATATCCATGGTTTGTCTCACTGGGTGGCCAACATCAAAAACAATTGCCCACTATGGTAATCTGTGAGATTCCATCTAACAAAATGCCTAGCTGAAGGTTTTAATATAGAGTAATCAAGATCCACACTTAAATGCCTATTGGCATTTCTCCGTGGTGCTCACACTTCGGTGGAGGAGAAACATTATACTCCCTCCATTTCCATATGCTTTTCACAATAAATATGTCAGGTCTAGTGGCTTTGTCATAACATTTAATAACAAATAGATCAGGCGCATAGCCATGATCATTATCACTGGCTTGGCACCATAACCAACTCAGTACTTCTGTAATGAGCATACATTTTGCCTCAAGCTAAAAAGTGCAATCCAAGCAGTGTTTGTAGCAGAACAACACAAATTCATCCCTGACAAGTACTGTATTAATGGAAAGCTACATGTGAGTGGATCCTAAATCTCTCACTCTCAGTAGGACTGTGAAAGCTCTATTTTGTTGATCACATCAGGTCAGGCAATGGGTGCACTGCCAAGCCAGTCCTAAAACTCGATGTAGGTTAGTGTAGCCTTTGCCTTAAAACACAGAACTGCACTCTGAAATTTAAAACATCTTCTTTTAGCATGAAATGGAACAGGGTGTCATTAGCATAAATTGGATGGCCAACCTGGTCTAAGTCTATAATGTTGGTAAAAAGTGCCATGCGGATAAAGAAAAGTGCTGAAGACAAAGTTAAGGCACGGGTTACTCTCCATGTGATGTTGGCAGTATCTGAGAGCAAAGGAGGGAGTTTAATTAAATGAGTGTCATTCGGAAGAACTGATGCAAAGCAGAACAGTACAGTTCAACAACACCAGCTCTTTCTGACACTGTTTTAAGAAGCACTTGATGGTCAACAGTAAAAAATGCAGCCAAGCGATCCATTTAGAAACTGAGCACAGGGATGCTTTGAACATGACTATTCTTCCCTCATGTTTATAAGAAGTGTCATATGCCCCTTCAACAGCCTCGATAATATTTAATTTACAGTTTCACAATTTCAGAATTTAAACATTTCCGATGTTAATTTAGTACAAATTATTGCTGGTACTCATTTATCTTAAAAAACTAACAACCATTGACAAAGCAAATAGTATTGGCAGGTTTTAGGTGTATGTCAGTTGTTGTGTTATATACAAGGATACAGTAACATCTCAGAAAGAAACCAAAATGCTGGTCGAGTGACACACTAAGGGAAACAGAAATTTATTTTACATTTCCCTTTTCAGCGAGCCCCCACTTTTTTCATCCCACTTTCAAACCTGTCTGCACATATTTCCATATGACTGATTGCAGCCAGCAGGTGTGGGTGCTTCCCGAAACCTGGTTAGAGCATTTTCTTCCAAGTCGATGCTGCATGTAGTGCAAGTCGCTTGGCCTGAAGTTGTAGCGCTGTACAATTTTCACATTACAGGCACTGTTGAGCATGTTAATGCAGTAAGATACGGGGAAATTTTCAATTTGTTTAATATTTTAAGACTATACGTTTCCACTGCTTTATAAACCTTGCTTTCTCACTAAATTGGTTTGCACCATTTGCCAACTGTTTTTTTTTAATTCTCGGGAGGAGGATCTCCCAAACTTCATGTTTGTCCATTAAGCTTGCTCACTTCGCTCCCTAAATAAAAATCATAACCAACGTTTACAAAATGCTACTTTTAAATGTCAACAACCGCCACTGGCCGAGTACACACAGCTCATACTCTGCCTCTCGGACAAGAGGCCCAACAGAAGAGTCAAGTTCATCTCCTGCATGACCAAAGTTGCTAAATGGATGAGAGTCAACTGTCTCAAGCTTAACACTGATAAGATAGAACTAGTGATTTTTGTCAAGAACACCTCGCCATAGGACTCCAACTGGTGACCAGCCAAGCTCGGACCCACACCACACCCAGCACCTATATCAGGAACCTCAAAATCATCATCAACAGTAAACTGGACATAAATGCACAAGTCAGCACCATCACCACACTCTGGAAATGCTGAGGAGGATCTTCAAAATGGCTCCTAAGCAACACTAGAAAAACGGTCACTAGCAAGTGAGACTACCGGGACAGCCTCTACTCTGAGATCCCAAGCAACCCACTTGAAGACTACAAACCATTCAGAACTCAGCAGTCTTACTCATCCACAACATCCCACAGAGTGCTCACATCACACCACACATCAGGGGGCTCCACTGACTCCTGATACACAAACGCACTCTTTCAAACACCTCACACACTCACTGAAGGCACTAGACAACGTAGACACCACGTATCTGAATAGTTGCATCTCCTTCCATCAAATAGACTAGACACCACTGTTCCACAGGACTCCAATCTGCATACATTCCACGCATACGCAGAACTAGGATGATGGGCGTTCTATTACATCACTCCTAAAGTGCGGAACGACCTCCCACTCCACATCGGACCCTCCTTCTTTCTTCTCTTCTTGAATTCTGCAAGAAGTTGAAGACCTGATTCTCCAATCAAATTAACTAGAGGTGGCTCAGGATACTGAAATTTTGAGTCAGGCTTGAGCCTGAATCCTGGCTCTGGCTCAGCTTGAGGTTCTGTTAGAACCTTGATCCAAAAACAAGTCGATCTTTCATGTGGCTTTTGCCTGCCTTCCTCCCTCTTCCCAGGATGTGGTGTTATGGCCAGAGCTGTAGACTGTGCAACTGGGTAACCAGATTTAAGCCTTGGCACCGGACCAATAGTAATCCATGCTAGCGATGCAGTCCCTGTTTACATTTCACATTTTTTTCATGCTGCATTCCCCAAGTGTAATTTAGTTTTGCCAGGTGTTATTTTTCTGTAGGTTTTTTCATGCAACATAGAATTCTTGTCTAGTGCATACTGTGAACTGAGTCGCCCATAGGTGTCTGGGTGAATTTGGGTTGGGGATGGCAATTCATAATGGGGCACAGTTGAGGGCTTCGTAGTTGAAGATGAAGGCAGTGAGAGTTTCTCACATTGCATGGCATTGGGTCATAAATGTGTGCATATTACATGCTGATCAAATGCTTGGCCTCTGTGCAGCACACAGAGCGATGGGAACAAGTGTTGCTTTGTTGGGTTGGCCTGCAGTTGCTGCTTCTGTCTGTGGGCAGTGGAAAGGATGGACTTTTGCCTTGCTGTGGTATCCTATTTAAGAAGATTCTCCAAGGGCTTGAAGTAGAGCTTGCCTCCTGTTCTGAAGTTTCAGGGACACAAAGACTTTACCTGCAACTTGCTAAACAGCACCTTGCTTCCTCTGCTGGACTCCTGGTTGCCAAAGGGTGACAATTCCAGTTCCTGGGTGAGTGATGCTGCCAGTGATGCCGCGACATACACCGAGGCCGTGGGCACCTGTTCGTGAAGTATACGACGCACTGCCCTGACTGCACCGCAGCTCCGACACCCGCCGACACCTGCAAGTTATCGTTCTTCCCGACGCCAGCGCTCGCACTGACGCCTGACGCCGCCAGCATCTCATCATCGCGGAGCCAATAACCGATGTGGGTGACTTCCCAAACTCATCGACACTGACTGCTGAACGGAATCGACGCCTCACCGTCGCCTCACCTCCCCTGCCAGCCCGAACTCGATGCTTCGTGGACTCAACGCCTCGCCTCCCCTGTGGCAGTAAGGAGCCGGCCCTCGCCTTGGCCCATCGACGCTTCACCTCTGTGATGCTGTGCACCGTCCATTGACTCTGATTTCCAAGGTACTGTTACTTAGGGATCAATGTGACTCTGTGGCCGGCCTGTACACCTTGCAGTCAGCGGCATACTTGGGATTTGTGCCTGTCACGATGTCGTAATATCCCCAGTTGGAGCTATATGTTGTTACAAGCATTATTTTTGCAATAATCATTCTAAAAGTGATATCTTGATGTATGTGTGCTGGATTCTTGTCATTGTTTGGTTTAGATAAATGTATTTTATTTTTCTAAATTGGTGTGGTGTCCATTTGTAGTGTTTTCACTGTGTTACTATGTGTTTTATGTACAAATGCTTTACAGATTGCCTCTGAGATAAGCCTGTCTGCTCATGCCAAGCTACCAAGGGGGTGAGCAGAGGTTATTTTAGAAGTGTAAGCCCCCTTACCCTGACTAGAAGGAAAGGTCCCTACTTGGATAGGGTACAAACCTGTCAACGTTATCCTTTGGTCGCCCCTCCCTCAAGTATGACATAAAATAGCATAATTTACTTTTTACATCTGCATATTTACATTATGGCGTCATATTTTATCATGTAATTGTAAATTGTATCTATATAATGCTTACTACCCTTGATGAGGCGTTGATGCATTTTGAGGCAAGTAGCACACTACCCAGGGGTCCATGTTTAGAGTTAAATAAATAGCAGATTATTAATTGCGAGGCAGTAAAACAGTTTTGTTCATGTCTCTTTTCCTATACTCAGTGTCACTGTAAATATGTGATTGTGCGGCCATTGCATAATTCGCACAATTATAGACTAGCTGTATTTTCCATATAATCCTTCATCTGCTGCATAACCTGTGGATTTCAACAAAAAAATATTCTACCTTAAATAGTTCAAAAGTTGCTAGAAATACAGCGACACGTGTTGCCTCGCAGTAAAAGGCCCTTTCCAAAGTCTGACTGATTATCTTTCTGTTGCTCATTGCTAAATATAGGTGTTAAACTGTTACTGATGAAGTGCAACCAATGCCCAGACCTATGTTAACAAGTGTAAAAATGAATAAATAATGAATACTATCACAAAATATCATTCATTAGCCACATAACTTGCCTTTTCTTGCCCCATAATTTACTCAACCCTGCTGCATAATTTGGCTCGGACTATGCTAATAAACTTAGATTTTACCTTTGCACTGTTCCATATGTACTTTTACTACCATAGCATGGCATTACACACAATATAACAGTGAATTGTGAGAATAAAAAAGTTAGCAAAATTAATTAAAAAAATAGCAGCAAACTACATTTGTTGAAATGCCTCAGTGTTCTTATGGAAATGAAAGCACAAATGTTAATGTCAGAGGCCACACCATGCCTTAATAATGAAAAATAAAAGGAAGCCCCACACCTCTACAGAGACAGTACGACAGATTTGCTATTCAATTTGACCAGAAGACTGTAGGCTCACACAGGGTATATCTCAAAAGAGCGCCTGTTCTGAATATATTGAGAGACTAAAATTTTGATGTTGCGAGACAAAAAAAATTACAGAATTGATTTATGCGTAATCTGCCCTTTATCACGATGCTGGTTGTTTTTTTTAAATTAAAAAATATTACATGAAAGAGAGAGAAGTGCCCACCAGGACCTAGAGCTGCTCTCACCTTCATCACCTCCCCCACCGAGCTGTTAATGTGTTCCATTCAGTGCTACAGCTTCGACTGCCAGGCCATGAACGCAGCCTCAGGGGGTGCTTTTTAGCCCCCAAGGCTCCCACACTGAGTGTATGGAAAGGGTCTGGGATGGGCGCAACTCAGAGCCATTAACTGTCTGTTCCTACACAGGGGCGATTACTCTTCCTCTCTATTCCTGTCCGCTTTCAAACAGGTGCACATTTTTTGTTAAATGGTGGGAGAATGTGCGTTTGTTCTTTACTGGGGTTAAACATATGAGAGCAGTAAATAAAATACCACTCTTTCATATTGGGGAAAAAGCGGCATTTGATTATAAAAGTGTTTTTGTACATAGTGCTTTTATTCAATCACTTTAAAACAGTATCAGTCGATGTTATAATTAAATCTAACATGCAATGTACAGATAAAGTTTGCTGTGCCTATAAAATCCTACGGCGCTTAAGGGTTGCAATTGTTTAACTGGTGGTATAGTGAGGCTGTGCAGAGATAGCCTGGGTTTGCACACCTCAGCCCTTTCATATTGCTTCTCTGTAGAAAGGTGCGTTGTTAGAAGCAGGACCCATCCCCCAGTCTGGGTTAAGAGCGGACGGGCCTTTTGCGATGCTAATTTCCCCTTTGTTGTGCGTAGAGGTGCATTTGCATCTCTGGTGGGGCATCCTGAAGTCCTGCCTCGAGTTTCCTCTCAAAGCAGGAAGGATTCACAGAAACAGCAGAACATTCGATACTTTTTTCAAAAGGCCTCTCAGAGTTTACAATGAAGCTAGCCACGCACATCTCTCTTTTAAGGTCTGATGAGTTTAAGCAGTTAATCTCCACATGCCTACAACTTGTTTACTGTAACTGGTGCTTATGTAAAGCGCACCAAAAACATTTTGGGCGGGTTCACCTATATAAACTGCAAAAAAAAAGCCATAATGCTGCCTAATCAGAAACATCAATAATAAATATTGCACTATATGGTTTGTCAGGCCTGTTTCCTAATGGAAAGAGCTACTCCAATATACACAATAATGTAGACACAATTGGGATGTGCAGAATAAACAGGCGTACGTTTTGTTAGTTCAAGTGTGGATATAATTTTTTTAATTTTCTGTTGAGTTTAACATAGCTTTTCTGGTGCACTGAGCCAAGCACCTGTTTCTTATGGGCCTGTACTGAGTAAAGAAAAATCCTTTACCTAGATTTCTCTCAGTTACTGCATTATTTTTAGATATTATAGCTCCCTAACAGTAGTCAAAGGTTGCCTATATCTGTTTCTGAGCTGTGCTGTCTGAAACTAAAGCACCTATCCAGAAAAATATAATTAAAAGGCTCAGCACCTAAGTCAGGGACATATTTATCATCATATCATGCAGCGCAGCAAGTGACTTTGCTGCGCTGTGTGATAGGTAAAGGGCAGGAATGCGCTGTATTTAACATTGTAAGGCACACTTCTGCTTTTCCCTGTGCTGGTCCACAATGTGCTGCATAGCGCCAACGCAGGCACTCTTGCACCATGATGCAAGGGTTCCTGCATTGCTAGCATAATTGTTTTTGTGCAGAAAGGGGCCCCTTCCTGAGCAAAAACAATCCCCTGAGGCATTTTCCTCTTTCCATGTGTGCTGCAGAATGCAGGAAAAAATGAGGGGAAATAAACATATTTCTCCTCGTTATGTCTCACCTGGGGAGGCGTAGCCGTTTTGGCGCATTCCCAGGTGTACCACTTATGGTAAATCTGGGAATGCACCAACATCCATGGGTTTTTGCATGGGAACAACTATGCACCACCCATGGAATGCCTCCCTGGGGCAGAGTTACTCTTGATATATCAAGCCACTTAGGGCCATGGAAGGTGGCCTTGCATGGCTTGATAAATCGCCTCTGAAGCGTTGCGTCGATTTAGCACCCCGTTGCGTCGCCCTTGATAATTAAGTGCAGAACAGAGTGCTGGGAATTTGCATTGAGTACCTATTGCTTTACTATAGCAGGAGGAGTGGTGCCATGGGATGCACAATTGTGTCACACCTGCTCCCGGTCATACGTTTTGAGCTTACAAAATAGATATATGTGTAAACACAAAATCAACACAATTATCAGGTGCACTGCAATTGTGTCTATAACTAAAATCGGGGCCCAGACCAAGACTCTTTAAAGTCCTAAAGAATAAAAAATTGTTATTCTCCTCATTGTCTTCATATTTTCTAAAATAATAAAAAGAGCTGTGGATGAAAGCATCCAACAAAGAAAAATAAATTACTTTGAGGGCTATTCGTCTTTTCCTGCTCTCTTTGTTCAACTCTGAATGGACAACAGAGAAACATATTTGTCAACTTGTTTTTCCTGGGTGAGCACATGGATGGTTGAGTGATTAAGTGCATAGACTGATAAATGAATAAGTGAGTGAGTATTACGATAAATGGGTATAGATAAATTGCTGGATAAATGAGTGAATGGATGAATGAGGGAGAGGAGTTGGCCTAACGGCTAGGGCGGTCGACCTCTAATCTGGGGAACTGGGTTCGAGTCTCAGCAATGACGCTGAACATCCTGTGATTCTGGGCAAATCACTTAATCTCCCCGTGCCTAACAAAAATGAATGTGTCCTCATGTAATGCAACTGGTGCTATGTAAAGCGCTCTGATACCCGATTCGGGTCAAGTTCGCGCTATATAAAACTCTATAAAAAATAAAAAAAATGAATAGGCAAGTGGGCACATGGATTGACGTGAGTGCATGAATGAATCACTGAGTAAATGGATGTATCAGTTATTTGGTGCATCAATGGTAAACAGGGGGATGAGGGAGCACTCGTGGGTCATCTTCCTGCAGCCCACAATGTGCCTGCTACAGGAGGCCCTGCACTCACAGCCACTTTACAGTTTCCACTGAAATACATGGTATATTGGAGAGATTGAACACTACCCATCTAAAAAGAAGGCTTGAAGGATATAATTTTAGGAGAGACTGAGCGCAGTTTCTTCTTTGGCAGGTGTCTAAAGGGGTTGAAAGTTTTACATCGATGGGGGCCTCCTTAGGTTGGGGTCAGGGCCTACCAGAAGATTGCAATTAGGCACCTGGAGTGGTCGGGGATGCGTCCGGCAGTGGAGTCGCCTTCGGCAGGTGTGCTGGTCTAGGCTCCGGGTCGGTTTGCGCCAGTCTCTTAAATTCTCGTCTCCCCTCCCGGCATGCCACATAGATGGGTGTTTCACCCTTCCCCGACCATCTCACCCTCTACACCCTGGGCACGAGCACCCTGCAGCTGCTTTCCCCCTCCTCACTCCCTCCAATCTACCCGGTTTCACCTCTCCTCTCCACTTCACTTCAGTTTTCTTTTCCTGCCCTTGCAGTGCACCTCACCGGGCGCTGCAGCCTCCATTGATGCTGGTGAGCAACTGATCCCATGTGTTCTCTCCTGGGGTGGTGTGTGCGCAGGGGATCTCCTATTGCTCGCCCTCGGAGATGCCGTAGGTGGGTCCCGTACTTTAGCTGGCTGACCCACCGTGTGACCTTCACACTGTACTGTCATCTCCACTGGGAGCCCTGCTGGTGCTCTGCAGTCCCCCTCCATCGGGGATAGGGTTCAGGGTGTAGTCGTCTGCCGGTCACCTCACGTCACTGCACGCCCATGTCAGGGCCCTGAACTGGTGAATTGCAGTATTTCCTATGCGCCCATTGCCATCTTGCCTTCCGCGTCGCTTTCTCGGTGCTGATCACAGGCCTGTTTGCTCCCCGTATGCAGAAGCCACAGCTATCCTGCCAAGTTCTTTGCCCCCTTAGAGTTTGCCCTTACACTCATGGTCGTGTGGGCCTCCGGGGCCTCAGGATGCTGTCCATCATGGGCCTCAGGCACCGGAGCTTGGCAATCACACTGCCATCTTCATGCATCTCCGGCCATGCCCACAACATGCTCATTCTTGCTGTAGTAGTCAGGATGGGTGTGTTGCATAAGTTAATGGACTCAGAAAAGTTGAAGGTATAGAAACAGAATTGCTTTGCATTATCATCTTTAAACAGGCAAAAATATTGAATGACAAAGCCAATAGTTTGTTAAAGAATGGTCATGTGTGTTGGTTGTGCTGTGAAGTGGCAAGGGTAGTGCAAAACATGAATCTTGGGAGTAATAGAAATGTACTCCATCATAGTTACTGCAACAGTCTGAACACATCAAAATAGGATTATTGTGATACCCACACCACCTAAAGATCATCAGCACAGGCAAGAAGGAAGAAACAGAGTGACACCTTCAGCTCTCATTTATTTCGTAGCAGTCCTCCTTTAAGATAAGGTGACACATAAAAAGAGCAATCTTAACCTTAGAAGTTGAGATATTTCTAAATTATCAGCTCCCCTTACAAAGACATACAAATCCACCAAGAAACTCAATGTGTGTTTTAAGGAATAGACTAAGAATTGTTCAGGTGTATAAGGCTCTCTCTACAAACACCAGGTGAGGTGACTACAAAGTGGAAGAAAGGGAATTATACATTTATAGATGGATAACAGTGAATAACGGGGATGAATTCACCATGGGTGCCTGAGTGATATCAAGTAGACAACAAGAGTGAAGCTCAAAACTACAAGGTGAAAACATCCCTGTTGTTCACTTTTACCCATCTCTAATTTTATGTTATGTATGACTTCCAAAACCATCTACCCTTGCTATCTATTTCCCCAGATGGACAAAGGAGTAATAGGTGAATCATACATAACATGGCCTCTCCTCCCTGTCTCAAATGTAATATGCGTCAATGAGTGTTCCATGGGTTTTGCTGCAAATCCCTATCTACTTACATTGGTAGACATGGATTTGTGCCAAAACTAAATGCTTCCACGAGGCTGGTGTAATGAGAAGAAATGCCTTAATTTCTCCTTATTTTCTCAACTTTGCATAAATGCTGCATTGTATAGCACACATGCAAAGTGGGAAAAGTCTTAATGTATAGTTTTTGTACTCAATTTTTTTTTCAATTCAATACAAGTTTATTTAGACCAATGGTCCTCAAACGTTTTAAAAACTACATTAATACAGCTTCTAAAATCCCAGTTCATTATTTAAACATCATAAAAATTCATATAATACACTCGGATTTCCTTTCAACATTTTATATAACATAGGCCACGTAAAAACTATAAAATAAACATTTCAATTCTAATCACGTTTAAGAAATTCTTTAACTTTTTGGATGAACTTCCCCATGGCACAAGCTATGTCTAAAGTACTAATTTCTGTTAAAAGGTTTACTGCTTGAACCCTGTTTTTAATATCGTACTTTTTAAAAATCGGACATAAAATCTCTATTCGTATATCTAAAACCTTCTGACAATCCAATAATATATGTAAGATGTCACATGTTGTTCCCAAAGTGCAGGTGCATTTTCCCTTACTGTTAATCATAGATCTTTTTACCCCATTATTCACATAGCAAGGGTTAACCCCAATTCTTAACCTTAGTAATTCTCTTCTTAACCGACAGCTAGGTAGCCTATCAATATAAGGGAAATGTTGTTCGTTTTGCCACGCAGAAGCCATAAAACGTACAGAACTTTTCCTCAAGAGGTAATCTTGGTCCTGCGCTCGAGAAAGTTCTTTTCCCAGGGCCCTAAGTTCCCTCTTGTCGACCTCGATTAGGAAAGTCTGGGGGCACAGCTTAACCTTCATCATGCAACACGCTTTAGTGATGGTAGCTCTAATCCCTTTTGCCCACGTTAACTCGCTCTTTACAATCTCGTTTCTGC
The DNA here is from genome assembly GCA_963921515.1 of Calotriton arnoldi. Lineage (NCBI taxonomy): Eukaryota > Metazoa > Chordata > Amphibia > Caudata > Salamandridae > Calotriton > Calotriton arnoldi. The sequence goes on from CAWUFW010000063.1 coordinate 5,189,857, forward strand.
ACCATTGCGAGATTTTATAATCTTCTCCCGTTCCCAGATGCTGCCAGAATCGTAATAGGGCCATACAAGCTGTTATACCCCATGAGGTGATTCCCAATTCTAGTCTCACCGCCTGGACCATTGAAGACTTGGGCAATGAAAATATGTTTTTCAGTGTTTTCCCTCCTCAACGTCCCATCCGTTTTTGCCACTCAAATATAGCAATTCTGCACCATACAAAAATTGTGGTGGTACCATTGCTGAGTAAGCTTTTAGGACCGGTCTGTCAGACATTTTGCCATAAGCACCGTTGAATTTTTTTAATCCACTGACCGATGCTGATGACCTCAGCTTTAGTGCATCGAGGTGGGTATGCCATTGCAGACTTTTCTCGAACCACATCCCCAGGTACCTATATTCTGCTACCTTTTCCAACTTCTCGGAGCCCAGAAACCATGTAAACCCTATTTTCCTCCGACCAAAACATAAGATCTTTGTCTTGTCCATATTGACAACGAGTTTTTTAAAACAACAGTATTCATTGAACCGGTTTAGCTTTCTTTGCAGACCAATCTCCGTTTGATCAATAATTACAAGATCGTCCGCATATAATAGACATGAGATATGTTTCCCGTCTTGCTTCAGGCTTGCCCCACTTGCATTGCCTAGGGTTGAAGGCAAGTCTGCAATAAACAAGGAAAAAAGCATGGGGGCCAATACGCACCCCTGCCTCAGCCCATTGCCAATCTGAATTTTCTGAGATAAGCTCCCCTCTACATCTAAAATTATCTGGGCCCAATTATCGGTGTGAAGTGCTTGAATCAGCCCTAACAAATCCCTTGGGATGTTATATCCAGTCAAAGTCTCCCACAGCAGCTCCCGGTCTACTAGGTCAAATGCTGCGTGGAAGTCCACGAAGCAGCAGAACAAACTTCCCCTATGCTCGATCGACTTCCGCGCAATGGACCAGAGCGCGAAACAGTGGTCAACCGTTGAATGTCCCTCTTTTAACCCCCCCTGTTCCGGGGGCACAATCCAATCTACTTCTGCCCAGTCCTTAAGCCTTCCCAAAATTACTTTGGCAAAAACGTATTCTCCTATATCTAGGAGATTTATTAATCTGTAATTCTTCGGGGCTTTTGAATCTCCGTTTTTGTGGATTGGTCTTATAATTGCTCCTCTCCAGTTTCCTGGCAAAATGCCTGTGTTAAGGATCCCCTGAAACATTTTTGCAAAAAACTCTGCCCACCACTCAGGCCTAGATTTTATAATCACTGCAGGCAGATTATCGGGCCTGTGGCCCGGGTAAGGTTTAGGCTAGATATTATTTTTCTAATATGACTGGAGGTAAAGTGCTCCTTTATATCCTCCTTCACTCCTGGCCAAGATATTGTTCTTACTTTCTCTAGCAATGGCCACTTCCCATAAATTTCCCCCAAGTAACCCACCCAGTCATCTTCGGGGACAACACAGTGCAGAGACCCTAATATTTTGCCGGAACTTTCTTGGACCAATTTCCAAAAACCTTTCACATCTTTGGACTCAATTACGGCTAGCATACTTGCCCAACAACTATCTTTATAGGTTCTTTTTTTGTTCCTAATAATCGTTATATATTTTATCCTTAGTTTCTGGAGGGTGAGGGACAATTCAGCATTATACCTTACCCTAAGTCTTCTTTCCCTTTGTCTAATACATGCTTTTACTTTACGACATTCCTCATCAAACCATGGTCGTCCTTTATTATGGGATCTATTATTACTAACTATCCCGGGTTTACTACATTTAATTTTCACCCTTAGGCATTCCACCAGTTGTCTTATTGTATTTTCATACCAGGCATTGCCGTTTTTGATTGGAATTTCTTCTAATGAAAGGGTCTGCTGTACAGCACTCAATTTTCCAAGGTGCTCCTCCAATATACGGGTTGTAAGCCGATTTGGGTAGTCCACGTGTACCTGAAGAGCTATCTCTCTCTGTTTTCCCCTTGTTGCGTATAATTCGGTCTTCAGAGGATAGTGATCACTACCCTCCACTCTTACCACCTAGAAGTACTTAATTAATTCAAAGCTCCAGGCATGTGTAAACACATAATCTATAGGGCAGGGTTGCTGGCCTATCGTAAATGTGCGCCTTGCCGGCTGATCAGCCTCCATTCTCCCATTCACACATACCAAACCCATAAAGCCCAACAACTGTCCTAAAGCCATATCTTGGGCCGAAATATCCCCACTAGGAAATATGGCATCCTCTATAATATTGGCGATCAACAATTCCTTACACCATGGATCTATTCTACGGGGGTCTAATTTGTGGTTAAAGTCACCCAACACCAAGAATACATCCTTCTGGTAGTTATCACATACAGTCATCATATCCTCTTTTAAATTTCCCAGTTCCACCTTATATTCATCCTCCTTTCCCTTCTGTATATACACATTAACAATGATTATACCTTCATAACATGGGACGGGATTCAGTGACAACACTCTACAACCTAATGCCCATTTGCATTTTGATTCCAAAGGTTCTACCTTCCTGGCAATTTTTGTAGAGATCAGCGTCAATTGCCCTCCCGAAGGTCTACCAAGAGGTTTCTTCCTCGCTACTTTTGACTGTTGGGCAAACCCTTCGATAACTTGGGTTTCATCGCACAGCCAAGTCTCCTGCAAGCACACGATGTCATTGCTCTCGATAATCTTGTTAAAACTTTCCTGGTTCGATATTCTCTTATAACCATTTATATTCCAGGATAGTATGGACAGGCTGTGCAACGACCCTTGCTCCTAATCGATCTCACTCAGGCAAAAATATTGAATGACAAAGCCAATAGTTTGTTAAAGAATGGTCATGTGTGTTGGTTGTGCTGTGAAGTGGCAAGGGTAGTGCAAAACATGAATCTTGGGAGTAATAGAAATGTACTCCATCATAGTTACTGCAACAGTCTGAACACATCAAAATAGGATTATTGTGATACCCACACCACCTAAAGATCATCAGCACAGGCAAGAAGGAAGAAACAGAGTGACACCTTCAGCTCTCATTTATTTCGTAGCAGTCCTCCTTTAAGATAAGGTGACACATAAAAAGAGCAATCTTAACCTTAGAAGTTGAGATATTTCTAAATTATCAGCTCCCCTTACAAAGACATACAAATCCACCAAGAAACTCAATGTGTGTTTTAAGGAATAGACTAAGAATTGTTCAGGTGTATAAGGCTCTCTCTAAAACACCAGGTGAGGTGACTACAAAGTGGAAGAAAGGGAATTATACATTTATAGATGGATAACAGTGAATAACAGGGATGAATTCACCATGGGTGCCTGAGTGATATCAAGTAGACAACAAGAGTGAAGCTCAAAACTACAAGGTGAAAACATCCCTGTTGTTCACTTTTACCCATCTCTAATTTTATGTTATGTATGACTTCCAAAACCATCTACCCTTGCTATCTATTTCCCCAGATGGACAAAGGAGTAATAGGTGAATCATACATAACATGGCCTCTCCTCCCTGTCTCAAATGTAATATGCGTCAATGAGTGTTCCATGGGTTTTGATGCAAATCCCTATCTACTTACATTGGTAGACATGGATTAGTGCCAAAACTAAATGCTTCCACGAGGCTGGTGTAATGAGAAGAAATGCCTTAATTTCTCCTTATTTTCTCAACTTTGCATAAATGCTGCATTGTATAGCACACATGCAAAGTGGGAAAAGTCTTAGGGGCACATGCATCAAAAATCTCATCTGCGATTCCTAATTAGCAAATATTAAGGATTCGCTAATAAGGAATAACAAATGCCTATGCATGTAGGAATTCGCACAAAAATAGCGAATTCCTAAAATTCCTTAATTGCGACTCGCAAATTGCGAGCCGCAATTAAGGAATTGCTACGCATTCATTCCTATGGGCCTAGAGGCCCATAGGAATCAATAGAAATTGCATGCGCAAGTTGCGAGTACCCAATAGGTACTCGCAAATTGCGCATGCAATTTCAAGGGTGCAAGGGTTCCAAAAGGATACCCTGTTGCACCCCTGAATTTACAATTTAACCACATGTTGCGCACACACATGCCCCAAGGGCATGTGTGTGTGTATCATGTGACTTTCAAAAATGCACTTTAGTGCATTTTTCAGAGAAATCGAAAATTACCATCAACTTTAGATTGATGGTAATTTGCGATTCTTATTAGCGAAATCGCTAAATTATTTTGTTTAATGCATTGCATTTAAGGAATCACAATTTGTGATTGCTTAAATGCAATTGCAATTTAAGTAATCGCAAATTTTGCGATTCCTTAAATTGCGATTTTTGCATTTGGGATGATGCATCCCAAATGCAAAAATACCAGTCACAAAGGGGCAGATTCTGAGAATCTGCCCGTTTGTGACTCGGTTTTTCCTTTGATGCATGTGGCCCTCAATGCATAGTTTTTGTACTGAAAGGGTTGCCTTCCGGTAAAAAAGCTGTGCTTTAGAAAAGCACACACCCTTTTCCTCTATAGTGCAAGGGTGTATGTGTTGGCGCGTGGCAGCCAAACATGCACTAGCACTGATGGAGAGAAAAAATGAACATTTTCCATGGTGCATATTAATATGTAAACAAAGGCAAACATAAAGACTCAGAATTCTTGGTACAAGCTTTGCAAAGTAACAATAGGAATTGATTGCCTTTAGGTTATTTGCAAATATCTATCAAATCAGTTTATATTCTATTACAGTATAGCGCACCATCATTCTTTAATTGCAGATAAGGATCAAACGGCAATAGTGAAGTATTCTGGAATTCAAATCTGATCCAAATTGCTTTTAGAAAAGTTTTAAAACCACTTAGTTTTCAGACACAAAAAATCTATATTCAATAGCTTCATCTAAAATAAAGATTTATTTTAATAAATAGAGAAATGGTTAATTTACATGAAAAATATTTAGATAAGCACACAGGTATGCAGCTTTTCCTTTAAAAGTCTGTCCTTTCTGCTGCTGGTATGTGTTTCCAGTGAGCAAAGTGTGTTTAAATGCAAAGTGTGTTTAAGACTGCAGTACCTGCCTCCTGTCTACAGGGGCAGAGCTGAGCAAAAATATAAACACACTTGATGTAACACAGGTCCCCACAAAGCAATTTTTTAAAAAGTTGTGAAAATTGACACAGATGTTCCTGAAGTCATTTTTTAACATTTAGAAGGTATTGCCTTGTGGGGACCTGGGTTCAGGTCCCCACAGTGCAATCAAGTCCCCACAGCGTGAGTGTGTTATCACACCCAAGTCCCCACAAGGATAGTCTCTCTCTCTCTCTCTCTCTCTCTCTCTCTCTCTCTCTCTCTCTCTCTCTCTCTCTCTCTCTCTCTCTCTCACACACACACACACACACACACACACACACACACACACACACACACACACACACACACACACACACACACACACACACACACACACACACACACACACACACACACACACACACTCTCTCTTACATAAACACACTCTCTTACATAAACACACTCAAAACTGCAGGCACGCACTCAAAACTGCAGGCACGCACTCAACATACATACATTTAAAAGCTTTTACTCACCTCAGCTGCCAGGGATAGTCATATTACAGTTATTTGTACTCCATTTTCTTTTATTAAACTAATAGTGTAATATTCTTCACTATTAGTATAATACAAAGTTGACAAAAAACAAGTGAAGCCCCCACCGACGTCCATAAGGACGAGCTTCTTCTGTTCCTGCCACTGCTGAGGCTAGGGGTCGCAAATGCAGTGCCAAGGGTCAGCAAGCATTTGCAATGCAACCGGTCTCGCTTTTTTTTTTCTTTTTTAGAGTTAGAGCTATTGGCGTTGTAATGGAAATGTTTTTTACTTACGTGTTTTGGAGTGGATGCATGTGGCGGGCAATTGTATGTTTTACAATGAAATTAAAAAGAAGTGTGTTGATGGTTGGATGTGGTGTATGGGGCATGTCAGCTGCTATGTGCACTATGTAAATATATTGTGAACACTTGTTAAAGATATTCTGTGGTGCTGTGTACTTTCCTAAAAGTGATAAAGATTCACCTGTAGTGAGTATGCAAACGTTACAGCAAAAGGAACAACTGGCAGGCAGCAGTGCTGAGGGTCCTTCTAGTGAATTGATGCATGTGGTAAGCAAATGCTGTATTTCCAGGGAGGCGTGAGGAAGGATTTAACCTCGATTTAAGACCCTCTTTAGTACCAGAAATACCCCCCTTCCAATGTAGCTATGGTGTGCACCTATAGAATGTTTAGTTTTGCGATTTCTTCGTGCTAGCAGTTTCATAATTTATTTCAAAGCGACCTGGGGAGCCCCTGCTTTAACTGGGTAGAAGCAGCAGCGTTTCCATGAAGCTGCATGTGTAAAAGAAATGCACGATTATTCTACATTAGCGTTATAAATATATGTTGCAGTAAAGTTGGGAGCCTGATGGTTGGAAGGCGAGCCAGGACAGTTCAAGGAGATCCACATCTGGGGCACCCTCCACCGCTGACAGTCTCTGTGCTTGTAAGCATCCATATTTCCACTGCCAGTATGTTAATCAAAAAAACAGGTGCTGTTTGCTGGATAATACCAAGTATTAGCTCTGGTATTAACATTTGTACACCCGATTGTAGAGTGAAAGAGCGCAGTTCTCGTGCCCGTGGAAAAGAACACACTGGGGAGACCCACGATTATCATAAAACCTTGAACGCCACCCCCCTTCTGGCCCACACTGGGGCGTAATTGAGAGCTTGAGACCCACCCCGACCCAAGAGCCCCAGTGCAACAACCCACAGACGATGCTGCATTGAAGCAATGCCCTGCTCTTTATAAAAGAATGTTGGGAGGCTAAAAAAACAAAGCGCCGTTTACAATCACGTACAGTCCATGCAGCAAAAGTGCCTTTTACAACAACATTCACTGCTCGTATTTTAAAAAACTCCTTCCTTGCAAATGGGAAACAGAAGACCCCGGGGCATATTAGCAAGACCGGCGATAAAATTATCGCAGTTTTAGCGGCAGGAAACTGCCGCTAAAGCGGCGATAATGAGCTTGATAATATACGTTATAGAATTCAATAGAAGCCCAGGTTCGATGTCCTGCACATCTAACCTGGGCTTCTATTGGAATTCTATAACGTATATTAGCAAGCCCATTATCGCCGTTTTAGCAGCAGTTTCCTGCCGCTAAAACGGCGATAATTTTATCGCCGGTCTTGCTAATATGCCCCTAGCTTTTTAAATACCTTCTGGGAGGCAGCGGTGAAGCCCTCATCTCAGTGGCTGGGGCAGTTAGGATTTTTAGCTGTTTAGTCTAACTCAGCGGTCCAGCCCAAAGTGATTAAGCACATGATCCCAAAACATTCCTAATGCAAATATTATGTGCATCACTTTTGTGCTGCATGGTCAGAGGCCAAGCTTCTTACCTATAGCCAGTCAGGCCTTACACCACCAATGTGGGGCATGAGAGGCAAACGTCAAACAGGCTAGTTTGTCAGTGTGCTTCAAAGATATGTAGCTTAGATGGTCCGTTTGAGGAGGGCCAACGCTACTTTGCATATGGTCAGTCTGTGTCTAGCACAGCAGATACGAGTGAGAGAGCGATGGAGTGGGCTGCTACCAAGAGGAATTTGGTTAATATCTGATTAAAAAAACATGTGCAGAATGCTGACACTAACTAAAGTTGTTTGGTTACATTCTACGATCGGTGGCATGGAAATAAACCAGTCTAGTGTTTTTACCAGTTGTTTATTAGATTTAGGACGTGGGTGCTAACAGCCTTCTTGTCCACATATTTTCAGGTTTTAACTGCTGTTAATTGCGTTTCGTGTCATATCCCTTAACCTCAGGCCTGTATTTGTGGAGTGAACAATTAAGACCAGTTATGCCCCTCGGAAGAGAACGTTAAATGCTGTTAATTAGCTCAGTCAATAGGGGGCATTTTAAAAGTCCACAAAAACTGCACCCAAAAAGTGGTTGGTCCGCCAGCAGAAATCTATAAAATCCAAGCGAGGGGAGCCTCACTTTATGGAGCTGAACTTTGGGGACATTGTCCATCTCAGACCCTATCCGCTACAGAGAATACATTTATTAGGCAATTATTGGCCCTCCCAAAAAGTACTCCTTTAACTCCACTTAGGATGGATTTAGGTATAGGACCTATTGCTGATTTAATTGCCGCTCGCCCTCTTTTATTCTGGCGTCGCCTATGGAGCACCCCCGAGTTATCCACCTATAGGGAGGAACTGAGGGATGTTATGTCCATATTGGGTGCTGGAAATTTCCCCTGGTTGTCATACATTAGGAGAACTTGCCATTCTCTAGGATGGGCAAATATGTGGGCAACCCCTGAAGAGCCCTGCCCGTCCATCCCCAAAAAATCCCTATCTCTAGCCTTTAAAGAACATAAATTGGCCCTATTGTCCCAGAGTATGAATTCATGCTGCTTGACATCTAAATTTCTGGATGTCAAGCAGCAGTATAAATTGGAACTGGTCCTGGACAATATACAACCATTCATGGCAAAGAAGTTGTTTTTACAATTTAGACATGGGACGCTCCCTCTCCGATCATTTACAAAAAAATGGAAGGGAGCAACTAGATTAGATTGTCCTGGGTGTAATCTTTCAGAAGAAACAGAACTCCATGTCATGCTATTTTGTCCTGCTTACAAAAGGTCTAGATCTAAGTGGGTTCTTCAGCTTTGTAGAAACTTGGGGTTGAGAAACCACATCGAGGTTTTTAGGCTACTGAAATACGAGACACACCCATTATTTGTAGTTGTTACCTCAAATTTTTTATTTGCGATGTGGTGCATACGTAAAGGCATTATAAAGGGAAATGAGATGGGCAATACTTAAACTGTGGCATTTTACTAGATATTGTTATGTACCATTTTTGCACAGCACTTTATTTAGGGGATATGTCTTGAAATGTTTATCTCCTGATGTCTAATCGTATTTTTCTCTTTTAAATCATTTTTTAAATGTTTTAAATCCAATTGTTTTAATATGTTCCCACATAGGATATCCTGGCTATACTTGATTTATAGGGTCATTAATTAATTCAATGGGGTTGAGTAGTTGGGGGGGGGGGATAACAAATGCGGCATCTCAACCCACATATATTTGATGACACTTGTATAATAATTTTTAAACTTTTTTGCTCATAATAATCAATTGTATTTTATGTATTGTCTTAATTATCTGTGCTTTTATGGCTGTATAGCCGAAATAAAGATTTTTTGACTTGACTTGACTTGTTAATTGCACATGCTACATTTCTCCTCAGATAACTATTAACGCCCCGAGGAGATGGCAATAATACCTGTATATTCCGAACAATCCTCAGTTTTTGCTATCCAATTGCTTCTTTGAGATGACAAAATTACACAGTTCAGACACGCACATATAAAATAAAATCAAACACCCATTTCGTGACCATTTTTAGCATTAGGTCATTTTATTTGCCAGTTTTGCAAAGTTATTTGCATTTTTCCCAGGATGCAGTGTTTGATCCTGCTTGAACTTCAGTTATTAAATTTTTTTTTTAACTTTACCTGACTACTTGACTACTTGACCCATTCGCTCTTCGTGCCTTGGGGTAGAGCAGCCCCTCTCCCCCGCCGAGGAGTTGTTGCAGTAAGCTGACGGCCAGCCTGTCCGCACTAAGGCCCAAATGCTACAGCTGAGGAGAAGATGCATCATTCATATGGAGTATGGACATGTAATATTTATTGCACCACTATTTAAAGTATTAAAGAGCGTATAATCATGCAGAAAATGAAAGCCCACTGGGGCAATATTTAAAAGCTATGACGAGAAGCTTGTATATCATGGCGTTAATTTATATTGTCTAATGAAATGGTTTAGCAACTCTGTACCAATGGATTTATAAGACATTATAATCTGCAATGTTGATAATTCATTAGCTCAATGATGAAAATGGTATTTGCAATGCTGATGATTCATCAGCTTTTTGATGTAAATAGTACTTCATGTGAAAGTATGTGGAGAATAAGTCACCACTCCAAAATGGCTGCCAATTTGCATTACTCTAGATGTGGTGTAGTAGTCCTACCTTTATGTTTTGCACTGTGATATGAGCACTATATGTACTATGGATTTACAAACATTTACTGACCCGTGAGAAAGGAGCGGCTGCTCCGAAACGCGTCGGGCGATTTGCCATTGAACAAATAAATATCTGATTAACCACGCTTACGGATCTGGGCTCGGTTTTCTTTGGTGGAATCACTGGGAACTTGATTATATATATATATATATATATATTTTTTTTACATGCTTGTAGGGTAGCCATTTATGGCTCTTTTTTATATTCTATTTCCAGCAGCCTCCTTTGTACATATTTTTTAAAAATATAACAATGGTTTATTCTGGTTTTTTGATTATTCAATTCACACTATTTTGAACTCTTTAGCACTAGCACTTTAATCATTTTAGTCTTGTTAGACTGGGCTTGTGGCATATGGTGCCCACTTGGGCAGATTTGCAAAAGAACACAACATATTAAGTGAAACATCAGTGGCCATTCATGTATATATATATATATTTTTTTTCCCTATATAGCTATTATGCAGCTCTACATGGTTTAAATCTATTGATGATGCAGTCTCATCAATTCACAGAATCTATTTTTCTGATTCGCCAGTGGATCTGTAGCATAATTTTAGGGTGGCCATACCCATTTGCGTAGTATATATTTTCAAAAGTGCCGCACACATTTACTATCTTGAATACGTGGTGGTGACTTAGAAAATGAGTCATTCTCTTTTTATGTAAAAATAAGAGTAATGCCTTTCTCTATTCATGTTGGGTTGTATACGCTTTTAGATATGTATATATTTCATCTGATTTTAGCATCATAACAACTGACAAATTTGATGTGTTTCACTTGGCAGTGATTATTGTTAATAATGCGTGTTCTGCAGGCCATAACTAAAAGCTAAATGATGAAGTTTTTCTTTTATGTTTGTTATCATGTGCTCTGTGCTAGCGTATCAATTTGCACCTGTCACTTTAAATTTTGCACTTCTCAAAAAAAGCGTCATGTGATCAAGACCTTTCGGAGGTCGAAACGCGTCATGGCGGATTTCAAGGGCGTTTAATCAATAAATATACTGCACCTTATTTTTGGGTCTGTCTTCGTTCATCCAGCACGATTGTAGCAGCGGAGTTTTTTTTCCGCATATATATATATATAGATATATATATATATCACAGAAAACAGATGCCTGCTGTAGAAAACGACTTCACCACAGGTAAATATCAGCCAAAATACGTTTATTCAAAGAAGCAGCAGCAAGACCGCACTCCAGTCCACTGAAATTCACAGTCCCATCCCGACGTGTTTCGTCAATTACTTCATCTGGGGCATTGGGCTGGAAAAAAGCAGCAGGGCGAGATTTGGCGGCACTTTATTCAATTCCAAAAACCCACCTCAGTGGGCGTGGCTCACACCGTGGCCTTTTGGTTCCTGTAGTTCCAACCAGTGTTGTCAAGTGATTTGCCTGCTGTTCAATCCCAGAGTAACAGTCTATATCATCCAAGTGGATCGTGGCATAATGTTGCTGTACAATGCCACCGCTTGCGCTGCTTAGAAAAACCGGCACCCGTGCCATATGCAAATCCGCCAGTTGACGGATTCACTGGGATGCTGAAGCAGCATCGGGTCGTCTTCCGCGGCCCAGGCTGGCCGCTACATACCACAGAAAACAGATGCCTGCTGTAGAAAACGACTTCACCACAGGTAAATATCAGCCAAAATACGTTTATTCAAAGAAGCAGCAGCAAGAGCGCACTCCAGTCCACTGAAATTCACAGTCCCATCCCGACGCGTTTCGTCAATTACTTCATCTGGGGCATTGGGCTGGGAAAAAGCAGCAGGGCGAGATTTGGCGGTACTTTATTCAATTCCAAAAACCCGCCTCAGTGGGCGTGGCTCACACCGTGGCCTTTTGGTTCCTGTAGTTCCAACCAGTCTTGTCAAGTGATTTGCCTGCTGTTCAATCCCAGAGTAACAGTCTATATCATCCAAGTGGATCGTGGCATAAGGTTGCTGTACAATGCCACCGCTTGCGTTGCTTAGAAAAACCGGCACCCGTGCCATATGCAAATCCGCCAGTTGACGGATTCACTGGGACCACCACCTCCCCGGGGCTTTGCAAACGTTGGGAGGGGGGCCGCGCGGCCCCCCTCCTGGAGCCCTTGATGGCCCTGGGGAGCGCCACCCCCCAGGGCCAGCTCCTGCAATATCCCGGGGTGCCCACCCCCGGGACATTGCCGTTTGCTATGGCAGGGCGGGAGCACGGCTCCTGCCCTGTCATAGCAAACGCTGCTTTGGTTTTTGGAAGCGAGAGCAGGAAAACCTGCTCTCGCTTCCAAAAACCAAAGCAGGATTGCTTTTGCACAAGGGGAGCTGCATGTTAGCAGCTCCCCTTGTACAAAAGCAATGCTGGCTCCCACAGGAGGCGGGGAGCCGGCGGGACCGTGGGGGCATTGGGGCTCCCCCCACGGTCCCCAACGGAGAGGCCAGGCCCCAGGGGATGGTGTCCCCAGGGCCAGAAGTGGCCCGTGAGGGGGGCCACGCGGCCCCCTCCCCTCTAACTAAAATTTAAAAAAAAAATTAAAAATGGGAAGGCCGGCCCCGGGGGATGGGGTCCTTGGGGCCATAATTGGCCTAAGGAGGGGGGCCTAAAAAAAAACACAGGCTGTCCAGGCCCCGGGGGATGGGGTCCCCAGGGCCAGAAGTGGCCAAGGGAAGGGGGGCCACGCGGCCCCCCTCCTGTACTATTTTTTATTTTTTTCAAAACAAGGCAATGCCCCCGGGGATGGCGTCCCTGGGGCCATCATAGGCCTCAGGAGGGGGGCTACGCTGCCTCCCTCCAAAAAAAAAGTATAAAAAATGCTGGCCAGGCCCTGGGGGATGGGGTCCCCGGGGCCAATAGCGGCCCAGGGAAGGGAGGCCACGCTGCCCTCTTCCCGTTTAAAAAAAAAAAAATGCTCAGACCCTGGGGGATAGGGTCCCCAGGGCCCAAAAAACAGTAAAAGAAGGGGGGCCACACAGCCCCCCTTCTACAAATATTTAAAACATAGAAAAGCCGGCATCTGCCAGAGGCCCCGCCCCCTCCCTGCACCACTCTGCAAACGCGCCCCCTGGCGCGTTCTAAGTTGGGAAATTAAGTCCCCTTGACTACTGAGGGTCCCTGGGGGACAACTAGCCCACCAGGTACCTCCAGTAAGTGCCACAGAGCTGGATTGCAGAGAGGTGGTCCGAGGCCACGCCCCTTTTTACACCACTCTGCAAACGCACCTTGTGGCGCACTGCTGGTGGGGCGATGAGGTCCTCTTGTGTCCTGAGGACCTCAGGACACAAGTGGACTTCATCCTCCGAGCAGCAGTGCGCCAGGAGGAGTGTTTGCAGAGTGGTGTAAAAAGGGGGCATGGCCTCGGACCATCTCTCTGCAATCCAGCTGTGTGGTGCTTACTGGAGGTACCTGGTGGGCTAGTTGGCCCCCAGGGACCCTCAGTATTCAAGGGGACTTAATCCCCCACTTAGAACGCGCCAGGAGGCATGTTTGCAGAGTGGTGGAGAAAGGGGACGTGGCCTGTGTCCACCTCTCAGCAATCCCACTGTGTGGGGCTTACTGGAGGTAAGAGGTAGGCTAGTTGGCCCCTAAAGGACCCCCAGCAGCGAAGGGGACTTCAATCCCCATCCAAGAGCGCGCCAGGGAGTGCGTTTGCAAAGTGGTGGGCAAAGGGGGCGTGGCCTGTTATGAGAACTTAGCAATCCTGCTGTGTGGTACTTACTGGAGGTAATAGGAGGGGTAGTTGTCCCCCAAGGATGTCCTTGGGGGCCAAGTACCCCTCTTGTTACCTCCAGTAAGTCCCACACAGTAGGATTGCTAAGACGTCTTCGGAGGCCATGCCCCCTTTCTCCACCACTCTGCAAACGTGCCTCCTGGCAGACTACGGGATGGGGGATGAAGTCCACTTTACTCCTGAGGGACTTTGGGGGCCAAGAAGCCCTCCTGGTACCTCCTGTAAGTCCTACACAGTGGAATTCCTGAGCGCTGGTCGGAGGCCCAGCACCCTTTCTCCACCACCCTGCAAACGCGTCTACTACTTAAAGAAGTGTTTGCAATGCAATAGGTTTTGCATTTGCGAGAGTTAGAGCTATTGGCGTTGTAAATGTAAAAGTTTTTTCTAGTATTTTTTGGAGTGAAGTGGATGTACGTTGTGTGTAGTGGAATTATATGGTAAGTTGTGCAGTGAAATTATGTGGATAGAAAGTATGTGGTATTTAGTGTGTAGGAATTATGTAGAGTGGGATTATGTGTTATGGAGAGTAATTATGTGGTATGCTAGTCTTTGTTGTGGAGTGGTAACCTCAGGTTTAGTCTTCCTCGTTTCCATAGAAGCTCAACTATGAACTCAGTGAGACAAAAAAAGAAGGAATCACTGAGGAGCGCTTGTGGACCTAGTTAGAGGTATGAGCAGGGCCACTGGAATTATGCAACTGTTTGGCTGCACTGACTTTCTCACAATTATACATTTTCCGCATTAGCCACATAATCCATTATCTGCTCCCTAATCTGCAGATTTGAACAAAAAAAGCCTTGCTTTTAGCTCAAACGTTATCAAAAATGCAGCGACAAGTGTTACAGCGTGGTGGAAGGCCCTTTGCAAACCTAGAACTTATTGCTAAATGTGGGTGTTAAATTGGTACTAATGGTGTGCAAGCCACTCTTACTTCCTTCTGCGCCTCTCGCATCTTTCTGCATTTCTGTTGCTTCTTTCTACACATTTCTTTCTTTTTCTGCACTTCTCTTGCCTCTTTCTGCAAATCTCTTCTACTTTCTGTATCTCTCTTGACTCTTTCTGCACCTCTGTTGCCTCTTTCTGCACCTCACTTGCTTCTTTCTGTACCCCTCTTGCCTCTTTCTGCACCCTTCTTCCCTCTTTCTGCACCCTTCTTGCCTCTTTCAGCACCTCTGTTGCTTCTTTCTGCACTTCTCTTCCTTCTTTCTGCATCCCTCTTGCCTCTTTCTGTACTCCTCTTGCCTCTTTGTGCACCTCTCCTACCTCTTTCTGCACCCCTCTTGCCTCTTTCTGCACCTCTGACGGTTCTTTCTGCACTGCTCTTGCTTCTTTCTGCACCTCTTTTGCAAATTTCTGTATCCCTCTTGCCACTTTCTGCACCCCTGTTCCCTCTTTCTGCACCTTACCTGCCTGTTTCTGCACCTCTCTTGCCTCGTTCTGCACCTCTGTTGCTTCTTTCAGCAATTCTCTTGCCTCTTTCTGCACTTTTCTTGCTTGTTTCTGCACTCCTCTTGCCTCTTTCTGCACCCCTCTTTTCTCTTTCTGTACCCCTCTTGCCTCTTTCTGCACCTCTGATGGTTTTTTCTGCACTGCTCTTGCTTCTTTCTGCACCTCTTTTGTAAATTTCTGTATCCCCCTTGCCTCTTTCTGCACCCCTGTTCCCTCTTTCTGCACCTTTCCTGCCTGTGTCTGCACCTCTCTTGCCTCTTTCTGCACCTCACTTGCTTGTTTCTGTACCCCTCTTGCCTCTTTCTTCACCCCTCGCCCCTCTTTCTGCACCTCTCTTGCCTCTTTTTGCACCCCTGTTCCCTCTTTCTGCACCTTTCCTGCCTGTTTCTGCACCTCTCTTGCCTCTTTCTGTACCTCTGTTGCTTCTTTCTGCACTTCTCTTGACTCTTTCTGCACCCTTCGTGCCTCTTTCAGCACCTCTGTTGCTTCTTTCTGCACTTCTCTTCCTTCTTTCTGCACCCCTCCTGCCTCTTTCTGTACCCCTCTTGCCTCTTTGTGCACCTCTCCTACCTATTTCTGCACCCCTCTTGCCTCTTTTTGCACCTCTGTTTGTTCTTTCTGCACTGCTCTTGCTTCTTTCTGCACCTCTTTTGCAAATTTCGGCATCCCTCATGCCAGTTTCTGCACCCCTCTTCCCTATTTCTCCACCTCTCTTGCTTCTTTCTGCACTTCTCTTGTTTCTTTCTGCACTGCTCTTGCTTCTTTCTGCAGCTCTCGTGCAAATTTCTGTATCCCTCTTACCTCTTTCTGCACCCCTTTTCCCTCTTTCTGTACCTTTCTTGCCTGTTTGTGCACCTCTCTTGCATCTTTCGGCACCTCTGTTGCTTCTTTCTGCACTTTTCTTGCTTCTTTCTACACCCCTCTTGCCTCTTTAAGCACCTCTGTTGCTTCTTTCTGCACTTCTCTTGCTTCTTTCTACACCCCTCTTGCCTCTTTCTGTACCCCTTTTGCCTTTTTGTGCACATCTCCTGACTCTTTCTGTACCTCTCTTGCCTTTTTCTGCAGTTCTCTTGCCTCTTTCTGCACATCTTTTGCGTCTTTATGCACTTTTCTTGCCTCTTTCTGTACCTCTCTTGCCTCTTTGTGCACCTCTGTTGGTTCTTTCTGCACTGCTCTTGCCTCTTTCTGCACCCCTCTTGCCTCTTTCTGCACCTCTGTTGCTTCTTTCTGCACTTCTCTTGCTTCTTTCTGTACCCTGTTGCCTCTTTCTGCAACCCTCTTCTCTCTTTCTGCACCTCTCTTGCCTCAGTCTGCCCAACTGTTCCCTTTCTGCACCGCTTTTGCCTGTTTCTGCAATTCTTTTGCCTCTTTCTGCAGTTCTCTTGTGTCCTTCTGCACCTCACTTGCCTGTTTCTGCAACTCTCTTGCCTCTTTCTGCAGTTCTCTTGCCTGTTTCTGCACCTCTCTTGCCTCTTTCTGTACCTCTGTTGCCTCTTTTTGCACTTCTCTTGCTCTTTATGCACCCTTCGTGCCTCTTTCAGCACCTCTGTTGCTTCTTTCTTCACTTCTCTTTCTTCTTTCTGCACTCCTCGTACCACCTTCTGCACCTCTGTTGCTTCTTTCTGCACTTCTGTTAGTTCTTTCTGCACTGCTCTTGCCTCTTTATGTATCCCTCTTGCCTCTTTGAGCACCTCTTTTGCTTCTTTCTGCACTTCTCTCTCCTCTCTCTCCTCTTTCTGCACCCCTCTTGCCTCTTTCTGCACCTCTGTTGCTTCTTTCTGCACTTCTATTGCCTCTTTCTGCACCTCTCTTGCTTCTTTCTGCACCTCACGTGCCTCTTTCAGCACCTCTGTTGCTTTTTTCTGCAGATCTCTTGCCTCTTTCTGCATCTCTCTTTTCTCTTTCTGCACCTCTCTTGCCTCTTTCGGCACCTCTCTTGCCTCTTTCTGCACCTCACTTGCCTCTTTCAGCACCTCTCTTGCTTTTTTCTGCAGATCTCTTGCCTCTTTCTGCATCTCTCTTTTCTCTTTCTGCACCTCTCTTGCCTCTTTCGGCACCTCTGTTGCTTCTTTCTGCACTTCTTTTGCCTCTTTCTGCACCTCTGAGTTAGAGGTAGTTTTAATCCCCTGCCCTATTATGTACTAGGGCCTTACAGGGGAGGTCATGCCAATCACAGGGGTACCCCAACCCATAGTGTACCCTAGTGTATGTAGGTGTTTTCACTGTATTCTAAGTGTCTTTCAGCATAGCACTGGCTCCGGGCCTGGTTAGTCAGAATCAGTTACCACCAGTACCAGTCAGGAAAAAGTTGGGGGCACAGGATGACTTTGCAACAAGGCCTCTTTCTGCACCTCTGTTGGTTCTTTCTGCATATCTCTTGCTTCTTTCTGCACTTTTCTTCGTCTTTCTGGAGTTCTGTTGCCTCTTTCTGCATTTCTCTTGCTTCTTTCTGCGCCTTTCTTCCTCTTTCTGCACATGTCCTACCTCTGTAGGCATAGTTAGAAATTAGCATTTAAAAAACCTTTGAAATTCACTGAAAAAACCACAGGTTTCAAGGACGTTATAGTTAGAAATTAGCATTTAAAAAACCTTTGAAATTCACTGAAAAATCCATAGGTTTCAGGGACGTTATAGTTCGAAATTAGCATTTAAAAAACCTTAGAAATTCACTGAAAAAACCACAGGTATCATGGACGTTATAGGTAGTTGGAGATTTCACTCGTACAAAACCAGAGAATTTCAGCCGTTATAGTTAGTTGAGCTAACTATAACTCGCGCCCCCGCAATGAACTGCTGATGACGTCACATATTACATCATTCATGACATGGTCAGTGACATCACTGATGACATCACTGATGACATCATCCAGTGACTGTGTGTTTCTGTAAAGTTTAAATAGGTTTTATATATATATATTTATATATATGCCAAGGTGTAGTGAAGAATGAGTGGGTGTATAAGTGTCTAAATGGATGATTTAGTAGGTGCGTGACTGACTATATAAGTGTGTGATTAAACGTGCCTTACTGAATGCATGGGTATAAAAATCCTCACTAGAGTTAAGACCATGAGGTGTTTTACAATCTAGCTCTAGTATATATCTTGTCTCAAGTTGTCTGAGGAGAGCTTCTCGGTCACCCCCTCGTCTCAAAGGGGGGATTGTGTCCGCCACAAAATATCTGAGGACACTGACATCCTTCTCATGATACTCTCCAAAATGCCTGGCAACGGGATAGGCTTGATCACCATTGTTAATTGCCCGTATGTGCTGGAGTATCCTCTTGTGGACCTGCAACTTTGTACTACCCACATAGCGCAGGCCACATGGACACTCCAGCACATAAACTGCAAACTCTGTTTTGCATGTTAGTTTTTTCTTTATGCAAGTGGGCTCTTTTTTAAATGGTGTTTCATATTCTGTTTTGTTAATCCCGTATTTACAGGCCTTGCAAGTTGCACATTTACGGAAGCCCTTGCTAGCAACCAGCCAAGAACTGCTTGATTTTAACTCAGGGCTGCTCCTAACCAATGAGTTATTCATAGACCTTGCCTTCCTAAATGTTATATTGGGTGACTTAGTAAGATTCACACCCAATAGAGGATCGTTTTTTTACCAAGATCCAATTTTTGTTTACTATTCTACGGATAGCCTTATGCTGGTTACTGTAGGTCAGAATAAGTCTTGATGGTTGTTCAGATGAGGGCTGTTCTGTTGTTATTTGGGCTTTACAAATCAGGGCCTGTGATCTTTCCATCCTTCTGGTTTTCTCTATGGCTCGATTGATTTCGCCTATAGAGTAGTGTTAGACCTGGCATCCTTGGCGTGGGTCTCCCTTCCATTTTTTTCGTAATGCCTCCACTGTTACCGATATGTTTTTGCTGGACTAGATGCTCATGGGCACTTTGCCGCTGCTAATCAGTGCCAAAGTGCAAGTGCTCCCTATCGTGAATTGATGTAAGTATTAGTGACTCCATGATTGGATGATTGGTTTACTTGTCAGTCCCTAGTACCGTGCACTGAGTGTGCCCAGGGCTTGTAAATCCAATGCTGCTGGTGGGCTTGCAGCACGGGTTGTGCCACCCACAGAAGCAGCTTGTAAAGTGTGTCTCAGGCCTGCCATTGCAGAGCCTGTGTGCAGCCTAGGGCTGCCATGTCGACTGAGTGAGTGCACCCACTTACCAGTCCCTAAACCTTCCCTTTACTGCATGTTGGTCACCCCTAAAGTAGGCCCTAGGGCAGGGTGCATTGTAAGTATAAGGTAGGACATGCCCTGGTGTGTGTGGCATGTCCTAATAGTGAATTACAGCCATTTTCGTTTTTCACTATTGCAAGGCTACCTGCTCCCCATAGGCCAGAATGGGCAGACTGACTATTACACCTTATAGTCAGAACTGTCCCAGGGAACATGGTAGAAAAGCGAATTTAGTATGCCTGAACTCAGGGTGATAAAATACATCTTTTAGTGAAGTTGGTTTTAACATTCTGTGTTTGAAAATACCACTTTTAGAAAGTGGGTATTTTTCTTGCCTAACTATCCAAGCCTGCCTCTGCTAGGTTGTGTATTCCTTGTCTGGAGATTGAGTGACAGGGGCTGGGGGTGGCTACAGGAGACAGGGTGAGTCAGCACAGGGCTGAATAGAAAGATCTGCATCCAGAGTGGAGGGAGGAGTTGCACCTGGGTCTGAATAGGGCTGTGCCTGCCTTCCACAATGCTGGCTCCACCTCCTGCCGGGCGGCTGAGCACTCTGCCCCACATTCTGAAAGGAAAGAAGAAGTCAGAAAAACAAAGTGCTCCAGGACTGACCAGAACTGGTTTTGGACTAGGCAGAGGCCTCTCTGCCTTCAGAGAACAAAGAGAAACTGGATATAAAAGGGGACCCAGACCCCTAGGAAATTAGATCACTTTTGGGAACAAGAAGAAACCTTTGCTGAGGAGCGGAACCAAGAAGAAACTGAGGAGAAACTATCCCTAAGCCTGAAGTGCTGCTTGGGGGATTGGCCTGCAGTGGTTTGCCTGACTGCCAAAGAAAGGAGAAGGGAACTTTTGCTTTGCTGTGACTTTCATCAACTTGTGAAGGATCTCCAAGGGCTTGGAAGAGAGCTTGCCCCCTGACCGAAGTCCCAGGACCATTGGACTTCACCCCCTTTGTGAATTGCTGCTGGAAACTCTGTTTCAGTGGCTACAGAGGTAGGGAGCTGTGACCGACTCTCACGACCGACTCGGTGTCCTGTAAGCACCGCATCGAAGCACCGTCTCGCCCTGCAACGCACGGCCCTGGTCTCACCGACTCCGTCAACGAGCCGCTGCCTGCACCGCATCGAGGGACAACGCGTCCTGCAACGCTTCGCTACGCCAAATCGAACTGGTCCGACCGACACGGTCACTGCTGCTGAGTTTGAGTCCTGTGACCGCACCGGAGTTGGGCACCGCTCGCACGCTTTGCGACGCACCGCCCGACTCGCACCGCTGTCCGGACTGATCGACGCCAGCTCCTGAATCCGGCTCCGTCGCCGCACCGCAACCTGCCAGCACCGCATCGAAGCACCGTCTCGCCCTGCAACGCACGGCCCTGGTCTCACCGACTCCGTCTCGACGACGTCAACGAGCCGCTGCCTGCACCGCATCGAGGGACAATGCGTCCTGCAACGCTTCCATTTTTGCATCGCGACCGCGACGAACAGCCATCCGGCTCGCACGCCCGTGCCTGCCGCTTCAAGTAAAAGGTACTGTGACCGAGTCTGTCTACGCTGTGTTGGCCCGTCTCGGCGCGGTCAGCTGGATTTGTTAGACTCTGTTTGTTCTCGACATCGCCGTAGCCGGAGGAGGCTACCGACTCGCACAGAACCTTGAATTAAGCCTTTTTGATCAGAACTAAGCACTCTTGACAGTATTGTGGATTATTTTTGTCATTTATGGTCTTGTGATAAATCTATATAAAGTATACCTATTTTTATAAATATATAACCTGTGTGGTGTCCATTTGTAGTGTTGTCACTTGATTACTGTATGTGTTCACAAATGCTTTACACACTGCCTCTGAACTAAGCCTGTCTGCTCGTGCCAAGCTACCAAGAGGGTGAGCAGGGGTTATTTCGGGAGTGTACCTACTTTCCCTGACTAGACTCAAGGGTCCCTATTTGGACAAAGGTACCTACCTCTGCCAACTAGAGACCCCCAAATCTAACATTGGTGGTCAGCGGTGAGGATTCTGGACTTGCATTTGTGACTCATGTACAGTGATTGGTGAACACTACTTAGTGAGTGCAGACCAAAACGCAACCACATACTTTTATAGCATTTTTTCTGGGATTTCCTATTTTTGCAAATGCCAAGTTCAGTCACTAAGGAGAAACCAGCATCAGTAGCCTCTGTTTAGTGTGATTGGGAAGAAGAGAGGCTAGAATGCTACACCCTCAAGCAGCTCAGGCAATTCTGCAAAAAGTTTAAAGTGTCCATGACCGGACTCTCCAGGAAGGAGGACCTTCAAAAGGCGCTGAGGGCCTGGGTCGAATCAAGGAGTGCCCCTGTGGAGGGGGCTGAGAATGCAGAAGGGCAGCTGGAGGGGCTATTGGGTCTAGGGGCTAGAAGACCACCTTCCCCAGTAGATAGCAGTGTTTCTGCCAGAGGACTGTCTCCAGAGGAGTTGGAGGACAGGAAAGAGAGTATGATGCACGAAATGGAGCTGACCAAGCTCAAGCTGAATGGGCAGTTAGAATTCGAAATGCAAACTAGGAAATTGGCCCTAGAGGAAAAGAAAATGCAGTTTGAACATGAGAAAGTTTTGAGGGAGTTGGAATTGAAGGCCAAGAGCTTAGAGATTACTCCCTCTGGTGGCAGTGTACCGCCTGTGCCTGTTGAAGCTAGGGTGTATATTCCAAAAGATGTGGTTAAGGAATTTTTAAAAATGATGACATTGGGCAGTGGTTCAAAGCCTATGAGGTAGCCATGTCTTCCCACCGGGTCCCTGAGAAGGATTGGGGAGCGGGGTTGTGGGGACGGTTCCTCAGTGAAGGGCGGGATACCTTGTTGGATTTGCCCTCTGAAGTCTATAATTCATACAGCCACATGAAGGATGCCTTAATGACTAGGTATGGTTTGACCCCTGAGCTTTATAGGCAAAGGTTCAGGAACTGTAGTAAGATTGAAAGCAGTACCTGGGTTGAATATGTGACCTTCTTTTGCAGAGCCTTGGATGGTTGGGTAAAGGGTAGCAAAGCGACTGATTTTCAGGCGCTCTTTGATTTGATTGCCTGGGAGCACTTGTCCGGTAATTGTTTTCCTGAGCTATGCCAGCACCTGATTGATAGTAAGCTGACTAACCCTAGGCAGCTTGCTGAGGAGGCGGACCGCTGGGTGAGTACCCGGGTCCACAAGGGTCACGTGGGAGACTCCGCCAAGGGTGGGCAGGGTCCCCAGCAGAAGAGTGGGGGGACAAGGGTAAACAGAGGGAGTTCCATAAAGGGCCCCAAAGTAAACCCCAAGGGAACCAAGGGAAAGGTTCCCAGCCTCCCCCGGAGAAGAAGCCAGTGGCCCTGACAGGCCCCCCTGTTCACCAGGGACCCCTGGTGTGTTACAAGTGTGGCGCCCCTGGCCACAAGGCAAACGATCCTCGTTGCCCTTTGCATGGAAAACCAGCATCCACTAGTGCAGTCCCCGGCAGTTGGCTAGTGTAGCCCTGGGGAGGAGTTGGGTGCCCAAGGTGGGGGGATCCCACAGTGTTTTCCCTTGTCTCATTAGGAGACTCTGAGATGGTCTCTAGGACCCCGCTGCCTGAGAACACTAAGAAATACAGGCAGTGGGTGACCATCAATGGCCATAGGGTGGAGGCTCTGAGAGACACAGGAGCCAGTGTGACAGCTGTCAAGTGTCACCTGGTGTCTAAAGAGCAGGTTATCCCTGATGCATTCTATCCGGTTGTTGCCGCTGACAACACAGAGAGTCACTGCAAGGTGGCTCAGGTTCCCTTTGAGTGGGGGGTCTCGGGTACTCTTCAAGCTAGCTGTGAGGCCAGCCATGCCTGTTGACTGTTTGTTAGGGAACGATTTGGAGAGCTCACCTTGGGCTAAGGTGGAGCGGAGTGTGCATTTAGAAATGTTGGGCTTGCCTGATTGGGCATGTGTGACCACCCGGTCAATGGCAGCGAAAGGTGTTCAAGGGGACCTGGAGCCTGAGAGGGAGGCCCAGGTGCCTGCCAGAGAGAGAGGAGGCAGGGGCGCGGGAAACCGGCCCCCGAGTTCCCACGGTCCAGGAGGAGGCAGACCCTGAGGGGATGCCCTGGAGCCTACAGGGGAACAGGTAGCTGAACTGGGGGACCTACCTGAGCTGACCCATTGGCAGCAAGAAGGAGGACCCTCCAGGGAAGAGTTCTGCGAGGAGCAGAACACATGCCCCTCTCTCGTGGGTCTGAGGCAACAGGCCACAGACCAGGCAGCAGGTGATCAGTCTGGATCACATTGGGTTTACTGGGAGAATGGTCTCCTGTATTCAGAGCCTAAGGTTGCTGAGCCTGGGTCAGCCCGTGTGCTGGTGGTACCCCAGCGCTTCAGAGCCTTCCTACTGGGGTTGGCTCATGATGTACCGTTAGCAGGACATCTGGGGCAGGACAAGACCTTTGACAGGCTTGTTAACCATTTCTATTGGCCCCAGATGCGCAGGAGTGCCGCCACTCACTGCAGGACATGCCAGACTTGCCAGGCAAGTGGAAAGAGTGGGAGGAAGCACAAGGCTCCTCTCCAGCCATTCCCTGTGGTCAGCACCCCCTTTGAACGGGTGGGTATTGATATTGTGGGGCCACTGGACCCCAAGACAGCCATGGGCAACAGGTTTATCCTGGTCTTGGTGGACCATGCCACCCGGTACCCTGAAGCCATCCCTCTGAGGACAGTGACGGCCCCCGTGGTGGGACGGGCACTGATGGGAATTTTCTCACGTGTGGGATTCCCTCAAGAGGTGGTGTCTGACAGAGGTACCAACTTCGTGTCCAAGTACATGAAGTCCCTGTGGCAGGAGTGCGGTGTAACTTACAAGTTCACCACTCCTTACCACCCTCAAGGAAATGGGCTGGTTGAGAGATTCAACCGGACCCTCAAGGGCATGATTATGGGTCTGGAAGAACCCATGAGGCGTAAATGGGACGTCCTCTTACCATGCCTGTTGTTTGCATACCGGGAGGTGCCACAGAAGTCTCTAGGGTTCAGTCCCTTTGAGCTCCTCTATGGACACCCGGTGCGAGGACCTCTGAGTTTGGTCAAGGAAGGCTGGGAGCAATCTCCCAGGAAACCTCCCCAGGATGTATACAGTTACATGCTGGCCTTCAGGAACCAGACTAGGCGTTTCAGAGAACTTGCTGAGGCAAATCTGGAAGCCAGCCAGGAGGAGATGAAGCGGTGGTACGACCAGAATGCCACTCTGGTAGAGCTTCAGCCTGGTCAGAAAGTGTGGGTCATGGCCCCTGTGGAGCCTTGTGCGCTCCAGGACAGGTGGACCGGCCCTTTTACGGTGGTGGAGCGCAAGAGTCCAGTTACCTATTTGGTGGACTTGCAGTCTCCCAGGAACCCCTTGCGGGTCCTGCATGTGAACCGCCTGAAGCCCCACTTGGAGAGGTCCCAAGTGGGCATGCTCTCTAGCTACAGATGATGGAATGGAGGAGGAGACCGAGCCTCTTCCTGACCTCCTGTCAGCCCGAGAGCAAGATGGATCAGTGGAGGGAGTAAACCTCTCTACCTCCCTGACACCTGAGCAGCAGGGTGACTGTCGCCAACTGTTGGGACAGTTCCCTGACCTGTTCTCCCTGGTTCCCAGTGTCACTCATTGGTGCGTCCATGATGTGGACACTGGGGACAGTCTTCCTGTGAAGCACAAGGCTTACAGGGTGACTGACAGGGTCAGAGCCTGCATCAAGGAGGAGGTCTCCAAGATGTTTGCGCTAGGGGTGATTGAGTCCTCTAACAGCCCTTGGGCCAGCCCAGTGGTCTTGGTTCCAAAGGCTGCCGCGCCTGTTACCACCCCAGAACTCCGGTTCTGTGTGGACTACAGGGGACTCAATTCCGTCACCAGGACTGACGCCCACCCCATCCCCAGAGCTGATGAGCTCATAGATCGGTTAGGGGCTGCGCGGTACCTCAGCACGTTTGACTTAACGTCTGGGTACTGGCAGATCGCCTTGACTGATGGGGCAAAGAGAGGTCAGCATTCTCCACACCAGATGGGCACTACCAGTTCCGGGTGATGCCCTTTGGGATGAAGAATGCCCCTGCCACCTTTTAGAGGTTGGTCAACCAGGTGTTGGTTGGACTGGAGGATTTCAGTGCCGCCTACCTGGATGACATCGCAGTGTTCAGTGCCAGTTGGGAAGAACATCTGCGCCACCTCTGGGAAGTGTTGATGGCGCTGCGGAGAGCAGGCCTCACAATCAAGGTGAGTAAGTGCCAGATTGGGCAGGGTTCTGTGGTGTACTTGGGACACCAGGTTGGGAGCGGCCAGGTGGCGCCCCTCCAACCGAAAATTGATACCATTCTGGCTTGGGAGCCCCCCAAGACCCAGACAGAGGTGAGAGCCTTCCTAGGACTCACCGGGTATTACCGGAGATTCATCAAGGGGTATGGCAGCATTGTTGCCCCCTTGACAGAGCTGACTTCCAAGAAGCAGCCCAGGAAGGTGATTTGGACTGACGCCTGTCAAAAGCTTTTGACACCTTGAAGACTGCCATGTGCACGGCGCCTGTGCTCCAGGCACCCAACTTCTCCAATGAGTTCATTGTTCAGACCGACGCTTCAGAGCATGGTGTAGGGGCTGTTCTATCACAGATCAATGAGGAGGGCCTAGACCAACCTGTAGCCTTCATCAGTAGGAGGTTACTTCCCGGGAACAGAGATGGAGTGCTATTGAGCGTGGAGGCATTTGCTGTGGTCTGGGCACTGAAGAAGCTGAGACCATACCTGTTTGGGACTCACTTCTGGGTTCAGACAGACCACAGGCTCCTCAGATGGTTGATGCAGATGAGGGGTGAGAATCCAAAGCTGTTGAGGTGGTCCATTTCCCTACAGGGGATGGACTTTACGGTGGAACACCGCCCTGGTACAGAACACGCCAATGCTGATGGACTGTCCAGATTTTTCCGCCTTAGCGATGAGAACGCCCTAGGGGTAGGATAGTTCTCCCCACATTTCAGCTGGAGGGGACACGTGTTAGACCTGGCATCCTTGGCGTGGGTCTCCCTTCCATTTTTTTCGTAATGCCTCCACTGTTACCGATATGTTTTTGCTGGACTAGATGCTCATGGGCACTTTGCCGCTGCTAATCAGTGCCAAAGTGCAAGTGCTCCCTATCGTGAATTGATGTAAGTATTAGTGACTCCATGATTGGATGATTGGTTTACTTGTCAGTCCCTAGTACCGTGCACTGAGTGTGCCCAGGGCTTGTAAATCCAATGCTGCTGGTGGGCTTGCAGCACGGGTTGTGCCACCCACAGAAGCAGCTTGTAAAGTGTGTCTCAGGCCTGCCATTGCAGAGCCTGTGTGCAGCCTAGGGCTGCCATGTCGACTGAGTGAGTGCACGCACTTACCAGTCCCTAAACCTTCCCTTTACTGCATGTTGGTCACCCCTAAAGTAGGCCCTAGGGCAGGGTGCATTGTAAGTATAAGGTAGGACATGCCCTGGTGTGTGTGGCATGTCCTAATAGTGAATTACAGCCATTTTCGTTTTTCACTATTGCAAGGCTACCTGCTCCCCATAGGCCAGAATGGGCAGACTGACTATTACACCTTATAGTCAGAACTGTCCCAGGGAACATGGTAGAAAAACGAATTTAGTATGCCTGAACTCAGGGTGATAAAATACATCTTTTAGTGAAGTTGGTTTTAACATTCTGTGTTTGAAAATACCACTTTTAGAAAGTGGGTATTTTCTTGCCTAACTATCCAAGCCTGCCTCTGCTAGGTTGTGTATTCCTTGTCTGGAGATTGAGTGACAGGGGCTGGGGGTGGCTACAGGAGACAGGGTGAGTCAGCACAGGGCTGATTAGAAAGATCTGCATCCAGAGTGGAGGGAGGAGTTGCACCTGGGTCTGAATAGGGCTGTGCCTGCCTTCCACAATGCTGGCTCCACCTCCTGCCGGGCGGCTGAGCACTCTGCCCCACATTCTGAAAGGAAAGAAGGAGTCAGAAAAACAAAGTGCTCCAGGACTGACCAGAACTGGTTTTGGACTAGGCAGAGGCCTCTCTGCCTTCAGAGAACAAAGAGAAACTGGATATAAAAAGGGGACCCAGACCCCTAGGAAATTAGATCACTTTTGGGAACAAGAAGAAACCTTTGCTGAGGAGCGGAACCAAGAAGAAACTGAGGAGAAACTATCCCTAAGCCTGAAGTGCTGCTTGGGGGATTGGCCTGCAGTGGTTTGCCTGACTGCCAAAGAAAGGAACTTTTGCTTTGCTGTGACTTTCATCAACTTGTGAAGGATCTCCAAGGGCTTGGAAGAGAGCTTGCCCCTGACCGAAGTCCCAGGACCATTGGACTTCACCCCTTTGTGAATTGCTGCTGGAAACTCTGTTTCAGTGGCTACAGAGGTAGGGAGCTGTGACCGACTCTCACGACCGACTCGGTGTCCTGTAAGCACCGCATCGAAGCACCGTCTCGCCCTGCAACGCACGGCCCTGGTCTCACCGACTCCGTCAACAAGCCGCTGCCTGCATCGCATCGAGGGACAACGCGTCCTGCAACGCTTCGCTACGCCAAATCGAACTGGTCCGACCGACACAGTCACTGCTGCTGAGTTCGAGTCCTGTGACCGCACCGGAGTTGGGCACCGCTCGCACGCTTTGCGACGCACCGCCCGACTCGCACCGCTGTCCGGACTGATCGACGCCAGCTCCTGAATCCGGCTCCGTCGCCGCACCGCAACCTGCCAGCACCGCATCGAAGCACCGTCTCGCCCTGCAACGCACAGCCCTGGTCTCACCGACTCCGTCTCGACGACGTCAACGAGCCGCTGCCTGCACCGCATCGAGGGACAACGTGTCCTGCAACGCTTCCATTTTTGCATCGCGACCGCGACGAACAGCCATCCGGCTCGCACGCCCGTGCCTGCCGCTTCAAGTAAAAGGTACTGTGACCGAGTCTGTCTACGCTGTGTTGGCCCGTCTCGACGCGGTCAGCTGGATTTGTTAGACTCTGTTTGTTCTCGACATCGCCGTAGCCGGAGGAGGCTACCGACTCGCACAGAACCTTGAATTAAGCCTTTTTGATCAGAACTAAGCACTCTTGACAGTCTTGTGGATTATTTTTGTCGTTTATGGTCTTGTGATAAATCTATATAAAGTATACCTATTTTTATAAATATATAACCTGTGTGGTGTCCATTTGTAGTGTTGTCACTTGATTACTGTATGTGTTCACAAATGCTTTACACACTGCCTCTGAACTAAGCCTGTCTGCTCGTGCCAAGCTACCAAGAGGGTGAGCAGGGGTTATTTCGGGAGTGTACCTACTTTCCCTGACTAGACTCAAGGGTCCCTATTTGGACAAAGGTACCTACCTCTGCCAACTAGAGACCCCCAAATCTAACAAGTAGCCCCTAGCCAGGAATCTCCTGCAGCTATCTTGTTGGGCTTTCTCACATTCAGAATTAGTGCTGCAAATTCTACGAATTCGCAGCATCTCGCCATAAGGGATGCTACGGACCAAGTGTGCGGGATGGTGACTTGTGGCATGCAACAATGTGTTGCCGGCTGTTGGTTTCCTAAACAACCTAGTTTCAAGATTGTTGCCGACAACCATTATTTCAACATCCAAAAAGAAAATGGAGTCCCTGCTTAGTTGACCGCTAAATTGCAAGTTTAAGCTATTATCGTTGATCTGCTCTATAAAATGGAGGGCACTCTCATCAGTGCCCTTCCAAATTATAAGCAAATCGTCGATATAGCGATACCAGCGCATCACATGCTTAGATACAGTATCAGCAAAGAACACTCTAAGGACCTGTTCTTCCCTATATATATATATCCATATTCCATCGTTTCCATGCCACAAACAATGATCCACAGCACCCAAATGCTGTAAGCAGACTTTATTTGGCAAAAGCAAGACTCAACGCGTTTCGGAAACCAAGTTTCCTTGTTCACGAGAGTGTTGAGGTTGTGATTAACAGTGATTTAAATAAACATCACGTGACTTGTGACTAAAAAAATGAAAAGTGAAAACAGACTTCTAAATAGCAAAACGTAATGCACTATATCGTAGTTAAATACAATATTTGGTCATACTGCTGTTTACAAATTAATAGTGCAAAAAACGTAATTATTCATACATGGGTGATAACTGAGTAACTGGTACAAAAAAGTGAGGAAAAATGTCATGCAGCCAGCGGAACAGAACGTTTCCTAGAAAGAGGCTACGCCCAGAATGACATTACCAAAGCCTGTGTAGAAGTCGAAAAAAGAGAGAGAAGTGATCTACTGAAAGTAAAAATAGTTGAGCCTACTGGTAATGACCCTGAGACTAAGATTAGGTTCATCACTACCTACTCCAACCAGGCACATGAAGTTAGAGAATGTCTAAATAAGTTCTGGAGAATCCTTAAAACAGATAAAGATCTCTCTGCAGTAGTAGAGCATTATCCACAGGTCACATATAGAAAGGCCAAATCACTAAAAGACATCATATGTCAAAGTACTGTGGTATCCATTATCAAACCAGAGGTCAACCCGGTGCGTGGGTTCTATACTTGTAACAAGTGTAAGGCTTTTAAATACAGCAGAAACTGCAAACTGGTCAAACTGTCGGCCAATTGCAAACCATTTGTGATAACTAAACATGTCTCCTGTAACACTGACTATGCTGTGTACGCCCTTAAGTGTCAGTGCGAAAAATACTATATTGGTAGCACTATCCATCCTGCCAAAAAGAGAGTCCTGGAACACATAAGGGCGATCACAAAAGATGACAAGCAATACCCAATAGCAAGACATTTTAAGAAGTCGCACAAACAGGAACACCAGCCTCCTTTCCTTTTGTGTTCTAGATACTATTCCAGTGAGAGAGAGGGGAGGGAATAGAGTCCTTGAATTAAGACGCCTGGAGTCCAGAATGATAATCGAATACCAGACATCAGAGCCGTCAGGGCATAACATTGATGAAGAACTATCAGTTCATTTGGTTGAATGATCAATCAGGGAAGCCCCCTAGTATAGTTTACGCTCAGTATCTGCAGTATGCATTTTATGGTTCTTATGGCTTTTAACCTCATTTGCCGCCTTCGTGTATTGTTGTTTGTAACACTGTTTTAGATTCACTTTTTTGTGACACTTTTCTGTTATATGTATCTTTTTCAGATCTTCTACACTGGGAATTTTGGTAAACGAGTTGGAACAGCAGTGTCAAGCTTTGGAATTACAGCGGAATGACAAGAGTAGATTAACTTTTCGGAACTATTATCCCCCCTCTTTTATTCATTGATTCAGGCTAAGGAGTTCACCTTTTGCTTATGAGCACATTTTTGCTAATACACATTTGCCCACTAGGGCTTAATTAAGTCTACCATTTAAATAGGCTGCAATGCGGGTTTTGGCACACTGGCGCATTATTATTGATTAAATGCATTATGTCTTGGGTCCTTTTAAGAATATGAATATGGAACCATATCTATGGTTTATGTATTTAACCGCTTTCATGACGAGGCCTTTCGCAAATACTTCAGCCCTACCTATCCCGCGAACAACGATGATATTATCTGCAAGAAACGCACTAATGATTAAACCTAGCAGTGACTACACCTATTTCTCAAATGAATTCCGTGCATTAACTTGCTTCGTGCATTAATTTATCACTCAATATCTCTTGATTTTGAGATTTAGTGAATAGTTTCTCAATAGCCATCTGGGAAACAATAAAGTTCAGTAAGAAGAAAAAACACCAACTCATTCTGTTCCACTGGATGAATGACATTTTTATTTAACTACGCTATAGTGCATTACGTTTTGCTATTTAGAAGTCTGTTTTCACTTTTCATTTTTTTAGTCACAAGTCACGTGATGTTTATTTAAATCACTGTTAATCACAACCTCAACACTCGTGAACAAGTAAACTTGGTTTTCGAAACGCGTTGAGTCTTGCTTTTGCCAAATAAAGTCTGCTTACAGCATTTGGGTGCCGTGGATCATTGTTTGTGGCATGGAAACGATGGAATATGGATGTTATGGGTCTCGCTAACCCACCACGGCCCGCCGTCCCGTGAGGCTTGAGTTGAAGCGAAGAACTGTTGTGGATATATATATATATATCCAAAACACAGTATTCCACCTGGGGCCAGCCGAACTCACGGCGGGTGCAACCGGGAAGCGGTGGTGGAAACCGCTTATAACACAGCAAAAGTTCATGGTACTCCCAAGGTCCGGTGCACTCACGGGGTGTGTGTCGGCTATAAAACATCCGCAGACGCGTTTCTGGCTCTTGCCAATTAATTTTTTGCGATGGGAGCGCCATAAACATTGCATTAAGCAATAAATAATGAAAACGGTGACGCCCCATCGCCGGCCTTTCATTGGCCAAGGATCCACCAACCATATGGCAGAACCGTTTAAATGACTGTGTCGTTTTATTGACGGCTTTTCCGCACTGATGACGGCAAGACCCAAAAACGTGTCTGCGGATGTTTTATAGCCGACACACACCCTCTGAGTGCACCGGACCTTGGGAGTACCATGAACTCCTTGTTTTTGCTATGTTATAAGCGGTTTCCACCACCGCTTCCCGGTTGCACCCGCCGCGAGTTCGGCTGGCCCCAGGTGGAATACTGTGTTTTGGATTCAATTTGGGCTGCTGAGCCGCCGCTTACGGACTCTGTTGACCTATTCAGGTTGTGGCTTATACAGAGCTAGAGTGCTTTACCATATGTGGGACACTCACAGTGTTTTCGTTCTAATAGCGGCAGGCGAGAGGATGTACAGGCACAGTTATTACGGCTGCCAATTAATTTTTTGCGATGGGAGCGCCATAAACATTGCATTAAGCAATAAATAATTAAAACGGTGACGCCCCATCGCCGGCCTTTCATTGGCCAAGGATCCACCAATCATATGGCAGAACCGTTTAAATGACTGTGTCGTTTTATTGACGGCTTTTCCACACTGATGACGGCAAGAGCCAGAAACGCGTCTGCGGATGTTGTATAGCCGACACACACCCCGTGAGTGCACCGGACCTTGGGAGTACCATGAACTCCTTGTTTTTGCTGTGTTATAAGCGGTTTCCACCACCTCTTCCCGGTTGCACCCGCCGCGAGTTCGGCTGGCCCCAGGTGGAATACTGTGTTTTGGATTCAATTTGGGCTGCTGAACCGCCGCTTATTGACTCTGTTGACCTATTCAGGTTGTGGCTTATACAAAGCTAGAGTGCTTCACCATATGTGGGACACTCACAGTGTTTTCGTTCTAATAGCGGCAGGCGAGGGGATGTACAGGCACAGTTATTACGGCTGGCAATTAATTTTTTGCGATGGGAGCGCCATAAACATTGCTTTAAGCAATAAATAATGAAAACGGTGACGCCCCATCGCCGGCCTTTCATTGGCCAAGGATCCACCAACCATATGGCAGAACCATTTAAATGACTGTCGTTTTATTGACGGCTTTTCCACACTGATGACGGCAAGAGCCAGAAACGCGTCTGCGGATGTTTTATAGCCGACACACACCCTCTGAGTGCACCGGACCTTGGGAGTACCATGAACTCCTTGTTTTTGCTATGTTATAAGCGGTTTCCACCACCGCTTCCCGGTTGCACCCGCCGCGAGTTCGGCTGGCCCCAGGTGGAATACTGTGCTTTGGATTCAATTTGGGCTGCTGAACCGCCGCTTACGGACTCTGTTGATCTATTCAGGTTGTGGCTTATACAGAGCTAGAGTGCTTCACCATATGTGGGACACTCACAGTGTTTTCGTTCTATTAGCGGCAGGCGAGGGGATGTACAGGCACAGTTATTACGGCTGCCAATTAATTTTTTTGCGATGGGAGCGCCATAAACATTGCATTAAGCAATAAATAATGAAAACGGTGACGCCCCATCACCGGCCTTTCATTGGCCAAGGATCCACCAATCATATGGCAGAACCGTTTAAATGACTGTGTCGTTTTATTGACGGCTTTTCCACACTGATGACGGCAAGAGCCAGAATCGCGTCTGTGGATGTTTTATAGCCGACACACACCCCGTGAGTGCATCGGACCTTGGGAGTACCATGAACTCCTTGTTTTTGCTGTGTTATAAGCGGTTTCCACCACCGCTTCCCGGTTGCACCCGCTGCGAGTTCGGCTGGCCCCAGGTGGAATACTGTGTTTTGGATTCAATTTGGGCTGCTGAACCGCCGCTTACGGACTCTGTTGACCTATTCAGGTTGTGGCTTATACAAAGCTAGAGTGCTTCACCATATGTGGGACACTCACAGTGTTTTCGTTCTAATATTGGCAGGCGAGGGGATGTACAGGCACAGTTATTACGGCTGCCAATTAATTTTTTGCGATGGGAGCGCCATAAACATTGCATTAAGCAATAAATAATGAAAACGGTGATGCCCCATCGCCGGCCTTTCATTGGCCAAGGATCCACCAACCATATGGCAGAACCGTTTAAATGACTGTGTGGTTTTATTGACGGCTTTTCCGCACTGATGACAGCAAGAGCCAGAAATGCGTCTGCGGATGTTGTATAGCCGACACACACCCCGTGAGTGCACCGGACCTTGGGAGTACCATGAACTCCTTGTTTTTGATATATATATATATATATCCCAAAAGTGCCTCAAGGACGCCACTCCACGGTAGATTGTTTGAACACAAACATTTAATGTTGAAATCAGCACATCAATTCCGATAATTTCAAAAGTCCCTGACGCATTTCGGAGAACCTTTCTCATAGGGCAAAGGCTGACAAATACGGAAACACACAACCTTAATATATATATATCCAAATCAAACCTGCTGTCATCACAGTTCAAAGCAGGCACCAGCAACACGGGATCTGGGAAAGATGTTTAATTAGGCAGTAATGAACGCTGGACAACGCGTTTCAGTGGACACACCCACCTTGATCACTTAGCGCGACAGGCATTACTAAAGCCTTTAAGTACCACTTGTTAATGCATGACAGGTAGTGGCCACAGAAAACATACTAGGATGTATGCAACAATGAATAATGAAGAAGCGCGAACGTTTCATTGTGAAATTAAAACATGAAACATTGTAGCTCATCAATAAGTGGCAAATATGACATATAAATCAAACACTCAAAAAATAATAATACATTAATATTTAAAAAGTAAAGCAACAGGTGTAAACCTTGACGAAAACCAGTGCAGAACATTACAATTTATACTGCAATATTGCCTTACATTCAGTCAAAAGCATAGTCTGCCTGGAACAAACATATAAGTCAGTGAACTCATGGTGTGGCGTGGCCCCAGCTTAGGAGTGAAATACAATCCGGGAACTTTAGCAAGACACGATGTTACCAATTGTGATCACAGCTGTAAAATAGATGCAATCAATGTAATGCTGCAATTCACTATATGAACCAACAGGGCTTGATGGACCAGTGTGGCCTATATGGTTGTGCATATGTAAGTCCCAAGTGGGCATCTACTGAACAGCAGATTAACAATGAAGTGTAGCAACATGCTGTGAAACATGGGATGTTGGACAAGTGTCCAATTCGTGCCTCATCAATCTGGACATGAAAGAAATACTCCCCTGGACAGGCCACACGCGCCGCTGGGAGTGCACTATGTGGTGCTGCTTAACTAAAGTGAAAAAAGAGGGAGTGAAAAAATGAGTGTTTGACAAGTATAGTGACACTAAATCCACCCAAGTGAAAGAGTCTAAAAAAACAGGAAAAAGGCCAGCAGAAACTTCTGCATGCAGCTGAAAGCGCTTGAACTAGGCTGAAGGAACGTGAGGTGCACACCCAATGTAGCTTGAGAGAGGAAATATTACAAATGAATGTACAATTCCTCGTCCGAGTTCAGACCATTGGGGATCTTGCTGTTAAGCAAATGATGTGGCGGGACTCAAGTCTACACAATTTAAGCTCCCTATTTCCGCCCCTGATGTGACTGGGGACTGAATCAATGACAAAATACACCAGATCTACACTATTGCCTCTATGAATTTCATTGATGTGTCGTGCAACAGGGTACGTCTTGTCATCCTTAGTAATAGCACATAAATGTTGAAGGATCCTGACGTGGACCATGTGTTTGGTGCTGCCCACGTATTGTTTAGGACAAGAACACTGAAGCACATACACTACGAAGTCACTCCTGCAGTTAAATGAATGCCCAATTTTAAGAGAGGTGTTACTAAGAGGACTGTATATCTCACTTGTGTTTTGGCCGATGGTGCATGCCTTGCATTTGTGACATTTGTGGAAACCTGGGGTGATGCCAGCCATGACTCCAATTTGACCATTTCTGGACTACTGGTGCAAAGTTCTCCCCTCATGGATCTAGCCCACCTAAAGGATAGGAGTGGATGTTTGGGCATGGAGGGTCCAATAATCGGGTCACTACGTATCAAATTCCAATGTGAGTAAAGGATATTCATCACTCTCTGATGGTAAGTATTGTATCCCGTAATCATTCTCACAGCACTCTGTGTCTTTGATTTGATCTTACTCTGTTTAAACAACAATGCCTCTCTGGGAATAGATTCAACTTTGGTCTGAGTATTCTTCAACACCTCAGGGCTGTAGCCCCTCGCACGGAATCTGAGGTCAAGCTCAGCCTGAACTTCCCTCAATGCGTGAACTTCACTGCAATTTCTTTTCATGCGCAGGTTTTCGGCATAAGGAATACTCTGCCTCAATCTAAGCGGGTGAAAACTCTACGCATGAAGTATGGAATTGCCCACAGTTTCCTTGCGAAAGGTCCTGGTATGGATTCGGTTGTAATGTACACAGACCTTTAAGTCTGGAAACTCAACCTCACTTTTACTAATGTTACTGGTAAATGCTAAATTCAGGTCATTAACATTAAGCCAATCCACAAAGACCCTAGCTGATTCAATGGACCCTTTCCAGAGTACAAAGAGGTCATTGATATACCATGACCAGAGGACGATGTTCTCAGTCCATTCTTCTGAAAATTCCGAGGTGAGTACCTTCTCCTCCCACCAGCCCATGTGCAAGTTCGCATAGCTGGGGCAAAGCAGGTGCCCATCGCAGTTCCCTGTATCTGTTTGTACAGATGCTTATCAAACAGAAAGAAATTGTTGTCCAAACACCACTCCATCATTTGAAGCAACATGATGGTGTGTTGATACGAACTGATGGATCTGGCCCCTAGAAAATGTTTAGTGGCTCTTAGTCCTTGTGCATGTCTTATACTGGTGTACAGAGATGAAACGTCTAAGGTCATGAAGACATAAGAATCATCCCAAACAGTGTCATAAATCTTTTTAAGGAAATCGCCTGTGTCAAGTATGAAAGATGGTAGGTTCCTGACAAGGTCCTGAAGGAAATGGTCAATATACTTGGATGTTGTATCAAACAACCCCCCTATGACTGATATAATGGGTCTCCCCGGGGGGTTGGTAGCATGTTTGTGTATTTTGGGAATTAGGTATAGCACAGGTATATATTACCTACTGGCGGTCGCCAGTAGGTAGTTATAGTTAGGACCTTGTTTCTATTCAAAAAGCATTTTTTCTTTTGCCAATATCTTTGGCGCCGTTTGACGAATCTTCGCGAAAATTTCAAAACAATTGGTTCACTTGGGTCAGCTCCTGTCTTGAAAGTTTCGGGGTGATTCGTTAAGCGGGGGCTGAGAAAAAAGGGGGGTTTCAAAACGCATTTTCCCCATGTTAATTTCCGTAGGAACTTTAGACAAAGCTACAGCCCGAACTGCTGAATGGAATTACACCAAATTTGACAAAAAGGTAGGTCTTGGTCCAGAAAGCTACCTTTTTTTTTAATGGTGTAAATCCGTTCAGTAGTTGCTGAGAAATTCTAAAAATAAAAATGTATATATCTGAGCACCGAGGAGGATTCGCGAACCCTCCCGAGCATGAGCTTAATTCTGATTGGCTGCCAACACTCCAAACCAGAATGTGTTGGCAGCCATCTTGTGACTCGGTAACCGAGTCACAAGAAAACAGTAGAAAAAACTTAAAAAACAAGAAAAGGGGGCAGGGTAGAACCTCCCTGACCCCCTCGCCCTGCTTGGGGGGTCCCACAAGGACCCCCAGGGCCCAAAAAAGCGTTTATAAAAAAAAGAAAATCAGCCGAATTCGCGCTGGGTGCGTAAATCCGGCCGAGAAAATGAAAAAAAAAAAATGAAGCGCAGACTCCCGCTCATCGTTTTCTATAAGCCCCCGGGTGGGCCAGGTCTCAGGGGCAATGTTTATAATGTATGCGGGGGCCGCCACCTCCCCGGGACTTCTTTGAAAAAAATGCGTGGGGGGGCTCCTGCCCCCGCACGCTGCCCCGGGGACTGCCACCTCCCCAGGGCATCCTTAATTATGTGTGGGGGGCCTCACGGGCCCCACCAAGCCCCGGGGACCGCCACCTCCCTGGGGCTTAAATATAATTAAAGAAGTGTGGGGGGGCTCCTGCCCCTCCCCCCACTGCCCCTGGGACCACTACCTCCCTGGGGCACACTTCATTAAAATGTGGGGGTCCGTTGTGGACCCATGGGCGCCGGGGATCACCACCTCCCCGGGGCTATTTTGATGAAGGGAGGGGGGCCGTGCGGCCCTCCTCCAGGAACCCTCCATGGCCCTGGGGACCGCCACCCCCCAGGGCCGGCTCCTGCAATGTCCCGTGGTGCCCACCCCCAGGACATTGCCGTTTCCTATGGCAGGGCAGGAGCACGGCTCCCGCCCTGTCATAGCAAACACTGCTTTGCTTCTTGGAAGCGAGAGCAGGAAACCTGCTCTCGCTTCCAAGAAGCAAAGCAGAATTGCTTTTGGACAAGGGGAGCTGCATGTTAGCAGCTCCCCTTGCCCAAAAGCAATGCCGGCTCCGGTAGGAGGTGGGGAGCTGGCTGGGACCGTGGGGGCATTGGGGCTTCCCCCATGGTCCCCAACGCTGAGGCCAGGCCTGAGGGTTGGGGTCCCTGGGGCCAGAAGTGGCCTGGTAGGGGGGGGCCACTTGGCCCCCTCCCCTTTCTAATTTAAAAATAAATAAATAAGGGCGGCCCCGGGGGCTGGGGTCCCCGGGGCCATAATTGGCCTGAGGAGGGGGGCCATGTAAATTGAAAATAAAGGCTGGCCATGCCCCGGGGGATGGGGTCCCCAGGGCCAGAAGTGGCCCAGGGAAGGGGGGCCACGCGGCCCACCTCCCGTAATTAAATCAAAAACGAGGCCAGGCCCCAGGGGATGGGGTCCCCAGGGCCAATAGTGGCCCAGGGAAGGGGGGCCATGCAGCCCCCCTTCCGTATTAATAATTTAAAAAAATAAAAATAAACGAGGCCATGCCCCGGGGATGGGGTCCCTGGGGCTGAAATTGGCCTCGGAGGGGGTCGTGCGGCCTCCTTCCTGTTTTTTCACATTTAAAAAAAAAAAATGGGTCAGGCCCTGGGGGATGGGGTCCCCAGGGCCCTCAAAATATTAAGAGAAGGAGGGCCACACAGCCCCCCTGCTAACAAAAAAAAGAAAAGCCGGCATCTCCCGGAGGCCCCGCCCCCTCCCTGTAGCACTCTGCAAACGCGCCTCCTGGCACGTTCTAAGTTCGGGGATTAAGTCCCCTTGAATCCTGAGGGTCCCTGGGGGCCAACTAGCCCACCAGGTACCTCCAGTAAGCCCCACACAGTGGGATTGCTGAGAGGTGGTCCGAGGCCATGCCCCTTTTTACATCACTCTGCAAACGTGCCTCTTGGCGCATTGCTAGTGGGGCGAAGAGGTCCTCTTGTGTCCTGAGGACCTCAGGACTAAAGTGGACTTCATCTCCCGGGCAGCAGTGCACCAGGAGGCGCCTTTGCAGGTGTAAAAAGGGGGCATGGCCTTGGACCACTCTCAGCAATCCAGCTGTGTGGGGCTTACTGGAGGTACCTGGTGGGCTAGTTGGCCCCCAGGGACCCTCAGGAGGCAAGGGGACTTAATCCGCCAACCCAGAACATGCCAGGAGGCGTGTTTGCAGAGTGGTGGAGAAACGGGGCATGGCCTGTGTCCACCTGTCAGCTATCCCACTATCTGGTACCATACTGGAGGTATCAGGTAGGCTAGTTGGCCCCTAAGGACCCCCAGCAGTGAAGTGGACTTTAATCCCCATCCAAGAGTGCGCCAGGGAGCGCGTTTGCAGAGTGGTGGGGAAAGGGGGCGTGGACTGCAATGAGAACTTAGCAATGCTGTTGTGTGGGACTTACTGGAGGTAATAGGAGGGGTAGTTGGCCCCCAATGTTGTCCCTGGGGGCCAACTACCCCTCCTGTTACCTCCAGTAAGTTTCACACAGTGGTATTGGTAAGATGTCTTCGGAGGCCACGCCCCCCTTTTCTCCACTGCTATGCAAACGCGCCTCCTGGCACACTAC
Source organism: Calotriton arnoldi (assembly GCA_963921515.1). Classification (NCBI taxonomy): domain Eukaryota; kingdom Metazoa; phylum Chordata; class Amphibia; order Caudata; family Salamandridae; genus Calotriton; species Calotriton arnoldi. The sequence continues at coordinate 5,229,641 of CAWUFW010000063.1, forward strand.
GGGTTGGGGGATGAAGAGCAATTGCTCCCAAGGCACTTTGGGGGCCAAGAAGCCCTCCTGGTACCTCCTGTAAGTCCTACGCAGCGGAATTCATGAGCGCTGGTCGGAGGCCCAGCCCCCTTTCTCCACCTCTCTGCAAACGCGACTACTAGTTAAAGAAGCATTTGCAATGTAATAGGTTTCACATTTGCGAGAGTTAGAGCTATAGGCGTTGTAAATGTAAAAGTGTTTTACTAATGTTTCTTGGAGTGGATGTAGGTTGTGTGTAGTGGAATTATGACTCTGGGCAATAGCTCACTTAATTTCCACTCCGGCCCCCAGCGCCTTGAGACCCATAAGGGTGAGTAGCTGCGCTATATAAAAAGGACTTACATGTGGTATGATGTGCAATGAAATTATGTGGCTAGACTTTGACTTTGATGTGGATAGAAAGTATGTGGTATTTAGTGTATAAGAATTATGTAGAGTGAGATTATGTGTTATGGAGAGTAATTACGTGGTATGGTAGTCTGTGTTGTGGAGTGGTAACCTCAGGTTTAGTCTTCCTCATTTCCATAGAAGCTAAACTATAAACTCAATGAGACAAAAAAAAGAAGGAACCACTGAGGAGCACTTCTGGACCTAGTCAGAGGTATGAGCAGGGCCACTGGAATTATGCGACTGTTTGGCTGCACTGACTTTTGCACAATTATACATTTTCCGCATTTGCCACATAATCCATCATCTGCTGCATAATCTGTAGATTTGAACAAAAAAAACCTTGTTTCTAGCTCAAACGGCTCAAACGTTACCAAAAATGCAGCGACAAGTGTTACAGCGTGGTGGAAGGCCCTTTGCAAACCTAGAATGGTCACCTGTTAATTATTGCTAAATGTGAGTATTAAATTGGTACTAACGGTGTGCAAACCAGTCTTGCTTCTTTCTGCGCCTCTCTTGCCTCTTTCTGCATTTCTGTTGCTTCTTTCTGCACCTTTCTTTCTTTTTCTGCACTTCTTTTGCCTCGTTCTTTCCACTTTCTGCACCTGTCTTGCCTCTGTCAGGGTCTGTCCGGGACTATGTGGGGAACACAGTCAGGGACTTGGGCAAGGACTGGGAACAGGGTAGAAAACAAAGACAGAGAGGAGTACAGTGCTGCCCAGGAGCACACAGGAAGTCAGAGGAGAAAAGGGATCCAAAGGGGAAGCCTGTAGAGGTGAACAAGAAGGGTGAGACTCGGAAAGGAAGGGCACTCATGAGGCGGCTCAGCATTCAGAATCACTTAAACCCAGGACGGATGTGCAATACACTTAAACATGAAACAACGTTAACAATAAAGGGGATGTGGGGTAAAGCACTCAGGAGCTCCACACGGTAAGACTGAAGCTCAGTAAGTTCATCACCCACAATTGCTGTTACAGATACTGACTGGAAATACCCACATATAGGATATGTATACAAAGGCAGGGTCTGTGGAGCTTATACCTATGGTGATGTTATAACAGTAACTCAAAGACAATACTCACAGTGAACAAGAAACACCACCTAGGTAGTCAGCTGTGCCCACGGATCCTGGCGATCAAACAGGAACACGCAAGGCAGTAACAGCAAAGGGGTAGAACTAAACACAAGCACAATAGACAAGGAGCTAGCAAGGAGGAGTGCTTAACAGGAAAGGAAGGAAATCACAGGGCACACTTGGCAGAAAGCAGGTAACAAACATACAAGGTAACAGAAGCGAGACAGCAGAATAGAAAGATAGCAAATTAGAACTGGAACCAAGGAAATGAGATGAAAGGCAGGGACTGGAAAAGGATATACAGAAAGGGAGTCTACAAGGGTGTACTAGAATAGTACAGGGTCAGGAAACAAGAAAACAAAGTAGCATAGGATGCAGTGCTGGGGCAAGAATTGAGCAAAGGCTCAGGAGTCAAAGTAGCACTACAGGTCAGGAACAAGGAAATGTTAAGGCTCAAGAATCAAGGAAGCACTGCAAGCAGTGCTGGTTCAGGAAACAGGAAAATGGTTATAGATCAGAAAACAAGGAGTCAAGAGCGCACTGCAAGCAGTGCAAGTCAGGCACAAGAAATAGCTGAAGCCCAGGAAAAGGAACAGAGACTAACTATAGCTCAGGATACTAGGTAGCACTGCAGGCAGTGCTAAGGCAGGCACAAGGAAAAATAGCTATAGCTCAGGAACACAGGAAACCAGGTAGCACTGCAGGCAGTGCTAATTCAGGCACAAGGAATAGCTCTAGCTCAGGAAACAAGGAACAAGGATATCTATAGTTAAGGAATCACTGGAAACAAAAAGCTTAGGGAGCACAGGAAACAAGGATCGGTCTCACCGGTAAACAGCTTACAATGACCAACCCTGGGCTGAAGGGAGCTGGGGCTTAAAGAGCTCACAGTAATCATATGCAGCAGGTGTGAGCAGGCTAGCAGCAGCCAGCCACAGGTGAGCTGAATTCCTCCACCCATCCTTGGCCTGCAGGGGTGGAGACTAAGCAGTGAGCAGGGAATCCTGGGTAATGGAGTTTTCAGGCATGAGTAGGCTGGCTTCACAAAACCCGGCATGGATTGGGAATGGATGTCAGTTCCCAATAAGTGTCCAAATGGCTGGAAGTCAGGATTTGCATGCAGGGGAGGGTCTGGAAGTTTATTAGAAGACTGGAAAGTCCCCCAGTTCAGCCCCCTGGTGGTGGACACGGGAATGCAGGGAGCAAGTCGTGACAGTACACCCCCTCCAAAGACCCTCTCCCGGAATCTGGAACTGGATTCAAGGCCGTGGCTCCTAAGAAGTAAGTCCATTTCCCTCATAGATGTAGTGCAAGATGCCAGAGGACTGCAGAAAAATGGTGACGTTCTGGAAGGTTTTGTCTCTGATGCTGGTGATTCAGTCTCTGGATGTATATGTATTGAGGACTCTGAAGGCTGGCAAACTGGAAGCACAGGGTCAAAAAGTTGGAAAAATAGAGGCTCAAGTGCTGAAGGCAGGGAGCCCGGAGGCTCTGGTGCTGAAGGCAGGGAGCCCGGAGGCTCTGGTGCTGAAGGCAGGGAGCCCGGAGGCTCTGGTGCTGAAGGCAGGGAGCCCGGAGGCTCTGGTGCTGAGGGCAGGGAGCCCGGAGGCTCTGGTGCTGCAGGCAGGGAGCCCGGAGGCTCTGGTGCTGCTGGCAGGGAGCCCGGAAGCTCTGGTGCTGAAGGCAGGGAGCCCGGAGGCTCTGGTGCTGAAGGCAGGGAGCCCGGAGGCTCTGGTGCTGAAGGCAGGGAGCCCGGAGGCTCTGGTGCGGGAGGCAGGGAGCCCGGAAGCTCTGGTGCGAAAGGCAGGGAGCCCGGAAGCTCTGGTGCGAAAGGCAGGGAGCCCGGAAGCTCTGATGCGGAAGGCAGGGAGCCCGGAAGCTCTGGTGCAGAAGGCAGGGAGCCTGGAAGCTCTGGTGTGGAAGGCAGGGAGCCTGGAAGCTCTGGTGCGGAAGGCAGGGAGCCTGGAAGCTCTGGTGCGGAAGGCAGGGAGCCTGGAAGCTCGGGTCCTGGAGGCAGGGAGCCTGGAAGCTCTGGTGCGAAAGGCAGGGAGCCTGGAAGCTCTGGTGCGGAAGGAAGGGAGCCTGGAAGCTCTGGTGCGGAAGGCAGGGAGCCTGGAAGCTCTGGTGCAGAAGGCAGGGAGCCTGGAACTTCTGGTGCGGAAGGCAGGGAGCCTGGAAGCTCTGGTGCGGAAGGCAGGGAGCCTGGAAGCTCTGGTGCGGAAGGCAGGGAGCCTGGAAGCTCGGGTCCTGGAGGCAGGGAGCCTGGAAGCTCGGGTCCTGGAGGCAGGGAGCCTGGAAGCTCTGGTGCGAAAGGCAGGGAGCCTGGAAGCTCTGGTGCAAAAGGCAGGGAGCCTGGAAGCTCTGGTGCGAAAGGCAGGGAGCCTAGAAGCTCGGGTCCTGGAGGCAGGGAGCCTGGAAGCTCGGGTCCTGGAGGCAGGGAGCCTGGAAGCTCGGGTCCTGGAGGCAGGGAGCCTGGAAGCTCTGGTCCTGGAGGCAGGGAGCCTGGAAGCTCTGGTCCTGGAGGCAGGGAGCCTGGAAGCTCTGGTCCTGGAGGCAGGGAGCCTGGAAGCTCTGGAGCGAAAGGCAGGGAGCCTGGAAGCTCTGGTGCGAAAGGCAGGGAGCCTAGAAGCTCGGGTCCTGGAGGCAGGGAGCCTGGAAGCTCGGGTCCTGGAGGCAGGGAGCCTGGAAGCTCGGGTCCTGGAGGCAGGGAGCCTGGAAGCTCTGGTCCTGGAGGCAGGGAGCCTGGAAGCTCTGGTCCTGGAGGCAGGGAGCCTGGAAGCTCTGGTCCTGGAGGCAGGGAGCCTGGAAGCTCTGGTCCTGGAGGCAGGGAGCCTGGAAGCTCTGGTCCTGGAGGCAGGGAGCCTGGAAGCTCTGGTCCTGGAGGCAGGGAGCCTGGAAGCTCTGGGCCTGGAGGAGGGAGCCTGGAAGCTCTGGGCCTGGAGGCAGGGAGCCTGGAAGCGCTGGGCCTGGAGGCAGGGAACCTGGAAGCTCTGGGCCTGGAGGCAGGGAGCCTGGAAGCTCTGGTCCTGGAGGCAGGGAGCGTGGAAGCTCTGGTCCTGGAGGCAGGGAGCCTGGAAGCTCTGGGCCTGGTGGCAGGGAGCCTGGAAGCTCTGGGCCTGGAGGCAGGGGGCCTGGAAGCTCTGGTGCTGAAGGCAGGCGGCCTGGAAGCCCTGGTGCTGACACAGACAGTAAACCTGGATCCGAACAGAAAAGCAAGTCAGGATCTGGCAAAGAGGTGTTTGAAAGCCAATGAGTGAAATATTGTGAACGTAAATGTCCATTTCTCAAAAGAGGATTTATTGTTTCAGGACTAGGGTGAACATTTTAACAGTTGCTTTGCACCTTACAACACGCTGAAGTTCTTTCTGCTGCTAACAAGATTTGCAGATATTCATTTTCCTCCTGCAAGTCACTGGCTGACATCAGGTGAAGATCAGGGTCACAGATTGAATAAAAATCTAGCATAGAAGGATCAGCCAACCACAGGGAATGATATTTAGCACGTAAAAGTCTGTTTTGTTCCAGGAATTGATCTCTAGGGTTTAAGGGCTTTCTGGATCTGTTGCTAAACATCTTGGCAAGAACTGACAGGGTGGGTTCTGAGAAAAAGTGGTAGCTAACTGAACGCAAAGGAACCTCACAAGTGACCCTGGAAATGAAGGTTGGTCATTCTGTCAGGGTCTGTCCGGGACTATGTGGGGAACACAGTCAGGGACTTGGGCAAGGACTGGGAACAGGGTAGAAAACAAAGACAGAGAGGAGTACAGTGCTGCCCAGGAGCACACAGGAAGTCAGAGGAGAAAAGGGATCCAAAGGGGAAGCCTGTAGAGGTGAACAAGAAGGGTGAGACTCGGAAAGGAAGGGCACTCATGAGGCGGCTCAGCATTCAGAATCACTTAAACCCAGGACGGATGTGCAATACACTTAAACATGAAACAACGTTAACAATAAAGGGGATGTGGGGTAAAGCACTCAGGAGCTCCACACGGTAAGACTGAAGCTCAGAAAGTTCATCACCCACAATTGCTGTTACAGATACTGACTGGAAGTACCCACATATAGGATATGTATACAAAGGCAGGGTCTGTGGAGCTTATACCTATGGTGATGTTATAACAGTAACTCAAAGACAATACTCACAGTGAACAAGAAACACCACCTAGGTAGTCAGCTGTGCCCACGGATCCTGGCGATCAAACAGGAACACGCAAGGCAGTAACAGCAAAGGGGTAGAACTAAACACAAGCACAATAGACAAGGAGCTAGCAAGGAGGAGTGCTTAACAGGAAAGGAAGGAAATCACAGGGCACACTTGGCAGAAAGCAGGTAACAAACATACAAGGTAACAGAAGCGAGCCAGCAGATTAGAAAGATAGCAAATTAGAACTGGAACCAAGGAAATGAGATGAAAGGCAGGGACTGGAAAAGGATATACAGAAAGGGAGTCTACAAGGGTATACTAGAATAGTACAGGGTCAGGAAACAAGAAAACAAAGTAGCATAGGATGCAGTGCTGGGGCAAGAATTGAGCAAAGGCTCAGGAGTCAAAGTAGCACTACAGGTCAGGAACAAGGAAATGTTAAGGCTCAAGAATCAAGGAAGCACTGCAAGCAGTGCTGGTTCAGGAAACAGGAAAATGGCTATAGATCAGAAAACAAGGAGTCAAGAGCGCACTGCAAGGAGTGCAAGTCAGGCACAAGAAATAGCTGAAGCCCAGGAAAAGGAACAGAGACTAACTATAGCTCAGGATACTAGGTAGCACTGCAGGCAGTGCTAAGGCAGGCACAAGGAAAAATAGCTATAGCTCAGGAACACAGGAAACCAGGTAGCACTGCAGGCAGTGCTAATTCAGGCACAAGGAATAGCTCTAGCTCAGGAAACAAGGAACAAGGATATCTATAGTTAAGGAATCACTGGAAACAAAAAGCTTAGGGAGCACAGGAAACAAGGATCGGTCTCACCGGTAAACAGCTTACAATGACCAACCCTGGGCTGAAGGGAGCTGGGGCTTAAAAGAGCTCACAGTAATCATATGCAGCAGGTGTGAGCAGGCTAGCAGCAGCCAGCCACAGGTGAGCTGAATTCCTCCACCCATCCTTGGCCTGCAGGGGTGGAGACTAAGCAGTGAGCAGGGAATCCTGGGTAATGGAGTTTTCAGGCATGAGTAGGCTGGCTTCACAAAACCCGGCATGGATTGGGAATGGATGTCAGTTCCCAATAAGTGTCCAAATGGCTGGAAGTCAGGATTTGCATGCAGGGGAGGGTCTGGAAGTTTATTAGAAGACTGGAAAGTCCCCCAGTTCAGCCCCCTGGTGGTGGACACGGGAATGCAGGGAGCAAGTCGTGACAGCCTCTTTCTGCTCCTCTGTTGCCTCTTTCTGCACCTCACTTGCTTCTTTCTGCACCCCTCTTGCCTCTTTCTGCACCCCTCTTCCCTCTTTCTGCACCTCTCTTGCCTCTTTCTGCACCCCTGTTCCCTCTTTCTGCACCATTCCTGCCTGTTTCTGTACCTCTCTTGCCTCTTTCTGTACCTCTGTTGCTTCTTTCTGAACTTCTCTTGCCTCTTTCTGCACCCTTTGCGCCTCTTTCAGCACCTCTGTTGCTTCTTTCTGCACACCTGTTCCCTATTTCTGCACCCCTTTTGCCTGTTTCTGCAACTCTCCTGCCTCTTTCTGCAGGTCTCTTGCATCCTTCTGCACCTCACTTGCCTCTTTCTGCACCCTTCTTCCCTTTTTCTGCACATCTCTTTCCTCTTTCTGCACCCTTCTTCCCTTTTCCTGCACGTTTCTTGGTTCTTTCTACAGTACTCTTGCCTCTTTCTGCACCCCTCTTGCCTCTTTCTGCACCTCTTTTGCTTCTTTGTGCACTTCTCTTGCCTCTTTCTGCACCCCTCTTGCCTCTTTCTGCACCTCTGTTGGTTCTTTCTGCACCTCTGTTGTTTCTTTCTGCACTTCTCTTGCTTCTTTCTACACCTCTCTTGCTTCTTTCTGCACCTCTCTTGCCTCTTTCTGCACACAAAGGGCTACTTTTAAACAGACCTCAGGCTCAGCAGTGCACACATGCAAGTGCAGAAAAGGGCTGCTGGCCTCTAAACTGCCATGACCTATCATATGCTAGGGACTTAGAGGTAGTTTTAATCCCCCTGCCCTATTATGTACTAGGACCTTACAGGGGAGGTCATGCCAATCATAGGGGTACCCCAACCCATAGTGTACCCTAGTGTATGTAGGTGTTTTCACTGTATTCTAATTGTCTTTCAGCATAGCACTGACTCCGGGCCTGGTTAGGCAGAGCCCAGGGTCAGTCAGAGTCAGTTACCACCAGTACTAGTCAGGAAAAAGTTGGGGAGTGCCCAGGGCACAGGATGACTTTGCAACAAGGCTTCTTTCTGCACCTTTCTTCCTCTTTCTGGACTTCTGTTGCCTCTTTCTGCATTTCTCTTGCTTCTTTCTGCGCCTTTCTTCCTCTTTCTGCACATGTCCTACCTATGTAGGCATAGTAGAAATTAGCATTTAAAAAACATTTGAAATTCACTGAAAAAACCATAGTTTCAGGGACATTATAGTTAGAAATTAGCATTTAAAAAACCTTTGAAATTCACTGAAAAAACCATAGTTTCAGGGACGTTATAGTTAGAAATTAGCATTTAAAAAACCTTTGAAATTCACTGAAAAAACCATAGGTTTCATGGATGTTATAGTTAGAAATTAGCATTTAAAAACCTTTGAAATTCACTGAAAAAACCACAGGTTTCAGGGACGTTATAGTTAGCTGGACATTTCACTCATACAAAACCAGAGAAATTCAGCCGTTATAGTTAGTTGAGCTAACTATAACTTGCGCCCCCGCAATGCACTGCTGATGACGTCACATATTACATCACTCATAACATGGTCGGTGATATCACTGATGACATCTCAAATGACATCACTGATGACCTAATCCAGTGACTGAGTGTTTCTGAAAAGTTTAAGAATGTTATCTATATATACGCCAAGGTGTATTCGAAGAATGAGTGGGTGTATGAGTGTCTGTATGGATGATTTCGTGTGTGTGTGTCTGACTGTATAAGTGAGTGATTAAACATGTCTTAGTGAATGCATGGGTGAATGACTAATCTGTGTGAATGTCTGTATCAGTCTGTCAGTTGGTGTGTAAGTGCATGGGTTGGTGAGTAGCTACATCAGTGTCTATATGGGTTAATGATTGGTTGTCTGAGTACCTGTATGGGTGCCTGAGTGTCTGCGTGGGTGGGGGGGTGTGACTCCCTGCATGGATGTGTGAGTGGGTGATTCACTGGTTGTATGGGTTTATGAGTGCGTGTGTTAGGGACTGTATGGGCAAGTGAGTGTACGTATAGCTGTGTTGGTGAGTGAATGGATGTCTTAGTGGTATATGTGTAAGTAACTACATATGTGAAAGGCAGTATATGTGAGTGTTGGAGTATATAAGTGAGTATATGTGACTGAGTGATTGTAACAGTGGCTGCATGGATAAGTGTGTGCTTATGTCAGTAATTGTTGAAGAGAGTACATATATGGTACTATCTGTATGAATAAGTGAGGTGGTGTGTGTGTATAACTGTATAGGTGAGTAAATGGCAGTGTAATAATTCTTTGGGTGACTGACTAGGTGTTTAAGTAACTCTTTGGGTGAGTGGCAGTGTGTGAGTGTCTATATGGGTGTATGAGTGGATATGTCAGTGGCTGTATTGATGAATGACTGCGTGTATGAGTGACTGTATGGGTTAGTGAGAGGATGTGTGTGTAGACGTATGAATCACTGAGCGGGTATGTACTAACTGCTATTGGTCTGTTTATGGTTTCGATATTGGTAGTCTGTATTTTAGAGTGGGTGTATCAAAGGTTTTATTAAGGTGTGAGGAGGTGCATCAGATTATCACGTGGATGATGTCATCAGTGATGTCATCATTGATGATATTCGAGATGTCATCAGTGATGTCACTGACCATGTCATGAGTGATGTAATATGTGACGTCATCAGCAGTGCATTGCGGGGGCGCGAGTTATAATTAGCTCAACTAACTATAACGGCTGAATTTCTCTGGTTTTGTATGAGTGAAATGTCCAACTAACTATAATGTACCTGAAACCTGTGTTTTTTTCAGTGAATATATATATATATATTTCCTGCTGGCGCTCACCAGTAGGTAGTTATAGTTAGGACCTAGTTTCCATAGACAAAGCATTTTTTGTTTTGCTAATAACTTTGGTGCCGTTTGATGACTCTTCACAAAATTGTCACAACTAGTACACCAATCACTTCAGCTGCTGTCTGGAAAGTTTTGGGGGGATCCGTCAAGTGTGGACCAAGAAAAAGGGGGTGTCCCAAAACGCATTTTCCCAATGCAGTTTCCCATAGGGATTTTAGACATGACTACAGCCAGAACAGCCGAACGGAATTACACCAAATTTGCAAGGTGTATTTCCCCAGTCAGTCCCCTGTGATATCAGATACTCCCTTACAATGGATGCATTGACATTCTCTTCAAACATGTGATCTCATTTAATATATCCCCACTGACATGTCACATTGGGACACCATGCTATGGAGTCTCACACACCACACTAAGGGGCCGATTCCGATTCGGGTCGGAATTCTCTCCGACCGAGCCGGACCCGGAGAGAATTCCGACCGAATCGGACCCTAGCAGTCCGACCGAACGAGTACGATGCGCACGCATGCAATCGGACTCGGGTCGGTCGGACTCCCATTGAAGTCAATGGGAGCCTGTCGTACGACGCGTACGCGGGCTCCCATTGACTCAATGGGTGCGAGGCGGACAAGGGTGCCCCCTACAGCGTGAACGCGTCCATGCGCATCACGGCGTACATGCACAGGTAGGGGGGACCCATAGGTCCCCCCTGTGTGCGACTCGTGCGCCTACGCGTACAGGGGGGTCCGACGCGGACCCCCAAAGTCCGGCTCTGACAGCTTTTTCGAGCCGGACGGCGCGAGTCGATTGGACTGATCGCGGCGCGCATCGTACTTACCCGGCCAGTAAACGTCTCCATAGCGCGGTGCGAGTCGTGTCCATGCGAGTCGGTCGGAGCGTGTTGAAGCCGCGTTCGAGTCGGTCGGAGATTTCGCGGGTGCCTGCATCGTACTCGCTCGGCCGGACCCGCGTACGATTCGGTCGGGAAACAGGGCTCCGAATCGGATCCGGTAAATCCGAATCCGATTCGGAGCACTACCGGCCGAGATCGGAATCGGCCCCTAAGCAGTGCTTATGATAAGCACTTTTTCGACTAGGCATGGGTCTCTTCTTCATTAGCACAAACGCTTCTGTTGATACCATTGAGACAGTACCACTTCCCTTAATATACCCCTATGAAAGCGACCATGGACCAGCAGACATTTAAATGGGGGCCACTGGCATTTTGATGTGTCACACAAATGCCCCTCCGATTATTTCGAGTGCCAAAACACTCTTCCCCCAATCTCTTTAACACACCTTCCCAATAGCGCGCTACCGCATCATACTGTTCTGGGAGAGACAACTTGGCTGCACCAGTGTTACTTTTTACATGCGGTGGCCCATACTTCCAACATGCACACAGACGCCAATATGCCTACATTCCACCACGAGGGATGGCTGGCGATTATCTGCACCCGACTTGCTCTCCGTCGCTATATATGTGAGAGCACTTAGATGCACCACACTTATCCTATGCTGTCACCCTCCATTAAGAAAACATTTATCTGTCTTAGTCCACTGTTTCAGATGCCACCTTTCTAATAACATTGATGACTTTAGGCCGGCCAGCATTTGACTGCTACACTCTCCAAGATGGCCGCCACTGAGGGATGACACTTCCCCTACACCAGCATGTGAGGGGATCGCTTCTATTGGCTTCAGTAGGCCCCTTCTCTTCTCCCTTCTCCTCATTGGCCATTGGCCCAGTAGCGCTCTCCAAGCATCCTAATCCTTTGTTTTAGTTTTACTTTATTGACTAATTGTTAAGTTACTTAAAACCATTGCAATAAAATTACATGGTGATGTGTATTCATAAAATCAATGTGATGCTCTGGGCGTTCTTAAAAGCCGTATAAAACATAAGTATTCAAAATCCAAGATGTAAAATTTGGTGTTTAAATATGTATTAAGAGTAACAGTTTATTAATAAATAAGACTTCTAAAATTTCATGACGGTGTCCCCTAATTAGAAGGTCGCACTGTTTCTAATAAGTGAAATTACAAATACAAACTGTGCAGCCTTAATTTAGATTGTTTTTGTGAGGGAAGGAAGTTTGTCCATTGTCTCTAAGTGGCAGGTTGACTCGACAATCCTGGGGGGGTTGTGTTGTGAAGCAGTCTTTTCTCAGCCCTTAGCAGGAATTTGACAACAGTTTATTAGAAATAGACCACTTGGCCGCCCCCTTGTTACTTTTTACAAGAGGTGACCCATATTTCCAACATGAACACAGATTCCACCATGAGGGATGGCTAGTGGTTATGTGCACCCTGCTTGCTTTCTGTCACTTTATATGCAAGAGCACTTCGGTGCACCATACTTAGGGGCAGATTTACAAGCCCCTTGCGCCACTTTTGCGTCACTTTTCTCATGTTAAAAATGACGCAAACGTGGCGCAAGGGCCTTGTAAATAAGCCCCTTAATTTTTATCGTCACCATCCATTAAGAAAACATTCAGCTGTCTTAGTTTACTGTTTAGATGGTGCCATTCAAAACCATTGTTGACTTTGGGCCGGCCTGCTTTTGACCGCTACACACTTCAAGACGGCTGCCACTGACCGATGATACCTCTGTTACACCGCATGATATGTATTACATAACAAGGGGACCCCAATTATCAAACCTTGGGTTTCAGATAGTTTTGTAAAACACAATGGTTCATACTAGGCCAATTGGCCCTGGTAGAAATAGGTATTTACCGGGAAAGGGCGAATCAATCAGTTATCCTATGACATAAGGCATATTATTAAACATGTATAGGATGGGACACATGTGAACATTGTAAGGCAGTTCATTTATTTGATAATATTCACTTTGTCATTACAAGCGATTATAGATCCAGTGCTCACAATTTAGTGAAAAGGAACATAATGTGGTGAGATAAGGAAAATTTAAAAGCATACAACGCGTTGACAACAAGAGCAAAAACTCCTTACAAAATTAATTCAAGAAATTAAGGAGTTTAGTTAAAGAAGTGTCGACGGCGTTTCGATCTCAATGATTATTGATCTTCATCAGGACAGAATTGTGAGTATGCGATATCTATAGGGTAAAAACAATGCATGGTTGAAAATCCTTGTGGTGGTCCCGAAATAATGTTAATAAACAATGTTTTACCTTTTCATGCTCAACTAATGAGAGAACAACTATATAGGATAAACGTGCTAAAAGGACAGAGTAAGAATTCTTCAAAGTATGAATCACATGAGACTTGAAAAGATGTAGAATTATAGAATATTAGAAAAGAGGGTCTCAGCGGCGTGATAAGTGCCTAAATCCACTTTTTATGAGTGAATTAAATGAGACCAAAGAATATGTAGGAAAAGAAGGTCTTGGTTGCGTGATTAGTGCCTAACTCAATGGAGGCTGCACTACAAAGGTGATCGCAATTAAATTAGCGTGGGTGAGACATGCCAGGGCAGTGGTCGGTCTTGATGAGAGTACACATGCAATATAAAGGGAACTTACTGATTGACCCATAAGGTAGCGAATCAAATCGTAGATCTAAGAAGAGCGCAGCATCGTGGGCTGATTAATCCCAATGTAAGGGCACGTCCTAACAAGAGAGATAAAGCCAGGTGACGGTCTGATAATTGTGGCAGTGGTAGTGGTGCAAGTGTTCACCATGAATTGAGGAGTCAAAACCACTTACTTGTAGAATTAATATAGTGTTCAGTTGAAAAATCACGGAGCTCCTATGACCACGGAGGCATTTGTTAGAAGGAAGAGAGAGGAACCAAGCCCCTGTTAGGCAGAGAGCGAGTCAATCACCGCTGTATCACTTTGCCATACGATGTATCTAAATGGGAGGTTAAGCCGCAGGATAATTAATGTACGAAAAACATTAGGGGGATAGACAAGAAAGCGAAGTGCACAAAACATACTTGGGATATACCGCTTAGTCGGTAAAAGAAGAGGATGGGCAGAGACTCCGTCTGTCTCCGGGAAACAGCTATGCCGCAAGGACTGATTACGTTCTGGTTATAAACTCGGAAATGTGGCGTGGCGGCAAACAACTAGATCGCTCCCCACGGAAATAAAAGCGCATTCGCGAACTAATGCGTGCATATTATGAGTGAATTTCTGAAGACGTTCGTGGTGCTTAAAGTCTGGGGTAGCTCAGAGAGATAAGCAGTGTCAGATTTAGGAGTGTGGAGAGAACCATTATTTAGAAACTCATATATACACAATTGGCCACTAGATAGACTGAAAACAGCATGAAGGGAGGTGAGTTTCAGATACGAATTTTGTTACACATATATACAGTAAAGATGAAGACAGATTGAATTAGATGATATACATATGTGACGGGCAATGGCCTCAAGGGTAGGCCTGGGTGGAAAACTACGCTCTGCTCGCGTAGTTTGCGCAACTACGCGCTATGCGAATTGCACGTAGCACAGTGCAAAAGCGCGTAGCGGGCATTTTTTGCTTGCTCGCGGTCCTCAACGTCAAGTTGGCGACCGCGAGCGAGCAAAATGACATCCCGGCGAGACTTTTTCTCGTTCGCGATCAGCAACATCAAGTTGCCGATCGCGAGCGTGAAAATAAACCTCCCGGCGAGATTCTCAACGCGGGAGGTCAGGTTTCTCATTGCGAGTGGTCGCGTATGCTCGTGACCGCTCGCGATGAGAAACTACCAGTCCGCGTTGAGAAAACTGCAGCTCGAGTACAAATCTACTCGAGCGTCAGAAAACGACCGCTTGCACTGTGCAAGATGCCGTTTTCAATGATTGCACAGTGCGGACAAGCATCCGGCACTGTGAAATCATTGCGAACAGCATTTCCTACCGCACTACGCAGTTCGCGTAGTGCTACGCGTAGCTCGCGTAGTGCACTTCGCGTAGCTACGCGTAGCGCTACTACGCGAACTACGCCCAGGGTTACTCAAGGGTATACAAGTGCATTATTATATGAACATATATTTATCAAAGGTTGAAAAAGGGCAGCTGGCCAAGGGCGAGAATTATTGTTATTTACAACACATTTACCGACACAAATAAACTAATACAGCAAGAGTGTTTCCAGACTCAAAGTACTGGTGCACTTGTAACTTGCTATACATAGGCCATACCACACAGAAAATGAAGACAAGAATATCCCAACGCAAAAGTAGAATCCATTGCAAAGTCATAACAAGCCCTCTGGTGGAACAATTTTTGGAAATATGGACATCTGAAATTGACTTCAACTGGCAAGTAATTGACAGTCTGCGTCCACAGCCTAGAGGCGGCACCAACCAACTGATCTTGAACAGGCTGGAATGCAAATGGATCTTCAATTGCCAATCTATCAACCATGGGCTGAACACACAGGATGAGTGGAATGCTATCCTTTGAATCTCCTCGCTTCTCTTTCATCCTACAATGCTTCCACTGTATATATACACAACTGAATGCACCAGTACCTTGAGTCTGGAAACACACTTGCTGTATTAGCTTATTTGTGTCAAATAATAATAATTTCCATCCTTTAACAACTGAATGCATCAGTACTTTGAGTCTGGAAACACTCTTGCTGTATTAGTTTATTTGTGTACTAGTGTGTTTTTCACTTCTTTCAAGTTGTGGCAACTGATCAGCACCAACAATATCATGCTCATGTCTAGCTCTGATTATGCTATGATACAGTGTGCTGGAAAAGCGATCCTGGTGACGCATTGGACCACACATGCAAAACATTTGTTTACTGTGTGTTTTCTTTATTTTCTCATTTATTTTCTAGGTTGGACGATAAATTTTAAACTTTTTGAGCCAGATATTTTCTTCTATGGGAATACCTACACTAAAAATCACATCTTAGGTGTGGGGAGGGGTTATCCCCCCTTTTTTAGGTCCTGCAGAAGTGCAGCGGACCCTTTTTGGGCCATCAGGCATGAAACATGTCAACCTGACCAGGCTCACAGATTTAGGTTACTTGAATACACCACACTCCTGTAGTAGCCCAACCAAATTATGTTTTTTTAATCCTGCCGTTGGAACCATCACATTAAAGTCCAGTTTGGTATCTCTTGGACAGTTTTAGTCTCCCTTCACTTCACTATACACATTCACTCCACCCACACATTCAAAATGCCCTCACAAAGGCACTTCTCATCAGATAGCAAAAATAAAAAGATCTCCGCTAAAGTGACCTTTTGGGGGCCCATAGGGCATTGTAGCACCGACCCTACGAGGAGCACACTCGATGATGAAGCATGACATCCTCTTGAATGTGTGAGGGCACCAAGAAATAATCCTTAGGATTCCCCCTTCTTCATCTGCCTTTCTTTCTTCTTTGCTTTCTGATAGGAACAGTACCTCCACTGCTTTTTGCATTGGGCAAGAAATTGCCCCAAAACCTTTTTTTCCACGTGCAAAAATCCGCAGATCTATTGTGGTGCTCAGCATGGCCCCCGTGTGAATTCACACTGGATCTGTGGATCCTGCCCCAAAGAAAAAAAAATACACATGCTCACAGTCCCACTCACAGACCCAGATAACAACTCACACACCCACACAGCCACTCTCACACCCAGATAATCACTCAAACACACATTCACACACCCATACAACCATGCACACACCCACTCACAGACCCATACAGCCACTCACACACCCATACAACCATTCACTCACCCAGACACAGACCCATATAGCCACTCACACATTGACTCACACCCATAACTACTTAGAAACCCACTCACACACCCATCCAGCCAGTCACACAGCTATTTACAATACCCAAACAGCCACTCATACACCCACAACAGCACTCACCCACAAAGCTACTCAGACACCCAGTCACACACTTACATAGCCACTTACATCACTTACACTTATATCACAGAAGTACTCACATACCCATGCAGTTTCTCACACCCACCCAAACACCTACTCAGCCATTCACATACCCAGCCACGGACGGTTCACTGACAGAACATCGATGCTAAAAACATTGGGGCAGATTTACAAGCCCCTTCCGTCACTTTTACGCTGCCGTTGCGTCACGTTTGTGACGCAACGGCAGCGTAAAAAATGCATCAAATTTACAACGTGACGCATCTAGGGAGATGCGTCACGTTGTAAAGCCCTGCGTGACATCATACCTGCGTCAGGTATAATGTATGCAGGGTAGGCGTTCCCATGCAGGAAAGCCTCGTAAAAGTGACGCAGTGAAATCTACAAGATTTCCCTGCGTCACTTTTAGGACGCCACTGCGTCAAAACCTTACGCCTGCTTGAAGCAGGCGTAAGGAGTGATGCAGTGTATTGGGAATAGGCCGCAACACGCATTGCTGGAGTTGCGTCGTGCTTGCGACACGACTCCAACAATGCGTGACTTTTCCGCCAACAGATGCGTCAGAATTTCTGACGCAACTGTCAATCCTTGCGCCATAGTGCGCCGTATTGTAAATACGGCGCATCTATTGTGGCGCAAGGGTTTGTCACGTAGGCACAGGGAAATTGACGCATCTATACATATGTGTCAGTTTCTTGTAAATCTGCCCCTTTGATGTTCTGAATATCGAAAAAAAAATATTGACTACAAAAATATCGACTCCAATACCTTAACAGGTAAGTACAAAAATATTAAATCAAAAATATCGAAGTTAAAAATATAGATGTAATAAATAGCGATTTAAAAATATAAATAAAATAATATATGTTAAATATATAAAATATTAATATAATCTTTAACAAAATTAATTACATTTAATATATATTTTAACTAAATATAAAAAATAAACTTAATTTAAAAAATATGAACACACAAACATAATAATTTATACATATACATATATTTACTTTAAAATAATTTATTGACTATTATCTTTATTTTGATTTCATTATTAAATTATATAATAATAAAATATATGCATATATCAATAATTTAAAATAAAAAAATAACCATTCTATAATTAATTAAAACATTTAACTTTAAAAAAAAATTAAAACATACATTTCGCAATACAATAAATACAACAGTAGGGAAAATGTTGGATAGCAAAATAATTTAATTTACTATTCCAACTCCAGTGAGTGCAACAGTAGGGAAAGTGTTGGATAGCGAAGGGGTAAAAATTACTATTCCCACTCCAGTGAGTGCAACAGTAGGGAAAGTATTGGATAGTGGAGGGTTCAAAATTACTATTCCCACTCCAAAGAGTGCAACAATAGGGAAACTTTTGTATAGTGGAGGGGTAAAAATTACTATTCCCACTCCAGTGAGTGCAACAGTAGGGAAAGGCTGGATAGCGGAGGGGTAAAAATTACTATTCCCACTCCAGTGAGTGCAACAGTAGGGAAAGTGCTGGATAGCAGAGGAGTAAAAATTACTATTCCAACTCCAGTGAGTGCAACAGTAGGGAAAGTATTGGATAGTGGAGGGGTAAAAATTACTATTCCCACTCCAGTGAGTGCAACAGTAGGGAAAGTGCTGGATAGTGGAGGGGTAAAAATTACTATTCCCACTCCTATCAGTGCAACAGTAGGGAAAGTGCTGGATGGGGCAGGGGTAAATATTACTATTCCTACTCCAGTGAGTGCAACAGTAGAGAAAGTGTTGGATAGCGGAAGGGTAAAAATGACTAATCCCACTCCAATTAGTGCAACAGTAAGGTAAGTATTGGATAGCGGAGGGGAAAAAAATTACTATTCCCACTCCAATGTGTGTAACAGAAGGGAAAGTGCTGGATAGCGGAGGGGTACAAAGTACTATTCCCACTCCAATCAGTACAACAGTGGGGAAAGTGCTAAATGGCGGAGGGGTACAAATTACTATTCCCACTCCAGTGAGTGCAACAGTAGGGAAAGTGTTGGATAGCAGAGAAACAAAAATTACTAATAACATTTAAACAATTGAAAAAAATTAAATAATCTTAAAAATAAATAAACAATATTTTAAAAATACCTGATTAAATATATTAAACATTAACATTTCATATTTTAATTACATATAACAAAAAGGTACACATATCTAAAATAAATGAATAAATACATTTATAAACAATATTTATTTAAAAGAAGCAAATATTAACAAACAAAAAAATATTTAAAACATAAATGTATTTATTTTATTTCCTACCCTATAACACCACACCAATAAAAAATTCAACATTTTTATTTAAATTTATTTCCGTAATTAACAATGAATTTAAAAAATATTAATAAAAAAAGAACATTCATTGAATACACATTCTTTAACACTATAATATGCACAACACACCCCTAAAATGAATTACACTTTTACCATAATGAATTACTAATTAATTAATGTAAATTAATTAACAATTAATTATTAACTCATCAATTAAAAATAAATTACTTCCCACCCTTCCCACCATTTTCACCTATAAACACCACAACACACACCTAAAATTAATTACACAATTAACATAATTAATTGCCAATTAATTAATTAAAATTAATTACCAACTAATTATTAAATAATTAATAATAAATTAATTTACACATTTAACACTATAACATCTCAATTCAACAAATATTAATAAATAAAAATTATTCAATACATTTAATATAATTAAATTACTTCACACCCTATTCCCCTATAAACCCACAACCCGCTACGGAACTAAAATTGCAAAATTCAAATAAAAAAAAATACTAAAAATAATCAATACATTTTATATAATTAAATTACTTCCCACCCTATTCCCCTATAAACCCACAACCCGCTACGGAACTAAAAACGCAAAATTCAAATAAAAAGAAATTAATAACTACTAAAATTTTGACACATATAATAAAAATACAAACAATTCTTATACAAAAAATACATACATCACACACATATAAAATATATACTAAAATACATAACATTAATACAAAATCGATATTTTTAACATCTATGTTTTTGCAAACGATATTAAACACTTCGATATTCTTTAAATCGATATTACTTACCTAAAATTGATATTCTTTACCACGAGAATTTGTCTGTCGATATTCTTGACCCATGATATTTTTGACACGATATTTGTGCAATTCATTATTTTTGACTGAATATTCTGTCTCTGCAACCCCAAAGACCCAAATAGCCACTCACATGCCTAGATAACCACTCGTACACCCATACAGTCACTCACACAGCCACTCACAGACCCACAAAACAATTCACTCACTCATACACGCACTCACAGACTCATATAGCTACTCACACACCCACTCACAGACCCATACAGCCACTCACACACCTACTCATACACTCGTACATCCACTCACTCACCCAGTCACAGACCCATACAGCTACTCATGCAGGCACTCACATGCCCAGATAACTACTCACACACATTCACACACACCCATACACTCACTCACAGACCCATACAGTTACTCATGCAGCAACTCACACACCCAGATAACCACTCACACACATATACTCTCCATACACTTACTCGCACACCTACTCCCAGACCCATACAGCCACTCATATACCCTCACACACACACACCCTTACAGCTACCCACACACCCACTCACACACCCATACAGCCACTCATACACTCACACACCCAGATAATCACTTGCACACCCACATAACCAGTTGCAAACCTACTCACAGACCTATACAGCCACTCACAGACCCATACAGCCACTCACACACACAGTCAGTGACACATAGAGGCACTCACACACCCACTTAAACCCCTGATAACCACTCACACACACCACTCACAAACCCTTACAGTCACTCACACAGCCACTCACAGACCCACAAAATTACTCACCCACCCAGTCACAGACCCATACAGCCTCTCACCCAGCCATTCAAAGACCGAAACAGCCACTCACAGACCCGAACAGCAACTCACACAGCCACTCACAAACCCACACCAGCACTCACCCACAGCCACTCAGAAACTCACTTACATGCCCACACCAGCACTCTCCCACACAGCCACTGACACACCCAGTCACACACTCATATTCCCACTCACAGACCCACACTGTCACATGACTGTATTAAATGGTTTGTTGTTTTATATTCATATGTGTGCTTTTGGTTGGGATCAGATCCGCAGGTCCGTCGCAAATCCCAAATGTGGTGTTTTGCATTGAATGTGTGCTTTTGGTTGGGGATCTGTGTTGGATCCGAGTGAGAAATTGAAAAAAGGATTTGAAAACCAAATGAACCAGTGTTTGGAAAAAGGGTTGCCTTTGTGTTTATAATGTGTAGATGATAATTACACATAGAAGAGGATGCAGTCTTTCAAGTTGCTGGATAACACCCTGTTGCCTCCATCTGTGAAATAGACTCCGTCTTTTTGTTATATCCCATCCATATCGAAACATTAGTTGTTATAGTATATAGAGCCCATGTTGTGGTCTCAGAGGAATGCAGAAACAGTTTTATTGACATATTTCCTGGATTTCTCTATCCGTGGACAGAATTTGGTTGACCACTGCCACTTCTGTCTTTGGCAAATGTTGGAGAACACAAAGGTAGTGTGTGGAAAAAGTGTCATTAATTTACCAAAGGTATCCTTCATTAGGATTTTCAGTCCTACCTTCCTAATTGCACCTAGGTAATTGCCACCACAGCGCACAATCATGAGGTCTGGATGCTGGCAATCCACAATGCTTTCTTCCAAAGGTAACAATTGATGCCACTTTAACCCTCTCTGGCCAACCCAAGCAATGTCTACATTAGGTAAACCTAGTTCTCCGTCAATGCCACTCTGTCTAGAACTCTCTCTGGCCCAAAACACAAAACTATGGCCCACAATCCAGACTCTGGTCATTTTGGAGACAAGCAGGAGTAGCACACAGGAAAAGGCTGCAGCAGAATGAGGCAGATTTGAAGATGAAAGACAGTTAAAATGGAGGACAGCAACTAAAATATAGAAGAACATATTTGATTGGATGGTTGAGATGTGCAGAGAACTAGGTAGTGACTTTAACAAAAAATTGAAATACTACTGTGATTGGCTGTGGAAAAATTAAAAAAAAAGTTATGTGGTTTAGGATATGCTTGGAAATTCCAACCAGTCAACCACACCTGCTACAGTTAATGGGAAGCCAGTACGCAGCAGAGAGAAAGTCTTGTGAACCTTTGACCCACTACTAACCAAAGAATGTTGGAAACTTGGTTAACATGGAAACTGAGCTAAAAGAGTACAGGGGAGGGAACAGAAGAGACTGTTCTGTGAAACTCAAAAGTACGGTGGTGTACAAACATTTCTCGCAAGGGATTGTTTGGCTTGAAATTGACAATTTCTTTTACAATGTAAAATATAAATGAAAAAGATTAACATAATATTGTTAAATGCTTGTAAGGATCCACCGCAAATTTACATGGAAGGGTCACGCTGAGCACCGCAGCTGATCCACGGATCCGCCTAAAAATCCTACCACATTGGGCTTCTTTACAAAAATCATGGAAAGGGTTAAAAAACTGAGACCATTTAGAAGTGGTATAACAAAATTAATAGCTGAAAGGAAGTCTAAGATTTGCTCAGAAGAGGAGTATGAGTGAAGGCACAGTGGAAAGGTCAAACATTATTGGTACTGTTATGTTTCATATAGGTACCCTAATATAGGCCCGGGTAATATCATACACTTTCACCTACATTATCTCCCTTATACTACACAGTAACAAGCCTTTACGATTGAACCTTTACCTAGTTCTAATCCTGTGCACAGAAGGAGGGTTTTCCCTGAACAATAGCGTCTTATAACTTCATCAATAGACTCATACAGTATGAATGAATATTCATGAGGGTTCCTGGAAACCAGGCAGGGGCTACACACCACCTGCATAATATCTACGTACAAGGTTCATCCTATACGTCATCCTCAAATCCAACAATGGCTAATACAAGAAACAAGGGACAAAGAAACCCTTGATACTTTTTGTATAAATACAGCACATCTTGCTAGGGTTGGGAGAGGAGACGGAGACTTCCAGGCCGACACACTGACCAGAGACGCTGAGGCTCCTGCATGCAGACGCTCCAGCTGACAGTGGTCTAACACATCCCTCGCGGGGTGTCCAACTCGAGACCAGGATGGGTCCCACACTCTCTCACTTCAGGTAATGGGGTTAGACTAAATCCTAGAGGGATTCTTGGCTTCACACCTACTCACATGCTAGGTACACTTAGGTACATCTAGATAGGCATCATAGGAGTACGCACATTTTTATCAGGCATTTTATACTCATGTATGTATTCATGTTTATTGCAAGATGGTAGAACTGTACTATCCTTTTATTTTCACTGTACTGCTAATCATATATATCTGCTACTGTCTAACGGTTGTTGCAGCACATCTATTTTACACTAGAAGAACAACTGTGCAATAAATTCTTATTGTAACACGCCCGACTGTTTCTTCTGTGTAACTCTCTGAGACCGAATAAGTGAGCACGAGTGACTGAGCAAAAAGTAGTATATTGTTTCCACGATCCTGGGGGGATCAGGGTTGTCATGTTCTGAAGTTGCCAGAAACTATTCTCTCCCCGATAAGAGGAGATTCTAGTGGCACTGTGAGCTAGCTAAAACAGAAAGGCTAACATTCTCGGTGGGGGTGCTCAGAGCCAGTCTGCCACCAATCCTACAGTTTATGTTATCGGAACGCGCAGATCCTGTATGGGTAATATAGAAACTACACGACATGGCGCCGCCAACGTTGGTTGGGTACTTATTTAACAGTAGAATCTGAGTAGTTCAGTCGTGCTATTCTCAGAGACCCCTACTCACAAACACCAGAGACGTCTGGAGTGGGTGGGCACAAATTCCGCCACAGCTGAGTAGGCAAAAAATCCTATTTATTGGCTGTTGGTTAATCATGCTTGAGGGACACAGTGTTCCTAAAAATTGTGCATTTAAAACCTTTATCTTAGTTCCCTTGAACAAACTTCTTCTTTACAAAAATGACTGAGACAGGAGATAACCCGGTAGTAGATCTACACCTCTCAGGAGAAGAAGATGCAGACGCAATACAAATTGCACCAAAATTCAGACATACAATCACCCTGAAACTATTAGGAAATGGTTTATCAGCTAGGGGTGGCTTAGTAGTTTTTGTGATTGAGGCACACAAATCAAATAAACAGAGGTATTTTATTTGTGGGTTACATTCCCAGCAGCAGATGCAAGAGTACAGACATTTCACTCTTACACAGAAGGAGATGCACCAATGGAATATGGTCCGTTTGAGGACATAGAGATTCCACTCATGTACCAGGAACACTTATACTGGTTTAAAGGCGCCCTACCCCATACAAGAAGAAGAGTAAGATTAGGCCCGCTCGGAGGAGAGGGGCAGCATGGCCAATATTAGCGGCTTACACACCACATCCTGACATTGACACAATGCCACAGGCAGACTTACTCCTACAACATAAGGATTTAATTAAAATCTACAGAAACTTGACGCAATCGTCATGAGGACTTTCACAGTCCAACCTGCAACAGTTGCAACAAATGGTACTCAATCTCAAGGTACAGCAACTAAAATCACACCACAAACATTACACGCGGTAATGGGCAAAATGCCCACAAAACGTGAACAAATGCCATTCTGGGTAGCTCAGAAAATAACTCAGCTCGAGGCAGTATTCCCGAATACTACCCCGTATGAAAAACACAGAATGCTAACAATCTGCTTGCCCATGGGGATAACACCACAAGTAGAAGATTGTATCACTTGGGGTACAGTCTTTGCTGCAATTTATACCAGGACTCATGGTATTCCTTCATTAGCAGTAGTACCAGATGTATTAAGACAAATACAAAATGAGTATGGAGCAGAGCCTGCCCTAAACTTAGGGATGAAGTTACTAGGTAACTATGATCAGGTATCAGCCATAATACTAGCTAATATTAAAGGGGAAGCAGCTTCGGTGGCAATCTGCCAACGCCTAAGGGAGTTCAGTCCTATAGATCAACAACATTAACTACCCAAAATAATTGAAACTGCATATGCCGAATTAGGCAGAGACAGTTTAGGTGGGAAAGCTTTAAAACCACAACTGATGGGCAGTCCTGAAAAGGACACTTCCAAGCAGACACCAGCTTCTTCTAAAAAGAAGTGGGATAATAAAAAACAACAAAACTTTAAAGGAAACAGATCTCAATCCCGAGGCAGATCTCCTCCACAGGAGCCCTCCGAAAGGAGGTATAATCTCAGGAATAGGGATAATATTAGGAAACCTGACAGGTATCAGGATACTGATACACGTTCCTCTCGTTCCTTTCAGGGTTCGACGAAAAACTCCAAGAGAGAAGGACGGTCAGAACACAAGGAAGAGCGTACAAAGTCCAGAGACAAACAGCACGCTCAAGACTATACTTCCAAAAAAGAAGAAAAGCCAAAATCAAAACCTCAGTTTAAGAAGAAGAAAGTTGCAGGTCTAAAGATCAGACATGCCCAGAATTCTGAGGGCACAACTTCTGAACGGGGAATGGGCTCAGACGATGCTAGACAGTGCGGCAGAAGTAACAATAGCTCGCCAGAACCTGTTGGAATTTCTGGTGACAGCGGACTTGAATGACTACATCACGGTGGAAACACCAGATACGAGGGTAAGTGTCCCACATAAGTTATATGAAATAACACTCTGAATGGAGGGGGACAAGCCCAGGAAAGTCAAAGGTCTCTTTTGGAAGAATCTGTCATCTGGTTATGACATCCTATTAGCTGAACAAGATTGGCCGCCAGCATTCGTTATGGAGTGCCCTAGGGGAGAAACGATAATTTTTCCAGCCTTCTCCGATCTCGTTCCCATTCATTTAAAACACACATATGCACGGGAGTAGGCAGTTGCCCTAGCTCCAGCAATGTACAAAAATCATGCCGGATGGGATGAGAATCCAACCCACCACGTGATCCCGTTAAAAGTCTCACCAAATGCACAGAGACAATATCCAATAAAGCAAGAAGCTAAAAAACAGGTCAGGGAGATCTTAGATCAACTTGAATACCAAGGGGTGATCGAAAATTGCACCTCATCAATGAACAATCCTTTGTTTCCTGTCATGAAACCTGACAATACATATCGTCTAGTTTTAGATTACAGACATTTAAACACTTGCACTAAGACATTTGCAGTTCAAAATGCACGCAGTGCCGCATTAATGAATAACATTGTGCGGAAAAAATACAAAACTACACTTGATATCTCAAATGGATTTTCCTGCCAAAATATAGTGCCTGAAAGCAGGTATTTGACCGCATTCTCAGCGTTGGGGTCCCAGCGACAACTTTGTCGTCTCCCCTAAGGGTATAAGATTAGCCCGGGGTTATTTTCAGCAAGAGTAACCGAATTACTCCCAAATTTTGATGAGGAAGCATTGTCCTATGCGGATGATATTTATCTGACGGACGATGACTTAAAAAGGCACTTGACCAGGGTGAGCACCATAATTATGGGATTCGCCTCTGAGGGCTACAAATTTAATTTAAAAAAATCAAAATCGCCCACCTCAATGTCCTGTTTTTAGGATATGAGCTTTCAAGTGAAGGGAAAAGTCTGGCAGCCAACTTTTTAGAAAAGTGTGCGCTGCTCCAACCTCCAAAATCATTAAAAAATTTACAATCAATACTGGGATTCCTAAATTTCGGCAGAACATACATTTTGGATTATGCGGAAAGAGTAAAACCTTTCTACGACTTAATAAAACCTGACTTTTCAGTTAGACAATGGAAACAGGAACACACAAACATCCTACGTTCACTACAAGAAGACATGATAGATTTAAAACACTTACAGATGTGGGTAAACGTACGCAACTTAGTGATCCGTGTAATAGCGGGTCAATGCGGGTACACCTACTTAACCTTCAATGAAGGCAAAACAGTACCAATCGCTTACAAATCACACCTGTACACAAACGCAGAAATGCGTTTCACTTCAACTGAAAAAATCCTGACAGCAGTTCAGACCTCTGTAGCAAGAGAAAGAGCACTGGCTCAGGGAAAGCGCATAATTGTCGTAACATCGGTACTGGCTTTAGAAGCTGTTACAAAGGCTAGCATTCCAAATGCAAAAGCCTTACATCCGAGATGGATACAATGGGCTAATTCTCTTAATGCAACGGATGTTGAATACAGATTTGATCCAAGTCTAAAAACACAAGCATTTCTGCAATACGAACAAGAATACCCTCTGCCAAATGAAATCTTGCCTCTAGATCAGTATGAATATATTATTTACACTGACGGATCTGCTCAACCGGCCATAGGGAGTAAGCAACAATACAGCGCAGCATGTGCTATCGTTAAAGGTCGCATGCGGGATGGAAAGTTCCATCCAAGTTGCACCAAAACGCAATCTCTAGGAGACTGCACGGCTCAGTTGGCAGAATTAAAAGCGTTAATACTGGCACTGGTAAACACGGATCACAAATTCCCCACACTGATAGTGTGTGATTCTTTTTACTGTGTGCAATCGTACAATGAATATTTACATCATTGGGAACTAAATGGGTTCAAAGACGCAAAAGGTGGCCCAATTAAGCATAAAATGCTATGGGAACAGGTAGTTGAGTTGAGAAACGAACTACCACGGGCTCACGTGATTCATACACTGAGTCATCAACGTTATGGCGTTCACATTGAAGGGAATTCATTGGCTGATGAAGCCGCGAAGGGGGCTGTACGCACAGCTTCTGTAGCTGCAATCACTCGTTCAAAAACGAGGATAGACGGTGAGATTATGGTTGCTGTCATTGCTTCACGCAAAGGCAGCTCAGCAGTACCAAAGAAATTTCCACTTAAGTACTCCTACAAGTTAGATGCAAACAACATTCCATATGCTCAGATTCCTGGAGTGGGGGACAGAGTAATACCAAATATGGATCGTAGGCAAGGTTTGATTATTGCAGCACACGAGGGTTTGGGCTCTGCGCAAACAGGCGTTACAGCGACTATTTCATTGTTGAAACAGCGCTATTGGTGGCCATATCTGACAAAACAAACTAAAGACTACGTCTTGAAATGTGACATCTGCCAGCAGATGAAAGGCTTCACCATAGCACGCCCGGCACAGACACCGTTATTAAAATCAGACAGACCTCTTGCTTGTGTATATCTGGACCACTGCGGCCCCTCACAATCAGATGGGGCTTACAAGAATATCATGGTTGCAGTGGATTCATGCACAAGATTCCTATGGGTTTGGCCTCAGCGCTCGGCTGACGCTCAAACTGTTATCAGCGAGTCTTTATCGGGACATACGCAGTTGGCATGTTACATTCTGACCGTGGTCCAGCGTTTAGCTCTCGGGCTTACAAAGAGGCCATGGAAAGTATGGGCGTAGCATTGCGGTACTCCTCTCCGTACCATCCTGAGGGAAATTCGGTTGTGGAGAGGAAGAACCGGGACCTAAAGCAATCTTTAACAGCTAGGGTATTAGGCAAGGGCGGTAGTTGGGTCAATCATATATATGGGGTACAGCGAGCTCTCAATAACCAGCCAAGAAGTTCTCTAGGGGGTGTCACTCCTTACAAGGTCCTATTTGGGACAAGAATGTGGGTACCTGATCTTGATTGTGAAGGCGCAGTGGCGGATGAGAAACCATTTGATATCCATGATCGTTTGGCTGTTTTACAGGATCTAAATGAATCCAGGACACAACAAAGTAACGTCCACCTGAAACAGACCGCCACTGGGGAAGTCAAGGCAGTCACGGCAAGACCTGTCTGGATCCCAAAAGTCGGGGATCTGGTCAGAGAGAAAATAGCGGACAAGAAAGAATTTTGGGCCATCCTACAGAAAACCTGTACCGGTTCTAGCAATTCAAGGAACAAGAATTGTACTTCTGCCGCCTCTTGGCGGAAAAAAGGAGAAAAGATTTGTCTCAATTGACCTAATCAAACCACACTATGTGGCCGATACTAAGTAGTAGGCCACATGGACTCCAAAGTAGCAGACGCCCTTCTCTCGCTACAATCCAAGAAGGTGAAACGGAAAGACTCATCACGTGAGAAGAGCCTCCAACACGGAATGAAGGACTAAGCAATAATGCTATGGAACTCATTTCCCTTGAACCCGAAGTTCAACTTCAAAATCAAACTCAAAATAACACACAAGTTGCAATAAGACCTAATACAGATGTCTACGTCAACATGCCTCGACGAGAGCAAACTACGACTTCAACAAATCCCGATGCAATTCCAACAATTGATCGAACTGCTTCTGGCTACTTCATGAACTTTGATACGTTTTCCTTGGATCCAAGTGAACCGGAAACGACGCCAGCCCAACAAACACGCAAGCAGCAGATTACGGACTTTCTGAAGTTTCTCAAAAAGACTTACCTAGTATCGCCTTGGGTAGAACTCTGGGTAATTACTGAGGTACTGTTCTTTCTTTTCTGGCTAGGCTTAGTTATAACTTTTAGCATGCTTATTAATGGACGATACCTTCAACAAAGACCTGAAGCCGAAAAAGTATATTTGATTCTGAAACCACATCAGTTCTCACATCGTGAACAAAGAGACTTGTCATCTGTGAACATTACAGCAGTTCCTATACCGGACGGTATAGTTTGGGACAAGGTTGATTTCGATATATTCGGTCCTATTAAACTTTTAAAAATTTCTCATGTATTTAAAATTTAATTGAGTGATATCATTACCTCCAGTACATTTTCTGATGATTGGGACTCTGAAACTGTTAATAATATGTGGTCTGATTTAGAGAAAACTGCCGCATTTCCAAACACTGAAATGTTAGAAGGTACTTCAGACTATGACACTTTGTACTGTTACGAACATTATGGTCATCATTTGTTGCACGAATCTATATCACCTGGAAATGTTTTTGAGTACCACCAGTGGGAACATTGCCCTACACCACCAAAAGGTAGTTCGCATACATTTGCACAGAAGTTTTCATATTTTTCAGGGTTTAACACCACTGACCCGACCTCGTATTATTACAAGGTTGCACCGACATCAGCACTGAAAATTATGTTGACAAACACCAAACAGATATACTCTGATTCCTTTATCATCCAATTGTCTGAACAGGGTTTTGACCTATGGAAGGACACAATAGACTTAAAATCAGTCTGGAGTTCT
Source organism: Calotriton arnoldi (assembly GCA_963921515.1). Classification (NCBI taxonomy): domain Eukaryota; kingdom Metazoa; phylum Chordata; class Amphibia; order Caudata; family Salamandridae; genus Calotriton; species Calotriton arnoldi. Next base: position 5,259,379 of record CAWUFW010000063.1, read on the forward strand.
AGGGACTGGCAAGTCCAGGGAACAGAGGCGCTATTTAGAGCGTGGCTCATTCCACAGCAGATGATATTCCTAAATGACACTGTGCAACAGACATCCTGTCTTGGACTAGCCAAGAACAAGGACCTGAACACACCTCGGTTTCCAACACCATCACAGATGGAGGGGTGGCAAAATTCAACTTCACAAGAAGGGGCAACAGTAAATGACATTTTACAGTACAATAGATTAGACCCTAATTGGAAGAAATGGGTGGTTTGGCCCTTAGACACGAACACATATCAGAAAAGATTCTGGGGTATAAGGGTCAGGACTTCTGAGCACCTTTCAGACTGTCCTCGGAGTTATTCCAAACTTTATACACTCCGTATTGGGAAGTATTTTTGGAGGTCTTCCGCGGATCCTGCTCTCAATAGCAGGTATCCTGATTGTTATTTTTCTGCTACGAAATGGATGGCCCAATCACCAACGAGATGGCAAAAGCACTCCTGGAGCGCAAATACCGTGAATGCATGGTACAACATCTGGGCACACCTCGCCTACGGGAACTGAGCGCCTCTTGGTTCCTATCGTTTAGACCAGTCTGGATGGACTGCATCTTACCTGTTCTTCGATGCCTGTTCTGCGGAGAAAAATGTGTGTTGGATCTTTGTCTGACACTTGCATCGGACACGCCTACGGACTTGAATACCAGGCTGGAACCCGTGAGGTCCCATGCTCGGCAATGTCCCCAGCGTATTCCTATACTGATGGCTGCATTCCTCGAGAACCCGCAGGTGCCTTTTACTACAACTGGGTTAAGCATCAGCTCTTCCACTAGCACTCAGGTATCGACTACAGCACCAGCTGCCTCTGCACCTTGGCAGCTCTGAATATCATCTGTGCTCCATTGACGTACTCTGCGAGGTGTTACAGGGACCGTCCTCTGCAGCGGCAAGCAAAAACGATGTTGCATCTCCCAGCCAAGACACTTAATCTATAATTGGCTCATCGTGTGCTGGGAAAGAATTCGGAATTTTTCCTTTTTGGTTTCAAGCCTCAACTAAATTTGGAACACTTCCTAAAATTGACACTTTCGCTGGAAAAGCATGGCCTTCTAACCCTTGTAGTGGTTTGAATTAAATAAACAAACTCAACTAGGACTTTGGCTTAGAGTGACATTTCCAATACTAAACTTTCAAAAATAATTTTTCTTCCCCCCTATTAGACTATTTTTAATTGGTTTTAAAGACAATATTTTATGGAGCTCACTGATAGTTTTGTGCGTGGCTATCTAATACAAAGAGTAGTTCACTTGCATTTTTATCATTATTGACTGTTCGGAAGAGGAGTGGGTGTTATGTTTCATGTAGGTACCCTAATATAGGCCCGGGTAATATCATACACCTTCACCTACATTATCTCCCTTATACTACACAGTAACGAGCCTTTAGGATTGAACCTTTACCTAGTTCTAGTCCTGGGCACAGAAGGAGGGTTTTCCCTGAACAATAGCGTCTTATAACTTCATCAATAGACTCATACAGTATGAATGAATATTCATGAGGGTTCCTGGAAACCAGGCAGGGGCTACACACCACCTGCATAATATCTACGTACAAGGTTCATCCCATACATCATTCTCAAATCCAACAATGGCTAATACAAGAAACGAGGGACAAAGAAACCCTAGATACTTTTTGTATAAATACAGCACATCTTGCTAGGGTTGGGAGAGGAGATCGAGACTTCCAGGCCGACACACTGACCAGAGACGCTGAGGCTCCTGCATGCAGACGCTCCAGCTGACAGTGGTCTAACACATCCCTCGTGGGGTGTCCAACTCGAGACCAGGACGGGGTCCCACACTCTCTCACTTCAGGTAATGGGGTTAGACTAAATCCTAGAGGGATTCTTGGCTTCACACCTACTCACATGCTAGGTACACTTAGGTACATCTAGATAGGCATCGTAGGAGTACGCGCATTTTTATCAGGCATTTTATATTCATGTATGTATTCATGATTTTTGCAAGATGGTAGAACTGTACTATCCTTTTATTTTCACTGTACTGCTAATCATATTTATCTGCTACTGTCTAACGGTTGTTGCAGCACATCTATTTTACACTAGAAGAACAACTGTGCAATAAATTCTTATTGTAACACACCCAACTCTTTCTTCTGTGTACCTCTCTGAGACCGAATAAGTGAGCACGAGTGACTTAGCGAAAAGTAGTATATTGTTTCCCCGATCCTGGGGGATCAGGGTTGTCGTGTTCTGAGGTTGCCAGAACCTATTCTCTCCCCGATAAGAGGAGATTCTAGTGGCACTGTGAGCTAGCTAAAACAGAAAGGCTAACATTCTCGGTGGGGGTGTGTGGGAGTGCGGGCCGGATAAACAGACGCGGAGGCTGTATGTAGTGGGCCAGAGGGCGTCTTTTATTTAAAGGGTCAGTGATGGGGGATGCGAGTGTCCCTATGGGACTGGTGGTCTTCTTAAGGGTTCTTCTTCTTCTTTCCGCGGGCCCTTCTCCTTCAACGATGTTATCCTCCTGTTTCTTTCCTTCCTCTGATCCCGGGACTCTCCCACGGAGGTACATAAGAGGGAAGGACAAAAAGGGAGCCGTCAGTTACCCCTAAAGAACACGCTCGTACTTCGTATTACACCCGTCACCACACCCGGTGGGTCTCTGTAGACGCTCTTAATCATGACAGGGATACCAGTGAGGAAAAGGGGGGGGGTTTGCGTGAGGGACGGTTGAGGTAAGGGTAATAGTCAGTCGTGCCGGGTTAAGGTTTAGTCACACTCTCTGAATGACCGTCGCACCCGGAATCGGTCACCCTAGCGCTACGTGAGGGGGCAGGTGCTCTTTTTAACAAAATAATGACTTCACTCGTGACCCTTCCCAGCCCTTTTTTCACCCACCTCCCGCCTCCCCCCTCCCTCTTCCTTTCTCTGTTCGTTACTCACCGGCTCCGCCGCAACTCTCCAGAGTTGCGGCCGCTCTCCAGCCTCCTCCTGTGGGGTCCACCACTCTTTGCACCACGTCTCATCTTCTCCTCCGTAATCCGCGTCTTCCTCCTTCTCTCTCCGCTCCTCCTGTTCCTCGTATCTCCTTCCTTCCTCCGGCTTCTTCGCACCCTTCCTGGTTTTCCTCGGTCCCTTTCACTTCCTCCAGAGAAGTGCTTCCGGTGTCGGTCCCTCCTCCTTCGGTCGTGTCATCAGGAATGAGCGACTCCTGTGTGGACAGAGTACAGGCTGGGGGTGGGGTTATCCTTGTGGATCTCGTAACGGGGCTCGTATTCTGTGACGGGATCTCCAACGGTATGCTACTTCTGTCATTATGGGGTGTCCTTCTTGGCAAATGAGGTGTCCCGCTTTGTGCCCCCTCACATCCCCTTTCCCTTGCTGTCCTTCTAGTAGGGTTGGTTTCCTGAGGATAACGGGATAAAAAGTCCACGTTTCCCTGTTCAGTCCCTTTACGATGTTTGGTTTGGAATCTGAAGGGCTGTAGGGACAAAAACCAGTGCAACACCCTTTCATTGTTCCCTCTATTGCGTGCCATCCATTCTAGGGGAGCGTGGTCTGTAAAAAGGGTAAATTCGCGTCCCTCCAGGTAGTACCTCAGGGAGTCAATGGCCCATTTAATCGCCAGTGCCTCTTTCTCGATAACAGCGTAGTTCTTCTCACAGGGATACAATTTCCTACTCAGATAGAGAACAGGCTTTTCTTCCCCTCGCATATTTCTTTGGGATAGCACTGCCCCCAGTCCCTGCCTCTGAGGCATCTGTCTGCAGGATGAAGGGCAAGGTATAATCGGGGCTTGCTAACACAGTGTCTGATGTCAGGGTCACCTTCAGTGTTTCAAATGCCTGGGTTACTGCAAGGGTTGGGTTCCTTAAGTGGGCTCCGGTGTTCACTGATTTATGCAAAAGGTCTGTGAGGGGGGCTGCTATCTGGGAAAACTGGGGTATAAACCTTCGGTAGTACCCCAACAACCCCAAAAAGGCACGAAGATCTCTTGCAGTCCTGGGAAAGGGTATCTGGGATATTGCCAATAGTTTGGTCTTCTGGGGTCGTATGACTCCTTCCCCTAATAGGTAACCTAGGTATCTCACGGTTTGGGCGGCCAGATGGCTTTTAGTAGGATTGATTTTCAGACCATGTTCCCCCAGGGCTTGTATGACTTTGTATAAGTGAGCAACTTGTTGTCCCCATGTTTCGCTATAAATAACGATATCATCAATATACGCCCCTGCATACTTTTCATGGGGTCGTAGGATAAGATTCATGGCTCGCTGAAAAGTAGCGGGTGCCCCGTGTAACCTGAAGGGTAACACAGTGAATTGGAAGAGGCCATCCGGGGTAGAGAACGCTGTTTTTTCTCGGTCTTCGCTTTTCAGAGGGATTTGCCAGTACCCTTTACATAAATCGAGGGTACTGATATATTTGGCTCTTCCTATGCGCTCGATCATCTCATCCACCCTCGGGAGGGGGTAGGTGTCGAACTCGGATATTTTATTTTCCTCCCGGAAGTCGATGCAGAAACGCACCGAGCCGTCCGGCTTCAGGACAAGGACGATGGGTGAGTTCCACTCACTCAGGGAGGGTTCTATGATACCCATTTGTAGCATCTGTTGTACCTCTTCTCTGATGGTGTTTCTACGAGCCTCTGGTATCCTATAAGGGCGAAGTCGCACTCTCTTCCCTGGAAGGGTTTTAATAGAATGTTCTATCAAGGTGGTCCTCCCTGGTGTGATAGAAAATGTATAAGATATAAAATAAGGTAACGTTTAGTTCGTTTCTCAGAAAGAGGTTTAATTCATCATCAACACATTGATTGTACAGAGGACTGTGTCCTACCTTTCCTGTTAAGGCTGAAAGGGGTCCCTCCCACTTTTTCAGAAGATTAACATGATAAATCTGGGAGGTTCCCCGATTTTTATCGAGTTCAAGTCTATAGGTGACAGGAGTTACTTGTTCCACTACAATATAAGGGCCTTGCCATTGACCTATCAATTTGTGATCAGAGGAGGCCATCATAAGTAAAACCGCATCCCCCACAGCAAAGGATCTCCCCTTCGTTTTTTTGTTATATTGGGCTTGTTGGGCTTCCTGAGCTTTTTCCATGTTATTCCGCACTATTGTTCGTACCTGTTCTAGATGTGTTTTTAGATGAGCCACGTACTCCACTAGTGGTTTGGTATTGTCGGACTCGGCCTCCCAGTTTTCACGAACCATGTCCAGTAAGGACCGGGGCTGATGGCCATATAGCAACTCAAAAGGCGAGTATCCAGTGCTCTTTTGGACTTTGCATCGGATGGCATACAAGGCTAAGGGCAACATATCTTCCCACCGTTTCGCTTCAAGCGAAAGGAGTTTTTTTAAGGTGGCTTTAAGAGTAGCGTTATATCGTTCGACCAAGCCATCCGTTTGGGGGTTATATGCCGCCGTCCGTATCTGTTTAATACCTAACATGGTACACACTTGTTTCATTAATTTGGATACGAACGGGGTCCCCTGATCGGTCAATATTTCTTTTGGAAACCCCACCCGCGTAAAGATCGTCACCATAGCTTTGGCGATGTTAGGGGCATTGGGTTGCCTTAATGCAATGGCCTCCGGAAAGCGGGTGGCGTAGTCCACTAAGACCAGTACATAACGGCATCCGCTCCATGAGGGTAACAATGGTCCGATAATATCCATTCCCACCCTACAAAATGGCTCATCTATAATGGGCAGTGGATGTAATGGAGCTCTAGGGGGTCGGTATCGGCTATTTTTTTGACATATGGGGCATTCACTGCAATACGCCTTCACCTGCCTGTATATGCCGGACCAATAGAATTTCTCTAATATCAACCGCTCAGTTTTCTCCTCCCCGAAATGCCCCCCCAATAGGTGACTGTGCGCCATATACAGGACATTTATCCCGGAACGGGGTGGGGACCAACAGCTGAGGGATACTAGTGTATTCTGCTTTTCTGTATAATAGCCCGTTGTTAACAAAAAATAGGGACATGCATGTAAAGGGTCTTCAACGTCCAGGGCTCTGTTCCAAGCCTCTTGTAAGACAGGGTCCTCTCTCTGTGCCGCGTGGAAATTTCGATCGTTCTCCCAAGGGCTCTCATCTATCTGTGCGGGGAAGGCAGCAACGGGTTTTCCTTTTTCCTTCCGTTTTTGGTTTTTCGTTTTCCGGAGCTTGGAAGGCGGCCACTCTGGATTGTCATCTTGTGAAAAAGGGGCGCTGGCCCACCAGTCCTTCTCGTCCGGTTTGGTTTCCATAAGTAAGGTAGAGAGGTGTGAGTAATCGTTTCCAAGTATTACCTGCTCCGGTAACCGAGGGATAAGACCCACCTTTAAATCCGATCCGGGGTCAGTATCATGTTGAATATGTACATGAGTGGTGGGATATTGTTTGGTATCCCAGTGGACGCATTGGATGTTCACAGTCCCATCAACTACTCCCAGCTCACCTTCAAGATCCTGAGGTCTCACCACGCTCTGCCGGCATCCTGTATCGGCTAGAGCGGTCATGGCTTTCCCATTCACTGTTATGCCACAGCGGTAAGGGGTTGAGTTGATAGGGTGCGACAAACAACAGTAATTCCTCGCCAGGCCCACTTCCATGGGTTCCTCCCTCTGTGGGCAAAAGCGTGCTATGTTACCCATTCTCCCACAGTTAAAACATTGTGGCCCAGGAGTAGAAGGTCTAAACCCCGAGGGCCCTGGGGTCCGAAACACCCGGGGACCTGGGACAACAGTAACAGGATCGGGTTTTCGCAGAATCGATGGACGGGGAGGGCGATGAGCTCCGCTTATACCTGCTCTCCAGGGGGTTTCCTCTCGTCCCTTCTGTGTATCTTGTGCTCTATTGTAGGCGTTAGCAATCTCCACAGCTGTCTCGAGGGTGAGATGCGCGTGTTGCCTAACCCATCTCTGAATGGGTGGATGGAGGGAAGACAAATATTGTTCCAAATACACTTTGGCCATGATTTCCTCTTTGGTAGCAGTAGCTGGTTTTAACCAGCAGTCCGCCATGTCTTTTACACGAAAATATAGGGCTCTGGGGGTTTCCTGTGGGCCCTCTTTGATCTGTCTGAACTTCAGTCTATACGTTTCATCGTCGACCCCTAGTCTCTCCATGATGCACCGTTTAATGGCGGCATATGGGGTAACACCCAATATGTTGGCTGCTTGATAAGATGCTTGAAGTTCACCGGACAGTAGGGGTCCTAGATACTGTCCCCATTTGTCGGCTGGCCAGGCTGCGGCCAAAGCCATCCTCTCAAAGTTATTAAAGAAGTATTCGGGGTCTTCTCCGCTCACATATTTTTGCAGAATGACTGAGGGCAAGGCGTTCGGGGCCCTCTATTGTCCGATGGTGTCAGCGATCTTCCCCATCGCAGTGTCATGGGATTGACCTTGGTCCGTAATGACTTGTTGCAGCCGTCCCCGGTCATCTTCGACAATCGAGAGGAACCTCTCCATTACTTTCCCAAGGCTCTCCTGGCTTTCCGCCATTTTCGCGATAACCTCCTCCATGTCTCCGGCGGATCCCACTTCTGACACCACTTGTGGGAGTGCGGGCCGGATAAACAGACGCGGAGGCTGTATGTAGTGGGCCAGAGGGCGTCTTTTATTTAAAGGGTCAGTGATGGGGGATGCGAGTGTCCCTATGGGACTGGTGGTCTTCTTAAGGGTTCTTCTTCTTCTTTCCGCGGGCCCTTCTCCTTCAACGATGTTATCCTCCTGTTTCTTTCCTTCCTCTGATCCCGGGACTCTCCCACGGAGGTACATAGGAGGGAAGGACAAAAAGGGAGCTGTCAGTTACCCCTAAAGAACACGCCCGTACTTCGTATTACACCCATCACCACACCCGGTGGGTCTCTGTAGACGCTCTTAATCAGGACAGGGATACCAGTGAGGAAAAGGGGGGGGTTTGCGTGAGGGACGGTTGAGGTAAGGGTAATAGTCGGTCGTGCCGGGTTAAGGTTTACTCACACTCTCTAAATGACCGTCGCACCCGGAATCGGTCACCCTAGCGCTACGTGAGGGGGCAGGTGCTCTTTTTAACAAAATAATGACTTCACTCGTGACCCTTCCCAGCCCTTTTGTCACCCACCTCCCGCCTCCCCCTCCCGCTTCCTTTCTCTGTTCGTTACTCACCGGCTCCGCCGCAACTCTCCAGAGTTGCAGCCGCTCTTTAGGCCTCCTCCTGTGGGGTCCACCACTCTTCGCACCACGTCTCGTCTTCTCCTCCGTAATCCGCGTTCCTCCTTCTCTCTCCGCTCCTCCTGTTCCTCGTCTCCTTCACTCCGTATTTCCTTCCTTCCTCCGGCTTCTTCGCGCCCTTCCTGGTTTTCCTCGGTCCCTTTCACTTCCTCCAGAGAAGTGCTTCTGGTGTCGGTCCCTCCTCCTTCGGTCACGTCAGCAGGAATGAGCGACTCCTGTGTGGACAGAGTACAGGGTGGGTTATCCTTGTGGATCTCGTAACGGGGCTCGTATTCCGAGACGGGATCTCCGCCGGTAAGCTACTTCTGTCATTATGGGGTGTCCTTCTTGGCAAACGAGGTGTCCCGCTTCGTGCCCCCTCACATCGTGCTCAGAGCCAGTCTGCCACCAATCCTACAGTTTATGTTATCCGAACGCGCAGATCCTGTATGGGTAATATAGGAACTACACGACATTACTTTGGTACTGAGAGTGGAAGAGAAATACTATATTTCTATCTTGTGATTTGCACTGAAAAAAGATATTAAGTGATATTAACATAACAGTTAGAGAACAGTAAGTAGATTTTACAGGTATGTGAATTAGGGTGCACTATAAAAATGTACATTAAAAAAGGTAATTTAGGAGTGTAAATAAGCTGAAAGAAAATATGTAGCTTCTAGACACTACAGTAAAAGGCAAAATGGAATGAAGGTTAGATGAGAACATTAACTAAACATATTGTGACAAGCACAGGGGGAAGAGGAATTGCTCTACTGAAAATATAGTTATTTAACTAAGCCAGTATAAATGAATTTGTTAAAAATTAGATGTGGGTGCCTACTTATAGTATGTATTGTAATAGTATATAATTTGCACCCACTCACACAGTCAGGCAGGCACTTACACACCCAGTTACACTCCCACAAAAGTACTTGTGTGCTCACCACTCATATAGCCCGACAGTGACTGACACACTGAGTTACGTACCCAGAAAACTATTCACACACCCATTTCCTCACCTATACATCCACTTACATAGTGATTGACACATCCGTATAGGCACTGTCACACCCACTAACACATCTATACAGTGACTTATATACCCAGAACTCAGACAGTTAGTTACACACACACTTAGATACACACACACACAGTTGTACACATATTGCCCACCCATACATCCATTCATACACCCATTTACAAAACTATACTTCCACTCACACACCTAATCAGGCAGTGACAGAGGCACTTACACAGACATTCACACACCCACAAAGCACTTATGTATCCATGTTAGAAATAGGGTATGCACCTAAGCAGGCAGAAACCACCACTCTAGCCAGGGTAACGGAGCTACACACCCAAGATATACCCTGCTCACCCCCTTGGTAGCTTGGCAGAGCAGTCAGACTTATCCCAGAGACAATGTGTAAACGTTTGTGCAACACACACAAACACACCAGTGACACACTAGGCACACCACAAAAGGAGACTTCACACAAGGTTATATCCTTTGTATTATACATAAAACACATTAGACCTCAAGAACATATTTCACTTTGCCGACTAGGCAATTGTCATGACGTCACATAGGTCATAAATCACATCGCCATAAGGCAATGGTCATAACATCACATGTAGTGCACTAAAGTGAAGACTTATAGATTGCGCTTGTCATAAAAACACATGAACCCCTTAGGCATAACACCACCTTACACTTGTGCACATTGTGCCAGTCCTGCAAGAGTAGTTATTCTGTTAGCATGTGCATGACAGACATCATAAACCAGCCCACAAGCATGCTTCAGATTTGGGGAAAAGAAACACGAAAATCCCCATAGGCCCCTTGGGGCGTAGAAATCAAGTCATGCCATAAACACTCAAGGAGCAGCCTCTGCCCTCCTAATACGAGAATGTTGGTGCTCTTGTTCCCAACCTAGTGGTTGCCAGGCCACCTGCCCACTTACTACTGTAACTGCGGCAAGTTTCTGATGGGGATCGGGGCATCCGTTAAGGTCTACCCGAGTGGCAACCTCCAATCAATGCCCCCACAGGTATGCCTCCGTACACGCAGCTGCCCAGGTAGGGGGCAAGAGACCTCACTTGGTCCCCCACAAGTGTAAGTTTAAAAAGTGCAGCTGCCTGCATAAGCGCGATGTGGCTGCTGCCTTCAGCAGGAGGGCCACCCTTCTGTGGGTGGCAAGCAGTGCTGCAGGACCAGTAGTAGCATTTAATTTACAGGCCTTGGGTATATAGGATACCACTGTACAAGTGACTTACAGGTAAATTACATATGCCAAACAGGTGTAGACCAATCTTACCAAGTTTACAGGAAAGAGCACATGCACTTTAGCACTGATCAGCAGTGGTAAAGTGCCCAGAGTCATAAAGCCAACAAAAACAGGTCAGATAAAATACAGTAGGAAGGCAAAAAGTTCTGGAATAACCCTGAAAAAAGGGACAGGTACAACAATCCACCACTGATAGAGTCACTTGCACACAAAGTTACACACCCAAACACACACTAACACATACAGTTACCAATACATGCAGCCACGTTCATACCCATTTAGAGACCCATACAGTGACTAACACACCCTGTTATATACCCATACAGCTACTTTCACATCTAGTGAGATACCCACAGTGGCACTGATACACTCACTCGCATATGAACTGACCCACTAACACATCCAGTCACCCACCCATAGAAGAACTCATATAACATACCATAATGTGTATTTATGAAGTGAATGTTGACCTAGAAGAGGAACCTTGGAGCTGAATAAGAGATGTTTATTGTTACCCAACTCAATGGTACTGATTTTATTGACCTTAGTGGGATGAAAGGCAGAGTGGATGTGCCAGTATTTGAACCTGTGAGCATGAGTTCAAACATAAACCCCTCCAGTGGACTGATTATTACACTAAGCCACCAGTCCCAGCTATACTGACTTATACACGCCTAGTCAGAAACTTGCACAAGGTCTTACACAGTGACATAAACACTTATGTAGGTACTCACTTGCTTATAGCATGCAATCTAATAGTATGTAATTGAAAGTTAAATGCATTCTATATTTGCTTTTCAGATATCTACTTGTGTTTCAAGAGGAGGATTTACAATGCCAAAAAAGGCAGGAAGGAGAAACAAACAGAAGGAAGACTACTCTCTGCTTAAAAGTGACATTAAATAAGCACATGATTTGGAGAACGTACTGGAAAAAAGAGCTGCTGGTAAGAGAAAAAGAAGTTTGTTAAAACACTATATGGGAAAATGCAAAATGTGGAAAAAGTTTCATATAAAAAGCGAGGTTTGCAATTGACTCAGAAAGTAGGAGTAAGTCAGATTAAAAGTAACATTTTTTATTAAAAAACACCTAATCTGACAAGGAGGCAGAAACTTTTTAAAGAAATACGAATAAGATATTTAGAAGTAGGGCGATACAGAATTTGCCTTCTGCAAAATGTTCAAAGGAGAACGGAAGCATACATCTAGTACTGAGTCTTTCTTTAATGAAGAAAGCTACTTCCAAGACAATGGATTAGTACATGCAGTTGAAACAACTGGCTGATGCTATGAGGTAAAAGACGGTACTCCCATCGCAAAAGATGGTTCCTAGAAATGGAGAGGAGGAGATAGCTGAAGAGGTACAAGGAAGGTGTAGACATGCCCCTGTGTACAAATGGGAGTGCAGTAATATTTATAATATTCGTCAGGAATCAATTGAAACATTACAAACCTTTCTACGTGAATTTCCATGTAAAATTGTGAAGCGGAAAATTTCAATGTTGCAAGCTTTAGATCCATGCAAAGTGAGGAAATACACTAATTTACAATGACACTCATTGGAGTGTCTAACCAGGAAAGTGTGCAAAAGTGCTTTTCATCATTTTCAAAGTTGGCTGTTCATCTTTCAATGATGCAACATTTAGTTAAAGGACTTTACTTTGTAAAAAAAAATACTGCATTGTGTTTTGGACTGTAGTGCTAGAGGCACTCCTATGGTTTGACACCACGTTATGGCCTTTGACTACCATCATTTTAATTGACTTTTGGTGTTTTACTGTACCCTAGCCTGAATATACGTCCTGCATATGCCTTGTTTCCCTTGAAGATTTCTTTCGTATCTCTCGTAGTTTTAAAGTGGGAGCTGTTACAGAGTAGAACAGCTTGCCAAGAACAGAACGTGTGGGATGTGCATTTGAAAGCATGAGCGAGAGAGATGTGGATTGTACTTTTTGGTCGCAGAGTGCAGTGTTATGAGCAGTGGTGCTCAAATGTGCATTGTGTTGTTCATTGGCAGATAAGGTGTGTGATGCTATAGGCAGTGGTGCACAAATGTGCATTGTGTTGTACATTGGGAAGTATTTTGAAGTTCTTAATATTGGCTTTGACATGCCCTCATCTCATCTTGAGCTTACTCAAGTTGTTTAGGTTATTCACGTTCAAGGTTGTTTTGTTTTCTGCTGGATGGAGGCTTTCGTAAGCTTTGCTAGGATAATGTGTGGGAAGTGTGCTTGGTGACTTTCAGAGCAGATATTGTTCTTGCCAGAGAAATGTGTGGAATGTACAGCTCTGTCTCAGAATCAAAATACAGGGCCCTGGCCAGCTTCTGTCTTGACCTTGACACAGACCAGTACGGTCAGCTCAGTTTTTCATAACAGGAGAAAGGGGGCGAGTGAGGTTTCTAGAACCTTCGCCTTATGTTGAGTAAGAGGTATTAAAGGCAGGGGATCTTGGCAGGCAGATGGGAGCTCACTTGTGAGGCAGATGCGTCGTCACAAGAGAATTTGGGTCCCGATCGCGAGTCCTGCCTGGTTGTCAACGGGCTCCTCCAGCTTGAGTTGGCAAGGATGTCGAGTGAACGATCGGTGAAGTGTTTTGTTTTTGAGTATTGACTTTGTGATGTGTGAGAGTCTTAGTATGCACATCCAAGTCTCCAGTGATTATAATCATCTAAGGTGTTTTCATTGTGATGTGTGGGTGCCTGTGTGCACATTCAAGTCTCTCTTCAGTGGTTATAATCATTTGATGTATTTAGTGTATATTTCTTTCTGATTTCTTGCAGGACGTCCAGTATTATCTGCTGCTTGTGTTTATTAATATCCATGTATTTAATAGTTGCATTTGCCAAGTTTGTTATTATTGCTTGCATATATATATATAAGATTGAAGAAGGCTGCTGTGACAGCCAAAACGCGTCTCTCTGTGTTGCCGGGTCGGAGGAGGCCCTTTGAAATAAAAAATGCCTTTGAACTCAGCATTCTCTGTGTGCGTGCTCTCTTCGTATGGAGCAGGGATGTGTTTGGATATATATATATATATATTTATATCTCTATATACATTTGAATGTTGTTCATTTGACATCTGGGAAAGCCTTTCTGTTACAGAGCATTGCATAAATAAACCCTCAAGCCTTATTCTGGAAAGAGAGTCTTTGATGTGCTTCATTTTATAAAGTGAAATCCCTTTCCAGGGGATTTTGTGTTGTGTCCATTGCTTCGTCGTGTTTGAGCCACTGTGTGGGAGAGTGTGTTTTGAATATTATCTGGAAGTACAAAGCAAGACATGGACAAATGAACAAAGCACTTTTGTATGGTACAGTATCAGAGATTGAAAAAGTTTGTGAAGATAGTCATTTGCGATTCTTTGGAAGTGCAGTCTGGCCAAAATAAGGAGTTGGTATGTTCAGGTGTAGAGGAACAAAGCACAGATAAGTTTAGATCAGAAATAGCAAAGTTTAATGCAGTTTCTACAGAGAAACCAAACTATATTTGTATTTGTTGTTGGCGCACCCACTACAAAGGCCAAATTAAAAATGTTGATGTGTCTTTAAAAACTGAAGAAGAAAACAGAAAAGTGGCTAGAATTTACCGTGTATTTATTTGTGGAAGAGCGTTTTGATTTGTCAACTTGACAGATCATGTGCAAGTATCACTATGACAAGTTAGTGCACAACAAAATGCCTGCCAGAGCAATACACAATAAGTTAGAGGTGGTTGAAATTCCAGATGAACTTCGACATCTAAATGTTTATGAGACAATACTGTCTATGCACCCTTTTCAAGCAATAGTTCGTATGGAATGAAAGACTGGGAAACTACCACCCACTGAGCTTCAGAAAGGCCTTAAAGGTAGAGTTGTGGATTTACCTTTAGATTTTAAATGCAATATTGAAGCTATGGGATATGGACAGGCTCTCCCAGGGCCGGCAAGTCCACTGGGATCCCACTCTAGTGACCATCACCTCAGCGATGGGGCTCACTGAAATTTAGCATCTGTGGCACCCTGCTGGAGCGCTAATATACGTACATGTCTGGGGCACATCACAGTTTCTCAAGATTGGATTATAGATTTACTCAGATGGCCAATATGACCCAGATAGCCGACATACACTACTTAGCTAGAGGAATATAGGACCACTCCCCACTTATGGGGACAGGCCTCTATACACCGGGGACCCAGAGCCATCAATGCCTGGCACGTCATGGAATAAACACTAATGCACAACTTTGAGCAGGCCACCGTCTCCTATTTTGAAACTAATGAGTGTTCCGTTGACTCACAACTCACGCTGTGGGAAGCATACAAAACAGTGATGCAGGGACAAGCTTACTTCCTAATTGTGGGAAAAAAGAAATAACGGCAGGCAGAACTCTAGGCCTTAGAAGCTGACATAATGGAGATGGAACGGTCGGGGACTCGGGGGGGGGGGGATGGGAGGATGCGGTCAAACTTCACATTCTCAGACTTAAACAAAAGGAATACAGAGGCTTGGCCGAAGATAACGGCAATGCATGCCACATATTGACCCAGAGACATCTGTACAGTGTGGGTAATAAAGCAGGGCGAATATTGGCCTGGCTGGAAAAGCTTGATCAGGCATACGGTTGGGTTCTGCAACTAACCACTGAGAAGGGAGAGATTAGACCAGATCCAGATGAGATAGCTGACACATTTACTGACTATTACGGAGGTCTCTACTCCATGAAAACAGACTGTACCCCCTCAGCGGTGAAAACCTTTTTAGCTGACATAAAGCTCCCTCAACTCTCAGCAGACCACAAGCACCTTCCTGAGGCGGACAGACACCCCGGTGAGATAGGTCAGGCACTATGTGCCCTCAACTTAGGGAAAGCAATGGGCCCCAATGGTTTGTCCATTGAGCTCTTTAAATGTCTCACCAACAATTTAGAACCTTATATACTGAAGAAGAATGAGGCGTGATCCGTGGGTCAGCTACCTGAGGACCAAAGGCAGGCTACAATATAGTGATTCATAAGACAGGGAAGCCACTGGATAAATGTAGTTCATATCGCCCCATCTCTCTTCTCAACGTTGAGATAAAAATCCTAGCTAAACTCATGGCCCGCCATCTCCGCCAAGTAATCACATCCCTGATCCACTCGAATCAATCCGGCTTTATGCCAAATAGGGGGACCAGGCTGAACCTCCGGAGGCTCTTTGGGGTCATGACAGGATCTAGAGACGGAACAGTTTCAACTATGGTGTTATCCATGGCTGCCTCCATGGCATTTGATACTTTGGAATGGAACTATATGTTGAGGTGCTGGATCGCATGGTGTTTGGTCCTAAATTCATGGGATGGATGCAACTTTTCTACAGCAATCCCATGGCCCATGTAGGAGTGAACGGGGTGGTTTCATGCAAATTTTATCCTCTGCAGGGGCACGAGGCAGGGGTGCCCACTTTCTCCACTAATTTTTGTCCTAGCCCTGGAACCCCTTGCAACATGGGTCAGACAGGACCCATTGGTATTAGGTATTTAATAAGGGGGACCCTGAGGGGAAGAGAGCATCTCATTGTATTCACACAACATCCTTTTTTATATGTCAAAATGGAAGGTGCCCCAGAAATAAATTCAATATGGCAAATTTCAGTCCATCATCTTCTTTTATTTTTTTAAATTGTTGCACATTAATTAAAATCAGCCAACGCCTTTCGTTCCTGCCACACTAGGAACTTCATCAGTGCTTAATGTAAATTGTAGTGTATTCACAAAGTTTCCAGTGTTAACCGTTGTATCATCACCAGGTAGTCACCCGAAATAGGTGTTTAAATTCATCCCATCAATGGAGGATTTATAAGGACCATGTCAAGTCCCAACTCGAGATCCGAGTCCTAGGCAGTATGGGCGTGTGTCGCGTAGCCTGCGGTCTTGTTTCAGGTGGAAAAGAAGATGATGGACTGAAATTTGCCATATTGAATTTATTTCTGGTGCACCTTCCATTTTGAAGTATATTCTGTTTTATGGCCTTCAGTGGCACTAAACGGCGGCAAGTGCTGGAAGTGGATGCATAGGACATTAAATTGAACTTGACGGGATTGAGGTGCAGAACCTGTGGTCAGCCGCTGTTAGCTTTGTGACATCCTTTTTTATGTCACAGACCCCCTCGGCTGACACAGATACTTCGTATTTTTGGGCGACATTCGGGCTACACAATAAGCTGGGGCAAATCCCTTATGCATCTAATCATGGGTCCCATGCCCAAGCAGCCCGGAAACATTCGTCTGACTGTCTCAGCGTAGAGCTTCAAATATCTCGGGATACATATAACAACGTATCCCCACCTTTTTTACCAAAAGAATTATTTAGTACCTATATTGACCCATTTTACAGTGGACGCCCAACACTGGAAAAGATTGCTGCTCTCCTTACTGGGGAGAGTGGCAATGTTCAAGATGATGACACTGTCACGGATGCTGTATGCCCTACAGAACACTCCATACCCTGTGCGGATGACTTTTTCTGGAAAATGGAGTCCTTATTCCGCGTACTCCTATGGGGCATGAACCCTCTTTGTATGGCCCACCAAAAGCTGACACAGGGTGTACGATGAAGGTATTGGCCTACCGGACATCAGGAAATATTATTGGGCCACTCAACTGGGGGTGGTCAACGACTGGGCATTTTCCGCTTGGGATGACCTGGCGATCAGACTAGAGAGATTCTCTTAGGGGGATGTGAGCTATCTAGGAATCCTATATAGGTTGAGCACCCCAGAGGGCTCTCTGCCTCAGACCCAAACCATAGCACAGATCTGGAGGGTAGTCATAAATGCCCTGGGATGGAGGGGAAGACCGATGGAAATGACCCCTTTGTGGAACAGTGATACCCTAAGAGAGGTGGAGAAACTTAGAGGATTCTCAAAATGGAATCTAATTGGTATTTCCACTCTGAAGAGTGTGTGGAGGGTGGGCTGTATGCTTAGTCTGTCTGATATGTAGGCTCAATATGAGCTGTCACCAGTGGAAACTTTCAAATATCTCCAGCTCTGACATGCGCTACAGACGCATGCTCCCCAGTACACTCTCATCACAGAGTCTTCCCCTTTGGAGGACCGGATCCGCTCAGAACCATTATCCAGAAAGGCCATATCACTCATATATGAAAAATTGGTTTATAACTCCTCAGAAACCCTCTCCACCCTACGTTCTAGATGGGAGACGGGTGTTGGGCCTTTTGAGGAGGGTGAGTGGGAGGAAGCCATTGGTGCATTTAGGGAGGTGGCCATCAAATCGCGGTTTCGCCTCATCCAGTTGCGAATACTACACCGCTCATATTATGCCCACACAACTATCCATGCCATGGAACGTAGCATCTCAGATAATTTCTCTGGGGCTGTGGTGAGAGGGGGGATATCTTTTTCATACCATATGGACGTGCCCCGCAGTTCGGCCCTACTGGTTGGCACTGCAGAAGCTCACCAAAGAAGTATTAGGAATTGAAGTGCCAGACTCAGCCAAGATGTGTCAATTGCACACTTGGGGAAATGATCCACCACCCCGCTATAACAAAATATGGGTATCATTAGGTCTGTCAGTAGCCAAAAGAAATATAGCATGGATGTGGTGCTCACGAGAAACACCACTGTTGGCGGGATGGGAGAAAGACATGGATTGGTGCATGGTATCTGAAAGAACTATTTACCAAGGCTGGGGATGCCCACGAAAATGGGAAAAGATTTGGTCCCTGTGGAGATCATATCAGGGAATAGGAGACGACACCATAGAAAATCCTGGAGCCCAGGGGGGGTACGGAGCTCTAGTTGGTAGGCTATGGAATAAGGTTTGACGGCTGTGACTATGTACTTGGCTTGTTTTTTGTATTGATTACATAATGGTCCGATGGCTGCACTGCCCCTTGGGGGCTCATGTTTATGCTACACTGCTTGTGATGTATGTGTTTTCAAAACTCAATAAAAAGATTTTTTTTTTTATTATTGAAACTGTGGGTGTAGAGAGAGACTTGACAGAACTACTTCTAGTAACTGGTGTTCCCACAAAAAACCAAAAAATCTGGCAAGAACTAGTGAATGTACATAAAATAAAGAAAGCTGCTTTCTATCTTAAAGAGAATAATGGGCACTATAAAGATGTAGATGTTGACGCATGTGGAAACTGCATGGAGTAAGAAATATTGGCTTCAAGTGGACAGTTTGAACTACAATATCCATCCACTGCATTCAAAAGTGGTAAGGGGGGTTGATATTGAACTGTATCAGATGAAACAAGCTAAAGGAGCTCCTACGAGTGTGTGGGAGAAAGGTTTAGAGGCTCAATGTTTTCCTCAACTATTTCCAATGGGAGAAGGTGGAATGTATGATGACTGGACTGTGTAAATACCTACAGCTGAGCATAGGCCAACAGGATTTAATTCAGAGGACCCTAGGTTTCAACAATGTATTCCATATGTATTCCATTTCTTATTTGAAAGTGATTTGTCTGGACTGTCATATGCTGTGAACCATATTCTTAAAATAGGAATTAATCTACAAAAGATGTCTGCAAATGACTTTGTTGACAAAATTCATGGAAAAGACGAGAATGTTGTGTATAATTTTAAACATTTGATGGCATACCAACATGGGACCAATGAGTATTGGTATCGTTGTCATGGTTAGCTGAAGTGTATGTTGCAAAATATAGGAGCACCAACTAGGTTTGTAACCCTGAGATTTGCTGAGTATGCAAGGGATGGCTTACATGACTTTTTGAGAGAAGCAAGCTCCAACATTAACGGCATTAAATTGAAGACACCAGGAGAACTTTGCTCTTAGGATCCTGCAAATGTTTGCAGGTATTTTAACAACAGATTTCAAACAATGCTGACCATCATCTGCACCAAAAAAATCCACCTTTTGGAGAAGTTACTGATTTCTTTTGGTGAAAAGTGTACCGAGAGGTGCTCCTCATATTCACATGCTGTTGTGGGTAAAAGACGCACCTAAATTTGGAACAGACACAGATGATTCTGTACTTTATTTCATAGAGGAGTTTATTACATGTATCATTCCAAAAGAAACTAAGGAAAAAGGCCTAAAGCAGTACGTACTTCATTTTCAATCACATAGATGTGGAAAGTACTGTCGGCGAAAGTACAGAGCAAAAGGAAACTTTATACAAAATGTTGTTTTGGATTTCCAAGACCTGTTATTCCAAAAGGAAGACGGAAAGGTTTTATGTGTGCAGAGAGACATACACTTACTCGTAAATCACCAAAAAAACATGTACAACCTCAGGAGAATAGAGGTTTCAAAATAAATGAATGACTACAATCCTGTGATTTTGAAAATGTGGAATGCCAATATGGATATTCAATTTGTAGCAGACAGCTCCATAGCTGTTGCTTGTTATGCTACGTCATACATAACAAAATCTGAGAAGACAGAGATAAAAGACGTGGGGAAAGAGATCTCTGCTGAAAAGTCTCTAACAACAAAATTGTACAGCTTCTGTTTAAAGATGCTTTCACACAGGGAAATTGGATCCTATGAATGCTGTGACCGATTGAGGTCTGCTAGTTTATAGTCTAAGTCGAAAGGAATTGTTTGGGTGACTCTAGGCCTACCATCAAGTCGGAAATCTTTTGCAAAAATTGAATATCTTGCAAAGTCTGAGCTAGACAGGACAGACATTGTGAAAACAAAGATGTTGGATACTTACTATCCAAAAAGGAGTGTGCATCTAGAAAATGTCTGCCTATATGAAGTACTCCAGTACTACACATATACAAAACAATGTGACAGAAAATGTAGATTAAGGTAAATTTGTAGTAGTTGGTTGCAATGGGTGTTTGGTGTGACATAGCAAGGCCAGTCTAATTAACCGCAGAAAACTGATTTGCCTGACTGCTGAAAAGGATAATTTTTATATATGTCACTTTTGCAGCTGTTTAAACCTTGCCATTATGAAACAGAATTACTAGGAGAGTTTGCTATGAAGACTTTAAATGCTGCAAAGGATAGCATTAAGCGCTCAGTATTTCGAAAACTACTTGCAAATGTTGAATGATGAAATTAAACAGGAAGATACAATTGCTGCTGAGGTAGCTAAGGAGAGTTCACAAAGCTGCCAAAGTTCAAGTCCTCAAAGTAAGGACCCACTTGGACAACCAATCATTCAAAATGAGGCTGCTTTTGCAATGAATGAGACGGAGACTGCAATGGAGCAAGCAAGATAGGAAATAATTGATTTGGCAGATTTCATTGGACAACTAAATGATGAGCAAATGGACATCATATATATGGAAGTGAAAGCTCCAGTTAATCATGGATTGCTTCATGCCAAGAAAGAGTGTGCATGTTCAACATTTAAACCTTTACTGTTGTATGTCAGCCGTCAAGTTGGTACTGGTAAAAGTTTCTTAATACAAGTTCTTACGTTTTTTTCTACACAAGACTACAGACTGTAATTTATCATGTGTGGTTACAGCACCTACTGGATTATCTGCACACAACATCAAAGGTATTACTTTATATGGTATTCTGATTCTGCCTGTGGAACATGACAAAAAACTAGAATGCCAAAAGTTATCTGGTGAAGCTTGTCATGAAGTGTTAAGAGTGTTGAAAAAGCTGAAACATTTAATCATTGATGAGGTGAGCATGGTCTCAACTTTAAAGCTTGCCTTTCTGCATTTGAGAATGCAAGAAGTTTTGAGAACGGATTAAGATGTCCTATTTAGAGGAAAACATTTGATAGACTTTGGAGATTTACTGCAACTTACACCTGTGAAGGGTCAGCTTGTGTCCAAAAACACTGCTCCATGATGAAACTAGGAATTATTTGGGAAGTATTGGAAATGTGAATATTTGGTTACATTTCAAAGACAAAGAATTGATTAAGAATATGTGACAAGCATCTGACATTGAAAGTTTTAATATTCTGAAGGATATTAGAGTGGGTGTTCTTTCAAAAGCGGGAAGGCGTGTTGTAGAAAGTCATCTTCTTAAAAAACTTCATCCAACAATGAAGACAGCAGCAGAACTAATGTTCAGTTTTATACAAGAAGATAAACATATTGGGGCCGATTCCGATCTCGGCCGGTAGGGCTCCGAATCGGATTCGGCTTTACCGGATCCGATTCGGAGCCCTGTTTCCCGACCGAACCGTACGGGGTCCGGCCGAGCGAGTACGATGCGGGTCGCCGACCGACTCGTCCGGGCGTCCCGACCTCTCCGACCGACTCGTTCCCGGCTCGAACCGCACCGACCGAGTCGCTCGGACTCCGACTCGCAGCGCGCAATGGAGACGTTCCCCGGCCGGGTAAGTACGATGCGCGCCGCGAGCAGTCCGACCGAGCCGCGCACTCCGGCTCGAAAGAGCTGTCGGAGCCGTACTTTGGGGGTCTGTGTCGGACCCCCTGTGCGCGTAGCCGCGCGAGTCGCACACAGGGGGACCCGTGGGTCCCCCCTACTTGTGCGTGTATGGCGCGATCGCTTCGCCGCTGCACCCGCTGTAGGGGCGCACTTGTCCGACTCGCACCCATTGAGTCAATGGGAGCCCGCGTACGCGTTGTACGACCGGCTCCCATTGACTTCAATGGGAGTCCGACCGACTCGAGTCCGATGGCATACGTGCGCATCGTACTCGTTCGGTCGGACTGCACGGGTCCGATTCGGTCGGAAATCTCTCCAGGTCCGGCTCGGTCGGAGAAATTTCCGGCCCGAATCGGAATCGACCCCATTGTGTTTCTAATGCCTACTTTGGGGAGTGTGTATCTTCCAACCACAAATTGCTGGAATTGGGGAAAGAAGACACTTTGCAACTGAAGGCAATAGATAAAATGGAACACCAGAGGTCGTATTAGTCATACCGCGCATTTTTTTATTGTTTGTGCTGGGCACACCTTTTAAAAGGTGTGCCCAGCGCAAACAATGAAAATGCGCCATATTAGCAAGAATGCGCTGGCCCCAGGGCAGCTGCGAACTCTCGCTGCTCTGGGGGCAGCACATTCATGTGAAAAAGTGGCTGCTTTGAAACCGCTGCGTCTTTCACAGTGCAGGCAGCAACCCGCCTGCACTTTTAGGGGGGATTAGAGATCTCCTTGCAGGCGGGTGCACTGAGTGACTGCACCCGTCTGCATGAGGATGTCTGGGGGGTCCATAGGGCATCATTTACACCCTCCAGAGGCCTGCCATCAGGGGGCGCATTGTCAGAACGCCTCCTGACAAATTCCTTGCCTCTGCGCACACGTCTGTAATACAGCGCAGGCGTCCCCATGCAAATGAGTGAATGCCCTCTGATGATAGCACTGGTGCCTAATGTGTGCCAGTCCTATTGGTATTACAGAAGGGGACGCACAAGAGTCTGTGACCCCTTCTGTAATGCCAAAGTGTCCCGGGGGAGTGCAAAGCGGGCGCTAAGCCCATCGAGCCCCGGGGGCACTTTGGTAATATGCCACAGGGTGTCACTGTATTGCTAAATGAAAAGTTACACACAAAGCTGGATTCATTAGAGAAATCTGTTCCATGAACTGCAGGATTGGAGAAATGTTCGAGTTTATGCAAAAACTGTAGAGTAATTTTGCTCCAAAATGTAAATGTTGAAGAAGGTTTGGTTAATGATGCAATGGGTAAAGTTGTTGATTTTTATTAATTTTCCAAACAGGAATGAGGTAGAATACCTTTTCATTAAATTTGAGCAGATTGACAACGCAAAGCAAATTGGACAATCTACTGCATGTTTTTTGCTTGTGAAAGATTTATGTGTTAGATGGAAACAGTTTCAAGTTCCTCTAGCATATGCTGTTACTATTCATAAATCACAAGAATCTCCACCCACGCGCACAACAGCAAGGAACTCTTCAGCATCATCAAGGAGTTCGCCCAACCCACCAGCGAGTCTACCGACATCCCTCCCTCACAAGACCTCTGCGACAAACTCAGCACCTTTTTCCACCACAAAATCAAGAGCATCTATGACAACTTCGACGACGACAACCAACACACTGAACCCTCACCAACCACCCCCGACACCCGGAAACCAGCGATTGACGACTGGACAGCCCTCACCACCGAAGACACACTGAAGACAATGAAGTCAATCCACTCAGGGGCCCCCACGGACCCCTGCCCCCACCACATCTTCAACAGAGCCGCCGACACCATCGCACCCATGCTCCGCCACACCATCAACTGCTCCCTGGCGACCGCCTCGCTCCCCGACGACTGGAAACACGCCGAGGTCAACCCCCTCCTAAAGAAACCCTCAGCGGACCCCACCGACCTCAAAAACTACAGACCCATCTCCCTGCTCCCATTACCAGCGAAAGTCATCGAGAAAGCCATCAACAGCCAACTCGCCACATTCATTGAAGAACACAACATCCTCGACTCCTCCCAATCCGGCTTCAGAAAAAACCACAGTACGGAAACCGCCCTCCTCTCCGCAACAGACGACATCCGCACCCTACTGGACAAAGGAGAAACAGTAGCCCTCATCCTCCTTGACCTATCAGCGGCGTTCGACACAGTCTCCCACCGCACCCTAATACGCAGACTCTACGACGCAGGAATGCAGGACAAGGCCCTCGACTGGATCCGCTCCTTCCTCTCCGGCAGGACGCAGCGGGTCAGACTCCCCCTTTCCTCTCGGACCCCACACCTACCACCTGCGGAGTCCCCCAGGGCTCCTCCCTCAGCCCGACGCTCTTCAACATCTACATGGCTCCACTTGCCCCCATCGTCAGAACCTACGGACTCAACATCGTGTCATACGCAGACGACACCCAGCTCATCCTCTCCCTATCCAACGAGCCCAACACCGCCAGACGCAACTTTCAAGAAGGCATGGAAGCTGTCGCCAAATGGATGAAAAACAGCTGCCTACAACTAAACAGCAACAAAACAGAAGTACTCATCATGGGCCCAAACCCCGACGCCTGGAGCGACACCTGGTGGCCCCCCGCCCTCGGAAACCCGCCAACCCCCACAGACCACGCACGCAACCTGGGAATCATCCTGGACTCCGAGCTCAAAATGGACCGCCAGATCAACTCTGTCTCGTCTTCCTGCTTCCACACCCTCCACCTCCTTCGTAAGACCTTCAAATGGATCCCCCTCGAACACCGAAAGACCGTCACTCACGCCCTGGTCACCAGCAGACTCGACTACAGCAACGCACTCTATGCCGGAATAAACAAAAACCTCACCCGCAAGCTACAGAACATCCAGAACGCCGCCGCAAGACTGGTCCTAAACCTGCCAAAACACTGCCACATCTCCCAGCACCTGCGCACACTCCACTGGCTCCACGTCAAGGCGAGAATCACCTTCAAGATGCTCACCCACGCACACAAGGCCCTCAACGGCACCGGACCAGCATACCTGAACAGCCGACTCAAATTCCACGCACCCCAAAGGACCCTACGATCAGCCGAGCTCTCCTACGCCGTGGTCCCCCGCACCAGAAAGACCAGATCGGGAGGCCGCTCCTTCTCCTTCCTCGCGGCCAAAGCATGGAACGCCCTTCCGCTCCACCTCAGACAGACAACATCGCTCCCCATCTTCGCAAGAAACCTCAAAACCTGGCTCTTCGACAGACCCCCTCCTTGATGGAATGGAACCTGCACCCCCCCCCCCCCACCCCTAGCGCCTTGAGACCCTTACGGGTGAGTAGTCGCGCTTTAACAAACCCCTGATTGATTGATTGAAGGTTTAAGTGTAGATGCAGCATTTATTAATATTGGTAGTACAGTGTTAAAGGAATGTATGTCATATGTAGCTTTGGTTCCAGTTAGGACATTGTCTGGTTTGTATCTAGTTGCATTGATGATAGCAGAGTAAATGCCAACTCAAGTTGTGTAAAAGAACTGGTTAAAACTTCTTCATGCTCGTCATTTAGGACAGTATCCAGTTTATG
This sequence comes from Calotriton arnoldi, assembly GCA_963921515.1. Lineage (NCBI taxonomy): Eukaryota > Metazoa > Chordata > Amphibia > Caudata > Salamandridae > Calotriton > Calotriton arnoldi. The sequence goes on from CAWUFW010000063.1 coordinate 5,284,745, forward strand.
AAAAACACTCCACCAGTCCAAAGCTGAAACGTTCAAAGAAGTGTAGTGATGTTTTTGCAAATAAGGAAATGAAAGAGAAGAATGCATTTTGTTAAGAAACAAAAAATTGAAAATGAGGGCGGTTTTGTTGGTTATCAGTTGTCAAACACCTCTGGTGTCGACTTCACTGCTAAAGTTGTGCTAAATGTTTTGTTTGCATTACCTCATGTTGTGGATGCAATTGAAGAAAAATAACAAAAGGATTTGTTTTCTGCACTATGTGTTTTGTTGCAACATCTACCTAGTGACAATACTAAAACATATTGTGCGTCACACATTTGAGACCTTGTGTAATGGACGTGTACAGTTTACTCCAAACACTCAAGAGGGTGCACAGTAGTTTTTAATGGTGATGTTTGCTGTTTTAGGAGAAGAGGAAGTACCTATTGATGAATTATTTAGACTTAGTTACTCATGGAACCATAAATGTGAAGATTGCTCATGCACATCAAATACAGAAATAGATTTGGAGTGATTTATTTATTTAACGCTACCAGATTGCAAAAGTGTGACTTTAGACAGGTTGCTGAGACAAGCTACACAAAACAATGTATGTCCAAATTGTCAAACAGATCCTGTGTCAACTTTACGGGTATCAAGAAGTAGCAAGTATGTTATTTTAATGCTACAATGGTGCAGAGTAGATGGAACTAAATCAGAAACTGAGAAACTTTAAAGCAGGACAAATATCTATTTCTAGTAAAACGTATTGTATTTTCGCTAACACTTTTCATGAAGGAGTTAGTATTAGCTCTGGTCATTACACTATCTACCTAAAAAGTAGAAGTGGATGGACAGAATGTAATGGTAAGAACCTTATATTCAAGTAAGATTGCCTTGGAAGTTATCAAATTCCTATCTTTTGTTCTGGAACCAAAGTTCTAAGGAGGATTACAGTTCTAAAAGTGGAATAGTCGCATTCTTGTAGATGCATTATCAGGATTTATGACATCATGCAGCCAGCAAAGGGTAATGTCTTTATGAGGTTTTGCCTATGCTAGTGAGCCTTATATATGTACTAGTACTTCTAATGATAACATCCTCATTTTCAGCATATTTTGTCTAGGTTAAGTTGACCAAGTATAGGTCAAATGATTGTTTAAAAAGTATACTGAGTGCAATGCACAGTGTTGCTTACTTGCACTGACATACTGAACACTTTTGTTTTTTTTATACAGTCTATATCAGGGGTCTCCAACCAATCGATCGCAAGCTACTGGTAGCTCGCTGACACCCTGTGAGTAGCTCGAGGCCCCCATATCCATTGTAGTGCCCTTTAATGCTCTGCTTTAAAAGTAAATGAGGCTTGTCTTATTGTTTTGTTAATTTGAGGCCTTTTGCAGTACTTGCACTTCCTAGCACAAAGCAGCTGCTCACATTAGCTGAATTGAACTTAGCTGGGGAGGGGAGGCGTGGAGAGGGGGATGTCAGTGGAAAAGGCCTGGCATATTGCCCATCAGTAACCGCAGCACTTCAGTCCTGCTCTGAGCGGCAGCCTTGACCCGGGAGAGGTATTATAAGGCCTTAGACTCTGGTTAGCTTTTTTGTTGCTGAATACCACAGTGCAGGCCTTAGGTTCCTGGCTCCAGTTTGTGGCCAACTTGCGAGAGGTACTTGATTAAAAAAAATGTAAAAAATCCCAGTGAAACGCTGTTTGTTAGTGAAATGGTAAAAATTTAAAATGTGAGAGGTGCTTCATTTAAATAAGAAGAGATCTCTGTGAATCTCTGCATTAAGTTAATCATTAAATAAAGTTTAATTTAAATCAGACCCTTGTGTAAAGAAGTGTACATGAAAAATGAATTTGCAGGATGCTGTGTAATACAGTTTCAACTGCATGTCTCCGGTTTTCATTGGACTGCACTCCTCCACAAGCACTGTTAAGTGCACAAAACTTACACCAGGTTTAAAATGTTTCTGTTGTGAAAAATGCTGTGTGATGTATAGTGTCCTTGGTTTATAGGCTGGTAGGATGCCTCAATTGCCTGAAGTCCTGCTCCCAGAGCTACAGGACCCGGGTTGAATTCCAGCAGGGCCTACTTTGCCTTTAATCCTTACAAAGTCAATAACGTGTTCAATCCCGTTACCATAACACCGGTCATTCAAGTGCCTGGAGGCCATCTGTTTTTTGAGTCGACTAAATGAATAGCCACGGAGTTATAGATTTCAACTACATGTATTCAGAGAGCTTTTTATCCTAACAGCCACTACATTTTCAGAAGGTGTGGCAATTCAGAACCTGTCTCTGTTTTAGAATGGATTTTCATTTGATGGATGTCTGTGAAGTACTAGTGGCATGGTTGGTTTTGAAAACTTTGCAAGGAGTAATCTCGACAAGAGCAGGGTGTTTAAGGTGCCTCTGGATGGCAGGATATATGAAGCTTGTCAGTCAAGGGGCAACAGCAGCTTCCTTGGAGGGCCAGAGAGAAAGCTTATTATAGCCCTGCCTTGAAGGCGCTGTATGCAAACAGCCAGCAACACCTCCTACCATTTCTGTGATGCGCATTGTACCATGCTGTTGTGGCTCAGTCCCCGAATAGCGATGCACATTATACTGCATTGCCAGATTGTGGTGCACTTTATGTCACAGTTTTGTAACTGTGCCATCCGAATTGTGGGACTTTATAAAAAAGCAGTCTGTCACCTGGACCAGTGCACATTTTATTGTAGGGTTGCTACTCCACCACCCAGAGTGCAGCCCACATTATTGTGCATGGCATGGAGGTCTCTGGGAACAGTGCACAAATTGCTTGCAGTGATTTTCACTGATCAGAAGTAGTTCTCACTACAGAAAAGGTTGGAGACCCCTGGTCTACATGATAGTTCTTTCCGCACTGTTCAAGGATGATTATTTATACATTACATAATTTATCAAGTTTAAAATCTGAAAACAGAAAAAAGGGAAAATTATTTTACTTTATCCATATTATAACATTGCATTACAGCATTGGAAATGTTGTAGTGATTTATTGCTATTATAAAGTTATGCACTGTTAAATTCTAAGTTTATTTTTATAAATTTATAAATTCTAATACTAATTCATAATTGTTTTTTTTCTTTTTTATACAGATGAATATCACAGTTTATTGGCGTAATATGGTTTACAAATTAGTTCTTCCAATGTTCCTGTATTATTGTTGTAATTCTGTATTACTGTATACAATTGTATTACTGTATATTGTGAGGGTGTTCCAGAGTATCATTAAAAACACATACACCCACTTATACAGTCAGACAGCCACTTACACTCTCATACAGCCACTTATACACCCACTCGCACACTTATACAGACATTCACACACCCAATGAAACAGTCATGAACACAATTACACACCCATACAAGTATTTATATTCATACCAACACACCCATACATTACTGACACAGGTACTGACACACCCACACAGCCACTCAAACATCCACTCACACTCCCATATAGTAAGTCATACAGCTATTTACAAATGGAGACCTGTAATAATTTAGACATACAGCCATACAGATACTCACACATGAACTCTCACACCCACACAGGCACTCATATACCCACTCATCCACTAATACAGCCACTCACATACCTACTCACACTCTGATACACCCACTCATCCAGTCACACACTGATTGATTCACCACTCGCATACTGATAGAGTCACTCACACAGTGATACACCCACATACCCACACAGTTATGTTATGTTATGTTAATTTCGACTTGTATAGCGCCTAATACCAACAGGTCTCTAAGCGCTTCAAGAAGATCAGTGTCAGTTCCAGGTGGGATGGTAGTATAGTTAGGCCCAGGCTTCTGTGACAAGAGGGTTTTGAGTTTTTCTCTGAATGGAAGAAGGCGTCCTTCCGCACGGAGCTGACTAGGCAGCTTGTTCCAGAGTGGCGGTATCATGACAGAGAAGGCACGTCCTCCTTTAGTAGTGTAGTGAAAGCGTGGGCATTTTAGGAGGCCCTCTGTAGAGGACCTAAGTGAGCGGCCAGGGACATATCTCTCCAGGCGTTCTTTAATGTAATGGGGTGCCTGTCCGAAGAGGGCCTTATGCGTAATACAGAGTCCTTTGAATTTGGCCCTTTGTTTGATGGGCAGCCAGTGAAGTTGTTGCAGAAGGGGTGATGCCCGTGTGCGTCTAGGTAGTTAGAAAATTAGCCTAGCGGCATCATTCATCACCACCTGAAGTTTGCCCAACAGTGAGTCTGGTAATCCAATATAGAGTGAATTCCCATAATCCAGCCTGGCCAGGATCAGGGCGGCCACCACTGTCTTCATGGTAGAGAGGGAGAGGATGGAGGAAAGTCTCCTCAGCAGTCTAAGAAGGCTGACGCAGGTACCGAACACGGTAGAAACTTGATCAGCCAATGAAAGTTTGGCATCAATTTTGATTCCTAAACTTTTACCACCGTCGCTGGGACTGGGTAATCACCCAGTTCGAGTGGCCAGTAAAGGAGTTCCAAGGATTGCTCTCATTGGTGACGGCCAGGACCTCCGTCTTTTCTGGGTTAATCTTAAGAGAGTTGGCCGTCATCCACTTAACCGTGAATCGCAGTATGTCTTTTGCCCGGGATTGGGCCTGTGGGGTGTCTTCTATTTGGAGAATAATTTGCGTGTCATCCGCATAATTGAAAACCTGACAGTCCATCAAGGCGAGGGCCTTAATCAGAGGTCTGAGGTATATGTTAAACAAGAGGGGGGAGAGTGCTGGAACTCCGCAGGGGATAGCTCCCCTCTCTGAGACCCAGTCACCCATCTGAATTTTTTGGGTGCGGTCGGTCAGGAACGAAGTAATCCACTGGAGAATTGGGCCGCCAATCCCAATATCTTGTATTCTTTTCAGAAGTTGGGAGTGGTTGACCGTGTCGAACGCTGCCGACAGGTCTAAAAGGACTAGAGCACATGGCTTCTTGCTATCAGCTTTGTTCCTGATGTCGTCAAGTATTGACAGCATCACCAGCTCGGTGCTATGATGAGCACGGAAGCCGGCCTGCCTGTCTCCCAGGAGGTGATGGTCCTCTATAAAGCTGGATAGGGTTTGCAAGACATACTGTTCTAAGATTTTGGCCAAGAATGGGAGTTGAGATATGGGCCTAAAGTTTTTCATATTGGAGCTATCCGCTCCTGCCTTCTTGAGTAACGGAATTACTCTGGCTTCTTTGAAGAGACTGGGAACCTTCCCGGTTTCCAGCGAGCGGTTCAGCAGGGCTACAATATCTCCCTCAAGCTCTGGAAGGGCTAGTTTAAAGATCCTAGGGGGGCATGGATCTGCAGGTGAGCCAGATTTAATTTTAGATGCAATGCGTCGGAAGGTTTCTAAGTCAAGAGTTTGAAAAGAAGAGATCAACTCTACCCCTTGTCCCGGTGTCTTGACCTCTTCATGGTAAGATTGCTTAAAGGGGGAGTTGTCAATATCTGCCAGAATATCCTGTATTTTGTCAAAAAAGAAGGATAAAAATGTATTGCATAGTTCCAGGTTGGATTGTGTCAGTGACGAATCCAGTCTCACAGCCACACAGATACTCACATACCTACTCACACACTGATCCAGCTACTCACACTCCCATTCACACACTGAAACAGGCACTCACACACCACTAAACAAAAACAAACTAACGGGAGAGGAGGGTCTAAGGAACGTTTAAAGACCAAGCGTGGACATTTTCCCCATTTTTAGTACAGCTAACACTAACAAGAATCCACGGGTCTAATAGGTCCAGGTAACCTTAAACGAACTTGATTTGAGTCGCAGTGATCTCATAGAAAAAAGGCCAAGGAGGGGGAAAAAGAGGTACTCTTTTTTTAAAAAAAAAAAAGAAAAAAGAGGAAAATCCTAAAAGGAGGACGGATTCCCATCACTCACCGAGGTAACATGCTTCATCATCTGGGATCTCTTCCTGGTTACACACTAAGGTAACCAAGGGCTGCAACCTTCTGTCTATCAGAAGGGAGCTCGCGGATGTTTTCAAATACGATCTAAGAAACGGAGCTCTACAAGACCCATCAAAAATGATGAGAAAAAGTTTTGGAGTGACGGGCGCAGTGCAAAAATAGGAGGGGGTGATATGTGCAATTTAAAAGTGGATACCAAAAGAGAGAACATTTTAATAGGTATCTTCTGATATCCAAACTAAAAACAGTGCAAGAGCAGTTTTAAAAGAATAACTGCTGGAAAAGCTGGGTCTACATGTTTCAGCCAACTGGATATTAGATAATCCAAGGCCTTCCTCAGGACCACTACATATATTATTGCTACTGCGTTTGTGAAAGAACAAAGTGCATAAAAAACGTGTATAAAAACACAAAATTGGAACCAAGGTTGGAACAAATACAACCAAGTAACCTGAATTTCAGGCGTAGAAATCCTCCATAAATCCCCGGATGCTGATTGCACCCGTGATTCACGAGGACCGGACCTCACCTCACCTGGCAACAGCTCAGGAAAAGAGGCCCCGCTCTGTCTTGTAGAGCTCCGTTTCTTAGATCGTATTTGAAAACATCCGCGAGCTCCCTTCTGATAGACAGAAGGTTGCAGCCCTTGGTTACCTTAGTGTGTAACCAGGAGGAGATCCCAGATGATGAAGCATGTCACCTCGGTGAGTGATGGGAATCCGTCCTCCTTTTAGGATTTTCCTCTTTTTTCTTTTTAAAAAAAAAAAGAGTACCTCTTTTTCCCCCTCCTTGGCCCTTTTTCTATGAGATCATTGCGACTCAAATCAAGTTCGTTTAAGGTTACCTGGACCTATTAGACCCGTGGATTCTTGTTAGTGTTAGGTGTACTCACACACCACTCACATACTGAAACAGCCACTCACACACTCATAATCCCACTCACATACTGATTTATCACTCACACACTCACTCATACACCCATACAGCCAGACACACACTGTCTCCCACTCACAGCCACTCACATACCCACTTACACACCCACACAGCCACTCATACACTCACACAACCACTCTCACATCCACTCACACACCCATGCAGCCACTCACACACCCATACAGATACTCACACACCCACTCATTGATCCATACAGCCACTCACACACCCACTCACATACCCATACAGCCACCCACTCACAGTCCCAAGCACCCACTCACACACCCACTCACTCACCCATACAGCCACTCACACACCCATACATCCATGCATACACCCACTCACACACCCATACAGCTACTCACACACCCAATCACCTACCCATACATCCACTAACCCACTTATAATACAGCTACTCACACACCCATACAGCCACTCACACACCCAATCAACCACCCATACAGCCACTCACACACCCACCCATACAGCCACTCACACCACCCACTCATATACCCACACAGCTACTTACACACACACACACATACAGCCACTCATAAACCCATACATCCACTTACATACCCATACATCTACTCACACACTCTCGCAGCCACTCGCACAACCACTCACAATCCCACAAAACTATGCACACACACACCCATATACCCATTCACCCACTGACATACCCACAAACCACTCACATACCCAATCACAGACCCATTCACACACTGACACACCCACTCACACACCCAAACAGCCACTGACACACCCACTCACATTCCCATTCAGAAAACCACACACCCACTGGCACACACATTCAGACACTCAAACATTCAGCCACACACCTGGAAAATCACTACCACATCTGCTCACATACCCACACACCACTCAGACACCCACTCACACTTTCATTCACAGACTCAGATACCCACTCACAAACCCACAAAACCAGTATTGCAGCCACTAACAGACTGACAGAATCACTCACACAGCCATAGAGACACTCACACACCTACTTATAGTGACATACATGTAGACATATGGCGACAAGTATTCATCAGTTCACAAACATATACATATATGTTCTCTTTCTTTAAACCATAATAGGCGCTTCTAAAAAGAAACTTTTTTCCATGTTTTAGATTCTTTTTTTGTGTGTGTTTTTCTCAACTTATTTTCTTTTTGTGTGTTTTTTCCTTTTAAACCAAAATTGGCGGTTTTAAAAAGAACCTTATTTTCTTTTTTGGTGTTTTTTCCTTTTTTTTTAAACAAACTGGCACTACCAAAAAAAACTGGAGAAATGCACACAATGGTGCAGTCATTCTTAATAAAAAAATAAATAACATTTGTGGTTTACCACAGCCTGCACTAACGTTGGCATAGACTGCTCTCCAACTGTAATAATTTTGTTGCACACTGTTCAAAAGGTCTGACATTTCAGCATCTGTGGAATATGGAATGTTCACTGTGACAGCTGCAGGCACCGGGTCTCAAGGAGAAATTGTAGGTACAGCAGAAGATGTTAAGTGTTTTAGCATGCTGTTGGTGCCATGCGAGCATTTTTTGCTGGTGCCTTTGCTAAGTTCTTTGCTGCAAAGTGTGCACTTTACAACCTTTGCCATCACCTTCTTCTCGCCAGACGCTATAGAAAAGAAACTCCAAGCAATGGATTCTCTTCTTTGTGCTGGCAGTTCTTCCACTTCTTATTCTGTCTCCTATTGTTTTTCTGCTTCACTTTCTCCTCCTGATGCCAACTTTTAGTTTCAGAAAAAAACATCAGAGAAAAAAAGCAGTTTCTTCTGTGATGGAGATGTGTGAAGAACGAAGAGACACACCCAAACAGCAAGGAAACTGGAAGGAACTTCTTGTAGAAGAGGTTGGCAGGTGTTTTAACCAATCAAATGTATTTTCTGCTGTGTCAAATGGGATTAGTGGATCCGCTGAAGCATCTCCAGTGCCGCAACGTCACAGTGAATCTGGAAATATATATTAAAACAACCCGGTAAGCTTAAATTACTTATTAGAATATAACTTTCTATGTTATTTTAACAAACCACTTGCCTCAAACATCAATTTAATAGTGTCTATATATATTTTCTAAGTGTTGTTAAAAATCACACCGGATCCATGGATCCCCCGCAGAACAGGAAGTATGCATCGGGAGGGTTCGTGCCAGATTTGCGAATCCCAAAAACCCATTAAAAAACATATTATTTTGTTTTTAAAATAATTTAAACTTATGTAATTTAATATTTTTATATAGTTTTTTTTAACCTAAAATATTTCTGGAGTAAAATCATTTAAGAAATGTAAGGTTAAAGTAATGTTATAGTTAGCTGTGTTTTATTAGTATACATATTTTTTTTAAAAATTATGTAGAAATTCAGTAAAAAAACAAAGGTTACAGACATATAATAGAGTAAGGAAATATGATTTAAAAAATGGTACAGACTCACCAAACAAATCAAAGTTTACATAGACATTATGGTTAAAAAAACTCCACTACAAAATAGAATTTAAAAAACTTAGAAATTCTTTGAAAAAAACAAAGGTTACAGGGATGTTATAGTTAGGCTCAAAATTCCCTTGTACAAAACAATTGAAATTCAGCAGTTATATTTACCTGAGCTAAGTATAACTTACACCCCCTGCAATGCACTGCTTATGACCTCACATATTACATCACTCATGACATGGTCAGTGGGATCACTGATGACATCTCAAATGTCCACTGATGACATCATCCAGTGAATGTTAGTGTTTTGCAAACATTTCTGAGACTTAAAGATACATACTAAGCTACTACAAAGTTATATTACTATACTTTGTGTACTACTAATGAGTGATACTACTTCTAACATATATTATGTGAGTGGCTATGTGACTGTATTTATCCATGTGTGATTGGCTGTCTAAGTGGCTGTCTGGGTGCTTGAGTAGTTGTGTGGGTATGTGAGTGGGTGTATGAGTGATTGTGGGGTATGTGAGTGGGTGTGTATGTGGTTCTATGGGTCTGTAACTGTGTGTGTAAGTGGTTATATGGGTGAGCGAGTGGGTGTGTGAGTGACTGTATGGGTGACTGAGTGGCTGTTTAAGTGAGTGACTGGGTGTGCAAGTGGCTGAAGGAAGCTTGTACTCTATATATTGTACTAAAACAAAGTACACTGTGCAGAGAGTCCAGTAAGACCCAGATTGGTATACAGATGCAAAAGTAGATAATACTAATGCTCTATTTGTGGTAGTGTGGGCGAGCAGTTCAACTTATCAGAGGGTATGGCTAAGCATTTGTTGTACTCACAAAGGCAATAAATGAGATACACAGTCAAGAATAAATCTGTGACCAATTTGCAAAAATAGCACTCATTTTTATATAATTTTTAAGACCAAAAACTTTGTTCACAGGTAAGTACTTTTTTAGTTATGACTTTTCGAGTTTGGAAAATAACTCACTGTTGTGGGCAATTGCGCTCAATGAAAGTCTATGAAGAAAAGTACAAAAATGAATATAAAATCATACAGTCAGTTCTTGGATTTTACCTTTGAGGTTTAGAATATCAGCAGGCCAAGGTCCAATGTTTTACCAGCAAATCATTGTGAGTGTCCCTCTTTCGGCCCGGAGCAGGGTGCTGAGGTCATTGGAAGCTGGTGCGCTACGAAGAAGGGGGCCACCACAAAACAGGCTGCACAGCAGGAATTACAGATATGTCCGGGGGACCCCAAATGAGGGATTGGTTCACAAGGGCCTCAGGACCATGGGAGCACAGCTGGTTAATCAGTACCCAGACTGGGTGGGCTGGGTGCATAGCATTCAGGTCAGCTGGGCTCTAGATGGTGTTCGCGGTCAGCAAGCTGGCAGGTTGTGCAGATGATTCTGGGACAGCTGGGCCACTCACAGAGTAGGTCTCAGGGGGTTTTGAAGTCCCTTGATGGGTGCATGCTTTCTGGGCAGTTGAAGTCCGGATTGGACTCTTCGTCTTGGTGTTGGTTGCAGGTGGTCTGGTACCACAGGTATTGCTTCTGCACGGCTCCAGTAGGTCCTGGCATCCTCTCACTTGGTGGGGGTACAGATCTGACCCTCAGGAGCTGCTGTACCACTTCTGGTTTGGCTGCTGCATCAGCGTCACCGGGGAGCGGCAAGTCGGTAAGTCAGACTCTGTGGGTTCAGTGCCTGCGGCTGCAGGGGATTAGTTCCTCTGTTCCAAGGAAGTTATCTGGTGATTTTCAAAGGCCTGGAGGTACTCTGGGGTTCTTGGAGGCCTCCCAGCAATAGAATGAGTCAGCACACCACAATGGTCAAGTCATTTGAGGCAGCAGGCAGGGTTTCACACCACAATTCTACAGCAAGTACTCTGTTCTCAAGTCAGCAGCTCTTCTTTGTCCATTTTCTTCTTAGGTCCATCGAATCTGAAGTTCAGGGTCCAGGGGTGCCACCTAAATACTAAATTTAGGGGCGTTAAAGGCTACCTACCCTTAGGGTGTCTACACCCTCTATGTGACCACTTCCTGGGGGAAGGGGCACAACACTGACAGGCTAATTCTCTCCATCACAAGATGGAGGAATTGGAAAAGTGGGGTCCAAATCACCTGCCCCACCTTAGGGGTGGTGCTGGCTAAATGTGGGCACACCTCCTAATCTAACTAATTTTCCCACCTGAAGTGGAGCTGGGCAGGGGAGTTGAAGCTTCCCACCTTGGAATGCAATTTTGGCCAGGGGGAGGTGTGAAGCACCTCCGTCCAGAGCAGGCATTGTTCCTGGACTCTGAGAGCACAAGCTCTCACCCCATGAGGTCAGAAACATGTTTGATGGTGGCATGCAATTACATTTTATTGCACCGCCCCAGCTTATTTGACCACAGCTACTTCTGGAACACAGCAGAAAACTAGGAATTGGAGCAAATTGGATATGAAATTTTTCAATAAGCTCCTCTCCGATAGTGCCCCTTCTATTCATCAAGTCTCAACATCTTCCTTAGACATAATTCATAATTGGATTCTTAAAGCAATTGATGATTGCCTTCCTACTTCAATTAAAAAGACATTCAACCACCGCTCCCCTGCCCCTTGGTTTACGGAGCAATTAAAAATAGAAAAAACTAAATGTAAAACCTTAGAAAGGCATTGGAGGAGACACTATGCAACTGACTCCAAACTAAAATATAAAAAGGCCTTAAAAGAATATCAAGCCCTTTGTAAATCAGCTCGTGCAAGTCATGTCGCATCCACCATTTCCAATGCACAGAACTGTTCTCGTACTCTGTTCACAATGGTTAAAAAAGTATCAGGCTCAGACACTCAGCCCACGCCCCCCGCCCTAGATAGATCACAGTGCGATGACCTCGCTAATTTTTTTGTGAATAAAGTAAAGCATATTCATTCCATGCTTAGTAGCTCTCAGACAGTCATGCCTATGCAGCAAAAATCCAGTCCTGAGTCTATTGATATGGCAGAACCCATCAACAAACTGCAATCTTGGTCACTCCTAGATATTAATTCTTTTAAAACAATCGTAGGTAGCATCAAATCAGGTTCCCCTCGTGACCTCCTACCTACCATGGTGTTGCAGCAACTTGATACATCTTCTCTTCAATTAATTACGGACCTTCTTAATGCCTCCTTACAGGAAGCATCTGTACCGCCTGAATGGAAGCACGCTATGATCCTTCCGCTCTTGAAGAAGGCCAACGCTGATCCTGCCCAACCATCCAATTTCAGGCCTATCTCCTTACTTCCGATATATTCCAAAATTTTGGAAAAACATATACATTCTCAACTCACCCAGTTTGTTGAATCTTCCAATTTCCTACATGGTTCCCAGTCCGGATTCAGAGCCGGTTTTTCTACAGAGACAACCCTATTAGGTGTTACGGAAATGCTGAGACATCATTTGGATATGGGGGACACAACGGCCCTCATATTACTTGACTTAAGCGCCGCATTTGACACGGTGTCTCACACCGTGTTAATAAAATCCCTTCAATCTCTCGGTATTTCTGGCTTAGCACTGGACTGGTTGATATCTTTCCTTACCAATCGTACTTTTCACATTTTTTCTTCCGCTGCTACTTCCAAATCTCATTTTTCTCTCTATGGGGTTCCTCAGGGCTCTATTCTCAGCCCGTTACTATTTAATATCTATGTCAAACCGCTGGCGACCATTGCAGAGGAGGCCGGGTTGTCCCTCTTTTCATATGCGGATAACACCCAGATTATCTTCTCGCTTTCCACAGAGAATGTGTCTGGCCCATCAGTTCTTCTGGACGGCTTAAGAAAAATTGCAGCATGGATGCAAATTAATCTGCTTAAATTTAATGGCGATAAGACCGAGGTCCTCATTTTGGGGAAAAATACAAATCTATGGGGCCCCCAGCATTGGCCTACCGAAATGGGTGCCCCACCCCAGCCCACCCAACAAGTCCGTAATTTGGGCTTCATTATTGACGATCAGCTGTCTATGAGACAGCAAGTAGTAAAAGTGGCAGCTACCTGCTTTACTGTGCTGAAATGGTTAAAAGAAATTGTTTGGATGCTCCCCTGTTCCACCCACAGAACCGTAGTCCAGGCGCTCGTGACCTCAAGACTGGACTACGGTAACATCCTTTACTTAGGGGCGAATAAGGATGTGCTACGGAGGCTGCAGGTGGTACAGAACGCTGCGGCTAGTCTACTGTGTCGAATTCCCAAGGCTACTTCCATCTCTAGTTATTTACGTGACCTCCACTGGCTTAAAGTGGAAAGCCATGTCAAGTTCAAAGCCTTGAGTTTCTTGTTTAAGATCAAGTCCGGCACTGCTCCCCAATATCTACAAGCCTTAGCCAAGCCTTACCAACCTACACGCCTGTTGCGCTCCACAACCCAGGGAAAAGTTTTGGTTCCCAGGGTTAAACTTTCACGGATGGGCGGCCGTTCCTTTGCCTTTCTTGGCTCTACTCTGTGGAACACTCTGCCGGCATCCCTTCGTAATGAAACAAGCTTTGCAAATTTTCGCAAAAGTTTAAAGACATGGCTGTTCAACCAATAATACTGTTACTTTCTCTTTCCATTCTTCAGGCTGGCGCTGGGAAACCCTTTTTGGGTAGCTGTGCGCCTTATAAAAATAATTTAACATTACATAACATGCTGGCTAAGACGAGTCAGAGACCACACCAGTGTTTGGTAGGTTTTGAGGAGGTACCTCTAAGGTGCCCTTCGTGTGCATTTATTAATAAAACCAACACTGGTATCACTGGTAAGATGAGATGTTTGGTACCAAACATCCCTGAGTACAGTGAAGCCATCATGGTGCTGGGGAACTCGTAATGATGGGTGTCTAGCCCATGTACTCTCTATGGCTTCCCTGTGCGCTTACAACATCCAAGAATGGACTTAGATATAGTAGGGTCATATCTGCTCATGCAGATAGGACCACACATGGGATATAGTGCACCCTGCCTTTGGGCTGTAAGGCCAGCAGTTGAGTAACTTACCTATATCTCATGCAGTGTCTGTGGGCATGGCACACAGGGATGTGTGCCAAGTTGATTCTTATTTTTTCTTTGCACCAAGACATGCAGCCTGCAATGGCAGTTTGTATGGTCTTGGTGAGGGGTCCCTAGGGTGGCACAATTTGTGCTGCAGCCCTAGTTGCCCTCTTCAGTCCCAATTCCCTAGGTTCCGGGGTACCATTTACTAGGGACTTACAGGGGTTGCTGAAGTTGTGCCAATCGTGGTACCATTTTGGGAAAAAGCTCTGGCACTGGGAACCTGATTAACTGTTTAAGTGGGTGTTTAGTTAAGTGAGTTTGTGTGAGCGGCTGTATTGGAGAGTGAGTGTCAGTGTAAGTGACTGTAAGGGCGAGTGAGTGGGTGTGTGAGTGGTTGTATGGATGTGTGAATGGGTATGTAGGTGGGTGTGTGGGTGTGCGACTGGTTGTATGGATGAGTGAGTGGCTGTGTTGAGAGACTATATGGATGTGTGATTGGGTGTGTGAGTGGCTCTGTGGATGAGTGGGTGTGTCACTAGTTCTATGGCTTTCTGAATGAATGGATGAATATAGGCTTTGCAAAGCGCGAACTTAGCCCAGGGGCATCAAGGAGCTGCGGAAAGGGATCAGGATCAGAGAGGTCCATAGGTGGAGGGTTTACAGATTCAAGCTGGTGAAGAGCCAAGTCTTCAAGGCCTTACGGAACGAAGAATGAAGTTCCAGAGCCGAAATTGAAGGAGGAAGAGAATTCCACAATTTGGCTCCAGCCAACGAAAAGGCCCTCTCCCCCCATCTGGATTTCCTGAACCTGGGAACTATCACCAGATTCTTGCCGGCAGATCTTAGCTGCTTGCCGGGGACATATCTGCGAAACAGCTTTTTAATGCCTTCTGACCCACTATTGTAAAAAGCCTTGTGCACCAGGCACAGGGCTTTAAACACAATTCTCCGGCCCAGTGGAAGCCAGTGCAGGCTTCTGATGGTAGCCGATACAGAATGGAATTTAGGAAGGCCCATCACCAGCCTGGCAGTGGCATTCTGCACAAGTTGAAGTCGGTGTAGGAGTCCCTTATTTAACCCTACATAAAGGGCATTACAATAATCTAATCTGGACAACACAAGGGCCACCACTGCCTGTTTCCGCGCATGGAGGGAGAGAAATTGAAAAATCTTTTTGATAGTCCTTATCATCCCGAAGCAGGTAGAGACTGTTCTATTTATTTGGGGGCCCAGAGAGAGGGAGGTGTCCACTATAATGCCAAGATGTTTGGCACTGAGGCCAGAGCGAGGGCAAGATCCAAGCGTTTCTGGCCACCAGGCTTCAGACCAAATCTCCTGTTTATCTCCGAAAATTAAGATCTCAGTTTTATCCCCATTGAGTCTTAGGCAGTTCTCTACCATCCATGACACCACCGCCTGCATGCAGTTTTTAAAGTTTGCTGCTGACGCTTCGACACTCTCAGTGATGGTGATCATAATTTGAGTGTCATTAGCGTAGGATAACACTTCTAGGCTGAAAGATCTTACGACATTGGCAAGCGGGGCTACATAGATATTAAAAAGGGTAGGACTCAATGAGGATCCCTGGGGGACTCCACAGAACAGCTGTTTAGGAGCGGAGAGGAATTGGCCCATCTTAACTCTTTGTGACCGTTCCATAAGGAAGGATGTAAGCAGGTTAAGGGCAAGGCCCTCAATCCCTATTTCCCAGAGCCTCCCAGCCAATCTAAGAGGAGAGATGGTATCGAAGGCTGCCGTCAGGTCCAGAAGGATCAGTAAGGTGGTATGACCAGCGTCAACCTGTTGTCGAATGTTGTTCAATACAACGGTTAGCGCCGTCTCTGTACTGTGCTCACTTCTGAACCCATGTTGCGAGCCATCGAGCAGCTGATGATCCTCCAAATAAGTACTAAGATGGAGGTTCAGATGTTTCTCCAAGATTTTTGCTGGGACAGGCAACAGGGAAATAGGCCGGTAGTTCTTTAATTCTGCAGGGTCCAGAGAAGGCTTCTTTAGAAGAGGTTTAACCACTGCAGTTTTCCAAGCAGTGGGATACTGACCCGAGGTAATGACAGTGTTAAGGATTGAAGTCAAAGGTGGAGCAATAGCCTCCATTCCCAGTCTCAGGATCTTCAGGGGACAGGGCTCCAGGGGGGAACCAGACCTAATTCCATTTAACATCCGCTCCGTTTCCTCCTGAAGTATAGGAGGAAAGGAGCACAAACGGCAATCCTTCAGAGGAACTACCAAAGGATCTGATGGAAGATCTGACTTTGAGCTTCCAGCATTGAACTTCTCCAAGGATGAGTATATGTCCTTAATTTTGGCATAAAAAAAACATGCCATTTTATCACACAAATCCTGGGAAACCTCTGTGTTGGCAATGGCCGTGGGGGCTAGGAGGGAATTAATCACAGTGAAAAGTTCCCTTGGAGATTTTATGGATTCCGTCATCTTAGAATAATAAGAGACCTTTTCCTCATTAATGGCTAGCTTATATTCCCTCAATCTTAGTTTGTGCATATCCCTTTCGACTGAGGCAAGATCCCGGCGCCATTTTCTTTCCTGGTGTCGGCATACCTGTCTAAGCTTTCTCAGCCTTTCAGAAAACCAGGTGGCCGAAGGTCGTTTTCTGGCCGCATAATGCTCCTTAAGGGGGGCAAGAGAGTCCAGTGCCACCGAAAGCCAGTTGGAAAAGTCATCGTAGATTAAGTTAACATCCGAATGAGGGAGGCAGCAATAATTACTAAGTTTATTAAGAAGGTCCTCTTTATTTATGCGGCTAAAGTTTCTCTTCATCTCCACCATATTCTTAAAATTAGTATCTAGGTGAGATACTGCAATTTGCAGAAGGAATGGAATGGCATAATGATCCGACCAGGAGAGTGGGATAGGATCATTCACCTCTATCCTAGGATCATTAGAGAAGATCCCATCCAAAGTGTGCCCTGCCGTATGAGTGGGGCTCCTCACCAGCTGGGGAAGACCACAGGAGTCCATAGTTTCCAAGAAAACCTGAGTTTCAATACACAGAGTGTTCTCCAAATGAAAGTTAAAATCACCCAAAAGAGTGATATTAGATCTTGCCAGATAGGGCTCTATTAGATTACTGAAATCCTGATCGAACATTGCTCTGGGTCCAGGCGGCCGGTAGGTGACTACTCCGACAAAACTTTCTGAGGGTATAGATGTGGTTGTGTGGGTGTGTGAGTCCATGTATGAGAGGCTGTATGGGGTGTGAGTGGGTGTATGGGTGAATACGTGTTTGTCTGACTAGCTGTATGGGTGGGTGTGTTTGTGGCTGTGAGAGTGGCTGTATGGCTGAGCGAGAGGTTGTGTGAGTAGCTGTATAGGTGAGTGAGTAGTTGTGTGAGTGGCTATATGAGTGAGTGAGAGGTGTGTGAGTGGCTCTATGGATGAGTGAGTGGGTGTGTGAGTAGTTTTATAAGTCTCTGAATGTGTATGTGTGTGGTTGTGTGAGTAGGTGTATGAGAGGCTGTATGGGTGTGTAATATGTGAAGTAATAAGCAGTGCATTGCAGGGATGTAAGTTGTAGTTAGCTAACTGCTGAATTTAACTGGTTTTGTACAAGTGAAATCTGTGCCTAACTATAATGTCCCTGTAAACTTTGTTTTTTCAGTGAATTTCTATGTTCTTTTAATGTTATTTCCTAACTATAATGTCCGTGTAACCTTTGGTTTTTTCAGTGACTTTCTAAGGTTTAAAAAAAATCCTAATTGTAACCTGTAACCTTTGAAAGTGAGTATGTGTGAGTGCATGAGTGTCTCAGTGGGTCTGTGAGTGGGTGTGAGACTGTCTCAGTTGCTCTGTCAGTGGGCATGTGAGTGTCTGAGTGGGTCTGGGAGTGGCTGCATAAGTGTCTCACTGGGTATGTGAGTGGGCGCATGAGTGTCTGAGTGGGTCAGTGAGTGGATGCATGAGTATCTGAGTGGGTGTCTGAGTGGGTGCGTGAGTGTCAGAGTCAGTCTGTTACTGGGTGTCAGAGAGTCTGAGTGGGTTTGTGAATGCCTCCATGAGTGTGTGAGTCAATCTGTGATTGTGTACAAGAGTCTCTGAGTGGGTCTGTGAGTGATTACATAAGTCTCTGAATGGGTCTGTGAGTGACTGCATGCATCTCTGAGTGGGTCTGTGAGGGAGTGCGTGAGTTTCTGAGTGGGTCTGTGAGTGTGTGCATAAATGTCTAAGTGGGCCTGTGAGTGGGTACATGAGTCCCTGAGTGGGTCTGTGAGTGGGTGCATGAGTGTGTAAGTGGGTGTATGTGTGAGTCTCTGAATGGACCTGTGAATATGTGTGTGAGTCTCTGAGTAGGTCTGTGAGTGGGTGTGTGAGTATCTAAGTGGGTCTGTGAGTGGGTACATGAGTATCTGAGTGGGCCTGTGAGTGGGTGCATGAGTCTCTGAGTGGGTTTGTGAGTGAATGTATGAGAGTCCCATTAGATCTGTGAGTGGGTGCATGAGCCTCTGCATGGGTTGGGTCTGTGAGTGGGTGTGTGAGTGTCTGAATGCTCTCTGTTTTGCCCACTTCTGCTCTGTTTTGCATTTTCTGCTTGTTTTTCTGCCCTCTGTTTTGCCTTTCCTGCTCTTTTTTCTGCCCTCTGTTTTGCCTTTTCTGCCCTTTGTTTTGCATTTTCTGCTTGTTTTTCTGCCGTTTGTTTTCCAGGGGGAGGGGGCCCATTCCCCTGGCCACTTTCAGCCTTGGGGAACCCATCCCCCATGGCCTGGCCATGTGTCCTTGGTTGCCCTGGTACAATATATATGAATCTGTATAGGGATTAGACTCACGCACTCACTTGTAAATTGGGTGAGAAATTTCCATCTTTTTACTGGTGCTGGTTGGTGAATCCTCCTGAGTATGAGGATAGATAATTCACTTGATGCGCTATCCCCAATTTATGGGGATAGCGCATCAATTCTCACTCAATTGTCCTTTTTAAATAAAGTTATTCAAACGTTGTAAAGATTTTGTTCTCAAAAATTCTTTATTTGTTTTGTTTTTTTCATTTATTTGCTTTCTTCATTTAGTAACATCCATTTTGAATGATCAAACTCATATATTCAAAACGTAAATACGCCCAATACATTTCGGGCATTACCCTTCATCAGGGGCTTTCTCCTGAAAACATAGAAGAAACTAGAGCTTAGTCCAGGCAGGTACATGAATTTAGTTTTAGTGATTAATGAACCTGTTTCCGATGTGAGTGATTCTTTGTATTGCAGTCAAACAAGGTCTTTTGTTAAGACATGAGTGTTAGCCGGTGATTCTTTGTATCACAGTCATACGAGGTCTTTTACTAAAACGTGAGTGTTTAACCAGGAAAAATCGAGTTTAGTCATACCAAAGCTGTTAATTCGATCGTGCCCATGTTGTGAAAACTCGTGACTTAAATGCAAGCAACAATTGATTTCATGATTTTTGCTTGATCTTTTTAAAGTTATTAGGGTGTTACGAAAACCTTGTGCTGAAGATTTAATAAGTAAAAACAAAGTTTCCCTTGGTTCCTACACACCAGATTAGAGGCAGAAGTCAACTCGTGTCTTACCGCTCACAACCACACTAGAGTAGAAATGTTTATAGTAGCCCCACAATGAACAATGAAATATAAAAACAAAAACAAAGAAAATTACACAATTATTGCACACATTTTATTAAAAAGATTTTTTAGGTTACAATATAAGTTAAAAGGAATATTGATAATAAAATCCAATAGTAGAAGGATTGTTGTTGCTAAGTCAGAGAAGGATCCACAGACATCTTATACACTCTAAAAACCCATACATAGAAAGAAAAACACATATATATCAATATTAAGAGAGAGAAACAAAACAGACAATGTACTTTGTCATTCAATTATACACATTCGTTTGGACAGGTTTGTCACTGAGACCTGGTACACTTAATCGTATTCTTGTACCAACAGATCCAGTCACTTTTACGAATTATGCAATCGCTGCGTCAACGCTTTTCGATGGTGTTATTGTTTATATCCCATCTTTTTCACATCTATAGATAGAGTCTCCTAGAATTCAATATTTTGCTCTCGGTTCGAAGACGTGCAAATCGTCATCCAGAGAACGGAGGCCTTACGGTTTAGCGAGTCCTCTCTAGTATTGTCTCTTTCGGGCGTTCTGCTGAAGCCTCACTGGTTTTCCGTGCTCACAAGGTCTAGGAGACTCTATTTTATTGAAAAAGAACACATTACCGAGAGGCTCGGCCCTTTGAATAATAAATACGACCACAAGAAACTCTTTTGCGAACAGTCGGGTATATTATGCTGAAGTCGCTTGCTGACATTTAAAGTCCAGAGAAGATTACAGTTACCGCGATCTGGAAGATTGAGAGTCTTGTTTTAATTGTGTTATTCCGATGAAGTGGGACACAGCATAAAACCGTTTATATTACAAAACAAGGATCCATTCTTGATGCAACGATACAGTGTAATATAGAGAGATATGATTGTTTGTCTTGAAAAAGATGGGATATAAACAATAACACCATCGAAACGCGTCGACGCACCGATTGCATAATTCGTAAAAGTGACTGGATCTGTTGAATCAAGAATACGATTAAGTGTACCAGGTCTCAGTGACAAACCTGTCCAAACGAATGTGTATAATTGAATGACAAAGTACATTGTCTGTTTTGTTTCTCTCTCTTAATATTGATATATGTGTTTTCCTTACTTGGTAAGGGTTTTTAGAGTGTATAAGATGTCTGTGGATCCTTCTCTGACTTAGCAACAACAATCCTTCTACTATTGGATTTTATTATCAATATTCTTTTTAACTTATATTGTAACCTAAAAAAAATCTTTTTAATAAAATGTGTGCAATAATTGTGTAATTTTCTTTGTTTTTGTTTTTATATTTCATTGTTCATTGTGGGGCTACCATAAACATTTCTACTCTAGTGTGGTTGTGAGCGGTGAGACACAAGTTGACTTCTGCCTCTAATCTGGTGTGTAGGAACCAAGGGAAACTTTGTTTTTACTTGTTGATAGTACCCTACTCCCTTGGTGTTGTATAAGGGGTCCCTCTCACTTACTATTATGAAGATTTAATAAGAACAATGGAACATTATAGTGCCCATGTTCGTCAAACTCATGCGTTGTTAAAGTATTACGAAAACCCTGTGCTGAAGATTTAATAAAGACAATGAAACTACGTAATGCCCGTGCTCTTAGATCTCATGCTGTTGATCAAGATTAGTTGCATTTTGTAAACGCGAGTAAAGAAAAAGACTTACTTAAACAGTAGAATAGGATTGTATTCAAATATCTGTGTTTTTCAATTTCCAAGGTTTAACCTGAAAATTGTATAAGTATCTATTATCGGGAAATAGAAGATAACAAAACTTTAAATCATTCGTGGTCCCAGCCAGGGCACCCAGTGTGCAGGATGGGGACCACGGTGGGAGCCTGAAGGCCCCCGTATGTCCCAGCTGCCCCCGCCTCCTGCGGGAGCCGGCATTGCTGTTGTATGGAGGGACCTGCTGAAAATGCAGCTCCCTGCATGCAGGAGCAATAGTTTCATCTCTTTCCCTGCCCGCAGATATGACTTGGTCAGTGACATCACTGATGACTTGGTCAGTGACATCACTGATGACATGGTCAGTGACATCACTGATGTAATCACTGATCATCCAGTGACTGTGAGTGCTTTTAAAAAGTTTGAGTGTTAAATATATATACTTAGGTGTATTGGTGAATCAGTGGGTGTATGAGTGACTGGTTGGATGACTGATTGGGTCCGTGACTGACTGTATAAGTGAGTGATTAGGTGTCTCAGTGAATGGATGGATGAGTGACTGGTTGTGTGAATGTATCTGTATGTCAGTTGATGTCTAAGTGGATGTATGAGTGTGTTATTGGGTACGTGAATGGCTATATGGGTGATTGCTGGGTTGACTATCTCTATGGCTGTCTGGGTGTCTGTGTATGTTGGTGAGGAGGTGTGTGACTGCCTGTATGGATGAGTGAGTGGGTGAGTCAGTGTCTGTATGGGGTAGTCAGTGCATGTGTGAGAAGCTGTATGGGTGAGTGAGTGTCTGTATGGCTGGGTCGGTGATTGGGTGCTTGTGTCAGTATGGGTCAGTAACTGTGTATGTGAAAGGCAGTATAGGTGAGTGACTGGGTATATGAATCACTGTATGCATGAGTGAGTGAATATGAGAGTGCCTATATGGATGAGTACATGCTTCTGTCAGTGGCTGTATAGGTGAATGAGTATGTGTTACTATTTGTATGAGCTAGTAAGTGAATGTGTATGTAACTGTTTGAGTTAGTACGTATCTGTATGATTGACAGTATGGGTTAGTGTGTAGGTGTGTGAGTAGTTCTATGGTTGACTCACTCAGTGTGTGAGTGCCTGTATGGGTATATGAGTGAATATGTCAATGGCTGTATTGGTGGCTGAGCGGGTGTATAAGTGGCAGTATGGGTGAGCAAGTGGATATGTGTGTAAATCTATGAATTAGTGAGTGGCTGTGTAAGTACTGGTATGGCACTGTCAATGGGTTTGTGAATGATTGTGTGGGAGTGGCAATGGGTGTTTAAAAGATTCTATAGGGGTGTGAGTGGGTGCGTAAGAGATGATGTGGATGATGTCATCAGTGATGTCATCAGTGATGTCACTGACCATGTAATGAGTGATGTAATATGTAAAGTCATAAGCAGTGCATTGCGGGGGCATAAGTTATAGTTAACTCAGCTAAATATAACAGCTGAATTTCTTTGGTTAACTATAACGTCTCTGTAACCTTTGTTTTTTTGGGGAAAATATATATATATATATATTAATTATCTACTGGCGGTCGCCAGTATATAGTTAGGACCTATTATCCATAGGAAATCCGCAACATTCTATTCCCAATAAGTTTGGCGTCGTTTGACGAATAATCGCGAAATTTTCAAAACTAGTGGGGCGCTCCGGTCCGCTCCTGTCTTGAAAGTTTCGGGGTGATTCATCAAGCGGGGGCCGAGAAAAAAGGGGGGTCCCAAAACATGTTTTCTCCATGTTAATTCCCATAGGAAATTTTAGCCACGGCTACAGCCCGAACTGCTGAACGGAATTACACCAAATTTTGCAAAAAGGTAGCGCTTGGTTCAGAAAGCGACCATTTTTTAAATGGTGTAAATCTGTTCAGTAGTTGCGGAGAAATTCAAAAAATAAGAGTGAAAAAATCAATTTCCCATAGGAAACTTTATGCAAGGCTACAGCAAAAACTGCTGAACGGAATTACACCAAATTTGGCAAAAAGGTAGTGCTTGGTTCAGAAAGCACCCTTTTTAAAAATGGTGTAAATCCGTTCAGTAGTTGCTGAGAAAATCCAAAATAAAAGTTTCGATATCTATGGCCGCGGTGGATCCGCGCACCCTCCCGACCACGAGCTGCATGCTAATTGGCTGTCAACACTCCAAACCAGGAAGTGTTGGCAGCCATCTTGTCCCTCGGTAGAACCGAGGGACAAGAAAAGACAAAAACAAGGGCGCAAAACGCAAAAAGGGGGCAGGGTAGAAACACCCTGACCCCCTAGGCCTGCTCAGGGGGTCCTACAAGGACCCCCAGGGCCAAAAATTATTATTATTTTTTTTTTTAAATCGGCAAAAAACGCGCTGGGTGCGCGGATCCTGCCAATAAAAAAAAAATGCTAATTTGCCCCAGGGTGGGCCAAGTCCCGGGGGACTTAATCCCCCAACTTAAAACGCGCCACGGGGCGCGTTTGCACAGTGGTGAAGGGAGGGGGTGGGGCTAAAGGTGACATGTGTGCAAACAGGCCCCGTGGCGCGTTTTAAGATGGGGAATTAAATCCCCTTCAATCCTGAGGGTCCCTGGGGGCCAACTAGCCCACCAGGTACGTCCAGAAAGCGCCACAGAGCTGCGTTGCAGAGAGGTGTAAAAAGGGGCGTGGCCTCTGAACACCTCTCTGCAACACAGCTCCCTGGCGTATACTGGAGGTACAGGGTGGCCTAGTTGGACCCCAGGGACCCTCATGATTCAAGGGGACTTAATACCCCAACTTAAAACGCGCCACAGGGCGCGTTTGCACAGTGGTGAAGGGAGGGGGCGGGGCTTCAGGTGACATGTGTGCAAACAGGCCCCGTGGCGCGTTTTAAGATGGGGAATTAAATCCCCTTCAATCCTGAGGGTCCCTGGGGGCCAACTAGCCCACCAGGTACGTCCAGAAAGCGCCACAGAGCTGCGTTGCAGAGAGGTGCAAAAAGGGGCGTGGCCTCTGAACACCTCTCTGCAACGCAGCTCTCTGGCGCATACTGGAGGTATCTGGTGGGCTAGTTGGCCCCTAGGGACCCTCGGGATTGAGGAGGAATTAATTCTCCAACTTAACACGCGCCACAGGGCGTGTTTGCAGACATGTCACCTCAGGCCCCACCCCCTTCCTTCACCATTGTGCAAATATTCCTCTAAAATCAGCCGAACTACGAATTCCGATTTACTCACCTGTTATCAGGAGAGACCTCAGTGCTGCATCTTTGAGCCCAGTACTGATCCTGAAAAGTAATTTTAACCGTACTTACCAGTAACTTGAATTTCCTTCCATAGGCTAACATTGACTGGTTTCACTTGGAAATTCTTCTAAGTGTGGAGTTTTGGAACTTTATAATATTCCTCTAAAATCAGCCGAACTACGAATTCCAATTTACTCACCTGTTATCAGGAGAGACCTCAGTGCTGCATCTTTGAGCCCAGTACAGATCCTGAAAAGTAATTCTAACCGTACTTACCAGTAACTTGAATTTCCTTCCATAGGCTAACATTGACTGGTTTCACTTGGAAATTCTTCTAAGTGTGGAGTTTTGGAACTTTATAATATTCCTCTAAAATCAGCCGAACTACGAATTCCGATTTACTCACCTGTTATCAGGAAAGAACCTAGTGCTGCATCTTTTAGCCCAGCACTGACCCTGAAAAGTAATTCTAACCGTACTTACCAGTAACTTGTATTTCCTTCCATAGGAATCCATTGTCTGGTTTTCAGCAGAAAAGTTTCAAAGTGTTGATTTTCACAAACTACAAATATTCCTTAAAAATCGCCTGTATGACTTAAACGCATTCTTTCAACTGCTTGCAGGAGATGCACCAGTGCTGGATCCAGGATCCACCACTGAGTAAGAAAAAGTAACGATAACACTACTTACCTGCTAAGTGAATTTCCTCCCATAGGATAACATTGGTGATTCTATGTTGAAAAAGTTTCTCTGTGTCAACTTTTAAAATACAATAATATTCCTTAAAAATCACTACTGTAACCAAAACGCTTTTACTCAACTGTTTACAGGAGATGTCCCAGGACTGAATCTAGGATCCAGTCCTGTGGTTAGAAAAGTAATCCATAAAGTAACTAATTGCATTTAACTAGAAATTCACATTGAGCTCAATGTTGCATTGTGTTTGAAATTGTGTTGCCCATTGCAACATCTGTAACTACTGTACTTAAAAGTCTATTGCCTATTTGCAAAGTATTTAAACTAAAGTAATTCATTCTGAGAAAGTATATTTTGTAATGTAATGTATAATGTAATTACAATGTAATTTAAAAATAAAATATCTAAAAATAAATAGTTTTAAAAAATGTAGTAAATCAGTATCAAAAAAATAAATATAACAATTAATACATTTAAAAATTGTCATTTACAAAACCTTTGAAATTCACTGAAAAAAACCATAGGTTTCAGACATGTTATAGTTAGGAATTAGCATTTAAAAAACCTTTGAAATTCACAGAAAAAACCATAGGTTTCAGGCACGTTATAGTTAGAAACTAGCATTTAAAAAACCTTTGAAATTCACTGAAAAAACCATAGGTTTCAGGCACGTTATAGTTAGAAATTAGCATTTAAAAAACCTTAGAAATTCACTGAAAAAACCATAGGTTTTAGGGACAGTTATAGTTAGTTGGACATTGCACTCGTACAAAACCCGTGAAATTCCCCCGTTATAGTTAGTTCAGCTAACTATAACTCGTACCCCCGCAATGCACTGCTGATGACGTCACATATTACATCACTCATGACATGGTCAGTGACATCACTGATGACATCACTGATGACATCTCAAATGACATCACTGATGACATCACTGATGACATCATCCATGTGATAATTTCATGCATCTTCTCACACCCTAATATAACTTTTGATACACCCACTCTAAATTACAGACTGCCATTCTCAAAACCATAGACACTCCAACACCAATAACTACATACCCACTCACTGATTCTTAGGTCTACACACACATCCACTCACTCACCTGTACAGTCACTCATACTTATGGTCACTCAGTACAGGACTATCATATGCACTCATACACCTACATAGACACTCACACACCGCCACGCATCCATAGAGGTACTCACACACCTAGTCAGTCATGCAAATAATTAATCACACTGCCATTTACTCACCTATACAGTTATACACACACCAGCTCAATTACTCATACAAATACTAGCACATTCTTACGCTCTTATACAATCACTAATACAAGTACACACTCATCCATACAGCCACTCTCACAATCACACACTCTCACTTATACCCATTTATATACTCCAACACACATATATACTGCCTTTCACATATGTAGTTACTCACACATGTACCACTGAGATATACATTCACTCACTAACACACCCATACACACACTCACCCACCCATACAGTCCATCACAGATGCACTCTTGAAACCATGCACCCAGTGAATCACCCACTCACACATCTATGCACAGAGTCGCACACACCCCACCCACACAAACACTCAGGCACCCATACAGATACTCAGACAACCAATCAATAACTCATATAGACATTCATGTAGCTATTCACAAACCCATGCAGCCACTTACACAGCAACAGACAGACGGATACAGACATTCACACAGTTTAGTCACTAACCCATGCATTCAGTAAGATACGTTTAATCACTCACTTATAGAGTTAGTCACGCACCTAGTAAATCATCCATTCAGACACTTATACACCCACTCATTCTTCAATACGCCTTTCCCTATATATATTAAACATATTTAAACTTTACAGAAACACACAGTCACTGGATGATGTCATCAGTGATGTCATTTGAGATGTCATCAGTGATGTCATCAGTGATGTCACTGACCATGTCATGAGTGATGTAATATGTGATGTCATCAGCAGTGCATTGCGGGGGTGCGAGTTATAGTTAGCTGAACTAACTATAACGGGGGAATTTCACGGGTTTTGTACGAGTGCAATGTCCAACTAACTATAACTGTCCCTAAAACCTATGGTTTTTTCAGTGAATTTCTAAGGTTTTTTAAATGCTAATTTCTAACTATAACGTGCCTGAAACCTATGGTTTTTTCAGTGAATTTCAAAGGTTTTTAAATGCTAATTTCTAACTATAACGTGCCTGAAACCTATGGTTTTTTCAGTGATATATATATATATATACATACATATATATATATTCACTGAAAAAAACCATAGGTTTCAGGCACGTTATAGTTAGAAATTAGCATCTAAAAAACCTTGGAAATTCACTGAAAAAACCACAGGTTTCAGGGACGTTATCTTTAGTTGGACATTTCACTCGTACAAAACCAAAGAAATTCCGCCGTTATAGTTAGTTCAGCTAACTATAACTCGCGCCCCCGCAATGCACTGCTGATGACGTCACATATTACATCATTCATGACATGGGCAGTGACATCACTGATGACATCACTGATGACATCTCAAATGACATCACTGATGACATCATCCAGTAAATGTGTGTTTCTGTAAAGTTTAAATATGTTATATATATATATATATATATATATATATATATATATATATGACAAGGTGTATTGAAGAATGAGTGGGTGTATAAGTGCCTGAATAGATGATTTAGTAGGTGCGTGACTGACTGTATAAGTGAGTGATTAAATGTGTCTTACTGAATGCATGGGTTAGTGACTAAACTGTGTAAATGTCGGTATCAGTCGGTCAGTTGGTGTGTAAGTGGCTGCATGGGTTGGTGAGTAGCTACATGAGTATGTATATGGGTTATTGATTGGTTATCTGAGTATCTGTATGGGTGCCTGAGTGTCCGTGTGGATGGGTGGGAGGTGTGTGACTCTGTGCATAGATATGTGAGTGGTTGATTCACTGGGTGTATGGGTTCAAGAGTGCATGTGGAAACAGCTGTATGGGTGGTTGAGTGTGTGTATGGGTGTGTTGGTGAGTGAATGGATGTCTCAGTGGTACATGTCCAAGTAACTACATATGTAAAAGGCAGTGTATGTGAGAGTTGGAGTATATAAATGACAATACATGAAGTGAGTGATTGTGAGAGTAGCTGTATGGATGAGTGTGTACTGGTATCAGTGATTGTACAAGAGAGTAAGTATGTGTTAGTATCTGTATGAATAAGTGAGGTGGTGTGTGTATAACTGTATAGGTGAGTAAATGGGAGTGTGAATGATTCTTTGCATGACTGACTAGGTGTGTGAGTAACTCTATGTATGAGTGGCGATGTGTGAGTGTCTGTATAAGTGTATGAGTGCAAATGATACTGCTGTATTGATAAGTGACTGCATGTATGAGTGACTATATGGGTGAATGAGTGGACGTGTGTGTAGATCTAGGAATCAGTGAGTGGGTATGTAGTAACTGGCATTGGTCTGTCTATGGTTTCGAAAATGGTAGTCTGTATTTTAGAGTGGGTGTATCAAAGGTTATATTAGGGTGTGAGAAGGTGCATCACATTATCACGTGGATGATGTCATCAGTGATGTCACTGCCCATGTCATGAATGATGTAATATGTGACGTCATCAGCAGTGCATTGCGGGGGTGCGAGTTATAGTTAGCTGAACTAACTATAACAGCGGAATTTCTTTGGTTTTGTACGAGTGAAATGTCCAACTAAATATAACGTCCCTGAAACCTGTGGTTTTTTCAGTGAATTTCTAAGGTTTTTTAAATGCTAATTTCTAACTATAACGTGCCTGAAACCTATGGTTTTTTCAGTGAATTTCTAAGGTTTTTTTAAATGCTAATTTCTAACTATAACGTCCCTGAAACCTATGGTTTTTTCAGTGAATATATATATAACTCACGCCCCCACAATGCACTACTGATGACGTCACATATTACATCACTCATGACATGATCAGTGACATCATTGATGACATCACTGATGACATCTCAAATGCGAAATGCGATCCACGCGTTTCGGCTCGTCCGAACCTTGATAACGATACAAGACGTCATTGTAGCTTCCTTATTTAAATGTATAAATGCCTCCAGTTGCCAACATTAAAAAGGACTACATATTACTTTAATCCAAAAAGCTGGCGGCCATATTGGCCTGGTCACGATGTGAAAATTCAGGAATTGATACAATAAAGAAAAGAAAACAAGTGTTAATATGCACACAATGTCATTTCAGCATATCTTGCCCCGTGACCGCCGTACCTGTATGTTCGTCAACGTGACTTGTTCATAATAAACATACTTAGGATTGCAAACATCAACATAAACAATGGACTACACATTACTTTAAAGTGAAAGGCTATCGGCCATATTGATCTGGGCACGTTGCGTATTATAATGGTTCTTAACCAAAAGAAAAGAAAAAAAAGGGGTGTTAATATACACACACTCTCCATAAATAAAGTTCTAGCGATTATAGTTCCATTCCATTCACAGCTCATTTGAGATGTCATGAGTAATGTCATGAGTGATGTCACTGACCATGTCATGAATGATGTATTGTCTGAGGTCATAAGCAGTGCATTGCTGGGGTGTAAGTTATAGTTAGCTCAGGCAACTATAACTGCTGAATTTCACTGGTTTTGTACGAATGAAATCTGAGTCTTACTATAATGTCCCTGTAATCTTTGTTTTTTTCAGAGAATTTCTAGGTTTTTTTTAACGTTAAGTAAGATGCCTATCACAATGGATGGTGGGGGGTTGGAAGCAGGGCCTGGCCTGGCATTGTGCTGCCCCACCCAAGCTTGCTGCTCCTGCCTCCCCTCCTCCTTGCCATCCATTGTCCAAGTCCATGCCCCTGCTCCCTCATTACAGCCCTGAGTGGCCATTGTTCTGCCACTGGCCTTCCCGCCTTCTCTGAACAGTTAGCTTGCTGCCCCATCCACCTCCTCCCTATCCTCTGTTGTCTGACTCCATGCACTAGCCTTCTCCTCCTGCAATGCATGGTCTGATGTGCTGCCACTGCCCTCCATTTAGCATGATGTCCCAGTCCACTCCTCCTGCCCTCCATTGCCCAATTCTATGCCCCATCATTGACCTCCTGCTTAGCCTCTGTGCTTAGCTTGCTGCCCATACTCTCCTTCCCCCTGCCCTCCGATGTCTGTGTGCATGCCCCTGCTCCATCTTTTTTGACCACCATGTTCCATGGACCTGCCCCTCCTATTTACTCTGAGTGTTCTGTTGAGCTGCCACTCCCCTCCCACCTGCCTAGCATTGTCAGATGACTGTAACCTGTCCCTGCCACCTCCACCATGCCTGTCCATGTTCCATGCCCCTATCCCCTTCCTCCTGTCCTCCATGGTCCATTTTACTGCCACATCCTTCTGCCCTCCCTGGTCTGTTGTGCTGCAACTGCTCCTCCTGCCTGCCCACATGGTCTGTTGTGAGGCCCCTTCCCCTGAACTCTCTTGTCTGTGCCCAGCTCCTACCCCTCCCTTCTATCCTCCATGGTCATTTCTGCATGCACCTGCCCCCTCCTTCTCGCCCATCATGGCCATTGTGCTGCCACTAACCCTCCCGCTTGCCATGCATGGTCTTCTGTGCTGCAACGGCCTCTCCCACCTTCCCTGTGTGGTCAGCTAGCTGCCCCTGACCCCCTCCCACCTTCCCTCCATGGTCTGTGTGTATGCAATTATAGTCTCACTGTTGCTCTCCATGGTGCGTCTTGCTTCTAGTGCCCATCCTGCCTGACCTCCATTGTCAGCTTGCTGCTCCTGCCCTGCCCCCTTGCCCCTGCCCTCTGTTTTCCATGTGCAGACCCCTATTCCCTCCCTCCTGGCTTGTCTGTTCCATTGTAATGCCCCTGATCCCTACCTCCTGCCCTTTATGGTCCGTTATGCTGCAGCTTTCTCTCCTGTCTGTCCATTATGGTCAGCTAGCTGCCATTGCCTCTTTCCCCTCTGTTCTCTGTTGTCCATGTGCATGGTCCTGTCCCCTCCCTATTGCTTTCCATGGATTGTTGTGCTGCACTCCCGTCCCGCATGCTCTGTGTTGTGTATTGTGCTGCTGCAAACCCTGATACCTGCCCTGTAATGTCAGTTTGGTTCACCTGTCCATGTCCCTCCTGTTCTCTGTTATCCGAGTCCATGTCCCTACCCCAATTCCTCCTGCCTTCCAGATCCAATGTCCCATACTTGCTAACATTTTGAACTTGGTAAGAAGGAGATTTTGAAAAAAAAACTGGGGTATTGATTTTCCCCATTGACTTACATTGAAAAAGAGGCGATTGTAGACAGGAGACAGATCAAATAAAGCCCATTTGGGCTTAAAAACATTGGGCGTTTCCTGGCTGAATCGGGTCTGTTGGCATGTATGGTTGTACTACCACTGCCTCTTCCTTCTGCCCACAATGGTCTATTATATTGCCACAGCCTCTCTTGCCTGTCCTGCATTGTTGGTTTGTTGCCCCTGCCCCCCTTTCCGCTGCCCTCCATAGTCTGTTGTGCTGCCACTGCCCTTCCTGCCTACCCAGTGTGGTCAAATTGTTGCCTCTGCACGCTCCTACCTGCCTTCAATTTTCTGAGTCCGTGCCCCTGGCCTCTGCCTCTCAACAGTATCCTAATGAACAACTAGATTGCTAACATTCTATATTTATTACAAAAGTGTGGCATGCCTGACGTCATCTTGATGTAATCAAAACTGTAATACCTAGAGCATTTCCTTTAGAAATTTCAGAAATGAGAGGGTCTTATTTGCATCGAAATTATGGTTAGTGCTCTAAAAAACTAAAATGAGGACATATTTTCTGAGTTTTCAAATAGCGACAAAGCACTTTTAAATTATTTGTTATCTTTATGTTTTTTTATCCAGTTGACCACTTGATTAAATGTTGCACTTAGGGGAGTGGATGTGGTATTACTTCCAGAGCTGCAGACTTTGCAACTGGGGAACCAGGTTGGAGTTTCTGCTTCAGCTCGACATTCTGTGATTCTGGTCAAATCACTTAATCTCCCCATGTCTACAACCAACATGAATTTGTCCTTGTGTGATGTAACCAATGCTCATGTAAAGCACTCCAATACCTGACCAGTCTGCACTATATAAAACTGCAAAAAACCAAAAATAAAAAGTGTTTTGCACACTTCTGTCATTGGGCTATACGTGGGCTACATCTGGGTGATATTTGTGCTACATTTGGGCTCTTTTGTCTCTGGTGGCCATCTTGGGAGATTTATTTGTTATGAAGTTTCCTAATTTCCTCATTTACTGCAGTCACCTCAGTAGGAAATGCTTTCAGTTTTTTACTTTGATTCCATCAAGAAGGCATTCAGATGTGTCACACATTCGCTATAAATTCTGAATGTTAGCACTCTAGTTGCTCATTAGATCACTGTAGTAAAGCTACTGCTCACTAGGAAGTCTGCTGCTGGTATTGAAAGTGCATGTTTCAGTCTGCATGTCAGAATGTTTTAATGAAATAGAAGAGGATTTGAGAAGTCACTCAAAATGTGCCCTAATTTTTCTTTCTTCAGCACTAATCATAATTTCTATGGCAAAATAAACCCCCTCAGTTTGTTCCTTTTTAAATTAAATGTTTTAAGTGTTACCAGTTTATTCCAATCAAGATGGCTTCAGGTGTGCCATACTTTTGTCATAAGTAAGACTGTTAGCACTCTAGTTGTTCTTTAGAACACTCTTGGACATTCTGTCATTGGACTATACGTGGGCTACATCTGGGTGATATTTGTGCTACATTTGGGCTCTTTTGTCTCTGGTGGCCATCTTGGGAGACTTATTTGTTATGAAGTTTCCTAATTTCCTCATTTACTGCAGTCTCCTCAGTAGTAAATACTTTCAGTTTTTTACTTTGATTCCATCAAGAAGGCATTCAGATGTGTCACACATTTGCCATAAATTCAGAATGTTAGCACTCTAGTTGCTCATTAGATCACTGTAGTAAAGCTACTGCTCACCAGGGAAGTCTGCTGCTGGTATTGAAAGTGCATGTTTCAGTCTGCATGTCAGAATATTTTAATGAAATAGAGGAGGATTTGAGAAGTCACTCAAAATGTGTATTAATTTTTCTTTCTGCAGCACTAATCATAATTTCTATGGCAAAATGAACCCCCTCATTTTGTTCCTTTTTAAATGTTTTAAGTGTTACCACTTTATTCCAATCAAGATGGCTTCAGGTGTGCCATACTTTTGTCATAAGTAAGACTGTTAGCGCTCTAGTTGTTCTTTAGAACACTCTGGGAAGCTGCAGTAGAACACAAAGGAATCAACTGACAGTCTCTGCCCTTGTTGGATGTACATGTTTTACTGAGAATGTCAGACTTCATTCTCACATGACTGAGAAAGATAATGTGAATTTACAGAAAATATGCTCTCATTTTAGCTTCTAGATCACCTTCCAAACCTCAATGGGAAAAGTATGAGAAAATAGTTTTCTCTCAAACATGATTCATGATATCCCAGCAGAAGGCTTTTTCACAGGGTAAAATCACCTTAGAACACACCACAATTCCTAAAATTAGTATGGTACCATCAATGAATGATTTATAATGTAAATAAAGTCTTATCACCCTTTATACATTCTCCTTTTGGTGACTCTCAAAACCTTCCATTCACTACAATGCATTTTAATGGGGTGCTATCATGTATATTGGTCCCAAGATGGCTGCCAACACTTCTTGGATGAAGTGCTGACAGCCGATCAGATCTCACGATGAGATGTGTGGTTAGGCTCCGCCCAGATATATAAATTTCTTTTTCCTTTAATATTTAAAAGACTACTGAACGGATTTACACCATTTAACAAAAAGGTTGCTTTCTGAACCAAGAGCTACCTTTTTGCCAAATTTGGTGTAATTCTGTTCAGCAGTTCAGGCTGTAGCCTTGTCTAAAGTTTCCTATGGAAATTAACATGTGGACAAATCACCCCGAAACTTTCAAGACAGGAGCTGACCGGAGCGCCCCATTAGTTTTGACAAATTTCGCGAAGATTCGTCAAACGGCACCAAAGATATTGGCAAAAGAAAAAACGCTTTTTGAATAGAAACACGGTCCTAACTATAACTACCTACTGGCGACCGCCAGTAGGTAATATATATATATATATATATATACATATATATATATATATATATATATCACCATAAGATCACCGCTCATTGCAATAATCATCCAGCACTCCAAGGGGTACCATTCACTCGGTTTTTATTTCATAGTCACGATAACATCTACGCGTTTCGGCAGCTCCACGCTGCCTTGTTCATGATGTAAAAGCACAATTTTTTCCACATTAAAATAGCAATCATAGCTAAAAAAACATTAAAGAAGGACTTAACTTTCGTTTGGCACCACAGAGTTTTTCACATTGTCAAAACGGGCGCCATCTTTAAACATGTTTAAATTTACCCTGTTATAGACAATGTACTTCTAGTGCAAATACTTTGTTCAATGAATATAATCAAATAATCCATTTATATCCGACCAACACAGTAGAACTGTTGCTCTCAATCATAAATTCTGGATTCAAATATTTTGCAGTAAAAGTAAATTACTTGCATTGTACTCCAGTGTCTGATTGATCATTTTTCTAGTCATAAAGTCGCCCATTATTTGCTAAAATAATTATATTTTCTTTTTTAACGGCAAAACCTTGAATCAAAGTGCTAGTACTTAAACTTGACAGTTAATACACATTATATAGAAAAGTGCTAGTGCTTTCATTATACAGTACTATCTTATAAAAAAGTGCTAGTGCTTTAGTATACATAAATTATGTCCTTTTTGCCCGACACTCGTATACTTATCTACATTACTAAACAATTTTAAAGTGCAAGTGCATTTCAGTATATTAATTTTTATAAAAATAAATATAAAAATACAAGTAAAAAAATACCTCATATACTTCACAATCCACTTTTTTTTAACAAAAAACATTTTATTTTAAAAAAGATCTCTTTATCTACCTTCAGCCAATGATTCTAAAGTGCAAGTGCTTTTCAGTATATTAATTTTATACCAAATAAAATACATCATATACTTCACAATACACTCATAAAAAACATTATCAAAATGATTTTTTAGTACTGTATTCTAATAAATATAAAGTGCTATGTCAAAAATTATTTTCATCAATTTAAAGTGCCAATGTCCTTCGTATTAAATCTTATAACAACAATAAACTTAAATTTAAAAACAAATGGTACTAGAATGTGCAGGCTCATCTCTAATCTCTTTGTTACATCATCCATTCAATATAAGCAAGAGTACAAGTCCTCATCTACATTCAGCCCATGAGGTTCCTTGCTATCGAACTCCAATATGAAGTATGTCTCTAACTTACGGAGTTCTTTCTCCCTATTCCCTCCTCTCTTGTTCCTGGGGATTTCGGCTATGCAACTATATTGCAAGCCCAGGGGGTTACTTTGATGATGGGTTTCAAAATGTCTAGCAATCGGATATGTCCTATCCTGATTGACAATTGCTCTTCGGTGTTGCAAAATTCTTTTATATACAGGCAGAGTGGTACTTCCTATGTAAACTTTCATGCATGGACATTGCAACATGTAGACCACAAAACTTGATCTACAGGTTAAGAAGCCCTTGATAAAAATGGTTTTATTAAAAGATGTCTTAAAATGCGTACGATTCATTCCATGGTCTTACATTTAAAACACTTTCTAAAACCCATTTTTTGTTGAAGCCATGTGGGGGCACCCCCCCTCCTTTCTTTAAATTCACTCTTTACAATCCGATCTTTCAATGATTTTGACTTCCTGTATGTTACCTCTGGATGTTTACTCACTTTGGGGCCCAATATTGGATCATCCCTTACAAGATGCCAATGTCTGTTTAAAATAAACCTGACCTCCTTGTGTCTAGTGTTAAAGGTTGTTATAAATCTATGATTTTCCAGTCCCTTTTGCTGCTTTTTACTTTTTCTCTGTAGGGTTCTGGATGGTTCAAATTACACCTTTTGTCTCTCCAGATTCCTAGCTTTTGTGGCTGCTCCACTTATAACACCTGGTGAGTAACCTCTCTGGATACACCTATTGGTCATTTCTTGTTCTATTCTACAATATTCTTCAGGGTCACTACATGCCCTCCGTGCCCTGTAGAACTCCCCGAAGGGTATACTTCTAATCAGCGGGGCAGGGTGAAAACTCCCCGCATGTAGAATAGTATTACCAGCTGTTGGTTTCCTGAAAATGGTGGTCTTTGTTTGATTTGTATCGAGAAGCATCAGACCATCCATACCAATAAAAAGCTAAATGCAGCAACCTGGTGTCCCGAGTGCTGCTTACCTGAGGGACAACTCGCTGAGCTTAATCTATGGGCGGCCGTCCTGCCGCCAAGCAGGCACCACCCCGGAGCAAGGGGGGCCACGGAACTTGGTGATTACTAAGTTGCATATGTGGAGCATCAGACATGGATTGAGGATGGTTACGCTTATCGAGGCCCATCCGAGGGTTTTAAACCAACAGACATTTTGAGTGCATCCATCTGTGGACTGATTTCCGGACTCCATTTCCCATAATACTGTGCATTAATTAGCCCATTCAGGGAATGTTATAAAACGGAAATGGATACCGGCATGCACTCTTCTGTTTCGCCAGCTTCTGAGGAAGAAATGGAATTCGAAACGCGTTAGGCTGCCGAAAACTCAGCTGTTTGATTGTATCGAGTAGCATCAGACCATCCATACCAATAAAAAGCTAAATGCAGCAACCTGGTGTCTTGAGTGCTGCTTACCTGAGGGACAACTCGCTGAGCTTAATCTATGGGCGGCCGTGCTGCTGCCAAGCAGACACCACCCCAGAGCAAGGGGGGCCACGGAACTTGGTAATTACTAAGTTGCATATGTGGAGCATCAGACATGGATTGAGGATGGTTACGCTTATCGAGGCCCATCCGAGGGTTTTAAACCAACAGACATTTCGAGTGCATCCATCTGTGGACTGATTTCCGGTCTCCATTTCCCATAATACTGTGCATTAATTAGCCCATTCAGCGAATGTTATAAAACGGAAATGGATACCGGCATGCACTTTTCTGTTTTGCCAGCTTCTGAGGAAGAAATGAAATTCGAAATGCCTCAGGCTGCCGAAAAACTCAGCTGTTTGATTGTATCGATAAGCATTAGAGCATCCATACTAATAAAAAGCTAAATGCAGCAACCTGGTGTCTCGAGTGCTGCTTACCTGAGGGACAACTCGCTGAGCTTAATCTATGGGCGGCCGTCCTGCCGCCAAGCAGGCACCACCCTGGAGCAAGGGGGGCCACGGAACTTGGTAATTACTAAGTTGCATATGTGGAGCATCAGAAATGGATTGAGGATGGTTACGCTTATCGAGGCCCATCCGAGGGTTTTAATCCAACAGACATTTCGAGTGCATCCATCTGTGGACTGATTTCCGGACTCCATTTCCCATAATACTGTGCATTAATTAGCCCATTCAGGGAATGTTATAAAACGGAAATGGATACCGGCATGCACTTTTCTGTTTCGCCAGCTTCTGAGGAAGAAATGAAATTCGAAACACGGCAGGCTGCCGAAAACTCAGCTGTTTGATTGTATCGAGAAGCATCAGACCATCCATACCAATAAAAAGCTAAATGCAGCAACCTGGTGTCTCGAGTGCTGCTTACCTGAGGGACAACTCGCTGAGCTTAATCTATGGGCGGCCGTGCTGCCGCCAAGCAGGCACCACCCCGGAGCAAGGGGGGCCACGGAACTTGGTAATTACTAAGTTGCATATGTGGAGCATCAGACATGGATTGAGGATGGTTACGCTTATCGAGGCCCATCCGAGGGTTTTAAACCAACAGACATTTCGAGTGCATCCATCTGTGGACTGATTTCCGGACTCCATTTCCCATAATACTGTGCATTAATTAGCCCATTCAGGGAATGTTATAAAATGGAAATGGATACCGGCATGCACTTTTCTGTTTCGCCAGCTTCTGAGGAAGAAATTAAATTCGAAACGCGTCAGGCTGCCGAAAACTCAGCTGTTTGATTGTATCGAGAAGCATCAGACCATCCATACCAATAAAAAGCTAAATGCAGCAACCTGGTGTCTCGAGTGCTGCTTACCTGAGGGACAACTCGCTGAGCTTAATATATATATATATATACATATATACATATATATATGATCAAGCCCACTCGTTGGGTGAAACGCGTCATCTGCCATGTCGATCAGTGTCAGCAAATAAAGAAGATATTTCATGCACTTATCTGGTGTCCGTGTCCCGCTTTTCAGCCAGCTGCTGTTGGGAATTTGATGAACTATATATATATATATATATATATATATATATATATATATTTTCCATGCATGCTAAAGGTGCAAATACTTACCTGCATTGTAAAGGCTTTTTACTGCAAATATCAGGCAATCAGTGGCTAGCGTTATTAAGGAGGGTGGGTTCTGTTGATAAGAGAAAGCATAAGACCTCAATTTTAGAAGAGTTCAGGATCTGTGACGATAATCCCAGCCACTGTCTGATAGCCCAAAGCACTTTGTGATGCTTCATTGTAGTTGGAGTCTAGAAGTAAGAAAACAGAAAAGCTTTGGATGGCTTCAGTTTAAAGTTGGTAAGAGACCCCAAATGAAAAGACTATATTGCTGAGGGAAGAGGTGTAGAGTAAAAAATGCAATGTGTTCCCAGAACTCTGCTCAGGGAAACTGTGTGGAAAAACCAGCCTAGATGCTTTCTGCCTCTGATCAATATGTTTACCTGCAGCTCAGACAGGTCTAACTACTCCCTATCTGCAGTCAATAACTTTTTTTGGAGAGCTTAGAGTTGCAGAGAATTTGAAAGTGGGGGGGGGCTAGAGGAGTGTCAGTTAATAATTTCTATATATATTAAGTAGTTTTTGAAGAATTTGTGTTATAAAAATGTGTCAGGTGGGCTTCAGAGGGTTATATTATAGATATTTTGATAGTCAAATATAATATTTTTGATTTTCTTATAACTTTAGTGACATTTGATGAATTGGTAGAATATTTGGCGGACACTTACGTTTTCCTTATTCTTAATATTTTTTAATTTGTGCACTTGCATCATAGAGGGAGCACAGTTAAAATTGCAGGTCAAAAAAGTGTTCACGTGCTAATAACTGCAGCATCCTTTGAGAAATCCACATGAAATTTGGCAGACATTTAGCATGTTTTGTCT
Organism: Calotriton arnoldi; assembly: GCA_963921515.1. Taxonomy (NCBI): domain Eukaryota; kingdom Metazoa; phylum Chordata; class Amphibia; order Caudata; family Salamandridae; genus Calotriton; species Calotriton arnoldi. Next base: position 5,324,468 of record CAWUFW010000063.1, read on the forward strand.
TCTGAGGATGCAACAGGTTTTGTATAGATCCATCAAGGGGGATCAGAGTCAAAAGAGAGACAAACTATTTTCGCGGGCTAATAACGTTGGCACTGTTTAAAGAATCGGCATGCAATTTACCAGGCTGCTAGCAAGTTAAGTCAAATGCAGGAATTTCAGGTTCTCTGCAGGTTCGATAAGGGCAGCAGAGTTAACTGATAACACCGGATTCCATTGTACTACTTACCAGGAACCCTCGGCCGACTGAACCTTTTTACCTGCTGAAAAGTGTAAAGGGGAGAAACAATACTCTGTTCCAATCCTATCATGAAACAATTTAATTCTCGGAAAAGATCACTGACTCCGAATTCCAAGTTTAGAGATTTATTACAAAACCAAAAATAACTGAACATACAGACACCTCAGAACGAGGTTGCAAAAATACAAAGGCACTAATACAAAATCCATCCTACGCACCAATCTAATTCGATATAGCATAAAGAGAATGAGCAATTCCAAAAATACTAAACAAGCAATAACTGCACCAACATCTATATTAGTCTTCATTGAACTCTGTAAAGAAAATCTGTTAGTCTATCCCTACTCGATTCTAAAGGGGCATCCCTACTTAGCTTTGCCCAAGCAAGATCATGAAAAGGTGTCAGCTCGTGATGACTTCCTCAGAAGTGCACTGACGTAGTAAAAGACCGTCTAAGTCTCCATCCCAAGAATCGATCCCTTCCTTTACCCTCTTTGCTCTTTCTACCTCTCCTCAATCGGTTCCTGCTCAATCTGCCCTCTCTGCTGACTGCCTCCCTGCTGACTCTCTCTTCCTCCCTCGGGGCACTGTCCCTAATACAAAATGGACATTCGATAGGCCCACCCAGGTAACACCTCTCCTTGCCAAGCACCTCTCCTAGGTAACTTTCCACTAAAAGTTGAACTCGGTCCAACGACAGTTGGAGTGTCCTTGGGTCTCAGGCTTCTTCAGCGCAACTTCTAATTATCAGCATTCCTGGATACTCTGTAGCGGATCTCCTCCATACCTAACTCCTAAAACAAAAGCATTATTCAATCAGGGAATTGTAAGCGCGCTACTCACCCATGAGGGTCTCAAGGCGCTGAGTGGGGGGTCCGCAGATCTGTTTAGCCGAAGAGCCAGGTCTTGAGGGTCTGCCTGAAGGTGTTCAGGGAGGGGGCGCGTCTGATGTCTGCCGGTAGCTCTTTCCAGGTCTTGGCTGCAATGTGAGAGAAGGATCTTCCGCCTGCTCTGGCTCTGTGGATGCGCAGGGTTTCGGCCAGTGAGAGGTTGGAAGATCGGAGGTTTCTTTTGGGTACGTGGAAGTTGATTCTGTCGTTGAGGTATTTGGGTCCGTTGTTGTGTAGGCATTTGTAGGCGTGAGTGAGGATTTTGAAAGTGACTCTTTTCTCCACGGGGAGCCAGTGGAGACTTCGTAGGTGTTGGCTGATGTATTCGTGTCGGGGGATGCCGAGGACTAGTCTGGCAGCGGTGTTCTGTACTGTCTGGAGTTTGCGGAGTAGGGACTTGTTGATGCCGGCGTAGAGTGCGTTTCCATAGTCTAGTCTGCTGGTGATGAGTGCGTGGGTGACTGTCTTCTTTGACTCAGGGGGGATCCACTTGAAGGTCTTGCGGAGGATGCGGAGGGTGTTGAAGCAGCTGGAGGTGACGGCGTTGACCTGTCGGTTCATGGTGAGTAATGAGTCGAGTACGATGCCGAGGTTCTTGGCGTGGTCTGAGGGGGTAGGTGGGCTTCCGAGGGTGGTCGGCCACCAGGTGCTGTCCCATGCAGAAGGGGTGGTATCGAGGACGAGGACTTCTGTCTTCTCGGCGTTGAGCTTCAGGCAGCTGTTGGTCATCCAGACTGCGATGTATTGCATTCCTTTCTGGAAGTTGAGTTTGGCAGTGGTGGGGTCTTTGGTGAGGGAGAGGATCAGCTGGGTGTCGTCGGCGTAGGATACGATGTTGAGGCCGTGTTGTCGGACGATGGCTGCGAGGGGGGCCATGTAAATGTTGAAGAGGGTGGGGCTCAGTGATGAACCCTGTGGGACTCCGCAGGTGAGTTTCGTGGGGTCGGAGAGGAAGGGTGGGAGTCTGATCCTTTGGCTTCTTCCGGTGAGGAATCATCGGATCCAGTCCAGGGCTGTTCCTTGTATGCCTGCGTCGTGTAGTCTGGCGACTAGTGTGCGATGGGAGACGGTGTCGAAGGCCGCTGATAGATCGAGTAGGATGAGGCTGCGGAGTGGCCTTGGTCCAGGAGGGTGCGGATGTCATCTGTGGCGGCGAGTAGGACGGTCTCTGTGCTGTGGTTGCTTCAGAATCCGGATTGGGATGGGTGGAGGACGACGTTCTGTTATGTTATGTTAAAATAAATTTGTAAAGCGCACGTATACCGGAGTGGTTTCATGGCGCTACTTTGATTGATACCCAAGTCCTGGAGAGTTATTCAAAAAGCCTGTCGGAATAACCAAGTTTTAAGAAGGCTTCTAAAGCCAAGGAGATTGGTGCAAAAGCGAAATTCAGAGGGGAGGGAGTTTCAGAACATAGGGGCCAAAATAGCAAACCTGGCACCACCAGTGCGCTTCAATTTAAAAGAGGGAATAGACAAAAGTTGCTTGTGGGCTGAACGGAGATTGCATGTGGGGGCGTACTTGTTAATCAAATTGTTCACGAATTTAGGGCTTCTTCCATTGAGTGACTTAAAAATAAGACACCCAACCTTGAAGGCACAGCGCTGAACAACCGGAAGCCAGTGAAGTTTCCGTAGAAGTGGAGTGACATGATGGTGCCTAGGTTGATGAACAATCAGGCGTGCAGCCTGATTTTGTACCATCTGCAGACGTTTGGATAGGTAAAGGGGGATGCCGAAGTATACTGAATTGGCATAGTCGACATGGGACATGACCATGGCGATAATCACCTGAATCCGAGCTTCATGGGTAAGAAATCTGCAGATCTTTTTTATTTTCCTGAGTTGGAAAAAACAGGTGGAGATCACCGACCCAATCTGAGACTTCATGGTGAGATTCTGACTGATTATTACCCCAAGGCTCTTCGCCGAGCTAGATGGAGAGGGGGACTGGCCCAGCTCCCTGGGCCAGAAATGAGGGCCCCAGGGATTTCTGGAAATACCACCTGTTAAAACCAGCTCCGTCTTATCCGGATTAAGTTTTAGATGGTTACTGTTCATCCACTGACTAATGAACAGCATGGTAGACTGAAAGGCATAGACTGACTCCGAGGAGCTGCTGATGGAAAAGATAAGTTGAAAATCATCAGCATAGTTAAATGTACAAACTTGACGCTCTTTCAGGGCTCGGACAAGAGGGAGGAGGTAAATATTGAACAAAAGGGGAGAAAGTGAGGAGCCCTGAGGGACTCCACAAGAAATTCCGATTCTGGGGGCAGTAAACTGGGCAGTACAGACAGCCTGGGAGCGATTTTCCAAAAAGGAGCTGATCCAGCCCAAGGCTGGTCCCGAAATTCCCGCGTCCCTCACACGGTTGACCAAAAGATTATGGTCAACCGTGTCAAAGGCCGCGGAAAGATCAAGCAAGACAAGAGCCTGCGAGGAACCACCATCGACCTCACTGCGGAGAGTATCCAACACTGTAAGGATCACCGTCTCAGTAGAGTGAGCTGGGCGGAATCCCGCTTGGTGGGGATCAAGAAATTCAGATTCCTCCAGGAAGTCAGTGAGACATCTCGTAACATAGGCTTCCAAAACCTTAGCTAGATAGGGAAGAAGGGAGATTGGACGATAGTTTGTTAAATTTAGCGGATCAGTGCCCACCTTCTTCAAAAGGGGGACAACGATTTCCTCCTTAAAAGTTGCAGGGACAATGCCCTGGGACAGCGACTCATTTAAAAGATTGAGGGCAGGACTGGGGAGGGCAGTGACAATTTCCTTCAAAATGCTAGGGGGGCAGCAATCAGTGGGGGAACCAGACTTCAATGAATCGTGTCAGTTTCCTGTTGACTGTTTTCTCTGCAACTTTGGCTGCGAAGGGGAGGAGCTAGATGGGCCGATAGTTCTTGAGGTCGGTGGGGCCAGCTGTGGGCTTCTTGAGCAGGGGGTCTGACTTCTGCGCGCTTCCAGTCGTCTGGGAAGGTGCCTGTTTTGAAGGTGGTGTTGATGGTGCGTTGTAGTTCGGGTGCGATGGCGGCCACGGCTCTGTGGTAGATGTGAGGGGGGCAGGGGTCGGTGGGGGCCCCCGAGTGGATGCTTTTCATGGTCGAGGTGGTGTCTTCGGCCGTGATCGGTGTCCAGTTGGAGATGGTGGGCTGGCTGGTGTTAGTGGGGGGCGGGGGCCGTCTGTGGCACCTGGTGGATGGTCAATGAAGTTGTCGTAGAGGTTTTTGATCTTGAGGTGGAAATAGGTTCCAAGCTTGTCGCAGAGGTCTTGGGATGGGGTGATGTCCGTGGCTTCGCTGCATGGGTTGGTGAATTCTTGAATGACACTGAAAAGTTCCTTGGAGTTGGCCAGGATTTTGTTGTGGATGAAGTTCCTCTTGGTGGCTTGATCTGGTTGTGGTAGTCCATCATGGCGTCCTTGTAGGTGGTGTGGTTTTCGGTTGTCTTGGTGTTTCTCCAGTTCTTCTCCAGGCGTCTGCAGGTGCGTCTGGCTTCTTGGAGAGCGGTTGTGAACCAGGCGGCTTTCCTGGGGCGTTGTCTGACGGGGTTGCGTAGCGGGGCGAGCTCGTCTGCGCAGTTGGAGATCCAGGTGTGGAGTTCTCTGGCTGCGTCGTTTGCGCCATTTGCGTCGGGTACCCAGGTGTGGTTGTCTGGGGTGAGGGTGGAGTTAAGTTGCTCGTCGGTAACCTTGCTCCAGTTCCTTCGTGGTGGGCGTGGGGCTGGTTTGGGTGCCTTGGGTTTGTTGATGGCGAAGTGTACGCAGTGGTGGTCGGTCCATGGCGGCTGCGTTGTGTGGCTGAATTGGATGCTGTTTCCTGCCGCGAAGATGGGGTTGAGGGTGTGTCCTGCTCTGTGGGTCGGTGTGTTGACGAGTTGTTTAAGTCCGATGCTGGTGAGGTTGTCACGAAGGATAGTGGAGTTGGGGTCACTGGGGTTGTCGAGGTGGAAGTTCAGGTCTCCAATGAGTATGTAGTTTGTTGAGGCGATGGCGTGGGGTGCGATGAAGTCGGTGATGGTGGTGGCGAAGGGTGTTCGGGGGCCGGGGGGTCTGTAGACGAGGGTTCCTCGGAGTGTGGCTTTGGGGGTGGTCTGGATCTGGAAGTGCAGGTGTTCAGCGGGGGGAAGGTTTCACTGGAGGTGGTGAGGCGGAGGGTGCTCTTGTGGGCGATGGTGAGGTCCCCTCCTGGGTGGTTGGGGCGGTCTTTCCTCTGGATCTTGTATCCGTCTGGGATGGCGGTGCTGATGTCGGGGGCTGAGGATGCATTGGTCCAGGTCTCTGTGAAGAAGGCGATGTCGGGCGAAAGAGAGTCGAGTAGGTTCCAGATTTCCATGGCGTGTTTGTGTACGGAGCGTACGTTGAGGAGGATGCATTTTAGGGTGTCGCCGGTGCTGGCATCTGCGGTGTTGGAGGCCGGGGTGGCGGTGAGGGTCTGGCGGCAGTGGAGGCAGGAGAACTGGCCATGGGTCGTGTTCGGCGAGGCCTGTTGGCATTCTCTAAGTCTTCCAGGGTTGAGTGCGAGGAGGGTGGTGGTGTCGTAGCGATGGGTAGTGGGAGGTCCAGGTTTCCTGGCGCTGGCCGCGGTTGGGTCGCGGACGGGCGCAGACGGGCTTGCCTTTGGCACGCCTTGGCGCGCCGGCTGCGCAAACGCGCAGCGGCCACCATTAAGTAGGGGAGGTGGGAGGGAGGAGAGGCTGGGACGCGGGAGCAGGGGAATTCCGGGGGGGAATTCTGGGGGGGAGGGGCCGCAGGGGCAGCAGCGGCGAAAGGCAAAAGGAACAGGCAGGCACGAGAAAATAAAAACAGTGGTGGAATTAGAGCAAGACACAGATGGGCACAATAACAGTGGCACAACAGGGAAAAATTAAGAAACAAAACGGCTGAGAAAGGTTACGGTGGTTGGAGGCAGTCTGGTCCCAGTTGGAGCGGGCAGCAGGTGCAGGAGCGGGCAGCAGCCTCAAACCTCCCAAGGAGGAGGTCGGGGTCTGGAGGCAAGAGATGGCACAGCTAACGAAGACGATGTCCTTGCACCTGCAACGAATACATGAAAACGAAACAACCTTGCATGCAGATGAATTTCGCTGACTGTCTCCAAATGAGAGCCTCACCAGGGGAAAATACATTTCGGGCCTACATAAACCAGCTAACATAAGAAAACGAATAGGCCTTTCTTAACGCGAAGGAGCAGGTACTCCACCTAGGCCTTTGACATCACTTAAACACATTTAAACACAATTAGTCACCTATGCTGGTGTAACTTCAAAATGATACATATTTAGATCTACTGCATTACATTACATATAACTACTTCATTATGCATTTGCAATGAACATCGAAAGTTACATGATTTCTTCTAAATGCCACTTTACGTTTCTTGAATGGCTTAACATTTCAATTACCACTGATTATTACAACACAAATTCTAATTAACGTTAGCGCACACATAAGAATATATGTGGGTATGGACTATCGATGAATATAATGTACCCCTACAATTTTCAGGATATCTTTGCGCTCTATCAGTTCCCCCCTCTGATTAGTAGTGTCATCAACAAAATCACAATTCCCTGGAGAAAGAACCGACCTAAACAGAGCTCGTAGCCATCCTTCCCTGTCGGAATCTTTCCAAATTCTTGATATTCTCATAATGACTGTCCTGCAGTCTAGTCATCCTTACTTCTCTTGCCCTAAGGGACCTTTCTACCTGATTCGCCTTGTACCACTGATAAGCCCTCACAAAACCCCATAGGCAAATCACACAGACCACGATGATAAGGATAGGTCTCAGAATGTAACCAAGAATACCTTTTCCCAAGCTCGCAAACCAACTCCCCACTTTACCAAATCCCTTTCCAACTTTCTCCCAAATGCCCTCTTCGGTCAGATCCTGGATCTCATGATGAATCTCAGTGATGTTACTTATATACTTCTTCAGATCTTTACTATTATCTGGTATATAAGTACAGCACTCTTGCACCTTCAGCATTTTACAGACTCCGCCCTCTTTTGCCAATAAGACATCCAAAGCAAGACGGTTCTGCATCACCATTGTCCTTATCGACAACATCTCTCCATCCACGAGAAATAGTGATTTAGCTGTATTCGTCGACAATCTGTCCACCACAGTCGCCAGCTTTCTAATCTTCGCATCATTCAAAATTACTCCCAAACCTGGTATTACAGCTCCAAAAATATCTCCAATCGCTCCTCCTGCACTTGCATCTCTCCTTACCCTAGAATGTATTCCTCCTTCGAGGAGTCCTAGCTCCTCTACATGGTAAATCTTGGGGAAAACAGCTGCTAGGTAACAGGTACCATACCAGTTGGCAGGCAATCTCACATAAGCGTTTTTCCCACATACGAAGTATACTGTTGGCACCACTTGTACCGGACCCTGCAAAAAGTTGTTCGCTGACTCTTCCATGGTGAAAACGTGATCACACACACTCTGTCCCACGTAAACCTTATCATAATAGGTTTGGACACGTTTCACACACAGTTTCCCTGTTTGCACCAGATCTAATGCTATAGGGCCATAGCTCCCTTTTGCTCTGTGAGCTAACTCCTCCTTTGTCCAATCCAATGGACTTTCTCCAGTGTTACGTGTTTGTGTTAACTGTCTATATCTATCCTCTACTTGATCTACAAACTTCTTTTCTATCTCTGTTAGAGAACATGTTAGATTATGTCTATGTGCATAAGCTGTATCTAGTGATGCAGTCTGTATGAAATACTTCCCAATTCTATCTTCTTGCTTGTAATAATCATACTTGTTCAGGTGCTTATATGCTGGAACCTTTGAAAGCACCGCGTCATAATTGGAAAAGAAGTATTCATAATGACCTCTCCCATAAAACATGCTAAGCAACAAACTACATGAAATCCCATAAGTCAACGGAAGATGATGATATCTAATGCCTTCATCCACTGATGCAGGCAATTGCATACACACATAACAATAACTCACGTCCATCGTTTCAATGTACTCATATAGCAGCTTGGCATACGCATTAAGCTTAAAATCACTTCTAGACAAATCTACATGCAATCTACGACTATTCTGATCTAGCATAGCCTTTTCAGCTCCTATGGAGTCCTCTTTCTTGCTATAAGTACTAGGTGTAGGTGTCCCTTTCACCTCCATGACTCATGGCTCATGTGAAATAGTAACTGACACTATAATAACTATAACTATTGAAACTATCACTCCCACTATGAAAGTACCTATCACACACTTGGATCTACGGTTCGGATTTCCAGACTCCATTTTCTAATTAGTTGTTCAATTTAGAGGATACACAAAAGTCTCTTTCTTCCACCTCGATTTGCTGCTCAAAAGTTCAAGCAAAGTTCATTGGAATTCTGGAAATTCGTTCAAAGTTCGGTTTTTCTGGATTTATTTACACAGTCCAAAAGACTTCCCTAGCCCTTTTTCTTCTTCTATTGAAAAAGCCCTAATTTATTCTTTTTCCACTCGGGCCTAGGTTATCTTCTTTGGAACACCTATTTACAATGCACAGTTCATTCACAATCTACGATAAGTTCAGCTCCAATTGCAGCTAAAACATGTTGCAGAATCTCAAGACGAACCTCTACCAGTTCATGAGGTGATGCTTCAAATCCAAACGTTGGGAAAACTAATTTATGCAATATCAGAATTCGCACCTTGCTCAAAACTGGAGGTTTTGGGACCGTGATTGTCAGCACTCCTTCAACTTCGAGTCCTGGAACTATCAGTCCCACAACAATTTTCAGTAGGGGATTTCTGCTGATCACTCGCACGGACCTCAGCCTCCCGGAACTCACTACTCCCGGCATCAGTTACTGCGCAAGTCCACTCCGGGGCAGCGTATCTCTGGCAAGGCACTCTTGTCCTTCTCGACCTTCTCAGGCCTCCTTGTGCTTGCTCTTCTTCACTTACTTCTGATTCAGATGTCTCAGAAACAGGGGCGAGATCTCTCTCAGGGGCCAACCTCAGATTCAACCTTCTTTGTCTTTCAGGCCACGATTCTTCTGCTCGTTCAGCCCTTTTGCTTTTCTCTCGAACCCTCTGCGCACCACTTCCTGCGGCTGAGTCTGACTCTATATTACCCGCAACGTTACCTTCTTCCTCAGAGTCAATACCTGGGTTGGGTGTAGCGTAACCCTCCTCTGCCTGGTCTGGTGAGCAACCAGCTTCGTCAGCAACCCTCACAGTTTGGCTTGTCCTCTCTCGTGGCCCTGCCGCCACAGCTGGATTTTCATTCTCGAGAGGAGCTGTTTCTTCCAAGGGTTCTGAAACTCGGCGAGTGTGGGAAGCATGTATCTAATTCGGCAACCCTCCGCACTTCACAGCTGTGTTTGTTACCAGTATCACCTGGTAGGGGCCTCGCCACCGAGCATCCAGACAGCTCTTCCTCACGTGCTTCCGGACCAGCACCCAATCTCCCAGGCACAAGTCGTGGCAGAGATCCCTTGAAGCCGGAACAGCAGCAGCTTCCACCTGCTGAGACATAGAACGGACCACATCAGCTAGTCCTTTGCAGTAATCAAGGATTAAGTCATCAGTGATGTTTATCAAGGCTGAATACGGTATTGCTGACAATCGCATCGCCCTCCCCATAATGATTTCGTGCGGGGAAAGACCGGTCCTCCTATCTGGGACACTGCGAACACTCATCAACACTAGAGGCAACGCATCAGGCCACTTCAGGGATGTAGATGAACACACTTTCGCCATCCGTGCTTTCAAAGTTCCATTGATCTGCTCCACTATCCCAGAAGCCTTTGGTCGATAGCTACAATGTAGTTTCTGATCAACATTTAAAGCCACGCAAAGCAATTTCATGATCTCACTGTGGAAGTGTGTTCCTCTATCCGACTCCAACGAAGTTGGAAAACCGAACCTAGGAATCAACTCTCTCAACAATAGCTTGGCTACTGTAAGAGTGTCACACCTTCGTGTTGGGTAAGCTTCCACCCACCGTGAAAAGACACATACCACCACTAAAATGTATCTCAATCCGTTACACCTAGGCATTTCAATAAAGTCAAGCTGTATCCTGTTGAAAGGTCCTCCTGACCTCCCAATGTGACTCAATGCAACCACAGTTTTCTTTCCAGCTTTCATTTGTTGGCAGGTAACACACCTATGACACACTGCTTCAGCAAACGCACGGAACCGTGGATTGTACCACGTCTGTCTGAACACTCGCACCATCGCATCTCTCCCTAGATGTACAGCACCATGAATTTGCCTTGCCATCGGGCTCAATAGGTCATCTGGTAACACTGCTCGACCATCATTTGAAACCCAAATTCCAACGTCTCCCTTCTCACATCCTGACCTGACCCATACATCCCTTTCCTGACCTGGAGCTCCTTCCTGCAGGCTCTTGAGTTCCTCCCAAGTGTCTGCCATGGCTAACATCATGTTGAGCTCGGTTCCCTCTTGGCTCTCTCCTGTGTAATCTCCAGTAAATATACACCCTTGTTCAGCGCAAAAACGTGCAATTTCGTCCGCGTACTTATTTCCAACAGAAACAAAATCCGTCCCCCTCCCATGGGCAGCGCACTTTACCACTGCAATTTCCCTGGGACATTGCAACGCTTCCAACAGTCGTCTCACATAATCTCCATTTCTGATGGGAGATCCAGATGAGGTCAAGAAACCCCTCTGAGACCATAGCTGTCCAAAGTCGTGAACCACACCAAACCCATATTGGCTGTCGGTATAGATGGTGATTCGGATCTGATCAGCTGCCAAACAGGCGCGAGTCAAAGCAATGATTTCAGCCACTTGTGCGGAGTATACTCCTTCTAGGCAAGCAGCTTCAACCACTCCAGTAATGGTACATACAGCAAATGCTGCTCTCAAATGACCCACATTGTCTCTGAGACATGAACCATTGACAAAGACTATTTCATCAGGATCAGACAGAGGTTCATCAACAATGTCGGGTCTTGGTTTGGTGCAAAGTTCAGTCACATCAAGATAGTCATGGTCTTCACAATCTTCATCATCTACATTTGGCAATGGTATTAATGTAGCAGGATTTAAAACAGAACACCTTCTCAGAGTCACATTCTCCGCAGCAAGTATGACTTGCTCGTAGCGTGTGAGTCTATTGTTCGTCAGGTGCTGTGTTTTGGTCCTTGTCATCAACAGTTCAACAGAATGCGGAACATAGACAGTCAAAGGATGACCCATAACAATGCTTTCACACCTTTCAATGCTGACACCCGTTGCAGCAATGGATTTGAGACATCCGGGCAACGCTGAAGGTACTGAATCTAAAGTAGCTGAAAAAGTAGGCAACTGGTCTACGGACACCTCCATGACTCTGAGTCAGGACTGACAATGCGCAACCTTCTCGATCCCAGCAGAACAATGAAAAGGACTTGTTGTAGTCAGGCATTCCCAGAGCCAGAGCACGACATAAGCCCTCTCTCAACTCCAAGAACGCAATCAGACAGTCATTGTCCCATGGTACCGGATCACTCACAGTGTCAGTCTCTGCAGGGGCTTCGCCTTCAATGAGAAGTTGGGAATCCATTAGCGACAGTAACCAACCATTCCCAAAAACATTCTGACTTCCTTCTGAGTGGTGGGCACAGTCATGATCATGATCGCCTCAATTCGATCTGGTGACACTTTTCTCTTGCCTTTCTCAATTCGATGGCCTAAGTACTGAACCTCACTCAGACAGAACTGCAACTTGTTCGAGGACACCTTGTGTCCATTTTCCCCTAAATGATTCAGTAAGGCAATCGTGTCAATCCTGCAAGCATCCTCCGTTTCGGACGCAATGAGGAGATCATCAATGTACTGCACAAGAACAGAATTCTGTGGCAGTACAAGACTCTCAAGATTGTTTTTCAAGATCTGATTAAAGATTGATGGACTCTCTGTATACCCTTGAGGGATACGACACCACCTTAACACACGATCTTCCAGACGGAAAGCAAACAAAAATTGTCTCTCCTCGTGCAAGGGTATCGAAAAGAATGCTTGGCACAAGTCAATCACTGTGAAACACTCGGCTTCACATGGAATCTGGAATAGTATCACTGATGGATTCGGTACCACTGGACAACATGGAACCACAATCGTGTTGACCTTTCGCAGGTCTTGCACAATTCTGTATTTCCCACTTGGTTTCTGTAATCCCATAATGGGTGAGTTACATGGACTGCCCATTATCTCCTTATGAATCCCCTGCTGAATCATGGATTCGATGACAGGTTTTATCCCTGTAATCGTTTCAGGTGACAGATTATACTGAGGTGTTCTCGGAAACTCAGCATTTTGCTTGACCTGGATCTTAACTGGCTCAACACCTCTCATCAATCCGATCTCCTCCCCTGTAAAGTCCCACACATCCAATGAAACAGAGTCCCTTAGGTCAAGTGGAAGCTCTTCCACTGTTAACATAGGATACACCTCTATACAGAAATGCTGATTTGCAACCTTGGAGGTGGCATCATCATCATTTGTCTGTAATTCCACTCCCTTTGGGGTGCAATAGATGGTACAATTCAGTTTGCACAACAGATCACGTCCTAGCAAACAGACTGGACTTGAGTCGCACACAACAAATTGGTGTCGATCTCGGAACGTTCCTATTCTCACAGGAATCGGCTCGGTCAAAGGGCTATTCATCTTCTTATTTGCCACTCCTACTACTTGGATCGATTGTCCCGAGAGGGGTAGGTTGGGAACTACTGCAGATCTCACAGTAGAACGGATAGCACCAGTATCAACCAAAAAGGTGGTGGGATGACCGTCAACATCCGCCTCGACAAACGGTCCCCTCTGGTCTACCTCTAAGACTGCCCCAAGAGTGCAGTCCTCCTCCCCCCTCAGGCATCATCATGCCAACGGGCCTGAGCTGTACTCATCACAATCCTCGAAAAGGGGCATCTGCTGGTACGTTCAATGTCCCTGTGTAATTCTCGGAGGTTGCGGAACTTGCACCTGTGGGTGTAGGAGAGTAGGATCTGCTTCACATGGGTACCCCCACTTTTTGTGATGCTTCACTGTTTTTCGACCTTAGTCTGGCTGGGGCCCTGCTAATCAGAACCCCAGCCTAGCTGCTTCCTCTTTAAAATGGTTTCCATGTGCCTTAGGCACATCTCTAATTAGAATCTGGGGTGCCCTTATAAGTCCCTAGTATAGGGTATACTATGTACCCAGGGCATAAGTACCTCAGAGGCCTACCAGGGGCTGCAGCATGTATTGTGCCACCCCTGGAAGGCCATCCAAAATGACACCACAGGTCTGCTACTGCAGCCTGGGTAAGGTGGTGCATGCACCCCTTACTGTGATATAGGCTACCTATATCACTACATACATACACACATATAAACCAATAAGTCACTCCTATGGCAGGCCTTATCAATCCTGAAGGCAGAGTGCGTGGTTCCTATGTGAGAGGGTGCCCCTGCATGAGCTGGGCCCCTCTGCAGCGTTCGGAGACCCTTCTCTGATGCTGTTTGTAGTGCAGCCCGACCATATACTCTTAAGCGCATTATAACCTCGCGTTAAATGCTAACTTTGGGATGGCTGCACGGAAACATGTTGTGTTTGGTGTCAAACATCTTGGAATACTACCCCCCGCCAGTTCTGGCGGCGGGGGTAGCATTCCAACCTTCTAGAGGGAGAGACATGTACACACCGGTATACCCGGTACTGACTTTCCAGAGCCCTGGCATCACAAAATGGATGCCGCTGCCACAGACACGAGTCTGGCCTCCTGCTGCTGACCGAAACTCCGGCAGGGGAGGCCTGGACAATAGGTTTCCTGTCCCAGGGAGGTGTAACTACCTCCCCAGACAGGATAGTGTGTATTGGGGCTGGGCGGGAGCACTCTCTGGTGCTTTGAAGTCCTGCACTGGGGGCACATTTGGTGTCCCTGTGCATACCCCAGTTCAAACCGGCTCAGGGGCTTCCAGCCCCTGCTCTGGCGCGAAACTGGACAAAGGGAAAGGGGTGTAACCACCCCTCTGCCCTGACCCTCCCATAGGTGGGGCCACAGAGTATGTCCAACCCCTACCTTAGTATAAGTAGGGGACCCCAGTCCTTAGGACTTTAGATTTACCTGGACGAAACTCTGACACAGAATCCTGGACCTTCGACGCTCTACTTTAAGATTAGAGGACTGAAGAATCTCCCTTGGGGTCAAGGAGTGACTCCCCTGCTTGGCAGGCACCAAAGAAGCAATTGTCCGGTCTGCATCGCTGAAGCTCCCGTCGGACGCTGAAGTCTTTGCATCACCAGAGGTGGATTTCCAGACTTCCCCGAGGCTGCCCTGAGTCCCCAGCAAAGCTGAGGCCCGTAGCTGTCGTGGGTAACGTGGAACCGTGACCCCTGGACACCTATCGCATTTACAAGTGCATCCTCTTCTGGGTCTCCCACGAAGTCGTGCTTTGGGCTCCGAGTAGCCCCAGCCTCCAGCACCAACTGCATCGAAGATCACTGGCCTCCACTCCACGAGTGTCCTGTGAGCCAGCTCCACGTGCGTCGACTTGAGGCTCCTTCGCGGTCGCTAGTCCATTGGCTAGTAGGCCCTCCCGAAGGCCAATCTTCTTCTGCTTGGACTCCCTGGTTGCTCCAGGCGTGCCCTGACTTACCCTCGCTGGGTGAGTCCCACAGACCTTGCTGGTCTGCAACATCGTCCTTCTTCCATTTCCACACCTCACTAGTAATGTCTTCAAAGCCAGGACCCAGTGAGTCCTCGCCAGAAGCCAGTGGGCTTCTTCCCTCCAAGTATGATAAACTCCCATTCTTGGAATTGAGAGCATTATGCAATACTAGGAAGTTGAAGGCAGGCAAAAGTGCCAGCACCCAACACCTCAGGGAGGTGTTACTAGCTGATGATCTCAGCAGGCCCATAGGGTCTGAAGGGGTAGGCAAAGAGGGTGGGGCAGAAGATGAGGAAGGGGCCAGGGGTGAAGAAACCCAGCCCCCCCCCTCTGAAACTGGCCAGGAAGGTGAAAATGACCTTGTCCTGGAAAACCCAATTCCTCCTGTGGAGGAAGAGGAGGAGGATCAGACTGACCTCCCCTTTGTCCCCCCAGGAAGAGTTCTGAGTGTGCCCAGAAGGTCTAGGTCTCCTTCTCAGGAGTCTAACCACTCTGACACCTCAATAGGGACCTCTGTCTCCTCTCATAGGAGGGAATCCTCTCATGAAAGGAGAAAGAGACTGATTCAGTATGAGCAAGCCCAGCTTGAACTCAGAAAACAGCAATTGGCTATAGTCAGGGAGTCCCTAGATCTCTATAGAGAGAGACAAAAGTTGGGACTAGAGTCCCATGGTGGCAGCAGTTTCCCCAAAGATAGGGAAAGGTCTTATGACCATAGAAACCTGAGCAAGATTGCCCCTCCCTACCAGAGTGGGGATGACATCCACAAATTGATAACTGCTCTAGAGAGGGCCTGTAAAGTACAGAGGGTCCCTCAGGAGCAGTGGGCAGCAATCTTGTGGCTCTCCTTTGCAGACAAAGGTAGAGACAAGCTCCTCACTGTTAGAGAGGAGGATGCTGATAATTACAAAGTCTTGAAGAGTGCTCTAATTGATGGGTTTGGCCTAACCACTGAACAATACAGGTTAAAGTTCAGGGATACCCAAAAAGCACAGACTCAAGACTGGGTGGACTTTGTTGATTGTTCTGCCAAGGCTCTGGAAGGTTGGTTATTGGGCAGTAAGGTGTGTGACTTCACAGGATTGTACAATCTGATCATGAGGGAGCAGATTCTTAATAACTGTCAAAATCAGCTGTTGCATCAGCACCTGGTGGACTCTGATCTGACCTCTCCCCAAGAATTGGGAAAGAAGGCAGACAAATGGGTCAGAACCAGGGTGAGGCAGAAGGTACAGAACCAAGGTGGTGACCCTAAGAAGCAAGATTCGAAAACCTCTGATAAGGGTGGGGAGAAGGGTAAAGATCAAAAGTCTTCACAAGGCCCCCAAAAATCTTCTTCAGGTGGGGATTCATAGTCTACCAAAGGGAAAGGCCAAAGGAAACCATGGTGCAAGGTCTGTAAGCAAAAGACCCACTGGACCAGTGATTGCACCAAGTCCAAAGACTCTACTCCAGCCCCCACCAATGCCCCTAAGGCACCTGCTCCCCTAGTGCAGTTACAGTTGGTGGTGGGACTACACAAGCCAAGGGTTTAGTAGGGTTGACCCTGGGTAAGGAGATGAGCTCTGACCTAGTCAGAGAACTCACTCAGGCTGTCCTAGTCTGTGATGGAGGCATGGATATGACCTCCTCTGTGAGTACCAGTAATCTGGGCAAGTACAGGCAACAGCCCTTAATCAATGGAAAAGAGGCTTTGGCATTTAGGGACACAGGGGCAAGTGTCACCATGGTGACACAAGACCTTGTGACCCAGTTTTTTGGGCCCCCTCCCTACTCCGGTGGCGAAAGCAAAAAATTTGGGGGTCATAATAGACGAGAAGCTTCATTTTAAATCTCAGATTTCAAAGGTGGTGTCCTCGGCGTTTTTTACAATCAAAATGATGCGCAAAATACTTCCCTACATTCCTAGAAAGGCTAGGAAAATTGTCTTAACCACTTTGGTTTTATCTAAGTTGGACTATTGTAACGCTTTGTATATTAATTTGCAGTCCAACCAGCTCAGAAGGTTACAGTCAGTTCAGAATGCCGCTGCCAGATTGATTCTGGATGTCCCTAAGCACCAGTCCATCAGGACCGGGATTCAAGATCTGCATTGGCTTCCAGATGGCCAGCGTGTAAAATTCAAGGCACTTTGCATCGCACACAAGGCACTTCATGGTGACGGCCCACAATTTCTTCATCACGTTTTTAATTGGTACTCTCCCAGTAGGTCATTACGATCAGCTAACGCCTTTTTAATGCTTACCCCCAGAGTTAAAACTATGAACTGGGGGGGTAGGAGCTTTAGACACAGTACCATTAGAATTTGGAACGCGCTTCCGCTCTCTCTTAGGAAGATTACATCCCTGCTTGAATTCAGGAAACACCTCAAGCCCTGGCTTTTTAAAAACTAGTCTCCTGCGTCAGTATGTGGTCCGCAACGCGCCTAGACACCTATGGGTAGTAGTGCGCTATACAAGTTGTTATAACATAACATAACAAATGTACCAAGTGACCAATGCTAGCAACGTCAGAACAGACCATACTCTGGCAGTTGTTAACTTCTCCTGGGGAGGGGTAACTGGCCTTAAGAAGGTTGTGGTAAGTGCAGACCTACCCGTTGAATGCTTGCTTGGCAATGACTTAGAAACTTCAGCTTGGGCAGAAGTGGAGCTCAGGACCCATGCAGAAATGCTGGGCATCCTTGCAGATGTGTTTGCTGTGACCAGGTCACAAGCCAAAATGTCTAACACTGAACAGGCCTTGGATTCTGGAATAATGGACCAAGTGCCCTCCAAGAAGAGGAGTAGTAGGGTAAAGGCAGTGCCTTCCCCCTTGGCTCAGAAGGAAGATCAGTCCCTTGAGGGGGATGATCTCAGTCCTGAGGAAGGAACTGTCCCAGAGGAGCTTGAACCTGAACAGGTTGAGTTCTTGGGGACAGGGGGACCTTCCAGGGCAGATCTGAGCCAGGAGCAGCAGAGCTGCCCCTCTCTTGAACCCCTCAGACAGCAAGCTGCTGCTGAGGCTGCTGGGAAAGCTAGTGGTCCCCATACTGTGTATTGGGATGATGGACTCTTGTACTCAGAGTGTAGAGACCCCAAGCCTGGTGCTACCAGGAGGTTGGTTATACCTCTGAAGTTCAGGGGCTTCCTATTGACCCTAGCCCATGATATTCCCTTAGCAGGTCACCTGGGCCAGAACAAGACTTGGGACAGAATTGTCCCTCACTTTCACTGGCCCCACATGTCTGAAGACACCAAGGAGTTTTGTCGCTCCTGTGTAACCTGCCAGGCCAGTGGCAAGGCAGGTGGCACTACAAAGGCCCCCCTGATACCACTACCTTGGTGGGGGTTCCCTTTGAAAGGGTGGGGATTGACATTGTTGGTCCCATGGATCCCCAAACAGCATCTGGGCACAGGTTTATCCTGGTGGTAGTGGATCATGCCACCAGGTACCCAGAGGCTATTCCCCTTAGGACCACTACAGCACCTGTGGTGGCAAGAGCCCTCCTGGGAATTTTCTCAAGAGTGGGCTTCCCTAAGGAGGTTGTATCAGACAGGGGTGCTAACTTTATGTCTGGATACTTGAAAGCAATGTGGAAGGAGTATGGAGTGACTTATAAGTTCACCACACCCTATCACCCACAATGCAATGGTTTAGTTGAGAGATTCAACAAAACCTTGAAGGGCATGATTAAAGGGCTCCCAGAAAAGCTTAGGCGAAGATGGGACATACTCTTGCCCTGCCTTTTATTTGCATACAGGGAGGTGCCTCAAAAGGGGTTGGCTACAGCCCTTTTGAACTTTTGTTTGGTCACCCTGTCAGGGGTCCATTGTGCTTGGTGAAGGAAGGATGGGAGTTACCTCTCAAGCCCCAAAAGCAAGACATAGTGGACTATGTACTTGGTCTCCGCTCCCGGATGGCTGAGTATATGAAAAAGGCAACTAAAAACCTTGAGGCTAGCCAGGAACTTCAAAAAGCCTGGCATGACCAAAAGGCTGTACTGACTGTTTACCAGCCAGGACAGAAGGTGTGGGTGTTGGAGCCAGTGGCCCCAGCAGCTCTCCAAGACAAATGGAGTGGACCCCATACCATTGTTGAACAGAAGGGTGAGGTTACCTACTTAGTAGACCTAGGAACACCCAGGAGTCCCCACAGGGTTCTCCATGTCAACAGGTTAAAACCATATGTGGACAGGGCAGACATGGGCTTGCTCATGGCTACTGATGAGGGACAGGAGGAAGAGAGTGACCCACTCCCTGACCTGCTCTCACAGAACCCTGATGATGGGTCAGTGGATGGTGTAGCCTTGGCAGGCAGCCTCACTACCCAGCAGCAGACTGATTGCAGACAGGTGCTCAATCAGTTCAGACACATATTCTCACTGACACCCAGTCAGACTACCTGGTGCACTCATGAAGTGGACACTGGGGACAGTCTGCCTATTAAAAATAAGATTTATAGGCAACCTGACCATGTCAGGGACTGTATCAGGACAGAAGTCCAGAAGATGTTGGATTTGGGAGTTATTGAACCCTCAGATAGCCCTTGGGCTAGTCCAGTGGTCCTTGTGCCAAAACCTCACACCAATGGTGGGAAAAGAGAGATGAGGTTTTGTGTGGACTACAGGGGTCTCAATGCAGTCACTAGGACTGATGCCCATCCAATACCAAGGGCAGATGAGCTAATAGACACTTTGGCCTCAGCCAAGTATCTAAGCACATTTGACCTGACAGCTGGCTACTGGCAGATCAGACTAGCTGATGATGCAAAGCCAAAGACAGCATTCTCACCCCCTAGTGGGCATTATCAATTTGTGGTAATGCTATTTGGTCTGAAGAATGCACCTGCCACTTTTCAGAGGTTGGTGAATACAGTCCTTACAGGTCTGGAAGCCTATAGTGCAGCATATCTAGATGATATTGCTGTCTTTAGCTCCACCTGGGAGGATCACCTGGTCCACCTCAGAAATGTTTTGCAGGCCCTGCAGAAAGCAGGCCTGACTATCAAGGCCACCAAGTGCCAGATAGGGCAGAGTCAGGTTGTGTACCTGGGCCACCTTGTGGGTGGAGGCCAGGTTCAACCACTACAGAGCAAGATCCAGACCATCATGGACTGGACTGCTCCAACTACCCAGACTCAGGTGAGAGCCTTCTTAGGCCTGACTGGGTACTATAGGAGATTTGTCAAGGGGTATGGATCAATAGTGACACCCCTGAATGACTTAACTTCCAAGAAACTGCCCAAAAGGTTCAGTGGACAGTTAGCTGTCAAAAGGCATTTGATGACCTAAAGCAGGCCATGTGCACTGCTCCCATTCTACAGAGTCCTGATTACTCCAAGAAGTTCATTGTTCAAACAGATGCCTCTGAATTGGGGGTAGGGGCTGTACTGTCACAATTGAATGATGAAGGTCAGGATCAGCCAGTAGCTTTTATTAGCAGAAGGCTGACCCCTAGAGAGAAACGTTGGTCAGCCATTGAGAGGGAGGCCTTTGCTGTGGTCTGGGCTCTGAAGAAGTTGAGGCCATACTTGTTTGGTACTCACTTCATTGTTCAAGCAGACCATAAGCCCCCCTTATGGCTAAAACAAATGAAGGGTGAAAACCCCAAACTGCTTAGGTGGTCCATTTCCCTACAGGGGATGGACTTCACAGTGGAACATAGACCTGGGAGTAACCATGCCAATGCAGATGGACTCTCTAGGTACTTCCACTTAGAACATGAAGACTTAACTGGGCAAGGTTAGTTTAATGTCCCTACGTTTGGGGGGGGTTGTGTAGGAGAGTAGGATCTGCTTCACATGGGTACCCCCACTTTTTGCTGATGCTTCAGTTTTTCGACCTTAGTCTGGCTGGGGCCCTGCTAATCAGAACCCCAGCCTAGCTGCTTCCTCTTTAAAATGGTTTCCATGTGCCTTAGGCACACCTCTAATTGGAATCTGGGGTGCCCTTATAAGTCGCTAGTATAGGGTATACTATGTACCCAGGGCATAGGTACCTCAGAGGCCTACCAGGGGCTGCAGCATGTATTGTGCCACCCCTGGAAGGCCATCCAAAATGAGACCACAGGTCTGCTACTGCAGCCTGGGTAAGGTGGTGCATGCACCCCTTACTGTGATATAGGCTACCTATATCACTACATACATACACACATATAAACCTATAAGTCACTCCTATGGCAGGCCTTATCAATCCTGAAGGCAGAGTGCATGGTTCCTACGTGAGAGGGTGCCCCTGCATGAGCTGGGCCCCTCTGCAGTGTTCGGAGACCCTTCTCTGATGCTGTTTGTAGTGCAGCCCGACCATATACTCTTAAGCGCATTATAACCTCGCGTTAAATGCTAACTTTGGGATGGCTGCACGGAAACATGTCGTGTTTGGTGTCAAACATCTTGGAATACTACCCCCCGCCAGTTCTGGTGGCGGGGGTAGCATTCCACCCTTCTAGAGGGAGAGACATGTACACACCGGTATACCCGGTACTGACTTTCCAGAACCCTGGCATCACAAAATGGATGCCGCTGCCACAGACACGAGTCTGGCCTCCTGCTGCTGACCGAAACTCCGGCAGGGGAGGCCTGGACAATAGGTTTCCTGTCCCAGGGAGGTGTAACCACCTCCCCAGACAGGATAGTGTGTATTGGGGCTGGGCGGGAGCACTCTCTGGTGCTTTGAAGTCCTGCACTGGGGGCACATTTGGTGTCCCTGTGCATACCCCAGTTCAAACCGGCTCAGGGGCTTCCAGCCCCTGCTCTGGCACGAAACTGGACAAAGGGAAAGGGGTGTAACCACCCCTCTGCCCTGACCCTCCCATAGGTGGGGCCACAGAGTATGTCCAACCCCTAGCTTAGTATAAGTAGGGGACCCCAGTCCTTAGGACTTTAGATTTACCTGGACGAAACTCTGACACAGAATCCTGGACCTTCGACGCTCTACTTTAAGATTAGAGGACTGAAGAATCTCCCTTGGGGTCAAGGAGTGACTCCCCTGCTTGGCAGGCACCAAAGAAGCAATTGTCCGGTCTGCATCGCTGAAGCTCCCGTCGGACGCCGAAGTCTTTGCATCACCAGAGGTGGATTTCCAGATTTCCGTGAGGCTGCCCTGAGTCCCCAGCAAAGCTGAGGCCCGTAGCTGTCGTGGGTAACGTGGAACCGTGACCCCTGGACACCGATCACATTTGCAAGTGCATCCTCTTCTGGTTCTCCCACGAAGTCGTGCTTTGGGGTCCGAGTAGCCCCAGCCTCTAACACCAACTGCATCGAAGATCACTAGCCTCCACTCCACGAGTGTCCTGTGAGCCAGCTCCACGTGCGTCGACTCGAGGCTCCTTCGCGGTCGCTAGTCCATTGGCTAGTAGGCCCTCCCGAAGGCCAATCTTCTTCTGCTTGGGCTCCCTGGTTGCTCCAGTCGTGCCCTGACTTACCTTTGCTGGGTGAGTCCCACAGACCTTGCTGGTCTGCAACATCGTCCTTCTTCCATTTCCACGAGACTTGCCGTTGCCAAGGCTTGTTGGGTCCAATCCGGTCGCCGACACCCCTGCAATCGACAGACGTCGTGGGACAGCTCGAATTCAGCTCCTGGTCATCATCGACGCCTCCTGGACCTCGTGGCTGAAGAGTCAGGACGACCGTCAACCTACCTGAAGCACTCGACATCGGTGGGCATCTGCTCATCGCCTTCCTGGTCACTGGCTAGTGACCCAGACTCTGTCCCTTCTGCTTTCAGGTTCTTCAGATCTTCGATCCACCTTTGGATCCACCCGAACACTTTCGACTTGGCCGCCAGCAGCACTTTGCAGTAGATCACCATTGAAAGCGACGACGAAACCCGACCCCGAAAGACACCTATGCACCCGGCTCCCCTGGGTGAAGTAACTCGAGTACTCCGGTGCTCCCGTGGGTATTGACACTAGAACAGCCTAGTTCTCAAAGGGTTTGCTCCAAGTCCTCCTCTAAGTGTCCCTTTTCTTTTAAATTCTAATTGCGACTTTCCCCATAGAAGTTAACGGCGATTCTCGGCTGTGTTCATACACTGCACGCGTCCCCCGTGGGTCCCCTGTGTCACTACCTTGGGTGGTTCCTTGTGGTCCAAGCACTTCTACAGGCTCTAGGCCTTGTGTCTAGCTCAGTCGTGGTTCTTATACCACTTTATTGGTATATGGTTTGGTACGCCCCTAGGGCTCAAACGTGTATTTGTGCTATTACTGTAGATAACTAACTTATAACTTATGTACTTCGAACTCTAGCCTCATAAAGAGACTAGAGGGGTGTGTTTAGCAATAAATACATATATTTTGAATATATACCTGGTGTGGTCCTTTTTCATTTGGTCACTCAAGAGATTATAGACTGGTAAAACTAGCTGCTTTACATTCCTTCAAGACTTAGCCTGAAGGCTGCTCTCCATAGCTACCACTAGGATAGCTTTCAATAAAGGTTGTCTTTAACCTATCTCCAATAAGGGGTTGTTTGGACTGGTGCAAGGTGCCCACTATAATTAGTGGACAGCATATGCCAGGCCAACTTCTCACAGTGGGTACAACGTCCCCCTTTGCATGGACCTAGGTCTCGTCACTGTATTGACGACCTCAGATACCTGCACCGTTTCTCCCTCTGGTTGCACTTGGTTTGCTGGATTCGATCTACACTCGTGTTTCCAATGCCCGATCTTGTGACAAAAGTGACACGCAGTTGTCTTTTTCAGTGTTGCCACATCCATCCCTGTCTTAGGGTCTGTAGGTTTCCCCCTTCCTGGACCCTGCCCATTCTGGGTCCCTCCTTGATTGTTTCCCTGTCTTCTCCCTAATGTTCCTCCGCTTGGCTGTGTCTGAACTTCCCTGTCAGCACTTTGCATCTGGACTAGCATTAGCTTATCCTTAAGCTTCCTATGTTTCGAGTCCACTTCATCGCTGCAGTACCTGGCGTACCGCAGTATCTTGTCCACTGACTTGTTCTGCCAGCCGATCAAATGCTGCTGAATCATGAAGCTGATTTCTGATCTTAGACCCAAAACGAACTTGGAAACAAACTGTCCCATGTCTTTGGGGTCTAACGTGTCTAGCCCACTGTACTGCTTAAAGGCTTGTAAGAGCCTCTCGTAATATTCATGTACGGACTCTTTTGGTTCCTGAACAGTTCGATCTATCTTAACCCAATCAATGTCCTGTGGAGAGATTTTGGATTTCAGCCATGTAATTACTTGTTCAAACTTCTTCATGACAATTGGTGAAGGACCGTTGGTAACCAAATCCCTGTCTGGTTCGGAAGTTGGCCAATCAACTGCAACTTTACAAGCTGCCCACAAATCACTTGGTACTACAATATCAAACAGTGTATTCAAGTCAACCCACAACACCTTCGAGATTTTAACAAATCGATCGACCTGCTTGTACCACTCGACAGGCTTCTCCCTCAGCCGAGGAAATTCGTTTGTAAACGCTGCCAAATCACCCCTACTCCAAGGCACATGCACATACCCTCCGTTCTGTACCTCTCGCAAAGAAAAATTCCCTACTCCTGTCATCCCCCCTCCTGGAGACGGTGTCTCTCCTGGTAAACAGACATAATATCGAAACAAAAATATCGAATGGACACAATATCGAGTCCAAAATATAGAATGGACATAATATCGAATGGACATAATATAGTCGTTAAAAATATCGAAATTAAGGTAAGTAATATCGATTGTTAAAATATCGAAGTACATAATATAGGCATTAAAAAATATCGAATTTTTAATAATATCGAATTTTTCTAAGTGTATTGTATGTTAGTATATGTGTTAAAAGTGTATATTAGTTGTTGTAATGTATGTTTAATTTTTTAAAAGCAATGAATTTTATGTTATCTAATTTTTGCGTAATTTAATTCCGTAGCGGGTAGTGGGTTTATAGGGGAATAGGGTGGGAAGTAATTTAATTAAAATTAAGGACATATTAATAAATATTAATTGGTATTGATAATTAATTTATTGTTAATTAATTATTAATTGGTAATTAAATTTTATTAATTGGTAATTTTTTTAATTGATTAAATGGTAATTATGTTAATTCTATTAATTAAATAGTTGTAGCGGGATGTGGGTTTATAGGGGAATAGGGTGGGAAGTAATTTAATTGAAATTAAGTACATATTAATAAATATTAATTGGTATTGATAATTACTTCATTGTTAATTAATTATTAATTGGTAATTACATTTTAATAATTGGTAATTATTATTTTTTAATTCATTAATTGGTAATTATGTTAATTATATTAATTAAATAGTTGTAGCGGGATGTGGGTTTATAGGGGAATAGGGTGGGAAGTAATTTAATTGAAATTAAGTACATATTAATTAATATTAATTGGTATTGATAATTAATTTATTGTTAATTAAATATTAATTGGTATTTATTTAAATATTTATACAAATCTGGTAATGATTATTAATTGGTTGTTAATGATTTATTAATAGGTAATTAATTTTTAATAAATCATATGTATTGTATTTATAATAAACTAATTATTAAAGATTTTATAATTGGTAATTAGTGTTATTAATAATATTTATTAGTATTGATAATTAATTATTTTTTAGTAAAATATTAAAATATTACTTTCCCTACTGTTGCACTCTCTGGAGTGGGAATAGTAATTATTACCCCTACGCTATCCAACGCTTTCCCTACTGTTGCACTCACTGGAGTGGGAATAGTAATTTTACCCCTACGCTATCCAACTCTTTCCCTACTGTTGCACTCTCTGGAGTTGGAATAGTAATTATTACCCTTACGCTATCCAACGCTTTCCCTACTGTTGCACTCACTGGAGTGGGAATAGTAATTTTTACCCCTACGCTATCCAACTCTTTCCCTACTGTTGCACTCTCTGGAGTTGGAATAGTAATTATTACCCCTACGCTATCCAACGCTTTCCCTACTGTTGCACTCACTGGAGTGGGAATAGTAATTTTTACCCCTACGCTATCCAACTCTTTCCCTACTGTTGCACTCTCTGGAGTGGGAATAGTAATTATTACCCCTACGCTATCCAACGCTTTCCCTACTGTTGCACTCTCTGGAGTGGGAATAGTAATTTTTACCCCTACGCTATCCAACGCTTTCCCTACTGTTGCACTGTCTGGAGTGGGAATAGTAATTTTTACCCTCCCGCTATCCAACGCTTTCCCTACTGTTGCACTGACTGAAGTGGTAATAGTAAATTTTACCGTCCCGCTATCCTACGCTAAAAATATTGAATATTTTTTATAAATATTACGTTAATATATTTATGTATTAAAAAATTAAAATGTATGTTTATTTTTTTTAAGTTACATTAATTATTTATTCATTTTAAAGTTATTTAAGTATTTTTAAGTATGTTTTAGTTAATTATATATATTATTTCATTAATTTTACATTACTTTTAATACATTTAAAAAATTCGATATTTTGACTGACTATATTTTTTACAACTATATTTTGGAGTCGATATTTTTGTATATTACCTGTTTGTAGATAGGGAGTCGATATTTTGGCATTCGATATTTTTACTTCGATATTGTTGTAGGTCGATATTCTTGTTATCGATATTCTGTCAGTGATCCGTCTCTCCTATACTCTTTTTAGTGGTTTTCTTTTTGGACCATCTTTCCTAGCACTTGTCAAGCATGCTCCATGCACGTATCCCTACAATCAGTTCTCGAATATGAGTCCTTAGCCCTATCACTCTATTCTCTTCCAGTTCCTGGTCACTGTACTGCAACCTGTGACTTCCCTGCAGCGTCTTAGTTTTGGATAGATCTACCTCGTGTCTTTTTGCCAATTCTGTCAGTTTCTCATGTGCTGACTTCGCCTTGTGAGTTACATCTTTTGCTACAAACAGCCACTCGTCTGGTCCATAAAGCTCTACTCTTTCCAATGGCAGGTTCCCACTAATTATCTCATCTACCTCAGCTTTTAATCTCATCACATCCAGCATCTTTGCCCTTATAGCAGTTTTAAGCATCCCTCGACTTGATGTACCACTTGATTCTCCATTCTCATTGTCCTAATCCTCACATCGGTTCCCTTCTGCTATATTCCCTAGGACTGGTTGACTTCCTGTGTTCCCACGATCCCATTCTCCTGTCATCCTATCATTAGGGTTTCTCACTGGTGGTTCTCACATCCGTATGTCAGATCTCGAATCGGCCAAAGACCTTGGTCTCACCGTTCTTACTTCTACCTGTCCTCTAGAGGAGTCCGCCGTGGCTGGCAAAGGAGTACTTGATTCCATGGGCCTCGGAAGGTGACCTATTCCACTCACTATGCCATTCCCTCCAGAGCCAGTCCCTTCTCCTGCTACTGATCGTGCTAGACTTCCATTTACTGCCTGATCTGGGTCCTATACTGACACTATGGGGCCAATGGTAACCGGTACTGTAAGAGCATCCGGTAGCCTTGTAACAACTGTAACTCCATTAGCTTCGATGCTTCTTGGTGTGTGTGTTCCCATCCCTTCTGTTCCAGTTGATATTCTTCCAACTACTCTCGCTCTAGGTTGAGTCTGCGATTCTCCAGTTACCTCTGTTGATACTGCCTTTCCTTCTTCGGAATCTGGATTATATGGAGGTGGTCTTTCTGATAGCAATCTATCTAGCAAGCTATCATCTGTGTCACTATCGTCTTCCTCACCCCACTTCTTCTGGGCCTCTCCTACGTTTATCAGCAATGGAAATAGCCTATCCCCTTCAATAGTTTCCACCCTCCATCTCTTCTCCAATGCTTCCCATCGCGCATCCTGAAACGCCCTGATTGACTTTTTCACCCTTTCCTGACTTCTGTCTCTTTTCCTATCATGCGCTGCTCTTATCCATGCATGTAGCGCCTCAAACTGTGTTGGTCTGGGTAAAGGTCGCAATGAGGACATCACCGTTTTCAATTGGTACAACACTTCCATCCTGAAAGTGCCATAACGCGGAAAGGTCAATTCTCCCTCATGTTCAGTCATTTTATGCCAATTTTCAAGCCAAATTATAGTATGCAACCCCACATTCGTAGCCATATAATGGGCTGGGGTATCCTCGGGTGGAGCTTCTTCTCCCCCCCGAGTAACCACTCGTCTGTCTCCTCTACACAAATCTCTTAAAACTTTAAAACATTTCATGATGAAATCAACGTTTTCTTCACTTGTTTTCACTCGACTTCCTAATGACAATCCACCAATACCAGCGCGGCTTCACACCAACCGACCTAACACAGCGTGACACTCTCTGACGTCACTCTTCCTCCTCATGCAGCAGTTCCCCTCCTTTACAATTCATCTCTCGCACACTCATGCGTCTCTCTCATGCTCTGAAATAACTGTTTATCCACCAAACGACCGAACAGTTACTTCTCTGACTGTCTGTCCACAAAACGACCGGACAGTCTCGTAATTGTCAACCTCAACTCTGGCAACCGTCTGTCCGCGAACAACCGGACAATTGCCCCATTCTATCTGCCCACGAACGGCCGGACAGTCATGTACTTAATCGATAGGATCCAATCACTCGATGTTCCACATTCAGCAACCTACGACCTGCGTCGGTTACTCACGCACTCACACACGTGTTTCCCTATCACCGGTGGGTCAGTCAACGACGTCTCATGACTCCCACAATCTCTGGTCCGACAATTTCAACTCTGGGTGTCTTCTACACCACAATCTCTTATCCCGGGATATCAATAAATCAAGTCTCATGGACCGCACGCGTTCGGCCCGAAACCACAATCACTCAACTCTCATTTCAACTCCGCAAGACATCACACAATTAACACAACACCGCAATCTAACAGACATACATCCCTGTTCATACTCACTCCACCACGAACTGCTGTTTCCGCCGCACCGTCACTCGCCGTCAGTTTCCATCAAGCGCCGTCGTCCTCCGCTCACAATCCACTGGATAACCATCACTTGGGCTCTACGGGGATTCAATGACTACCCTTCTCTACTTCTCCCCTTACTACAGAGGTAACCATCCTACTCTGCTACCAACTGATAACGCCCGGATTCCATTGTACTACTTACCAGGAACCCTCGGCCGACTGAACCTTTTTACCTGCTGAAAAGTGTAAAGGGGAGAAACAATACTCTGTTCCAATCCTATCATGAAACAATTTAATTCTCGGAAAAGATCACTGACTCCGAATTCCAAGTTTAGAGATTTATTACAAAACCAAAAATAACTGAACATACAGACACCTCAGAATGAGGTTGCAAAAATACAAAGTTACTAATACAAAATCCCTCCTACGCACCAATCTAATTCGATATAGCATAAAGAGAATGAGCAATTCCAAAAATACTAAACAAGCAATAACTGCACCAACATCTATATTAGTCTTCATTGAACTCTGTAAAGAAAATCTGTTAGTCTATCCCTACTCGATTCTAAAGGGGCATCCCTACTTAGCTTTGCCCAAGCAAGATCATGAAAAGGTGTCAGCTCGTGATGACTTCCTCAGAAGTGCACTCACGTAGTAAAAGACTGTCTAAGTCTCCATCCCAAGAATCGATCCCTTCCTTTACCCTCTTTGCTCTTTCTACCTATCCTCAATCGGTTCCTGCTCAATCTGCCCTCTCTGCTGACTGCCTCCCTGCTGACTCTCTCTTTCTCCCTCGGGGCACTGTCCCTAATACAAAATGGACATTCGATAGGCCCGCCCAGGTAACACCTCTCCTGGCCAAGCACCTCTCCTAGGTAACTTTCCACTAAAAGTTGAACTCGGTCCAACGACGGTTGGAGTGTCCTTGGGTCTCAGGCTTCTTCAGCGCAACTTCTAATTATCAGCATTCCTGGATACTCTGTAGCGGATCTCCTCCATACCTAACTCCTAAAACAGAAGCATTATTCTAACTAACAAAGACAATGTCCTTGCACCTGCAACGAATACATGAAAACGAAACAACCTTGCACGCAGATGAATTTCGCTGACTGTCTCCAAATGAGAGCCTCACCAGGGGAAAATACATTTCGGGCCTACATAAACCAGCTAACATAAGAAAACGAATAGGCCTTTCTTAACGCGAAGGAGCAGGTACTCCACCTAGGCCTTTGACATCACTTAAACACATTTAAACACAATTAGTCACCTATGCGGGTGTAACTTCAAAATGATACATATTTAAATCTACTGCATTACATTACATATAACTACTTCATTATGCATTTGCAATGAACATCGAAAGTTACATGATTTCTTCTAAATGCCACTTTACGTTTCTTGAATGGCTTAACATTTCAATTACCACTGATTATTACAACACGAATTCTAATTAACGTTAGCGCACCCATAAGAATATATGTGGGTATGGACTATCGACGAATATAATGTACCCCTACAATTTTCAGGATATCTTTGCGGTCTATCAGTTCCCCCCTCTGATTACTAGTGTCATCAACAAAATCACAATTCCCTGGAGAAAGAACCGACCTAAACAGAGCTCGTAGCCATCCTTCCCTGTCGGAATCTTTCCAAATTCTTGATATTCTCATAATGACTGTCCTGCAGTCTAGTCATCCTTACTTCTCTTGCCCTAAGGGACCTTTCTACCTGATTCGCCTTGTACCACTGATAAGCCCTCACAAAACCCCATAGGCAAATCACACAGACCACGATGATAAGGATAGGTCTCAGAATGTAACCAAGAATACCTTTTCCCAAGCTCGCAAACCAAATCCCCACTTTACCAAATCCCTTTCCAACTTTCTCCCAAACGCCCTCTTTGGTCAGATCCTGGATCTCATGATGTTACTTATATACTTCTTCAGATCTTTACTATTATCTGGTATATAAGTACAGCACTCTTGCACCTTCAGCATTTTACAGACTCCGCCCTCTTTTGCCAATAAGACATCCAAAGCAAGACGGTTCTGCATCACCATTGTCCTTATCGACAACATCTCTCCATCCATGAGCAATAGTGATTTAGCTGTATTCATCGACAATCTGTCCACCACAGTCGCCAGCCTTCTAATCTTTGCATCATTCAAAATCACTCCCAAACCTGGTATTACAGCTCCAAAAATATCTCCAATCACTCCTCCTGCACTTGCATCTCTCCTTACCCTAGAATGTATTCCTCCTTCGAGGAGTCCTAGCTCCTCAACATGGTAAATCTTGGGGAAAACAGCTGCTAGGTAACAGGTACCATACCAGTTGGCAGGCAATCTCACATAAGCGTTTTTCCCACATACGAAGTATACTGTTGGCACCACTTGTACCGGACCCTGCAAAAAGTTCTTCGCTGACTCTTCCATGGTGAAAACGTGATCACACGCACTCTGTCCCACGTAAACCTTATCATAATAGGTTTGGACACGTTTCACACACAGTTTCCCTTTTTGCACCAGATCTAATGCTATAGGGCCATAGCTCCCTTTTGCTCTGTGAGCTAACTCCTCCTTTGTCCAATCCAATGGACTTTCTCCAGTGTTACGTGTTTGTGTTAACTGTCTATATCTATCCTCTACTTGATCTACAAACTTCTTTTCTATCTCTGTTAGAGAACATGTTAGGTTATGTCTATGTGCATAAGCTGTATCTAGTGATGCAGTCGGTATGAAATACTTCCCAATTCTATGTTCTTGCTTGTAATAATCATACTTGTTCAGGTGCTTATATGCTGGAACCTCTGAAAGCACCGCGTCATAATTGGAAAAGGAGTATTCATAATGACCTCTCCCATAAAACATGCTAAGCAACAAACTACATGAAATCCCATAAGTCAACGGAAGATGATGATATCTAATGCCTTCATCCACTGATGCAGGCAATTGCATACACACATAACAATCACTCATGTCCATCGTTTCAATGTACTCATATAGCAGCTTGGCATACGCATTAAGCTTAAAATCACTTCTAGACAAATCTACATACAATCTACGACTATTCTGATCTAGCATAGCCTTTTCAGCTCCTATGGAGTCCTCTTTCTTGCTATAAGTACTAGGTGTAGGTTTCCCTTTCACCTCCACGAATCATGGCTCATGTGAAATAGTAACTGACACTATAATAACTATAACTATTGAAACTATCACTCCCACTATGAAAGTACCTATCACACACTTGGATCTACGGTTCGGATTTCCAGACTCCATTTTCTAATTAGTCGTTCAATTTAGAGGATACACAAAAGTCTCTTTCTTCCACCTTGATTTGCTGCTCAAAAGTTCAAGCAAAGTTCATTGGAATTCTGGAAATTCGTTCAAAGTTCGGTTTTTCCGGATTTATTTACACAGTCCAAAAAGACTTCCCTAGCCCTTTTTCTTCTTCTATTGAAAAAGCCCTAATTTATTCTTCTTCCACTCGGGCCTAGGTTATCTTCTTTGGAACACCTATTTACAATGCACAGTTCATTCACAATCTACGATAAGTTCAGATCCAATTGCAGCTAAAACATGTTGCAGAATCTCAAGACGAACCTCTACCAGTTCATGAGGTGATGCTTCAAATCCAAACGTTGGGAAAACTAATTTATGCAATATCAGAATTTGCACCTTTCTCAAAACTGGAGGTTTTGGGACCGTGATTGTCAGCACTCATTCAACTTCGAGTCCTGGAACTATCAGTCCCACAACAATTTTCAGTAGGGGATTTCTGCTGATCACTCGCACGGACCTCAGCCTCCTGGAACTCACTACTCCCGGCATCAGTTACTGTGTAAGTCCACTCCGGGGCAGCGTATCTCTGGCAAGGCACTCTTGTCCTTCTCGACCTTCTCAGGCCTCCTTGTGCTTGCTCTTCTTCACTTACTTCTGATTCAGATGTCTCAGACACAGGGGCGAGATCTCTCTCAGGGGCCAACCTCAGATTCAACCTTCTTTGTCTTTCAGGCCCCGATTCTTCTGCTCGATCAGCCCTTTTGCTTTTCTCTCGAACCCTCGGCGCACCACTTCCTGCGGCTGAGTCTGACTCTATATTACCCGCAACGTTACCTTCTTCCTCAGAGTCAATACCTGGGTTGGGTCTAGCGTAACCCTCCTCAGCCTGGTCTGTGAGCAACCAGCTTCGTCAGCAACCCTCACAGCTTGGCTTGTCCTCTCTCATGGCCCTGCCGCCACAGCTGGATTTTCATTCTCGAGAGGAGCTGTTTCTTCCAAGGGTTCTGAAACTCGGCGAGTGTGGGAAGCATGTATCCAATTCGGCAAACCTCCGCACTTCACCGCTGTGTTCGTTACCAGTATCACCTGGTAGGGGCCTCGCCACCGAGCATCCAGAGAGCTCTTCCTCACGTGCTTCCGGACCAGCACCCAATCTCCCGGGCACAAGTCGTGGCAGAGATCCCTTGAAGCCGGAACAGCAGCAGCTTCCACCTGCTGAGACATAGAACGGACCACATCAGCTAGTCCTTTGCAGTAATCAAGGATTAAGTCAACAGTGATGTTTATCAAGGATGAATACGGTATTGCTGGCAATCGCATCGCCCTCCCCATAATGATTTCGTGCGGGGAAAGACCGGTCCTCCTATCTGGGACACTGCGAACACTCATCAACACTAGAGGCAACGCATCAGGCCACTTCAGGGATGTAGACGAACACACTTTCGCCATCCGTGCTTTCAAAGTTCCATTGATCTGCTCCACTATCGCAGAAGCCTCTGGTCGATAGCTACAATGTAGTCTCTGATCAACATTTAAAGCCACGCAAAGCAATTTCATGATCTCACTGTGGAAGTGTGTTCCTCTATCCAACTCCAACGAAGTTGGAAAACCGAACCTAGGAATCAACTCTCTCAACAATAGCTTGGCTACTGTAAGAGTGTCACACCTTCGTGTTGGGTAAGCTTCCACCCACTGTGAAAAGACATATACCACCACTAAAATGTATCTCAATCCGTTACACCTAGGCATTTCAATAAAGTCAAGCTGTATCCTGTTGAAAGGTCCTCCTGACCTCCCAATGTGACTCAATGCAACCACAGTTTTCTTTCCAGCTTTCATTTGTTGGCAGGTAACACACCTATGACACACTGCTTCAGCAAACGCACGGAACAGTGGATTGTACCACGTCTGTCTGAACACTCGCACCATCGCATCTCTCCCTAGATGTACAGCACCATGAATTTGCCTTGCCATCGGGCTCAATAGGTCATCTGGTAACACTGCTCGACCATCATTTGAAACCCAAATTCCAACGTCTCCCTTCTCACATCCTGACCTGACCCATACATCCCTTTCCTGACCTGGAGCTCCTTCCTGCAGGCTCTTGAGTTCCTCCCAAGTGTCTGCCATGGCTAACATCATGTTGAGCTCAGTTCCCTCTTGGCTCTCTCCTGTGTAATCTCCAGTAAATATACACCCTTGTTCAGCGCAAAAACGTGCAATTTCGTCCGCGTACTTATTTCCAACAGAAACAAAATCCGTCCCCCTCCCATGGGCAGCGCACTTTACCACTGCAATTTCCCTGGGACATTGCAACGCTTCCAACAGTCGTCTCACATAATCTCCATTTCTGATGGGAGATCCAGATGAGGTCAAGAAACCCCTCTGAGACCATAGCTGCCCAAAGTCGTGAACCACACCAAACCCATATTGGCTGTCGGTATAGATGGTGATTCGGATCTGATCAGCTGCCAAACAGGCGCGAGTCAAAGCAATGATTTCAGCCACTTGTGCGGAGTATACTCCTTCTAGGCAAGCAGCTTCAACCACTCCAGTAATGGTACATACAGCAAGTGCTGCTCTCAAATGACCCACATTGTCTCTGAGACATGAACCATTGACAAAGAATATTTCATCAGGATCAGACAGAGGTTCATCAACAATGTCGGGTCTTGGTTTGGTGCAAAGTTCAGTCACATCAAGATAGTCATGGTCTTCACAATCTTCATCATCTACATTTGGCAATGGTATTAATGTAGCAGGATTTAAAACAGAACACCTTTTCAGAGTCACATTCTCCGCGGCAAGAATGACTTGCTCGTAGCGTGTGAGTCTATTGTTCGTCAGGTGCTGTGTTTTGGTCCTTGTCATCAACAGTTCAACAGAATGCGGAACATAGACAGTCAAAGGATGACCCATAACAATGCTTTCACACCTTTCAATGCTGACACCCGTTGCAGCAATGGATTTGAGACATCCGGGCAACGCTGAAGCTACTGGATCTAAAGTAGCTGAAAAGTAGGCAACTGGTCTACGGACACCTCCATGACTCTGAGTCAGGACTGACAATGCGCAACCTTCTCGATCCCAGCAGAACAATGAAAAGGACTTGTTGTAGTCAGGCATTCCCAGAGCCGGAGCACGACATAAGCCCTCTCTCAACTCCAAGAACGCAATCAGACAGTCATTGTCCCATGGTACCAGATCACTCACATCCTTATGTGTCAGTCTCTGCAGGGGCTTCGCCTTCAATGAGAAGTTGGGAATCCATTAGCGACAGTAACCAACCATTCCCAAAAACATTCTGACTTCCTTCTGAGTGGTGGGCACAGTCATGTTCATGATTGCCTCAATTCGATCTGGTGACACTTTTCTCTTGCCTTTCTCAATTCGATGGCCTAAGTACTGAACCTCACTCAGACAGTACTGCAACTTGTTCGGGGACACCTTGTGTCCATTTTCCCCTAAATGATTCAGTAAGGCAATCGTGTCAATCCTGCAAGCATCCTCCGTTTCGGACGCAATGAGGAGATCATCAATGTACTGCACAAGAACAGAATTCTGTGGCAGTACAAGACTCTCAAGATTGTTTTTCAAGATCTGATTAAAGATTGATGGACTCTCTGTATACCCTTGAGGGATACGACACCACGTTAACACACGATCTTCCAGACGGAAAGCAAACAAAAATTGTCCCTCCTTGTGCAAGGGTATCGAAAAGAATGCTTGGCACAAGTCAATCACTGTGAACCACTCGGCTTCACATGGAATCTGGAATAGTATCACTGATGGATTTGGTACCACTGGACAACATGGAACCACAATCGTGTTGACCTTTCGCAGGTCTTGCACGATTCTGTATTTCCCACTTGGTTTCTGTAATCCCATAATGGGTGAGTTACATGGACTGCCCATTATCTCCTTAAGAATTACCTGCTGAATCATGGATTCGATGATAAGTTTTATCCCTGTAATCGTTTCAGGTGACAGATTATACTGAGGTGTTCTCGGAAACTCAGCATTTTGCTTGACCTGGATCTTAACTGGCTCAACACCTCTGATCAATCCGATCTCCTCCCCTGTAAAGTCCCACACATCCAATGAAACAGAGTCCCTTAGGTCAAGTGGAAGCTCTTCCACTGTTAACATAGGATACATCTCTATACAGAAATGCTGATTTGCAACCTTGAAGGTGGCATCATCATCATTTGTCTGTAATTCCACTCCCTTTGGGGTGCAATAGATGGTACAATTCAGTTTGCACAACAGATCACGTCCTAGCAAACAGACTGGACTTGAGTCGCACACAACAAATTGGTGTCGATCTCGGAACGTTCCTATTCTCACAGGAATCGGCTCGGTCAAAGGGCTATTCATCTTCTTATTTGCCACTCCTACTACTTGGATCGATTGTCCCGAGAGGGGTAGGCTGGGAACTACTGCAGAGCTCACAGTAGAACGGATAGCACCAGTATCAACCAAAAAGGTGGTGGGATGACCGTCAACATCCGCCTCGACAAACGGTCCCCTCTGGGCTACCTCTAAGACTGCCCCAAGAGTGCAGTCTTCCTCCCCCCTCAGGCACCGTCATGCCAACGGGCCTGAGCTGTACTCATCACAATCCTCAAAAAGGGGCATCTGCTGGTACGTTCGATGTCCCTGTGGAATTCTCGGAGGTTGCGGAACTTGCACCTGCGGGTACAACGTCCCCCTTTGCATGGACCTAGGTCTCGTCACTGTATTGACGACCTCAGATACCTGCACCGTTTCTCCCTCTGGTTGCACTTGGTTCGCTGGATTCGATCTACACTCGCGTTTCCAATGCCCGATCTTGTGACAAAAGTGACACGCAGTTGTCTTTTTCAGTGTTGCCACATCCATCCCTGTCTTAGGGTCTGTAGGTTTCCCCCTTCCTGGACTCTGCCCATTCTGGGTCCCTCCTTGATTGTTTCCCTGTCTTCTCCCTAATGTTCCTCCACTTGGCTGTGTCTGAACTTCCCTGTCAGCACTTTGCATCTGGACTAGCATTAGCTTATCCTTAAGCTTCCTATGTTTCGAGTCCACTTCATCGCTGCAGTTCCTGGCGTACCGCAGTATCTCGTCCACTGACTTGTTCTGCCAGCCAATCAAATGCTGCTGAATCATGAAGCTGATTTCTGATCTTAGACCCAAAACGAACTTGGAAACAAACTGTCCCATGTCTTTGGGGTCTAACGTGTCTAGCCCACTGTACTGCTTAAAGGCTTGTAAGAGCCTCTCGTAATATTCATGTACGGACTCTTTTGGTTCCTGAACAGTTCGATCTATCTTAACCCAATCAATGTCCTGTGGAGAGATTTTGGATTTCAGCCATGTAATTACTTGTTCAAACTTCTTCATGACAATTGGTGAAGGACCGTTGGTAACCAAATCCCTGTCTGGTTCGGAAGTTGGCCAATCAACTGCGCCCGTCCGCGCCAGTTCGCCGACAGTCGATAGGACCGTATGTTCCTCTCGCCTTTCCACAGGGTTACATCTGCTTTATGGGTGAGTGTGCAAGTAAAGGAAAATGAATATAAAACAATATTCCAGTCGCGAGTTAAGTAACCTTAACCGTGATCATTTGGAGCAACCAGTAATCCCAGGAGACATTGACTACATATGCCGGCAGTCAAACGCAAGTTCTTCCACGCATGTGTCCCCTACCACTTCACAAGTCCCACATAATATCCATAATACAAAATCTTCAAAGACTTTAAAAGGAATATACCTGAATGCCCGCTCTATACCAAAACATATAGTTGAAATATGGGACCTTTTGGATGCAGAATCTCCTGCTATCTGCTTCATAACCGAATCCTGGCTACATGAATATGCCTCTCCAGACGTGGCAATTGCCTTTCCACCAACATACGAGATAATTAGAGTTGATAGAAAGGGAAAGAGAGGAGGGGGCCTACTTATTGCCACTGGTCCAGGCATAAAAATCACTTCTTTGGACTCAATAAGTACCGAACAGATTGAATTATGCATTTTTAGAATCGATGGTACATCTCAAGGCCCATGGAGAGGAGCTCTTGTATATAGACCCCTGGCCCAAAGAAAGATTTCACACACATGCTGTGTGAACAGATAGCCCCACATGTACTTGCCACCGACCAATTCCTTCTAGTAGGGGATTTT
Organism: Calotriton arnoldi; assembly: GCA_963921515.1. NCBI lineage: Eukaryota > Metazoa > Chordata > Amphibia > Caudata > Salamandridae > Calotriton > Calotriton arnoldi. The sequence continues at coordinate 5,362,478 of CAWUFW010000063.1, forward strand.
AATTACCATGCTGAAATCTTGACTGACTCTGACACCAACCAGCTTACCACTGAAATGGATTCTCTGGGGCTAGTTCGAATGGTGACAGGCCCAACTCACACTGCTGGACATACCCTTGATCTACTATTCACCAACTCCCTGGGTGTCACAGTCGAACCCTCCCTCCCACTACTGTGGTCAGACCACCATCTTTTAAAATGTTCGATCCCAGCTTTTTTAGAAAAGATAGAGCACAAAAATGAACTAATTTGGCGCAGGTCCTGGTGAAAGGTCACGGCCTGCTCTTTTTCAGCTTTTTTCAGGCCACTTTCAAAAGACCAGGCCGAAAATGTTGACAGGATGGCAACTACCTTCGAAGATGAAATCACTCGCATCTTAGATAAGATCGCCCCGTTTACTAAGGTGAAAATCAAATCTAGATCTGCGCCTTGGTTCACGGAGCAACTAAAAATAATAAAACATTCCTGTAGAGTGATTGAACGTAAGTGGAGAAGGAGTAAAGATCCTACGGACCACAGAAAGTATAAACATATTCATCGTAATTACATGGAGAGCATTAGACAGGCAAAGAAACTGTTTTTGCTAAATCGCATCGAAAAAGCGGCAAACTCTAATAAGGAGCTCTACAAGGTCCTAAAGGAGTTCACGTCCCCCCAACTAAAGACAGGGGTCGCTCTTTCGCAGGATTGGATAGATTCTCTCTCCAAGTTCTTCGATGATAACATTAATGTAATACATAACTCCTTCCCACCTCAAGAAGCTCCAATTAAAAACTTGGAAACTAACCCGGTTTTACAAACATTTCAGTCCCCTGTCCTGGAGGAATTTTCCCAATTTGAATCCACTGAAGTGACAGAAGCCATGTTAAAAATAAAATCTGGCTCACCAGCTGATCCTGTTCCACCACGTTTCTTATTAATGATAGCCCCCATTCTCCTTGAAAGCGTCACCGACTTACTCAACTATTCATTAGTCCAAGAAACAGTTCCCAAAATATGGAAAACCGCTAGAGTTAGACCCATCCTGAAGAAACCTACTGCAGACCCTAATCTCCTGGTCAACTACCGTCCGATCTCACTGCTCCCATACTTTGGGAAAGTACTCGAATCCATGGTCAACAGACAACTTGTTCACCATCTTGAGAGTAACCATCTATTGGACCCTTCACAGTCTGGTTCCATGGCCGCCCATAGCACCGAGACAGCGCTGGTAGAGGTAGTGGACAACATCAGACCATCACTGGATAGAGGACAATCCTCTATTCTCATTCTACTAGACCTGTCAGCAGCTTTCAACACCATCTCCCACAGCATTCTAATACAACGGCTAGGGGAGATTGGTGTCAGAGGGAAGGCCCTGGGATGGTTTAAGAGCTATCTGATGGATCGAGTTACCACTGTCCAAGTTGGCGACATCAGTTCCTGTAGTAGGCCAGTCACGATGGGAGCACCACAGGGCTCTATCCTGAGCCCAACACTTTTCAATCTCTACGTAACACCACTGGCCAGGGTGATTAGATTGTACGGCTTTGACGTAATGTCATATGCTGACGATACTCAAATTCTAGTCACCCTTGGTCAGAACCCCATAGACACCAAGGCCCGCTTCAGGGACTGTATGATCCACGTTAACAGGTGGATGAACGAAAACCATCTACAACTAAACAGTAATAAAACTGAGATAGTATTCTTCGGGAACGCACAAAAACATTGGACTAATGATTGGTGGCCGGCAACCCTGGGTCCTAGTCCAATACCCAAACAATCGGTTCGAAATCTAGAGGTCCAAATCGATAATAACCTGTCGATGAAAAACCAGGTGAACCACATAATCGGGTCCTGTTTTGGTACCATGCGCAACCTGCGTAAAGTTTTTAAATGAATCCCCATGGAAGCAAGGAATCCATTGGTCCAGGGATTGATTATCAATCGCATGGACTATGGAAATGCCCTACTGTCAGCTATAAATGAGGATCTTTTATCTAGGCTGCAGGTCCTGCAAAACACTGCAGCCAGGTTGGACTTAAATCTACCGTCAGGTTCTCCCTCGGCCCCAAACCTGAGACGGCTTCACTGGCTGCCTGTGAGAAAGAGAACACGTTTTAAGATTCTCTGTTCGGCACACAAAAACATGTATGGCAGTGGCCCTTGCTACTGGGAAAAGAAGTTGAACTGGCATCAACCAAGTCGGCCCCTCAGATCCAGCAACCAGTACCTCCTTGCTTCCATCAGAATCCGTACAACTCGTAATGGAGGAAGATCTTTTTCATTCTTAGCCCCCACTTTCTGGAATAAATTGCCAGTACACCTCCGTACTATGACTGATCACCACCGTTTTCGTAGGGAACTAAAAACATGGTCTTTTGACAACTGACCACCCTGTTTTCCTACATCAGCTGTTTTAGTTGGAGATGCCTGTAAGCGCCATGAGACCTTTGGGTGATATGAGCGCTTTACAAATGTCCCATGATTTGATTTGATTTGAACTTTACAAGCTGCCCACAAAGCACTTGGTACTACAATATCAAACAGTGTATTCAAGTCAACCCACAACACCTTTAAGATTTTAACAAATCGATCGACCTGCTTGTACCACTAGACAGGCTTCTCCCTCAGCCGAGGAAATTCGTTTGTAAACGCTGCCAAATCACCCCTACTCCAAGGCACATGCACATACCCTCCGTTCTGTACCTCTCGCAAAGGAAAATTCCCTACTCCAGTCATCCCCCCTCCTGGAGGCGGTGTCTCTCCTATACTCTTTTTTGTCGTTTTCTTTTTGGACCATCTTTCCTCCCACTTGTCAAGCATGCTCCATGCACGTATCCCTACAATCAGTTCTCGAATATGAGTCCTTAGCCCTATCACTCTATTCTCTTCCAGTTCCTGGTCACTGTACTGCAACCTGTGACTTCCCTGCAGCGTCTTAGTTTTGGATAGATCTACCTCGTGTCTTTTTGCCAATTCTGTCAGTTTCTCATGTGCTGACTTCGCCTTGTGAGTTACATCTTTTGCTACAAACAGCCACTCGTCTGGTCCATAAAGCTCTACTCTTTCCAATGGCAGGTTCCCACTAATTATCTCATCTACCTCAGCTTTTAATCTCATCACATCCAGCATCTTTGCCCTTATAGCAGTTTTAAGCATCCCTCGACTTGATGTACCACTTGATTCTCCATTCTCATTGTCCTGATCCTCACATCGGTTCCCTTCTGCTATATTCCCTAGGACTGGTCGACTTCCTGTATTCCCACGATCCCATTCTCCTGTCATCCTATCATTAGGGTTTCTCACTGGTGGTTCCCACATCCGTATGTCAGATCTCGAATCGGCCAAAGACCTTGGTCTCGCCGTTCTTACTTCTACCTGTCCTCTAGAGGAGTCCGCCGTGGCTGGCAAAGGAGTACTTGATTCCATGGGCCTCGGAAGGTGACCTATTCCACTCACTATGCCTTTCCCTCCAGAGCCAGTCCCTTCTCCTGCTACTGATCGTGCTAGACTTCCATTTACTGCCTGATCTGGGTCATATACTGACACTATGGGGCCAATGGTAACCGGTACTGTAAGAGCATCCGGTAGCCTTGTAACAACTGTAACTCCATTAGCTTCGATGCTTCTTGGTGTGTGTGTTCCCATCCCTTCTGTTCCAGTTGATATTCTTCCAACTACTCTCGCTCTAGGTTGAGTCTGCGATTCTCCAGTTACCTCTGTTGATACTGCCTTTCCTTCTTCGGAATCTGGATTATATGGAGGTGGTCTTTCTGATAGCAATCTATCTAGCAAGCTATCATCTGTGTCACTATCGTCTTCCTCACCCCACTTCTTCTGGGCCTCTCCCCTTCAATAGTTTCCACCCTCCATCTCCTCTCCAATGCTTCCCATCGCGCATCCTGAAACGCCCTGATTGACTTTTTCACCCTTTCCTGACTTCTGTCTCTTTTCCTATCATGCGCTGCTCTTATCCATGCATGTAGCGCCTCAAACTGTGTTGGTCTGGGTAAAGGTCACAATGAGGACATCACCGTTTTCAATTGGTACAACACTTCCATCCTGAAAGTGCCATAAAGCGGAAAGGTCAATTCTCCCTCGTGTTCAGTCATTTTATGCCAATTTTCAAGCCAAATTATAGTATGCAACCCCACATTTGTAGCCATATAATGGGCTGGGGTATCCTCGGGTGGAGCTTCTTCTCCCCCCCGAGTAACCACTCGTCTGTCTCCTCTACACATATCTCTTAAAACTTTAAAACATTTCATGATGAAATCAACGTTTTCTTCACTTGTTTTCACTCGACTTCCTGATGACAATCCACCAATACCAGCGCAGCTTCACACCAACCGACCAATCACAGTGCGACACTCTCTGACGTCACTCTTCCTCCTCATGCAGCAGTTCCCCTCCTTTACAATTCGTCTCTCGCACACTCATGCGTCTCTCTCATTCTCTGAAATAACTGTTTGTCCACCAAACGACCGAACAGTTACTTCTCTGACTGTCTGTCCACAAAACGACTGGACAGTCTCGTAATTGTCGACCTCAACTCTGGCAACCATCTGTCCGCGAACAACCGGACAATTGCCCCAGACTATCTGCTCACGAACGGCCGGACAGTCATGTACTTAATCGATAGGATCCAATCACTCGATGTTCCACATTCAGCAACCTACGACCTGTGTCGGTTACTCACGCACTCACACACGTGTTTCCCTATCACCGGTGGGTCAGTCAACGACGTCTCATGACTCCCACAATCTCTGGTCAGACAATTTCAACTCTGGGTGTCTTCTACACCACAATCTCTTATCCCGGGATATCAATAAATCAAGTCTCATGGACCGCACGCGTTCGGCCCGAAACCACAATCACTCAACTCTCATTCCAACTCCGCAAGACATCACACAATTAACACAACACCGCAATCTAACAGACATACATCCCTGTTCATACTCACTCCACCACGAACTGCTGTTTCCGCCGCACCGTCACTCGCCGTCGGTTTCCATCAAGCGCCGTCGTCCTCCGCTCACAATCCACTGGATAACCATCACTTGGGCTCTATGGGGATTCAATGACTACCCTTCTCTACTTCTCCCCTTACTACAGAGGTAACCATCCTACTCTGCTACCAACTGATAACGCCGGATTCCATTGTACTACTTACCAGGAACCCTCGGCCGACTGAACCTTTTTACCTGCTGAAAAGTGTAAAGGGGAGAAACAATACTCTGTTCCAATCCTATCATGAAACAATTTAATTCTCGGAAAAGATCACTGACTCCGAATTCCAAGTTTAGAGATTTATTACAAAACCAAAAATAACTGAACATACAGACACCTCAGAACGAGGTTGCAAAAATACAAAGTCACTAATACAAAATCCCTCCTACGCACCAATCTAATTCGATATAGCATAAAGAAAATGAGCAATTCCAAAAATACTAAACAAGCAATAACTGCACCAACATCTATATTAGTCTTCATTGAACTCTGTAAAGAAAATCTGTTAGTCTATCCCTACTCGATTCTAAAGGGGCATCCCTACTTAGCTTTGCCCAAGCAAGATCATGAAAAGGTGTCAGCTCGTGATGACTTCCTCAGAAGTGCACTCACGTAGTAAAAGACCGTCTAAGTCTCCATCCCAAGAATCGATCCCTTCCTTTACCCTCTTTGCTCTTTCTACCTATCCTCAATCGGTTCCTGCTCAATCTGCCCTCTCTGCTGACTGCCTCCCTGCTGACTCTCTCTTCCTCCCTCGGGGCACTGTCCCTAATACAAAATGGACATTCGATAGGCCTGCCCAGGTAACACCTCTCCTGGCCAAGCACCTCTCCTAGGTAACTTTCCACTAAAAGTTGAACTCGGTCCAACGACGGTTGGAGTGTCCTTGGGTCTCAGGCTTCTTCAGCGCAACTTCTAATTATCAGCATTCCTGGATACTCTGTAGCGGATCTCCTCCATACCTAACTCCTAAAACAAAAGCATTATTCTAACTAACAAAGACGATGTCCTTGCACCTGCAACGAATACATGAAAACGAAACAACCTTGCACACAGATGAATTTCGCTGACTGTCTCCGAATGAGAGCCTCACCAGGGGAAAATACATTTCGGGCCTACATAAACCAGCTAACATAAGAAAACAAATAGGCCTTTCTTAACACGAAGGAGCAGGTACTCCACCTAGGCCTTTGACATCACTTAAACACATTTAAACACAATTAGTCACCTATGCGGGTGTAACTTCAAAATGATACATATTTAAATCTACTGCATTACATTACATATAACTACTTCATTATGCATTTGCAATGAACATCGAAAGTTACATGATTTCTTCTAAATGCCACTTTACGTTTCTTGAATGGCTTAACATTTCAATTACCACTGATTATTACAACACAAATTCTAATTAACGTTAGCGCACACATAAGAATATATGTGGGTACGGACTATCGACGAATATAATGTACCCCTACAATTTTCAGGATATCTTTGCGCTCTATCAGTTAACTGTGGTGTGAAAAGCTCATTGATTTTCTAATAACTTTGGCACAGCTTCACAGATCTGCACGTCATTTGGCAACATGTTTAGCTTACTCTTGATATTTTGAGTTTAATGCATCCCCACCAAGGGGTGCACAGTTGAAAAAGGGGTGGGTCAAAAGGTACTTATTGATGGTCATTTTGGAACTTTCCACTAAACCTACATGTAATTTTGCAGGCTGTTAGCAATTTAAGCGCGATGCAGAGATTTTAGTTTTCATTGAGATCTTATAAAGGTAGTGGAGTAAAGGGGGTAACAAATTTACAATTTGGTAACATTTCGTACATCTGCATGATATTTGATATACTTTTAGCATGTTTAAATTACTCCTGATATGTTGGGTTTCACCGAGATGTATTAAAGAGGTATGTGGTTAATGTGGGAATGAAAATAATGTTTATTTGCTAATAGGTTTAGCACCCTTTGACAAATCAGCACAACATTCAGCAGGAATTTGCATATTTAGCTTTCTGTTGGTATGGAAAAGTAATTCCTAGTCTCATGCACATCTGAGAAGAGCGGGTAAAAGGGACTCAAAAAAGTCTATGCCTTGTCGTCTCTTTGATGGATCTGAGAAGTTAAGATGCTAGAATCAGTTGAACTTGCAAACTACGTGTGGGAGGTTTAGCATTTAAAAGTTGTTTCTGGCATAAAGAGGTTAAATTATAGAGATGACTTGGCAGTTGGAAAGGAGTATTTTTGATTTGGCGCAGCTTGAGTACTGTTTGATGAATTTGCACAAAATTTGACAGATGCTTACCATGTTATCTTTCGCTTGGTATTTCTACATTTGTGCAGATTCGTCAAGGAGGCACTGTTAACAGTAACATCATTGGACAAATCCACATGAAATTTGGCAGATTTAGCATGTTTAGTCTTCTTTGGGTACTGGAATAACTTTGGTGCTCTTTAATGAATCTGCATGACATTTGGCACACAGCACATTAAGCCCAATGCAGGAATCTCAGGTTTCATGTAGGTCCAAGAAGGGGGAAGGGGGTCGGAGGGCAAAAATGTGTTTATTTGCTAATAACTTTGGCAAAGATTTACAGATCTGCACAAATTTGGCAGACACTGTTCAGCTTTCTCTTGATATCTCGAGTTTCATGCAAATCTAACAAGGGGGAACACTTAATGGGGTGGTAAAAAAAGCAGTGTTTTCAATGTTAAGTCTCTTAGTTGTATTTGCTCACAGCTACAAAAAAAAAATTGAAAATCATTACACAAAACTTGGCATGAAACAAGAACTCTAATCAGAAAAGTGCCTTTTCTTTGTTTGGTGTAAATCCATTCAGTAGTTTTAGAGAAATTAGTATTACAAAATGTGGCAATGGACTTGAAAGTGTTAAAAGTTAGATATATCTGGATCCTTAGTCTGCAGATAGACCTCAAACCCAGGTTCCCGACTGTCCGCTGACGTAAATTTAAAACAAAGCTCCCTATTGGACAAGATGACTTTTCGCTCCTCCTTTCCATTTAAGATCTGTGGTAGCAAAGTTGGGTCCGCAAACCTCAAAGCACAGTTTGGGAAACCATGAACATATTCAATTCAGTTATTAGCAAATAAACAGTTTTTGCTCCCCACCCTGTAACTCTGCCCCCTCTTGATGGATTTGCATGGAAAGTAATATATTAATTGTAAACTAAACTTTCTGTGTTTCAGACAAATTTAGTACAGGTCTGTGAAATATCACCAAATATATTAACAAATTGAAAATTACTTAACTCCCCCCCTCCATTTTACTTTGCCTGAAAACTGAGATCGCTGCACTGGTCTTAATTTGCCAGCAGTTTATGAAATATCGAGCAGATTCAGTAACCAGCACCAAAGGTCTAATCACATAAGCACTTTTTAAACCCCCAAATCCCATTTAACTGTGCACCTCCTCGATGTACCTGCATGAAATTCAGTACATCAAGCGAAACAGGATAAATGTTAGCCACATTTCATGCATATCAGTGATAAGGCATAACTATTATAAAATCATTGAAGTTTGACTTCCCCCTTCCTTTGCTCTCCCTTGTTTAATCTGCATAATTCTTGACATAACAGAAAACTAAGTCTAAATAAACGTTTTCCCATTTTAGCTCCCTTAGGGAAATTTTCTCAAGCCTAATGTCTGAATGGCTGAGCAGATTTATGCCAAACTTAGCAGGAAAGTAGAACTTTACTCAGAAAGCATGCTTTCATTAGTTTTGTTTAAATCCTTTTACTAGGTTTTGAGCTTTTAGTGTTTCCAAAAGTTCTGCTTTAGCTTTAAAGGGGTAACACATTAAATATCTCTGCGGTTTGGGACAAAAGAGATCTACGCATATTTTGCAACCACTTTTTGGGAGAGGAATATTAGAACATCAAGCCCTAGGAGAAGTGCCTAATTTATAAAACAATAAGTGCTGGGGATCAAAACTCTTTTTAGGGGGGTGTTGCTAACTGCCACTGCTGCACCACCCACTACGGCCAGTGGAGCAGCCCACTGTCTTTGGTGTGGGCACCAGACCCGCCTGCACACAATGATGGCTGGCGAACTTTTACAATAGTGGAACATAAATATTAGTTCATCATACCAGTCTTAAATTGGTCAGTGCGAGCAAGTGAAGCGAGTAAACCCATCATTTTTACGAGATGTGGCAGGGTTCTCCTCTGGGAAAATTTTGAATAAAACTGATAATTCATGAATTTTACAGCTCAGCTTTGACAAAAGTGGACTAAGTATCCAGAGGTTTTGAATTGGACATAATGAAATATTTCAATATTTTTTTGTGGTGTGCCAGGCAAGTTGTATTGGTGCCTATCTTCCCAAAGATTTATTTAAAAAACGATTTCTAAGCAGTGTATTTTTCAGCAATTTTGTAAATATTATTGGCAGTTACAAGCCTGGTTATGGAATTTCACATGACCTCTAATTTTATGAAAATAAGATAGCATATTTTCTTCACTTAAAGCTGCCATCCTGCTTCTTCCAAGCAGATTCTGCGAATCTGGTTGGAAATGGCAGGGTAGAGAAATAGGGCCAGATGTACGACGCTTTTTAGTGTGCGCAAACGGGTCTTAGACCCGTTTGCGCACGCTAAAAAGCATGGGCCCATGTACAAACAGTATTTTGCGACTCGCAAAATACTGTTTTGTGACTCGCTATTAGGAAGGGGCGTTCCCTTCCTAATAGCGACCGCAAAGCAGTGTACCAATGTTTTATGACCGCAATTGCGGTCGCAAAACACTCGCAAATTACCACCTACTTCAAGTAGGTGGTAATGCATTTGCAAAGGGGAAGGGGTCTCCAGGGGACCCCTTCCCCTTTGCAAATGCATGCAATATTATTTTTTAAGGGCAGGCAGTGGTCCCAGGGACCACTGCCTGCCCTTAAAAAATGAAACAAAAACGTTTCATTTCCTTTTTTTAAAATGCGGGCAGCATTTTAAAAAAAAAGCTGCTTTGTTTAAAAGCAGTCCCAGACATGGTGGTCTGCTGAGCCCAGCAGGCCACCATCCCTGGGAGGGCCTGTCATTCCCAATGGGCTCACAAATTGCGAGAGGCTCATTAATATTCATGAGCCTCGCAATTTGCGACCCCATTGGGAATCGCAAACAGTGTTAAACACACTGTTGTACATGCCAAATAGCGCCTCGCAAATTGCGAGTCGCAAATGCGACACAATTTGCGAGGTGCTATTTGGCAGGTCGTACATCCGGCCCAGAGAGTGTTAAACATCTCACAAACGCATTTGATAGACAAGGATGCTCAACAAATCACAGTGGATCATGCAGCAGTGCTACAGCTGAGCTTCGTTGAGCTTTCATGATCAGATAGCAGACAGGATAGACCATTCTTACATACTCAGGTCCCAAACAGCGAAGTGATAAACATCACAATATTCATGAGTCAAATCTGTGTGCAACAGTGCCTATGTGATTCATTCTTACCCAAAGGAAAAAAACTCCCATCCTCAATGCCATACCAAGAGTAATATTGTTTTATTAATCCTGTGACAGGACACAATGAATGCCAACGATTGTTTCTCTGCCAGGTAACAGCCCATCAAAATGTAACCATCAAAATAAAATAATAATTGAACTGATCCTATTACAAACCAGGCACGACGTGCACATGTCAGGGTAATGGACATATTCCAGAACCATTCTGGGCAAGATTTCAACAGGACACCTTAGATAGAACACTGAGCACACATTCAGCACAGCACAGAGACTCTATATAGTTGGCTGTAGCCATGGTCACAACAGAACACTTTTCTAATCACACACCACATTCAGTTATGAATTATGAAAGGTAAGGTTTGCGACACTATTTTAAGTTTTGGGAGAATCATAAGAAAAATCAGTTTTTCTCCTAATCTTGGACTAAATCATATTATTATGAGAGCATGAGACAAAATCATTTTCGTGAAGCTATTCTTAGGTCCTGAAACAATAGTGTCCTTATGAGTCTGCGAACAGTAAGCACAGAAACATGTCGCCATTTTTAAAGTGTTTTACTATTTTGCAAATTTGGTATGCAATTATGAATGCAGACACTGCAAGAATAAAGTTTCTATATAGGTGAATTATCTGACACATGTTGTTAAGAGTTACTCAGATAATTCCAAAGTATAGTAGGACCGTTAGTGGCACCTAACTAGGAATAGTGCTGGGCACAGTGGGTGGCATTCAGTGTAAGGTGGCAACACCAGCTGGCACTGAATAGGTAGGGACAGGAGTAGGAGTCAAGAACAGAACAATGATGTGGATAGGTGAGTATTGTGTCTCTTGTCTCCTCCTTTTTCTGTTCTTTAAAGCGAACACCGATGATGAGAAGTATGGGCGGTCGGTCAATATTTATGACAGTGCCCCCTTTTAATGTCACTCCCGTGGGATGATCACTGTTATTATTTTTGTAAAGTACTCTATTCTTTAGTGTTATTTTTGTCAAAGTGTTATTTGTTAACACTGGTATTCTCTCATGTTATTTTTGATGGCAGCAGTGTACTAGTGAATGTGAAAAACCCTGTCTTCATTGTCCTTTTTGGGATTGAATCCTTGAGGCTTGGGCAGATAATGTCACTGTGATATTTTTTATTTTTAAAAGGGCTTCAAAGTCATTGTTGCACTTTAGACAGAACACTGAACACTCACATTCAGCACAACAGAGATGCTCTATATGGTTGGCCACAACTATTCTGACAACAAAAAGCTTCTCTAATCACACACCACATTCACAACAACCAGCTGTGCAGTAGAGAGAACACTCCACATACAAAGAGCATAGCCCAGATACACAACATTAGTCTTCATTATAGGTGGTCTCTTAATGCTGATGTGGCCGTTAACAGCAGTTACAATTCCCATCGGCACTGAGGTGTTTCCGCGGATCAGTTTATTTTCAGTTGAAGATTTTGACTGCTGAAAGCAATCCAAACCTCTGTGTGAAAATCTGGGGGAAATTGGGAATTACTGGGGGAATCGGACCGAAAATTACAGATTCATCTGGTAATTCCTCATTTTCTCCTTACCAAGTACATCCAGTATTAGTACCTCAAGGGGCGGGGGCGGGGGCTGGGAATCTGGGCTATTTTCCGGGCCACTTATACTGAGGGCCATAGTTGGATATCACTGTGCTCAGATCCAGCCGCAGACCGTGCAGGTAAGAGCGGTGGGGTCTGGTTGGGGGGAGGGGGGAGGATTCGACAGACGACCATGAGGGACAATTAAATAAATAATTAATTTTCCCTCGTCGTTGTCTATCGCAATACCCCCGCCTGCCCCACCGCTCTTACCTGCACGGGCCGCGGCTGCTCAGATCGGCACTCTAACTAGGACACATCATGCACTAGCACACAGAAGGACACAATAAGGCAGCACTTAGAACATTTATTCAACATAGCTCAAATATGCTATCAGTTTGGTATTATGGCACCCAACAACGCTCAGCACAAATAGCCATCTATAACACATGAATTTCTGCTGGGCAATGGGCATGCACACCATCTTAAAAGAGGTGTACCTCATTCAATGCAGCTCTCAGCATCACACATCTAGAAGATTCATTCAATATTCTTTAAAGTGTAACCATCCATGGAACATAGGAACATGTCCATTTTCACTGCCTGTTGATAGATTAGCTTCACAAATCGAACCAGACACCAGTGTGAGATTGAAACTTCAGAGCCTTTTGAAAAGCCATCCCTGGACTATTGAAAGTGCTGCGATGTCGTACGAGTGGCAGATTATGTGCTTCAGAAATGCCAATTATATATTCAAGCGCTAGTAAAACATTCAAAGGTACGGTCACTTTTCTTAGATTGCTATTCAAGTACTCCAGTACTGTGCTCCAGATGAAGGCCTGTCAAGAGTGAGCAATGATGCTGAAATATGCCAGACCTGCTTGTTGTTCTAGGGCAAGTTACTATGCCAAGCAGATGCTCAGTGTGCCTGGGCGTTTTTTCAAGGTGTCTCAGGTCACCTCTTACCCCCAAATTACTGATTTCAAAGACGCGGGAGCCACACAACCGAATTATCCCTCATGCTGCATAGAATCACAAATATGGCAGATTCAGGACATCTGCCAGTTTAAATACTAGTTAATGGCACGTACCCAGGTATCCCCTATATGCTAAAACATGCTGTGTGTACATATATACCCTCAAGGCCACCTGGTATACCCATAGGCATTAGCATTGATTTGTAAATCTTTGATATGCATGCGAGTGCCATCATGTACGCAGGCATGTTCGTTAGGTGTCAATCAATGTCAAATATCAAAGAATGCCCCATCATTAGCCATCAAATTCCATGTGTCATGTGCTCATATGGCAGCCAGTGCCCTGAAATACACCCTCACACAATCCTAAGTCTACAACCCAACATTGGAAACTACCCAACCAGCAAACTGTTTTCGATATGCAGGTAGGTTAAGAAGGACTGACCTATGGTTTGCCATGGCATTATTTATTTTGTACTTGCATATAGAACAGCTAAGGCCCACAATAATACAAAGACCATAATACACAATGGTCAGCAGCCAATTCAAATGTATAACTCTTACATTCACATAAGACATATCTGCTACAAGGGTTGTCTAGCACCAGTACTGTACAGCCAAACAACCAGACATCCCCAAATGAACAGGCGTGGAATAACTGAAGAAATCTGTCACACAACATTGAACAGTGCGGCGGACTTTAATATAGTCGACCACTACAGGTCTCAAATATCTGTAGACTTTGACAGCATTTTACTTCTCACAATGACACTCAGATTTTGAATGATAATAACAATGCCCATCCCAGCAGATCTCTCCACTCCTCTCTCTAACGATGCCAGCTCAGGACCACAACTATGCACAAAATTTTAGATCAGACAACCCAATGCAGTAACCAGCTATAAAGGGACCTGCAGAGCTGTTCAAAGCTACCAGGATACTGAAAATCATAAAATTGCACATCTGTCTCTCACACGTCATTATCCACCACACTGCTACGCGCTGTGCCCCATAACACAATAACCGCACCTCAGTGGTCATCACACATGGCATGGAAACATTTGCCAAATAGGATCAAAACAAAGACTACATCCTTCCAACCACAAACTCTACATGGTGTATTGTGCTGCCCATGCAGGAAGCACTTCAATTCTCCACACAGGGGTAGTAAGAGCTATATAAATGCTACAATACAATACAGAGAGAGCTATGATGCCAGTTTTCAAGGTAGCTCATATTTAAAGCTAGGCCACTGTCCACTTTTGACATGCATGGGTAGTAACAACATAGCCAGGTCAGTTTCAACAATATGTCACTATATAAAGTACCACAGACAAGCCAGAGTCAATGATACCTCAGCAAGTAAAGCACAATTTCAAGTCTCTTATTGACCTAATATGCAGCACACTACGGACAGGGCAATATTGCCAGCGGCTGATATAAACGAAGGGTGGTCGGACGGGTAGGGTCGCGCGGGGGGGGGTGCATTGAACATAAAACCTTACCTTTGCCGCCGGCCGCTCCAGGGTCGCGTCTCCTAGCGCCGCCTATCCTCTTCCTGTCTGCTGGTCCAATCCCGGCAGCGGGGGGAATTGGTCTGAGCAGGCAGAAAAGATGCCCTGCTCAGACCAGGGAGTCTGTGGGCTTTCTCCAGCCCGGCTGCTCAATTCAACCGGGCTGGAAAAAACCTAAGTGTCCATGTATGTTTTGGTCGGCCTGAGACAACCGGCCAAAACACATATGCACATTTAGGGAGTGGAGTGCACTAGCACTCCTCCTCCCCCCCTACCATACCTCGGCCCTGCCCCTCCCAACAGCGCTGGCTAAGAGCCAGCAAATGCTAATTAAAATGATGCAAGAGCATCTTTTAATTTACATTTACTGGTTCTGAGCCAGGCAGTGGGGCAACGCTCCTCCGCCAATGCGGAGGAGCCGCCACTGTTATATTGGCCCAATATGCAGATTGCTAGCCATACTGCCCACTATGTAAACACCAGAGTCAGGCCAACTCTGTAATGTCCCGTACTGTAATGTCCCATACTGTGAAGTACAATAGAAAAGCCCCTTCTGTTATGTTGGTAGAATTAATCTGTATTAGAATGGGGCTTGGAATGTATGGAGCATTCCATAGGCTGGGTTCCAGTCCAAGGATTCGTGTTACGGAGGTCTTGGAGTGGAAGCTGTGCTGCCCGGCTCTCACCTGTTCCCGGGTGTAAACTTAATAAACTAAACTTAAAGAGGAATATCTTCATTGTGGTTCATGCGGCGTGCCAACATTACACCTTCCAGGCTGCCACTTCCTGTGAAGTGGCATCGCGATGCCTGCCTCTACCTTGCCCTACCATGTACTGATTCTAATGACGATAGAGCGGTTTTAGACTTCTTTATTTACCGCCTTTTATTATTTGACTCATCATTTGGGTAGCCTTGCCCCACTTGCTACTCTTTATTGTTTTAATTACTGTCTCAGTCTCAATACCACACCACTGGGTTGCTATTTTAGCTAATATTGCATCTATTAATATCTCTCTTTGCCTGCATGACTCTGCTTCCCAGTAGTTGCTCTGGTTGCAACATAACACAGAGGGCCCGGGCTCTGCTTTGGTTTTCTTTTGTTGCTTCTGCACTTGATTCATTTTCTCTTTGCAGTGCGTCTTTGAGTGGCCACCGACATCTTGCATGGGAGTTGGAGGGAGGCTGATGCCGATTGACGAGTTTCTGAGTCTTCGTCCCTCAGTGGCTCTCAGTTAAAGGGTGACACCGAGGATCTTTCTTTCTTACAATTGTATCATTTCCAAGGTTTTTACACATGTCAAAGGACTCTCTCTAACAGTGATTATAGCCTAGTTGAGAAATATTCTCCCATTCGGGAACTTTAATCCACCGGGGCCAGCCTCCTGGTCATTCCACGCTTTTGCCTGGTTTGTGTGGGTTGGACTCTCCTTTTCCGCATTAGTGCCTGAGGTCACTCTTCCGTTTTCTTCAAGGAATATCTTTGAGCACTGGTTGTTTTGTAAAGCCCTCAAAACCTGGCTGTATACAGCAGTACCCTTAACCCAGCGTGTTTGTAATGTCCAAGATGGAGCACCAGGATACCGCATTAAGGTCATTGTCTTGTACTCCAAAAAGTAAAGCTTCACTCATTCATTTTTTTAATGTAAAGCACTGAGTCCAGTCACATGTCACAATTCTCCAGTATGTTAAGCAGTAGAAGTGACTAGTTAAAAAATTCCCCAGTATGTAAAGTAATATAGCCAGATCAGTATTACTAGTTCTTCAGTATGTACAGCAGAATAGATGGGTCAGACAGTTTTCACAGAATGTTAAGCAAAATCGCTGCACTAATATTGTGTCAGAAGAAGTGCCCATATGGATGCTGTGACCACTAACGTTATTGCTCCAGTTACAATATTAAGGCAGTAAAACCCAGCTGGTTCCACATTTCACAACATTAAAGCACCATTCTCCCTGCTATGGCTTAATTTCTTTTCCTATATCCTCAGAAAATAGAGTGGAGGCAGCACAATTTCTCAGCAGCAGCAGTAGGCCTCTTTTGGGAGGGTGCAAATTCCTTGAAAAGTGCAAGGACTGACATAATACTCCGCTCTTCTGCACATGCAGGTCTGGAGATAATAGCATCTACAGAGATCAGGGCAGGTCTTGGGACTACTACATATTCTTCCTGTCACTATGAAGAGTTTGGATATAATGACAATATCCAAGATCCCTCACATCCTCTAATGTTAATGTTGTCATCGAATTCAAGCCCTCAACCTGACCTGCATACTCCTGATTTTGTTCCAGTTCTAACTGATGTTTTTAACCTTAGCCTACCTGAAAAAAATGCTGCTTTCTGACTTTTCCTCACATTCTGTTGACTTTGGGTCAGTTTAGTAGGACAAGGATAGAGGCTGGCGAGCTAGAGAATAAACTTACAAGGACTGAGGAGAGTGAACCCGGAAGTGATCACAAAGCTTTTTCTAGGTCATGAGTACAATAGGTGGGGCAGATGGAACAAGCGCAGTGGTGGAGACGGCGTGAAAAGGAGAATGCAGACACGCTGGTGGAGGAACGGCTGCACCAGGAGAGAAAGCTGGACGTTGAGTGGAAGCAGGAACAACTTGGTGGAACAAGCAGATTCAGAAGAGGGGAGAGACCAGAGACGGGTGAGAGTCAAGGTGTGTGCCAGAAGGTGGACCACTGTGACCACAGCAAAGGGGAGGGCAGATGCGAGAACACTGGAGCACCAGCTGAGAGTCTGGACACAAGGTTATCAATTTACTCTCCAGCTCCACCACACAAGGAAAGTCCACTGGGCCCTTGACTGCCACAATCCATGGAGGGGCCGTGGCACTAGGCAAGAGTTTGGGGATGGGAGGGAAGATTATTAGAGACACAGAGTAAGGTGATCTCGATTTGCAGAATGTGGTGAGCACTCCTAAAAGAGTGAACACTTTATGAGACCAGAGTTTAACCACGGAAATTACTAGAAGGTGGGTGAAGGGAGACTGGAATCTTGCGGAGAACTTAGGAATCTTATTAAGTCTGGTTTGTTTTGTCGAGGAACCCTCATCGGCATCCTGGTGGGCAGGTTCTAGAAAAGAAGCCATGAGAAGGCGGGAGATCCTGCGAAGGATCAGGAGGACCAGGACTATTAAACTTGGATATTATTGAATACGATCTGGGTTTCATTTGGCTAATCATTAAACAAGAGAAAAACATCATTTCTAACTCATGATTGGTTATTGTTTGTGACACCCAAGCGGTCTCTTTTTTATTGAGATCATCAAGCAAAAGGAAGTATCCTTATTAGCTACATAGCTGTCAACTGACTTTGTCATGAGTGTGACTTCCACCCAGTCCATTTACGTAAGCCAACCACTCTTAATATATTCTTATAACAGGGTAAATAAAGCCACCCTGGCCAGGAGCTTTGGTGAGGCTCTGGTCACAACTGTAATGTGGGTCCGTTCTCTGGTTTTATAATGGCACCTCATGGTGGCTAAATTTACTTACCATACCATGAATACATCACAAAATCAGGCTAAACCTTCTTTTGTGGTATATAAGTAGATTTAGCAGAGGCAGTGCGAGACTCTGAAAAGAGCAGGGCCTCCCTCTGCTTGAGACATAGGCCAATCTACAACACTACAGGTATTCTTCAGGGACAAAGTAAAACTGTTAATCACTTTGAGTATGAAAGTATCTCATTTATGTGTGACTGCTGAAGTGTCAAACTGTGGATGCGGTAGTCCCAGCTGCGGAAATTATGACAGCCTTCAGGACCGCAATAAAATGGGGATGCCCTCCATTCCTGAAAGCAGACCAGCAATATGGGTACTCTCCAACCTTGTACCCCAGTGAGCTGGTGGTGGCAGGTGAAAATCTCTGGAGCAAATAGGGGTTCCAGAAATGCCCAAACCCTGCCCCCATGAACCACCCACCTTCAGTCGCGAATGGTACATGAGCCAGTCATTCTCTGGTAGTGCCACAAGAATCTGGAACTCCTTACCTCCCTCCCTTTACCTAACAACCTGCATAGCCACCTTCAAAAAGGACCTCAAGCTCCTTCTATTTCACAGTCATCTGAGTTAATCACCGTAGACCATAACTTACTACTCTATCCAGGAGACAAAATACTTTCATTGTGTCCCCTCACCATCTTGATCAATGCTTGATCCATGCACGTCCCTGTCCAACTGCTGCTTTGGTCCTGATTGCAGCTACCGATGCAATATGCCTTAACGTAATTATTGTAACTGCAACTTGCTGTGCCCTGGTATCATGCTACTATTGTAAAGAGCTTTGATGCCTTCGGGCTATGTCCGCACTATATAAAATTGCACAAAAAAAAGCAGTGTGCTGCCAGATGTGCAGGAGTGGCTCCTCAGACATTGCCTTCAGTTAGTGGTGCTCTGAGACAGCTTGGAGTCACTGCCACACTTCCATCTGTGGATCCCGTCCCAGAGGATACACACTGCATGCAGCATAAACAGAATTGCTGCCTGCAGGAGACAACCCCCCGTGGTTAAAAATAAGTACCGGTGAAAACCACTGATCACCAGTTAGGAGGAATAGTCACTATCGAACAAGAAAGCCATCATAGACCTTGGTCTCAATACGGGTATAAAATTTGACTGTCTCACCCGGCGGCTATGTTCTCAGGATTTTACAACTTCAAGGAATACAAATAGGAACTAGCAGGCATATCCCAAAAGCACTCACTTTCTAGTAGATATTTCCCATGGGGTAAGTCAATGCACGGTTGAGAAAATGAGATATGGTTTGGTAGTTCTTTTACTGTGTTTTGTATTGCGACATGCAGTTTTAGTCCAGGGTCTCCTCCTGTAACCCAGTAACTAGCCAGCATTTAGAATAGAAATAGAATAGAAAGGATCCCAGAAAGATCACTCTTTGCTAAGATTGGATTTTTATGGGGACAGTAAGAAAATCATTAGAATGCTTGTGTTTGCTTTGCTTCCCTGAATGCATAAGGGACATCGCTTTAGCGCTACGTTAAAGTGATAAATGGGCACTGCATTGCAACTAGGTTCCTCAAATGTGGCCTTGGTGCTCTCTCAGAGACTGGGGAGGATGAAGGCTACACCGAAACAGCAAAATATTTTTGTGTTGAGCTCCTAAAATTCTTCCACTGAAACTGTCTCTTACATCAGCATTGTGAAGATACTTGGGGCCAGATTAATCAGAGTATTCTGTTGCCCTTGCGTCAGGCATGGTGTTGCAACGGCAACGCAATACTAAAGTCAGATTTACCAAGCCACTGAAGGCCACCTTGCGTGGCCCTGCACCACTTGGTAAATCTGGAGTAGTGCAAGGCGGGGCAAGTCACTGCCTTGCGTTACTCTGCCCTGGGAAGGCGTTCCATGGTTGGAGCGAGGGTGATCCCACACATCCACCCATGGATTTTGCCACATTCCCAGATTTACCAAGACTGGTAAACCTGGGAATGCGTCAAAATGCTGCTCCCTCCTAGGGGAGGCGCAACAAGGAGAAATATCTTTATTTCTCTTCGTTTTTTCCTCTCTCTACATTTGTTGCCTTCTGCAGCACACTTAGAAAGAGGAAAAAGCCTCAGAGGATTGTTTTTGTGCAGGAAGGTGTTCCTTCCTGCACAAAAACAATCCTGTCTGCAATTCAGGCACCCTTGCACTATGGCACAAGGGTGCCTGTGTTGGAGCTGGGCAGCAGATTATGAGCCAGCGCAGCAGTGGCGTAGCTAGGGGGGGCCGATGGGGGCGGTCCGCAAGAATCGGCCGCTACCACCCCCCCCGCTCTTCAATCATTTTGCCGAGGGCGGCAAACGCCCGGGCAGCCTAAGGCCTAGCTACGCCCCTGCAGCGCAAGCGCAGGCAGAGAGCATGAATGCGCCATATATTGGTAAATATGGTGCATTCCTGTCCACTCCCTTCCACACAGCGCAGCAAGTTGTCTTGCTGCATTGCGTTGCGTGAAAGATTGATAAATCTGGCCCTTGGTGTACATTTACATGCACATTCAACAAACTGAGAAAGTAATAGATATGGCCTCGGCACACTGGTACGAGGCCTACATTTTCTTTTAATTGCATACATCACAAAAAGAAAACCCGTTACAACCCAAATGTGACAGCCATAGTCTTGTAATAAAAAAATATATTTAAAAAAAGAAAGAACCATCATATATAATTTTAGTACAACAGTGTGGGTGCATCCTATTAAGCAGGTGTACATTGAAAAGGTATAGAAACCCTTTCTAGTTCTCATGCACATAACAGTTGAATAATATTTTTAGTGGTAGAAAGGAAAGCTACTGTTGGATTTGAATTACTGCAACTCGAAGATGTAGTTCAAAAGTTCAAGGATGACTAAAATAAATAAAAACGCATCATGAATGGAAAGAACAAATTACTGGCGAATAAAAGTTGGCCCATCAGCCCTTTGCATTAAGTGCACTCATCTTTAGGCAGACGTGCGCGTGTGTTGAGGGAAAATGCTGTCATTCTCAGTGCAAGATGTGAGAAGTTGGCCTGGCAATTATAGTGGGCACCTTGCACCAGTCCAAACAACCCCTTATTGGAGATAGGTTAAAGACAACCTTTATTGAAAGCTATCCTAGTGGTAGCTATGGAGAGCAGCCTTCAGGCTAAGTCTTGAAGGAATGTAAAGCAGCTTGTTTTACCAGTCTATAATCTCTTGAGTGACCAAATGAAAGAGGACCACACCAGGTATATATTCAAAATATATGTATTTATTACTAAACACACCCCTCTAGTCTCTTTATGAGGTTAGAGTTCGAAGTACATACGTTACGAGTTAGTTATCTACAGTAATAGCACAAATACACGTTTGAGCCCCAGGGGCGTACCAAACCATATACCAATAAAGTGGTATAAGAACCACGACTGAGCTAGACACAAGGCCTAGAGCCTGTGTCATAAGGTTTCTGCACATACACAGAGCTATGCACAGGAAAATGGGACCCCGGAATACAGTGGTTTGCCACCATATACCGTAGCACCCAAAAACCCCAACCCAACTAGCTTAGCATCCCATTAGCACCCAAGTACCAATGATTAGACAACCCAGAACACGGTATCTTTATCTCAGGACTCGCAGAAGCAAGAACACTCTTTCGTCACTCACTCGTACTTGTCCACAAGGTGCGTAGGAAGAGACACTGGATAGGTTAAAATGTTTATTCCAACTTACGTGCTCTAATGTACAGTACACGTGTCAGTACTAATAGCATAATGCATATGACTAATATAAGCAGCATGGTTACAATTCCATAGAATACAAACGGGGAAAGCATCTCAGAGCTCAGTGGATAAACGTATAAATAACATTACCACCCTCCCCTTGCAGTAAGATAGTTTATTATAATAATAGAAGACCTCTGGGCTTTGACTAGCGAACCCCCATACCTCAGTCTCTAGATGCAGAATTACATCAGCAGGACATCATAG
The DNA here is from genome assembly GCA_963921515.1 of Calotriton arnoldi. Classification (NCBI taxonomy): domain Eukaryota; kingdom Metazoa; phylum Chordata; class Amphibia; order Caudata; family Salamandridae; genus Calotriton; species Calotriton arnoldi. The sequence goes on from CAWUFW010000063.1 coordinate 5,384,455, forward strand.
CTCTTCTCACTGAAAGGGATTTCTCCAAGTGAGCTAAGCGCTAGGAAACCGCAGTATTAAAAGCACACAAAATTCTTCATGGCAATTGCACCTAATGTTATGTCTGGGTGCGCGAGACTGGCCATATCAGGAAGAACCAAAATACATTGTTATGTGACCTTGTACATGTTTGTGCAGACCGAGCCCAAAAAGGTGAACAACAGAAAATGCAGACAGTGCAAAAGAACTTGGCACGAGCAAAGGGCGAGGGAGTCCCGGCTCAGTGTAACGTGCGCAAAGAAAAGCAGCATGGCAGCCAGGCCTAGGCCAACATAACAAGGCAGGCAACAATCCACAAGACACCCTCCCCTGGACAGTCCGGCGTCCAAGACAGAGGCAAAAAAAGAAAAATCCAGTGTTGCAGAGGGAGCGCCCAAACGGCGAGGAACAAGTCAATCCATGATAGTGTAGGTGCAGAAAAAAGCCATACCCTCCAAAAGGACATCATTGGAATCGTCAAAAAACATAGATGCCATCCAATCCAAGAGATCAAAAGAGCAGGGATGCTCCTCAGCAAAGGGAGCATCCAGAAGCAATGCGGGACAGCTTGCGTGATAATTGAAACAGCTTCTTTGTAGGAGATCCTGGGCAGCCGCCCAGATATCCCATTGCGCCAAAATCCCCAGTGCAGCCGCACGCGCCATACAGCCAGCAACGGAACAGTCCTGTTCATGGGCCTCTAAGGGACCCATCAACTGAACAAAATCCGGAACAGACAATGACGAATTGGAGAGGCAATAATCCAGAGTCCAGGTGAAAGGACAGCGGATACAAGTCATCACAGGTTGCACGCAAGTGAAATACGCAAAGCGGAATGAAAGAGTATATGACACACTCAGTGTCGCCAATGGCAGTACACCAAAACCAGCCAAAAGGCGCTCACGGAGCAGCTGTAGGCGTTCTGGATCGAGCAGGTCCCATCGGGGAGCAGCCATTGCGCAGAAAGCAAATTAAGAGCAAGACACCAGCCGCTAAAGCGAGGATCAACGGGAAACCGCCAAAGACACTGGAAAAAATAGAATGTATGAAAGCCGGGATGACACCAAAAATAGCTTGGAAGGAGGACACCAAGCCCGACCCAACGACCTTAAAAAAGTGTACTAGGCCTTCAGTGTTAGATGCGTTGAAAATACGATGTATTAACTCCCCAAAATGTTGGGGGAGATTAGTGTTCAAAAGGGCCTGTATTTCACTGTGGGTACTCGCCACCTGGAGAATGAATGTCTCCCGGGCGGACGTGAGCATAACTTCCTCGTTCAATAATAGTGCCTTTATTCTGCTCAGTCTATTGAAGTCTGCCTCCATGGTAGGGATGGAAGGCCAAATAGAGATATCAACCTTGCCATGAGGGGGAGGAAAAAGCACATTTTTGCAGCAGACAACCCTGTGCGAAACTGTTACAATGTAAGGAATGCCAGCCTGCAGGCCACAACAGTTTTCGTTATTTAAAAGTAAATAACTACCATTGGAAAGGAGAGTGAAAGTAGGAGAAATAACAGGAGCAGGAATACCTTTCAGCACACAAGCAAGATTAGGAGCGGAAACGCTACATGAGCCATGCAATTTAATGTGTTTACAAATAAGCGAATGACCCATAGTCGAGTCGCAGGACTCCCCCGTGAGAAAAACTTCCTTGCCGTCCCGAAGGCATTTATACATGAAAGGCAAGGACCAGAGTTCATGCAGGAAAGCACTGCCCAAGGGCTGGTAACGGCCCACAGGGTAATGTTTCATGCACGAGTCAAATTCAAATAAGGAAAAAGGTAAAGCGATAACCCCATGAACTAGCCACACAGCAGAATCGAGTTCTGCAACAGAGAACGGCAAAGGATCCATCTTTTCGATATGTAATAAAGTGTAAGTTGCATCTTTCATGGACATGAATTGCTGTTTGTCAGTTAAGTTAAAAGGTAGAAACAAGGCAGAGGTGTTCAAAAAATGCCAAGGCACTTTACCTAACTTAAGCGTTTGTAAAGTCCATGCAAACTGCATAACTGAGCGCAATTGATTCTGACCATGATATAACACAGAAACATCATCTTGTACAATATCGACAACAGAGGACACAATATTCTCTAAAGTGTAAATGCGAGAAGACAGGGTATTAATACTATTGTCAACAACAGCAAGCACCTTTTCCAAATTTGCTTGATCTATTTCCCGAAGACGGGAAGCAGCTTCAATTTGTGATAGCTTCCAGAGTTCATTATACGTTTCATAAATGAATCTTTTAGGTCGGGGACCACGAGGTCCCAAAACAAAGTCGGACAGATCAATATTGCCTGTAAGGAGGGACAAATGTTGTTTAACAGAATCAAGGGACGAATGTTGCAGCCATTGTTTGCATAATTTACCAACAGAATATGTAGTGACAGTACGAGAAGCAGTAAATCTCGGATCAGGCCTATCCTGTGCGTAGCCAGTACCTAAGTCGTGAAAACGCATTTGGCATGCATTAGATGATATAGGCCATACCAACCAGGGTGACTGATCCAGTTCGGAAACATTAAATGAATTATTCTGTAATAGAGCCTGTAGGGTCGTCAGGGACAGGTTAAAACGTGAGCTATCATTGGGAAAACTCGAAAGGGATGGAATTGAGGGCGAGTTTAATTGTTTAGTGGTAGCTAAGCCCCAACACGTAGTTTGATAGATGGAAGCATTTAGGAACATAATTTGGGTAGGGATGAGGCAAGCACGATGCAACGCCTCGGTTCCCTGTACCTGCCATGGCTTGGAGCCCCAAATGGATTTCAAATCTATTGTATCCTCCCAGTACTCATAACCACCCGCTGCTAGGGCATTTAAAAAGGAACCCGAATAAAGCAATTTGGTGTGTGTTAACATAATTTTCTGAGTTGATGTGGTATTAAGTCTAAAATAATAGGATACAGGGTTCGACCGATTAAAATCAGTAAAATAGGTAAACTTATTTCGAAGAGTCTGTGAGCTACCTGGTAAGGGGTTTGGACAATGTTCCCATTGGGTGTAGTTAACAGAACTACGCAGGGCACTTGGCTTATGGAGAAAATGATTACCCCAATGTTGGTAACAATACAAATCGGCATAATTCGCAGAATTCATATATAAATCTTCAGCATTAAAAGATGCATAATATTTTAAATCGGCAAACAATGCTTCAACGGCATGCACATCCCAATCATCAGAATGAATATTATTTTGTACTACATCACCCATTGAAACACGAAGGACATTAGGTACATTAATAATTTCCGTCGGACCATGGATTTGATAGTTCACTGCATCCCATACGATGCCATCAGCAACTGGAAAAGCTGAAATGTTCACAAATGTGTGGTCACGCTTCATGATGTGAGACGAGGAATGAGGAGCCAAAGTTCCAGAAACATAGTCTACAGCAGAGCGTTCAGGTAAATAGTGACCATTGATTAGTAGAAAAAACACTGTGACAAAGCCAATGGACATGAACAGAAAAATCAAGAAAAGTACCAACCAGAGGTATGTCCAGGGTGGAATCAAAAAATTGTCTCTAAACCAGGATACAAAAATACTGAACTTGGATGGGACTTTTGAAGAGGTGGAATCCGAATCAAAGGAATAACGAGTCGGGCTTAGTGGCGTTATTGGTTGATGTGCCACCGATTCAGATGCAGGATAAGTATACTCGTCCTCGTCGATATTGGTGGAGAGTTGGGGATCAATTGTAGTTTCAGGCAAATCAACCATCTCAATTACAGCATCAGCGACCGTTCGTGTAGATGGGTCACGAACATATGTCCGATAAATGGCAGGACAAGAGACCGCTGGTGTGACACTATTCAGGATCGGCCAGGCGCTGTAGCTTGACATTTTCCACTGAGATGTATCTGTTCTCCTTGCGACCAGGAAGCGGTGGTAGAATGACTGTACGTGTTCCCTTCAAGCCCAGAACTGGAACCGGTGCACGAAAAGAGGGGCCAAATTCTTTTTTGTTTTCAACCTTCTCTCGAACCAGTTCTCCAACCTTTGGAAGCCAGCCGGCTACCGGAATCTGCAACGCAGGATCTGTGGCTGAAGGCAAATGTGTAGTTGCAAGTTTGTCTCGGGCTTCTTGTAAGTCCTGTAACATAGCAGAATGGTTATCTACATCAAACTTGGCGGATTGCGCCGCGATGTCTGGACCCTCAAGGTCAGGCACAAACATTCTTATGCCAAAGAGCATTTCGTATGGGGTCCGCCCACCCAGAGGTCTTCTAGGGAGATTATTAAGTGCACGCTGAACGGTATACAAATGAGCCAGCCAGTTCCTGCCAGTACCTATAACCCTAGCTGTTAAGGATTGCTTTAAGTCACGGTTCATTCGTTCAACGATAAAGTTGCCCTCAGGCCTATACGGAGACGAAAATTTCACCCGCACCCCAAGCGAAGCCATTGCATCCTTGTAAGCCCTAGAGGCAAACGCTGGACCTTGGTCCGAATGGAAGGTGCCGCATGCGAAAATTCCCACAAAGACACGCAAATCCCTGATTACATTTCGGGCGTCAGCACTCCGTTGTGGCCAGACCCAGAGAAACTGTGTGCACGAGTCCACTGCCACTAAGATGTATTTATAGGCAGTGTCTGATGAGAATGGACCGCAGTGATCCAAGTAAACACACCCAAAGGGTCTGTTAGCAATGCAGAGCGGTGTTTGTGGTGGACGTGTTACCGTGGAAGGCTTAATCTGTTGACAAACGTCGCAAGAAAGCACAAAAGCACGGGTGTCTTTATATAACCCACGCCACCAATAACGCTGCTGCAAGATGGAAACCGTAGCTGACACACCTGCATGAGCAGAAGCCATGCCTTCGTGTGCAGCTAATATCAAGGCACTCCTGCGGTCCGCGTTGGGGATCAGCCGATCTCCAACGTCAGGTATAGTTACATAAGGAACCTGATCGGGACTTAATGTGTAAGAATACTTGGAAGGGAAACCTGTAGGGTAATTATTACCTTCCTTGGTTGCAGCAATAGCTGCTAATATAACAGGGTCTATTTTAGACATGGACCTGGTAACCGCTGCTACTGAACACGTGACTACTGCTGAACGGGCAGCCTCATCTGCCAGATCGTTACCAATAGCGTGTGCGCCCACCCGCTGATGGCCTAAGGTGTGAGCCACCTGTGTGAGGGGCAGACGTTGTTGCAATTCTGCCACTCGAACCCAAAGCATTTTATGCTTAATTGTGCTCCCTTTTGCGTCCTTGTAGTCGTTGTTCGACCAGAAAAACAGATTGTCATTGTAAGACTGTACACAGTAGAAGGAATCACATACAATAAGAGTTGTCTCATCCTGAGAAGCGAACTCAAGCGCAAGTAGCAATGCATGCAGCTCGGCCAATTGTGCGGTACTATCTCCAAGTGTGCGTGTGTGCACTACAGAGGATTTGAACGTTCCATCAACAAAAGAACCCGCGACAATAGCACATGCAGCTGAATAAGCGTGCTTGGACCCAGTGGCCGGTTGCGCCGAACCATCGGTGTAGATCACACATTTGTAATCCTCAAGCGGCAGTAAAAACAAAGGAGGAGGATGAACGAATTCATACTGCAAGAACTCCTGAGTCTGGAGAGAAGAATCGAAAATAAAAGTGACGTCCGAAGACGTCAAGGATGTAGCCCATTGTATCCAACGGGGATGCATTGCTTTTGAGTTCGGTACACTTGCCTTTGTTACTGCCTCTAGGGCAGGACAGGGTGTTACCACCAGAATTCGCTTTCCTGTGCCAGTGCGCGCTCTTTTAGAATCGCCATTTGCACTGCAGTTAAAACTTTTTCGACAGATGTAAAGCGCAATTCAGCGGAAGTGTACAGATGTGACTTGTATGCGATGGGTACTGTATCACCTTCATTAAAGGTTAAGTACGTGAATCCCACCGCCCCGGAATTATTCTAATCACCAGGTTTGTGTGGTTATCACGAGTCAAAAGATATTTAGACTCCAAAGGTCTGTCTGCAAAGACTGCAGAATTGAGGTATGCTCAGGCAGCCAGCAAGACCTTGAATAAGTAGGTTGTATCAAAGCATACAAAGGCTTGATACGCTGGGCATATTCGGGAATGTAAGTACGCCCGAAATTCAGGAAACCCAGCAAAGACTGAAGTTTCTTCAGAGTATTTGGGGGGCACAAATGTGCACATTTCTCCAAGAAATGGGGTGCTAAGCCCTTACCTTCGTTATTGAGCTCATAGCCCAAAAACAGAACGGTAAATTCAGCAATGTGTGACTTAGCAAAGTTAAATTTGTAACCCTGCTCCGCAAATTCAAGAATAATGCGGTCCACACGGGACAGATGCGGAAATAATTCGTCGTCTGTCAGATAAATGTCATCAACGTACGAACATGCGTCTTGATCAATGTCATTTAACAAAGAAACAACACGGGCGGCGAATATACCCGGACTATTTTTGTAGCCCATGGGTAAACGCCGGAACTGGAATAATTTACCACCGGAAGTGAATGCGGTCCATTGACCACTCTCCGGGGCTAGGTTGTGCGTGTAGAAACCGTTTGAAAGGTCAAGTGTCGTTTTGTATTTTTACGAACAAGACTGTCTACAAGCGCAGAACTGTGTGTATTTTGCACCGCAAAGTTCCGACAATGAGTATTTAAATGCCGGTAATCCAAAACTAAGCGGTACGATCCATCGGGTTTAGAAACCACGAAAAGGGGATTGTTCATAGGTGATACGCATGGTTCAATTACTCCCTGATATTCCAACTGTGTCAGAATTTCGGAGACGGGGCCTTTTGCCTGCCGTTTGATGGGATATTGGGGTTGTGGCTGCGGTAGTGACCGCAAAGGTATTGCATGAGGAGGTGATTCTTCATCCCATCCCACATGGTTGCGGTATAACGCTGGTGCCAGGTACACAGCCCACTCAGCTGCAAGTGCTTCAGCTTTGTCTTTTGGGACTTGCCGTGAAAAGCTTGGAAGGATTACCTCCTCTCCTTTATGTGCAGCTAAAACGAATGGGGGTGGCCAATCCACCTCTGCTAACAAAATGTCATATGAAGAGGTTAGATTTTCCCAAAAAATCCCTTTTATTTCACGCGGTATGTCACCTTCAATTTGGATGACTATGTTGTAAAGTCTATCGTGTTGCCGGTTATCATGCCGTCGGGAACTATTCACACTGGAGAATAGGTGATTACTGGTTGACCTGTTGAAATTTAAAGAGCAGTGCGCCGTCTGGGACTCCCTATTTTCGGACTCCCTCATTACATTTAATCAATCTAAAGCCCTGACGAAGTTCCCGTGGCACTAGGGAACGAAACGCGTTGGCTGTGTGCCGGTTATAACCAAACCACGTAAATAAAGAAAAGAAACTTTGGATAAATACATGTTTCCTGATTGCTTTCATTTATAAGTGCACCTTCCTTTTTTATGGACATGTTGTAAAGTCTGTCAGGGGGTGCCACTCTCGTGTCAGCTGTCTCTACAGTAACGAATGTTTCAGTTGCTGTCGCCTCCATATGAGGACGTAGCGCCTCCCGCACTATGGTAACTTCCGCGGCGCTGTCTAGGAGGGTCACTGCCCACGTCCAATTCTGGAGTCTCGTTCTCACGGTCTGAGGCATATTTCGCTGTGACAGCGGCAACTTTTTTCTTCTGAAATTGCGGTCGAGGAAGATGAAAGTCTTCTGCTTTCCCTCTGACTTGTTGTCGAGGTTGGTCTCGCTCCTGGGGAGCCTCTCGGCCCCTTCCTCTATCTTGCCGTCCTCCTCCACCAGCCTGTGACGACGTCTGGGCCTGTGAAGAACGAGGAGAACGCGTATCAGAGCTCTGAAACCTTTCTGGTGATTTAATCCTTGACCTATCACGTAAATCATAAGTACGTTCAGAAGAAACCGAAACTGGGGAAGCGCCTCTCGACCCCGGCTTCTTTTGTTGCTTACCCTGTTTTTTCTGTCTCCAACTCTTTTTAGTGAAGACCGGTTTATCATCTTTCTCAGATGCACTTTTTGTTTGTGTAACTTGTGTTTGCGATTGAGTTTGCATTTTTACAAAAGGCTTGTTGCCAAGGCTATTTCTTCCAATTGTTTTATAAGCCCGGGCAATAATTTTCGGTAATTCGCGGGGCCTGTCCAACTCTGGGACCAAAGCCAAAGCATTCGCTACTTGAAAGTTCATAGCATCGCCCTTGACATTTCCAAGGATCAGCTCAGCTACTACATCAAACACTCCCACTAGTCTCATCCCTAATTCCACAGCCGCTTCAGGGCCATGCTCATCCTGTACTTTTTTAATTACAGAGGGTAGAACCGTCATGGAAGGAGTTCCAAAACATTTTGAATAAACTGCTGCGAATACCTTACCCCAGTTTTCACATGATGTCAAATCGGGGATTATGTCTTTTGGCAAACTTATCGTGAGGATGCGGTGTTTATCTACTGGGGATGTATGGGGAAACACTGCTTCTATCTGATCGAACTTTTCTGCAAGCCAGTAAGGATAGTCGTCCTTATTTTGTGGACGTTTGCCCATCACAGAATTTACCATGACAGGACTAATGGTCACTCCAGCGGCTATAGCTGGTTGGCCTGCGACTACAGGAGCAGCTCCATGTAGGCTACCTGTAACGTATGTCACTAGGGCTCGATGCACTCGTACCAATTCGGTATGCATAGTGCGCAGTTCCGCAAGCGGTAATGCCAGATAATTTGGATGCGGGGTATACCCGGCCAATACAGGCCAAGTGGCCCCCTGAATTGATAAGGGGCCTAAACGAACTGCGGTAGTTGGTTGTGGTAGGGCGCCATTAAACCAAACACGGTGCTGCCAAGCCGTGAGAGGTACTTCAAGATTGGTATAGGGTTGATAGGCAGCAGGAATAGCGGTGGGTTTATATTCATGAAACAGATTATCATCTGCCTCCACCGCTTCAAAAGTGATCCAAGTGTAAAACACCTCAAAGTGGTAAGCCGGATCGGCTTGAACCACAAAGACCAAATCGATCCCTGTATCAGGCACTCCATACACCCGTAAGTGGTCTCGGAGTGCTCCTCGACTATGTGCAGCAATCGCCACACCAGCCATGACTAAACAGTTATATTCGACAACCTAACAGGGAGCACAAAAATGGGTCTGTTAACTAACCTTTTTTAATAACATCAAGCTTGAAAGAACCTATAAAACATTCAATATAGGAGGTATCACCGTCACATACGCCTCCGGAAGCGTACGCGAGGGGTTTGTGGACAAGCACAAGTACTACTCAAGCGTCTCGCAGATAAGCTGCCCCACGGTGGTCGCGCCATGTCATAAGGTTTCTGCACATACACAGAGCTATGCACAGGAAAATGGGACCCCGGAATACAGTGGTTTGCCACCATATACCGTAGCACCCAAAAACCCCAACCCAACTAGCTTAGCATCCCATTAGCACCCAAGTACCAATGATTAGACAACCCAGAACACGGTATCTTTATCTCAGGACTCGCAGAAGCAAGAACACTCTTTCGTCACTCACTCGTACTTGTCCACAAGGTGCGTAGGAAGAGACACTGGATAGGTTAAAATGTTTATTCCAACTTACGTGCTCTAATGTACAGTACACGTGTCAGTACTAATAGCATAATGCATATGACTAATATAAGCAGCATGGTTACAATTCCATAGAATACAAACGGGGAAAGCATCTCAGAGCTCAGTGGATAAACGTATAAATAACATTACCACCCTCCCCTTGCAGTAAGATAGTTTATTATAATAATAGAAGACCTCTGGGCTTTGACTAGCGAACCCCCATACCTCAGTCTCTAGATGCAGAATTACATCAGCAGGACATCATAGCTCTTCTCACTGAAAGGGATTTCTCCAAGTGAGCTAAGCGCTAGGAAACCGCAGTATTAAAAGCACACAAAATTCTTCATGGCAATTGCACCTAATGTTATGTCTGGGTGCGCGAGACTGGCCATATCAGGAAGAACCAAAATACATTGTTATGTGACCTTGTACATGTTTGTGCAGACCGAGCCCAAAAAGGTGAACAACAGAAAATGCAGACAGTGCAAAAGAACTTGGCACGAGCAAAGGGCGAGGGAGTCCCGGCTCAGTGTAACGTGCGCAAAGAAAAGCAGCATGGCAGCCAGGCCTAGGCCAACATAACAAGGCAGGCAACAATCCACAAGACACCTGTAGAAGTGCTTGGACCACAAGGAACCACCCAAGGCAGTGACACAGGGGACCCACGGGAGATGCGTGCAGTGTATGAACACAGCCGCGAACCACCGTTAACTTCTATGGGGAAAGTCGCAATTAGAATTTAAGAGAAAAAGGTCACTTAGAGGAGGACTTGGAGCAAACCCTTTGAGAACTAGGCTGTTCTAGTGTCTATACCCACGGGAGCACCGGAGTACTCGAGTTACCTCACCCAGGGAAGCCGGGTGCATAGGTGTCTTTCGGGGTCGGGTTTCGTCGTCGCTTTCTATGGCGATCTGCTGCAAAGTGCTGCTGGCGGCCAAGTCGGAAGTGTTCGGGTGGATCCAAAGGTGGATCGAAGATCTGAAGAACCTGAAAGCAGAGGGGACAGAGTCTGGGTCACTAGCCAGTGACCAGGAAGGCGATGAGCAGATGCCCACCGATGTCGAGTGCTTCAGGTAGGTTGATGGTCGTCTTGACTCTTCAGCCACGAGGTCCAGGAGGCGTCGACGACAACCAGGAGCTGGATTCGAGCTGTCCCACAACGTCTGTCGATTTCAGGGGTGTCGGCGACCGGTTTGGACCCAACAAGCCTTGGCAACGGCAAGTCTCGTGGAAAGCAAAGAAGGACGATGTTGCAGACCAGCAAGGTCTGGGGGACTAACCCAGCGAGGATAAGTCAGGGCACACCTGGAGCAACCAGGAAGCCCAAGCAGAAAAAGATTGGCCTTCGGGAGGGCCTACTAGCCAACGGACTAGCGACCGCAAAGGAGCCTCGAGACGGTGCACGTGGAGCTGGCTCAAAGGACACTCGTGGAGTGGAGGCCAGTGATCTTCGGTGCAGTTGGTGCTGGAGGCTGGGGCTACTCGGAGCCCAAAGCACGACTTCGTGGGAGACCCAGAAGAGGATGCACTTGCAAATGCAATCGGTATCCAGGGGTCACGGTTCCACATTACCCACGACAGCTATGGACCTCAGCTTTGCTGGGGACTCAGGGCAGCCTCGGGGAAGTCTGGAAATCTACCTCTGGTGATGCAAAGACTTCGACGTCCGACGGGAGCTTCGGCGATGCAGACCGGACAATTGCTTCTTTGGTGCCTGCCAAGCAGGGGAGTCACTCCTTGACCCCAAGGGAGATTCTTCAGTCCTCTAATCTTAAAGTAGAGCGTCGAAGGTCCAGGATTCTGTATCAGAGTTTCGTCCAGGTAAATCTAAAGTCCTAAGGACTGGGTTCCCCTACTTATACTAAGGTAGGGGGTTGGACATACTCTGTGACCCCACCTATGGGAGGGTCAGGGCAGAGGGGTGGTTACACCCCTTTCCCTTTGTCCAGTTTCACGCCAGAGCAGGGGCTGGAAGCCCCTGAGCCGGTTTGAACTGGGGTATGCACAGGGACACCAAGTGTGCCCCCAGTGCAGGACTTCAAAGCACCAGAGAGTGCTCCCGCCCAGCCCCAATACACACTATCCTGTCTGGGGAGGTGGTCACACCTCCCTGGGACAGGAAACCTATTTTCCAGGCCTCCCCTGCCGGAGTTTCGGTCAGCAGCAGGAGGCCACACTCGTGTCTGTGGCAGCGGCATCCATTTTGTGATGCCAGGGCTTGGAAAGTCAGTACCGGGCATACCGGTGTGTACATGTCTTTCCCTCTAGAAGGGTGGAATGCTACCCCCGCCACCAGAACTGGTGGGGGGGTAGTATTCCAAGATGTTTGACACCAAACACGACATGTTTCCGTGCAGCCATCCCAAAGTTAGCATTTAACGCGAGGTTATAATGCGCTTAAGAGTATATGGTCAGGCTGCACTACAAACAGCATCAGAGAAGGGTCTCTGAACGCTGCAGAGGGGCCCAGCTCATGCAGGGGCACCCTCTCACATAGGAACCACGCACTCTGCCTTCAGGATTGATAAGGCCTGCCATAGGAGTGACTTATAGGTTTATATGTGTGTATGTATGTAGTGATATAGGTAGCCTATATCACAGTAAGGGGTGCATGCACCACCTTACCCAGGCTGCAGGAGCAGACCTGTGGTGTCCTTTGGCTGGCCTTCCAGGGGTGGCACAATACATGCTGCAGCCCCTGGTAGGCCTCTGAGGTACCTATGCCCTGGGTACATAGTATACCATATACTAGGGACTTATAAGGGCACTCCAGATTCCAATCAGAGATGTGCCTAAGGCACATGGAAACCATTTTAGAGAGGAAGCAGCTAGGCTGGGGTTTTGATTAGCAGGGCCCCAGCCAGACTAAGGTCGAAAAACAGTGAAGCATCAGCAAAAAGTGGGGGTACCCATGTGAAGCAGATCCTACTCTCCTACACAACCCCCCCCAAACGTAGGGACATTAAACTAACCTTGCCCAGTTAAGTCTTCATGTTCTAAGTGGAAGTACCTAGAGTCCATCTGCATTGGCATGGTTACTCCCAGGTCTATGTTCCACTGTGAAGTCCATCCGCTGTAGGGAAATGGACCGCCTAAGCAGTTTGGGGTTTTCACCCTTCAATTGTTTTAGCCATAAGAGGGGCTTATGGTCTGTTTGAACAAGGAAGTGAGTACCAAACAAGTATGGCCTCAACTTCTTCAGAGCCCAGACCACAGCAAAGGCCTCCCTCTCAATGGCTGACCAACGTTTCTCTCTAGGGGTCAGCCTTCTGCTAATGAAAGCTACTGGCTGATCCTGACCTTCTTCATTCAATTGTGACAGTACAGCCCCTACCCCCAATTCAGATGCATCAGTTTGAACAATGAACTTCTTGGAGTAATCAGGACTCTGTAGAATGGGAGCAGTGCACATGGCCTGCTTCAGGTCATCAAATGCCTTTTGACAGCTAACTGTCCACTGCACCTTTTTGGGCATTTTCTTGGAAGTTAAGTCATTCAGGGGTGTCACTATTGATCCATACCCCTTGACAAATCTCCTATAGTACCCAGTCAGGCCTAAGAAGGCTCTCACCTGAGTCTGGGTAGTGGGAGCAGTCCAGTCCATGATGGTCTGGATCTTGCTCTGCAGTGGTTGAACATGGCCTCCACCCACAAGGTGGCCCAGGTACACAACCTGACTCTGCCCTATCTGGCACTTGGTGGCCTTGATAGTCAGGCCTGATTTCTGCAGGGCCTGTAAAACATTTCTGAGGTGGACCAGGTGATCCTCCCAGGTGGAGCTAAAGACAGCAATATCATCTAGATATGCTGCACTATAGGCTTCCAGACCTGTAAGGACTGTATTCACCAACCTCTGAAAAGTGGCAGGTGCATTCTTCAGACCAAAGGGCATCACCACAAATTGTTAATGCCCACTAGGGGTTGAGAATGCTGTCTTTGGCTTTGCATCATCAGCTAGTCTGATCTGCCAGTAGCCAGCTGTCAGGTCAAATGTGCTTAGATACTTGGCTGAGGCCAAAGTGTCTATTAGCTCATCTGCCCTTGGTATTGGATGGGCATCAGTCATAGTGACTGCATTGAGACCCCTGTAGTCCACACAAAACCTCATCTCTCTTTTCCCACCATTGGTGTGAGGTTTTGGCACAAGGACCACTGGGCTAGCCCAAGGGCTATCTGAGGGTTCAATAACTCCCAAATCCAACATCTTCTGGACTTCTGTCCTGATACAGTCCCTGACATGGTCAGGTTGCCTATAAATCTTATTTTTAATAGGCAGACTGTCCCCAGTGTCCACTTCATGAGTGCACCAGGTAGTCTGACTGGGTGTCAGTGAGAATATGTGTCTGAACTGATTGAGCACCTGTCTGCAATCAGTCTGCTGCTGGGTAGTGAGGCTGCCTGCCAAGGCTACACCATCCACTGACCCATCACCAGGGTTCTGTGAGAGCAGGTCAGGGAGTGGGTCACTCTCTTCCTCCTGTCCCTCATCAGTAGCCATGAGCAAGCCCATGTCTGCCCTGTCCACATATGGTTTTAACCTGTTGACATGGAGAACCCTATGGGGACTCCTGGGTGTTCCTAGGTCTACTAAGTAGGTAACCTCACCCTTCTGTTCAACAATGGTGTGGGGTCCACTCCATTTGTCTTGGAGGGCTGCTGGGGCCACTCGCTCCAACACCCACACCTTCTGTCCTGGCTGGTAAACAGTCAGTACAGCCTTTTGGTCACGCCAGGCCTTTTGAAGTTCCTGGCTAGCCTCAAGGTTTTTAGTTGCCTTTTTCATATACTCAGCCATCCGGGAGCGGAGACCAAGTACGTAGTCCACTATGTCTTGCTTTGGGGGCTTGAGAGGTAACTCCCATCCTTCCTTCACCAAGCACAATGGACCCCTGACAGGGTGACCAAACAAAAGTTCAAAAGGGCTGTAGCCAACCCCCTTTGAGGCACCTCCCTGTATGCAAATAAAAGGCAGGGCAAGAGTATGTCCCATCTTCGCCTAAGCTTTTCTGGGACTCCTTTAATCATGCCCTTCAAGGTTTTGTTGAATCTCTCAACTAAACCATTGCATTGTGGGTGATAGGGTGTGGTGAACTTGTAAGTCACTCCACACTCCTTCCACATTGCTTTTAAGTATCCAGACATAAAGTTAGCACCCCTGTCTGATACAACCTCCTTAGGGAAGCCCACTCTTGAGAAAATTCCCAGGAGGGCCCTTGCCACCACAGGTGCTGTAGTGGTCCTAAGGGGAATAGCCTCTGGGTACCTGGTGGCATGATCCACTACCACCAGGATAAACCTGTGCCCAGATGCTGTTTGGGGATCCATGGGACCAACAATGTCAATCCCCACCCTTTCAAAGGGAACCCCCACCACAGGTAGTGGTATCAGGGGGGCCTTTGTAGTGCCACCTGCCTTGCCACTGGCCTGGCAGGTTACACAGGAGCGACAAAACTCCTTGGTGTCTTCAGACATGTGGGGCCAGTGAAAGTGAGGGACAATTCTGTCCCAAGTCTTGTTCTGGCCCAGGTGACCTGCTAAGGGAATATCATGGGCTAGGGTCAATAGGAAGCCCCTGAACTTCAGAGGTATAACCAACCTCCTGGTAGCACCAGGCTTGGGGTCTCTACACTCTGAGTACAAGAGTCCATCATCCCAATACACAGTATGGGGACCACTAGCTTTCCCAGCAGCCTCAGCAGCAGCTTGCTGTCTGAGGGGTTCAAGAGAGGGGCAGCTCTGCTGCTCCTGGCTCAGATCTGCCCTGGAAGGTCCCCCTGTCCCCAAGAACTCAACCTGTTCAGGTTCAAGCTCCTCTGGGACAGTTCCTTCCTCAGGACTGAGATCATCCCCCTCAAGGGACTGATCTTCCTTCTGAGCCAAGGGGAAGGCACTGCCTTTACCCTACTACTCCTCTTCTTGGAAGGCACTTGGTCCATTATTCCAGAATCCAAGGCCTGTTCAGTGCTAGACATTTTGGCTTGTGACCTGGTCACAGCAAACACATCTGCAGGGATCCCCAGCATTTCTGCATGGGTCCTGAGCTCCACTTCTGCCCAAGCTGAAGTTTCTAAGTCATTGCCAAGCAAGCATTCAACGGGTAGGTCTGCACTTACCACAACCTTCTTAAGGCCAGTTACCCCTCCCCAGGAGAAGTTAACAACTGCCAGAGTATGGTCTGTTCTGACGTTGCTAGCATTGGTCACTTGGTACATTTCACCAAGTATAATCTGCCCAGGATTCACAAGGTCTTGTGTCACCATGGTGACACTTGCCCCTGTGTCCCTAAATGCCAAAGCCTCTCTTCCATTGATCAAAGGCTGTTGTCTGTACTTGCCCAGATTACTGGGACTCACAGAGGAGGTCATATCCATGCCTCCATCACAGACTAGGACAGCCTGAGTGAGTTCTCTGACTAGGTCAGAGCTCATCTCTTTACCCAGGGTCAACCCTACTAAACCCTTGGCTTGTGTAGTCCCACCACCAACTGTAACTGCACTAGGGGGAGCAGGTGCCTTAGGGGCATTGGTGGGGGCTGGAGTCGAGTCTTTGGACTTGGTGCAATCACTGGTCCAGTGGGTCTTTTGCTTACAGACCTTGCACCATGGTTTTCTTTGGCCTTTCCCTTTGGTAGACTGTGAATCCCCACCTGAAGAAGATTTTTGGGGGCCTTGTGAAGACTTTTGATCTTTACCCTTCTCCCCACCCTTATCAGAGGTTTTCGAATCTTGCTTCTTAGGGTCACCACCTTGGTTCTGTACCTTCTGCTTCACCCTGGTTCTGACCCATTTGTCTGCCTTCTTTCCCAATTCTTGGGGAGAGGTCAGATCAGAGTCCACCAGGTGCTGATGCAACAGCTGATTTTGACAGTTATTAAGAATCTGCTCCCTCATTATCAGATTGTACAATCCTGTGAAGTCACATACCTTACTGCCCAATAACCAACCTTCCAGAGCCTTGGCAGAACAATCAACAAAGTCCACCCAGTCTTGAGTCTGTGCTTTTGGGTATCCCTGAACTTTAACCTGTATTGTTCAGTGGTTAGGCCAAACCCATCAATTAGAGCACTCTTCAAGACTTTGTAATTATCAGCATCCTCCTCTCTAACACTGAGGAGATTGTCTCTACCTTTGTCTGCAAAGGAGAGCCACAAGATTGCTGCCCACTGCTCCTGAGGGACCCTCTGTACTTTACAGGCCCTCTCTAGAGCAGTTATCCATTTGTGGATATCATCCCCACTCTGGTAGGGAGGGACAATCTTGCTCAGGTTTCTATGGTCATAAGACCTTTCCCTATCTTTGGGGAAACTGCTGCCACCATGGGACTCTAGTCCCAACTTTTGTCTCTCTCTATAGAGATCTAGGGACTCCCTGTCTATAGCCAAATGCTGTTTCCTGAGTTCAAGCTGAGTTTGCTCATATTGAATCAGTCTCTTTCTTCTCTCATGAGAGGATTCCCTCCTATGAGAGGAGACAGAGGACCCTATTGAGGTGTCAGAGTGGTTAGACTCCTGAGAAGGAGACCTAGACCTTCTGGGCACACTCAGAACTCTTCCTGGAGGGACAAAGGGGAGGTCAGTCTGATCCTCTCCTCCTCCTCCTCCACAGGAGGAATTGGATTCTCCAGGACAAGGTCATTTTCACCTTCCTGGCCAGTTTCAGAGGGGGGCCTGGGTTTCTTCACCCCTGGCCCCTTCCTCTTCTCCTGCCCCACCCTCCTTGCCTACCCCTTCAGACCCTAGGGGCCTGCTGAGATCATCAGCCAGTAACACCTCCCTGAGGTGCTGGGTGCTGGCACTTTTGCCTGTCTTCAACTTCCTAGTAGTGCATAAGGCTCTCAATTCCAAGAATGGGAGTTTATCATACTTGGAGGGAAGAAGCCCACTGGCTTCTGGCAAGGACTCACTGGGTCCTGGCTTTGAAGACATCACTAGTGAGGTGTGGTGTATGCACTACCTACTCTAGTGTGGCCTACTAAACTCTCTTGAGTTGTAGAAAGGGTGTGCTGTCCCTTAACACACAACTCTAAGTTCAGTAGAACTTACTGTATTACTAAGCTTGATTATATGTACCTTAGGTACCCTTAGTGGTTTTCAGTTGATCAATTCAATTGAGATTATCTGGTAAAACAATAGCAAGCTGGAATCCCACACGCTGCACACCAATGTGAAAAGTTGGCCTGGCATATGCTGTCCACTAATTATAGTGGGCACCTTGCACCAGTCCAAACAACCCCTTATTGGAGATAGGTTAAAGACAACCTTTATTGAAAGCTATCCTAGTGGTAGCTATGGAGAGCAGCCTTCAGGCTAAGTCTTGAAGGAATGTAAAGCAGCTTGTTTTACCAGTCTATAATCTCTTGAGTGACCAAATGAAAGAGGACCACACCAGGTATATATTCAAAATATATGTATTTATTACTAAACACACCCCTCTAGTCTCTTTATGAGGCTAGAGTTCAAGTACATACGTTACGAGTTAGTTATCTACAGTAATAGCACAAATACACGTTTGAGCCCCAGGGGCGTACCAAACCATATACCAATAAAGTGGTATAAGAACCACGACTGAGCTAGACACAAGGCCTAGAGCCTGTAGAAGTGCTTGGACCACAAGGAACCACCCAAGGCAGTGACACAGGGGACCCACGGGGACGCGTGCAGTGTATGAACACAGCCGCGAACCACCGTTAACTTCTATGGGGAAAGTCGCGATTAGAATTTAAGAGAAAAGGGACACTTAGAGGAGGACTTGGAGCAAACCCTTTGAGAACTAGGCTGTTCTAGTGTCTATACCCACGGGAGCACCGGAGTACTCGAGTTACCTCACCCAGGGAAGCCGGGTGCATAGGTGTCTTTCGGGGTCGGGTTTCGTTGTCGCTTTCTATGGCGATCTGCTGCAAAGTGCTGCTGGCGGCCAAGTCAAAAGTGTTCGGGTGGATCCAAAGGTGGATCGAAGATCTGAAGAACCTGAAAGCAGAAGGGACAGAGTCTGGGTCACTAGCCAGTGACCAGGAAGGCGATGAGCAGATGCCCACCGATGTCGAGTGCTTCAGGTAGGTTGACGGTCGTCTTGACTCTTCAGCCACGAGGTCCAGGAGGCGTCGACGACAACCAGGAGCTGGATTCGAGCTGTCCTACGATGTCTGTCGATTGCAGGGGTGTCGGCGACCAGATTGGACCCAACAAGCCTTGGCAACGGCAAGTCTCGTGGAAAGTGAAGAAGGACGATGTTGCAGACCAGCAAGATCTGGGGGACTCACCCAGCGAGGATAAGTCAGGGCACACCTGGAGCAACCAGGGTGCCCAAGCAGAAAAAGATTGGCCTTCGGGAGGGCCTACTAGCCAACGGACTAGCGACCGCGAAGGAGCCTCAAGACAGTGCACGTGGAGCTGGCTCACAGGACACTCGTGGAGTGGAGGCCAGTGATCTTTGGTGCAGTTGGTGCTGGAGGCTGGGGCTACTCGGAGCCCAAAGCACGACTTCGTGGGAGACCCAGAAGAGGATGCACTTGCAAATGCGATTGGTGTCCAGGGGTCACGGTTCCACGTTACCCATGACAGCTACGGGCCTCAGCTTTGCTGGGGACTCAGGGCAGCCTCGTGGAAGTCTGGAAATCTACCTCTGGTGATGCAAAGACTTCGGCGTCCGACGGGAGCTTCGGCGATGCAGACCGGACAATTGCTTCTTTGGTGCCTGCCAAGCAGGGGAGTCACTCCTTGACCCCAAGGGAGATTCTTCAGTCCTCTAATCTTAAAGTAGAGCGTCGAAGGTCCAGGATTCTGTATCAGAGTTTCGTCCAGGTAAATCTAAAGTCCTAAGGACTGGGTTCCCCTACTTATACTAAGGTAGGGGGTTGGACATACTCTGTGACCCCACCTATGGGAGGGTCAGGGCAGAGGGGTGGTTACACCCCTTTCCCTTTGTCCAGTTTCGCGCCAGAGCAGGGGCTGGAAGCCCCTGAGCCGGTTTGAACTGGGGTATGCACAGGGACACCAAGTGTGTCCCCAGTGCAGGACTTCAAAGCACCAGAGAGTGCTCCCGCCCAGCCCCAATACACACTATCCTGTCTGGGGAGGTGGTCACACCTCCCTGGGACAGGAAACCTATTGTCCAGGCCTCCCTGCCGGAGTTTCGGTCAGCAGCAGGAGGCCAGACTCGTGTCTGTGGCAGCGGCATCCATTTTGTGATGCCAGGGCTTGGAAAGTCAGTACCGGGCATACCGGTGTGTACATGTCTTTCCCTCTAGAAGGGTGAATGCTACCCCCGCCGCCAGAACTGGCGGGGGGTAGTATTCCAAGATGTTTGACACCAAACACGACATGTTTCCGTGCAGCCATCCCAAAGTTAGCATTTAACGCGAGGTTATAATGCGCTTAAGAGTATATGGTCAGGCTGCACTACAAACAGCATCAGAGAAGGGTCTCTGAACGCTGCAGAGGGGCCCAGCTCATGCAGGGGCACCCTCTCACATAGGAACCACGCACTCTGCCTTCAGGATTGATAAGGCCTGCCATAGGAGTGACTTATAGGTTTATATGTGTATATGTATGTAGTGATATAGGTAGCCTATATCACAGTAAGGGGTGCATGCACCACCTTACCCAGGCTGCAGGAGCAGACCTGTGGTGTCCTTTTGGCTGGCCTTCCAGGGGTGGCAAAATACATGCTGCAGCCCCTGGTAGGCCTCTGAGGTACCTATGCCCTGGGTACATAGTATACCATATACTAGGGACTTATAAGGGCACTCCAGATTCCAAT
Source organism: Calotriton arnoldi (assembly GCA_963921515.1). NCBI lineage: Eukaryota > Metazoa > Chordata > Amphibia > Caudata > Salamandridae > Calotriton > Calotriton arnoldi. Next base: position 5,404,779 of record CAWUFW010000063.1, read on the forward strand.
CAGAGATGTGCCTAAGGCACATGGAAACCATTTTAGAGAGGAAGCAGCTAGGCTGGGGTTCTGATTAGCAGGGCCCCAGCCAGACTAAGGTCGAAAAACAGTGAAGCATCAGCAAAAAGTGGGGGTACCCATGTGAAGCAGGTCCTACTCTCCTACACAAGAAAGCCAATGTTTGAAGTGGGCTGACCCATTACCCCATGCTGTATGCTGCTGGGGATAGGGAGTGAAAGCAAAATGTGAATGACAATTGAACAGACCAATGGTTGAAGGGGGCTGACCCAAAACCCTTCTTTGTGTGTCCATAGGTATATATTATTTATTCAGAAATGCCTTTGATTGCATATGGCTAGTGCAACAGGTTAAGCTGTCCCTAGGCCAGCCCTAAAAATTAAGCATTGACAAAGTATAATAAAAATAAAAAATAAAACGCGAGCTACTTACTAAAACAAGAAAATGAGTGTATGAACTTATCAGAAATTGATCAAATAATTCGCTCATGATGCCTTTTGCCATCACTGAACGTGAATTCCATATAAAAGTCAATTATTCATAGACATTTTAAGAATTAAAATAAAACTTTAGAGGGGAAATGGAAATATTGACTCCTGGTAACGTCGCTTCTTCATTCCAGAAGAATGGCTTTTCGTTGACTGTTGCTTCTGGCCTTTCTGCATTAAATTTAATTGCGAACACGGATGGGTTGGTTTGTTGAGGCTGTGCCAAATTAATACTTTTATTCAAAAACCCAGGGGTCTGCATAGATATATGCTGGGAGGTAGAGCGCTCATTCATCAGTGGCTTTTAAGAAAATAATAATGGCTTATTTAAACAGCACAATGGACTGAAACATGCCAATAATTGCTTGCCATCTGTGCCCATGGCTGGAAATGAGACTCTGAAGATGATACGAAATGATTCATCTCGTGACATTTTAACACCAGTTTCTTTAACTGTTGCCGAACAAGGCAAAGGGATGGAGTTTATAATGCTACTACACCACTGGCCAGGCGAATTCTCTGCTAGCTCGTGCACAGTTGTGTCACAGGTTCCTTATTAGAGTCGCTGGACAGAGGTGCCTCTTTATTTAAAAGAATGCAGCACTCACATAAAGAAACAGAAGTCTGAGCCCCTCATTACGAGCGCCCTGCTGGGAAGGCGATTATTACCGCGCCATTTAAAATCGAACTCTGCGGGGGTCATAATTTAAAAGGTACAATAATTATCTCCTATTACAAGTTGTGTCCTTTGTAATGAGGCATAACATGCTGAATCGGTATTTAACACACAGAATTCTGCAGTTTTTGCCTTTTTACGGGCCTTTTTCCCGATAAATTTCGCGAGGTTTGCTGTCAGAATTTATCAGGGGTAAAATCCGAGGGTGTGATTATCAGACAACTCGTAATTCCAATCCCGCTGCAAACATGTGTTTGCACAAGGATCGGAATTTAGCCCTGAGGATGGGTCCACGTAACTGCATGTAAATAGATGGAAGTTTAGCATGTGATACTCAGCTCTGCCTCACTTCGGCCAAAGCATCGGAGGTTCGTTTGTAGAGGTTGCTCTCTAAAACTGCAGAAGTTTCATAAAATATGAAGAAATTGCGCAGTTGTAACTTCAACTTCCATATTTATTTATTTACTTATTGCAGAGGACTGCAAAATGTGGATTCTGCCCTTTCGGTTACGTCAGAGCACAGACAGATACGGAAATACATCTTACTGGTTGGAAGTGGGAGGTTAGGGCCAGCTGTACGAACTTTCCATTTTGCCAATCTCTAATTGCGATTTTTTGCCTACTTGCAAACTAGAGACTCGCAAAATGAAATGTACTAATGTGTCTCGGACACATTAGGGATTCCCAAATGGGTCTGAAGGGACTGGCCTCTTCAATATTCATGAGACAGGTCGCAATTTGTGACCCATTGGGAATAGGCAATAACACAGGGATGGTGGCCTGCTGGGTACAGAAGACTACCATGTCTGTGTTTGCTTTTTAAATAAAGCAACTTTTTTTTTTTCGAATGCAGCCCGTTTTCCTTAAAGGAAAATAGGATGCGTTTAAAAGAAAAAAATGGGACCACTGCCTGCTCTGAAAAAAAGTTTGCGCCCCCATTGACAAAGGGGAAGGGACCCCTTTCCGTTTGCGAATGGCTTACCACCAACTTGAAGTTCGTGGTAACAGCAAATGATTTGCGACCGCATTACCGGTTGCGAAACATTCCTACATACCAGTGCGACTCACTATTAAGAGAGCACGTCCGTAACACGCCGCTTCCGAATAGCGACTTGCAAACCCTATTTTGTGAGTCGGTAATAGGTTTCCGACTTACAAAATAGGGTTGGTACATGCCAAAAAGCATTTTACCAGTCGCAAACGGCCTTTTGCAACCAGTAAAATGCTTTGTATATCTGGCCCATAGAATCTAATTGTGTGGGATAAGTGACCATGCCCAAAATACATCAATCATGACCCCTTTTCCTTGCTTAAGTTAGGGTTTTCCAGAGTCTCGGTCTCTGCATATGCAATGATCTGCCTCCACATTCTATCTTCTTGAAAGACCATTGCTTCGTCTTATTAGGCATTCTCTTGTGTGGTGTTCATTTCTGCAGGTTTGCAGGACCTTTGCTGCAGTATACTTTGTGGCCTGTGCGCAGAACCTCAAGTTTCATCCCTGCATCACCAGGGACCTAGTAATGTGCTGCAGGAGCAGGAATGCTGTGATGCCGCCTACTGAGGTTAAGGCACAGTCTGGCTCCATGATTCTGATCTCTTTGGATTTTGACAATGCTCTTCTTGGGGAGATAAAACTAGATGATATTGTAATAGTTGAGGCATGGGGGGGTTCTCATTTGTTTGATTTGTGGTCAGTGTGAAGGAGCTTCCATAGAAGAGAGCTTGTTCTCACCCTTTGCCTTGGAGACAATTGGTGAGTATGGCATTGAAAAGAATTCCCAAGTTCCTTACGTTTGTTGAGTTGCAGGGAGGAGTTCAAAGATTTGGGAAGAGGGGCAGGCAAACTGCAGTTTTTGTACTTGGAACCCCTGATTACTAGGTTATTTTGCATGGAACTGTTAATGCACTGGGAAAACCCCTGCGTCCAGTGTAAAACACAGTCCAAGCACTAGGTAATGTTGATTGCATTTTCTGGACCGTTTAAGAAGCGGAAATAGATTTGTGTATCATCGGCTTACATTTGGAAGTTGAAGTCATACTCCTCAAAGAGGTGTTGGTAGATGTTGAAAATAAGACCCAAGGAACTAATCCTCGTGAAATGTCACATGTAATGAGGTGTGATTCAATTGGTCTGATTCCGACAGTCACTGAGGTTAACGAAAAACTATTGGAGCCATTACAGTGCAGGTTCAGTGATGCCGGCTCGGTTTACAGACCTATCACGAATATTGTGTAGCTGATGGTGTCGTAGGCTAAGGAAAGGTCAAGGAGTATCACAACCTTTTTATTTGTATCATCCAGGGGAAGGAGAAGGTCTTCCCTCATATTGGCTAATGCGGTTTCCATGCCCCTCACAAGTATCTCCATGTGGGTATTCCTCAAGGACTGATTTGCATATAGCTGGGTCTGAACTGAGGTGGTGAAGTGAGCTAAAGAACGATGATCTGTGACTGGGGGTGAGTGTCTGAAAAGTTTCAGTGCTCCGTCCATCATCTCCTTGTGTTTGCTTTATTCCCCAAGGACTATCAGAAGAGTTGCAGGGAAATGAGATGACAATCAGCTGAACACACATTGAAATGCAACTTACAGCATTTTAGCAAACATGTGAATTGAATTGAATTGAATTGAATTACAAACTTGTATAGCGCAAAAAACTGCCACCCTACGGGTATCCTGGCGCTTAGAATGATGAAAACCACTGTAAAAGCAGAACCAATTGTCAGAGAAGGGATCTAATATTCACTCCTTGGAAATAGCCAGGTTTTCAAACTCTTCCTGAAGCAGGTCAGAGAACTGGCCTGTCTAAGGTTCTGAGGCAGCTCATTCCATAGGACGCGCAGCGGCCACACCAAAGGCTCTGCCCCCATCCTGGATCTCTTAAACCTGGTGGTTGTTATCAGATTTGCACTCGAGGAGCGAAGCTGCCTCCCGGGATTATACCAGGTGAACAGCTCCTGCAGGGGGACTGGACCCAGGTCATGTGCTGCTCTGTATACAATACAGAGGGATTTGAAGCTAATTCTTTCCCTGACGGGCAGCCAGTGCAGGTCTCCCAAGGCCAATGCCGTGGAAGATCTGCGCTGTCTATTTAGCACCAGCTTGGCTGCCATGGACTGGACTCTCTGCAACCCCTGCAGAATATATTGCGGTGCTCCCAAATACAGGGAGTTGCAGTAGTCCAGTCTACTCAAAATTATGCTCCTCACTACAAGAGATCGAGTATCTTTTGGAAGTAACGGGAGAACCTTCTGTAACATACGTAGCAGGGAGAGACAGACACTGACAGTTTTATTAGCCTGTGATTCCATTTGGAGGTTCTCATCTACCATGACCCCCAAATTGCGCACCGTTTTAGCAGGAGTCAAGGGTTCATCCTCGGGGTAAGCTTAAACTCCACCGGTAGATGTCGGGACATTCTCGTGGCAGGACAATACACCACCTCTGTTTTTCCCCCATTAAACTGTAAGGAATTTTTCCTGAGCCAACCAGCAGTCTGACGCATACACTCCTGGAAGGTGTCCATAGATACCGCTTGTTTCCCCTCCAGGGAAAAAACCAGTTGGGTATCATCGGCGTAGTTGACCAGGTCAATTCCATAAGATTTAATGATGGGGAATAGAGGACGTAAGTAGATATTGAAAAGAATAGGGCTGATCGCCGAGCCCTGCGGCACCCCGTGATGTACTAGGGACTTGCCAGAGGTGAACGGCGTCATAGAAACAGCCTGTTGTCTTCCTGACAAATAAGATTGTAGCCACTGCAAGGCCCGTCCTTTAACCCCTATACTTTTCAGTCTTTCCATTATCACTGTATGGCTAACCGTGTCGAAAGCGGCTGACATATCCAATAGCACTAGGACTGACGAGTTCCCATTGTCAGCACGCATTCGTAGATTGTCCATTATGGTTGCCAAAGCGGTCTCAGTGCCATGTCCTGGGCGGAAACCAAATTGGTCCCTATCCAGCAGAAAATTATCCTCAAGATAGCATGAAAGAACTTTGCTAACTGTCTTTTCCAAAATTTTGACCGGATACGGCAGGAGGGAAATTGGTCTAAAATTTGCTGGAATTGTAGGGTCCAAGGATGGTTTTTAAGCAAGGGGGTCACCACTGCCTGTTTCCATGCCTCTGGAACCTCTCCTTCCTCCAGAGATTGGCAGCAGATCTGTCGTAGCCAGGGAGGATTTCTTGCCCAAATATTTTCCAGATTTTATGTGGAAGGGGATCTAAGGGAGATCCCGAGGACACACTTTGGGCGAGATGATTGAAAGAGTCCTCCGTAGGGACTTGAAAGTATTCCAGGGAGGTGTTTATCTGGGGTTCTACGTCTAACTTCCAGGGCGAATCATCCTGACCACTGGTGTCAGTGGGGTGAAGATCTCCAACGATTTTAATTATTTTTTCTTCAAAATAAAAGGCAATCTCATCACAGAGTTTCTGTGACGCGACCACCTTATTGCTTGTGCAAGCTGGACTAGAGAGATCCCTAAAGATATTAAAGAGTGCTTTGGTGCTATTTGGTGCCTGTAAAATCGTTTTGGCATAAAAATCTGCTTTGGCCCTGGCGATGGACTCCTTATATTGTGACTGTACTAATTTCAAATCCTTCTTATCTGACTCTAAATAGGCCCTCCTCCATTTTCTCTCTGCCTTTTTACATGCTACTCGTAGCTGTTTCAGCTCATCATTATACCAGGGAGCAGATGTTTTTTTTCTGCTTTTGAGTCGTTTTACTGGAACTATTGAATCGAGGGTTCCAGCTATGTAATTGCAGTAGGTTTGATAATTTTCGCCTACAGATACAGAAGAAGCAAAAAGATTCTGATTCAGAAAGGTCGGGTAAGTCCTATTTTTCACTAGCTTAGCCCATTCTCTTCCCTTTCGATAAGTCACCGGCCGGTTATTATTGTCCTCCGATCTAGGTAACGTAATGTAAAAGTGGATTAGAGAATGGTCAGTCCAGCTTTGAGGCAGTATATCAACCACCTTAGTCTCGGGCTGGTTTGCAAACAAAAGATCTAAAACATGCCCTCCTAGATGAGTCGGTTGTTGTACTAGTTGATGCAAGTTAAGATTCTCACACGTATGCCTTAGGTCTCTCAGATGATTATCTAAGCTGCCGTTATCCCATAAATTAAAATCCCCTAATAGAATCATTCTAGAATGGGTTAGGCTCAGGTTAGTGATGGTATTAAATAATACTTGAAATTGGGTATCAGAACCCGGGGGTCTGTAACAGACCACCCCAGTGAGTAGCCTACCTTTAGCCTCTTGAAGTGAAAAGCCCAACAGTTCAATCCCTATAACGTCATCTACCTGTAGAGGTGTAAAGTTCCACTTTTCCTTAAAGATCACCCCAACCCCCCTCCTCTTCCAGCCGCCCTCGGTTGATGGAATATTTTGTATCCATCTGGGCAGGCGAAGCCCATTTGTACTGAAGAGTCGGTGCTGGTCCAAGTCTCTGTTAAAAGAGAACATCCAAATCCATGTCTTCTAACATGTTGGATACCTCTTGGTGGTGTTTCATCAAGGATCTGCAATTAATCAACCCGCAGTTTAGATTGTTTTTGTCATATCCCCTAACAGCAGAGGGTTGACAGTTTCCCCCTCATCTCTCTTACCCATACTGAGTAGCTGTTCCCTGGAGTATTTTATTCTGCCCTGGTTTTGACTGCAACGAACAACGTGGCTGGCGCAGAGCGCGTCCGGAGCGCGGACGGGCGCAGACGGGCTTGCCTCTGGCGCGCCTCCGGCGCGCGAACGGCGTGCCCGCTGCGCGCGCGCGCTGCGCGCTTGCATTGCCTGTTCTAAATAGGCAGGCAAGTGCTGATGTCCAAACACTGGAGCGCGACCCCGGAAGTGCAGCAAAGCACAAGTCCCTCCACCCAAGATGGCGCTAAAAAGAATCGACGATTCACGGTTCCCGCCAAAGCAGCGAGATGTGGGAATTCAATTTTATGTGCAGGTAAGCGGAGCGAATGCAGATTTAAAAAGAGGAAGAGTAGTTATTTTTAAAAACAATTTTAGCTATTTCTTATGACACAACAGCTCCTATGACCACAGGTGGCGAAATAAGATTAAAAATGCTGGCAGTATTACCAGGGAGTTGTACACAATCAGTAGTCAGCGTTTGGTGGCCCTCTTCAGTCTAGGTGACTGCGCGCTTGCATTGCCTGTTCTAAATAGGCAGGCAAGTGCTGATGTCCAAACACTGGAGCGCGACCCCGGAAGTGCAGCAAAGCACAAGTCCCTCCACCCAAGATGGCGCTAAAAAGAATCGACGATTCACGGTTCCCGCCAAAGCAGCGAGATGTGGGAATTCAATTTTATGTGCAGGTAAGCGGAGCGAATGCAGATTTAAAAAGAGGAAGAGTAGTTATTTTTAAAAACAATTTTAGCTATTTCTTATGACACAACAGCTCCTATGACCACAGGTGGCGAAATAAGATTAAAAATGCTGGCAGTATTACCAGGAGTTGTACACAATCAGTAGTCAGCGTTTGGTGGCCCTCTTCAGTCTAGGTGACTGCGCGCTTGCATTGCCTGTTCTAAATAGGCAGGCAAGTGCTGATGTCCAAACACTGGAGCGCGACCCCGGAAGTGCAGCAAAGCACAAGTCCCTCCACCCAAGATGGCGCTAAAAAGAATCGACGATTCACGGTTCCCGCCAAAGCAGCGAGATGTGGGAATTCAATTTTATGTGCAGGTAAGCGGAGCGAATGCAGATTTAAAAAGAGGAAGAGTAGTTATTTTTAAAAACAATTTTAGCTATTTCTTATGACACAACAGCTCCTATGACCACAGGTGGCGAAATAAGATTAAAAATGCTGGCAGTATTACCAGGAGTTGTACACATGTGCACTTCTATATATACACCTTACTGACCCTGGTGTCAGTGCTACAAAAAGTACAGGGACATTTTGCAGGGAATGGTGCAGGAAGTAAAAGGCTTTCATGGAAAAATGCTTTAATGAAGTGAAAAAATGGGAAAACTATTGTCAAATTTTGCAATTATCTTAACACTGTTTTCAGCAATGCAGTGAATTCACACACATAGGTTTAGTAAAATCAGGAGTATGCTAGAAATGTATGCACTTACCATATATTTACAATCATATATTCTGAAATCCTCATGGAAACCATAATCATGAGACTCCAGTGAATCCGCTGTAAAGCAATACACCTTTACAATGTATGGTGCATGCATACACATGCTTGCATTTATGACTTTTTAAAAAAAATCAACCACTTAGTATAAATAATTTAAACAGAGTGTTAAACGAGTATGGGAGGAAATGTTAATTCTAAGTGTAATGCAGCCTTTCTCAAATGCAAGCTGGTTGCCACATTTTGATGTTCAGGATAATATCAGAGAGGGGAGCCTATACTAAGGATGAGTTTTACACTCAGCTGTCCCAACCAAAGTATAAAAAGAATCTAGGATGGAGTCCTACGCCACAAAACTAGACATTCAGAGCCTCATTTACAAGCCCCTGTGTGCCGCCGGAACGTCACTTGTATTGACGTTCCAGCGGAGCACAGTGCAGTGCCATATCTACAAGGCCACTTAAAGCCACCCAGTGTGACTTTTCATGGCCTTGTAGATATGGTGTGAGGCAACGCAACGCAAGTCACTGCGTTGTCTCACACTGCGATGGTGAGGCGTGCCATGGGCGTGACGGTTGGTGTTCCCATGTAACACCCATCGCATTTGACACATTCCCAGATTTACAAGGTTCTGTAAACCTAGGAATGCGTCAAAAGCCTACGCCTCCCCAGGGAAGGCGCAATGAGGAGAAATACCTTTATTTCTCCTCCTTTTTTCCTCTTTCTATGTGTGCTACATTCAGCAGCACACATAGAAGGAGGAAATCGCCTCCATTGATTGTTTTTATGCAGGAAGGTGTCCCTTCCTGCACAAAACCAATCATTCTCACAACGCAGACACACTTGCACCATTGTACAGTGGAGTCAGCGTTGGCGAATGGCAGTCAATTGTGCACCAGTGCTGGGGAAGAGAGAACAGGAATTCACCGTATCCCCTCCCCTTTTCTTTTGATGTTGGGCAGTACAGCAAGAAGGCTTGTGGTGCTGCCCTACAGCAAAAGTTTGTAAATGAGGTCCCCTGTTCTTTAGAGACGAGCAGTAATGAGCAGTATCCCGAAACATTTAATAGATTGTATTGTCCAGCCCAATCGTGGGCAATCCCATCCACCCTTCGAGGTACCCTGAACAAAACTACCAACAAGACTTGGTGCATACAGAATAGAATTTTTACAGGTGGCACATTTTCTTGGTCATAGAATGTGTTGATGGGACACATGTCGTCAACTACCCTCCTAGTGACAGAGAATATTTGTATTGAAATTGGAACAGTCAGCACTCCTTGAACATTCAGATAGTTTGTAATGCTGGCTCTGGAATTGCTGACCTTATGGCTAAATTTCCAGGTTCCAACCATGACTTCTACATCTTTCGCCTCTGTGCCTTATACAACTGTTTGCAAGAGGAGGTTTTGGGAATGATTTTCTTCTAGATATTTAGAGTTTTTAACTTTAAATGTCATACTTAACCTCAAATTTGGAGTGTTGTTTTTTGTATTTTCCCTCTTTTTAGGTGACAGTGCTTATGCACTAAACACATGGATTTTAATCTCATACCTCAATACAAGTACAAGGAGTGAACACCCTTACAACATTGCTCACAAACGCACAAGGGCAGTCTTTTAGCATACGTTTGGGCTGCTGAAGGCAAGGTTTTGGTGCCTCCATAAGAATGGGGGAGGTCCTCAGTATTCACCTCCAGAGCATGCAGGATTGTGGCAGTGTGTGGTGTGCTGCACAACATAGAAACTTGTGAGGCACTTCCAATACTGCCCGAGTAGGACAGCTCTGATGAAAAGACATTCCACCCATCACCAAACTCATCCTCAGATGCCCGCAGAGCAGCACATGGAAGACAGAGATGCAGTTACATTACCAACAATTTTTTCTAAGGTAAGTGTATCTCAATGAAACAATGTACTATATAGCAAGATAATCACACTCGCAATGCAATGCAGAAAAGTAATTTTAATTCCCATGTTTTTTTCATGGGAAATAAGAAGAGCCACAATGAAGAATTTTGTTTCACAAAGTATTTAAACTAAACATTTCTGTTGCAAAATAAACATCACTGTTTGGTCACAAAAGATAAGTTCAATGCCTTTTTTCTCTTTTGCTGATAGTGGCATTTTTCATGGTCACTTGCCGACATATCCACTTCTAAATTTGCAGCTTCACTGAGTATACATCTTGAGCCTTTGACATCTGAACTAGAGATACTACAGAGGCTAGAAGCCTCTTCAGTCTCCTTTACAGGGGTACCTCTACCATTAGAACGTGTTTGCAAAGTTTGAAAATATTCTAGACAATATGTTATCGGGCACAAATCTTTGCAACAGTGAGCCATTTATTTGCTGAATATGTATGACTGAGTATTCCTGATGAAGTTCCTAATTTTTGAACTCTTTTACCTAAAATTTGTTTTTTAAATACATATTGATGTCTTCTATACTGTTGCTGTGTTTCCTGTTAGTGACTTCCCTGTTTCATTTATATTCTCTATACTATTTATCATAGCTGGCATGCCTTCATCCATGTTCCTTGTAAGCATCTCCATTGTTTTAGATTGTTTGGTTTGTTTGTCTAATATTGCGTTTTCAATTTTGACAAATTCAGCTCTAGATGGTGTTGCACAAGTACCATCATGTCTGTTTTCAAATCTTTGATGGAGTGGTAAGTATCTCTGAGTCTGAAGACTCTTTATCAAAGAGTTTGTTCTACGTAGTGTAGTAACAATATTTATCCTAATTCTATATGTGTTTCTTCTTGTAGCAGTTATTGTTGGTTTTGGTGTGATGTCCACTTCTTCAATCATGTCATGGCCGTTGGCCTGATGACCAGCTACATCTTCAACATTGTGTGCCTCTTGTTCTCCTAGTAAATTATCTTCTATCTCTGTATATAAAATGTCATAGGATTGAAATAAGATGTATGTAATGTGAAATGACACATAACAGGCTAAGTTTTAGAGTAAGCTTTTAAGTCGGTGATGCACAATTTATTTTTACAGCATAATGATGCACATGTTTAAAAATCAACCATATTAGTTTTGTGATTTCACAGTGACACAGTGTTTAACTTAGCCTTATATAAGACTCCAAAAGTCAGCAAGACTTTCATTGGTCTGCATCTCCCATAATGCAATATTTTGGACTTAACAAACCTTCATGTAGTGAGCTGTTACATGAACCTGATACAAAGTATATATGCTTGCATCACATGGAAGTACAATTTTAAAGAATCACAAGATTTGTATTGGCATTTTAAAAAACGAATGGAAAAATAGTAACCTGGTTGCTTTTGAGGAAGGACCCCTCTCCCTAGTGCCAGTAGCTACCTCCCTCTTTGTGGCCAGCTTCTCCTTCGTACGTGAGTGAAGGACATACCAGCGCTTGCGTATTTCCAGGATACTGCGAGTTGTTACTCCAACAGCATTGATTCTTTCTTGGATTCACTTCCAAATACAGTTCTTGGTGGCTTCAGGCTCAGTTAGGGACTATTTACCAAACAATTAATTTCTTTATTTTATTTATTTATGGAATTTGTAGAGTGCATGGCTACTAAACCAGGGTTTCCCAGCGCTAAAAGACCCGCAGGATATAGGCCTGTGGTGCCTCACCTAGGGAACAATTTGTAGAAACAACCTATTTTTGAAAAAGGCATGTTTTAAGACGTTTGCGAAATCCAATATCAGTAGGGGAAGACTCCAACTGGGGAGGAAGAGAATTCCATCATTTCGTGGCCGAGTACGTGAACCAGCCTTGGCCCGCTTAACTCTTGGAACCTGATCAAGTTGATGCTGGGAGGACCAAAGACTTATAGCGTTACAATATAGAGAGATCAGGTGGCAAAAATAGACCGGGCCACCGCCCATGAAAGCTCTGTAGACATAGCAAAGAGATTTAAACTGGTTATATTTGTCCACAGAAATTCAGTGAAGAACCCTAGTTTGGGCCGAGATATGGGTGTATTTCGGCAAGTGCCCCAGAAGGCAGCCGCCGTGTTGATCTGTAGATGCTGAACAAGAGCTTAAGTTACTTTCAGATATAAACACTTCCATAATCTAGACAAGATATTAAAACAGCCTTATAACAGTTATCTGGGACTTAGCAAGAAAATGCCAGAGAAACTTCCTCAAGCATCTGAGCAGGCCAACACAGGAGGCTGTCACTGTGTTCAATTGTAAGGTGGTTATCCAGCCAGATACCCAGATTTTTTCACTGTAGGTGTCAATACTGGAACCAAACCTAGTTTGTTCGGCCTCTACTGCAGCTCCCAGGAAGTGGGCTGATTTCCTACCACCATCATTTCTGTTTTACTGTCTTAAGTTTAGATGGTTAACGTCCATCTACTTGGTCAGTGATTGGAGTAAGTGCTTAAATTTAGACGTCCCTTTCTCTCAGTGGGCATCAGACTGACGAGTGTCATCTGCATAGGAGATTATAGAGGAGCTGTTAGACCTGGCACCATTGGCGTGGGTTTCCCTTCCATTTTTTTTGCTGTTGCCTCCTGTGTTTTTCCTATGTTTTGCTGGTTTAGATGCTTTGGGCACTTTGCCACTGCTGTTCAGTGCCAAAGTGCAAGTGCTCCCTGTTGTAAATTGTTGTATGAATTAGTGACTCCCTGATTGGCTTATTTGATTTACTTGTCAGACCCTAGTACAGTGCACCATGTGTGCCCAGGGCCTGTAAATCAAATGCTGCTGGTGGGCTTGCAGCACTGATTGTGCCACCCACAGAAGCAGCCTGTAAAATGTGGCTCAGGCCTGCTATTGCAGAGCCTGTGTGCAGTCTGGGACTGCCATGCTGACTTGGCAAGTGCACCCACTTGCCAGTCCCTAAACCTTCCCTTTTCTACATATCAGTCACCCCTAAGGTAGGCCCAAGGGCAGGGTGCATTGTATGTAAAAGGTAGGACATGCCCTGATGTGTGTGGCATGTCCTGATAGTGAATTACAGCCAATTTCGTTTTCACTATTGCAAGGCTATCTGTTCCCATAGGCCAGAATGGGCAGTTTGATTATAACATCTTATAATCCTAACTGACCCTAGGAACAAGATTGAAAAACGAATTTAGTATGCCTGAACTCAGAATGTTAAAATACATCTTTTAGTGTGGGTGACTTTTACATTCTGTGTTTGAAAATACAATTTTTAGAAAGTAGGTATTTTCTTGCCTAACCTTCCAGTGTGCCTCTGCTAGGTTTGTGTATTCACTGTCTGGTTTGTGAGTGACAGGGGGCTGGAGAGGGCCTTGGCTCCAGCAGTCTGATGGGTCAGGGCTGGGCTGAATAGGACCCACATAGAATAGAGAGTAGGGGGGAGGAGATTTCCTTTCACTGCCCTGAGCCCTCATAGAATAGAGAGTAGGGGGCAGAGATTTCCTTTCACTGACCTGAGCCTTCATAGAATAGAGAGTAGGGGGAGGAGATTTCCTTTCAGCTATGTGGGCCAGGTCTGCTTTCAACAATGCTGTCTCCACCTCCTGCCAGGAAGCTGCACAGAACTGGTTTTGGTCAGGCACAGACACTCTCTGCCTTCAGAGACAAAGGATTTTTGAGTATAAATGTGGGGACCCAGACCCCAGAACTTTAGATCACTTCTGGGAATCAAGACGAACCTTTGCCAAGGAGAAGAACCAAGGAAGCTGAAGGATTTGACTGCCCCTGTGCCATTGTGCTATTTTCTGGGGTTGGCCTGCAGTGGTTACTTGTTTGCCAAGGAAAGAAGAAGGAACTTTTACTGAACTTTCATCATCTTGAAGAAGAATCTCCAAGGGCTTGAAGTGTGCTTGCCTCCTGCTGAAGTCTCAGGGATACAAGACTTCACCACCAGCTCCCCCCTGAATTTCCTTGCTGGGAATTCTGTCTGCAGAAGCCTGCATATTGTTGGGAGCTGGAAGCGCGACTCAACGAGAAGAAGCGTGTCGCTGTCGCAACTGCTGCCGTCGCATCGCCGGAGAAGCGTGTCGCCACTGCAAGGGTCGCCGTCGCATCACCGGAGAAGCGTGTCGCAGTGCCTGTCGCGGCTCAAGAAGTTACAGAGTTCGCCGCACGGCCGTTGGGCGTGCACGCATCACCTTCACGTCGTCGCATCGCATCAAAGACGCCAGCTCGTCGCATCGTAACCGGAACGCAATACGAGATCAATGCATCACCTCCTCTCCGGTAAGGAACAGACGCATCCCCTACTTTGCGCAAGCATTGAGGAGCAGACGCATCGCCTCCCCCGAAGCAAGGAACCGACGCATCATCCTCCCTGCGAACCTTTTGTTTGTTTTGCGTTACGCATCCAAGGTACTTTGTGAGAAACGTGTCGCATTTACCATCTACATTGAACTAAGCTATTTTTCTACCATTTTAAAGTCATTTTCTTAAATACTGTATTGTGGATTTTTGTCGTTTGGGTCTTGTGTTAAGTCTATATAAAGATTACTTATTTTTATAAAACCTGTGTAGTATCCATTTGTAGTGTTTCCACTGTATTACTGTATGTGTTCACAAATGCTTTACACACTGCCTCTGAGATAAGCCTGCCTGCTTGTGCCAAGCCCCCAAGGGGGGAGCAGGGGTTATTTTAGGAGTGTAGACCCCTTACCCTGACTAGAAGCAAGGGTCCCTATTTGGACAAAGGTGCATACCATTGCCAACTAGAGACCCCCAGTTCTAACATTGGTGGTCAGCGGTGAGGATTCTGGACTTGCATTTGTGACTCATATACAGTGATTGGTGTACACTACTAGTGAGTGCAGACCAAACACAACCACATACATTTTGGTACAATGTTTCCTTGGAACTGTTATTTTTGCTAAAGACTGCCAATTTGTATTGCCATGAGCAAACCAGCATCCAACGCATCTATGGATCTAGATTTTTAGGAAGAGAGTGTGGATACCTACACTGTGAAACAGCTGAAATACTTCTGTAGAAAATTTAAATTTGCTACTCAAGGCCTCACCAAGAAGGAGGAGTTCCAAAAGGCGCTGAGGGCCTGGTTGGAAGCAAGAAATGCCTCTGAGCATGTGGGAGAGCCTGTGGAGGAGGCTGAGGATACAGATGGGCAGCTGGATGGGCCATTGGGTACAGTCAGGGAGAGAGTACCTTCCCTGCCAGGCAGCAGTGTTTCTTCCAAAGGCCTGTCCCCAGGAGAGCTGGAGGACAGGGAGAGAAATAGAATGCATAAAATGGAGCTAGCCAAGCTCAAGATGGAGGGTCAAAAGGACCTAGAGAATAAGAAGCTGGAGCTTGAGAATAACAAGTTAGCCTTGGAAAGAGAGAAAGCACGATTAGAGCATGAAAGATTGTTGAGGGAATTGGAGATCAAAGCTAGAAGCTTAGAAATTAATCCCTCTGGTGGCAGCGCACCATCTGTGCCTGCAGAAGGAAGAGTATATTTCCCCAAGGATGTCATTAAGGATTTCCATAAGCATGAAGATATTGGGCAGTGGTTTGCAGCCTTTGAGATGGCAATGTTGGCCCACCGGGTCCCTGAGAAAGATTGGGGAGCGGGCTTGTGGGGCCGCTTTGTTAGTGATGGGAGGGATACTTTGTTAGACCTGCCCAGTGAGAATAGGATGTCTTATGCCCACATGAAGGAAGCCCTGATGACCAGGTATGGGTTGACCCCAGAGCTCTATAGACAGAGGTTTAGGAATTGTAAGAAATTGGAGGCAACTACCTGGGTGGAATATGTATCTTTCTTTTGCAGAGCAATGGATGGTTGGGTAAAGGGTAGCAAAGTGGATACTTTTGAAGCGCTCTATGATTTGTTTGCATGGGAGCACTTGTCTGCTAATTGTTTTCCAGAGCTACGCCAGCACCTTATTGATAGCAAGCTAACTAACCCTAGGAAGCTTGCTGAGGAGGCGGACCGCTGGGTCAGTACCCGGGTCCACAAGGGTCATGTGGGAGACTTCGCCAAAGGTGGGCAGGGTCCCCAGCAGAAGAGTGGGGGGACAAGGGTAAACAGAGGGAGTTCCAGAAAGGGCCCCAAAGTAATTCCCAGGGGAACCAAGGGAAGGGTTCCCAGCCTCCCCCTGAGAAGAAGCCAGAGGCCCCGACAGGTAAACCTGTTCGCAGGGGCCCCCTACATGTTTTAAGTGTGGTCAAGTGGGCCACTGTTGGTATGATCCCAAGTGTCCCAAGAGGGATCCCAATGCACCACCTAGTGCACCACCCCGTCAGATGGCAAGTGTAGCCCTGGGGGGAGGAGATGGGTGCCCAAGGTGGGTGGGGTCCCACAGAAATGTCCCTTGTCTCTTTAGGAGATTGTGAGGTGGTCCCTAGGACCCAGCTCCCTGATTAAACTAAGAAATACAGGCAGTGGTTGACCATCAATGGCCATAGGGTGGAGGCTCTGAGAGACACTGGGGCCAGTGTGACAGCTGTCAGTTGTCAGCTGGTGTCCAAGGAGCAGGTGATCCCCATGCATTCTTCCCTGTAGTTGCCGCAGACAACTCAGAGAGCCAATGTGAGGTGGCTCAGGTTCCCTTTGAGTGGGGGGGTCTCAGGTACCCTTCAAGTAGCTGTGAGGCCAGCCATGCCTGTTGATTGTCTGTTGGGCAATGATTTAGAGAACTCCCCTTGGGCTAAGGTGGAGAGAAGGTCTCATTTGGAAATGTTGGGTCTGCCTGAGTGGGCGTGTGTGAACACTCGGTCTATGGCAGCCAGTAAGGGTGTTCAAGAGGACCTGGAGCCTGAAAGCATGGCCCAGGTATCTGCCTTAAAGAGAAAAGGTAGGGGGCGCGGGAAACCAGCCCCCACAGTTCCCACAGTCCAGGAGGAGGCAGACCTTGAGGGGGATGCTCTGGAACCTACAGGGGAGCAAGTGGCTGAACTGGGGGACCTGCCTGAGCTGACCCATTGGCAGCAAGAAGGAGGACCCTCCAGGGAAGAGTTCTGTGAGGAACAGAAGAAGTGCCCTTCTCTTGTGGGTTTGCGGCAACAGGCCACAAACCAGGCAGCAGGTGATCAGTCTGGAACACATTGGATCTACTGGGAGAATGGTCTCCTGTATAGCGAGCCTAAGGTTGCTGAGCCTGGGTCAGCCCGTGTGCTGGTGGTACCCCAGCGCTTCAGAGCCTTCCTACTGGGTTTGGCTCATGATGTACCGTTAGCTGGACATTTGGGGCAGGACAAGACCTTTCAAAGGCTTGTCACCCACTTTTATTGGCCCCAAATGCGCAAGAGTTCAGACACTCATTGCAGGACTTGCCAGACTTGCCAGGCAAGTGGTAAGAGTGGGAGGAAGCACAAGGCTCCCCTCCAGACTTTCCCTGTAGTCAGCACCCCCTTTGAACGGGTGGCGATTGACATTGTGGGGCCTCTGGACCCCAAGACAGCCATGGGCAACAGGTTTATCCTGGTCTTGGTGGACCATGCTACCCGGTACCCGGAAGCCATCCCTCTCCGGACTGTGACGGCCCCCGTGGTGGGACGTGCATTGATGGGGATTTTCTCCCGTGTGGGGTTCCCCAGAGAGGTGGTGTCAGACCGTGGTACCAACTTCATTTCTAAGTATATGAAGTCCCTGTGGCAGGAGTGCGGTGTAACATACAAGTTCACCACCCCTTACCACCCCCAAAGTAATGGGCTGGTTGAGAGATTCAACCGGACCCTCAAAGGCATGATTATGGGTCTTGAGGAACCTATGAGGCGTAAGTGGGACGTCCTCTTGCCATGTCTTCTTTTTGCTTACCGCGAGGTGCCACAGAAGTCCCTAGGGTTCAGCCCCTTTGAACTGCTCTATGGTCACCCGGTAAGAGGACCTCTGAGTTTGGTAAAGGAAGGCTGGGAGAAAGCTCCCAGGAAACCTCCCCAGGATGTATATAGCTACATGCTGGCCTTCAGAAACCAAACCCGGCGTTTCAGGCAACTCGCTCAGGCGAATCTGGAAGCCAGCCAGGAGGAGATGAAGCGGTGGTACGATCAGAATGCCACTCTGATTGAGCTTCAGCCTGGTCAGAAAGTGTGGGTCATGGCCCCCGTGGAGCCTTGTGCGCTCCAGGATAAGTGGACCGGACCATTTGAGGTGGTGGAGCGCAAGAGTGATGTCACCTACTTGGTGGACTTGCGGTCTCCTAGGAACCCTTTGCGGGTCCTGCATGTCAACCGCCTGAAGCCCCACTTGGAGAGGTCCGAAGTGGGCATGCTCCTAGCCACAGATGCTGGAATAGAAGAGGAGACTGAGCCTCTTCCTGACCTCCTGTGTGCAAAAGAGCAAGATGGGTCAGTGGATGGTGTGAACCTCTCTGCCTCCCTGACCCCTGAGCAGCAGAATGATTGTCGCCAACTGTTGGGACAATTTCCTGATCTGTTCTCCCTGACTCCCAGTGTCACTGATTGGTGCGTCCATGATGTAGACACTGGGGACAGTCCTCCTGTTAAGCACAAAACTTACAGAGTGACTGACAGGGTCAGAGCTTGCATCAAGGAGGAGGTCTCCAAGATGTTTGCCTTAGGGGTGATTGAGTCCTCTAACAGCCCTTGGGCCAGCCCAGTGGTCTTGGTCCCAAAGGCTGCCGCGCCTGGTGCCACACCCGAACTCTGGTTCTGTGTGGACTACCGAGGACTCAATTCAGTCACCAAGACTGACGCGCACCCCATCCCCAGAGCTGATGAGCTCATTGATCGGCTAGGGGCTGCCCGGTACCTCAGTACGTTTGATTTGACGTCTGGGTACTGGCAGATCGCCTTAACCGATGGGGCCAAAGAGAGGTCAGCATTCTCCACACCAGACGGGCACTACCAATTCCGGGTTATGCCCTTTGGGATGAAGAATGCCCCTGCCACCTTTCAGAGGTTGGTCAACCAGGTGTTGGCTGGACTGGAGGATTTCAGTGCCGCCTACCTGGATGACATCGCAGTGTTCAGCGCCAGTTGGGAAGAACATCTGCGCCACCTCTGGGAAGTGCTGATGGCGCTGCGGAGGGCAGGCCTCACGATCAAGGCGAGTAAGTGCCAGATCGGGCAGGGTTCCGTGGTGTACTTGGGACACCAGGTTGGGAGCGGCCAGGTGGCGCCCCTACAGCCCAAGATTGATACCATCCTGGCTTGGGAGCCCCCAAGACCCAGACAGAGGTGAGAGCCTTTTTAGGACTCACTGGGTATTACAGGAGGTTTGTCAAGGGGTATGGCAACATTGTTGCACCCTTGACAGAGCTGACTTCCAGGAAGCAGCCCAAGAAAGTGAACTGGACTGACACCTGTCAGAAAGCTTTTGATGCCCTGAAGACTGCCATGTGCACGGCACCCGTGCTTCTGGCGCCCAACTTCTCTAAAGAGTTCATTGTACAAACAGACGCTTCAGAGCATGGTGTGGGGGCTGTTCTTTCACAGATAAATGAGGAGGGCCTAGACCAACCTGTAGCCTTCATCAGTAGGAGGTTACTTCCACGGGAACAGAGGTGGAGTGCAATTGAGCGTGAGGCATTTGCTGTGGTCTGGGCACTGAAGAAGTTGAGACCATACTTGTTTGGGACTCACTTCCGGGTTCAGACAGACCACAGGCCCCTCAGATGGTTGATGCAGATGAGGGGTGAGAACCCAAAGCTGTTGAGGTGGTCCATTTCCCTACAGGGGATGGACTTCACGGTGGAACACCGCCCTGGTACAGAACACGCCAATGCTGATGGTCTGTCCAGATTTTTCCGCCTTAGTGATGAGAACTCCCAAGAGGTAGGGTAGTTCTCCCCACATTTCAGCTGGAGGGGACACGTGTTAGACCTGGCACCATTGGCGTGGGTCTCACTTCCATTTTTTTGCTGTTGCCTCCTGGGTTTTCCCTATGTTTTGCTGGTTTAGATGCTTTGGGCACTTTGCCACTGCTGTTCAGTGCCAAAGTGCAGTGCTCCCTGTTGTAAATTGTTGTATGAATTAGTGACTCCATGATTGGCTTATTTGATTTACTTGTCAGACCCTAGTACAGTGCACCATGTGTGCCCAGGGCCTGTAAATCAAATGCTGCTGGTGGGCTTGCAGCACTGATTGTGCCACCCACAGAAGCAGCCTGTAAAATGTGGCTCAGGCCTGCCATTGCAGAGCCTGTGTGCAGTCTGGGACTGCCATGCTGACTTGGCAAGTGCACCCACTTGCCAGTCCCTAAACCTTCCCTTTTCTACATATCAGTCACCCCTAAGGTAGGCCCAAGGGCAGGGTGCATTGTATGTAAAAGGTAGGACATGCCCTGATGTGTGTGGCATGTCCTGATAGTGAATTACAGCCAATTTCGTTTTCACTATTGCAAGGCTATCTGTTCCCATAGGCCAGAATGGGCAGTTTGATTATAACATCTTATAATCCTAACTGACCCTAGGAACAAGATAGAAAAACGAATTTAGTATGCTTGAACTCAGAATATTAAAACACATCTTTTAGTGTGGGTGACTTTTACATTCTGTGTTTGAAAATACCACTTTTTTAGAAAGTAGGTATTTTCTTGCCTGACCTTCCAGTGTGCCTCTGCTAGGTTTGTGTATTCACTGTCTGGTTTGTGAGTGACAGGGGGCTGGAGAGGGCCTTGGCTCCAGCAGTCTGATGGGTCAGGGCTGGGCTGAATAGGACCCACATAGAATAGAGAGTAGGGGGGAGGAGATTTCCTTTCACTGCCCTGAGCCCTCATAGAATAGAGAGTAGGGGGCAGAGATTTCCTTTCACTGACCTGAGCCTTCATAGAATAGAGAGTAGGGGGAGGAGATTTCCTTTCAGCTACCTGGGCCAGGTCTGCTTTCAACAATGCTGTCTCCACCTCCTGCCAGGAAGCTGCACAGAACTGGTTTTGGTCAGGCACAGACACTCTCTGCCTTCAGAGACAAAGGATTTTTGAGTATAAATGTGGGGACCCAGACCCCAGAACTTTAGATCACTTCTGGGAATCAAGAAAAACCTTTGCCAAGGAGAAGAACCAAGGAAGCTGAAGGATTTGACTGCCCCTGTGCCATTTTGCTATTTTCTGGGGTTGGCCTGCAGTAGTTACTTATTTGCCAAGGAAAGGAGAAGGAACTTTTACTGAACTTTCATCATCTTGAAGAAGAATCTCCAAGGGCTTGAAGTATGCTTGCCTCCTGCTGAAGTCTCAGGGATACAAGACTTCACCACCAGCTCCCCCCTGAATTTCCTTGCTGGGAATTCTGTCTGCAGAAGCCTGCGTATTGTTGGGAGCTGGAAGCGCGACTCAACGAGAAGAAGTGTCGCTGTCGCAACTGCTGCCGTTGCATCGCCGGAGAAGCGTGTCGCCACCGCAAGGGTCGCCGTCGCATCACCGGAGAAGTGTGTCGCAGGGCCTGTCGCGGCTCAAGAAGTTACTGAGTTCGCTGCACGGCCGTCGGGCGTTCACGCATCACCTTCACGTCGTCGCATCGCATCAAAGACGCCATCTTGTCGCATCGCACCGGATCGTCGCATCACATCGAGGCGCCAGCTCGTCGCATCGTAACTGGAACACATTACGAGATCAACGCATCACCTCCTCTCCGGTAAGGAACAGACGCATCCCCTACTTTGCGCAAGCATTGAGGAGCAGACGCATCGCCTCCCCCGAAGCAAGGAACCGACGCATCATCCTCCCTGCGAACCTTTTGTTTGTCTTGCGTTACGCATCCAAGTTACTTTGTGAGAAACGTGTTGCATTTACCATCTACATTGAACTAAGCTATTTTTCTATCATTTTAAAGTCATTTTCTTAAATACTGTATTGTGGATTTTTGTCGTTTGGGTCTTGTGTTAAGTCTATATAAAGATTACTTATTTTTTATAAAACCTGTGTAGTGTCCATTTGTAGTGTTTCCACTGTATTACTGTATGTGTTCACAAATGCTTTACACACTGCCTCTGAGATAAGCCTGCCTGCTCGTGCCAAGCCACCAATGGGGTGAGCAGGGGTTATTTTAGGAGTGTAGCCCCCTTACCCTGACTGGAAGCAAGGGTCCCTATTTGGACAAAGGTGCATACCATTGCCAACTAGAGACCCCCAGTTCTAACAGAAGCCAAAAGCTTTTACTATGGCTGCTAAGGGTGCTATTGGGCCCAAATAGATATTGAAAAGGATGAGTCTCAGGGATGAACCCTAGGGCACCCCATACCGAATCTGCCTCACTGATGAATTGAACGATTTAGATGATACCTGAAAAAATGATGCTCAGAAAAGAAACAAACATGTTCAGAGCAGTGCCTGAAACACCACAGACTTCCAGGCTCCAGAGTACTACCCAGTGAGACACAGGGCTTCATTTATGGGGTTTTGGCGTAGGGCAGCACAGCAAGTTACCTTACTGCCCACATCAAAGTGAAAAGGCAGGAATGCACTGTATTTATCCAATACGGTGCATTCCAGTCCTTTACCCCTGCGCTGGCATCATTTAGGCAGCCTAGCGCCGACGCAGGCACCCTTGTATCATGGTGCAAGGGTGCCTGTGTTGTCAGCAGGATTGTTTTTGTGCAGGAAGGTGCCCTTTCCTGCACAAAAACAATCCTGAGAGGTGTTTTCCTCTTTCTATGTGTGCTGCAGAATGCATCACACATGGAAAGAGGAATACTGAGGAGAAATAAAGTTATTCCTCTTTGTTACACCTCACCTCGCGAAGCGTAAGGTTTTGGCACATCCCCAGGTTTATATGGTCTTGTAAATCTGGGGAAGCATCAAAATCTATTGGGGTCGCATGGGAACACCCACCGCAACACCCATGGAACACCTCCTGAGTGCAGAGTAAGGCAATGCAGCGATTTGCGCTGCTTTGCCTTACTCCATATCTATGAGACCATTCAAAGCCACGCAAAGTGGCTTTGCGTGGCCTCAAAGATATGATTTCAAGGTTTGTCTCGCCGGAGCGTCACGGAAAGTGACACTTCGGTGGCGCAAGGGGGTCATAAATATGCCTAATAGTGTCAAACACTGTACTAAGATCCAGTAAGATAAGAGTGACTTTAAATTCTTCCATCACCATCAAAAGCGTGGACTCCATACTATGGCCCGGGAAAAAGCCAAATTGAGAGGCCTGAAGATAATGATGTTGCTTGAGATAGTTAGAGGGTTGGAAAGTAATATGCTTTTTCCAAAATATAATGAATAAGGGCAGTAGTTCTCGAATCTAGATGAATCAACCATAGGTTTCTTCTGTAAAAGAAGGACCATAGCATTCTTCCAGGCCTGTGGGACCGTTGCTGAAGTTATCAATAAATTCAATAGCTCGAGGAAAGCAGGAATCAAAGCAGAACTGGCCTACTTTAAAACACATGCGGGAGCCGGGTCCAGAGGATCGCCCGATATTATAGAGGATGCCAAAGCATCCAATTTGCTTTTGTGGAGCAACTTAAAATTTAACAGAGAGGGTCCCTCCACATGGTTGCTACTAATATCGGCTCCGAGGCATCATCACTGCAATTACCTGTAAAAGATTCATACATTTCAGATATATATATATATTTATAAGAAGTCTGTAAGCTCATTATATTTTTACTCTGAGAAATAAGGGCTAGGAGAAAGTCATTCTGGATCCTTCAAAGGTTTTCCTTCCTTATTGTATCGTAAGTCGGTCTGTGTTTGCTATACGCTCCTCAACAACCATGTCTTTCTCAGTATTTCTAAAGTTCTCCTTCCACTTTCTTGCAGACTTCTCTGTTTCACCTTCATCAGATGATATTTTTGCCCTAGAAATGAGTACAAAAAGGTCCTCTCAGCAAGCTCCCGTGCTGTAGACTGCCATTGCAGCAAACTATTTCCTGATTGTTATGTCATCAGTACGTGTCTGTGCGCCGATCGCAATTCGCGCCCATGAAGAAATTGTATTGTGGAATTCCATATTTTAGCGAAGCGATGCCTAAGAAATCGCTAATTTGAACATGTACACGATAGTACATTTCATTTACCGATCACCAAATGCGATTTCTTAAGCATCACAAATTAGAAGCTGGTAAATTTAACTGTAGTACATCTGGTCCCTACTTGTTTAAAACAAGATAACTCAAATTGCAACAAAGTGGACACAGGGCTCCCTAAAAAATCTACATTTGTGCTTCTGCCATTCACCATTCCATCAGAGGTAGAAACCTTTGAAAAAGCTGTCCATGAGGACTTAGAGACTTTGGAGGGAGAAAAGCCTAAATATTACAATATGTCGAGAGCAGACCGAAAAAACCTTTCTTTTTCTTAAGAAGAATCATGATGTGATAGCTAAATCAGCCGATAAAGGCAGTGCTGTTGTCTTACTTGACAAGTCTTACTACAGAAATGAGTGCTTACCATTGTTAAGCAATGAAAACCATTATTGGAAACTAACAAGGGAGCTGGGAAATGAAATTAGATACAAGATTGAGAGTCTAGTAACAGGGGCGGTAATGGCTGTTTGACTGTCAAAGAGAGAAAAATCACAGGTTCCTTACTTTCATACCCTGCCAGCAATCCACAAGGACAAGGGACCAGGTAGACAACTTTGGCCAGATTTATCAAGGTTTTGCGCCGCCCTTGCGCCACTCAAGGGGGCTTAAGGGCAAAGTAAAACTTAAGTGAGATTTATCAAGCCACGCGAGGTCACCTTGCATGGACTTGTATGGCGTAATCTGGAGTAACGCAAGGCAGCGCAAAATCGCTGCCTTGTGTTACTCTGCCCCAGGGATGCATTACATGGGTGGAGCATGGGTGTTCCCACGCATCCACCCATGGATTTTGGCGTATTTCCAGATTTACCATTAGTTGTAGGCCTGGGAATGTGTCAAAATGCTACACCTCCCCAGGGGAGGCGTAATGAGGAGAAATATCTTTATTTCTCTTCGTTTTTCCCCTTTGTACATGTACTGCATTCTGCAGCACACATAGAAAGATGAAAATGCCTCTGAGGGTTGTTTTTGTGCAGAAAGATGTACGTTCCTGCACAAAAACAATCCTGTCTACAATGCAGGCACCCTTGCAACATGGTGCAAAGGTGTTGACTTGGCGCGAGGCAGTAAGTTGTGCACCAGTGAAAGCAATGGACAGAAATGTGCCATATAATGTTAAATATGGTGCATTCCTGCCCTTTCACGCAACAAGGTGGCTTGCTGCGTTGCGCTGCGTGAAAGTATGATAAGTCTGAGCCCCTGTGTCTCAGACAGGTTCAATTCTGGAACCCCTTCCACACTTCTGTGAATTGCCAAGGTGATGGCTTCATATTTAAAATATATAAAAGATGCCCTAAATATGAGGATTCAAATTCTGACCCAGACAAACAATTACTGACCACCTTAGATGTGGAGCCTTTGTATAATAACATTCCCCAAGAGGCCACTTTTAGGGTGGTTGAAAAAATTCTTAGGGAGTTCAGCTGGGAATGACCCTTGCAGAGATAGCACTAACCAAGAATTTCTTCTATTTCGAAAAATCCATCTAACATTAGATTGAGGGAATCCTTATGGGGAGTACTTTTGCCCCAAGTTTGACCTACCTCTACGTCCAAGATATGAACAATTAAAAGAGCACATCGATGATATTTCATTACCTTTTTCTAGTAAGATAGAGTAATGGAAATTATATAATGTTGATGTGTTTATCATTTAGAATGTGAGATGAGAGAAAGCCACACTTTTTGAACGTGTTAAATGAGAGCTCCCCATTTACAATTTACTCTACATATGGACAACCAAATAATTCCCTGTCCAGACCTCTTCATTAATCATGAGGTTGGCAATTTAATAAGTGAATTATAACACTAACTAACAGACAGGAAAGCATTTCTAATATCTGACAGCTACCATCCTCCATCTCTAGAGAGAATCTACCCTTTTGACAATCCCTGTCTATACGCAGGAACTGTTCTAAGATAGGAATATATGATAAGACATGTCTTAACCTCACAGATAAAGTATTAGCAAGAAACTCTCACAAAAGGGTTATTCAGAAAAGTGTAAAAGAGCAAGAAATAATAATACAGATGCCCTTTTTAAACAACAGTAAAAGAGAAACCTAAGAAATTGACCATGGTTACCACTTACTCTCCAATATCTAACAGGATTAAACAGACAAGTGACAAACATTGGAGAATTTTAAATGTTTGCGGCATGACCCTGCAAAGAAACATTGTTTTCCTATAAAAGAGGCAAACATTTATGTGACCATCTGGCGTAACTTTATCGGCTATGTCTTTTCCTAAATGCGAACTGATGCATTTTGTTGATGGATTATGTCTCATAAAATATGATGGTGTCCTAGTTGCGGGTTATGCTGTATGTATTGTGGAATTTTTTTTTTGCCAAGTGACAAAACTGTCAAGTTGGAGAGCTGGTTGCTCTCAACACAGCCTCCATCCTTGGCAAAGAAGATTGTGAATGTGTACACAGATTTACAGACTTGTTCGGAGTGACACATGACTTTGGCTTCCCTAGATGCAAAGAGGTTTCTTAACACCTGCTGGAGCCCCTTTTAAGAATCCCAAGTATGTATAAAATCTTCTAAACGCAATGCAATTACCCAAGAGGGTAGTAGTGGTAAAGTGTGCCACTAACCAGCATCCTCACAATGATGTCTCAAGAGGTAACACCCTAGCAGATTCAACTGCCAAAAATGCTGCCTTGTCTAAGACCATAAAGGTTGCTATGTATTAGTCTCAATTGCAGGAGCAAGCCTCCTAAAGTGAAAAACAGCCTTGGATCAAGCAGGAATGTGAAAGAGACCCTGAGGCTGTTTATTAACACAGTTATTACTCTTACAGTATTGCTAACAAAATCTTGTTCACATGAAAATATATATATCATTTTTATTTTGTATTTATTTTTCAATCACAAAAAAATTTAGGTTTTAATTTAGCCTCTAGGCACCAAGATCAACATTACAATACAGAAGCATAACTTGTAACAATTTCCGAATAGAAGGATACAATATGTACAACATTGTAAAAAGACAAATCTTTTTCTTATTTCCCTTGAAATCCCCAAAACTGGAATATAGCTGATTCCATAACGTGCCCCAGCCTCTGTAAAGCATATTCTGGCAGTGTTTGTGCGGCACCATTTAGAGGTGAGAAGTTTAGGATCAGCTGTAGAGCTCAAAAGTCTGTGTGGATGACCAAAGGTAAAACACCTAGATATGTGGTTAGGAATGGATCCATGTGTTGCTTTCTCCTCAAAAGAGCACTCCTATTATAACCTACGTGGCCACCAGAGACCAATCATGACCTGGACTCAGACGCAATGAATGGTCAAAATTCCTAGGGCCAAGAACAAATCCTTATTTACCTGTTTTGGACAGACTACAACTTTAGTATAAGGAGCTCTGAGATAATTAGACTGTAGAATAGTATGAAAGCCTTGAAAAATACAATTACTTTAATAGGGAAATTACACGTTTTTATAGAGGACAAATAGGCTGATATTTTGCTAATAACATTGGAACCTTTACATCTGTGTGTCATCTGCATGGATCGAGTACACAGTCCGTGTGCCACTATAACACCCCTCCCATGGATAATGTTAATATTAAATAAGAGTGCAAATGAGGCAGAATGTAAGGTACAGCGCAGCCCAAAGTATCAATTTGTGACATAAATTGCCCTAATTTCACTTGCTATTGGCGATTTGTACAATTTTTTTAAATCTAATGTAACATCCTACCGCGTACGGGGAAGCTAATCGGAAAAATGTTGCACTTTCCTAAATTCCTAACTGTTTACCTCACATCCAGCAGAGAAACCTAAGAACTACTTTTCATTTTGGCATTTGTTTCTTTCCCTAAGCAACTATATAAAACTCCTGCAAGCTATCCATTAAAAGCAAGAATACTGCCGTTCAATACAACTTTGTAATCTGCCAACCCACCCCTCCGCCTCTCCTGTCTTTAACAGAGTGTGGCCAACTTTCATGGCCATTGCCTTGACATCATCCAATGAAATGATCCCTTCTAGCCATGCCTCCTTCATGGTCTTTACTGCCCTACACCTCAGCATGAATTGATCCCGTAGTTATTAGTAATGCTGGCTGTCACACTTTCAAGTAGTGGCAAACATTTTTATTTGTTTAAACCCTAAACTAACTTCCACTCCTTTTGAACTGTCATGCCGAAATTGCTGACTTTGACCACAAGTTCATTAGGGTCATCTTCTTCCATCACTATTATTATTATTATTATTATTAACAGATTTGTATCGCGCATGGCTGCCCCAGCGACGGGGCGTCCCAGCGCTACCCAAAACAGCATACCGATAAGTAGTGACAGCCTGGGAAAAGAAGAGAGAGTTACTCACTCAAATCAGGCACATGCTTGAAAATCTGCATGGCCTCGGAACCCAAACATTGTGGAAGCAACAAATGTATTTATTTAAAGCCCAAAATGTATGGCAACAGCTGCTGTTTAATTCAGAAAAGACTGAACCACTCCTATCGCAGAAACAAGTACTGGCAATGGCATTCTAAAACCAGTACACTAGCACAATAGTACTAACACCAATGCCTAACATGGTACTTTAGCAGCAGCTGGTGTTACAAGTCTGTAATTATCCTTTTACTCTTGCACACATTCAACTTTGATTGATACGGCTCCCCCACACCACCTCACATGAGACAACACGGACAATTTTGAAAAAAGCGTACAAGATGATTTGTCGCTAAAAGAGATGTTATTTTAACTTTTACCTGACGAGCAGTAGTAAATGGGTGAACATTTATTGTGGAGGGATATTGCTCCAGATGCATAGCTTTAGAATACTTGTTGTTTGGTGTTTCATTTTTGCAGTTCTTTGATATGAATTGTGTTGATGTAGTGCTTTCTTGTGTTTCATTGACCTTCTGAGATGGATAGGTTTTCTACCAGTTAGGGCTGATTGCTGGTTCTTATTGCCTTTTAAGTGATGCACCAGATCTTAAAAATTATTCTGGTCTAGAGAGGCATCCAGTAGCGATCCATCAAGGTGAGAGAGAAGTGATTAGTGAGGTGAGCAGGAGCATTCCTGCTGTTTTTCAGTAATCAGAATGTGATTCAGGGGCTCTGAAGGCTGAGGCTGTTAAGTTTCCACCATCCACATGGGAGAATACCAGTGATAGGATGGTCATTGTAAAGTCTGTCTCTGGAAGGTATGGTTTTATCTGTATAGAATGGAAAGCCGGTAACAGGCTGTCTGGGGTTTCTTGGTGACATGTATTATGAAGGATAGATTGCTCTTAATAATGAATCTAAGTAAGCTTACATTTGGAGCGAGTCGGGTGTGAATCTATCAAATGGTTGTTGCTACCGGGAACTATATAGGCATATTGTTTTCTGGATTTTTAGGGGGGCTATCATCAATAAGAAAAGAACTGATGTCATTTGTGCTATCAATGGAAGTGATTTGCCTTCTAGCTCAAACCAGACTAGTGTTCTCATCATAACTCACCAAGAATATCATGCAGAGAAAATTCAATCTGATAAATGCCCCCCAATTTAAGTCAGTATTAGGGGTCCCTTGGTTACAAGCACATAACCTGGAGCGAGATTGGTCAACAAGACAATTGAGGCTGACATATACCTTTTGTAAGAATCATTGTTGAAAGAAAACTGTTAAATGTAATTCCCCAATCATGTTGTTAGACTCTGATGGGATAGCAGTAGTAGGGCACATCTTTGATAAGGTTAAGGCAAGTACCCTACCAGCCCACATACCCTTGACTGCAGTATCGATCCACAGTGTCGGTCACAGATTCCATGCAGCAACATTTATTCTCTCACTGAGATGGGAAACATTAATTTGAGGCAGTATTTGGATGAGTTACTTGAAATTGGATTCAATTGAACATATGAATCCACTGCCTCTTCACCTTTATTTTTTCTCACCAAAAAAAGTAGGGAACTGAATACCTGCATTCATTAACGGGCCCTGAATCAGATTACAGCCATAAATAGGTATCCTTTTTTTTCCAAACTTTATTTAGCATTTTCTTAATAAGACATACAGCGTATACGTACTCACTGTTGGCTTTTACAATAAAAGGAAAAAGAAGGTTATGGCTCGTACAAAAAACAAGGATTTACATGTATAGAATTGTCCGACCTGCGTTCGGCCCGGTCCAATTACCTGGCAATTCACATCTCGAGTATGCACAATAACATGCAGTCAGACTGCCAATGCATGCAATACATTCAGGAAACAGTTCACGCCAATATACCATGATGCCCTTCAAGCATATCTGAGCACTGACATCCCAAATGTGAACTACACAGCTTAGGACCATTTATCCAACTCCAGAGGGCACAATTCTGTCGGGCTGTTGCATGATGGGGCCAATAAATAGGTATCCTTTAACTTTGATCTCCACACTTTTATTCCAGGTTAAGGGAACAGTGATTTACATTAAGTTGTGTCTAAGGGGCTCTTGCCATCTAATGTGAGTCCAAGAGGATCACGAGTGGAAGAAAGCTTTCCGAACTAAGTTCAGGGTGTTAGAGTACCTCATCATGCCATTCTCATTCACTATTTCATCGATGAGTTACTCCAAGATTTTATAGACAAGGGTGCAGTTGTACACACTTACCATATCTTGATTTATTTTGGCTCCGAGATAGAACATTTTGGCCATGTAAGATCTAGTATACAATGTGTGTGCAAAAAACACCATTATGTGAAACTGAAAGAATGTGTCTTCCATACTACAAGAGTGGAATTCTTTGGATTTACGTCCATGTGGATGAAATAAAAGTTGAAGTGATAGAACAATGGACGGCTCCTTCGAATGTTAATGATATACAAAGCTTCCTGGGGGTTCCCAATTTTTATAGGCATTTAGAAATCCTTTTTCCACAATCATAGATACAATTGGCCCCTTTTCACGCATCACTTTGCGTGAAAGGGGCATGCCATGGGTGTTGCTGTGGATGTTCCGATGCAACATTCATGGAACTTCCCAGATTTACAACATTTTGTAAACCTGGGAATGCGTCAGAATCCTATGCCTCCCAGGGGAGGTGTAAGGAGGCGCAATGAGGAGAAATACTTTTATTTCTGCTCGTTTTTTCCTCTTTCTATGCGTGCTGCATTCCGTGCTGTGCGGCTGCTGTTTGTGCGCCGGCGCAGGGGCGAAGAACAGGAATGCGCCGTATCTTGTAGATATGGCGCATTTCAGCCCTCTTATTTTGACGCACGACAGCTTGCTGCTCTGCCGTGCGTCAAAATATTGTAAATGAGGCCCATTAGTTCTTTACAGTGCCTGGATAATGTGCAGCAGGAAGCACACTGGTGTTTCATAGCAGCACACTCTGAATGGCAAAGAAGGTGAGCTTTCAAGGTGAAGGGCGAGCAGTGGCGGTCAGCCCATCACAACCCAGAGCAGGTTCGATCTTCTCCAGGCACCTTTTCCGTGTATGATGGTTGTTCCTCTAATGGATCAAACACGTATGCTATTTGTTCTTTTGTTTAATTCTTCAAGGTAACATTGATTTTTTTCGTTGACCCAAATAGCCCAAAGCTTCTCTAGGTAAAAAACCTTCAGATTGCTGCCCTCCGTGGAGTTACTGAACAATGCTGAAAAGAGCTGCTGTGCCATTATTGGCTAAAAAAAATGCTTTACACTGTCTGTTTACTTAAAAACTCCGCGTGCTATTTCATACTGCCTACGCAGCATCAATACATTTGTAAGTGCACTTTACATTTAAGGAAATTATGATGAATTTCGACGTTGGCGAGCGGTAGGAGGTTTTAATATATTATGATTACACCTAATTCTGTGAAAAGTAGTAAAAGGTTGCATAACATGCTGTGTTCATGAGCCTAAAAATAATTGTACTTATTTGAAGAAAATTCCATTACCAGCCAACGGATGTTTCAGGCGTGTTCTGTAATTTACTTTTCTTATGTGAATCCCGCAGAAACCATCAAAGTTAAATGTAAATTCCAGGAACTATATGGGGTAATACTGATTGTTGTTTGCGAATGCTGGCCTTGGTAGGAACAGTAACTTTCCGAGGCGGTATTTTAATTACGTGGGTCATGACCTCACGTAGCATCTCGCGCAATTTCATGGTTGAGATGGTCAGCTAATACCAGTAAAAAAATTAGCTGTGGCCTAAAACGGCGCACATGAACATGGAAGGTGAAATGAATAAACGTACAAGTAAAATAAATGCCTTATGGTGGATAGTGTATGAATTCTGTCGCCTGCAGTTCATTTTTTTGATAATCCGAAAAAGGCATATAACATTCTTTTGCGTAGGGTACAGTTTACCTTAGGGTTTGTGCTGTGGTACCACAAGCGACACTATCAACTTCTTATAGGGGTGGACGATATTACTTAAGTTGATGTAAGTTTTGAGTAAGACCAATTTCTGAATATATGTGTGTTTGTATGCGTGTGTGTGTGCGTAAACGAGTAGTCAAGAGGATTTTATGTTAACTGTGTCATTAGCCAGGGTAAATAGGATTCAAATCTCAATTTTAGTAAGTTGCTTGATTGATTGGGTTCTTCTGGCTCGCAGGTGACCTGATCTTTAGCAGAAAGGAAGGTTCGTGGTTTGTTTGTAGTTTCCCAATTTCAGTGAGTCAGTATCTAGGGGTATATTTACTAACATTCTGAGCCGTGTTTGCATCACAAAAGTAGCGCAAAGCGACGCAAAATCTTTTTTTCCCAATTTCCTCTCCCTCACTTGAAAGTAATGCAAACCAGCGCATAACACTGCTTTGCACTCCTTAGCGCCAAAGGGTCATTCCATGTGTGGTGCATGAGCATTTCCATGCAACCACCCATGTTTTTTTTTTCAAACATATGTTTATTGAATTTTTGCCAAATAGATCACATTATATCAATCACATTCCGCTCAGCGCAGTGAGCACCAACATTTCGATAGCACTCAAATGGTGAAACAATATACATTATCCAGAATGTGCCCAGCCCCGCTTCTAAAAGAAACGCTAATGAGAGATACAGTGGCTATTACTGCGGGGATGCGGGTGGTCTACTGTGACAGCAGCCTTATGGAGCACCAGAGTGAGGCACCTCAGCATTTGTCTGAAAGGATATCTAGTCAAACGTTCTGTCTGAGGGAATCTAGTGTGGCAATATTTGAAGAATAGAAAAACTAAATCTCCGAACCTAAAAACCCCAAACCCCCCAAACTATGATGGCAGCAAGAACCTAAACTAAAATAGCAGCTGAAGTTAGTGGTAGTGTAATCAATATTGAAAGAGGTGTAATGCGCGGGTTGAAGTGGGACAGACAGCCGACAGGAGCCCCCGGGAAAGGAAAGCTACCAATGGTCCCCACTTGAATTCAAAATTTTTATAGTTGTCTTGAAAGATATCAGCCATTCTTTCCATGCTAAGAAGCCGCCATAGCCGTGAGTGCCATAGGGAGATCGCCGGGGCCTCCCTCTGTTTCCAGGCGGCCGCTAAAGTCACCTTAGCCGCTCCTATACACAGCCACATGATGGCTTTGTCCGCACCTGTCTGGTGTTCTAAAGCAGGGTCTCGAAGTCCCAAGAGGACCTCCGCCATAGTAGTTGGAATGGGGTACCCCAGAATATCTTTAATATGTGCTAGTATCTCTGCCCAAAATGGGCGTATCGTCGGGCAATCCCACCAAATGTGCTGAAAATCACCCAAGAGGCCGCAGCCTCTCCAGCAGCGGTCAGAGGTGTCGGGGAAAATCTTTTTAAGCCTGGAAGGGTGCAGGTACCAGTCCATCATGGTCTTTAGGTGGGCTTCTCGGAGGTCTACGGAGTGATTAAATCTAAAAATGTCGGACCACAAGTATGTCCAATCTTTCTCTGGTACAGCGCGTTGCAGTATCCCCTCCCACGTAGCCATGTAACGCGGGCGCGGTGAAGTGAGGGTGGTCAGTAAAAAGTTATAGATGAACGATATCACCCCCTTCATTGTGGTGGACTTGGAGAGGAAGGATTCAAATCTGGTGGGCGGACGAGTGGCCGCTTCCCGAACCTGTGGAGAGAGAGCCCAATGAAGCAGCTGGGTATGATGGAACCGTTCCGAGTCAGCCAAGTCATAGTCTCTTTTACAATTATCAAAAGTTAAGGGGTCGTAGTTGTGAAAGAGGTGTATCAAGGCCAGACAACCCCCCCTCTCGCCAAGCATCAAAGGGCCCCTCCTGCATGCCGGGGGGGAAAGCCGAATTAAAGTGTAGCGGTGTAAACGGAGAGGGAAAAGTGGTCCATCTATCATCCCCCGCTACAGAGTCCCACACTCGCAGGGTGGTTCGTGTGGGGGTGCTACAGTACACGTTCTTGGGTCTGTCTCGCTTGGGGCGCCAAACAAGATCCTATATCGTCCGTCCTGCGATACTACGGTCCATATGTAACCAATGTTTATCTGATGCAGGTTTGGACCATTCACTCAGCACCCTCAACTGTGCCGCTTTATAATATAAGTTGATGTCGGGGAGACCCACTCCTCCCTCCGCTGCTCGGGAGCGACGCAATAGCGAGAACGACAAGCGGGCACATCCCTTTTGCCATTTGAACTGAAGGATCATGGATTTAATTCTGCGGAAGAAGTCCCTGTCGAGTTCTATCGGTAATGCCTGGAACAGGTAGAGGAGCTTAGGAAGGAGAGTCATCTTGACAGCATGAATGCGGCCAAGCCAAGAAAGAAACAGAGGCTTCCACCTCCCGAGCTCCTCTTGAATGCGTGCGAGACTAGGGGGGAAGTTAGCAGCATACAATCCTTCCACCCTGGGTGTTAACTGTATTCCTAAGTATTGTATGGAAGAGGTTGCCCATTGCAATGGAGTAAGGGGTTGGAGCCTATGGACCTCCTCTAGTGGGAGAGTAAGATTAAGAATATAGGACTTGCCCATGTTTATTTTAAGACCTGCCACCCTTTCAAAGCGCTCTAACTCCTTCTGTAAATGGGGAAGGGAGTGCTCGGGTTCCGCGAGCGACAAGAGGACATCGTCCGCGAAGAGAGAAACCTTATGGGAATCGCCACTAAAGGGAATGCCGTGTATGTCGGGGTTGGCTCTGATAGCTACAGCCAGTGGTTCGATACTCAGGGCAAAAAGGAGGGGTGAGAGGGGGCAACCCTGTCGTGTACCTCTAGAGTGTGAAAAAATGGATGAAGGGATGCCATTGACCTGTACCCGAGAGCGAGGCTGTACGTAGTTGGCCCGGAGCATAGTGAGAAATTTAGAAGCAAACCCAAAGCTCGTGAGGGTAGCAAATAGAAACGCCCAGTCCACCCGGTCGAAAGCCTTTTCGGCATCTAGTCCCACCAACACTGCGGGAATATGTCGTTTGTTAGCTTTTTCTATGAGATGCACTATGCGTCGTGTGTTATTGTGGGTTTGCCGGCCCTTAATAAACCCTGATTGGTCCGGGTGGATGAGGTCAGGCATAAGGTCATTCAACCTTTTAGCCAATATAGAGGAATAGAGTTTCGCGTCCAGGTTTAGTAGAGCGATGGGGCGGTAAGAGGCGCACAACTGCGGGTTTTTCCCAGGTTTTGGTATAACCGAGATCATCGCCTCAGAAAGAGACCCCGTCGTCTCACCCTCCGTCGCCATCTTATTAAACAGGCGAGTGAGGTGCGGAATGATATCGGGGGCAAAGGTTTTATAGAAAAGAGCGGTGTAACCGTCTGGGCCCGGGGCCTTACGAGGCCTAAGTGCTTGTATGGCCGCGTTCACCTCCTCAGTCGTAATGGGAGCAGTAAGTGTTTCATTCCAGTCCTGCGACACCTGTGGAAGACTGAGCGTCCGTAGGTACTCCCTCTGGGCTTCAGGATCTAACTGATCCCCAGAATATAGCGTCTTATAGAAAGAGCCAAAGATTTCGGACTTTTCCTCATCTTTGTGTGTGGTCTCCCCGTCGGTCTTCTGAATACCACCTATATATTCCCGCTCTCGTTTACCCTTGAGCTGCCTAGCTAGGTGCCTACCCACCTTGTTCCCTTGGGAGTAAGAGAGGCGTCGGAGCTTAAGGAGCGTGAATTCTGCCCGATTATTGTAAATGGCTCTAAGCTTGCCCCTCAATGTTGTTAGTTTGCGAAGGTTATCTCGAGTGGGGTTTGCTTTATGTGTGCGCTCGACAGAAGCAACTTCAATCTCCAACGCCTCCCGCTCCCGAGCCCGCTGTGTGTTCAGTGCTGAGTTGAGAGCAAAACATTTCCCTCGGGTGACCGCTTTAAACGTGTCCCAGTTAGTGTATTCGGAGGTATCTTCAGGCTTATTAAAATAAAAAAACTCGGTGATGCTTTCCCTCAATTTAGTACGCGATTCTTTATCTCGGGTGAGAGATGGTGGGAAATACCAGCGTGGAGTGGTGGAGACATTGCCGTGCCAGGCAACGCAAATGGAAAGGAGACTGTGGTCCGACACTAAAATGGGAAATATCTTAGCCGCCTGGAGTGCGCCCAGCAGGGATTGGCTTATAAAAATGTAGTCTAATCGGGAGTATGTGTGGTGAACGTGGGAGTAAAAAGTGTAGTCACGTGACTGAGGGTGAAGTGTTCGCCAAGCGTCTAGCAGACCTAGATCGTGAAAATGTTGTTTTGTGGTGGGGGTAAAGGAGCCCATGTCCGAGCGGAGTGCGTGAGTACTATCGAGATCCCTTTGCCATGTCAGATTGAAATCACCCAAGATCACCAACTGCCCTTCTCCGAAGTCCAGAATCCTCTCAGTTAATGTGTTTAAAAATGCTGCTTGCCCCGCATTGGGAGCATAAAGTGCCACAAAAGTGCACAGTTTGCCCATCAAGCGGCCTTTGACCATAACCCAGCGTCCGTCTTTGTCTGAGCGATGGTCCAGCTGTTGAAGGTTAGTGGTGGAATGGAACAGAAGTGCTACACCCCTATATTTTGTTAGGGCAGATGATTTGTATATTAGGGGATATCGCTTGTGACGGAGGCGTGAATCCTCTGCTCGGGCCAAGTGTGTCTCTTGGAGGGCCACTATATCAAGGTGATGATCTATAATATATTTCCACACTTTGTGGTGTTTCTGTGGGGAGTTAAGCCCCTTAACGTTCCAGGAACCTATAGTGATCGTCATGGAACTAGAGTAGAGGTGAACAACGCAGAGACACCTTCTTCCGGTCCAGCCGGATGTGTGAACGTGACCTCCCCAAGTGTGTCTATCACCCATGACAGCGTCCCTCCCATGTAGACTGAAACCAACACAGAAGCCTCCCAGAAATAAAATGTTAAAGCTGCCACCATCACCACCCCCCTCAACCCTTAAAAACAACATAACAAACAATAACAACAAATGTGGCAGGAAGGCCGCTAACTGGTCCCTGAGCGTGGGCAACCTACCCAGCAGGGACTAGGGGGATCAAGAGTCCGAGGACCCCGTCCACGCCGTCCGGAGGTGAATCACCAAAAATCTCTCAGGAGGTCATGGCTAGGATGTACACCATAGCCCTTTGTGGAGAACGAGAAAAGTCTCTGTGCGGAGCGGTAGAGGTGAACCATAGTTCTATATCCCTGGAAAATAGATCTGGGGCCAGTGGCCCCATCCCAGGCATGCGATAGGTTCCAGGCCAACGGAATGAGTTGGGAACCGTTCCGTCGTAGTTCCACCGGCCCACTGTCAACATCGGACCGAAGCATGTAACACAGTCCGTCGGAAGAAGATGCTGTGTGGGCACACTGCAGTAGATATTCCTCAAAAGGTCAAGCGGCAGAGCAGAATCTATTTAGAGTTTAGGCGCTGGCATTTTCATTTTCGGCCTCTCCGTGTGCCCATAAGCCATGTCGTCGTCTGTAATGGCCCTCGCCGAGCCTCTCGGGGGTTATCATGATCGGAGCCAGTCTCAGCCGGCGGGAGACCCAGAAGCTCCAGGCCCTCTCTTAGGTCAGTGACATGATGCTGTTTGTGATCGAGCTCAAAGCTGAGTCCGAACGGGTAGGTCCATCGGTATCGGATTTTGTCCTCTCGTAATTTGGTGGTAATGGGTCGGAACATCTGCCTCCGTGCCAGGGTTGCTGGTGCTAAGTCTTGGTAGATCGAACATAATTGATTTTGGAAGGTGGCTGTCCCCTTGGTCCTGGCCGCTAGGAGCACCGCCTCTTTAACTTTATATGAATGGAACTTCGCCAGTATGTCGCGGGGGCGTCTCCTCTCGCCGGGTTGCAGGACTCCCACGCGATGGACCCTGTCTAGCTTTATTGAGAGGGTATGTGGACCCAGCATCTCTGCGAAGAGCCCCTCCAGGAAAGCCTCAAGGTCCGGCCCCTCCGCTCCCTCCGCCAGGTCCCTGACCCGTAGGTTCTCCCTCCGTGCCCTATTCTCGAGGTCCTCTGCCTTGAGCTGCGTCTGGTGGAGCTGGTCCTGGAGGGTGCGAACATCTTCCCGGAGTTCGGAGGAGAGTTTTTCCTGTTCTTGCTGTTGCCCCTCCATGTCAAGCACTCTGGTGCCCACCGAGTCAACATCTTGTTGTAGGGAGGTCAATCTCCCTGTAAGGTCCGATCGTAGTTGCTCTATAGAAGTTTTAATGTTCTGAGAGAGGTCATTGCATAGCTCTGTCTTGAAATCTTTTAGTGTAGACAGGAGATCTGCCTTCGTAAG
This sequence comes from Calotriton arnoldi, assembly GCA_963921515.1. NCBI lineage: Eukaryota > Metazoa > Chordata > Amphibia > Caudata > Salamandridae > Calotriton > Calotriton arnoldi. Next base: position 5,443,490 of record CAWUFW010000063.1, read on the forward strand.
GGCCATGCCCGCTGCCTCCTCGTCTCCGCACAGTGTTGGGCGTTTATCTGAGGGGCCAAAAAAGTCCGATACCTTGTTGGGTGTCTTAGTCATCACTCTCTTAGGCGGCATACGGACTGGCCCGGGAGGATCCCCACCCCAGCGACGTCCGCGAAAGGAGACTCGGAATTCAGGCCTTGGGAGCCTCCATCCAATGCGTCGTCGGAAGACCAATGGTACGACTCAAGGCAGCGGCAACAGGCAGGCGGCGCAACGCAGGTGGGGCCCCCCCTCGGAGCTCTAGGCGACCCGCGGCCTGGTCAGGCCTGCCAAATGACAGCACTCTTTCCCCTGGAAGCTGGGCGGCAGGGGGTTCCCCCGGAGCATCGGACTGGGGAGAGCGTCACAGTTTGCCGCTGCATTCAAGCCTTGCTTTATGCCTCACCTCCAAGTCGCAGTCCCAGCCCCTTCGATCCGGCATGAGCGCCACTCCTGTGGGAGCAAGTACTAACGGGGAGAGGGCACTCACATCGGTACCAGCATTCGTATGTCCTCAGTTGGTCATCAGGCAGGGCTCATAGAAGCAGGAGGCGCCGACATCCGCTGAGGCAGCGCTCGGGAGGGAGCTAGTCCCGGGACTCCAGGGACCCAAAACGGAACCCGTCCGTATGGCTCAGTTGAGACGCCATCTTAACGTCAGGCATTGCGGTAAATCGCCGGCGTCGCTGCAGTCCGGGCGAGTTTTCTGCAGGGTGCCCCCAGATCAAGCTCACCGCTTCTCTCACCGTGCCTGCGAGAGGGAGACTCGAAGGCAGGAGCTACAGCCGGGAACACTCAGCCCAGTCGGGAAGCCGCCATTTTGGGCTGCGTCTGCTGGACCCTCGCCACTCCTCAATGGGACCACTCCCGCGGCGCTAGCAACGAACAGAGGCTCCCGCTCTGTGCCTCACATCTTCCACTGTGTCTGGGAGTAACTTACAGCGTAGGGGATGCGGTAAGACCGCTGCTGTCTGCTCCGGAGCGATGCGCGGACCGGGAGCCGAAACGGGCTACGTCCGTTTGGCCATCTTGTCCGGCCACGCCCCCCACCCATGGTTTTTGATGCGAAACCCTATCAAATAAAAAATATAGACAGGGTTTTGCGTCAAGAAATAACACCATTTCAAATAGGCGCTATCAAGGATAAATGCTTTTCTTTCTTCTTTCTTTTCCGACTTTGCATGTGTGCTGCACTGTACATCACACATAAAAGGTGGGAAAGGATTTAAATTTAGTCTAAGCATTGTATTTTGCACTGGAAGGGAAACCCTCTAGTACAAAACCTATGCTAGACTCACGCAGACACCCTTGCACTATGGCACAAAGGTGTGTGTGGCACTCTGCAGCAAATTTTGCACCAGTGCTAGGGAGAGGGGAGGAGAGATCCATATTTCTGGAAATATGGCGTTCTCCTGCTCTTTTCTTCTCTCGCAACGCAGAACAGCATTTTTGGCTTCTGCGCAGTAGTGGAGTTACAAAAGCTTTCTTAAGGTCATAGGGAGCAAATCCTTGCTTAAGGGAAGCTTTTATGATTCTTGTTATATCTGGTCCAATTGTATACATATGATATTTAATAGTGGAGGTGGTTGAAGGATTGACTGATAGATTCAAGACTTTTATTTTGTCTACAGCTTTGCTGAAATGAAGATACAACACTGGTTCACAGGTAAGTGAAAGGTTTATTTTGTAGCCTTCTCCACATCTAGGGACCACCAGTACCTTGCCACCAACCATCTCGCCCGAAATCACCTTCCCAACACCCCCACAACATTCCGTGTTCCAGCCCTTAACATTATATGTACCAGCACACAGTAGACACGCTAGAAGCCCTACACATTTTTCCCTTTCAATAAACCAACAAAATAAAATCATATGCAATACATTTATGAATAAAAAAATAAACACATAATGAAACCACAAAAAACCCCTCTGGGGTCTGATAGAGTATGGTTTATCATCCCTTATGACTTCTGCTTGCATCGTTGCCAAGCGAGCACATACAAACACCTCCTTGTTATGAGGAACCACAGCAGTCATATCTTTATTTGAAATCTTGCCATCACTGGTGTGCACCAAACTTGGTAACACACATAGCCTGTATCGGAACTGAGAATTTGGACTCACCCTGGGGTACATGATCAGGCCTTTTAATCCTCACCCAACTACCAGCCACCACTTCCGGTACACCACTTCCATTGGGCTCAAGAGCATACTTGCTTTGCACTTTCTCCCTTGCATTTGTACTTTTGCTCTAGATAAGGCTTCTCCAACGAGCTTGTGAGCTACTGGTAGCTCTCCAGTTACATGTAAGTAGCTCTCCTGTGTACAGTCCACCCTACTAAATTAGAAGCTTTTGCTTTGTTGAATTAATATATGTATACCAAAATTGAGAGCGTATATTCAAGATGAAAATATGGTTATTTTCAGAACGCATAAGCTGATATTTGAAGAAAACTGCTGAATTTCCAAAATAAATTCAAGCCTGATATTTGAGTAAGAAAATGTGATATTGGGGAGAGTTTTTACAAATGTTATTACCTTGGTGCCAAGGCCATTGCAGCTATGACTGTTATGTATTAGCCATGTAGAAGCTTTCCATATTGACAATTATTTTACAATACTGCTGGCACCCACGTCTGATGCATTGTGGTGATTGCTGGTAATAATCCTGCATATGGTGGCAACTAAAATAATCTTGTCTGATGTGGCCACTATTAGAACACTAATAATATTAGTAGCTCTCAGTGAGTTTCATTGAACTTAAGTAGCTCTTATTAGAGAACAGGTTGGAGACACCTGCTCTAGATTCATGGTGGGGAACAAAGACAGAGGACAAATTATCATCTCTGGTGACCTTGAAATAGAGTCAATATTTTATCCGGGATATCAGACCAAGGGACATATGTACAAGCCCCTATCGCCACGGGAACGTCACTTTTTGTGACGTTCCCGTGGCGATAGGGGCCTTGCCTTATGTACAAGGCAGCGTTAAGCCACTTAACGTGGCTTAACGCTGCCTTGTACATAAGGCCCCCTTTCACGCTATGTTTAGCGTGAAAGGGGCGTGCAGTGGGTGTTGTGGTGGGCGTTCCACCGCAACACCCATCGTATTTGATGCTGCCCCCTATGTACAAGGGTGGCGTACATAGGAGGCAGCGCCAAAATTAAGACCAGGAAAACCCTGGTCTTAAGGTGGCAAAACGAGGAGAAATGCATTATTTCTCCTCATTTTTGCTTTTTCCATGTGTGCTGCCTTGTGCAGCACACATGGAAAAAGCAAAATGCCATGGTTTGTTTATGTACAGGAAGGTGTCCCTTCCTGTACATGTACAAACCTTTTAAAAAATGCCATTTTGTAACTTTCATGTGTGCTGCATGAAGCAGCACACATGAAAGTTACAAAATGGCATTTTAGGATTGTTTATGTGAATCACTGACATAACCTCGACAGACATAATATCGACCTACATTTTTATCGACACAAAAATATCGACGACACTAATATCGATATCCTATACTTAATTATAAAAACACACTAATATCGAACCCAAAATATCGTAAAACAATATTATCGATCACAGTAATATCGAAAACATAAATATCGTTATTTAAAATATCGAACATCCTTTAAAAATATACATGTCCAAAATATCGATCACAATAATATAGACAGCATAATTATCGTTTTTGTAAAAATATCGACAAGTAAAAAATAAATAAAACACACAAAATTAAACACCATAAATATAATAAAATAAATAGACATACATTGCATATAAAATAAAATCAAAAACATATTTTTAAAACACAGTAAAACATATCTTAAAACATTAAATAATAAATACACTATTAATAACCATTTTAATTTTATATTTACATTAACTACAAAGTTTATTTAACATCATATATAATATAATACACATTTAAATAATTCAACATGTGAAAAGAAAAAAAAGTAACTGACTCTTAATTAACGTTTTCCATATATAGAAAACAACTACCAAAACAATTAAAACAATAAAGATCAACCAATAAAAATACATAATGTTATAATAAACCAATGAGATTAAGCAAACAATTAAATAAACACTATATAAGGAAGGAAAACTTAGGGGCTGATTACGATGGCGGGCGGATCACCATCGCCGGCGCGGCGGTGGCGATCCGCCCGCCATCGTAACCAGAATTACCCCCGCCATATTATTATGGCGGGGTACCGCGGCGGACGCAAAGTGCGTCCGCCGCTTTGCCGCCGGCCGGCAATCGTTACGATTGCCGGCCGGGCAGACTGGGGGCCTAATATGGTGGCGTTGCCTAGCAGGCACCGCCATCCATATTAGGATGTGTGGCATTCAAAGCCTTTCCATGGCGGCGATGCCGCCATGGAAATGCTGGCAGGAATCGCTTTGGGGGCCCGTTGCGGGCTGCACTTGGGGGGTACCCATGGTACCCCCTACATTGCCATGCACAAGGTGGCAGGCACCGCGCGGTGCCTGCCACGTTGTGCATAGCAATGCACAACATGCCATTTTGGCATTGCGGCGGGTGCTGCTGTAAGTTCCCCCAGAACTATCTATAACTCATAATGAAGACCCCTTTGTTCTCTATTACAACAAATGCAAAGACAAAAGAATAATAATGTTTGCTACTGCAAACAATTTAATAAAGCTTCAACAATCAGAAACATGGATGATGGACAGGACTTTTAAAATATGTCCCAAGCCATTCTACCAACTATACACTGTCCATGCCCTATACCAAAATACCAACATCCCCTTTATCTACGCCTTGCTACCCAATAAATAAAACTCCACATATATGGAAGTACTAACTAAAATTAAATAAGAAACAAATAATTATTTTCCACAGAAAATAATTATAGATTTTGAGCAGGCCATGATAAGTGCAATTCTAAAATGCTACCCACACACATCAATTCAGGGATGTTACTATCATTTCAATCAGTGTCTATGGAGACACCTACAGAAATCAACACTAAGGGGCTGATTAGGATGGCGGGCGGACTTTAGTCCGCCCGCCATCCTAGTGGTAACGTGACCGCCCGCCTGCCATTGCTGGCTGCAGCACCCGCCGCAATGGTGAAATGCCATGTTGTGCATGTTGTGCATTTCCATGCAGAACGTGGCAGGCACCGCACGGTGCCTGCCACCTTGTGCATGGACATGTAGGGGGGTACCATAGGAACCCCCCAAGTGTACCCCCCGACCCCCACATCCCCCCGGGGGCCCGCAACGGGCCCCCAGAGCAAATCCCCACCAGCCTTTCCATGGCGGCATCGCCGCCATAGAAAGGCCTTGTACTCACAGCATCCTAATATTGCTGGCGGTGCCTGCTAGGCACCCCCACCATATTACACATTGCCGACCGGCGGAAAAGCGGCGGACGGACTTTCCGTCCGCCGCGATACCCACCGCCATCGTGATATGGCAGTGGGTATTGCACGTTACGATGGTGTAACGGTCGCCACCGCCGGCCCGGTGGTGGCGAACGTTAAGCCATCGTAATCACCCCCTAAGTGTTGAATATGCGACAAACAGTTCATTCGCATACCAAATAAAAAAGCTTATTGCACTGGCCTACGTCCCAGTTACTGACGTGGCTGAACATTACAGCCTTTTAATCGAAAGTCCTTACTACCAGCAACACGAACAAAAATGAAGTCCCCTCCTAGACTATTTTGAAGATACCTGGATGGGAAGACTCCATAGATCAGGACATAGAAGACAACCAAAATACCAAATACCATGGTGAAATATCTACCTTAGCACACTAAACCAAGAGGCAAAAACAAACAATGCTGTTGAAGGTTAGCATAATGCCTTCCAAGCATCAACAGGACGAGGTACACATACTCTACACAAACTTCTACTCTGCCTATAAAAAGAACAGAGCTACCAACAGCTAAGAATAGAGCAATCTGTTACACAAATTAGACCTAAACTATCCAAACAAACTAAACAAATGTTTGAATACCTACAACAACAAGTCAGACTATACACTACAACAAGAGGCCTAGAATACTTAGCAATAATTGCAAAAAGCCTTCTCTAAACTGTCAAAACAGTGTAAATGTATAATACATTTCTGTTTCAAATATTAAAATGCATACTAAACAATTTTATTTTTTCACAATACTACATAATTTGTCTAATATATTTTTATTAATAAATAAAAATATATATAGACACATTAATTAGATATTTGAAAAAATAGACAACAACAATAGTAAATTTCATTGCATTTCCCTCCCACAATAAATAACTTTAATAACTTCCGTCAACCATAAAAATCCAGAAAAATTGTTTTAAAAAAAGGAACGCTCCATGAAAACCCGAAAAATTAAGAAAGTGTAAAATAACCATTAGTTACTAAAACTAATGTACACTTCCTTAATTTAAAAAAACGCAATCTTCCGGTAACGGCAACTTTTGTCGAACAAAACCTGTAAAAAAACACAAACATTCCCACCCACACAAATATACACATATTACACCATATAACAGTATTACAAACATTACACACACAATAATAACACATATTGTACCATACTTTAACATTTCTAAACTAGGCCTCAAAACCTAACGATACATAAATCATGAAAACCTAACGTACACATAAAAAACGCCAAAACTCCACAAACCTAACTCTAGACACACTAACTACAACCTAACTACCTTCAAATGTAATTAAAAATGTAGTTTAAATAAATAAAATTAATCTTACCTTCCTCGACGCGAAGCAGCTCCCGACTGCGACCTACTCCCCTTCGAAATAACCCAAAACAGCCGCGACCGGTTACAAAATACAAGGCCCAAAACAAATATGGCAGCTTTAAACATAGAAAATAAATGCAATTTATTTAAAAAAAGGTTATAACATTTGTCAAAATTAATTACATGTTTAATTAAAATACTACAATTGTTATATGATTTGTTTAAATGTATTATGAATTTTTGGTATTGTAAAATTATAATAATAAATATTATTAAACAAATAATATTTAATATTATAATTCCATATATTTAAATGTTACATACATGTATTTAAAAATTGTTTTATTTTTTAATATTAAAAACTGTTTACTTTATAAAACAAATGTATACAAATTAAACAATGTAATAATTATTAATATTAATATTTCATATATTAATATTATTAATTAAAAAGTATTATTATTTCTTTAAAAAATGTAACTAAATGTATATATAAAAATTATATTATAAAATTGTTTATACTGTTATATTTGTAAAATGTTACGAATATATGTAATATTTTAATTTTTTTTAACAATACCTAACTAAAATTAACAACTGTTATAAATAAATATTTTATTTTTCAAATGTATATTAAAAAATGTCAAACTACATTATCTGATATTACAAAGTTTACACAACTATTTAAATAAAAAGTACAAATGTTATAAAATGTTTTTTCAGTAATTATTACATGTACATCAGTCCGCCCGCCATCATAACGAGGATGGGACCGACCGCCAGACGTGCGGCGGTCCCACCGGCCCAATTAGGATGCGCCTGCCATACTGGCGGGCACATCCTGGCCTTTTACCATTGCGGACGGTGCTGCTGGCTGCAGCACCGTCCGCAATGGTAAAAGTGTATGCACAGCATTTCCGTGCACCACGTGGCAGGCACCGCGAGTTACGAGTTCCCCAGCTACATGATGAGCTACATGATGGCTTCACTGAAACCTATGTTGTTTGGTTCAAACACCTTGTCATAATAAATCCATACTGATACCAGTAGTGGATTTATTAAAACATGCACCTAGAGGGCACCTTAGAGGTGCCCCCTGAAAACCTACCAGGCTCTTAGCATGCTGGCTGACTGGTATCATTCAGCCTGCCACCACAGACATGTTTCTGACCCTCTGCAGGTGAGAGCCTGCGCTTTCTGAGGCCAGAAACAATGCCTGCTCTGGAGGAAGTTGTTCACACCTCCTCCATCAGGATGGCAAGTGAATCTGCATACCAAGGACAGGGACTTCAACGCTCCTGCTGCCTTTGATATGCAATCCCGGCCTCCCCCAGACCTGGGAGATGCCACCCCCTGCCTTGGGGCCCGTTTGGCACCAAGACAGGCAGGAAATTAGCTATGCTAGGAGAAGTGATGCACTACCAGGCTAGTCACACCCCTAAGGTGGGCTGCCTGATGTGACCCACGAAAGAAGGGTTCTACTATTTTTATTTTTGGTGAAAATATGAGTTCTGGGACAATCCTGCCCACTCCCCATAGGAAATGGTCATATAGGGGATGTAGTGACTCCAAGGGTGAGTAGCCCATTGGCTACTACCCTTCACTCCCCTTAACACCCCTAATTTGAGTACTTGGGTGGCCCTCTGACACCAGGAACTTAGATTCGATTGACAGAAGAAAGAAGAGGGCAAAGAAGAGCTGAAGAAGCAAGAACTGCGGAGTGCTGGTGGATTTTGGCGCCAAACCCTGCTTGCCTACCTGCTCCTGTCCAGACAATTGCAACATCCCCACTTGTCCTTCAGCTGGGCATCCTCCAAAAGCCTCAGAGGGCCTCCAGCACTTGACCAAGCCATCAGCATCTCCCTTGGAGTGGAAGAGTCACTTCTCTGCAGCCTGCCGCAATGTCCGGTTCACCGATCTGCTGTTCACCGGGTCCACCAATGCAGCAGCTGCCCGGAAAGAGGTGCCCATGCTCCTAGAGGGCATATCCATATCCCCACCAAGTGAAAGACACCAGGAGCAACTGGAGCTGCCCTGCACCAATACATGAGGTACCGGACCCGTTGCAGCCATCAAAGCTTGTTTGAGTTCAATCTGGACTCAAATGCCACAAAGACAGAGCAGCCAACGAATGACATCAGCATTGCAGAGGCCAGCACTGAGAGTGGCCCAGCTGTCCTGTTTTGTCCCCCTTTGCAGATCTAACCGAGATCCGTGGGTGCCTTTAACGCACCAGCCGACAACAACCCTCTGCGCCCAAACTCCCCAGCACGGTTCCACAACAACCGATAGTACTCCCCTGTTCCCAGGACCCCCACAAACCAAACCCCCATTGGGAACTCCTGGACTTGATCCCAAGTCCCCCTGTGCAGCCTGTTTCTAGGTGGCCCCCCTTCTGCCTACGGTGTAGTGCACAAGGCTACCAACCCGTACTGCACCTCTGCACCCCGGACATTCCAGGGGAGGTAAACTCGAACTGCTGGTGGGACTTTGGACCTTGGCCCCCTAGCACCTTAAGTCTTAAATACGACCCCTGAGAACTGTTTGCAAATAACCATAATCAGTATATGCCGTTTTGTCCATAGGAAAGCATTACCACGTAAAACGCATTTGAGTGAACATTTTACTTACCTGCTAAACTTGCTATTACGAAAAGTACTTATCCATTTAAGCAGTTCTTGGTGTTAAAATAAATATAAAAACACTTGTTATTTTTCTAAATTGATCTCAAGTTTCTTCTTGAGTGTGTGTCTCATTTATTGACTCTGTATGTGTTCAACAAATGCATTTACACTACCCTCTGATAAGCCTTATCTGCTCGACCACACTACCACAAAGAGAGCATTTGGGATTATTAGTTTAAGCCATGTAAACCAATAAGGGTCGTCTGGACTTTCTACAAAGTAAACCTTGTTTTGGTATACTACGTATAAAAAGCCAGCTTCCTGTAGGGACCTTCTTCACTGCTTCTGGATCAGAAACGTCTCTGAAGATTTTAAACTTTTGTTTGATTTGCAGCTGGGTTTATTCAGCCTGAGTAGTGAACTTCTTCACTCTTTTGAGAGTTTTGTTTTAGCTTCTTGTGAGAAAATGCCCATTTTTGCGAGTTCACGCCCATTTTTGTCAGATTTAATATTGCTGATTTTTAGAATCTGCAAACCGGGCATTGCTGTCCAGTGCCCAGTGTATTTGCTCTGCCCCTAAAACATGTGGAAATTGGCTAGTACCTGTTTGGCTTATTTAACTTTTCTATAATGATGTAGTATATGGTGCAGAAATACACTCATTGCATAAAACATTAAATGTCACCTGTGGACTGCAGCACTTATTGTGCTATTCACTAGTGTGGCAAAGGAACACAAATGTTTCAAGGCTACCATTGTAGCCTGGCTACTGCAGCATAGAACCCGCAGGGTGACCTGTTAAGTTAACCATTTTTAATAGGTAAAAACCTCACTTTTAAATTTTAGTAAGTCCGACTTTAGTAAGCTGTTGCAAACAGGTTCCATACATTTAGTCCACCATGATTTTTTGCTATTGATCACCTGTTTTTTTTAATGTTTACTGTGGGTGACTCTCACTACCTGATTCTCATTTATGGTAATTTCATAGTAATTTGACTGAGCGTAGTTACCGCCAGTGTCTGCCTTTTAAGATAAGGCAACTGTGCTGCAGCTAGGGTAAGGCGCACTGGGCTGGTTACACTTGAACACGTGCACATGCATGTGCACACATGTATGGGCTGCATGTGAGATCTTATCATTGTGATCACCCTTTTAGCTGCAAACAGGTAGCATGCCTGGGGCAGGTTTAAACTGAAAATTTGACCTGTCAAAATAACTCCTTTTGGCAGACCTAAACCTTCCTTTTAAATATTAATTAGTCACCCCTAAATTCACCTTATTCCCCAAAAAGGCCGGGTGGATGGTGTTCAAAAGGTGGACATATAAAAGTTAATATCGAACATTCCCTTACAGTGAAATATCCCCAAAGCTATTTTAACTGTAGCAAGGCTTGCTGCTTCCATAGGGAAATACTGAGCTACATTGTTACATGTATTAAATGCTAAATTTGGATATGTAGCAGCTAGTGAATGTTTTTGATAATTATCCAATTTAATGGTGAAATCTAATTTTGTTTACCTACTGAGCAAAAGGCACTTTTTTAATGTTACTGTTTTCCTGCCTAAAGCTTGCAAGTATTAAACTGTCACCTGGCAGCTAGATGGCTCCCCTGTAGTGACATTTGGATTTCTCCCAGACAGTGGACAAAGGATTTAGGCCTGGAGAGGTGTTTTTCTTCCTTGAGCAGAATGAATGGCCTGTGGGCTGTTCCTAGCCCTTTCCTGAGCTTCAAGGGATGCCTACCCTGCTACTATCAGCTGTACCTCACACCCACACCTGCCCTTTTATCTTCCTAGACAAATTGACTACAAAACCAGTAGGAGAAGGGAGCTGCCCCAGAACCTGCTTGGAGTGACCACAAGGGAGGACTTGCCCTTTATCATAGCAACCCATCTGGGTTTGGACAGGAGCACACTGACCAGGAGAAAAAGGTTCTGTCATATTGGGTTGTCCCAGAATGCTGTGCAGAGGGGTTGGGACGGAGATGAAATTGCATCCAATGAATGGCCTGGGGTGTCTGGCATCTACAGCTTTCCACCCACTCTTACAAGCCCCTACACAAGGGAGAGACAGTGAGCAAAACCCTGGACCTGGTCACTCAGTGAGCAAAACCCTGGACCTGGACAGTGACAACACCAGAATCGTGAACAGCTATAAGGGAAAGTCCCTGATGCCCTGATGAACTAAAGACTTTACCTAACTCACCCCCCCCAGGACTAGGTGGGGTTCTCCAAAGCCAGTGGTGCACACCCCCTTATAACTTCTGAGCTCCAGTTTGAGGGACATTTGAACTCCACTGGCCCCCTGGCACCCTACAAGTCATCCAGGAGACTATGTGGCATGTGGAGTGCAGAGCAGAGGAGAAGGCTGGCAGAGGGGGACAGTAAAACAAGTGAGACCTGCTGAAAATGCTCCAGATGGCTATAACTCGCAACCAGGAACAAAACAAGCTAAAGGTCATGAACATCGGCCCAACGGGGCCCGAGATGTTCACTGTTGAAGATTTCACCTTTAAGCCGACAAGATGGTGCTCTGCCGCTGTTTCCCAAAGTCCCCGAGGAGGGTCAGCATATTATTTGGAGAGTTCCCCCTTCTTTCAGCTCGGGGATCCTGCCCCACGGAGCCCAATGCGATTATGGAGTCTCAGGGAACCCATCCGCTGGGACAGACAAGAAAACTTGCCATGCAGGTGACAGAAGGCACTACCTCACACCTCCCTGGCCGTGAGGCCAGCGGGACGGGGGGGCACACTCGTGCTCTCTCTGCCCACAGGAGTACAGCGCAGGATTGGGGCATCCCCAACAACAACAAAAACAGAGCAAAGAAAACCACAGGGAGTCTGAAACCTAAAGCAGCACATCTGTTCATTAAGTATTCATTCTTCTGGGTCTGGCACACCCCATAATGGCCTGTGAGGGGCCTATTTGAACATTTCTCTTGTTGCTCGCATATGAAATTACCTTAAAAAATGAAGACAAGTTTGTTTAATTAAACATAGCAGCCAAGAGTGCAGCATACAGAAACGGGTTTGAGGACTGACTCAAGGTACAATCGTTTTGAATGTCTTTTTATACATTTCTTGAACAATCATAAAACAATTCATAGATCCTGTTTCGGGAGTGGAATATGGTTCTTGTCATAAAGCCATAAATTACTCCCACCTGATGACAAATGCAGGTGGGTCTCGGGCTTGCGTGGACACAATGAGGGCCAGTGGGTAAAGTGTCCGGATGTCCGGTATGGGGAGCGTGTGATCACTGCATGTGTAGTGTGCGCTGTGTCCTGATTGGCTAGTGTTCCTAACTTCATGTGGCATCTAACGTTATGGTGTTTTGGGAACGCGCGCCCCTCCGGCCATGTGCATTTTATTGGGGCCAATCTCCTAGGACCATTGTGGTGATGCTGCCTATCTGTGGGACTAATATGGGTTTTTTCTGTTTGTTCGTTTGTCCTGCTGGTTACGTGCCAACCCACCTGTGATCTGTCAATCAGTAGCCTCAGTCCTAGGGTGCAGGGCCTGCCTGACAACGTATTTTTGACTCGGGGTTGCCTTGAATCGTAACTGCCATTGCCATTGCCAGTGCCACAGAGAAGCCAAGCCAAAGGACGCCAAAGTACTCACCAGTCTGCCTGCCAGCATCAAGGGGGCCATAGCGCGAGTGCGTGCACCACCGGAGAGGAGCGTGGAGTAAGGACTTTGACTCCCAGCAGCCTCGGCACCACCGTTAACAATACCGCGCCCGGAGGCACATAAATTAACTCGGAGGCTCCCGCGGCGCGGGACGCGCCCGGGCAAAGCCCGGGCCAAGTGCGGGCCCGTCCTGCGCCTGTCGGTGACAGGAGGAGGCGGGGCGGGGCTACCCCCCTTCTAACCAGCTTCTGGGACAAGTCACCGGAAAGTAGTGGCCGACATTAAAGGACGCCTTATACCTTGAGCGGTAAGGCAGGAAGAGACACTGGGACTTCTAAGCTTATGGTACATGTTTTAATCCTATTCCTCTCAAGGCTCTTTATTTTTATTTATATTTTACCTATAATACCCATAGGGGGCCCACTTTATTACTGCTATTTATAGCTGCCCTTAGGACCGAGGTGTGTGAGAGGCAATAGTAGCTATATATGACTGTTCTCTTTAACTGAAGGGTGTAAAGACATTGTATGTTAAAAAAGGGGGGCCAAAGGACGAAGGGAAGTTAATTCCGAGTGACAAATATACAAGAGGCTGGGTTGGTGGGTTAATTGCGTAGAGCATTGAGTTAATCCGAGAAAGAGAAAGGGTGACAAGTGCAATAAGCTAGATTTGCCCTTTTTCCAAATCGGTGTGGTGTTCCTTAGTATCCCTTGCTTTTCCTAACCATTGTTGTAAATTCTCATATAGCAGAGATAAAAAAGACGCGCGCCGCCAATATGGGAAAAAGAAAACACGTAGCCACTAGTAAAAAAGCCCCTTCCCCAGACAAGACACAAACGTCATTACTAAAATATATCACGGTTCGATGGGAGCCATCGAAAAGCAGATCTCGACGGTCGAAGAATCATTGCTATCCGGGGGGTGGGAAGTGAATCAGCTACTATTATTAAAGTACGGTCCCCCATTAAGGAGTACGAAAACTGTGGCAACGCCAACATGGAGAGCAGATCAAGTAGGGAGAATGAGAGTAAAGCATCTATGATGAATAACAACTCATCAGAGGGGGCCCATTCTAATATCAAGGATAGTATGGGAGGTAATACAACAAGCACAGGAATTACGAGGAAGGATGATGGGGTGGTGGCTAATAGGGAAAATGGCTGTGTACAATATATAAACGACAGTATTTCCCCGGCTAAATCTAACTCCCCCCCACCAAAGCGGGTGCGAAAAAGAGCATGCCCCCAGAATATTTCGGCCCTACCAAGAAAAGAGTTGACTAAAAACAATAAGGGTAAACCTCTTATCCAGGGGTTGGCCCAAACAGAGGTAAACACAAAGACTACCCCATCAGCCCCAAAAATCAATTTAATCAATTTAACGGAGGCTTTCCAAATACTAGATCAGCATGTGAAAGAGACCATGGGGACAATACAAGCTAGATTAACTAAAGTTGAAAGTAGAACTAACTCCTGCCTAGAACTCTTGACAATCTTTTCAGCAGGCCAAAAGGATAATGATAAAATAGATCCGCCCCCCCCACGTACAGTATCAGCTGAATCGAGTAGCATCCATTTAACTAAGGACAGCTCAACAAGAGGGACCATCAATAATCCCTCTAATAATGAGGGTTTGAAAAATGTAGGAGGGGGAGACGGACATAGATCAAGGTCAGCTGGAGGGGACAGGTCGAGGAATGAGAAGGGAAAGGACACTGGGAGAACCCGGGAAACACCAGGGGCTATCAATCAGGAGGAAGTAACAACAGAAAGTTTTATAGAAACTTTGGACCTTCCACCAGCGGCCGCTCCATATGTGGTAGTCTTGACGAACGTCCCCTCGCTGAATATAAACGAAAAAGAGAACTGGGTCTCATTGAGAAATAAGGCTCAAAATTGGCTAGGTGTGAGAACAGGTCTAACACATCACCTATTCAGAGACTTTAAGATGGTAAGGAGAGTTAAGTGGGTAGGGAGAGGGACTAAAACACAGAGTGGTGATTGTGTGGTAGTAAACTTTAGGTGTCCCCAGTTGGTGGACGCAGTATTAGACAGGATTGGGACCTTTAACGTTTATGGAGAAGGTATATTATTACGCCCCCTTGGTTACTTCTACCATCCTCTAAATAAAAGAAATACTCAGTGTTCTCAACCGTGGTATGAGCAGATAGCAAGCTTTTTAAATGTTACAATCCCAACCCACAATAGATTCCAGAGTCTAACGACGCTGGACGGACTGGACTGCCACAAGCAGGAGGCCAGACCAACAGGACATAACGGATCACAAATAATCCAGGATAAGGTAAATTTAGTAGAGATAACCATGGTCAGGAACCCTCCGACAATACACGAAGATATCGCTTTGAGGAATGAAACAGCTGCCCAACTAACCAACCATAATGTTCAATCCCCCACGAAAGAGAACCAAGCAGATAGAGTAGCTCTACCCAAAACTGAGACTTTTGGATGTACTTTTTGGAACGTGGCGGGACTACGTGGCAAAATACATTCTACATTATGGTTGGATTTTATAAGGACACATCAAATTATATGTCTCCAAGAGACATGGCTTACGGAGGTCATCCACATAAATGGGTATGGGTCATACTTTACGCAAGCAATACCCTCCCTTCATGGAAGGGTTAAGGGGGGTTTATGTACATATATAGCAAACACTTTACAGTTTACTAAAATAGAGTTTGAGACAAATAATCAGTTTTATCAGATCATGGTGTGTAGTACAAAAGGGTCTGCTAGCCTGAATATAATTAATTTCTATAACAACGCCACCTTGAGAGTAATAACTGATGCATTGCAGGAATTAAACAAGGACCTGGAACGCATTATTGAGGGTAAAGATAAATTCATTACAGTCCTGTGGGGGGATTTTAACAAACGTCAGTGTGATACACAGTCGGGGAAAATTTGCTGTATGTCAGTTAAGGAAGACATAGATCTCTCACATTTTGCTCATAGCTTATATGGCAATAAACTAAATGTATTAATATTAAAATTCGATTTGGCATTCGCAAACGAAATTTCAACACCTTATGCACGCCGAGGGAAAACATTTAATGGGTCTACCAACGGTAGCATCATAGACCATATCTTATTGTCAAACCATTGTGCGGGTGCCATTTTTAATTTTAGTACAAAGAGATTGCAATAAGCGACCACTTCCCACTGACCCTTCACCTAGCAACAGTACCTTTTTTTAATCGAACTAATAATAATGTAATTCCACAAGCAGAGAGGATTGAAGTACTAAGGCGGAATGGATATACCCTGCGCTGGACGCAGATAATCCCAGAGGACTTCCTCACACAGTTAATAATTAAAAATAAAGCTGACTTTGATGTATGTCTAAACGAAAATGCATCCCCAAAGGATATCATTGGAGCATTCTTGGCTATTGCAAAGGATGTGAAAGAGAGACTTTTTGCCCCTAGCAGGAAGATAAAAAATAGAGAAAAAGGGTGGTTTGACTCTGTATGTACTAAAGCACATAAAAATTTGAAGGAGGCACTACATAAAATGCCCAGGTGCAATAGAGAAGTACAGCAGTGTAGATTAAATTACAAGCAGGCAGTAAAGAAAAGAAAAGTATATATATTTTTTAAACATCTTTTTATTAACAAAAAGAACAAATGCTTTCCATTCAATGAGACAATATACTCTGCAGTGGGTCAGCCAATACAGTTATATAGCATTATTCACACTGTACAGTTCCCTTAGTTCTCTAATAACCCGTGGCGATCCCGGATTACCCCAGAGCCCCCCCGCACTTTGGTTGGCGATACCCCTCAGTCAGTCAGTAAATCTCCCCGGTATGTCATCCAGGCCTCCCAGATCTTTTCCCACTTACGTGGGCACCCTCTACTCTGGTACACAGTGTGTTCTGCCCTTTGACACCAGTCGAGATCCTTTTTCCAGCCCTCTATCGATGGAACCTCACTAGCACCCCAAAGTCTGGCTATATTTCATTTCGCCACTATGCCCGCTAACGCTAGCCAGGTTGTAGCCCATTTGAGCCAAACTACCTCCCCTGTCACTCCTAGGATATGCCACCTAGCGTCTACCGGGACCGTGGAGCCCACCACCTCGGACATGACCTGCGCTATGGATTCCCAATACCTTTGTATCAAAGGACACGCCCACAGGATGTGAAAGAATGTCCCAATCTCGTTACATCCCCGCATGCACTTGTCAGACCCACAATAGCCAATGCGATACTGCACTGTCCTAGGAACATATGAACGATGAAGAATTCGGAGCTGAACTAGGCGGAACCGTGCCCTTACCGCTATTTCTCTGGGGCTCTGTATGGCCTCCGCCCAGTCGTCATCCTCGAGGAGGCCAACGTCTGATACCCAGGCCTCTCGTAATGGTCCCAGAGGGTCTGGCGTGTTGTTTATTAGTTTTTTGTATGTGAGTGAGATGGCTTTATCAACCATTGGGTCGAGCAGAAGCCTATCCTCTAACGGAGTATACTCTGGCAATCGCTCCCCATCCTTCAGATGACAGTGTATTGCATGCCTGACCTGTAGATATCGTAAAAATTCCCCCTCCTTCATCTGATATTCTGATTGCATGGCGGTAAAGTCTAGCATCCTCCCCTTTTTTCAGACATCTCCCAGGAGATCTATACCGATGTTACTCCAGCCACGGAGGCCTCTCAGGTGCACAGTTTCCGACATAAAATCTCCTTCCCATAGTGGGGTTTGTTCCGTGAGTTTAGCTTCCCACCCCGTCATCTTAGTTGCCTTCCGCCATGCAACAACCACTGTCTCCGTATGAGTTGGAAGGCTTGAGGTGCCCCTCCGCTTCTTGTATAGGGCTGCGAGATAGCTGCCCCTCCCCATGGCCATACGATCCACCCGGTAGGCTGGTTCCTCGGTGGGGGAGAAAACCCACCCATTAATGTTAACCAGCTGCGTTGCCCAGTAATACTGTCTGAGGTCGGTACCGCCAATCCTCCCTCATAGACCCCAAATTGTAGTTTCCGTAGGGCGATTCTGGGGCTCCCTCCCCCCCACAGCAATGTGCGCTGTTCTGCTTCCAGTGCACAGAAAAAAATCTCCGGGACTACGAAGGGAGTATTCTGTAGCGCGTACAACAGGCGTGGTAGGGCCAATATTTTGAACAGGACGGTGCGTCCCATAAGCAACACCGGCAGACTCCGCCAGTGGGCGACATCCCCCTTCAGTCTGTCCAATTGTGTATATACGTTAAGGCGCATAAAGTCCGTTTCGGATTTCGTGATCCATACACCCAGGTATTTGAACGCCTCCTTGCACGTCAGATCTTTACAAGCCGATGTCAGCACCGGTGGCGCTCCCGCGAGCACGAACACTAGGGACTTGTCCCAGTTAATGCGGTAGCCGGAGTACTCTCCGAAACACCTTAAAATGTGGATGGGCCTATGGAACATTTGTCTGGGGTGATGTGCATAGAGTAATACATCATCTGCATAAAGGGAGATACGCTCCTCCAATCCTCCCCCTGTATCAATGCCCCACACCAGCGGGTCGCCCCGCACCCATGACGCCAGCGGCTCAAGCGCAAGCGCGAAGAGAATCGGGGAGAGCGGACAGCCCTGCCGTGTGCCTCTGTGAAGCTCAAAAACCCGGGACACAGTCCTGTTTACTCTTACTCGCGCCCGCGGCGCCGTGTAGAGGAGCCGGACCCATGCCCAGAAGTTCGGCCCAAAGCCAAGCTTTGTCAGTACCGCGAACAGATATGCCCATTCGACGCTGTCAAACGCCATATGGGCGTCAAGAGATAGGAGCGCGGCTGGTGTTTCCGGGTTTTGAGATACCACATGCATTGCGCCATAAAGGCGTAGGAGGTTCAGCCGAGTGCTCCTATGGGGCATAAAGCCGGACTGGTCCGGGTGTATCAGGGATTGAATGACAGGGCTTAACCGATTTGCCAGCACCTTTGCGAGCACCTTGGCCTCAAAGTTAAGTAAGGAGATGGGTCTGTAGGAGCTGCACAGCTCCTGCGGCTTACCCTGTTTATGAATCACGACAATGGTCGCCGTTCTTAAGTCTTCCGGCAGTTGGCCTACTGCCTGTGCATCATTGAACATCCCCAGCATGTATGGGGCGACCGTCCCCGCCACACATTTGAAGGACTCCGCCGGGAATCCATTGGGACCCGGCGCCTTCCCTGCCTGCAGATCCCTCATGGCCCCTTCGACTTCCTCGGCCGTCAGGTCTGAATCCGCTGCCTCTCTCTCTTCCTAACCCAGCGTCGGCAGCATTATATCTTTGAGGAACTCAGTGCAGTCTTCCTCCCCTCTTTCGGTCTGCGACTGGTATATCCCCTCGTAGTACTGTGCAAAGGCCTCCACAATCTCCTCCCCCACCTGCCTTGTTGCGCCCTCGGTGGATTGAATGCCGGAGACCCAATTCCTGCTTTTATCCCTCCTTTCAAGCCATGCAATCACCTTATTAGCTTTGTCCCCCAGGTCATACACACGCCTCTGTGTCGCTATCGCATGTGCATGTGCCAGATTCTTGCCGATATCCCTAAGTTCCCTCTGCCTAAGCCGAAGTGCGTGTTTACGCTCTGTCTCACTCACCGAACCCAGGCTCCGCCCCGTCTCAAGTAATAATATCTCACGTTCCAAATCATCACATTGCGCCCGTTTCTCTTTGTGCCTGGCCCCA
Organism: Calotriton arnoldi; assembly: GCA_963921515.1. Classification (NCBI taxonomy): domain Eukaryota; kingdom Metazoa; phylum Chordata; class Amphibia; order Caudata; family Salamandridae; genus Calotriton; species Calotriton arnoldi. The sequence goes on from CAWUFW010000063.1 coordinate 5,463,170, forward strand.
ACTTCCGCTAGCACAAAATCCCTAGACACCGCCTTATATGCCTCCCATAACACACATTGGGACTGCACCGTCCCAGCATTCTCGAAAATATTGCTCCGTTCGTTCCTGGTACCTGTCCTGGAACTCACGGTCTCTGAATAGATATGGGTCTAAACGTGGAGGGACCATCCACTCTCTCTCAGGGCCCCATAGCCAAGCCTCCACTGGGGAGTGGTCCGAAATGCCTCTGGCCCTGTGGCTGCTGGCTCTGAACAGACCAGCCGAAGTCGTGTGCGTAAAAATGTAGTCTAGGCGAGAGCCGCTACCGTGGGCTGCAGAGATGTGGGTGTATTGTCTTGCATCCTGGTTGCGTGCTCTCCATAGGTCTACTAACCCCATTGCATTCACAAACGCAGTCAGTGGCTGTGCCCCCTGGGTTCTGTGCAATGTGATGTCCTTGTCAAGATCCTGTGACATCGTCTCATTCATGTCTCCCCCCATGATCAGAATACCCGAGGGCATATCTAGCAGGAGCCCCCCAAGGTCGGGAGATTTCCCCCGTGCATCTTTGGTGGAATGTATACAGAGCAGATATTCAGGGCAAGACCCTCCCATGCCCCCGCCAGCGCCACATATCTACCCAGGTGATCGCACCACGTGGGGTGCACCACCAATGGTAGGGAGTTCCTGGATAGGATTGCCGTTCCCCTGGAGCCAGAAGTAAAGCCTGCATGGGCCAATAAAGTGTATCCGAACCGATTCAGGGCTAGATAATTGTTACCTTTCAGGTGCGTCTCCTGAAGGAGCACTATGTCCGGGGAATGTCTGTGTAAATATTGAAGTACCATAGTTCGCTTAATCCTGTCCCCTAGACCATTTACATTCCACGATAACACCTTGAGTCGCCTAGCCCGCTGTGTAGTCATCCTGGAAGTGTATCGTCTCCCATCCCCCACCCTCACACCACCCACGCCGCCCACCACCACCCTGTCTGCATTTGTAGGTACTAGAAAACATTGAAAACATCCACCTTTGACAAAAATCCCCATTAACTAACTCCCACCCCCTGCTACCCTACCCTGTGACCCTTCCCCCACCCTGCTACCCTGCTACGTGGGCTTAAAACTACCCACATCCCCAACTAGCAGAGCGCCTGTCGCCCACAAAACAGGAAACTAAAATGGGGGGTTGCCGAGCCTCGCCCAACTATAGCTGCGCCAGGCCCCGTTCCAGCTCGAATCCAGGAGATAAGCAGTTGAAATGAGTCATCAGATCTAGAGAATCAGTCTTCCCCAGGCTTGCACTTGCCACCATACCCCCCCAGAATACTTTACGTGTTGCAGTCAAAAGTCCCAGCCACGCAGTCCAGACGGAGAAGCCATCATCCAGTAGCCTCGGATACCGCCGGGCTCAGAGATCTGGACCGCCGGGGGTGTCGATCGCGCTTGTCCATTCCTTCTTGCCCACTGGAGGAACCTGGTGAGCGTTCGCGGGTATCTCTCCAGCCCCCCGCCCTTTGTACGGTATCTTTCTGCGACCGTGGCTCATCCAGCCAGGCCTGTACCTCGGCTGGGGTTGTGAAGAACCAAGACCTTCCACCGACGATGATTTTGAGCTTTGCCGGAAAGAACATCATATACTTGATGCCTCTGTCTCTTAGGGCTCGCTTCACTGCATCAAAGGTACGTCTCTCCTTGAGTGTGAAGTCCGGGAAGAACCTCACCATCATATTCTCGTACAGGAGGTCTCCGTGCTGTCGAGCCGCTTGTAGGATGGCATCCCGATCCCGGTAGGTAAGTATCCTGGCAATGATAGTTCTGGGGGGAGCTCCCGGCTTCGGCGGTGGGACAGGAGCCCTATGTGCCCTTTCCACTGTGAAGAAGGCGGAGAGGCGTTTTGGCTTCAGGTGATTCAATATGAGGTCTTCAAGGAACAGGTCCATGCTGGGGCCCTCCGCCCCCTCCGGGACCCCCACTACACGGATGTTATTCTGGCGGGCCCTCCCCTCCTGATCTTCTAACTTGAGGGCCACCTGACGGTGCTGATGGACCAACTGCCGGACTCTCTCCTCTAGGCCCCGAGTGGTGGACTGCAGTTCAGCAATGTTCGTTTCCGCCACCTTAACTCGTTCCGACGTTTTGTTCATGTTGGCTCTAAGGAGATTTACTTCGATGGAGACTTTGTCTATTTTGGTTTCCAGCGTCGTTCCCAGCGCCTGGATTGCCGCCATGATCGAACTTAGAGAGGGCTCCGAGGCCGCGGCCTGTTCCCCGGCGTTTTCCTCGTCCACAGTTGGTGGCCTTGAGACCGCCCCCAGGACGGCCCGCACAACACTCTCCTGCCATCAGATTCCGACAGCGTCAACACAAGTGGAGGCCCAGTCCGTTCATCCGGTTAATCCCCCCTCACCAGGGGTCGTCGATATCCCGGTTCCAGGCTCTCCAACCCTCCGCAGTGGTCGCGGGACCCGGGGGCCGTCACGTATTGTGGCGCAGGCGAGTGTCTCAGGCCACGCACTTGGCTTTCCCGCAAGGTCCAAACAGCACCAGGGGAGCTATCGTAGCAGTGGGGGGCCCTCCGCCACCTCCACCACAGCCGGGCCACCCCCCACGCACCTTCTTGACGCTCTGGATCTTCCCGCGTTCTCAGGGCTCACGCCGGGCACCGCCGCCTCCTCCGGCCGCACCACAGGTCCACAGACCCTCCGCTCCACTCGGCGCTAAGACTCTCGTCAGGCAGGAACTTCGGCCCAGTCTCGGACCCCAAGGTCCCAATCGTGCGTCCCCTGGGTGGTCGCGGCGGTTTCCCCACCGCCCAACAGGATGTGTCACTGCGAGCCGCCGCAGCTCCGTCCAATCACCCCAAGGCCTCAAGAAAAGTATATTTAAGAGAGTCTGCATGGGAGTCCCTACAAGAGGCTGCGGAGCGTAACGATGAAAGAACATTTTGGAAGATAATTAATTCCTCACCCTGGAGCAAAGAGACGACCCCAAAATAGAGTTCGCAATTTTGGAGGAAGAATGGGTTGAGCACTTTGCTAGAATTTATTCGGCACCTGAAAAAATAAAGCCTCAAAACCAGGGACTGATGACAAAGGATAATGAAACACAGTCCCTAACTTCTGTTATTTCTCCTTTCTCTTTTGAGGGAGTCACTAGAGCAATACTATCTAGCAAGAGTAGGAAAGCACCAGGGCCAGACTCAATCCCGGTTGATCTATATAAGGATAATGTACATCTATGGGGACCCTTACTTATGCAGGTACTGAGGGCTTCTTGCCTAGCAGGCTTTCTCGCGTCCTGGGGAGAGTCAATCATAGTACCAATTTATAAAAAAGGGGACCGCCAGGACCCTGCATGTTACAGGCCGATCTACTTGATTGACTCCCTGGTAAAAATAGCAGGACGTATAATCCTAGAGAGACTGCAGAACTGGGCGGAAAGTGAGGGGAAACTTACAGACCTGCAATATGGGTTTAGATAGGGGGTTGGTACAATCGAGCAGTGCCTCAACTTGAATATGCTTATTGGGAAATACGTAAGAATCAAGAAGGGGTCTTTATATCTAGCCTTCGTCGATCTTACATCAGCGTTTGACTGTGTGATACATGCGAGGCTGTGGGCAAAGCTGAAAGAAATGGGGGTAGAGGGACCGATCATCAGTTTTTTAAGGGATTTATACATAGGATGCAGAGCCAAGATACGGTACGGGGATGGAGGAGAGTGCACCAGGGCCTTCGACGTGGAGAGAGGGGTAAGACAGGGGTGTGTCTTGGCCCCCTTCCTGTTCTCACTTTATATAAACAGTGTGGGGGAGGAGCTTGTGGCCACTACTAAAGATCTCCCACAAATAGGCACATGCCCCGTCCCTGCCCTCCTCTACGCCGACGACGCGGTGTTAATGGCACGCACCCCATTGGCCCTACAGACGCTGCTCACAAACTTTGTCAAATATATGAGTGATCTGGGACTCCAAGTTAATCAATCGAAAACCTTTATCATGAAGTGTGGAAATAACAACGTAAAATGTAGCAACGTACAAATAAAAGGGGTAAAGATTGATTTTACGAACACCTTCTCTTACCTTGGAGTATTATTTGACAAAAGCGTGTCATGGAATAATGCAATAGAAAATAGAAATACCCTGTTCAGTAGGGCATGCTGGGCCATTAGAGGTTTCGCAAGTAGACTAGGTATGAAGCCTCCAGAAATGATGATGAAAATATATAAAGCAAAATGCACTAGTATTGCACTTTATGGGGCGGGTATATGGGGGCACAAGAGATGTGCGGAATTGCAAGTAACGGAAAATAACTTTTTTAGATACCTTTTAGCTAATCCAAAAAGCACCTCAGCTTATGTAACACACTCCGAACAAGGTGCTCCATATCTCAGTGTTTAATTAAACTACAACCAATTCTGCTGTGGCACAAAATATGGACGTCAGACCACACTGATTTCAACCGAGCGATAATCAATGACTGTTTGAAATTAAGTGCGTATAAATCTATTCCATGGCTGACGTATGTCCAGCAGTTCTTTGGTGATGTGGCCCATCCAGAGTATTTTGATAATCCAGAGACACTAGTTACCATAAGCAGAAAAGCACTGAAAATAGAGGCAGGGGCTCACTTGGAAAAACTTAGCCTGACAATTGAAATCCCGAAACCTACCGTTTTACACAATCAAATGATATTAACCACTTTTAATATGCAGCCTTATCTTAAAACTGTTTTAAACACACGTCACAGGTTTGTGCTCACACGCTTAAGGTTGGACATATTTCACAGATTATGTACCTTTCCCAAAATGAATCATTGGTCACGAGACCTGATAAATTGTCCCTGTGATGGCAGACTGCGACAGAATACGATGCATGTGGTTTTAATGTGTAAATTTTACTCTAAGTACAGGAAGTGGTAGGCGTGGCCACGCAAGCGTCTAAGATGGCCGCTTGCTGTTGAAGCTCCGTCTGCCAGTCCAACATCTCCGGCATTATCCCCTTTATTTCCCGATCCAACTGGCCTGAATAAAGCGGCGCTGTACTCCTGACATGAACCTGCTTCTGGCAAGCTGATTCCGGGACCGGGGGACGCTCCCGTCGCCAAGTTACGGCACTGGAGGTCCGGTGACGCGGAGAGACGGGGTGCGGAGCCCCGGGCCCTGCTGATGCGGATGGGGTGAAGAGGGCGCTCCCGGTGAGGCTGGAGGTGAGCGGGGGCCCGTAGCTGCGGCGATTGTGCCGGTCGCGGGGTGGCGGTGGTGACCCCCCCTGATACGCCAAACACGGGCTTTGATGCGGGCCTGGTCGGCCACACCCGTTCCATATTACACGCACCCGCCATTTCCACAAGGCCGCGCGGTGTACAGGCCCGCTGCGTGCCTAACTGGCGTTTGATAAAGGGTGCATAGGCGTACAAGACAGTGGGGGGGACGCCCCCTGGTGCCGACCCCGATTGCGCTGCGGCTGGCCGCCGGGCTGCGTGGTCTCTTCTCCCCCTCTTCCCCGCTACCTACTGGCCAGCGTACATGCCGCAATTTTGGGCCCATGAGGCGTAGATGACCTGCGCTCCCCAGCTGCTGCTCCCGGCCCCGCAGAGGCGTTGAGGACACGGCCTTCCTGCTCCGAACACCTACCACAGTGGCTGCATCTGTCCCTTTTACTGTGGCTGCCCGCCTGCACTCCTCTGGCGCCCGACCATCACCTCCGTGAAGTGGGGCCTGGTGTGACTTCCTGGCCGACGCCACGACACAGGGGGTCTCTGGCGGCTCCTTGTCTGTCGGCCCCTCGTGTTTGGGCCTCACCTACAGCAGGACTTACCCAGGCTCGTGGCATGAGCGCGCAGGCATAATGGAGACGACGAGCCTGCGGGACTGGCCATGGTCACCTGGCTACATTGAGCTTGCCTATACACCTGCTACCATTTACTTACCACTACTCTGAGCTGGCTGTGGACTGTGCCGCTAACGCATACACCCCCTACAACAACGCTCCATACAGCTGGCTCTGCTTCCAGTGGCTATCTTGGTCTGCAGATAGCGTGCAGTATCCTTTTACCACTTTGTGACTCCATTGCGCCACGGCACCGCGGCATGGGCCGCAAAGACCCTAAACAGAGGACCCTGCCCTTTGAAAAACTTGCGGACGGAGCAACTGGAGAGACCCCTACCATGGCGGAGAATGCGCAGGGCGCGGACCGCGTGGACGACCTCCCGGTGCTATCAGCGTGTCTGCTCCAGGAAATGAGGGCGGGTTTCAAAGCCCTAGACGGGCGGTTTACGCATTAGACAAGAACCTAGCAGACATGGGGGCCAAAGCCCAGGCACATGATCACAACCCCCAAGATGAACACTACTTGCGGTGTGCCACAGGGCTCTTCACGTTCCCCATACCTATTCAATTTATACCTCCTTCCTCTGATCTATGCTCTTAAAGAAAAGAAAGTCTGCAACTTCAAATATGCGGATGATTTCCAACTTGTGTTTTCTATTAGTAACTCCCCAGAATCCATCAACGAATTTCAGACTACGATTCTGTTCATCCGTGACTGGATGAACAGCAATTACCTGAAGCTAAATCCAGATAAGACGGAGGTGATTTTAACAGGGGGCTCTCTGAATCCCTGGAGTCCCCTCTTTTGGCCTAAGGAGCTGGGACAGCCCCCCACCCCCTCGGTTTCTGCCAAAACACTGGGGGTTATTATTAACAGCGACCTCACAATGAAGACTCAAATTGGCTCTGTGATCTCAACGTGTTTTTTCCAGTTGAGAAAAATAAGGAAAATCAGTAGGTTCCTTACACAGGAAGCTAAAATACAGGTGGTTTTAGCTATGGTGATATCGCATATAGATTATGCCAATTCTCTATACTTCGGCATTCCAGCTAATCTTGTCCACCGACTCCAATTGGTACAGAATCAGGCAGCAAGACTGATCCTGCAGGAAAATGGGCGTCAACATGTCACCCCTCTTATGAGGAAGTTGCACTCGCTCCCCATAACTCAGAGATGCGCCTTCAAGGTGGGATGTATCATCTTTAAATCCCTGAACGGCAAGAGCCCCAAGTTTGTTGACAGTATGATTGAAAGATACACCCAGACTTGCAATCTGCGATCCGCCCACTTGCATCTTCTGGCCTCTCCGTCATTCAAGTTGAAGCATCTCGGTGGAACAAGGTTCACCGTACTAGGCCCCAGATACTGGAATTCCTTGCCCTTAGAAATTAGATCCTGCACGGATCTCATGAGCTTCAGGAGACTTCTAAAAACATGGCTATTTAGACAGGCATACGAGTAACGTCCAGGACAATGGCATCCCTTAGAGTAGCGCCATGAAACCAATCTGGTGTACGTGCGCTTTACAAGCAATATATAACATAACATAACATAACATGATCGACGCTTGGATGTTGCGGAAGCCCGCATTTCGGACATCGAGGATGGCACGGCGCAGTCCCTGAAGCGCCTGGAGCGTGTTGAACGAATCCTCAAGGAGGTAGCTATTAAAAATGAAGACCTCGAAGCGCGAAGCAGGCGCAATAACATTCGCATTTTGGGTGTCCCTGAGACTGCCACTACGGGTAGGATGGACTTATTTGTGGAGACCTTATTGTCTGACTTATTTGGAAGAGAGTCCTTTACCCCGGGATTTGTCATAGAGCGTGCGCATCGGTCCCTTGGACCTCAGCCCAACCCTGACTTCCCCCCAAGACCCATCATTGCGCGAGTCATGAATTTCCGAGACAGAGATTCGGCACTGCGCCTGGCCAGGGAGCGGGGCGACAACATATGGCAGGGCTCCAAACTATCCTTCTTTCCAGACTTTACTGTAATGGTACAGGATGCACGCCGAAAGTTTAATGGAGTGAAGGCCACCCTCAGAAATTTGGGTTTAAAATATGGTATGTTGTATCCTGCCAGGCTAAAGATCGACATAGGAGGCCGCACTCGCATTTTTGACAATCCTACAGAGGCGCAGGAATTCTGCCATACCTACAAACAAAACAATAACAGGGCGGGGTCAAGGGGTGGGGGGCCCTCCCCGCCGCACAGCGGCTCTGATGCCAGTGTTGAACTCTTTTCCAATTCGGGTACTGGCTAGCATAACAACACTGTTCCCCCATCCTGATTGCTCAAGTGTCCTGGGATAATGCATATTATACTTCTGTAATGCTTCAGTTGATTGGCCGGCTGACGTGGCGTTGCCACCCCTCAAGGTGTACACCTTGTGTTTGTTCAAGTCTTTTCGGAAGTGCCATTTTGGGGGTTCTTCATTTAATCGTGAATTCATTTGGTATTTCAAGTTGAATGTTTCGTTATGGTATTGCCATGCTTGGGTAAGGGTGAGGCTGGGTGGAGGGAGGGGGGTCGCTTTGCACTGTTTAAACGTTTTCAGTTATGTACGGCAATGGTCACTGTCACAATTCACTTTTTTAGTCTGCAATTTCATTATGTCTTGTTTGATGTGTACTTGTCATGGCACAATTGGGTAACATTACAGGTCCCTCTAGCTTGTCCTTAATGTCCTGGAATATCAGGGGTCTCAACAACACGCGCAAGCGACGACAGGTTATTAACTATTTGAGGTGCCACAAAGTGGACATTGCCTGTTTGCAGGAAACACATTTGCCTAAAACGGATGCAGCCCACTTTGCTATTAGTTGGGGAGCACACAGATATTTTGCGAATTACAGCAGTTACGCTAGGGGCGTGGCCATCCTGATTCACAAGAGAATTCCCTTCAGTCTCAGTTCGGTGGTGGGGGATAGCGAGGGTCGCTTCATCATCGTCACTGGAACACTTATGGGTCATTACACTGCTTTGATATGTATTTATGGTCCAAACGTCGACTCCCCCGGTTTTTTTCTCTCTGTACATGCGCAATTAGCGAAGTTAGAGCCTAGCCTGATTTTAATGGGGGGAGAATCTTCAACCTGCTCCTTGATCCAAGTCTGGATAGCACCTCCGCTTCCTCTGACACCAAGCCACGTGCACGCCGCGCTCTGCTAGATATATATGGGCAATTCTCATTGTTAGACATTTGGCGAAAACGCAATCCTGCTTTCACTGAATATACGCACTACTCTGGCCTGCACAACACCTGGACCAGGATCGATTTTTGGCTAGTCTCCCCGGGTGCTGCCGGCTGGTTCTGGTCCCTGGAGACACTTCCACGAACGTATTCTGATCACGCCCCGGTGACGCTTCACCTGAATGTCCCCCGCCCAGAAGGATTTGAACGACAGTGGCGGTTTCCTAGCAGCGCCCTTCATGATGAGCTTTTTAATGCAGAGGTGCGCAAGGCCATTGAAGACTATTTCGCCATTAACACCGGATCAGTAGACACATGGGCAGTCCTATGGGAGGGATTTAAGGCATATATACGGGGCGTTTGCATCGCCAAACACGCCGGAGTACTGAAAGACCTGATTAGCACACTTGCACGTATCGAACGTGACCTAACGGCTTTAGATGCTGAAATGCTCCACACCCCTGACCCAGATACTGAGGGACGACGGTTGGCCCTCTTTGTAGAATTTCGCGAGACTGCAGACCGGGAGTTACTGTATTTGGGCAAGTACCAATCTGCCAGACGGTATGGAGAGGGTGAGCGACCTGGTAGGGTGCTGGCACAGATGCTTCGTCCCCCATATAGCAGGTCATACATCACCGAGCTGCGCTCACCCACTAATCAGCTGCTTTCTTCTACCCCAGAAATTTGTGATACATTCTTAGATTATTTCAAGGTCCTGTACAGTTCTAAAATAGGGAGCGACCTTACAGCTCAGGAAGACTATTTATCAGAGATCGCACTGGTATACTTAGAGAAAGGTATGCAGGAATTTCTAGCAGAACCCATTTCCGAAGCTGATGTCCTTGGCGCGATCGATGCCCTCCGAGGCTCCTCGGCCCCTGGATTAGACGGCTTTACCGGAGACTTCTATAAGGCTTATAAAGATATCCTGGCGCCGCAATTGATAGAGGTCTATGCGGAAGCGCTTGAGAGGCAGATATTGCCCCCCACACTCCGAGAAGCGGTCATTATTCTTCTCCCCAAACCTGGCAAAGATCCGTCCCTTTGTAGCTCCTATAGACCCCTTTCGCCATTAAACTTAGACTATAAAATATTAGCTAAGATTATTGCCAACCGTCTGTCTCAATTAATGGAATTTATAATTTTCCCAGCACAATCTGGCTTCGTTCCGCATCGCTCCACTTCGCTAAATCTTAGAGCGCTATTCGCTGTAATACATAGAATAGACCCGAAAGTGCCGGCTGCGGCTATTCTGCTGGATGCGGAAAAAGCTTTCGATTCATTGGAATGGCCTTTCTTTCTCTCGGTTATGCACCGTACGGGCAAGCCAGTGGGCTTTATTGCCACCACGGCACTACTATAAAGTCGACCCACGGCGAGACTCCGACTGAACGGCACGCTATCCCAACCCTTTTCGTTGACACGTGGCACGCGACAGGGATGCCCGCTGTCTCCCCTTTTATTTATATTGGCTATGGACCCTCTGATCCGTCATTTTCAGGAGCGACATTTGCATAGAGGCCTACAATTTAACACTGGCCCCTTATTGGTCTTGCTATATGCCGATGACACTATTCTCTATGTACGACACCCGCAGGACAACCTAGAACCAATTATCAGAGAAATACTCAAGTTTGGACGTTTTTCTGGATTGGGCATTAATTGGCACAAGTCAGAGATCTTTCCGTTAACAACGAGCACGACTCCTTGGGATTGCGGATTCCCCCTTGAATGGTGCACTGAATCGGTAAAATATTTAGGTATACATATCCACCTAGACACTACACTCATCATCAGATTGAATTATGGACGAGCAGTTAGCGCCTTAAAAGCCCAAGTGGAACGCTGGCTACGTCTGCCGTTATCTATAGCGGGTAGAGTCGCGATACTTAAAATGGTGGTGCTCCCCAAATTTTTATATCTTTTTAATAATATCCCGGTACTCCTCACCAAAGGCTTCTTTTTAACACTACGAACACACCTCATCAGATTGGTATGGGGGGAAAGAAGGCGCGCGTCCCCTGGCAGGTGCTTACTCTTCCTTGCGACAGGGGGGATTATGGAGTCCCTGATCTCCAGTTATACTATTTAGTGGCCCAGAGTTGCTATGCACATGCTTGGTTTCACCCGGATGCAAGAATTCCATTTCTGCGACCGGAAGCAGATTTCGTATTACCCGAAAAATTGTCCACTGTACTACCGAAAGGCATTCCTAGAGACCCACACGACATACAAACTGTTTCCACTACCAGTTGGGCATGGGATAAACTGCGGAGACTAGTCGGCGCCATCACATTATATTCTTCAGCCCTACCCCTCCCCAACCCCCCATGGCTGCCAATTACGGGGGAAAACTGGTGCAGCGCACATTAGCCAAATTCAACATTACAAAAATAGGGGATTTGTATCCAGGAGAGCATATCTTCTCGGTGTCTGAAGACACCCGGTTCCAAAACATCTCCTTTAGGGATAATTTTGTGCTGGGGCGGATCCGCTCTGCTCTACGCGCCACACTGACTACTTACCCAGTTGGACCCGAATCTTTTGCTCCACTCACATTGATCATTGAAAGTGAGGCAGGTACTCATCTCATTTCCAAGTTATACAGATCATGCGCTAATATGAGACCGGTGAAGGACGACTAGGTTCGCACCGCATGGGAGTGTGACCTCGGGCGACCGATCACGGATGAACAATGGGCAAAGTGCTGCGTGGTGATGAGGGAAGTCTCCCTTAATAGTAGGCATAAGCTCATACCTTTCAAATTCCTACGCCGAATTTATCACACCCCCGCCAAAGCACACAAAATAGACCCGTCCAGACCCCACAACTGCCAGAAATGCTCCGCGTCCGATGCAAACTTTGTGCACCTCACATGGACCTGCCCCAAGTTACAGTCTTATTGGGAGCAAATACATAACGCGCTAGGTGTCATGACTGACCTAACACTTGTTCCCACACCAGAAGTGGCACTGTTAGGATACACAGTTAATTTTCCTAATAAAGTCAGAAGATTTGCATCCCTTGGATTATTGCTGGCCAAACGGGAAATAGCTCTATTGTGGGGCCGTCGGGCTGCCCCTACCCTAGAGGGATGGCTACGTAGTTTGGCATACTGCAATACCAACAGCGAGGTCTACGCTAATCTCATGCCTAGTTCGTCATGCCCTAAGGACATATGGGGCCCATATAGGGCGTATATTACAAACATGCGACAGTCCTCCAACTCACAACTAGAAAGCGGCATAGTCCCGGAAGGTGTGGGGTGATGGGGCATCTCCCTCAGGTCGGAAACTACCTCCTTATTGGACATCCATCCATGGTACTGGCCCCAAATTGCATCGATTGTTTTATATGTGTTGAGTAGCACAGGATCGGATGAAGAGGCGATTGCCTGTTGTAGTTTGAAGAGCAGACGGAGACGAGCCGAGGGACATGTGACACTCAGACTGTGCAGATATAAATGTTTCCATGCCTATTGTTATGCTAAGCTTCACATGCTTCGTTGTATAATTGTAATAATTATTGTATGATGTGTTCTAAGACAGTGTACCACTCATTGTGCATTATTGCTATGAGAGAAAATTTGAAAAATAAAGATTAAAATTTTTTTTTTTTTAAAGTACAGGAAGTGGTACATTCTTCCAATTATAAGGCACCTACATTTTAAACAATGTCGCCCAGGTTATTTGTACTTACAGTCATTGCCATCACTAGAGATTTGCTGCAGCAGGTCATCTTTTCTCTGGGAAGTGTTTTATGCTAGAAAGAAGCTGATAATAGGTGCCGGATAGAGTATACTAATTGGAACATATACCAAGAGTCATGATTAATAAGGTAATCGGGATTAATAATAATGGGAAGTGGGAAATGAAGAATGCGGGGTAAATGCACTTTAAACTTTTAGGATGGTATAACTTAATTATGTATAGTGGTGGTTTTTTAGCAACTTCTCTTTTGCTCATAACTTTTTATATGTATTGGATTGAAACTAATGAATTGTATTTTAAACATTTGCTTTTATGATAAAATTGTCTTTTAACTCCTTTTAAAAATGTAGCTACATGAATTCGAAGCGTGTTATTTTAAGTGTGTAAATGCTTTTATGGATGTTCTGTCATGGCTCCGAATAAAGCTATATATGACTATGACTATGACTCTGGGTTGACGGAGAGGTCATATCGGGGGATTTCGACAACAGTGATTCGATTTCGTTTTTGTAAAAATACGTATCATTGCGTGCATCAACATCAATATTAACATTCTCCCCTGTGGTGCCCCTGGGAGGGCTAGGGGCACCACTAACTTATTTTGTTTGTATTGTGGGGGGCTGAAGGGACCGCATCAGCCCTCCAGGAAGGATTTATAGGAGTTAACCCTATGTCTCCCATGTCATAGGATGTATGACCTGGGGAGACCTTTCAGCATTTCTTAAATATGACCAGAGCTAGGGCCTGATGCTCTTCAGCTCAGGAATGCCGGAACCCCTAGGGGTTGGTACTGTTGCTGCATTATGTGGCCTGAAGTGGTGAAAGAAAGATTTTAACACATTTTTACTGTGGTTTTAAAAACGATATGTTTTATTGACAACTTTCTTGATGAACAACGCAATGCTTATTGATAATGAATGCATTTAAGCATATTTAGTCATCCCATTGCGTATAATGAGGCTTTCAACTTGTGATTATTGTTCTTATAACATGCGGACCCCTTGACAAAGCTAAAAGGCTTGCCTTGTATTTCAATGTGGTGCCCCCTTGACAAAGTCAATAGGCGTAGCTTATATATTTTTTTTCTCAAACTTCTTTTTATTAACATTTCACATGTTACAGTAAACAGCAACCTACATGTTAATAGACCTCTAAGTTACTCTTTAGGAGCCATAAAATAGTACAGTTTTGCCTTGAGAATTGAGATCTTTCACCTGATATATCATAGACATAACAAAATGCCATCACTTTAACATGAACTTAAACTAGACCCTCCCCTTCTCCCTCCCCTCCCCCTTGTTCCCCACCCAACGGAAAATAACAATATGAAACTAATACCGCCACCACAGTTGCCAAAATAATAATAGGGTAACAGGAAGGTGTTCCACATGAAATATTAATTGCCGTCAGTTGGGAAGATTATTGGATAATTATTCTATCTCAAAGTGCCCCAAAGAGGCACTCAGGGATCAGGCCAGTAACAGGAGGCCCCAGGATAGATAGGACGCTAGTGGACCCACCCACGAATACTCAAAGTTTTTAAAGTCATCTCTGAATATGTCTGCTATCCTTTCCATTGTGAGGGCCCACCCTATTCTTGCAAGCCATTGTGTCAAAGACGGTGCCTCCCGCTTTTTCCAAGCAGCTGCTATTGCCAGCTTGACCACACCTAAACAGATCCACATTATGGCCCTATCGCTCCTGGTTTGGAATTTCAAATAGTCCTGGAGACCCAAAAGTGCGAAGTCAGGGGTTGTAGGGATGGGATAGCCCAACACCTCCTTAATCTGCGCTAAAATTTCCACCCAGAAAGGGCGAATTGTTGGAGAATCCCACCAGATGTGTCGAAAATCTCCCTGGAGGCCACAACCCCTCCAACAAAGATTGGACGTGTTAGGAAAGATTGTTTTTAGCTTTGTGGAGTACATATACTAATCGTAAAGTATCTTATAATGTGCTTCTCTCATGCCTAAGGGGTAATTGCTTTCAGCTATGGCCTTCCACAATGTCTTCCATTGTCCCTCAGTTATTTCTCTGCCCAAAGTATTTTCCCAAAAATGTATGTGACATGGCTGTGAAACATGTGATGTACTCAACAGTAGAGAGTCTAGAAAGGTGATTGTGCCCTTAGAGGAGCCTGCCTGACATACAAACTGCTCTATGGGTGTGAGCTCCCTGGTGGCGCCAGCTCAGACCTCCGGCTGTAGTGACCAGTGTTTCAATTGTAAATAATGGTAGTGTTCTGTACTGGGCAGATGAAAATTACGATGACAATGTTCAAAGGTTAGTATATCCCAATTGTGGAATAGATCTGACAAAGTAAGGCAGCCCCCTCCTCCCGCCAGACATCATAGGGACCTGGCTGTGCAGCTGATGGAAATGCTGGATGAACATGAATTGGTGTGTATGGCGAAGGGAAAGTAGTCCATTCCGCCGAGCTATTCACCTAGTCCCAAATTTTTAGGATTGTTTTCGTAGGGGTGCTCAGATATGCATTTGGGGGTCAGTCTCCCTTAGGCTTCCAGAGTACATCCCATATAACTCTACCCACTATTGCCCTGTCCATGTGTAGCCAATGTTTGTCGGTTTTCTGCATTGACCACTTGACAATGACTCACAATTGGGCAGTCTTATAGTAAAAGTGTAAATCTGTCAGGGCCAGATCCCCGTCTGTCTTCGGGCATTGAAGTAATTTGAAAAGTAACAGAGCTCTTCCATTTTGCCAAATGAAGCGAGTGATTAAAGTTCAAAGAGTCGGGAAGAAGCCCTATCTAAGCATATAGGAAGAGCCTGGAATAGATATAGAAGTTTCGGGAATACTGTCATCTTAATTGCATTTATTCGATCAATCCACGAAATATACAGGGCAAACCAACTTGGAGCAAATTTTTACAGTGCATTACAGGAGTGTAATTTGCTTGGTATAGAGCTGAGAAATTAGGAGTAATCTTAATACCCAAATAGGTCAGTTCGTTTTTTAGCCCATTGAAATGGGGTGGCTTTTACTAAGGCTTCCATTTCTGTCACAGGCAAAGTGATATTCAGAAGGCAAGATTTAGGCAATTTGACATGAAAACCGGCAACTTTCGCGAAGCTTAGTAGTTCCTCTTGGAGAGCCATCAAAGATGATTGTGGAGTAGAAAGTGTTAATAACACATCATCGGCAAATAACAAAATTTTATGCTCTACCGAGCCAAACATAATATCCCCAATTTTTTGGGGAATGCTCGAATCTTGGCCGCCAAAGGTTCTATGCTTAGCGCAAAAAAGAAGTGGGGATAGGGGACCCCCCTATCGTCTCCTTCTTCCCAAATAGAAGAGTTCTGAGCTGATTCCATTAACCAAAACCCTGGATTTGAGGGTAGCGTAATCAGCTTGTATTATGGCAATGAAGGAGTCACAAAAACCAAAGCGTTTGAGTGTGTGGAATAAAAAATGCCAGTTAACCCAGTCAAATGCCTTTTCGGCATCCAAACCTAGCAGCACTGCCGGTATTTGGCGCTTGGAAACCTTCTCGATTAGATGGATCACCCTCCTGACATTGTCATGTGTTTGCCTGCCTTTGATAAAACCCGATTGATTTGGGTGGCTAAGATCTGGCAGCATGTCCTCCAATCAAGAAGCTAATTTTTAGAGTAGAGCTTCGCATCTAGGTTAAGTAGTGCAATCTGTCTGTGGGAACAACAGAGTAAGGGACCTTTACCGGGTTTTGTAATGACAATTATCAAGGTTTCTCTCAAGGAGGGAGTAACTGCTTGATGTTTTGCTAGATGGTTGAAAAGGGCGATGAGTTGGGGCACCATTTTGGCAATGAATGTTTTATAGAATTGTGCTGTGATTCCGTCTGGGCCTGTAGATGACACTTCAGAGTTTTAATCATCCTTGGTACTTGTCTGTCTTCCAGAATCTCATTCTGGGCTGCTGTTACCTGTGGGAGTTCTACTCCTGTAAGAAAGTCAAGCTGTAATTGAGAGTTAGTGTGCTCCGCCTTGCATAATTGTTTGTAGAATGTGCCAAATGCACATGCTTTACTTTGCTCTGAGCTTTCTATGTCCCCTGTGTCTTCCAGTATTTTACCAATGTATTCCTTTTGTCTTTCAACCCTGAGCTGTCTTGCCAGATGTGCCCCGGCCTTGTTGCCGTGTTCGTAGGATGAGTGTTTTAAGCGCAGAAGTATGATTTCAACCCTGTTGGTGTATATTGCTTTTAGTTTCCCCTTTACTGCAGATATTTTACATTGGAGGGCGCGAGTGGGATTGACTTGTGACCGTGCTCAAGTTTCAACAATTCCTCCTCTAGTATTTGTCGTTCCTTCATCCTCTGTTTATTAAGGGAAGAGACTAGTGCTATGCATTTGCCCCTTAGGTATGCTTTCAATGTGTCCCAATTATTTGAAGGTGTAGTGTCCTACGGTTGGTTTATTTGAAAGAATTCCCTGATTGTCTTCCGTAGTTCCTCTCTTAGTAGTCTATCACACACTAGTGAATTTGGAAAAAACCAGAGCGAATATTTTGTGTGGGGGTTACCCCAGTCTTGGGATGTCGAAATCGGTGATTGATTAGATGAATTTTTGCTACTCTTAGGTCTCCCATCATCACTTGGCAGATGAAAATATAATCTAATCAAGAGTATGTCTGATGGACATGAGAATAAAAAGTAAAATCTTTAGAGCTGGGGTAGAGTGCTCTCCAGGCATCATGAAGTCATGTATGGCTTGTTTTAGCCCTTTTGAGAAGTTGTCTGTAGGTGTGCAATGCAGATGTGTGCTATCTAAGTCCACGTGCCAAGTTAGGTTGAAGTCCCCCTTCATCACGATCGCACCTTCTGCATAGCCCCTACCATTGTTAACAGTGAATGGTAGAAGGGGATTTGGTTTACATTAGTCGCATATACCACCACAAATGTACATAGCTTCCCCCTAAGGCGTCCCTTCACCATCACTATCCTGCCATCTCTGTCTGTGTTGTACCCTTCGGGTCAAAATTTCACTGATGCATGGAATTGAAGTGCCACCCCATTGTGCTTCATGGAAGCTGAGTATTTATAAGTCAAAGGGTAGGTTCTGTGCCACAATCTATGATCCTCTGATCATTTGAGGTGCGTCTCCTGCACCACAGCGTGGTGTTGGTCAAGCAGGTATTTCCATACTTTCTGATGTTTAAGGGAAGAATTCAGGCCCCGCACATTCCATGACAGTGTTCTGATCATCTCAATAAAGTATGTTTTTCAGGGCTGTACTGAGGCTGTCCCCTATCATTGGGTGATCCCGTCCCCTGAGTATCTTAATTTCTGTCTCCTCCTACTCCCTCCCAGAGGTTACAGTGAATAGTGTGTTGCCTCCAATGTCTCCCTTCGTTAAACTGCAAAAGGCCTATCCATGTACCCTAAAGGAACCTAACAGAAAACCCCTCCACAGAATTCCCGGGAGAATAGCTCCCATATAATTTTTACCAGTGTGCTGATGGAACATTATAGTAGGCGAGTCGGTCAGAGCCCACCGCCATCGCTGTTAACTCTTATCTTCATTTACGGTTACAAGACTTTCCAAAACTATATCCCCTGGAGATAAAAACTATGACCCCACTTTGGTACAGTTCAAAATATTTAAACAAAACCTCTCCTCCAGTCCTTGGAGCGCAAAACTGACCATTTTCAGAACCCTGGAATTCGACCTGAATTGAAAGAGATAGGTGAAGCAAATGTCACTTTAGGGTTTCCTTTGGCTTCTTGGGCATTGTTGGGAGAGCCAGAGTCCCTTGTCCCGTATTCTAGTGGTTTCACCATTCATCAGACGGGGACAGGTCACGGTTCGGCATGCTCAGAAGATCCACGGCTTCCGTGAGGCCTGTCACATGATGAAACGTGTTGTGAAGTTCAAATGCTAGGCCAAACGGATAGGCCCAGCGGTATTTTATACGGTCATGACGCAGTTTTTCAGTCACTGGTCTGAACTGTTGACTGTGCAGCAGAGTAGCCTGAGTAACATCTTGATATAATGAACATGTGGCACCTTGAAACGATATCTTATCTATTTTCCGGGCTGCGAGCCTCGTATGTTCTGTGTAGACCACCATATTAGGGTCATGCAGGCGATATTAATGCTCCACTCGTTCGCGTGCTCCCAGGTTGAGAGCCACTGAAACCAATCTCCGCTGGGGCACTGCCAGACCCACCAGTCTCATCGGGCAGCCAAAAGGGGGTCCTCTGGCTTACCCTGCACTCTCGGGCTCCTCGCCGGTCTTACACGGCCACCATCTTGTGGTCAGGCCTGCCCCGCGTCCGATGTCTCCTACCAGCCTCAACCCCCGTTCTGGGGTATGAACTGGGTCTCTTGGTGCACGTTGCCGGGGCCTCTCAGCGAATACCTAAATCTCTACAGCGCTCCGTTCACATGCCAGGTAGATGCCGTAGACTGGGACTGTGGCAGTTCCCTCTCAGCTGGAATTTGGTGCACTATAGTCTTCACCCATGCTTGGCGAGCAGCCAGTACGCAATGCCCCTCGCACGTATTACTCCCTGCACCACATGGCACTCTCACTTTGCCTTATATTTTAAAGTGTTAGTCCTTGATAAAGGCAATAGGCTTGCCTTGTATATTGATGTGGTGACCCCTTGACAAAGCCAATAGGCGTGACTTATCTAAAATGGCACCTTATATTATGATGTTGCATCAAGTTTTGGGGAGGGATATTGTGGTTATGGGGGTAATGACCCACTAAGGGTCAATGTGATTTCAGAATGGCACCAAAGGTATTTCCATGCACCTTATGTATCTATTTGTAAATTAATAAATAGTATTTAGTAGTGTGTGTAATAAATGTGTGTTTCCTTTTTCAGGCAAAAACAATGATTTATTTAGTGTTGTTGTTGTTGTGTGTCAGTGGATAGAGATTACTAGCCCATACAACATCCCCTTAGTAGGCCTTGACCTGCTCTTCGTCACTGAGGGAAACAAGAGCTACAATAGGATTTGTGGTTCCCAGTAAGGATACGGTTGTGGACCTATTACATACACAGGACTCACGTCCTGCACAGCCCCCTTTCTTCCATTCAACTTGTACCCCTAAAAGTAGGATGCACGGTATTGAAATGTGGGTATGTAGATGATTAAGGTTGCCAAGTACCTACAGTGACAAGGGTCTAAGACCAATTTTTAGTGTGGCAGGCCTAGCTGTCCTATGAGTCCAGAGTACAGTTAAAATACTAATATTTCCATCTCCGGAATGGCACAAGCTGGAAAAATCATTAAACCACTATTTTTAATGGTTATTAAAAATCACATTGAAAGATGAAGTCCAATTTCTATTATAAACTAAGCAAAAGTAACCTTGTAAAATGTATCCTTTAGCTGCCTGAACTGTCAAAGGGGTAATTGGCATAAGCCTCTGCCAACTCCCAACCTGTGCTTAAGCCCAGGAACAGGTGTGAAAGAGGTGTGAAATGCCTCCTGGGAGCAAACAATCGGCTTACCTCTATGGGCAGAGATGACTCCTTTAAACACCACAGAATATTTAGAGAGGAGGCTGTGAGCATCCTGTTGATACCACATTGTCAAATCCTTTTTGACAGATCTTTTGAGCCATACGTTACACTTGAGGTGCACTTGAAGGGGGGAGAACAAGATGCCAAGGCAATTTTTGTATATCCTCTTTCTCAGTGCTGAAGGAGCCTGCTTTTGTCCTAGCAAACATCTGTCTCTGGGGTTGTTGTGGACACAGTGCCTAGTTCAAACTGGATTTTTGGATTTTATTTTTAGATGTGAGAGGCCACTGGTGATTTTCCTATAACACTCCCACACACACCCACAACTTTCAGAGCCCTAGTTTAGTGCGGAAGAAGTCTTTCGCCATCCTGAAAATGTCCTAGCACATGACATTTTGGGCATGTTTGCAATAAGGCAAGCAGGAACCACTGAAAAGGTGGGTAGGGTTTCCCAAGGCCATTTTACTTCATTGGTTAGGGAGAGCCCAGAAGTCATTCCCACTTACTTAGCTGGTGTCAAGCATAAATACGTCACCCAAAAGCACCTTCATCAGAACATTGGGGAAATTGCGAAAGGATACTGGCCAGAATAAACCTGCTGCGCTGGACATCTTTGACCTGTGAGAAGGACCTTCCACTTGAAATCCAAACAGAAAGCTCTCAAATAATCATAAGACTGATTCCCTGGGTGGCTCCAGGGACATAACAAGCATTGGCATAGCCAATAGGTCTCGCCAGTGGGATCTTTTAAGTGTTTAGCTAGAGCTATTGCCTTTGCCAATGTTTTTAAGCTGTGTTTTAGAGCTTTGTGACTGCTGTGCAGCATGTTGAAAAGTTATAATAAAAAAGTGTCATAGCATTTTTGTTACCTTATATATAACCAAGAAGACGTTATGTACAACTGAAGAACCCTATTAATAAAAAGACTTAACATAAAAAACATGTCTTCCAGTATTTTGTCCATGCAATGCTGGCAACCTCTTTCTGCCTGTTTTATTGGTTGTTTGTTATAGCTTTTTTTGTCATGGGGGAGGGGACATAAACAGCGGGAGGGTGGAGGTTGGGAAACAATACTTGAATTTCAACACAAGAAGCGGACAGACACTAGAAGAGAATCAACAAATGCCAGATTCAGAGGGGAGATTTAGGTGGTGCTGAGTGATGCTGAGGTGGTGGTGTGCTGGTGCGGAGGTGGTGCTGAGCTATGCTGTGGTGCTGAGTCATGCTGAGGTGGTGGTGCTGCTGCACTGGTGCTCAGGCTGCACTGCTGCTGAAGTGGTGCTGTGTGGTTGTTGGACTTGGCCCTTATTGTCCTAAAATTTTTCGCTTTTCCCCCTAGCCTTTTTACTGACATGGTGGGTCTGAACTGAAAATAATAAATGTTGTGCAATGGTGTGCGCACCTTTATTTCCACCAGTGTAGAAATGCACCTTTGTAAAATGTTACTTTTAAAATGGACGCCATGGCTGTGTGCTTGTGCCTGCCTGCCAGAGGTGGGTTACCAGTCTAGTCGTTTGTTTCCCACCCCCAGCTTTTGGAGGGAAGCCTGGCACCCAGGGTGCTCTACACCTCCCCCTAAACCAGTTGGGACCGGTTCCCCAGGGAACCTTCCAGAAGCTTCCAGCCCT